>LR746270.1:6767220-8032220 GCA_902729315.2 Spirodela intermedia | reverse complement strand
TTACTGTTTATGCTTCAACTTATAATAGTAACACAAAAATTTGATCCCCGATTGATGTTAGATTTCATAGCATCTAAAGAAAAGTAGAGAGAGAGAGAGAGAGAGAGAGAAAGAAGGATCAAGCAGGGCAGCGTACCTGGTGGCCGATGAAACGGGCTCTTCGGAGGCACTCGCGGTACAACTGCAAGATGATGAGCGAGAATCTCAGGATTCGATTCAAAGATGGAAGCATGAAATCCGGTGGACGCCAAACAAAGAGGCAGAGTAAACCCCACTCTGATGACATTGTTGGCGAGTTCGGGCGGCAATGCTGTCTGGATGGAAGGCATTCTTCTCCCCAAAGCCCTTCATAAGAACACAAGCACGAATAGATCAGAGGAGGCGAGGGTTGACTTCACTTTAGTAAGCTGCAGCAGGAGCACATTCACGGTCGACTTCAACGGACCCCTGGGGTTGACTAGAAACTTCTCCGGAGTCAATCATACAGACCCCCATCTTTAATCTGAATATCTGGACATTAGAAAACACGATGGAAGCCTGGAGAGAAGAGGGTTCCTGTTCCTAATGTTTGATCCTATCAGAGAGCAGAAAGCTACGACGAAGATTTAAGAAGAACCAGTCGATGAAGAAGCCCTGATCACGGATCGCTAGTCAACGTTCAAACGGGAGCATAGGGTTGACTTCATGTAGGGGCAGCGGCAGATTCGCGGTTGACCACACTGGAATCTGAGGTTCGACAAGATTTCTCCCGAGTTAATCATTTTGATCCCTGTTCTAATCTGAATATCTAGACACAAGTTTATATCATTTGACGACACCATCAGGTCCGGCTAAGAACTCCTTTCATCCGAGATGAACACCATCAGAGGAGAGAGACGCATAATCTTTCTTGAACTTGGTAATCAGTAAGGAACTATAGAAAGTCATCGGGTTCATCAATGACAGCATAGCCCGAGGATGGGATGAGCCCATGCTCCTTTCAGAAGACTATCCGGAAATCCACGGAATCTATCCGCAAAAACGAAAACCCATGAAGATAAGGCAGAAAAGAAGATCAGAAAGTATAATCTTAACCAGATTAACCGACTGCTATTCGTGGACATTGATTGGTCAATCCCCAGCGACGGTCCCTCCGCCTGATGGCCGTCCGTAAGGCGACCCAGTGGAGATCCCTCCTGGTGGCTTCCTACTGCCATGCCCTCTTGATCATATTTCTCCAGATCAGAAGAGGAAACTGAGACAAATCCGAAGAGACGATCGATTCTGCATTACCCCTCCGCCTGAATAAGGATCGCGGCCACCATTCCCCATCCCCTCCCTGCTCCCTTGACTTTATCACCATCCCAAAACTGAAGAACCCAAACAAGCATAGAGGAGGAGGAAGACAGGGCACCATTCCTCAGCCTTATCGCCATCACGAACCCAAAGAAGAACAAGAGCGAGCGAGAGAGAGATAGAAGGGTAGTACCTGCTAGAGAGGGCCCTGCGGCTTCTGGCTGCGTGGAGGCGGAGACAGCAGGACGGGGGTGCAAGAGAGATGGGGGATCTTTGTGGATCAACTGGGTAATCGGACGCAGGCGGCGCGGACAGAGAGAGCCAGAGGGCAGCGGAAGAATGGGGTGGCTTACCACTAGGGCCGGAAGCTCGAGAGGGAACGGGGCGGCCAATTTGGTGACTTGGGCCGGCTAGACTGGACAAGACCCTACTCGGTCCATTGTCTCAACTGGGCCTCAAAGATAAACCCTCAAATAAAGTTCCTAGGAAGATGTGGAGATACAAATACTTGCTCGATTCAACCATTTTCCCACATCAACCTGATGCCCTAAAAGTAGGAGAAACCGCACTTTCTTCTTTCTATTTTTGGGCTATTATTTCTAGTTTGGACAATCAATAACAATATTCTCCAATCTTGACTTGACTAACTAGTTGCAACAAACAATATTCTCCAAGTCAATAACATTATTCTCCAAGTCAAATCTTGACTTGAATTGACTAACTTGCTTGTATTGACTGTGCAATAACTATTTACACAGTCAATACAAGCACCTCCAGATCTTGAGTCTCAATCAGAAATGTAAACATTTGTCAATTTCAAGCAGTGATAAAATTTGAGTACTAGTAAAGACTTGGTCAGCAAATCTATAATATTGTCTGACATTGGGATCTCTACAAGCTAGATATCACCTCCTATAATAAATTCATATAATTTATGAAATCTTAAATCAATGTATTGTCCCTTTGAATGATAAATAAGACCTTTTACATGACAAATAGTACTACGAATATCATAATATAGAAATAAAATAATTTCATTGATACCAAATTCCTTCTCCAAACCCTTCAAGTAGGATACACACTTTGTTGTGTAATAATTTATTTATTTTCAGTAATTGAAAATATGATAATATTTTAGAGTACTTTCTTTCAACTAATTAAATTGCTAACTAAAGAAAAACATACTTGTGATAGACCTACTCTTATCAAGGTCACGTGTATAATCAAAGTCAACATAACCAACAAGAATATTACATTTTCTCTATTAAATAGCAAACCATAATTTCATGTCCTATTAAGAGTATGTAAAATCTATGTTATTATATGTTAAAACTCTATTTTTGAATTTATCACATATTTCCTAAAATCACTAATGCCATGTGATAAATTATGCCTAGTCAGAACCATTTCAAGAAACCATTGTATATACTCAATAGATAGCCAACCTAATTTGTATGAAAGATATTCCTACAAAAATAATCTAAAGTGCTGAGGTGATAGTGTACTCCCTGTTTCAACCTATGTCATACTAAATTTCTTAAAATTTTGGATCTTTTTAGCATTACATGGGTGTTTCATTTCAAATTTGAAGCCAAAATTGATTCTTTTTAATTTTTCAATCTCATCCATTGTTAGAAACAATAGCATGTGATCGACATATATCATAAGTAGAGTAATATAACTATGATAGTGGAAATTAAAGAACATATTTGTTATGGTTCTTATCTAGTTAAGTATCAACATAAAATAATCACATTTCTTGTACCATTAATAAGGAGCTTATTCCAATTATAAAGAGGTCTCTCTAATTGGAACAAATCTTTTTCATTGCATTATTAAACAAAATTTTCTCACTTTGACATATGACATCTTCATCTAAATTTTCATGTAGAAAAGTGTTTTTACATCAAGTTGCTTTAACTCGAAATCAAACATAGGTACCATAGCAAGTATAACTCCAATTGAAAAATAGTTTACCATTGGTGATAAAATATAATTTTAATTTATACTTTTTATCTGACTAAATATGTTGGCTACTAACCAAGCCTTTTTATAGGTACTTATATCATTGATATAGCTACTTTCTTCTTGTACATTGACTTGCAATTGATTATTTTATTATATTTTGGAGTTGTTACTAATTCAAGTGTTGTTACTTTGAAGAGAATTCATCTCTTCCTTCATAGCAATCCTCCATTCATTGTTGTTTTTTTCCCTTAGTAGTCTCATAAAACATTACAAGATGAGAATAAATAGTAAAATATATATAAGCAATTGAATCATAAAATATTAATGTAATATTTTCTTTTCTTCTTGTAAAACCTGTAGTGATAAACTAAACATCACTAGGATTTGAATAAATAGAAGACTCATCATGTTGTACATGATTTTCTAAATTTCTAGGAACTCTTTGTGTGTCTTCATTCAATTTCATGACTGAGTTATTTGTAATTCTCAAAAGAAGCCATATGTTTGACTTTTTTTTCAACATTAACATTTCATCAATTATGGAATTAATATTTATCATTAATTTTTAAGTAATAGGATTCATTACCCCAACAAGTCTAAGTTCAATATTATTTTCATCTGAACTGGACATTCATTATTAGATTTGTATGTGCGAAAGTAATCTCAAAATTAATACATATGATTGAAACAAGCAAAATTAAAAATCTAAATTTTATAGTAATTTAGTGTTGACCATGTGATTTAGGAAACATTATATACTCACTAACCTAAAATAAGATCTATCTATAAGAGATCTTATCTAGAAAAGAAAAGTAGATCAATTCAACCCCCTCTTCTTAATATTAGCACAACCTAAAATCAAGTAAATGTGAAGCATGAGAATTTAAAGTGACAGCAAGAGATTATGACTGACTGAAAGACATTACATTTCGATAGTGTTAGCCAAATTGAGCATGACATGTACCTTTAGCTGAACACTTTAAATAATCTTTACAGCATTATCTTAAATTTGAAGGAAAAAGTGATACAAGTGTATGAATGTGTCAAGATATCATATGTGAATGTGGTCAATATTCTAGTGTATTAAATGGTTTGCATTAGGGATGATTTATCACACGTCATCTATATTGTTACCATATTTATGAAAAAACAAAGAAAAAAATATCATAATGTAGTAAAATAATTTTGGATTATCTTAAGAGTACATCAGATTATGATTTGTTATTTAAATAGAAAAAAATATAATGTCTTGTTGGTTATATTGACTAAAATTATGTAAGTGACCTTAACAAAAGAGGATCCGTCATTTTATTTCCTTAATATACATCTAATTAGTTGGAGGGCAATGGTCCAATATCTTATTACAATTTTAAGTAGAAGGGCTAAGTACATCACTACAATTGGGTCATCAAAGGAATCATTCTAGGTGAAGGGTTTAGTGAGGAAGCTTGCTACCATTTGAATTAATGTGTCTCTACCTTGTGATAGTTAAAGTTTCATTTTTATTATGAAAGATTTAGTTTATCAGTCAAGGAACAAACATATTGATATTAGATCACACAAACTATACAAATTTTTTCCAAGAAGCAGCATCTAACTTATTAAAATACACATAAGACAATGTTAACTAATATGATAGCGAACCATTACTAGCAGAAAAATTTCTTGGTGCTTGATGCGACTAATTAAACTTAGGTAAAGGTCAAGAAAGTTGTTATTGACTACTCCAACTAGTTAGCTATAAATAATGATCCAAAAGGAATAATGTATTTTCTTCTTGTTTTAGGGCATCTAGGTGTTATGAGAAAAGTGAAAAAGTCATTTGGGAAAATGTATAGGTGTATTTTTACTTAGTTTTCCAAAATAGCTCATAGTCTTGGTCCATTAAGGCCTAGGTTGATTAATCTCACGAGTTTGATACGTTAACCTGATGCCAATAAACTCTAAAGGCTTGGTCCACTGATTGAGTAGCTTGGTAAAATATCCAGACCAAACATGAGGCGACATGACAAGCAACTAATTGATGAAGCCCAACATTCCATGCAGCTTAAATCTGAAGAGCCGTTGAAGCCCAAATCACTACACAGCCTAAAACACAGCTAGTGGTTGAGACCTAGCAAGGAGAGCAGCACAATCTCAATGAGCCATTAGATTACAACCTAGCCCACTAAGTCAAGCAATAAAATAGGGCTTCTAGCCTAAATTATGCAAATAAATTAAGAAAATTCATGAAGTGGAATTGGGCAAACGATGTGTGCGATCATCATCTCTTCTTCATCCATTCTCAACTTGGATCTGGCCAAGACTTGAAGCTCTTGTGCATGTTTGTTAATGACCGATCACCTTTTTGTCAAGCCAACAAAGTCATTGCCTTCCTCTGAGTTGAAATCATCATATTTCTCGAAGGCAATGAACGTTATATTTCTCTAAGTTGAAATCATCATATTTCTCAAAGGCAATGAACTTCATATTTCTCCAAAATCATCCACTAAGTTAATCGATTGGGTTCTTTTGTACTGTTTAGTTGATTATTATTTACAACAAGGTACCCACCCATGTTGTGCTCGTAATTAAGTGTGCAGTGTTGTTAGAACCGTGATCTCTAACAAGATGTCACATACTCAAGAACTCTGGTGTAAAGTTTGATCATTCTTGAAAATCAATAATTTTGTCTGTGAAGTGGATAATTGAACACTAGTTAAAGTTGTCTCTCTGCTTCTTCTTTTTTAACTATCTTCTCAGCATTGAATTTATGAACCAATTAATTCGTGGTTTAACTTGGCTTAAGAGAAGAAAAACAAATCTGTAGTTAATTTATCGAGGAAGCCACTTAACGATAAATTTGTTCTCTCTCTAGGATCGAAGAGAGAGAACCAATTTCTCTCCGGATAGCATTATAATCATCATCATACATGGCAGCATCTACATGGAGTTCAGCAGATCTGTGGCAACCTTCTTCCTGAATTTCGATATATTTATTCGTGAAAGCACCTGAAAGCCCTTTTGAAGAAACTAATGAAGAGAGTTTTTATTCGATGCCTACTCTCAGCAGTAGGTTCCCGGTTGCATATCAGCTTGCTGCTCATTACCCAGCCCGCCCAACTGCAAAGAACCTTGCTTTGATGCGAGCCACAAGTTGCTGAACCAGAGTTGGCGACCTCTTTACGTGGCATTCAAGGTAGGTGAGTGAAACCTAATAATGGCAGTCATCTTCATTTGATGGTTCAGTTGACCTCAAGAGCTCCAATTTGTATACAAGGTCAATGCAACGAGAAGGTCAACACCAAGATTAAAGTCAACGCCAACGAGAAGGATGACATAGAAGGTTATAAAATTTGTAATCTTGGTGGTGCCTAACGACTTTTTGGTGGGGCCCACCAAAGAATACCACTCGGTGCCTAGACTACCACATAAACGTCCAATCGATTAAATTTTCTCCAAAATATTACGAGGGTGGTTTGGTACTTTTTTTGAAAAAAAACAAATTTTATTCGTTATCATTCTCAATTGGACGCGTTGCTTTTCCTTCTCCGCAACAAACTCCGAGTTGACTTTACGTTAAAGTTGACCAATTAAAGTAGAAAATATCCGTCATACATCATTGAAGAACGGCTTTTTTAAGAGAAATAAAATTCCGAACTTCTCATTAAAAACACGCCAGTAGTCTCGAGCGTCGCTCCGCACGGGAAAATGCCCAGTTTTTCGACGTTCGCACAAGCTGATCTCTCTCCATCTCTAGCGAGAGAGAGAGAGAGAGAGAGAGAGAGAGAGAGAGAGAAAATTTAGAGAGAGAGTACATGTACAGACTTTGTTCACAATAGCGGGGGTTTTATCAAATACAGGCTTATTTAGAGGTCGGGAAAACAGTCATCGACGAGAAGGGTGACGACGACTGATCTCCGTCCGTGGGGTCTCCTCAATGCTGGCCGCCGCCGGCAGCAGCCTTCGCGAAGCCCAGCCCCTCAAGACCGAAGCGATGTAGTCGGCCAAGTCTGCCCTCGGATCGCCTACTAGGGCCCGGAGGACCTCCCACGTCAGGCCCGACAGAAAGTCTATAAAAAAGTCCCTCGCCGCCGCCGGAAAACGGCTGCCGCCCCTCCGTGCTGGATCGCCGCTGGTAGGCTGTCCCTCGATCGCCGGCGGGAGGGCTCTCTGTGGTTGGTTTAAGATTGGAGGTAAAACTCCGCCGCCGGCGATGGCCGCCGTGGGGACGCGGAAGCGCTCGTTTTCCCATCTGCGGAGAAGAACTTTCTTCGCGCAGGCGACGTGCAGGCTGGCGTCGGCCGAAGAGGAGACGTAGGACCAGGCTGAGATTTGTCCATCATCTTCGACCCCGCAGATTTGGCACTCCGCCAGCATCTGCACCGGCAGCCTCATGGTGGTGCCGCGGTAGCTGTTCGTCGGCTGGAGTTCGGTGCACGTCGGGTGGAGGTACCTGCCTTAATCACTGCCGTAGAAGTATCCCTCTATGCTCCCGCTGCAGGCGTCGCAGAATCTACTCTCTCGCCGGCGGGAGGTGCGCCATAGAAGTCGAAGACGACGGGTTCAAGGTAGACGGCGCTGCGTAGCGTTCGGCGAGGCCTGGCGCAGACCTGGTGCAGATCGTAACGGGATCTCTGGCAGGTGAATCTCAGGCCGAAGCCGACATCTTTGCATCCGTCGCAGATGAAGGGGTCGGAACTGTATTCGAGCTGAATCGGGTGGCCATGGTGGCTCAGCGTGGAGTACAGCATCCCTCGCCGTGGCTGCTCAGGAGCAGGACGATGCGTTGGAGAGGAATGGAGGGGTCGACCGGGGAGATGACGAAGAAGGAAGACGATCTACTTGTACACTATTGTAAGGAAGCTTCTTGGGTGCTCCCGAATAGACCAGTCTCTCCACGCGGCTTCTCTCTCTCTCTCTCTCGCAGTATATGTATACACATCGTGTTGTACGCTGAAATAAGGCGTGTGGGGCCACAAAGGGTTACTTTCACGACGATACATGCATTTCTTGCTGTTAGCCACATGGAGACTATTGCAGGGGCAGTTGCACCCTTAGACAAAGTCTTTGAAGAAGGTACCATTTAGTCAATCCTCCATTGGATGATCGGCGTAAGTCTAGAAATCAGAACACATCGACTCCGCAAGACGCAACTTGTAGTATAGAAAAGGAAAAAAAATCTGGTCTTGAAAAACACATGGGACAATTTTCTCAGTGCTTGAGTCAACTAAGATGACTTGAACGATCTAAAATTCACAAGAATCATAAATAAAAACGCTCTTAAATTCTGGAATTCACAGGGATAAACAATGGCCCATCATGTGTGCGTGTGTATATATATATACCTTTTTTCCTTCCAAACTTAATGAAGCATTTTTTCTCTTTTTTTCTCTCTTTCTCTCCCACCGGCGGCTAGGGTTTACAGCCGTTCTTCCTTAGCCAGATCTGATGCCAAATGAGAAAGTTTCTACATGTTTTAACATGATATCAGAGCCAACCATGTGTGCTCGTTCTTTACCCTAGATATGCTTGGAATCTATTTTCTTTACATGTTGGAAATCATTTGTATCATGTCCTAGTTCATGGGTTGTTCTTGCTTCTTCCTTGTGACCTATTGTTTCTGAAATCAGACATTTAAAGCCCTATTTGCATCTGCTTATGCTCATAGAGGAGAAAGAACAGTCATTATATCATCCATGATACAAAATATATGAGGGTCCCTTCTAGGTGACCTAGCCTTACCTTTAGTTGGCCTCATGACCTTAAATAAAGGACTAAAACACATCATTTGCTGACAAAGAGAGTCAATTTATGTCTAAAATTGTTGATATGTTGTCAACATCTTCTAGTTCTTTATGAGAATGCTCTAGACTCTATAGAGTTGCTCAAAATATCATCTGAATTTAAGCTCACTAAGAGAAATCTCCTCTGGTGGAGTGAGTTTATGGAAGTGGTCTTAATAAAAAGGAAAAAACTAGATCACTTTCTTGAACTAAGACTAACCTAAACATATCCACGTTTTAAACAATGGAAGGAAGATGATATGATACAAAAACCTGGTAGTGGAGTACAATGACATCAAAAGTCAATGTTAACTACTTTTTTTTCCCACAACAAAAGATATTTGGGAGCAAACAAATCAAGATTCCTGAAAAATATTTCTCATTAAATGTCTTATCTTTATTTTATCCTCAATTATTCCTAAAAAATAATTTATTTTCTAAAGTATCTAAGTGCTCTTGTTTTGTTCATAGCCATGAACCAACTAAAGGTAAATTTGATCCACATGCTATTAAATGTGTGTTTGTTGAGTACTCAAAAAATAAAAACTAGATATAAATATTATTTCCTCTTTTGAAGAAATTTTTTATTTCTAAGAATATAACTTTCCATGAGCATGAATCTTATTTTGATAAAAAGTTTCTTCAGAAGGAAAACCCTTGTGATATTATGAAAGAGAGTAATGTAAATGGAAATAACTTTGTATCATGATATAGACCTTTCAAAGTACCCATGACATTCAAAGAAATAGTATTACTACCACGAGAGATTAGTGAACAATCTAAACTCATATATCACGTTGATTATGAATAACTTTTAAAGGAAATTGAATTAATGAAGATGAGGAGCTACTAGTATCACTAGAAAATAATTAAGAATTACTCATAGCTCTTTGAAAAGAAAAGAGGAAGATTATTAGAAATCCACGATATCTTATTTCTAACTTTATATCATATAAACACTTGTCACCCTCGTATAGAACTTTTCTTATTACTCATGAGTTTGAAAAAAAATTCATTAAATGTATTAAAAGCATTAAGTAAAGATGAATGGAGACAAGTTATGGAGGAAGAATTAAGGGCCCTAGAAAAAAAATCATATATGAGATTTAGTAAGTCTACCACTAAAAAAAAACTATTAGATGTAAGTGGGTATATACAATCAAATATAATACTAATGGCACAATAGAAATGTATAAAATTAGGTTAGTGGCCAAGGAATATATCTAAGCCTATGACGTAGATTACCTAGAAACATTTTTTCCTGTTGCATAGATGAGTATAATTAGATTTTGCTTTCCTTAGTAATACATTGGGAATGGAATATTCAATAATTCAATGTGAAGAATGACTTCTTAGTAAAAACTAAGAAGAATATATATATATATATATATATATGAATGTACCTCAAGGATATAATAAAAATAGAGATAAAGGTGTATGTGTAAGTTAAAGAAATCATTGTATAGAGTTAAGTAATCACTTAGGGCTTGGTTTGGAAATTTTTCTAAAATAATGTATGAGTTAAGATAGAACTATCTAATAGAGATCACATATTATTCATTAAACACTCAACTTCAAGAGAAATTACAATTCTCTTAGTATATATAGATGATATTTGATATGAGTTAGTTGTTGTATAATAAATCACGTAAATTTAAAATTTATAAAACTAAAAAATATCATTTTTTGAATATTTAGAAGTATTTTTGAATAAATATATCAATTATACTTCAATAAAAGTTCTAAAAAAATTAGGTCAATCATAGGGATGCAATATAATATTAAGTAATATTTTATAATTTTTTACAAATAATATGTTTTTTTATAAATTTTAGACTAAAAAATAAATATTAAATATATTTAAAATTCATGAAAATAAAAAAATAAGAGTGTAGGCATCAAGATGATGTTAGCACCCGAATGAACGTGAATCGGGTGGAAATAAAGTTTCACCCAAAAATTCTTATATAAGTGATTACAAATAATTTATTTAATCAAATAAGATCTATAAAAGCCAAAAGAATCGTAATTTAATGAACAATAGTTTAAAAACTGAAATCACATAAAGTATCACTAAATTAAATGAAAATTAAGTTTGACCGATTAAAAAGGTGATGCGAGAACACATAACCTTTGCGTGGAAGATTCTAAATAGATACTTGATAACGGGTGGCGGAGTTTAAAGTAAGAAAGATAGAGTTTTGGCCTCATGAGAGTGATCGCCGAAATTCTATATTTGAGGTAATTATTGCGCGATGTTTATGACCTCAAGAGCTCTCATTAAATATGGACGACTTAGATCTTCTTTCAAAGTATAGAAAATGATGATGAAAATTAAACTAGTAGAAAAATAGTAAAATAGAGTTCCAACATCACGACAGTAATGTGTTAGAATCTTGAATGTTTAGGAGAATTGTCATATAATGTCCATGATTTCAAAGGCTCTCTTTGGACAAGGACATCATGAACAATCTCTAGATCTTCTTATAAAGTTTATAAATAAACAAAATGGGTCGTTAAATTAGAGTAGAAAAATGACACTTTGTGAGTCTCCGACGGCTGTCTCCTAGTGGAGATGAGTTGGATGAAGGTGGGTGATGAAATCAAGTGATAATTATATGTCTTCATACTTTAATTAATCATTTATATTTTCATAGGCATGATAATTATCACTTATTTATGATTAAAAATAAATAAACATGTATTATTTATCTAGTCCTTATTTTGGGTATTTATTGGCTTGTGAACTAACCCCACTTGATTTTTTTAGTCAAGTAGATTATTCTCACTTTTTTTTTGGATTTCTATTGCATTCAGGACCTAGATAAATTAGATATTAAATGTGGAGGATAGAGGAGTAGTCAACCTATGTTCAAGGCCCAACAAGAAAGGCCCAAATCCGAAATTAAGGAGAAGCCACACATCGTGGGTTTCTCACTTTGAGAAATCAGGACCCCTATTTATACTCTCTTCCTCCCTCATTGTAGGGCATCCTTGATTCTGTCCCAAACTTTATGTTGGCGGCCTTAGTGCAGTAGTTTCTTGGATCCACTCTATCCTTTGAGTGTCAAGTTGTGTGAAGAAGCGGACCAGATCATTTGATTTAGAGAAAGAAAGAGATTGCTACCTTGGGTCAGAAATGGTGTGACACCAGAGGAACAAGCAATCTCCCAAAGATTCACCTCCTTCCTTTAATTTCGTTGGCTTGTTATTACTAGTGTGAGAGCCAAGATCCAAGGCTTTCCAACGCCGCAAACCACACCCGAAATTTCGCTCTGTAGCAAAAGTTACAGACGAATCATTCCGCCTCTCGCCTGCGTGTCACTGCACATACGCCTGCTGCCCGCGCGCTCATTTGCCTGCTCGCTGACTGCTGCCGCGTGCTCGTCCGCCGCTCGCTGACTGCTGACCAGTGCGCTCGTCCAGCCGCTCGCTGACGCGTCGCTGATTGCGTGAAGCTCGCGGACGGGTGACCGCCTGCGTACCGCTCGCAGGAGCGTCCTCACCCGTGCCCCATTCTCCGGCGCATCATCGTTTGCACGACGCTCGCCGACGCGCATCGTCCGCGCGACGCTTGCTGACTGACTGTGTGAAGCTCGCAGACAAGTGACTGCCCGCGTACCGCTCGCAGGAGCGTCCTCACCCGTGCACCATTCTCCAACGCATCATCGTCTGTCCGACGGTCGCCAAGGCGCATCGCCGCGCGATCCTTGCTGACGCATCACCGCCACGCCATGCTCACCGACGCGTCACCGCTCGTGCACCGTCGCCGGCACATCTCCACCCACGAACCGCCCACCGATGCATCACCGCCGTGTGTTCATCGCATGTGCACTCGCATGCCCTTCGCCGATGCCGCCAGAGCGCTGGTAAAGGTAAAGTTATTCCGACTTTAGGGTTTCTTCTTGTTACAAAATAAAATAAATTAAAATATATATATATAAATATAAATATAAAATTATTAAAAAAATTCTCCGATTAATTTCTGGCTTATGTGGTTCGACCCTTACTCTGTTATACTTTGTGAGATTAAATATTATAGATATATGTTGTTGAATCTAGAATTTTATAATAATTATGATCACATTTTCTAATTAATCAGTGAGATACATCTTAAATAGTTTCATCTTCATGTCCGCACAATAAGAGTAGATTATTCATTGCATCTAGTACGCTCTCAAGAGGTGACGACTCATCTCTTGACAGATCGTCCTCTTTTTTATGATGACTTGTTCGTTAATCAATTGAATATGATTTACTTGATAGATTCGTAATTCTTTTATCTATAATCATTCAATAATTTTAGTAATGATACTCCGCGAATCTCATTGATAAGTTACAATTAAGACGTAAATTTATAAATACGTCAATAAATTCTTATCATAAACTTAGCAAAGCTAAAGAAAGTAATAAGATAGATGTACTTAGATATCAAGACTTGTAGAAAAATTAATATATCTCTCTTATACTAGACTTAATATTTGATATGTTGTTGGAGTACTTACTCAATTTATGCATGATCCATATATATTTCACTTACTTATTACAGAATAAGTTCTTCAATATCTCAAAGACACTTGGAAAATATATTTTATATAAGAAATAAAATAAATTAGAAATGAAAGTATATACTAATGTAAATTATGTAAGTTCAATCATTAATTGAATATCTACCTTAGAATATTATACCTTTTTATTGGCAACCTCATCACTTGGCAGAGTAAAAAACATGTAGTTTTAATGTCCAATGTAGAATTGAAATTTTGAACAATGGCATAGGGGATTTGTGATGCATTATGGTTAAAAGAATCTTTGAGGACCTATGGATCAAATGTAGCAAGTTAATTCGATTATATTGTGACAATAAATCAACTATAAATATTGCACACAATCCGATCTAATATGAGTGTACAAAGAATATAGAAATTGATTGACATTTTATTAAGAAGAAGCTAGATCATGGAATTATATATATACCATACATTTCCACCCATGATCAACTTGTGGGTGTATTAACTAAGGGATTAAGTGGACCAACCTTTTTTGGTTTTATATCCAAGCTGAGATTAGATGATATCTATTTACCAACTTGAAGGGGAATGTTAATAGGTTAGATTCAGGCATAAGTAGATCTAGTAGATGGATCTGGCCCATATATATATAGATTTATATGATATGTCTTTTTCCCTTTCAAACTTAATGAAGTATTTTTTCTCTTTTTTTCTCTCTCTCTCGTCTCTCCTATTCGACGACTAGGTTTTACAACCATTCTTCCTCAGTTGGATTCGATGCCAAATGAGAAAGTTTCTACATGTTCTAACAAAAATAATTCCCTTGGGTCCACAAGGGTTCCTTGAATCCAAAAGCACTCAAGACTCTCTCAAAGAGAATAAAAATTCATATTAAGCAAGATGCTTTCAAGGTTAAATTGTGGCAGCCTTTAATTAGGCCGAAAATCAATTGGGTTGGCACTAAAAATAAGAATATTTTTTTTGAAGAAAAATAAAATTGTGAACAATGCTGTCATTTATCAAATTGACCATGTTGTGCACTTTATGTGTTTTAAAAAAATTCAAATGACCTAACAAACATGTCAAGTACTAGAAGCTAACTTTGTGCTTGATGAATCTAATGTTAGCTCACCTCATCCTTGTACCTGTCCTTCAAGCTTTCAAAAGATTTGTTCACTACTTTTGAGCCACCTAGGTCAAAAGCTTTTGGCACCTCTTTTTTGGAAGTAATGTCGTACATTAAAAATCAAGTGTAGAACCTCCTTTAAGAAGGAAGGAGCAGTGAGCATTTCCTATGGTTGTGTTCTTACAATTTTTATGGTAAATTTCTTGTTTTTTATGATGAAATATGTGGAAACCTCAAACTAGGCTGAATAAGTATAATTCTTGATTAAAGTAGCCAAAGTCAGCTCAAGACCCCAACAATCTAGGTCTTAGATGATTGGGTCTACATTTCTCAATATGAAGACCTGATTGAGAATGGGTTTTAAGAAATAAATCCGGAAAATATGGAGCATACTCAGCTCTTAACTCGACATGGAAAATTGATAAAACCTGGGGATCGATGTAGTTATCATTCAAGGACCCCAATTTTAGGGGAGAATCAAGGGTTTCAACACAAAATTCGTTCGTTAATCATACAATGGATGCTACAAAAAATCAAGGCTCCCAGCGCTGCGGTCCACAGGCAGCGTTGTAAGTTTCGTTGTTCACAATGTGGCTACCATCACAGCAAGAAATGGCTCTCTCTCTCTCTCTCTTTCTCTCTTTCTATACCTATCTATCTGTCTATCTATCAATCTATATCGACTTCTCTATATATATACATATATACGCACCTGTTGTAGTTGGAAAAATAAGGCGATTAAGGCCATAAAGGGCTACTACTTCCCCGACGACGGTACATGTCAGCAAGTCGGAAACCAACCTGGTTCGATTTATTTTTCGGAATCGGGTACCCAATCCCAGGATGACCCCCCACCAGAGGACCGCTAAGTATTGGAAAAAAGGGGCCCCATGGGCTCTCCTCCCTATGGTTGTCCTCTAACATCTTTTATGGTAAATTTCCTGCTTTTTCTGATGATAAAAATCTTAGAAAGCATCAATCAAAGTCGGATAAGTTATAAATCTCGATTAAAGTAGCCAAAGTCAGCTCAAGTCCCCGTCAATCCGGGTCGTGGAGGACTGGCTCTACACATTTCTCGAGATGAAGACCCGATTTGAGAACGGGTTTCAAGAAATAAATCCGGGGAGTATGGAACATGGTCGGATCTTGATTCTGGCAAAATCAGCTGAACTCGACGAGGGAAAGTATGTGTTCTAGCTGAAAAATGATGAATCGATGTGATTCTCGGAAAAGGGCCCCGATTTCAGGGCGGGGAATCAAGGCTTTCAGCACTAAACTCGTTCGTACCTCACGAAATAGATGGTAAAAAAATCAAGGCTTCCGGCACTACGGTCCATAGAGGCAGCGTCATAGTTTTAATGGTTTCCTTGTTGCTTACGATGTGACTGCTATCTCTCTCTCTCTCTCTCTCTCTCCCCTCGATTCGTGGGGGTTCTGGGAGAGAATGTCCGTGGACAGTTCGTCAGGAGCTCATGAATGCTTGGCATGTAATGGGTCTCGAAATATAAGGTTTATGTAAAGTGATTGTGCAAAAACCTTCAGAGATTTGCGGCAAGAAGAGTTTGTGGGCAAGAGAGAGAGAGAGAGAGAGAGAGCATGAAGGATGCACACCAACCAGAATAATTAGTCAATTTTGGCACTAGAAATAGTACGCGTAGAGAAATATAAACCGAAGTACGAGATTGTAGAAAAGGATATGCATATCTACGTTTAAGCTGAAATATGAGCACCAGCCAAAAGGAGGGAAAAAACAAAGCGAGAGAGAGAGAGAGAAATAATAAACACCAACCGTAAAGAACTCAGTACGGTTGCATATATTGATGCTCAAATGGAAAGAAGGCATCTAAGTATGGTACATACATATATATATATATATATGTAAATATATTTTTTAAAAGCTGATATATGTGAACAGAGCCGAAATGCCTAAAAACAACAGGAATTGGACGGAGGACGGTGTGAGTAGAGCTGAGCACTACGGCAAAACTACTCTCGCTACCCGATGAATTACTTCAACCAAATCAACTACGAGAACCGGAAGAAAAAAGAAAAATTTTCTCTACATAATGTTACACGTCGTATGGTGGTAGATCTAATAAGAGCCATGGGGGCTCTCCAAGAGAGGGAATTCAATGATCCTTGCCCCCCCCCTCAACCCACCCACCTTTCCCCTACCAACCTGCAGAGCTCAAATAGAGAACCCACATGCTAGGTTGGCAAAGAAACGAAGAAACAGAAGAAGAGAAAACAAAGCACGCTACATATATAGAAGCCACCTGCCAAGTTGCCCGAGATTGGTGGCGCGGTGGTGGTGGAGGCGACTGCCGGTGGCCCTGCCGGCAGGCGGGGCGGCAGGAGGGAATTGCTGCTGGGTCATTTCCGGCATTCATAACCCAAGGAAGGCGCACTGCTTCCTGGCGTGTTCAGGGATCAGCTTCACTAGCATTTCTGTTGGCACCCCCTTGAGCTCTGATCATCATTGCCAAATGAGGGATCAGAGAATTAGAAAACCTGGGGAGAGCTCCGCTAATGGGGAGGAGGGCTGATGGGCAGAGGCGGGCTAGGCTGTGGGTTTACCGTGAGGTTTGAAGTTGAAGAGCGGAGGCAGGAATCTGCCGTTGGGTAGACGGGTGTTGGGGTCGCGGAGCTCGTCAAAGAACGGATGAATTAGGGCCTCCAACTGAAACAGATGGCGAACCAGATGATGGGCTTATGATCATCCCAAGCTTAAAGAAAAGACGATGCTCAGTGGAGTCGGCTACTTACAGCAGTGCAACGGAGATTTGGTGAGTACTGCAGGAGGCGGGAGACAAGATCGACGGCCTCAGGAGGCATCCGTTTGTGGAAAATCTGGGAGTTCTCATGTCTTCAGAGATAGATCGATAGATAGATAGATAGATACACAGATAGATAGACAGATAGATAGACAGATGGATGGACGAATGGAGAGAGAGAGAGAGAGCGGTTGCACACCTTGTGCCATGGATGGGCCTTGATCTGGGGAAACTTGTACTCTGTATAGTTAGGGTTCATGCATTTGATCTCCTCTCTGGTGGGGGTGCCCAGCACCTGGAAAGAGTGCAAATTCGGGTCAGGAGAAGGAATAAAATATAATAAATAAATAACTAAATGCAGCATCAAACAGAAGCAGCCAATTCTATTACCTTGATAATTTCTACAAGTTGGTCCACTGCACTCTCCCCAGGAAAGAGAGGCTGCAACAAACGAAACCAATCTCACTTTGAGATTTCTAACAAAACAAATCCTGCCTGAGAAGTGCTTTTACTGAATCTACTAGTAAATTAGATGCTTGCGTAAGGACCCAACCTGCCCAAGAAGGAGTTCAGCAAGAACACAGCCAGCAGACCAGATGTCAATGGCCGTGGTGTACTCAGTCGCACCAAAGATAAGCTCAGGAGCTCTATAATATCTAGAACATATGTAGGAAATGTTTGGCTCTCCCTTCACCTGTTCCACAAAAAGCAACAAAATGACACTTAGAGATCACATTGTGCAAAATACCCCTTCAGTCAGAGTGTAAGAGACGACATACCAATACTTTGGCACTGCCAAAGTCGCAGAGCTTAAGCTGATGAGTGTGGGGGTTAACCTGTTCCGGCAGCAAGAGAACAACTATATGATTAGTCAAAATCCAGAAAGGAATACGTCAAGGTTAATTCTGATTTTAGAAGGAACCAAATAAGGAAGGTCACCAGAAGATTCTGAGGCTTGATGTCTCTGTGGCACACTCCAATACTGCCATGGATATAGGCCAGCGCTCTGCAAATCTGCAGAGAACGTTGACTTATTATCAACACTGCAGTTCTCCGAACTACGCCTTTGATATGAGACTAGGAACTGATATGCCCCAAAGAAGAACATAAGCAACAGTAATGCTCTTGATAACGACCTATCCCCATGGAGATCCCTCGAATACCAAAAGACAAGGCAAATAAAAAAAAATAAAAAAAAGGAAATTTGATGAACCCACCTGATAAGTGTAGAGCTTCACATATATTATGGGCATTCGCTGGTTGTTCTTGTTGTAGTGTTTGATCACTCGGTGGACCGTCTCAGGCACATATTCCAGCACCAGGTTAAGATACAGTTCCTCCTTCTCAGTGGTTGAAAAGAAGCAGTGCTTCAAAGACACAACATTCGGGTGGTCCAGAAGACGCATCGTTTGCAGCTCCCGGTTCTTGTATCTCTTGTCTTGAAGGACCTTCTTGATTGCCACAGTTTCTCCGGTTTCCAGGCATTTGGCCTTTCAAAAAGATAGATAAATTATCAGAATCATTATCTAATGCCATCATGTCTGTTTGTATTTGTTCTGACATGCAGTTTCTGCTCGGACAATAAACCGGCTTGAAAGACCTCAAACGAAATACTCCAAATCCTCGTGTTGTGAGGCTAACCTGGAAAACAACTCCAAACGATCCATGACCAACGGCACGCTCGGCCATGTAGCTAATAGTCTACAACAAATCAGGAAGATGTTATTGAGGAACAAACAGTCTGAAGTTGTCACAGAGATATGGCCCGTTCGGCTTGACCGTACCTGCTTAGGTTGACCATTCCTGCCACCAATAGTTGTCACGATGATATGGCCCGTCTCTGTGCCATTCCCATCGACAAAGGCTGTTTCCATTTCCTATGATAAAAACATGAAAAGTTGAGCTGCCTGAAAACTGTCTAATTGGGATTAGAGAGATAAGAGGAAGAGAAAGGCAAAGGTGGGAGAAAAATACCTGTCCTGCCTTATCATCTCTTATCTTCATGTCATTCATTTCGTCTGGCAACTTGTCTACAGAAATACTGCTGCCACTGGCATTTTTCAAACCAGATGCAGGCACTATACTGACAGAAGCCATACGCTTCCAGCTAAAGATTATGAAGCACAAATGCCCAATTCAAATCCAACCACCTCCGTAATCAGAGAAATCTACTCATCACCTGTTAAGAAAACGAGTGGAAAAAAGATCAAGATCTTGGAGGAAGATAAACAAAGCATCAAATTAGTTTCCAACTCTAGAATTCCACATAAGCAAAAAGAGCTCATAGAACATACCAAGAAAACTCCAATAACCTTGTTAATACATAGAGAAGTCTATCACACAATATATGATTAAAGACTCTAGGCGCAGAGATATTACAAATCAGCAATGATTTCAGCTCTCCGGACAAACTATGAAGGCACGTCAGAGGTGCCCATCCTTTCCTCATAGATGATACATAATCCACCTTGAATAGCAATATTATATGGCAAAATGTTTTTCAGAGACATCTCTTAAACTGGTGGAAAGAATGTAAGTCAACTCGTTAACATAATTAGTAGATCCACTCACTACACATGTTTTATGATTATGAATGCGATAAATACCCATTGTGTCTGGGAGATGGATCCACCAAATAAAAAATAGACGGTTACAAGGACGTCGACAAATGTAGCAGAGCTTTCATTTGAAAACTAAATAGTGGTTCAAAATACAATGCAAATACAATGCAAGTCCAGTTAACATCCAAACCAAAGAAATTACAAGAGCCCCCAAAAAACACATAAGTTAGGATAGGATATACAGAAGAGGTATTATAATATACGGTTAATAAGCGCCAAAAATGTAGCAGAGCTTTCAAATACCGATTGACTCGCTCTGATCGACAACTTACAGAACTATTCAGAACCTCAGACCTCCTTTGACCTAGGGAACTTAAGTATCAATGTGCAAAGGGAAGTCTCCAACAGCCTAAGAGACTACACCAGAAACCTTGATATACAGAAAACGCCGCAGCAACCAGAATCTGCAACTAATAGCTGTCCCACAAAAATCCCACTCTCCCTCCGAGGAATTTGATGAAAAAGTTGTCATCGTGTCAGTGCACAAACTAAAGTTTCATCGATTAGCCTAGAATGAATCTTGTTTCATACATCTTTAGGAGATAGCATCTGATTCAGATCGAATCGGCTGACATAATTCCACGACAAACAGACCAACATCATATAGTACCCCGGTCCACGTCTTTCCCATATGCTTTCCAAAAATCAATTTCATGAGGATGAAGGCAGAAATCAATAATACCTCACAGTACAGCAGATCAAATCGCCGGAATACACCAAGAAGGAGCACAATGTGTGAAATTACAACCACGAAGACGCTAAAGTAGATATAAAAAACAAATGAAATGAAAAGATCCTCTTGGTGCCAACCGAGAGCGATAAGGGTAGAAAGGGAAGGCGATCAGGGTTTTCGCACGATTTACCAGCGTGGAAAACAGAAACCGAGCAGAACAAAGGGGACGACGACCTATTGCATGGAACTCCACAACTGAAATCCCTATTCATAGCCAGCGCTAGAGCAACAGACTCAACTACGGAACTAACGAGACACACGAACACCAAAAATACAGGCCATGAAGACCGTATCACACCGAAAATCACTAGAGACTACAGATCCTACAAAGTCGAAGCACAACCAGCCAGAAATAACACGTCGGCTAGGGATCCAATCCAAGTCCCGGCAAAATAGAGCTACAAAGTTCCCTCATCAGCAGAAACTTACGCGGCCGACCAAGGACGAACTCGATCTGACGCGATGACAGACTCCCGGCGCGAAGATGCGAACATCAATCAAACCAGTACGAACCCGTTGATCGGCTAGCTAGCAGATCGCTCCCCCCGACTTTTTCGATCCTCCTTCCTCCTTCAACGAGACGACCAGCAGACCCTCCACCCACCGCTCCCGCTCTCTCTCTCTCTCTCTCTCTCTCTCTCTCTCCTTCTCCTTCCTCTTCTTATTCCTGTGTGTTTGTGGTGGGTGAAAGGACAGTCAAAGGCGAGCCTCCCAACTCCCGATTTTTTATTTTGCTCCATTCAATTTTATAAATTTTCAAAACAAAACTCTTTTCACATTATGGCATAAAGCCCCTCCCTTTCGAACAAAGCCTTAACTTTATAACCCTCCAGCAGAGTGATTTGACATATAAGTGATCTTCTGAGGGTTTTCCTGCAAAATAAACTTGTCGTCGTGCTTGTGTTTAACGTTTCGGCTGTATCGACTGGCTCGTTGACCGTTCAACGGCATTTCTTTCTGCACCATCTTTTAAAAGCGAAAGGAAAAATGAACGCCAATGAACGGCTTCCTCGAAGACGGAGGATCTGCGGTAATTAAACCTTGTGTTTTCGTCACCTCTTCAGTAACATCACCATGAGGTATCTCCAGGATCTGGTCGTCGCTCTATATCTATCTGGAGAAAAAAAAAAAGAAAAAAATTTGGACGCGGAGGTAATCTCACCTGCCGGTAACAAAAAGTCCCGAGATCGATGATCTGTCGGAGGATCTGAGCCGTTAATGTTGCCCCCAGCACGAATGATGATATTCTCACCAAGTCGATCGTCGGGAAACGGGAAAGGCGGCTCCGGCATCATTAAGGGCCCGGCCGAGAGCTCCTGCTGCTGACCGTCACCCGCCTTTTCAACGGGGCCCCCACATGTCGAAAGCTTTGACCGGGGCGACGCCGTGTTAGGACAAGCCAGCTGACGGAGCTCGGCCTTATCCACACCCCTGTCGGTAAGCGAAACCCTGCCCGGCGGGGGTCAGAAGACGCCGTTCTTGACGGAGAACGCCGACCATTTCTGCGGACCCGTTCGGGCGACCCGAATCGATAGTGCTTTTAGTGGGACGGCGACGCACCCTGGGGAGAGCCGTCAAATTGATAAAAGTCATCGAGAGCGCTCGGTCGACAGTCATACCACACTTTTCAGAATGTCAACCCATACATTTAGTATTTCTAAGGTCCTTTGACCTTAGAAATAATATTGATTGGCCTCGTTTTGGTCCAGTCCATTACATCTCCTCCTCTCCCTCTCTCTCTTGTTCAAAGTTAATGCCCAAAATTATTTGAGATCATGGTTCATTTTTTAGAATTTTGTCTTGGTTTATATTATATAAGATAAGGTTTGTGGTTGACTTCTCCCAAATAAACAAATTAGTGGTAAAGTATATACATTTTGACTAAGACTTTTGATTCTGTATGGGATATATTCCATGGTCAAATTGAGTTTAATTTCAATATTCAAAATCATAATTTTAAAAAATATTTTTATTTCACATTCTCTCTCCTCTAACATAGGTGTAGAGGTCTTCATCATCCAAACCCTTTGATATTTCTCTTGTAATCATATCTCATGCTACTAGGGGGGATACCTAGCACATATCTCATGCTATTTTAAATTCTCGTTAGGGATACCTAGCACATACCTAACATTTAGATTTTTTGTATCTAGTGACTTCATTAATGTAGGCGTATGAGTAACAAAAAAAAAGTTATTTGAATAAGGAATTGAGTGAAACAAAATTTGAAGAAAGCTATTAAGACATTGATATGTTATTGATTTTACAAGATTACTGACGTAATTTTTTCATTCAAGTGAAAAATAATGTAAAAGTTTGACCTATCTAATTAAAATAATATTTATTTAAAAATATATCACAAAGCAAACTGTGAAAATATTCAATAGAAAGCTACTTCAAAGTAAAATTAAAAATTAAAAGGCACACATAAAAATTTGAAGTATTATGAGAGTTCTATTTTTAAAAAAAATCCATGGTTTTTTTTTTTTTTTGTATTTTTCAGAATCTACATGTGCCTATTAAAATTAGCTTAAGCCCAAACATTTAACCCAATAAGAAAAAAAAAAAGTCTAGCCTGACCTTTAAAGAGAAAGTTTCAAAACTAAGACAATGAGATAATACATGATTTTTAGATTGTGACAGCTATTTCAAAGGATATTCCTTGTCTTTGTCAACTACTCTCTAGTCATATCATGTCAAACGAATTGTGGATGTCATCTGAAGTCTCAAGCATTTTTTCCCTCAATGTAACACCTTTTGAGTCTGTCAACTCTTGGTGCACTAAATGATATTTGAAAGATGTGATAACTTAATTCTAAGTTAATTGTTTATATGTTTTGATGAGTGGTGTGTAAAATACTTCAGACACTTGTGCCATGTTGTCGATGTAATCACATTGTTATTGAGTCACTTACAACATGTCTATAATAAGGATATTTAGGACTTTTAAATTTAGATTTCTAGGTGGAAAGATCATAAGCTCATAAAGTTTTGAGATATAAAGGTTCTTAATCTCAACAAAATTAAGTGTACTTTAGTTGTGAAATTGTAGAATGAAGTGAATTCCTTTAATGTCAATATAAGCTAAAGTAGTTTGACTGAACCACTTTAAAATTCGGTATTCAAAATTTAGTTTGATTCATTTTATTTTTATATTAATTTATCAATATAACTAAGTTATTAATGTATATTTAAATAATTAAAAAATTAAAAAACAATTCACCTCACCCATCATAATTTATCCAACCATATAAGAATCCACATATATATTTTATATGTCAGTGGAGCAAGACATAGTCATTAACATTAAACCATTGTATATACATATTTTCATCCAGTGCCCCACATGTGTTAAAAATTTACATGATTCTTTGACATACATACAAAAACCTTGACACTACTAAGCAATGAAATAGCTTAACTTACTTTGTGATCTTTGATGGGGACAAAAATTATTGTTCTACCATTAACTCGAGTGATGATCAACATGTTGTCAAGCTTTAGGAGAGATCGCATGATAATTAGGCAATATCTAATAACTTGGTTTGGTTTTTCTACTGAACTACTCTTTTAACATACCATTGATCTACTTTGATTAACCATCCATTTATAAACAGAAAATTTCAATAACTTCAAGTAAGTGCCCATATGTGGAAAGAGAATGATCAAAGAGTGACAAATGAACATTAAAGCAAGCCCCATAGATTTATCATTTTGTATAGAGAGACATATTATTAAAGCATGCCACCTTTTTATTACATTATTTGTTTGTGTTGGCATGAACATATTATTATTAGAGAAATAATCAATAATGATAAAGATCACAATGCACCCTAGAAGCTTCATCAATAAAATGATAAAGATGTTGAAGGATTAAATGTATAGTATTGATGATAACAAAAGTTTGTTGAGGGATTCAAAGCTGGAGTTTGTCAACTATCAAAGTTGTTGGCACTAGAGAGAGAGAGAGAGAGAGAGAGAGAGAACTTACTCAAGTTGGTGGAGTAAGTAAGTGTGAGTAGATTCATTGCATAAGTACTAGGGTCCTCAAGAGAGATCAGTGGGGGGGACAAGGTTAAAGGAAGTGAGAGGTATTTATTGAAAACTTTTAAGTTGAACTCTAAAAGATGAAGTTTGATAGCCTATGTCAAAGATATGAAAAGATTCAAGTTCTGTGATTTGGTAATCAAGTAGATTCTCAAATGAATATTCAATGTTGACTACTTTAAGTCAATAATGATTTTGATATTAAAAAAATGGGTCAACAATAAAATTGTAATTTTACCCTATTAAATTATCACTATTCAAATGTTTTAGCGATAGTATTCTTTCATCAATTGTCAATTGTATCAAAATATTATAGAAACTCAAGATTCAATAAATGGTGTTTTACCTTATGCTTTGACATGAAAAAATACCACATTGATTCAATCGACTAACACTAAGCAATAGTAATTTTGTGGACTTAATGAAAAAAATAAGAATAAAGAAAATATTATACTATTGCCAACAAATTATGCATGACATGCTATCATTAGAACAAACTACAAACTATTGCTTAGAAAGAACTAAATATCCACTAGTAAAAAAGAGCTAAAGTTCTATATTGACAAAAATATAATTATTTAGCATGAAAATTTTTGCATTAAAAATAAGTAGAAATAAAAGCTACATTAAAGCATAACCTTCATCTTCAAAGGTCCCCACAAGGGAGTTACCACAATAACTAGATGGTATTTTGTTTCATTTATTTTAAGATCTAAAATGTATAAATATGACATTTGAACTGCTTGGTACACCTAGGCTGATTCTAGAGGCACTAATTTAGGACAATGAACTAGTGTTGAGTGTCTAGTAGTGGGCTAACTAAATGTATAAATCTAGTAGTGTAGATGTAACTTGAAACATACATATAAGGCTGAGTGTAAAAACAGAGGTAAACCCATGACTTTGAACCATTGTAAAGGCCATGTAAAATGATTGACTCACCTATCCTAAAATGATTCACCTAAGGAGTCAACTCACACGCTAGAGAGGTCCAAAATAGATCAGTCTTTGGCTAATTTGCCCCCTACCCATCTCTGTACATATTATAGAAAGGTTAATTTGCCCCTACCCCTTCTTAGGTCTTCTTTGGCCAACATGAGATGGATAAATGCTTCACAAGATAGTTGTGCTTAGTAAGAAGAAAGATTGTTAATATTATGTGATCAATATGAAGGACCCTTAAGCTTAGAGAAAGAGTTGAAGTTTCTCATAAGTCTAGAGTACTAAGGTTTTAGTCAATAATTGGAGTCAAAATAACATCACTAAAAGACCCAAATGAACTATAATGTGGAGGGGATGCAAAGTGCAACCCCCATGTGGCATCACTCAAGAGTATCATCCTTAAGGAATAACTAGTATGGAAACCCTAAGGCTAGGGGAGATGAAGAACCAAGAGTAGCTAATCATGTCTATTTTTAATGGGATGATGATGAATAGGTTGAATTAAGTAATATTTTTAATTAGCCTTTCTACTTTAGTTTGTTTTAATCTACATAAACACAAATTCTAATTGAATGGGCTGTGTTCATTGTGATCAATATTCTAATAGTGTTTAGAGAAGCATTGAAATAATAGTTAGCACAATTAATCAATAGGAGTAAGACAACTATATATATATACTTAGAATAATTAATCAGCATTATGGCTCCTCACTCTTAAGGTTTCAACTAATTTTCTCATAGATTCAAACTAGATATACACAGACCTCATAGTAAATAGTTGATGGTGCTACCATGGCACTCTTTTTGTCACATGACTAGCAACTGATTTGTTTCTAAGGAATCATTCCATTACTATCTTTCAGCCCACCATGAGTTAATGACTCCTACATGAATTAATGGCTTCAGCCCACCCCAGAACTCAGCATATGGCTAAGAAAAACATGGTGTTAAAGTGAATTGAATTATTGAATGCCAAGCTCACAGATGTCGTACTTAATAATTATAATTAGGGTTTATCAATTTATAATACTAGGATATAATTTGAGCTCATTGGTGCTATTTTTTTTTAAAAATATAATAATTTTGAATAGAACTATTAAAATTCTTATGTTTTCATTATTTATGCATGCAATCTCCTCCCTTTTTGAACATGATTCTTAAAAATGTCTTTAGAAAATGAAAAACAAGAAAAGACCAATTAACACAAGTTTCCTAGTTTTCAATTTGGTTAACTTGGGACTAATAGGGGAGTAGAGCTCCTATGGGCTGTTCAGGAGAAATGCCACCATCTGATCTTGCTGAGTTTTATCACAGAGCATGAACATCTAAGAACTACAAAGTAGTATTTATTGATGGTCAAGGCCTCATTGCATTGGGACATTTTTAACACATTCGGGAAAATTAGATGTGAAACCTACTTAAATTTTGAATTTCAAATTTAGTTCAAAGCTTTTGAAGGATTATGGGGCAAAAAATCAGGTTTAAAATGAGAAAGTCACACTATCTTATTCTAATGTATACATGACTAGCATTATCTTTATAATATATTACGCACAAAGTTATTATCGTGTGCATGGGTAATAGATGCAAAGTTTTGAGAGATACAAAATAATTTTAAAATATATTAAAATGGGTAATTAAAAATGGATGATCTTTAAATCTTCGAAAAAATCTTAGGTATGAGGTGGAGAGAGAGAGAGAGAGAGAGAGAGAGAGGCTGGGGTGTAGCCAGGGAGAGCTTGTATAGCTACTATCCAGACCATCTCGGGGGCCGCTCTCGACCCCAAATTCCTTGGGGGAAACCGACGACGGCAATGGAACAGGGTAGGATTCGTAAGGCCCTGCTTCCTCGTCGAAACCCCATTGGTCCACGTGTACCCATCCCTCATCCTAAACCGTTCAATATGCTGATCGGACAAGATTAAGATGTGACACGGAGAGAGAAAGAAGAGAGAGAAAGAGAGCATTACGGCTGTAATGATCATTTCGCTAACTTGAGCTTTGGCCTTGCCAGAACAGTTGTTAGCATGATTAAAACGATCTGACCGTTCGTTCCGATGATCTAGGTGATCGGACGGTAGGACGCCGATGGGGCCCACTTATACCGATCGCTTGTCACGATGAGGTCGCCGGCACGAGTGAACTGAGTGGTATTTACGTAATTTAGTGCTCCTGAAATAGAATGCAGAGAATTACGACGTATTTACTAAAATACCTCCCACCCATAAAATTTCTTCTCTGCTTTCTTCTCTCTGCTCTGCTCTCTCTCTCTCCTCTCTCTCGCTCTACGCCTGTCTTTCTACTCTTCAGCGCAGCGGCGGGGGCGGAGGGGGATGGCGATGGCGAGCGTTGCCCGGCGGAGGGCCTCCTTTGCGATGCTGTCGGTTCGGGGTGCGCTTGGGAGTGGCTACGGCGTGCTGTGGGGCAGCAGGGGATTCGCCTCGGGGGCGGAGGAGAACGACGTGGTGGTGATCGGGGGCGGGCCTGGGGGATACGTTGCGGCGATCAAGGCCGCGCAATTGGGGCTAAAGACCACCTGTATCGAGAAGAGGGGTACCCTCGGTGGTACCTGCCTCAACGTGGGATGTATTCCTTCCAAGGCGAGCTGTCCCTCCCTCCTTTTCTCATTTCTTTCTCGCTGCCCTCTTTGGTTTGTTCTCGTCATTTGCCCTTTGAAGTTATTTTTCGTAATGGTGCTCCCATCGGGGTTTAGTTTGGGATCTGCTGACGAGCGTGGTGCTTTGACTTTAGGGCTCTAGTGGATCTCCTTTTTCCTTGGTGGCTCTCTGTTTAATTTCTACGTTTCTGCGACTATGTTGTCTTCCAATTTATTGGACGGGAGGCCTTCAAATGTATGCTGTTTCTTTTTCGAGGTGGATATCAAAAAGATGGTTTACATTCTTCATTGTTTAGTAGTCTTCCTAAATAAAACAACTCCCCCGATTTGATGACAACTGCACTTTTTTCGTATGTTTAACGGATCAAGTAGGGTTTTATTTCTCTGAAATGTAAACGACGAGAAATTGTTATTCCCTCCAATGCACAATGGATCCAGCTTCGCTGACACAATCATAGGTGACGTCTTCGCCACCATCGTTGTTAAATCTATTCAAAGTTGAATGCATGATGCTTTCCCATCAATGATATGGAGATTGAATAAGCGTCCTAGTCAAATTTTCATTCTTTTTCTCAGTTCACGTTTAATTTAAATCCACGATAATAGAACGTGTATTGTACAACGAATGCAAACAGGTGGGGTCTGAAAAACGAAATATGGACTTGATTTTTTGACAATCCTTCTCTTTATATGAATAGGGAATTTTCTCGTAGAGAGGAGTCAGGGTCACATGTGAGGGTGGAAACTTATGTGACCATCTTTGTCTTATCCTGATTAAGATGGGGATATGGCGTTGTTTGGATAAGAATATACACCACAGGCCAGGTAAAGGGAAGGCATGAATGGCTAGGAAAAAGACCGGGAGAAATCATTTCTTAGCAGGAATTTTCTTGCATGAAAGAGCAGAAAGTGGAACAATTAAAGGTGCATGCAACAATGATGACGAAGAATTCACCCGCCAAAAGGGAAAAATTATGAGGACAATGTAATTTGGTGATCCATGTAATAGTAAAATCCTGCTGAAAATTTGTTTTGTTGGTTTCAAACTGTTACTCTCAAAATTTTTATACTTAAACTTCACCGTCCTCAACTCGGTCATGTTTCCCTCAATTGTCTTTATGCATGGAGGTTTCCATAAGCCCCCTTCCAATTGTAATATTGCCAGAATCAACCTTTTGCCCTCAATGTATTTGCATGTGGAAGTAAAGCTTTTTGTGATAGGCTACACAGTAAAGCTTTTTGATCTCTTTGGGGCATGCTTTTGTCATATCTTTGTTTATTATAGTCGGACATATGCTTCTTATTCTTGACTATTTCTGTAGATGAGATTGGAATTGTTTCTTTTATGTTTGAGAAATATTCACGGAGGCATTTTTCTGATGGTTTAATTACAGATGCATGCAAAAAATAGGGTAGTAGTCAGCTTCTCATCATGCTTTGTCTCCATTTCACAAAATAGATGGCAAATTGACCCATTTTTGTCATTTTCCTTTTTGTGAGATTTACACGTTTCTGATTTTGGTAGATTGAAGGTTTGTCCTTTGAACATGTTATAGATGTTATAAAATGAATCACCAGCATAGGCTTCCATAACAGACAAAATCTGCTCCTAATTTTATTTCAATGCAGACCTAATTTTGGTAGGATTAGGTTGGGTTGTATACTGTGAAATGTATAGTGTTTCAAGTTTCAGATTCAGGGTGAACGAATCTCAGCTTGGGATTAGCCCAGCCTATAGAAACTTCAACAAAAGGTTTATTCATGTTTTTTTGTGGGATAGCCCAATCAAACTTGCAACTGCACAGAGAATTTTCGCACAAAATTCTTGAGATTAATTGGCTGATTTTCTAGTTTAGTTTCCTTTCCCTCGTTGGTTTATTCTCGCAAACAGAGGACTCTGTGAAACATGTGAGGTGTTTAAGTGATCTTGGGATACCACTCAATGATGTATTACATTGCCTTTGAAAATTGTTCAGTTGATCCAAGCTTGTTTTCTTTCCCTAGAGCTGCCTTTTCTTTGATCAAGAATGTACTCAACTTCTCATCTTTTGTATAGTTTTCTCAATCCACTTTCTTCATGTTCATTTCTGATCCGTTAATACTGTTGGGTATCTACAACAGTTCATGAATCTGATTCTGCCCAACTTTCTCTCCTGTTTACTTTGTGCCAGGTTAGTGTGTGTCCTTTATTTCCTTGATAATGTATTTAGAAGAGAGCATGGAAAGTCTCCTTGTACTTAACTTTTTATCCCCGGTCATCATCATGAATGTGCCCAGTCAAGAAAAGAAGAAAATGTTGGGACAGTGGAAATCTCTGGGAAAAAGAAAAAACGAAATTCCTGCGTTTAATCACTATGATCGAGAGAGGAAAAAACAGTCCTTGTCCTTGTAAAGTCTCCTAGAGGCAGATCATGCCAAGGACTTCGAACAGTATGGACAGCAAGATGAACAGAAAGTATCCGATGCTGCAAGTAAATTATTTCATCGTCTTTGCCACTGCTACGATCAAAAATCTCCTCAAGATAGTTGTTTTTTCAACTTATGTTGTTTTGAGGAAATATTGGCACACATCTTGAGGTAAGATTACCAGTATGTTCAAGGACACTGCCTGGGATCATTAATGAATTTGGCCCAGTGGTAGAGTAGGCTCAGCTCTGTCTCACTCTATATCCATGCTTCATTAGGAACGTTGCCTGAGGGGAAGGGCTCCTGATTTTGGATTCATTTCCGTATGACGGGGATTCCCTGCTCTTCTTGAATGATTACTTCCTTTTTCTTTCTCCAATTGTCCTAATTTTTTTCTCTACTCACCCTTATCTCCATCCCCCTGAGATCCAGTTTCTGATGGCTTGATTCAAAGTAACCCAGGGCCCTTTATTCCTTCCATCTTAGCATACTCAGTTTTCTAATGATTCTTTGTGTCTTGAAGACATTCATCCCATCATCCCCTAAGAATCTACTCCTCCATTTCTGCTATTCTGAAGTGTTCTAGGTTACTGGCTTCCTGAAAGTTCGTCAACTGTATCACTGTCTTTTGCAGAAAAAGGTTTCCCAGGCATTGTAACCCCCGCTTTAACTCCCCGCTCTTCTCCCTTTGGCCCTTGAAACCCGCCCACATGCGAGTACATTTTAGATAGAAATTTATGGACCAGGTACATGATGAAATGATGGAACTTCCTTAGGCCGAGTCACCATCTTTCTTTCTTAGGTGTCTGTATCCCTTTGATGTCTTCCATTGTCTTTCATTACAGAACCGGACATCAAATGGACCAGGAGATTATATAGGACAATAGTCAACGTGTAAAGCTTTCCTAATTCATCTCTGATTAATAGAAGGCTGGAATGATGAATTGCCCGTTTTTGTCTATAATGAAAGCATGATTTATAGAAATGATGAATGATCACTATCGGTTTTTTTCTTATGTGTATGAATCCCTTTGAAACATTGTTCCCGATTTTCATCATAGAATCGGGGACATCATATGAGCCAGGAAATCAAAATGGAAAAAAGTCAATGATGAAAGACTATGAATTAGAAGACAGAGATAACGAATTGTCTCGGTTTCGTCTATCATAAAAGTATGGTTTACAGAAAACGCCCTCAGGGTGATGGAAATCAGAGACTGTCGGTTGGTCTTTCCCCACGTTAGCTTGGCTCGCTGTGGATTTCCTATCATCTATGAGAGTAGGAGACAAGCGAAGCTGCCTTCCATGGGCGCGGGTATCAATGCCAGGAGCTTCATATGATCCAAAGATTAGTCTTGTTTTTTTCTCCCCTTCCCATCAAGAGAGTGGAAATCTATTGGGGGTCTCCCATTTGAAAGCTTTGCCTTTTGTTGTGTTCCTTGTTCTCAGGCGCTGCTTCATTCGTCCCACATGTACCATGAGGCCAAGCATTCCTTTGCCAGCCATGGGGTGAAGATCTCTCAGGTGGAGGTCGACCTGCCCGCCATGATGGCCCAGAAGGACAAGGCCGTCTCCAACCTCACCCGGGGGATCGAGGGCCTTTTCAAGAAGAACAAGGTCAACTACGTCAAGGGGTTCGGGAAGCTCCTCTCTCCCTCAGAGGTCTCCGTTGACACGCCCGACGGCGGCACCACCGTCGTGACCGGCAAGAACATCATCATCGCCACCGGTTCCGACGTCAAGTCCTTGCCCGGAATTGCCATCGACGAGAAGAAGGTCGTCTCCTCGACCGGCGCCCTGGCCCTGGCGGAGATCCCCAAGAAGCTGGTGGTCATCGGAGCTGGCTACATTGGGCTGGAGATGGGTTCTGTGTGGGGGCGGCTTGGCTCCGAGGTCACAGTTGTTGAGTTCGCCGCGGACATCGTCCCTTCCATGGATTCCGAAGTCCGCAAGCTCTTCCAGCGGGCCCTGGAGAAGCAGAAGATGAAATTCATGCTCAAGACCAAGGTGGTCGGCTGCGATGTCACCGGGCCCGGCGTGAAGCTGACCGTCGAGCCGGCGGCGGGCGGCCCGGCGACCACCCTCGAGGCTGACATCGTCCTCGTCTCGGCCGGCCGTGTCCCCTTCACCGCCGGCCTCGGCCTCGAGGCCCTTGGCGTGAACATGGACAAGGCAGGCAGGATCCTGGTGGACGAGCAATTCAAGACCAACGTGCCCAGCGTGCACGCCATCGGCGACGTGATCCCCGGGCCGATGCTCGCCCACAAGGCCGAGGAGGACGGCGTCGCCTGCGTGGAGTTCATCGCCGGCAAGCACGGGCACGTAGACTATGCGCTGGTGCCGGGCGTTGTCTACACCCACCCGGAGGTGGCGTCGGTCGGGCAGACCGAGGACCAGGTGAAGGCAACGGGCGTGGCGTACCGCGTCGGCAAGTTTCCCTTCATGGCCAACAGCAGGGCCAAGGCCATTGATGATGCGGAAGGGGTGGTGAAGATCCTGGCCGAGAAGGAGACCGACAAGATCCTCGGCGTCCACATCATGTCGCCCAATGCCGGAGAGCTCATCCACGAGGCCGTGATTGCGCTGCAGTATGGGGCCTCCAGTGAGGACATTGCCCGCACCTGCCACGCTCACCCCACCATGAGCGAGGCTGTCAAGGAGGCTGCCATGGCGACCTACGACAAACCCATCCACATCTGAGCAGCAGCCCCTTGCTAATTTCTCTGCCGCTGTTTGTCCAGCATTTTTATGGAAACTTTGGAATAATCTGCTCGTGGATGAACACTCAAAGTCCCTCTTGCAGGAATTTCTTCTCTGCCTTCCCTTGGGTTGGAAAGTATGATGCTGGGGAGCGTGAAAGGGACTCACTTCAGCTCAACTCTCTCTCTCTCTCTCTCCTCTAGTTTTTTCCTAGCTATGAAAACCATGCAACTTTTGTGAGAATCCCAGCATGAAGGCATCTGTGGCAGAATCAGTGTCCTGTGTGCAGTTAGAGAGTGCCCGCGTGATACCTTACCTTCAACCTCATCAGAGGGTGGTTGAAGTACAAGACATTGGCTCATGTACAATGTGAAGAATCACATCATGCCGACCATCATGGGTCCCGAAAGGGGGAAAAAAAGGGAAAAATGACAATTAACCTGGCAGTGTGGTTGGTCAGCTCTCCTGCTCCTGTGCCCAGAGGATGCTTGGCTTGCCCGGCTGCAAGTCAACTACGGGCTGGATCATTGGAGAGTGAGTGAGAGAGAGAGAGAGAGAGAGAGAGAGAGAGAGAGAGGGAGAGATGCTATGCATCGTCATCGTCGTGCATGTCGGGCCTCCTCTTCGCCTGGATGGCCAGCCGAGCATCCCGCTCACGCTCAAACTCCCGGAAATCTGTTCGCTGTAAGAAGGAGACCTTGTCGAGGTACTGGTTGGAGCTCTTCTTGTAGGCGTCGAGCTCCTCCTCCAGGCCCTTGTCCTCCTTGTATTCCCCCCAGTCCTTCTTCGTCTTGTCAAGCACGCTGAGCTTCTGCTTCTTCTTTATCTGCTCCAAGATGCTGTCGAGGGCAGTGGGCGCAGAAGCCACTGCCTTGGCCTTCTCAGCTGCCTCCTTCGAGTCGGCGTCGACTAGCTTCTTCACCTCCACTTCCTCCCCTGCAAAGTCCCTGACCTCCGTTATCTGCTAGAGGCGTCACAATCACCACCACAGAAAGAGGTTACTGGGCAGAAGTAAATCACAGAGAGAGAGAGAGAGAGAGAGAGAGAGAGAGAGAGAGAGAGAGAGAAACATTGAAGAAATAAATATTGATCGTAATTATTCTTTTCACATTGAGATAGGATAAATAGAGCAAAACAAAACCATGCACTTACTTCTACTCTGCCTTTCACTGCAGAGTTGGCAGCGGAAGTGACGTCTCTCACTGCTGAGAGGGCTGCCGCTGCGAGCTTCTTTGCCTCCTCACTGTCGACACTGGACACATCGCTGGTCCTCTTTCCCTTGTCACCAGGGTGGGATGGAGGCTTCTTAGAGACAAGCCCGAGAGCCACCATCCACTCCTGCACGACGCCCAGAGGTCATGAGTCCTTTTGATTAACTATGGACATAAATATAGCCAACATCCAACTAATCAGCGGGAGGAAAATCATCAGAGTCAGCATGCATGCTCACAGGGGTTGACTTTTTCGCTGTTTTATCTTCGGTTGGAATCGGTTTGGTTGTTAATTTCCTTGGTGCCTTTGAGGGTAGCCCGCTGTTCATCGCTTCCCAGACTGCATTCACGCGAGCCATCCTTTCTGAAACAAACAAATGAACAGGTAAGGCCGATATTCTGCGCATCAAAACTGAAGAACATTAGGGTTCATGCAGGCAGGCCATCCTCTTTAGAAGGTATATGAACAGAGATAGGTGGTGCCGTCACTCTGCTACGTGCAGAAATCCATGGGTTCTTGGTGTGGTGAGATTTTGAGGATCATCTAGAAAATTTTGATGGAGCAGGTGGTCTCATAGCGGGAAAATAACAGTGAAAGAAAACCAGTCCTTATCTATAATGATCCTCGACAGGAAATTTGGGAACAGGAAAGTAAAATAGCAAATAAATAAATAGTTTCTTTGCTTGTTAATTATCAGCTCACCTAATGTTCGAAGCATTGCAGAACAAGATAACTAGCAAAATATACAAACGATCGTAGGACATCAGAGAACCCGCTCACCTTTCTCTTCCGCCTGTCCTTTCAAACTGGTACTTTGATCAGCTTTACTGGGAACGCCATTTACAGAGTCACCGATAGTTCCTGCAGCGCACATAACAGCTAGAGCTGAGAGCTGAGCATGGAGCTATCACCCATGCCATTGTCCAGCAGATGCACAGTAAGTTGTGAGCCTCAGGGTTTTCTCCTCTTCCTAGTGGATTAACAACCAACTCCATATGATCCACTGAGGTCAAAAACCAAACTTAAATCTAAACACGCGCCTTGGCTCTAATCATCAGGCAAAATGGGAAACAAATTCAGAATGGTTACAGAGTATAAGTGAGGACTGGTCAGCTAACAACAATTCTTTTCTACATATTTTGACACAAATCTGAGATGGTTTGATGAGTTCTGACCCCAGAAGATGGTTTGATAAAATTTAGTAAAAAATATCCTCTGATCCACAATACACGCCATTATTTGATACTGTTTTAGGTTCCTAAAACCTTCAATACTGATCCTGAAGCATTCCTCGAAACATTCAACTAGAAGAAATAATTTCAAGTGTCAGTTTTAGTAGACAATGAAACCCAGTCATTCACAGTAAACCCACGCGGTGCTTGCAGACTAAAACCAGGGTTATGGGCTTCAGGATAGAGTAGGAACCCTTACCCAGAGCTACTCGAGTGTTACTCTCCCTCCTCCCAACTACTCACATTCCAGCAGCAAATGGGTTCAACACAAAAACCGCACTTTCCTTGGCAAGGTACTAGTGCGAACCTACCAATGGGCAAGATGAGTCACAACAGAAAATCTGATTTGAAGATGTCCAAATAAACTGACTTAACAACAATTGGGAAGCAGGGAAGGAGCTCCAAAACTAATATCTGAGATCCAGATAAACCTACATTTATGATCTACTCTTCTTGGAACTTGGTAATCAAACCGCATTTCATTGAAAAATTCCAAGCAGTACACTGGGAATCGGAAAATCGGTTTGGTTTCCATCCATATCTAGAGATATGGCCCTGCACAAAAGCCACTTCAGAAACTTATTGTTAGCACGCTTGCAATGTTATTTTCTTGATCCAGAATCCAAATTGACGCAGTGACTCTTATAAACATGATAGCAGTAAGTAATCACAATGGGTGTTCCTCAGTTCTCTCTTACGTCCTCACTAGGGCTTTTATCTTGATCTATCTCCCCTCCATCTTCTTTTTACTCTGTCTTCAATTTTAGGAACAACATGCTTTTAAAAGGCAAAATCTGGCTGGGTCAAGTTAGATCGCCAAGAAATCAATCAATCTATGCACAACAACCAATTTCTAAATAAAATTCTGCACAAAATGACATGCAGCCATTTGCATTACGACTTAGAACTATTAAATCTTATTTGAAATAGGATTGGGTTTTCCCGTCACACATTCCATTCCTGGGAAGTGACAACTCACGATCAGCTGTTTATACGATAGTAAACAGCAATAGAGATTTCTATCAACAACGCTTCAATCTACTTAAAATTGATACCCAGATGTAGATATTATTTTGAAAAGCAATACTTTAGCACCAGTTGGGTAAATGCAAATTGATCAGGTAATCGAAGCCAGAAGAAACTATCCATCGAAATTACTTCTCATATTTCTTTCTCATCAATTCAAGCCTCGACTAATTTTTTTCCAATGATATACGGTAATGGGGCATGGAACAAACCAGAATTCCGTGAGGGAATAGGATCATTCTGGTGATCCTTCGGCTCCTGTATCTGGTTGTGGGCCATTGCAGACGCCAGTCCAGAATTTATGCAAGGCTTCACCTGCCAATTTGGCCAAACGGGATAATCACGATTCAGAAAATGTTTTCAGCTCTCCAAACAGGGGAAATAATAAATTTAATGAACTGGCTAGCGGGAACAGAAACGGGAGGAGAGAGCGAAAACAAACAAAGAAAAAAAAGAAAAAGAAAAAAAGGTGAAGAGCCCCTTTAATGTCGGCCAACTAGAAGTTCCAAACACGGTCTACAACAAAATAGGACACAAAGAGCTCTGGATCAGCATTGCCGTTCAAACTCATTGGCTACTTGTGGGAGAGACGAAAATTAAAGCCCTAGGAAGAAAGAAAAAAACAAAAAGTGATCACCATCCTGGCAAGCGCCGCAGGCTAATCAGCAGACTACCAGAAATCTCGGAAAATCAGGACCAACCGAGCTCGGAAAACCAAGGAACCAGGCGGATCGCCGTCAGCACACGGCCCGCCGGAGAAACACAGGCGAGGGCCGCGTGCGATCCCCCAGTGGCAGCAGGAAGAGACCCGGCCAGACGCCGCACCCTCCTGCCCCACCCTCACCTCGCTCTTCTTCTCCCTCTTGATCCCTGGGTGGGCAGGGGACGCAGCGGGAGTGGCACCACACCAAACAACACTCCTCGACGAGGCCTCCACCGCCGCCCGATCACGCCGAGGACTGCCACCGGCGACTGGTGCGGCGGCCTGATCTCAGCTCCCCTCCCTCCGGCCCCATCGCTCTATCTATCGAGCTTCGGAGGACCCAGCAGCCTCTCGAACATAGAACCTTAGTTTGCCTAATATATTATTATTATTTCAATAATTTTATTTAACCGTTAATTGGGCCCGGCCCGGTGTCCTGTGGCCCATTATCTAATCACTTGGATATGGGCTAGCCTATTAACATATTTAATGGGCGCGGAACCTCTCTCTCTCTCTCAGTGAGAGAGAGAGAGAGAGAGAGAGAGAGAGAGAGAGAGAGAGAGAGAGAGAGAGAGCTGGGTCTGATTATGTCCGAAACTGATGAGGCCGGGTTAGAGAAGCATATATAATATTTTTTTAAATAAATAAATGGTTATATATCGTAAAAAAATATTTTTAATTAAGGAATCCAGCAGAACTTCCGTTTAATTGTCTACCGGGTGCGCCTTATCTCTCTCTCTCTCTTTTTCTCTCGCTGGGCTGCTCCCCGCCTCTGATGAGCTCCCTCTTCCCGGAGGAAGTGGATTGCAAAGAATGGGGAGCTTGACGCTGCTGCGGCCCCCTCAACGTTCCCTGCTACTCCCCGCCTCCAGACGCGTCTCTGCGGTCGCCGCCGCAGTGAAAACCAGACGAGGAATCTCGGGGCGCTCCCAGGGTGAGTCATTTCTTCGTTGGATTAGGATGGAGATACTGCTGTCGACTTGCCTGACGATCTATTTGGTTTTCTGCCCGTCTCTTTCCAGTTTTCTTCTTTGGGGTCTCATGCGGTGGACCGGAGGGGAATGCTTTCTTCGTCAGGCTGAGTGTCGATCCTCCATCATGGAAACGGTATCAGATTAAGCGCAGGGGGAGTCTTGTGAGTTATGGAACATCTGCAACCGCAGGCTCGCCTGATTTCTCTGCCCTCCCCGTGACCGGTGCGTTGCAGGATCTTTGGTTATTGAATTTTGGGGGAATTTTGCCTGTTGTTTGATCCTTCAATTGATCCGTGCGGTTTTGGACAGGATTTCAATTGAGTTCACGAATCAGGGGGGTTTGCTTTTACGCAATGACTGCTGCAACTGCAATAATTCTCTTTCTGGCGATGATGGTGGCGCATCCTTTTGTTCTCTTGTTCGATAGGTATCAAAGGAAGGCTCAACATTGGATCGCCATGATGTGGGCATGGTTGACTGTGTTTCCATTCTACCGGATAGAGTTTGAGGGGCTGGAGAATCTCCCACCCAACGATGTGCCAGCTGTTTATGTCTCCAATCATCAGAGTTTCCTTGATATATACACTCTCCTGACTCTGGGGAAAAGTTTCAAGTTCATCAGCAAGAGGAGTGTATTCTTGTTTCCCATAATTGGGTGGGCGATGTTCCTTTTGGGGACCATTCCCATTCGCCGAATGGATACAAAAAGTCAAATGGTACTTCCCTCTGCTGCGTTCTTCAGGGATTTCAATTCTCATTTAGCGCTGAATTATAACCCAATCTAGATCATTCTAATGCATTGATTCTCAGTATCCAAAATGATAAGTTTTAATCGTAACTCAATGGGATGATCATCTACCAATTTTCGATTGAAGAAGTCAAGAGCAAATCCCTCCTTTGCACCATTTTCTGATTTTTCCCTAAATCTGGCTTATCATTCTAATTAATTCAGGACTGCCTTAAGCGCTGCATTGAATTAGTGAAGAAAGGCACCTCTGTGTATTTCTTTCCAGAAGGTACTCGGTCTAAAGATGGAATATTGGGTGCATTTAAGGTGAGCAATTAACGAAGGTGTGATTCCACTCCCTCGCACATTCTCACATGTGCATATATATATATATGTCATATACACACACACAGACACAAACACACGGACATATTCGTATTTATATATATATATGCATGCATTTTCAGGAAAATATTTTGGATTGTATGGTCAGTTTTCAGGTATCTAAAATCTAATTCTTGTGCATGGTTATAGAAAGGTGCATTTAGTGTTGCGGCAAGGACGGGGGCACCCATTGTGCCAATCACTCTCATGGGGACAGGCGGCCTGATGCCATCTGGAATGGAGGGTTTTCTGAACTCAGGCGATGTAAAAGTTGTGATTCACAAGCCTGTACAAGGGAACAATGCTGACAAACTATGTGGTGATGCGAGGAGCACAATAGCTGATACTCTTCTCCTTCATGGTTATGGAGTGCACTAGATAACCTTCTGGTATGTGGATTCTAGTTGTGCCCCTTGCATTCACAAGAGAGAGGCTCTTCTCTCCGAGGTAATAATTATTTTCAGGTTTTTCTTCCCTTACGTTCATGCCAGTGTCATGATGAAAACCCAAACGCTCAGCATAAAAATGCTTCTGCCATTTGTTTTATTTACTTTATTTTTCTCTCGCTTCTATGCTACGTCATTTTTTTGACGGGGAAATTATTTTTAATTTTATTTTATAACATATAAGCCATATTGGGGTTGCATATGATCAATATATCTACACTGGTTGGTTAGTTTCTCCCCGCTGTAGAAGCTCTCTTGTTACCTATTGATTCCATTGTTATTCATGACGAAAATTAAAATATTCCAGATTATAGACCCAGTATGTGCTGGGTTGGCTGCATTTATGCAATACATTTACCCATTCTTCTCTTGGTTCTATACATTAGAAAAATCTGATTATTTCTTTTCCATCAAGACAACAGTTACAGGTGTGACACACAATCTGGGCGACCTTGTGAATTTTTCCTGTGATTTCTGTTCAATGTCTTTTTCACCCTGCTATACGTGTCTTTATATATAGTTTTTAGGGGGAAATAAGGACAAAATTACTTCTTCGCCTCTGTTCACACCTTTGACTGTACCCGAAACAGAGTGGCTCGGTAGTTATAGAGTGAGAAAGCACGTTGTTTGAATGGTTACCTGTTTTGGTCAATGTGCCCAGAAGCCCCAGTGTGTCAACTCTTTATGGGCCTTGTGTAGTTGCACCCTCTCTACTACATGTAGGACAGATACCCAGCTAATCACTTTCTCTCTCGTTGCTAAAACTCCAGTACTGTTTTCTCTTTCTCTCTCTACCAAATCCGTATCGAGAACTTTGGTTGAATATATTTCCCAGCAAAAACGAACTCGTTATCTGTGAATCTAAATTCCTAGGCCTTTGAACATAAACAATTGCTGTGTTTGGAATGCATAGTTTGCCATTTGAGCTTAGTTGGATTGTCATGCAACCCAATTCGGTTGACCATCATCCGTCCCTCTTTCGTAACAAAGTTTTTCCATTTTTTGTTAGCAGACTTTTCCATGCATATCTGCTCTCTCTCTCTCTCTCCCCCCCCCGCATATATATATATATAATTACAGAAATGCAGTTATGGACACATATGGAATATATGAGTAAAATGTAACTAGAATCTCGATCATTTTGATGAGATGTCTTGCTCAGCCCAGGTTACTAAATCGTTACCGTCTTACTCTCTTGGCAGAAATCACCTGTTTGGCGGCTCTGATGTTAGCTACCACCTAAACTACAGAGACGGCTTCCCTTTCAGCCACCATCACAGGCCGCAGCTCATCATAAATTTTTTGTAAGTATGAGAACTAGGAGTTGCAGCCGAGTCATGTGGGATAATAACCATTGGAACAGCATTTCTGTTCCCTTTTTTGGAGGTTTTTGTGTTCTTCCCCTTGAGTAAGAGGAGCCAAGACCTTGTTGGTTGTCCATCATTTACAAAATAAGTTGAATATCAAAAAGTCAAATATGCAGGGGGTTGGTGGGGGGGGGGGGGAATTTGGCCTTCTTAGCCTTGTGGTTAGACTTTCACCTGTCCATGCCCTATGCCTTCGTCTATTGCCAGAGAAATGTTTTGGGCTGTTGGTGCTGCCGCCTACACAGGGCTCTGTGCTGGGTGCTTGGCACGGCTGCCGTCGTCATCTCCTGCTGCTGGTTCTCCAGGGTTGTCGGCACAGCTGCTGCAGTCCGTTGTTCTGGAAACTGAGGAGGCTAGCCATCACTAAACCTTTTAGGGTGGGCACTTGTGGGTTGCTGATAAGCCGCCGCTGCCACTGCCGTTTCTTCAGGACACTCATGGGTCTTGAATCCACATCCACACTGGAAATTTAAATGGCATTAGAGAATATTTCTTGCAAGAAATGACCATGAAAGTCTAATCCACTGATGCTTATACTTTTCTACCTCGGCTTAGGAATCTATTAGAATTAATTAGTTGTAAAATTAACTGATCATATACTAAAGCATGTGCATATGCAAGTTCACGGTTACTAATTATATCTGATATGTTTAAATAATGTGAGAATTTTTTATTAATTAAAGGTGGCTAAACGAATGTTGATCTATCCTGGCCTAACTTTTTTTTTTAGTAGGTTGCATGGATTCTATCAGGACGATAGATCATGCATATATCTATATATATAGCCCTGGTGAGTATTTGTTCCTATCCGTTCTGGATTCTTGAGTTGTACCTCAATAGACAAAGAATGGTGGGGATTCTGGTGGAATGTTGCAGCAACCATTGCATGCACACACTAGTGAGTAGCCCCCTCACCTTGCCATTTTGCATTGCCTAGTCGGTTTCACATTGCAGCAATAAACATCATCGCTTGCGATGTTTCACCACTTTTGTGTCACTTCTGCAAGACTCCTTGCATATGATGCTAAGGGCCCCTCTTTGTGAGAGACATATTAGGGAGCTTTAACAACATGAGAACCATTCCAACACATGCTATTTGTGTGCTCTCCACATGATGCCGCTGCTTGTGCTCTCCACAGATTGCAATCTGTTACGAAGCCAACCGTCGTCTACACAAGATGACCTAGACCCCCACATTAAGAGAGGACCACGACAGAATAATGTATTGAAGCCTATAAATATAGAAGAGGCTGAAATAAGAAGGGGGTGGAGAAAATAAAGAGTAGAGAGGGAGATCTGTCCCTGGAGAGGTTCGATTCAGGCTCTCTTGTTCTTGAGGATCGATCCGACCTCAAGAACTCAGCTTACTATCTATGAACCTCTATTGTCTTTTCAATTTCCATTTTCAATTGTTCAATCTGATTCTTCTATACACAAAGAGTTGATTCCCTACGTGAGCCTCATCTAAGGTAAGACTAGGGTGAAGATTTCACCACAAATCTTGAGAGGTTCGTAACACTAGTATCAGAGGAGACATCTTGGTCTTTTTTTGCGAGAACTCAGAGAAATTACAGCAAGTGCAAGATTACGAGAGCAAGATTACAAGAGCAAGATTCTATTTGGGCCATAATAAGGATCAAATTAGCAAGGCTGAAGCAAAAATTCTTTCCAAGTTCAAACTACAACAAATTCAAGAAACGAAAGTAATTCTCACAACAAATTCGTTTGACCGTAATTCCATACAGTCAGAATGTTGGAAGAGACTGGTAGATCTACGGCAAGAAGAATGATCATCTAGTATGATCTAGAACCTATCTTGATCGGCGGATGCTCACTAGGTCAAAGGCATATCAAAAGGAGAGGTTGCATCTCTAAAGTAGGGTTATGCTAAGCAAGAACAATTCTTAATCGAGCAAAGAGAAATCCTCAACCAGATTCTTCAAAAATTATCCACAAGGGATCTAGATAAATCAAGAGAGGTACCAATGCAACCTTATAATGGTCCAAGAGAGGTATCAATGCAACCTTATAATGGCACCACTCATTCAAGTCAAGCCTCACAAGATGGCCAAACATAGATAAATCAAATAATAGAATTACTAATTTTCTAAGGAGATAGTCCTGAGGGATGGATTAGGTGGGCTGAGAAATATTTTTGCCTAAACCCTATGTCAAAGCAGGACAAACTCAAGTAAATTATGTTGAGTATGGAGGGAGAAACTCTAGAATCATATCTCTAGATGGAAGACAAGTTTCCATTCTAAGATTGGCGTGACTTCAAGAGTCAATTGGGGAAACATTCAAGACATATGAGATGGAGAGTCTACTGTGACAACTAATGAGCTTACAACAAGTCACATCAATAAGAGAATATAGTGCTGGATTTGAATGAATTGCAGCCTTTCTACCTCATATAAACACAGAAGTATTAGAAGATGCATACATGAGGGGCTTGAAACCATATATCAGATCAGAATTGGGAATGCATAAGCCCTTGGGACTTATATCAATCCAAGTTGAGATTCATCTTCGAGAAATCTGAATAAGTAGAAATGAATTATTTGGAAAACAAGTGATTACAAAGCTTGAACCACCTCAACCTCGTTATAACTATTACAGAAGAGAATTCTAGAATATAAATAATAGAGGTAATTATAGGAATGATTATCAGGATTCAGCTGAAGGCACATCAAATGGAAATTATAGCAAGATACTCAACTTGATAGATCAGAAATTTCAGAATAGAAGAGATAAGGGGTTATGCCACTATTGCAATGAAAAATTTGCGCTAGGACATCGTTGTAAAAAGGAGTTAAATATTATTATTGTGGATGAAGTGCAGAAGATGACAACATTGATGAAGGATGAGAACTGTTTGATCAGGCCATATCCATCATGGAAGAGAAGGCTTTCACTGCACACATGTCTTTAAATTCAGTCATGGGAATTACTCAACAAGGGACTATAAAATTATGGGGCAAAATTGATGACACCGAGGTGTCAATACTCATTAATAGTGAGGCAACTCACAATTTCTTGTGCACCAAAATAATTGATAACTTATCCTTACAAAAGGAGAAGTTAAATGACTATAACATAGTTATGGGCAACGGCAACATAATGGCAGGTGCAACAATTTACAAGGTTATTCCTCTTTAGACGCAAGGTGTTTTGATAGTACAATTTTTTTTACCACTAGAGTTGAGTGGCACAGATGTGATCTAGGCATACAATGGTTGAGAACTTTAGGGTGGATCCTTTCCAACTATGAGAAGTTTATAATGAGGGTCATGATGAGAAGCAAAATTCACATCTTCAAATGAGACCTTAGTAGTACAAAAACATCACCAAGAAGAGTAGAGAAGGGACTTAAGAGTAGCAAGGCATATATGGTTGAACTACATCATATTCACTCATATAGAGACCCTAATGCACCCAACAATTTAGAAATTAGTTTGAAACAAGAATTTCCCAAGGTTTTTGAAGTATTGACATGAATGCCACTTGAGTGTCCTGTTGACCATGCCATACATCTATTACTAGGAACAAAACCTATTAACTTGAGGTCTTATAAATACTCTCATTTCTAGAAAAATAAAATTGAGACACTTGTCCAAGAACTCATATCAATAGAGGCCATACAACCTTCACACAATCTTTAAGTAAGCCCTGCACTATTAGTCAAGAAGATAGATGGTAGATGGAGATTTTGTGTAGATTATAGAGCATTGAATGAGCTAAGATTTCTGATTGTTACCTCATTCTAGTTGTAGATGAGTTGCTAGATGAACTATATGGAAAATTAATTTTTTCAGAACTAGATTTAAAATCAAGATATTATCAAATCATAATGAAAAAAAAAGATGTACTTAAGAATACATTCAAGACTCATCATGACCATTATGAATTTAAAGTAATGCCTTTCGGATTATCAAATGCACCTACAACCTTTTAATCGCTAATGAACCAAATATTTCAATGTCAATTGAGGCAATTCATACTAGTTTTGTTTGATGATATATGATGTGACTCAGTCGTTGTATATTAAATCACGCAAATATAAAATTTATAAAACTAGAAAATACGAATTTTTGGATATTTAGAAGTATTTCTAAATAAATATATCAATTATAATTCAATTAAACTTCCAAAAATAGTAGTAATTTTCCAGTTCGATCACAAGGATGTAATATAATATCTAGTAATTATTCAGAATTTTTCTCAATGAATACGATTTTCTATGAATTTTATAATAGGAAATAAAAAGAAAATATATTTAAAATTCACAAAAAAGGAAAATAAAGGCGCGGACGTCAGGATGACGTCAGCGCCCGGCGAACGCGAATCGGGCGGAAACAGAGTTCCGCCCGGTGATTCTTACGTAAGTGATTACAGACGATTTAATTGATCAAATTAAGATCTATAAAAGCCGGAAGAATCGTAATAGAACAAAGTATATTTTGGTAAATTAAAAACACAAAAATTATCACTAAATGAAGCATAAAGTAAATTGAAAGCAGGAAAACAGAGTTTCGGCGTCGCGACGGCGATGCGTCGGCGATGCACCGGAATCCTGAGCGTTCGGGAGGATCGTTGTGCAGTGTCTATGGCCTCGAAGGCTCTCCTTGGACAAAGACGATGTGGACAATCTCTAGATCTTCTCGCGAAGTCTAGAGATCAATGAAGTGGGTCGTCGAATCGTCTCCGGCGGCTGTCACCCGGCGGAGCAGAAAAACGGCGACTTTGCGGCTCTCCAGCGACTATCACCCGACAGAGAGGAGCTGGATGGAGGTGGGGCGCGTGTTAGGGAGCTTCATCCTCAGGTCCATGCAGCAAGAGGAGGCTCTTCATCGCATCTGGTATGCTCTCAAGAGGTGGCAACTCATCTCCCGGCAGATCGTCCTCTTCCCGACGACGGCTTGTTCGTCGATCAATCAAAGATGATTTACTCGATGGATTCGCGATCCTTTTATCGCGAATCGTTCAGCAATTTTAGTAGCAATGCTCTGCGAATCGCGTTGACGAGATTTTCACCGATGATTTAGCAATTCTTGTTGCTTAATCCTTCACCGGCGATCTGCAGGAAAGTCGTGATAATCAGATAAAAATATATGAATTTTGACTTTGGGAGGATTCAAACCTGCGCCGGTTGCCCACCTGTGAGGAAGGTGTGATGCGGGTTTAGTCCCACATTGGTTGTGCACCGATTTTTTGGGCGAATATATAGTAATGTTAGCTTTGTAAGCAAAGTCCCTTCTCTCGCGTGTACGACCACTCCTTGCCCCACAGCCGGCTGGCCACCGGTGACGTGGAAGGGGAGTGGCGCACACGTGCCCCTATCGGTCCAAGCTAAGCCGCTCGAGCCCCTGCTCGCAGCTACTCCCCGACTGCGCTTCCGACCTGCTTGCGGGCCCAGTTGGCCGGCGAGTCCCCCCATTTTGCAATATTTTTATTTTTATTTCTTGTTCTTCATTTATCTCAAAAGTAAGACTATAAAAATCGTATAAAATCACATAATTACCCAAAAATTCACGTTAATCAACTAAAAACCACAAATCATTCTTTAACACAAATATAAGTCTATTTATCATGAGTTAAGGCTAAAACTATATTATTTACTAATTATTAACTCATGATAATGAAGACTTATCACACCCCCCAACTTAAATCATTACTAGTCCCTTAGCAATAGAATTACGAAAATAAAATTTAACAAATCTCAAACATCATATTTCAATACAGAAAAAAAATACAATTAGAAATGATGCACCTTTAAACACTTTGGATTCTTATATCAAGTATTTAAAAATGATGTCAAGCACTTAAATGTTTAAACACTCCTTGGAATAACAATCTAGACTTCACTTCTTCTATTCACATCTTTATCACTTCTTCACTCATAGATGTATTTACAAGATGTTCCAATTATCAATACTCATCCAAGAATAATATTGATCTTACATTTTCCTTTTTCTATGACTTGATTTTTGAAGTTTGCACTATATTTCTTCCTTCTTTTTATTTTTATTTTTTATATATACAGTGGATAAGTAGCTTTTCCTGTAGACAAATTTCGACAATAAGAATGATGTCTCACACCCTCCATGTGTACTCTTCATTTTCAGGGCTTTCACTTTATCCATTTATTTTTCAGCAAGTGTTTTTCTATGCACGATTTTCGACAATGAGAATGATGTCTCACACCCTCCATGTGTACTCTTTGTTTCTAGATTTTTCATATTGCTCTCTCTTTTTTTTTTCGAAATAAGTGATTTCTCCTCACAAGTCCTATAGATCAGGGTGCAAAAATATCCATTAAACTCAAATGATCAATCAAATTTTCACATCAAGTAAATACTATCCATCAAGATCATGAAGTGAAAATCTGTAAAATCAAATCCATGTTATCTATCATGTATCCAAGGAGTATTCCAACATTTCATGCTACTAGATCATTTTTTTGACTCAATAATAATCTTCCTAGTATCTTTTGATATCAATCAATCTAATTGATTTAATTTTTCATGCATGCAATATGATGTAAGGAATTTGTAAATTAGATAGTTCTGACAGTTCCATTTTCTGTTTTTAGTTCTATTTTTAGCAATAATAAATTTGTCAAAAATAAATCAAAACTATCCTCTATATAGCTGTAATTTCGAATTTCAGTAATATATATCTAGGGGATTGAAATGTGAGAAAAGGGTCTTTTAGAATTTCAAATTTCGGGTTGTTTTTTGTCTGTTGTTTTTGACAGTCTGTTGTTTCTGACAGAAAACCAAAAAATAGATGTTGTAGTTTTTTCGAATTTTATGTTATTTTTATTTTTTTAGTTGCTGTTCTAAGTTGAATAAAATGCAAACACATGTTTTTAATCATCCTACAGCATAAATTAATAATGAATACTTCACCCCTCAACTTAAAAATGACATTGTCCTCAATGACATAGAAAAATCGAAACAGAATATGCAGAAAATATAATTTTCAAGTGAAGCATGCACTTAGAAAGACATCACCTCAACCTCTTTTTTAATTTTCCACTTCATCTTACACTCCTCCAGCACTTTTTCGAAAAAAACAAATACAGAAACAAGTACTGTGAAATTCTAAGAAAAACAGAGCTTAAAAAAAATCAAATAGAATGAAATAAAAATTATGGGTTGACTCCCATGCAGCGCTGAATTTAATATCTCTAGCTGGACTCCTTGGTCTTACTCTTGAATTTCTTTTAATAATAAAATTTCTTTTTCTGCAAGGCGTTCATATTCTATGTAATGTTTAAGTCGCTGTCCATTTACCTTAAAGTTATGATCACTTTTAGGATCTTTAATCATGACAACCCCATGATCATATGTCTCTTCCACCGCATAAGGCCCTTTCCATTTTGATTTTAATTTTCCTGAGAATAATTTCAGCCTAGAATCATATAACCACACTTTTTGTCCAACATCAAATTTTTTTCTGCTAATGTATTTATCATGAAAAGTTTTAGTTTTTTCTTTATATATTCTATGATTTTCATAAGCTTCATTCCTCAACTCCTCTAGTTCATGTAGCTGAAAAATTCTATGCCCACCAACTGATTTTTCATCCATACATAAATTTTTTATAGCCCATAATGCTTTATGCTCTATTTCCACAGGAAGATGACATGGCTTTCCAAAAATGAGACTAAATGGGGACATACTTATGGGATTTTTATAAGCTGTTCTATAAGCCCATAATGCATCTTGTAATTTTGTGGGCCAATCTTTCTTATCTGGTCTAACTATTTTTCTCAAAATTCTCTGAATTTCCCTATTTGCTACTTCAGCTTGCCCATTTGTTTGGGGATGATATGGAGTGGCTACTCTATAGTGTACTCCATTCTTTTTCAACAGTTCCCTGAAATGTTTATTTGTAAAATGTGTTCCTCCATCACTAATAATCACTCTAGGACATCCAAATCTCGAAAAAATATTTTCCTGCACAAATTTCATCACGATTTTATGATCATTAGTTCTAGTAGAAATAGCTTCCACCCACTTCGACACATAATCAACAGCAAGCAAAATATATTCATATTTTTCAGTTGATGGGAAGGGACCCATGAAATCTATTCCCCATACATCAAAAATTTCGACTATTGACATGTTACTCATGGACATTATATCTTTTTTACTCATGTTACCTATAGATTGGCATGAAATACATGTTCTACTAAATTCTATAGAATCTCTAATGATTGTAGGCCAATAAAAACCACACTAAAAAATTTTTGCAGCTGTTTTTCGTCCAGAGAAATGTCCTCCACAGTTAGATGAATGGCACATGTTAATAATGCTATGATATTCTTCTTCAAGAACACATCTCCTTAAAATTTGATTGTTGCCCAAGTAATATAAATCAGGATCATGCCAAAAATAATTTCTAATCTTAGAAAAGAAATGATGTTTTCTGTTCTTATCCCACTGTTCTGGAGTTTTCTAGAAACTAGAAAATTAACAATATGTGCATACCATGGTGATGGTTGATGTTGAGCTGCCATCAATTGTTCATCTGGAAATGCGTCTTGTAAAGGTGCTGCATTTATTCCTGTATCACTTAATCTAGAAAGATGGTCAGCAACAACATTCTCGAAACCTTTTTTATCTTTTATTTCTAAGTCAAATTCCTACAACAATAAAATCCATCTTAATAAACGTGGCTTTGCATCTTTCTTTTTTAACAGATATTTTAATGCAGCATGATCAGTATAAATAATAATTTTAGCTCCCAAAATATATGATCTAAACCTTTCTAACGAAAATACTACAGCTAACAACTCTTTTTCAGTCGTGGTATAATTTAATTGAGCATCAGATATAGTTTTACTAACATATGAAATTACTATGGGTTTTGACTCTTTTGTTTGTCCTAGAACGACCCCCACTGCATAATTCGATGCATCACACATTATTTCAAAGGAAAGGGACCAATCAAGAGCTTGTAAAATAGGTGCCTCAGTAAGTAATCTTTTTATTTCGGAAAAAGACTCAAAACATTTCTCATCAAAATTAAAAGGCACATCTTTAAATAATAGCATGGTGAGAGGTTTAAAATTTTTTGAAAAATCCTGAATAAATTTTTTGTAATAACCTACATGACCCAAGAAAGATCTAATCTGTTTTACTGAATTTAGAGGTTTCATTTTAGATATAATATCAATTTTTGCTCTATCCACTTCTAAACCCATTTCACTCACAATATGACCCAACACAACTCCCTCTTTAACCATAAAATGTGATTTCTCCTCACTCAAAACTATTTTTTTCTCTATGCATTTCTCAAGTACATGTTGTAAATGATTTAAGCATTCATCAAATGATTCACCAAAAATAGAAAAATCGTCCATAAAAATTTCCATGTATTTTCTAATCATATCAGAAAAAATAGACAGCATACATCTTTGAAATGTGGCTGGAGCATTACACAGACCAAAAGACATGCGTTTAAAAGCAAAAGTACCAAATGGACAAGTGAAAGTTGTTTTTTCTTGATCTAAAGGGTTTATATAAATTTGATTATAACCAGAATATCCATCCAGAAAACAAAAAAAGTTTTTTCCAACTAATTTTTCTAGAATTTGATTAGTAAATGGTAAGGGAAAATGATCTTTTCTAGTAACTGAATTTAATTTTCTATAATCAATGCAAACTCTCCAACCGGTAGTTAGTCTTGTTTGTATTTCATCCCCATTTTCATTTTTTATAACCGTGATCCCTGATTTTTTTGGCACTACTTGTGTAGGACTAACTCATTTGCTATCTGAAATAGGATAAATAATATCAGCAGCCAGCCACTTTAAAATTTCTTTTTTTACAATTTTCATCATGTTAGGATTTAATCTTCGTTGTGGTTCCCTACTAGTTCTAGCCCCTTCCTCTAGATATATACTATGCATGCATACACTCATATCAATGCCCCTTAGATCATTCATTTTCCAACCCATAGCCTTCTTATTTTTTCGAAGTACATCTAATAATTCTTCTTCTTATTCATCACTCAAATCAGTTGCAATAATAGCAGGAAATGAATTATATTCCTCCAAAAACATATATTTTAAACTAGAGGGAAGAGGTTTCAACTCTAAATTCAGATGATCTTCCTCTTTCTTTTCTTCTAAATTTATATTCTCTATTTCCTCTAATTCTTCTAACACACAGTCATCAATAACATCTGGATCATCAAAATCATCTAGAAGATCTATGGTATGATAATCATATACTTGGGATTTCTTAAGATCATTTGATACCTCAAAAATTTTAATTTCTACTGATTGATCTCCACATGAAATTTTCACAATACCTGTGGGAAAATCAATATTCATCTTTGCTGTATGCAAAAATGGTCTCCCTAGGATGATTGGTGTATGATAAAATTGTCAATTAAAATCCATTTCCAGCACTACAAAATCAGCTGGAAATTTACACCCTTTAACTGTCACTATCACATTTTCTAAAATACCTTTAGGATGTTTTATGGATCTATCAGCAAATTGTAAGGTAACAGTAGAAGGTTTAAGATCAGAAATATTAAATTTATCACAAATACTCACAGATAATAAATTAATACTAGCACTGGTGTCAAGTAATGTATTCTAAAAAATGAATCCATCAATATCACATGAAATTAAAGGGGCACCTGTATCTCTCAATTTATATGGTAATTGATTTAATAATAATGCACTAGCATGCATAGATAATTTTTCTACTCTAGGTGCCCTTTTTGGTGTACACATTTCTTTCAAAACTCTAGCATATTCAGGAATATGTTCAATGGCAGTGAGTAAAGGAAGACTAATTTGCACATCTTGTAAAATTTTCTTTATTTCTTCATTGTGTTCCTTTTTCTTTCTTTGTCTAGGCTCTAGAGCTTTAGGAAATGGAATGGTTGTCCTCTCTTTCGAAATTTCCTTGGTAGAATCTATAAAATCCTCTTCTACTCCTATTTGATTTTGTTTTGGTTTGTCTACGTTTTCTTTTTCTTATAATGTTTGGGGATAAGGATCAGGTAAGATCTTACTACTCCTTAATGCATTCACTGTCCTAACATTTTCATTTCGTGGGTTTTTTCCTAGATTCATGCTACTAGACTCCCCTTGCTGAAATCCTATTGTTGGGCGGTTCCCTGAATTTTTTATGGGCTGACTAGGTAGCTGTCCCTCTTCTCTCTTATTCCCAAGAGCCTCTATAGTTTGTTTCTGGTGCAGCATCATTTGATTCATAGTTTGTTGCATCATTTGGCTCATTTGCTGCATCATTTTCATAGCATCAGGTTGGATTTGAGAGGACTGATTTTTCTGAAATTTGTTTTCTGGTTTTGGACGAAATTCAGAGTTTGAATTGGGTCTACGTACTTCTGGATTTTGAATATTATTTGGGTCTCTCTATGAAAAATTATTCCTCCAATTAGGATTATAAGAATTTGAAAAAGGTTCCCTGTTTCTATTAAAACCGTGAGCTACTTGCACTTGTTCTTGCATAGGGTGAAATGATTGATCTAAATTATAACATTAAAATTCAGAATAATCATTTTCACCATACATAGGACATGTACTATTCGAATTAAGTTGAGGGTTAAAAGGCTTTCTAATATTGTCAATAAGTAAATCAATTATTTCTAATCTTTGATTAATCTGATTAACCTCATTTCTAAGTTTAGAATCATCATCATGATGCAATTCATAAATTCCTCTCTTCTTATCCCTGTCATATAATTCAAAAGAGGCTTGATCTCTAGAACTTTCACTTAAATTCTCATAAAGACTGTAAATCTCATCAGGAGTTTTCTCTATAAAAGCTCCTCCACATATAGAATCAACTATATTTCTCTGTTGTTCTAATAATCCATCATAAAAAATTCTATTGAGCTGCCACTTGGGTATAGCATGATGAGGACACTTTCTAAGTAAATCTTTGAATTTTTCCCATGTCTCATGCAAAGTTTCTCCTGGTCTTTGAGAAAAACTCCATATATATTTTCTCATATTTTGAGTTTTTCCTAAGGGATAAAATTTTCGAAGAAAAGCCTATTCTATATCTTTCCAGCTAGTTAATTCTCTATCTAATGTGGATAGCCAATGACTAGCTTTGTCCCTAAGTGTATGAGGGAATAATTTCATCTTAATAATTTTCGGTGTAACTTGAGGGAGATTAACTAAATCACAGATCATATGAAATATTTCTAGGTGCTGATGAGGTTCCTCTAAAGGCAATCCATGAAAATTAGGGAGCATTTGAAAATTCCTGGATTTATTTTGAATTTAACAGTGGGTGCTAATGGGACTCTAATATTGGATGCTCTTTGAAATGAATCAGGGATATAATGATTTTTCATGGCCATAGGATTGTTCTCAGTTTGACCTGTACTTCCTTCAGGATCCATCAAAATTAGTTTTTCTTTCGGATTTTAATTTTTCAATGAAATAATGAAAGGATTTTCTAGCCTTGGATGCAAGGATCTTCTACCATGCATAAAAATCAATAAATTCGAGGGAAAAAGTTAGTAACTATTACCCTCCTTCAGGATGCTCCAGTCCTTGTCGTGCTTCTTTTGTTCCCTTTTTCTAATAAAAATTAGCAAAAAGAAAATAAAACAAGAGTTAAGTTTTTTTGTGTACTCTAAGAGAAAAATAGAAAAGTACTAAATGTTATGCAATACATTCCCGGCAACGGCGCCAAAATTTGACGTGACTCAGTCGTTGTATATTAAATCACGCAAATATAAAATTTATAAAACTAGAAAATACAAATTTTCGGATATTTAGAAGTATTTCTAAATAAATATATCAATTATAATTCAATAAAACTTCCAAAAATAGCAGTAATTTTCCAGGTCGATCACAGGGATGTAATATAATATATAGTAATTATTCAGACTTTTTCTCAATGAATACGATTTTTTATGAATTTTATACTAGGAAATAAAAAGGAAATATATTTAAAATTCACGAGAAAGGGAAATAAGGGCGTGGACATCAGGGTGACGTTAGCGCCCGGCGAATGCGAATCGGGCGGAAACAGAGTTCCGCCCGGTGATTCTTACGTAAGCGATTACAAATGATTTAATTGATCAAATTAAGATCTGTAAAAGCCAGAAGAATCGTAATAGAATAAAGTATATTTTGGTAAATTAAAAACACAAAAATTATCACTAAATGAAGTGTAAAGTTAATTAAAAGCAGGAAAACAGAGTTCCGATGTCGCGACAGCGATGCGTCGGCGATGCACCAGAATTTTGAGCGTTCGGGAGGATCGTTGTGCAGTGTCCACGGCCTCGAAGGCTCTCCTTGGACAAAGACGACATGGGCAATCTCTAGATCTTCTCGCGAAGTCTAGAGATCAATAAAGTGGGTCGTCGAATCGTCTCCGACGGTTGTCACCCAGCGGAGCAGAAAAACGGCGACTTTGCAGTTCTCCGGCGGCTGTCACCTGACGGAGAGAAGCTGGATGGAGGTGGGGCGCGTGTTAGGGAGCTTCATCCTCAGGTCCGCGTAGCAAGAGGAGGCTCTTCATCGCATCCGGTACGCTCTCAGGAGGTGGCGACTCGTCTCCCAGTAGATCGTCCTCTTTCGAACGATGGCTTGTTCGTCGATCAATCGGAGATGATTTACTCAATGGATTCGCGATCCTTTTATCGCGAATCGTTCAACAATTTTAGTAGCAATGCTCTGCGAATCGTGTTGACGAGATTTTCGCCGATGATCCAGCGATTCTCGTTGCTTAATCCTTCATCGGCGATCTGCAGGAAAGTCGCGATAATCAGATAAAAATATATGAATTTTGACTCTGAGAGGATTCGAACCCACGCCAGTCGCCCGCTTGTGAGGAAAGTGTGACACGGGTTTAGTCCCACATCGGTTGTGCGCCGATTTTTTGGGCGAATATATAGTAATGTTAGCTTTGTAAGCAAAGTCCCTTCTCTCGCGTGTACGACCACTTCTTGCCCCACAGCTGGTTGGTCACCGATGACGTGGAAGGGGAGTGGCGCACACGTGCCCCTATCGGTCTAAGCTAAGCTGCTCGAGCCCCTGCTCACGGCTACTCCCTGACTGCGCTTCCGACCCGCTTGTGGGCTCGGCTGGCCGGCGGGTCTCCCCATTTTGCAATATTTTTATTTTTATTTCTTGTTCTTCATTTATCTCAAAAGTAAGATTGTAAAAATCGTATAAAATCACATAATTACCCAAAAATTCACGTTAATCAACTAAAAACTACAAATCATTCTTTAACACAAATATAAGTCTATTTATTATGAGTTAAGGCTAAAACTATATTATTTACTAATTATTAACTCATGATAATGAAGACTTATCAATATACTTGTGTACAATGTCACAATGATTGAACACTTGCAGCATATAAGGAAGGTATTTTTCATTCTCTCAATAAAGTCTCTTCATATTAATGCTAATAAATGCAGATTTAGAGAAAGCAAACTAGAGTATTTGAGCCATTGGGTGTTGGTAGAAAGAGTAGAAGTCAATAGGGAGAAGATATTGCCATGACTAATTGGCTAATTCTTAGAAATCTTAAGGAACTCTTGTGTTCGTAGGGTTCACTAGATATTATAGAAAATTTATTGCCAACTATGCTTCAATTGCATAGCCACTAACACAATTACTAAGAAAAGACGCATTCTATTTGTGAAGAGAAGCACAAGCATCTTTCTCGACCCTTAAACAAGCAATAACTATGGCTTTGGTATTAGCATTATCAAATATTTCATAAAAAATTATCGTGGAAATTGATACTTCTGGATTAGGTGTTGGGGTTGTTTTCATGCAACAAAGGTATCCTGATAGCTTATTTCAGTCAAGCACTTCCAAGAAGAGCCAAATTAAAATCGGCCTATGAATAGGAGTTGATGACTATAATGTTGGTAGTAAGGAAATGGAGACATTAGCTCATGTGTTAGTATTTAATCATCAAAACAGACCAGTACAATCTTAAATTCTTACTTGAATAGAAAGAAATCTAAGTTGAATATCATAAATAGTTGGTGAAATTGATGGGTTATAGTTTTGAAATTAAATATAAGGAAAAGAAGAACAATCAAATTACAGACATATTATCTTGATGTCCATTATTACTACAACCTGAACTAAATGAGGTGATAACACATCACGTCATTAATCTCGAAGTTGTCCGACTAGTAGTGTACCAATACACTAAGCTTGTAGAGATTAAAACCTCTTTGTCTAAAGGAGATACCACAAATAAATTATATTCTTTAAAGGATGGATCCTTACTATATAGAGAAAGGTTGGTTTTGTTAACACATTTCCCTTTAATTACTAGAGTGTACAATTATTTCATGACAGGTCGGTGAGAGGTCATGTTGGATTTTAGAAGATATCATAGAATTTCACAACAATTTTATTAGCAAGGAACAAAGAGAGATATAAAGGTATATCAACAATTGCCCTACTTGCTTATAGTGTAAATCTTCTTCACTATCTCCAACAAGACTTCTGCAACCATTGCCTATATCTACCCAAATTTAGGAAGACCTTTCAATAGACTTTATTGAAGGTTTACCTAAATCACATAAGTCGAATGCCATATTAGTAGTAGTGGATAGATTAAGCAAGTACAATCATTTCATTTCCCTACATCATCCATTCTTAGTCAAGGAGGTCGCTCAATTATTCATCAAGGAAATCATAAAACTCTATGGGTTTCCAAACACTAGTCTCCAATAGGAGATGAATATTCTTAAGTGTATTTTGACGTGAAATATACACTATAGGGAATTGAATGCAAATTTAGCTCCTCTTACCACCCTCAAACAGATGGATAGATTGAAGTTGTCAATAAGTGCTTAAAAAATTACTTAAGATGTGTAGTATTTGATAAACCAAAGTAATAAAAATTATGATTTCATTAGGCAGAATACGGTTACAATACTTGTTATCATTTTTCCACTAAAATGACTTCTTTTTGAGTATAATATGACAAGGACCCATCGAAACTTATCAAATATGGAAAATCCCCTTCACCACTTGATGCCATTGATCAACTACTCTTAGAACGAGATGCTATCCTTAAGATTCTAAAATTCAACTTGCACAAGGCACAAGTGAGGATAAAATTTAATATAGATAAGCATCTTCAAGAAGTGGAATTAGAGGTGAGTGATTTGGGCTTCCTCAAGATCAAATCATACTAGATGAAATCTCTAGCAAAAAAGGAAAACGAGAAGTTAAACCCTCGCTATTTGGTCCGTATCCTATTATGGAAAGAATTGGACTAGTGACATATAAACTCCAATTATCCAATCATTAAGCTGTCCATCTGGTGTTCCATATATCCCAGCTTAAGAAGACACTTAGAACATACAACAGAAGCCAACCAATTCTTCCGACACTATCATAAGAACAAGAATGGATACGAATTCTAGATAGCATAAAAGCTCATAGGTTGACTCCTAAAGACACAAAGAGATTAGTTTCATGGAAACATCTTCTAGAGTTTGAATCATCATGGATGACAATATTAACATTTTTTTGATAATTTCCTACATTTTACCTTGTGGACAAGCTGAAACTCATAGGGGAAGTAATGTTGCAAAGCCAACTGTTGTCTACACAAGACGACCAGACCCTCATGTTGAGGGGGCACCATGACAGAATAATGTATTGATGCCTATAAATATAGAAGATGCCAAAATAAGGAGGAGAGAAAACAAAGAGTAGAGAGGGAGATCTATCCCTAAAGAGGTCTGATTTGGGCTCTCTTGTTCATAAGGATTGATTTGACCTCAAGAACTCACCCTATTGTCTGCGAACCTCTATTGTCTTTCTAATTTCTATTTTCAATTGTACAATCTGGTTCTTCTATACACAAAGAGCTGATTCCTTGAGTGAGCCTTGTCTAAGGTAAGATTAGGGCGAAGATTTCACCCCAAATCTTGAGAGGTTCATAACACAATCTACACAGAGGATTTATTGTGTTGTGCTAGATGCTCTCTACATCTCTCCAACACATTGGATGAGCCTTTCGTCATGTTTGGCACTCTTCTATGCTGCTTCAATTGACCACCTGCTACTTGCTTGTGCTATGTGCTGCACTAGGTGGTCTGGTGCTCCTCCATGCCGCACCACTTGCTACTACTTGCATACATTGTGCACCTCATGAGGTTGTCTTCACGTTCAACTCTCTTTTGCATGGTTTCTTGTTGTTGCCAAATTCCAATGATGTTCCATTTGTATGATCTTTCGTGCAACTGTTGTCTACGCACCTTTCTATTTGGCATTGCCAAATGTTTTCCCCCCACTATTGTCTAACTTTTAGTATTGGCCTTGTCTTCCTAATGCATATGTGGGGGCTGTTTTCTCATCATCCCATTGTGACATGATCTACATAACATCTCGTGTGAGCTCAGTCGTGTGACATTCCATCTTGGTGTTGGTTGGATGTCATCCTATCTTATCATTGTCCACATGTTATCCTATGCGAATACCTTTGCTTGTCCCGTGGTGGTGCCATCCGCATGACTTTCAATGTCAATGTTATTTATTCCGTAGTAATGTACACCTAGTCACACTTGGTTTGCACAATTTCTGATGCATGCACTGACTTGCACTATTGTAACTCACACCTCTGCTAGAAGTCTCACGAGAATCTCTATGTGCCCAGTGCTGATCTGCGCCGCTCAATAGCATGTTGCTGCATGAAGTCCAAATAAAAAATCTTTCTATGCTCAACATGCTGATTTCCTATGTTGGTGCGCCGCTCACTGTTCCAAGGCATATTGGTGCACGTAGTCCAATGGATGGACTCTTGTGCCAATGCCGTCCCTACACAGTCCCTTGTGCCATCACCATTCCCATACAACTCCCTGTGCTAGTAGTGATCATATTGTATGATACCTTAGGTGTTTCTCACATGATTTCCTATACCAGTACATTTGATGCACCTCTAGCGTTGCAACTTGGTGACTCCTCACAACTTTTGTGTGTGAGCCTTCATTGCTCATGTGTACTACAACATTTCATCATAATGCCAACACACTCCTTTTGTGTGTTGATAAGCACCTTAAATGCATCGTGACTTGGCATTGTCATCGGCCCAAGCCATGCATGGACTCCTTGGGGTGAGACTCTACTTCTCACATGTTCAGCACTATTCTCAAGTGTTACAATTCATTTGTCTATGCCTAGAGCCATGTCAATGCCATTTCGCACAGCTTTGTGTAATTTCACACATCATCGACCTTCCATGGCCGTTGTTGCCTAGTTGATCATCAATTCTTGGCTAAACATTGTTCTACGCTATTCTAGCATGTGCTGGTCGTGTGTGGTCAGCACGGTGTAGTCTTTGTCCCAATTCTATGGTAAGGGTTCTTGCAAGCTGTTCTGTAACCGTCATCGCATAGGTCAACCACAAGTGTCCTTGCCTGACCATAATTTGGTTCTCGTCACCTGACCATTCCTTGAGCGTCCCTGCTCATGCCATCCATGAGCAGCCTCTTTGATTGTCATCCACCAGCCATTATGCAACCATCCTTGCCTAGATGATCTATGAGTGTCATCATAGAAGCATAGTTTTGTGTAGCACCAATGTGCATTGCCGGCATGCTCTCTAGATGGGTAACTCATGTTCATCACACCTTGAGCTGTGCGAACCATTGCATGGGATCAAGCCACAGCTGCAATGTGGCCTCTGATGCCACCATGGTTGCCCTTTTTACTGTGAACGTCATCTCACGGCTAGAATCCCACTTGAATGACCTCTGCCCATCCATGCTACTCTCCTCTTGATCTATGATAGCACTTTTATAGATCAAAATGGCTCTCCCATCAGCAGACCCTTAGAGAACCTTTAAGGGGGACTGGATGATATTTTTTTCAGCGCTCTCTTGCGCACATTACACTCGGAGACACCACCACCTATTTATAATCTTGGGTTAAGACAACCACCCAAGGGCAAAAGATTCGATTGTCCCTAGTTCAAAACAGCTCTAAGGAGAGAGTCCACCCTAAACTCCCCACCAATTTGCTGCATATACTGTCCTATGAATCTGTCATAGATTAGGGATGATTATTCTCCACGCATCTCAACAAGTATTATAAGATTTTAGGCAATGTTTAGATCAAGAAGGAGAGGGGGGGGGGGTTGAATTGATCAAATACTAGATCTGAATTTTGATCGATTGTTTTAATTTTTTTGATCTCTTTCTTCCGATCTTAAATCCTACTGGTCACCTAGATGTATATCTAGTTGGTATTAGATTTTTATCTTTTGCCTACATCCTCTCTTCAAGAATAGCTTGTTCCTTCATTCTATTAAATGAACTTTTTAGTTTGACAACAATTGATTATTAGGTTTAACTCTTAAAACATTTTTACTTCAAAATTCTCTTATAGATTTCTAGCTCCATTGGTTCAAAGAATGATTAAATTAATATTTAATCAAATGCTTTTTCTGCCTAACTAGACCTGGTAGAAGCTTGGATATAGACCCCAACAGACAAGTGACTGAGCATGGTTTTAGGGTTGCCTTGACACAAGGACTTTTAGTTCTATAAGATAAATTCAACATGCCTATGGAATTACACTACATGAAAATATTTTACTAGTAGTCCAATAGGCTGCCCGTCTAACTTCTCGTTCTTGCCTATGTTGCCTTGCAATTGCCTTCTAAGCATGTGCGTTTGTGAAGATCAGAAGAGAGCATATGAATCCAACTCCTTATTGCATGGACTGACGTCTTTTGGAGTCCACAGGTGTGTTGCAACCTAACTCAAGTCTTATTACAGACATTTTTGATGCAGGGAGAATTTAGGATTCCCTTATGGCGAGGTCTGCACCGACAAATTTTGAAGATAAAAAAATCAAATACCAGATTGAGATGAAAGTAAATTCCACTGGTTTCATAGATGAGGTTCAGACCTTTGTCACCTGGTTTGACCTTTTTATCGTGCACGAATCCAGCCCAATGTTCTTGTTTGGAACAAGGGTTCGCTTTTTCTTATCACGCGACTGCTATTATTATTCATCGATGGTAGCTTTCAGTCCATTTATTCTCTTCTGAGTGGTCAATAAAACCAGATGAATGGTTTCCGTTGATGAAACGGCGGACGTCATCTGCGAAACAGTGTTGCTGGCAGCGTTGAGGAGAATATTTCAATACGTTGAAAATTATAGAATAGGAAGACGATAAGAGGTTATTGCTCATGGGGGTAACTTCCTCTCCACATTTCAATGTTATTCTAGCGATTAACATGTTGAGAGTCTTCTCTCGTATTTCATGTCTATAGGCAACCTTTACGGATTCGATGTTTTATTGGAGACACGATGAACACGAGGACTCGGCAACAGCTCTCCGTGGCCCAACAAAATCGAGAGGGAGAGAGAGAGAGAGAGAGAGAGAGAGAGAGAGAGAGAGAGAGAGAGAGAGAGAGAGAGAGAGAGAGAGAGAGAGAGAATTTACGTTACTCGTACTACTCTGTCCGTGTAATAGAATATGTCGATATTAAAAATTCAGTAGTAAATTTGGGCTACTGACTTATCGTCTAGACTTTCTACGGAGCAGGTATTTTGTGATCTCGACCAATTGATATTCTGCGAGTTAGATCGGTCTACTCTATCAAGCTTGCAACTCACTCAAGCAAGACAAATTCCTTTAGGTTCCCGGATCTGCTTTAGCATAAAATAAGAACAGATCACCGTTTTTATCCGTGGAATTCCAATTATATCGTATTTATAACATAGTTTTCGGACTTGCATTCTAATCTTGAATAAAAAATATAATCACACCGAGAAATAACAGGCTCTAGTAAAAATTCTTAATACTCAGTTTCTTAGATCTGTCTTAAACTGCAACGAATCACTAAACGGGAACGTGTTGCTGTTAATCTTCTGTCCTCTGGCTCCCTGCTGTCACCTTGGTGACGCATATCTAAAACCTCGGGTACTGGGTCCCTCGCAAGCAGTTGCCATGAGCTTTCATGTTCGGATTGTTCTCGGTGCTCTCTTCGTGTTTCGTCTACCATAAATTACACCTGTTGTCTATAGGTAAATTTATTCACTCTTTTAACTAGCTTCGTGAGACAAGCTCTGTTCCGAAACTAGTTTACGCCATAGAATCTATCTTTTAACACTAGCCCCACTTATGGCCCCACCCCATCCTAATCCCTGTCTGACTCGCTCTTCATATTTTTATATACAGATAAGGTTGGTTCACGCTACCTTAAATTATCAACACGGCACGCGGTGTGAGGACGCGGTCAGGGTGGAAGGCTCGGTCTTTGAGATCAATAGAAAAGGTCAGCAAGCACGAGCCCTTCTTCTAGCCACCTAACGTAAAAAGAACAGATAAGAAAAAGTCCACCCACTAGGGAGGAATATGTATAAATATCCCACCACGACTGAGGGGGCATCCATCTCCACCAGAGATATTCCACTCAATCGAACAGCTTGCAAACCAGTGCAGAAGAGGGAGGCACACATGGGCAGAGGATACCAAATGGAGACCATACGTGTTTGCTTGGCGCTCGTGCTCTCCCTCTGTCTCCTAGTTCCCAGCGCATCCACAAGTTCACTCAAAGTGGGTTTCTACAAGCGGACGTGCCCCGAGGCGGAGACAATCGTCAGGAATGTCGTCGGTCGGGCCGCCGGCAATAACCCCGGGATAGCCGCCGGGGTTATCAGGATGCACTTCCACGACTGCTTCGTCAGGGTGAGCTACATCCCCTCCCCACCGTCTTCTTCATTCCACTAAACAGAAGAGAGAAAAAGAACATCGTAAACTGATTACGGACTGAAGATCTCATGAGGAACGTTCTGGGCTTTTAAACAGGGATGTGATGGTTCGGTTCTCCTGGATTCTACCCCCGGAAAACCCGCGGAGAGGCAGCATCCGGCGAACCACCCGAGCCTACGCGGTTTCGAGGTGATCGATGAAGCCAAGGCTATCCTCGAATCCCACTGCCCCAACACGGTATCTTGCGCCGATGTCCTGGCCTTCGCAGCTCGCGACGCCGCTTACTTCACTGGCGGCTTCTTTTACGAACTTCCGGGAGGTAGGCGAGACGGGAGGGTGTCTTTGGAGTCTGAGGTCCAGGGCAATATTCCTCCACCCAGCTTCAACGCTGAGCAGCTCAAAGAGAATTTCGCGAGGAAAGGGCTGTCGGTGGACGAGATGGTGACCCTCTCCGGGGCCCATTCCATCGGCGTCTCCCACTGCTCGTCCTTCAACAGCAGGCTGTACGGGTTCAACTCCACCCACCAACAGGATCCCTCCATGGATCCCGACCTCGCGGCGTTCTTGAAGAGCAGGTGCCCGCGTCCGCGTACAAACGACCGGGATGATCCCACTGTTCCCCTGGACCTGGGGACGCCCCACCATCTGGATATCCAGTACTACAGAAACCTGAAGAAAGGGAGGGGTTTGTTGACCTCCGACCAGACGTTGTGGAGCAGCTCCCGGACAGCTAAATTGGTCGCGGCCAACACGAAGAATCCACACCGCTGGCAGGAGAAGTACGTAGCCGCCATAGTGCACATGGGATCCATCGACGTACTCACCGGACGCGAAGGGGAGATCAGGCGGCACTGTAGGGTCGTCAACCGCCACTGACGCTGCTTCTTAGCTCTGGCTTTGTGCACTCTGTAGATTCTGCCATATTCCATCAAATACGACGCATGACGCTTTTATAGCTAGAAGAAGCATCTCACTGACGATGATCTGTGGGACGGGTTGTCAAATATACGGCCTTGGTCCCGTTGAATTGTGAGCAACTTATTGTTAGTGTAAAGATCATATCAAAAAGTTTCCAATAATTAAAGAAAATGTTTCGCTTTTAATTTGGTGTTGTCGGATATGATTACTACACGCGCTTTCAAGAAAGTAGAGTGATAGATATCGCATTTATGTCCTGATAAGAAAGAAATGGGCCACGCTGTTTTCTTGAACAGTGCAAACGGAACTTTGTGGTTCCATAAATAAATAATGCAAACACTTTCTTATCAAATGTCTCCTTGTTTCATGTCTTACGGAGCAGTTTCAGATTCAGCTGCTGTCCTTTTAGATTCTCGATTCTGGGCGTCTCCTTTGAGGGTAATATGTTTCCTCGTTCTGTTATTTGACACAGAACTGTGAGGACTGTGGAAGTTGCGGATTGCGTTGGGGGAAATCTACCAAAGCTAGGGAGATAGATAAACTCCTTTCTCATTGCTAAGGGAGAGAAAAGCCCGAAGGATGGCGCATCTTTTTTCGGTGGGAGGAGTTAGGATCGGAGCAGCGCTTCCATGGTCAGACCCAAGGTGAACCTCCTAGGCGGAGGGAAAGACATTCTTCATTCAGGTCTCTAATTACATCGGTGGAGATCACCCCTATTTATAAGATGGGGTTAGGGGGACCACCTAGGGACAAAAGAGAAATACCCCCAAATTTAAATTAGATCATAGAAATAATATCTCCCTTGGACCTCCCACTAATTTCCCCCCACGTATCGGCCGTAATCAGGGATGATCAGTCTCCACACATCCCAACAGGAGGGTACAACAAATGGTGGGCGCCTCGTAGGACCTCACCTACCTTCTTGGGTCTTCTATGGATATGTAGGAAGCGGAATCCTACATGCCTGTCGGGGGTGTGTTGTTCTGGATTTCAAGTCCTTAGTGGGGATTCCTTAAATATAAAGGAGAGCAACGCTGAGTTTTCCGTCAACCCATAGGTCTCCTTAAGCATATTCCTCTTATATGCTTCAACTGCAGTTTGAGTAAAATGCATAAAAAATATGGATTAAGAGTTTATGATATTGTTTCCATTGATTATCTGTGAGAAGGACATTGAACTCCAAGGAATAATATTTATCCCTAATATTCAGACTCCACCGAAAGTTAAAAAGCCCCAACAATTTAGAGACTCTTAAAATCTACCAATCGATGATCGACCTCATTATTACGCCTTCCACGGGTGTCAATACCAATTAGGAGTCGTAGTCATCAACTATTCGAACACGTCTTTCCTTAGTGTTTCTATTCGCGACATTATTTTCCTGTCAGTTGAATCATCTATGGAAATACGCCACCACCTCCAAGCACTTTAGGATCACCAAAAGAAGCGTTCATTCCTTCACTTTTGTCCATCTTTAGGATTCCATGACGTAGATTATTATACAATCTAAACTAGTGTGATTTCCATGTACGAAAAAATTTGATGACGGTCAGGTAGCTTCCAAACCCTCAACCAAACGTAGGAAAGATGAACTCTGCTCTAATACAAAAATAAAATGAAAATCGAGTTCAGATTAGGGTCCTACTATTCAGAAGTAGGAGGTTCTTCGGGTAAATAGGCGCAATATTCACGCTTGGTACCGCTCACTGCGTTCTTTCTCAGGACTCTCCCTGAACTGCAACCTTCACAAGCGCTACATCGTGAGAAGATACCGCGGAAAACACATCGTCTGCGTAACGCGATCTTGAGGTAATCGTAACCAGAAACCCGCTCAGGACATCCCCAACCAAGCACAACCTTCAGTTGCAACAACACTTCACAGAATAAGTAAGGATAGATGCCGCATACACTATCCAGCGCAAGATCTAGCGGACTCCTAAAAACTAAGTATTCAACCGGAAAGAGGTCCAACAACGTCCAATAAGACTGTCCAGACACAACTCCAATAACAAACTTGAAATGGCATTTTACATCCGAATACAGATTAGGCGACCTTCCACATCTATTCGATGTCTCATCCGTAAATCTACTGTACATTTACAGACATCCCAATCTGAATTCCTGGAAGAGAGAAATGATGGAAATAGGATCACAAATGTGTAAAAGGGTTTAGAGGCCGTTGACCACAGCGCACTTGACCCTGATCTCGCCCTCGTTCCCAGTCAGCACGTCGATGGCACCCATCCGCACCATGGCGGCCGCGTACTTCTTCGCCCAGCCGTTGGGCTTCTCGGCGAACGACGCCACCTTATCCGCCGTCAGAGAGCTGGTCCACAGCGTCTGGTCGGAGGTGAAGAGCCCCCTCCCCCTCTGCAGGTTTCTGTAGTACTGGACGTCCAGGCGATTGGGGGTGGCGAGGTCCAGGGACACGGTTGTGCGGTCCGTTCCCGGAGGCGGGCAACGCCTCTTGAGGTAGTCGGCAAGGTCGGCATCCATGGAGGGATCCTGCGGGTGGGTGGCGTTGAAGTTGTATAGCCTGGTGGAGAAGGACGGGCAGTGGGAGACGCCGAGAGAGTGTGCGCCGGAGAGCGCCACCATGTCTTCTAGCGATAACCCCTTCTCCGCGAATCTGTCGCGGAGTGTCTCGGCACTATCGGTGGGCGGGGGAAGGACGTCGGCGTCGGAGTTCCGGGAGATCCTCCCGTCCCGCCTTCCAGCCGGGACCTTGTAGCGGAAACCGCCTAATAATTCCGCGGCGTCGCGGGCGGCGAAGGCCAGGACGTCGGCGCATGACACCGTGTTGGGGCACTGCGATTCGAGGAGATCCTTGGCCCCCTCGACCACCTCGAAACCCCGCAGGCTGTTCAAGTTGGCCGGATGCATCCTCTCCGAGTCCCTGCCTTCAAGCAGAACGGAGGCGTCACAACCCTGTTCGCAGAATCACGGAGGCGAGTCAGACGTCTACTAGTCCGGTTGATATAAGAAATTATCTTGTTGGGAGTGTCTTCGGTTGATAGCTATTTTGAATGAAGGACGGACGAAGGAGGAGAAGCGACGGTGGCGTACCCTGACGAAGCAGTCGTGGAAGTGCAGTCTGATGAGCCCCGCGCCTATCCCCTTGTTGGCGGCGAGGGCGTTGCTCACGACGTCTCTGACGACGTTCTGTGCCTGGGGGCAGCTCTTCTCGTAAAACCCCACCTTCAGAGAATGCGAGGCAGCTGTGGGAGCCGCGGCCTGGAGGACCAGTAGGAACACGATACAGCATCCCCACATGGTTCGCAACATTGCTCCGCAGATCCCCTTGAGCCTCTTCCTTCCGTGCTGGGTTCCCCGGCTCCTGAGCGTTCCTTCCGAAGAAGAGGAGAGGGAGGGTGGAGGAGGTCGGAGAAATGGGATACGAGGTGTCAGGTGAGAGGTGGGGTGACCTCCTAATCAATTAATGGAAGCTTATTTATAGACACCTTGTGGAAGACATTTTTGACTTGGTTCGGTAATCAAATAAGGAGCAATCTTCAAACGTGTTGTCTGACCCGTTTCTAATTTTCTCCCCGTTTTGACTGTGGGGCCTCGGGTCAATGTTTCATCCAAATCGTCCGGAAAATATAGAACCAGGCGCGTGGAACGATTACCTTGGTTCCGTAATCCAGTGCCCCACAGGGATTAGTGGAGCAGTCCCCCCCCCCCCCCCCCTGTGGTGTGCATCGGCGGCACAGACATATACGCAGTATATCAGGATTTTATGCGTATATTTTTGGACGCCTAAAGGTGATTTATAAACATTTCAATGTCGGCCATGCAACGATGTCACATCAGTCAGTCTAAATCTTGAACAAGTTGCGAGATGCATATAGAAAGGCTAGCTGGTGAGAGTTGGTGGAGGGAGATAAAACGAACCAGGCTCAAGCGCAGAACTCTTTGGTTACTGACAGATAATTTAATGATGGCTGGAAAATAACTGAATGGAATCGTTTTTAGATACGATTGCCCGGAAGGATGGCAATGTCTTGGAATCACCTGCCCGGCGAAGGGTTGGGGCGAAGGGATGTTGACAGCGTACCTATTCCCCTTTGGCCTTTGAACATTGACCAGTGATCTCACCAGTCGTACTTTAATCAAATTATAAAACTACACATGTTAAGGTAGAACGGGACAATTTCATATTCTCGGCGTAAAGTGAACCAGGTCGGTTGGAAATCAGCGACGGGGGCAATGAGGAGCATCACCTTACACTTTTGTCAGCTAAACGAAACGTTTTAGATTGCAGAATGCGCAGCGCCGGGTAAATCTTATTTAAGTTACGAAAATGTGCTAAATATTAATTAACTTATAATAAATATGATTTGCGATGCTACATTGAAGCCATGGTCATATCTCCACTACAATATCTTGATAATCTTTCTGAATATGTAACGCTTTTATTCCGATTTCTATTCTGCCCACAGCACATCTTGTACTTGGGCATTCTTCTTTAAATTGACCAAGAATCTATTGCCCTGTCAAACCTACCCAAACCGATTGCTGGTTTCCGAAACCTAGATTATTTTCTACCAGAAACTTATCTATGTTGTGCAACGAGATGGGTCTTGCAATAGCCATTTAGAGCTTTATATTATTATCCAAAATGATTACTCCATCTATAAATCAACTGCAACCAACGCAGTTTTCAATACGACTCACACTCGGATGATGCGTTATTTAAAGCGTACCATACCAGATTTATACGCTGCCAATTCGTGTAACTGAGTCTGAGGAGGATGTCATTTCTGACTTCTCCACTCGGTCCACTCTAGGCGTCCTCAACCGTTAATAATAGAATTATTCTATGACTGGTGAGATCATTGGTCAATGTAGGAAGGCCGAGATAGGAAGCAGTCAGGCTCCTCTCGCACACGTTTGAATAACCCTCAACCTCATTGTCAAACTCAAAATGTCTACCTCAAGGTGTCTATAAATAAGCTTCCATTAATTGATTAGGAGGTCACCCCACCTCTCACCTGACACCTCGTATCCCATTTCTCCGACCTCCTCCACCCTCCCTCTCCTCTTCTTCGGAAGGAACGCTCAGGAGCCGGGGAACCCAGCACGGAAGGAAGAGGCTCAAGGGGATCTGCGGAGCAATGTTGCGAACCATGTGGGGATGCTGTATCGTGTTCCTACTGGTCCTCCAGGCCGCGGCTCCCACAGCTGCCTCGCATTCTCTGAAGGTGGGGTTTTACGAGAAGAGCTGCCCCCAGGCACAGAACGTCGTCAGAGACGTCGTGAGCAACGCCCTCGCCGCCAACAAGGGGATAGGCGCGGGGCTCATCAGACTGCACTTCCACGACTGCTTCGTCAGGGTACGCCACCGTCGCTTCTCCTCCTTCGTCCGTCCTTCATTCAAAATAGCTATCAACCGAAGACACTCCCAACAAGATAATTTCTTATATCAACCGGACTAGTAGACGTCTGACTCGCCTCCGTGATTCTGCGAACAGGGTTGTGACGCCTCCGTTCTGCTTGAAGGCAGGGACTCGGAGAGGATGCATCCGGCCAACTTGAACAGCCTGCGGGGTTTCGAGGTGGTCGAGGGGGCCAAGGATCTCCTCGAATCGCAGTGCCCCAACACGGTGTCATGCGCCGACGTCCTGGCCTTCGCCGCCCGCGACGCCGCGGAATTATTAGGCGGTTTCCGCTACAAGGTCCCGGCTGGAAGGCGGGACGGGAGGATCTCCCGGAACTCCGACGCCGACGTCCTTCCCCCGCCCACCGATAGTGCCGAGACACTCCGCGACAGATTCGCGGAGAAGGGGTTATCGCTAGAAGACATGGTGGCGCTCTCCGGCGCACACTCTCTCGGCGTCTCCCACTGCCCGTCCTTCTCCACCAGGCTATACAACTTCAACGCCACCCACCCGCAGGATCCCTCCATGGATGCCGACCTTGCCGACTACCTCAAGAGGCGTTGCCCGCCTCCGGGAACGGACCGCACAACCGTGTCCCTGGACCTCGCCACCCCCAATCGCCTGGACGTCCAGTACTACAGAAACCTGCAGAGGGGGAGGGGGCTCTTCACCTCCGACCAGACGCTGTGGACCAGCTCTCTGACGGCGGATAAGGTGGCGTCGTTCGCCGAGAAGCCCAACGGCTGGGCGAAGAAGTACGCGGCCGCCATGGTGCGGATGGGTGCCATCGACGTGCTGACTGGGAACGAGGGCGAGATCAGGGTCAAGTGCGCTGTGGTCAACGGCCTCTAAACCCTTTTACACATTTGTGATCCTATTTCCATCATTTCTCTCTTCCAGGAATTCAGATTGGGATGTCTGTAAATGTACAGTAGATTTACGGATGAGACATCGAATAGATGTGGAAGGTCGCCTAATCTGTATTCGGATGTAAAATGCCATTTCAAGTTTGTTATTGGAGTTGTGTCTGGACAGTCTTATTGGACGTTGTTGGACCTCTTTCCGGTTGAATACTTAGTTTTTAGGAGTCCGCTAGATCTTGCGCTGGATAGTGTATGCGGCATCTATCCTTACTTATTCTGTGAAGTGTTGTTGCAACTGAAGGTTGTGCTTGGTTGGGGATGTCCTGAGCGGGTTTCTGGTTACGATTACCTCAAGATCGCGTTACGCAGACGATGTGTTTTCCGCGGTATCTTCTCACGATGTAGCGCTTGTGAAGGTTGCAGTTCAGGGAGAGTCCTGAGAAAGAACGCAGTGAGCGGTACCAAGCGTGAATATTGCGCCTATTTACCCGAAGAACCTCCTACTTTAGATAGTCTCCCTACTCCGAACTGGATATTCTTTTGATTTTAGTGTGAAAGCAGCGTTCATATTTTCTATGCTTAGTAAAGCACGGTTTAGATGCTCCTTCACCATCCTCAACCTGTCTTGTAACACAAGCAAATCATTGGCTTTAAAGTGTATAAAATCTATGTTATTGATTTCAAGAGATGAACAAAAGGTAAAGATAGAAGAAACATTCTAGGACCTCGCCACCCCCAATCGCCTGGACGTCCAGTACTACAGAAACCTGCAGAGGGGGAGAGGGCTCTTCACCTCCGACCAGACGCTGTGGACCAGCTCTCTGACGGCGGATAAGGTGGCGTCGTTCGCCGAGAAGCCCAACGGCTGGGCGAAGAAGTACGCGGCCGCCATGGTGCGGATGGGTGCCATCGACGTGCTGACTGGGAACGAGGGCGAGATCAGGGTGAAGTGTGCTGTGGTCAACGGCCACTAAACACTTTGAACATTTGTGATCTTATTTCCTTTATTTATTTCTTGCGGCAATTCATACTGGGATGCCTTTAAATGCAGAGCAGTTTGTTGATTCACCGATCGAGACCTCGAATAGATGTGAATGGTAGTCTAAGGTGTACTATGATGTAAAATACCATTTGAAATTGGTTTTTGGACTCATGTCTCGACAGGATTCTTAGACGTTGCTGGACCTCATTTCGATCTGAATATTATTTTTGACGAGTTCGGTAGATCTCGCGCTGGATATTGTATGCGGAAGCTACTCTTATTTTATTACGTAAAGTGCTGTTGTAATTGAAGGCTATGTTTGGTTGGCCATGTACTTAGCGGGTTTCTTGTTACAGTTACCTTGGATTCGCGTTACGCAGACGATGTGTTTTCCGCGATATTTTCTCATGCTAGAGCTGTTGTGAAGGTTGCAGTGCGGGGAGAGTCCTGGAAAAGAATGTAGTCCGCGGTACCAAGCGTGAATATTGCGGCTATTTGCACGAAGTAACTTGTTACTTTGGAATAGTCTCCCTACTCCTAACTTGATATTCATTTGATTTTAGTGTTAGATCAGAGTTCATAGTTTCTATGCTTGGTTAGGTAGGGTTTTGAAGCTCCTTCACCATCATCAATCTGTTTTCTTGCAGAAGTCATTGGGTTTAGAGTGTATACAATCTAATGTTATGGAGTTCAAAAGACGAACAAAAATAGAAGAAAGAACACCCATTTTGGTGGTTCTAAGGTGCTTGCATGTCGCAGAAAAAATGCATAGACGGTTTATCTGATTGGAAAACAATGTTGTGAATAGAAGGCAAAAGAAAAACGTTCGAATGCTTAATCGCGCAGGACCAGAGCCCATCGCGGACTCCACTATTTTTGTAGGAACTCCGTGTAGACAGGATCTAAAGCTCCTTGAACTCAAATCTTTGATAGCCTAGTAGATGTCGAGCGACCTCCTCATGACCTAGAAGATCAAATGGTACAACTTCCTCAGCCGGAGGAAACTTTGGAGTTCATCTGGTGCTTCCGACGTCGACGCAATCATCCGAATTATAGGGACTTTCTCTCCTACTAATCAATCGGTATTTTCATCTTTAGTTTTGAATTTTTATGCCTTATAAAAGGCCTTAGACGTCGTGCTTTGAGGCAGTACATTTTGAATAAGATTTTCATTTTCTTCGCTCTGATTTTGGCAATTGGTCATGATAACCCTGTTGTCCCGGTAGGGTTGGTCACCAGCAACCCGTAGCTCTTGGTTGGAGCCTTATTTTCTTTGCAAGCTGGCCTTACACCTCTTCTATAATTTTTCTTCTGTAGATTTACAACGCCACCACTGAATTGAGTGAGTTTGTGCGATCTTCCAAGTGCCATTCGGCTGCATGAACTTCTCTATCCACCCCACAGCCCCCAACAAACATTCACAGGGTGTCGAAGCACATGAATGGAACATCTGCCTCGTCTACTTCCCTCTCCACCCTAAAGGTACTTTCGGTTGCTCTCATTATCCCCTTGCTTACGATTTGAATATGCCTTCTTGTGATTGTCGCGTAGAGACCTTAGCGTTAGCCTTTTCCTTACAGATTTGGTTGATCATAGCCTCGTGATGGAATTCATTTCTGATCTATTAAAACAAAAGCATTATATTTCAAGTGGTTTTCTGAAGCTGCTTCATTGTACCATTTTTCTATCCTCAGGTGTTTTCCAGCTAATGCGAGATATTTTCTCATTAATTTAGAGATCTGTCTTGTGATATATGCTGGATTTTATTTTCATTTATTTTCCCCGTTTGTTCGACACCAGTTAATAACTAAAACTCTTGATTGGCATTGAAACCCTTAGAAGTTCTAATGATGACGTAAATCATGGATTGGGAGATTGTAAGTGACTCTAAATTGTTGGGATTTCTTACCTTTCGAGAAACATTGAATCTTTGAGATAAATACTATTACTTGGAGTTCAATGTACTTGTCACAACGAGAAGGACAAGAAGACCTTTCCTATGAGAGTTATGTTCATGCTATCAAGAAAACAACATGGCTCATTTCTCAATTGCAAGTTTATATGAATGTAATGTCCAGCGATCTGATTTCATGAAAGTACTGTAGGAAAAATAAGGATGATTTCTAGAGAGAAAGGAGAAGGGCCTTATAGAGAAAAAAATTATTGAATGACTTCTTCTATTCTGTTTACCTTAATGCAAAAGACCAAGAGGTTCTATGAATTTGGTGAACTTTGTTTACCTTTATGTCTTTTAAAACCATCTGCAACTTGATCCAATGTTGGGCAAAACTTCATTCCAATAGAATTTACAGCAAGTAAACCTCAAATAAAATGGTGACAAATTTCAATCTTTTTCGTTCTTCTATGAAATATTAGATTCTTTGTCATTGATATAGTTGAAATAATATCTTAATATGTCACCTTTGTTGTTGATTGTAGCAAATTGACATCTTCTTCTAACATCCTTCGTATCCACATTACTTTTATGTCGATGTATTCAGCTTCTGATGATGATAATATTTTAGATTCCTATTTCGTTGAAATCCACGAATTGGCACCTGAACCAAAACTAAAAAGGAAACACTTGCTTTTTCTATAATCAATAGAATTTGCCCAATCATTATTAGAATAATCATAAAATTCAAATTCAAATGATAGAAATTTCATGATTGATAGTCCTTTGAACATAATAAAGTATTAGATTTGTTGCTCCAAGATGATGAACCGATGGAGAATACATAAATCTTGAAATCACGGTAATTGAAAGGATTATATCTAGTCTATGAGTCAAATACATTAATCCACCAACCAAGTTTCTATAAAAATATTAATTTATTTCTGAGTCTCATCAACAAGACATAATGTGTCATTGGTATTCATACGAGTAGATTAGTCTTTTAATTAAACATGTTTGAGTTATAATGTGAATCAGATGCATACTTTTCATGTGAGATATTATTTCTAAGAAAATAATGAAATAATCTCAAATTAGTCATATCAAATTCAACCATCATAAAAGTTTTGAATTAAGAAATTAATAACAAAGCTTATTCAATATAGATAATATCATCAACATAAACATGTATAATTAGAGTATCTTCTCTTTTAATCTGAACATAAAGTTTTGGTTAAATTATCACTTCGATGAAGATTATACTCATGAAAATATGAGTCAAATCTACTATATCATAATCTAGGCACTTGTTTAAGATCATAGAGTGACTTCTTCAATTTATAAGATTTATTCTCTCTCTCACCAATAATAAAACCTTAGGGCTATTCAATATAGAGGTTTCTATTCAAATAACTATTTAAAAATACTGATTTAACATTAAATTGATGTATTTTTCATTTCATTTGTGCTGCCAAGACAAAAGAATACTTTTATTTCAAATGTTACAATAGAGTGCATATCACTTTCACCACTAATCTTGCCTTATATTTTCTACTATTACCATCAGATTTATGCTTCACCTTATATACCTATTTGACACCAATAGCTATAGTCTTTGATGGCAAATCCACCAATTCCCATGTGTTATTCTTCTTGACTACTATAATTTCTTCTTTTATTGCCCTCACCCACTTTATACCTCATAACTTATGAGCTCTACAGCCATAAGAAGAAAAATATACGATTCATAAATGCCATTTAAAGATCTCATTTTTCTTTGAGTATTGGATGAATCTAGACTTTTATAATTGCTAGTCCCCATTAAAATTACTAGAATTTTTGGAGACTCTCTCCAAAGTGAGGTAGATTAGGTGGGAGCTTCAAGCGTTGAATCTTCACTGAATTGTATAAATTTCTATCCATATTCTTAAGAAGATATTTGACGAATTAGATTTTTAATCTAACTATAACGACTATATTCATCAAATATAACATCACATTGAATCAATAATTTATTTTTTCAAGATTATAAATAATAACCCTTACTCTCATCACTATGGTAAAGAAGAATACATGTCTCAATCTTCTTGTCCATATTGTAAAAATTATTAGGATCTATTAAGGTATGTGAAATAATGAATGATTTTCAAATCATTTGGCTTCTAATGATGCCATGCCTCATAAGGGGTCATATTCATGATTACTCTAGTAGGAGAATTATTCAAAAGACAAATAGTTGTTGCAACCACTTTAGCCCAAATATCATTAGGAAGATATATTCTCACAAGACATGCTTCAAGTCATCTCTACAATTGTTTTATTTTTCCTTTCAATAATATTATTTTGCTCTAGAGTTTTTCTATTTGTGAGCTGCCTTCTAATGCTATATTTCCTTCAAAATAACTTTAATTCAGAAGATATAACTTCTCCCCCTCAATGTTTTGATGAGTTTTGATAACATGTAGACTTGATTTTTCACCAAAGACTTTAAACCAAATAAATTTACCAAATGCTTCAAATGTTTTAGTAGGAAAATGTACCCAAAGCATGTGTGTAACGTCATCAATAATCAATAGATGTGTTTATGACAACTAACATTGATGATGTTTTCTAATGTAAAAATCCTAGAAAGTAAGACTTTCTCTTGAATTATTACATGCTAATATATGTCGTCTAATGAGTACATCTTTGAACAATAATCAATAAAATCATAAATGACCATATCATAAATGCCAAAGTGAAGATGGATCATTCTCTTTACTTATCATGTCTAATTTACAAAGTCATAAAATATGAAGAGAAAACATTATTTTCTTAAATTTAAGAATCAGTATAAGAGAGATGCCACTTTTTTATGTTTGATAACATATATGTCATCTTCAAAATGAGCAATATAATCATATTCCAACAATTGACCCACAGTAGGTAAATTATGTTGTAATTTTGGAAGATAATATACATCATAGATCAAAATATTTGTACTTGATGTTGTACGATCAATAATAATACCAATGACTTCAATTTCACACTATTTTTATCACCAGTTGTAACATCACATACTGTAGATGTATCAATATTCTGAAATAAATTCCTTTCTCCCATCATATGATGCTTCAACTGCTATCAACAAATCATATATTTGACTAGTATTTAAAGATGCAAAAGTAAGGAAAAAAAATTAAAATTATTTAATATAATAATATTTAGTTACTCATTTTTCCTATCCCAACAATTTACTTCAATATACCTATACTTCTTAAAAAAGTTGCATATTGGCGTAGAACTCACTTCTCTAATTTCTTTTTGTTGCTTTACCCTGTCCCAATAATATGCTTCAATATATTCATATTTCTCACAAAAATGATATTACATCATTTTATAATTTGGTTTTTCATTTTGATTGTTTCCACCATCATATTTTTGTTGTCTATAATTAGATCTACCACGTCGCCTCCATGACCTCGATTATGATAATTTTCATCACCTTTATTTCTACTATCATGCTGTTGGTTTGAAGTACTTTCACTATTTTTCTCTTTTTTTCGAAATTTCAAACTAAACTTGAAATACATGTTCAAGTGATTTTTTTGTAGATCCATTCGTTCTTTCTTCATGTCCCAATAAAGATCTCATCAATTTATTTTGGTATAAATAGAAAAATATTTAGACTATTCTGTGGCAGCAAGAACATGAAGAAATAAGTTTTTTTTGATATTTTTTCCTTCTGGAATATCTTCCAAAAAAATTAATTTGATTGAAAATAATTGAAGTTCGAGAAAATAAATCATGAAAAGGATTCACCAGATTTCATATGGATAGTTTCAATTTTTTTCTGAAGTGTTTGAAGTTTCATAGTCATAACCCTATTGTTTCCTTGAAATTAATCTCTTAAAGTTTTTTATGCCTATGAAGCACTCTTGGCATTAATAATTAGTGGAAAAAGGCTTATGAAATTGACTACTGAAAAACCAACAATGTCTTAGCATCTTTTTCTGAAATTTCATATTATCTTCTTTAGGACTCTCTCATTCTTTATTACCATTCTCAACTGAATCTCATAAATCTTGAGAAACAAAAATTATCTTTATCTTAATACTCCAAAAATCATATTTGTTCCTATTGAGAAATGGCACAAAAGGTTCAAATAGGTTGAGAAGATTAACATTCGATAGTTTCAATGTCAGTGGTGTTACCAGTTCACAAAAATTTCAAACAAAACCTTCATGTTCGTTGACACAGCAAAGAATCTTCAGAATACCCAAAAGATTTCACCAACCTTGTTTGTTTTATGTTACTACAATCTTTAGGGAAAAAGAAAAGGCTCTAATACATGAATTCGGTGCTCTAGTACCACTTGTATGAAAAATGAGGAAAATTTATGGAGAGACACGATATATTTTTGGGAGAGAATGAGAATAGAGGAGAGGAAACGAGAGATTTCATGCACATGAAAGACCCTTGATTAAGAACCGTGACGAATACACCCGCGGAGGAGAGAGAGAGAGAGAGAGAGAGAGAGAGAGAGGTTATTTATATTCTACATAAATTCCCCTAGTGGGCCGCTCCTTTTTCACCCACTAAAGACAAAAAAAAGTCCTCACCTTTTGGCCCAATAAGAAAAGCACATTAAACGACTTATTCTATTTTTTGCAATAAATACTAAGATGTGCGTGTAACAATGACATCCTACAACACCACATTAAAAATGATGCATTTTCTCAATACTTGCAAACTTATTTCTTACGATCTGCCGCTCGCAATGGTTTGGGGAAAATTCAGGGGACAAAGGGCGTATATTTGACAACAACCCGTGCCACAGATCATCATAAATGAGATGCTTCTTCTTGCTATAAAAACGTCCTGCGCCGTATTTGATGGAATATGGTAGTCTACAGCGCCGCCGTATTTGACAAAGGCAGAGCGAGGAAGCAGCGTCAGTGGCGGTTGACGACCCTACAGCGCCGCCTGATCTCGCCTTTACGTCCGGTGAGCACGTCGATGGATCCCATGTGCACCATGGCGGCTGCGTACTTCTCCTGCCAGCGGTGTGGATTCTTCGTGTTGGCTGCGACCAATTTAGCCGTCCGGGAGCTGCTCCACAACGTCTGGTCGGAGGTCAACAAACCCCTCCCTTTCTTCAGGTTTCTGTAGTACTGGATATCCAGATGGTAAGGCGTCGCCAGGTCCAGGGGAACAGTGGGGTCACGCTGGTTGTTGGCACGCGGACGCGGGCACCTGCTCTTCAGGAACGCCGCGAGGTCGGGATCCATGGAGGGATCCTGTTGGTGGGTGGAGTTGAACCCGTACAGCCTGCTGTTGAAGGACGAGCAGTGGGAGACGCCGATGGAATGGGCCCCAGAGAGGGTCACCATCTCGTCCACCGACAGCCCTTTTCTCGCGAAATTCTCTTTGAGCTGCTCAGCGTTGAAGCTGGGTGGAGGAATATTGCCCTGGACCTCAGACTCCAAAGACACCCTCCCGTCTCGCCTACCTCCCGGAAGTTCGTAAAAGAAGCCGCCAGTGAAGTAAGCGGCGTCGCGAGCTGCGAAGGCCAGGACATCGGCGCAAGATACGGTGTTGGGGCAGTGGGATTCGAGAACAGCCTTGGCTTCGTCGATCACCTCGAAACCGCGCAGGCTCGGGTTGTTCGCCGGATGCTGTCTCTCCGCGGGTTTTCCGGGGGTAGAATCCAGGAGAACCGAACCATCACATCCCTGTTTAAAAGCCAAGAACGGTCCTCATGAGATCTTCAGTCCGTAATCAGTTTACGGTGTTCTTTTTCTCTCTTCTGTTTGGTGGAATGAAGAAGACGGTGGGGAGGGGATGTAGCTCACCCTGACGAAGCAGTCGTGGAAGTGCATCCTGATGACCCCGGCGGCTATCCCGCGGTTGTTGCCGACGGCCCGGCCGACGACGTTCCTGACGATTGTCTCCGCCTCGGGGCACGTCCGCTTGTAGAATCCCACTTTGAGTGAACTTGCGGATGCGCTGGGAACTAGGAGATAGAGGGAGAGCACGAGCGCCAAGCAAACACGTATGGCCTCCATTTGGTGTCCTCTGCCGGTGTGTCTCCGTCTTCTGCACTGGAATGCAAGCTGCTCGATTGAGGAACGACGGGGAGAGAGGGGAGGGGTGGGAGAGCAGCCGGCTGGGACAAAACCCGGAAGCTGAGTAGAATATTTCTGGTGGAGATGAGATGGCCCCCCTCAGCCGTGGTGGGATATTTATACATGTTCCCCCCTAGTGTGTTGACTTTTTCTTATCCGTGTTTTAAATCAAGAGACGGCCAGAAGAATTGCTCTTGCTTGCTGACCGTTTCCGTTAATCTCAAAAACCGCGTCCTCTGACCACGTACTGTGTTGACAATTTAAGGTAGCGTGAATAAACCTGGTCTTTCGACTCGGATAGAGACAGGGAGGATAGGTCGGGGTGGGACGATAAAAGGTACTAGGGCTCAGAGCGAATTCTTTGGCGTAAACTTGTTTCCGGGCGTAGACTCTCGCGCGAAGTGTGAATAAGTTTACGTGTCGATAAGTCGTAAATGATTAATTTATCGAGACCAGAAAATACTTGCTCGGTAGAACTGTAGATGACAGTTTATCAATCCCGCTGTATCGTTGACTTTTTCATTTCGGCATATTCCACGAGACGGACAGAGTCGCACGAGTGACGTAAATTACCCCTGAACGTAACCATCGCAAGCACACACGCTTGGATGACGCTGGTGACCAATAGCAAGGGGGAGCCGGTAGTCAAGATGACCCTCTCTCCTTCCCTCTCTGTGTGTCTCTCTCTATCTCTCTCGCTCTTTCTCTCTCTGTCGATCTTGTTGGGGACGCAGAGCTGTTACTGAGTTCTCGTGTTCGTCGGCTGGGCAGTAAAACACGGAATCGGTTGTGGTGGCCTACAGGCGTGAAATGCGAGAAGACGACTCCCGACATACATATGAAATGATGGAATAATATTGACATGTGAAGAGTGAGCTGCCCCCATGTCTCCCTCTTCTACAACTTTCAGCGTATTGGAATATTCTTCTCCACTTGTCTCCGCAACAGTGCTTCGCAAATCACGTCGCTGTTGTGAGCGGACACCGTTCATCTGGTTTTATTGACCGCATAAAAGAGAATGAATGGATTCGAAACTACCATCGATGAATAATGATAGCAGTCGCGCGACAAGAACAAGGGAGCCCTTATTCTATACTGGAATCCTTGGCCAGACTCGCGCATGTCAAAATGGCCTAACCAACTGACTACGAACTATGCTTAAACGAAAACTAAACTCACTTCTTCCTCGATCTCCTAAAATATACCAAGTCAATTTCGTGAGTGTTCTACTTACTAATATTTGATAGTTTATATGGAGCTTCAGTGGTATTATTAAATTTTTAAGAATGTTACCTTCTCGGAAGAGTACACAAAAAATATGATGGGAACTTTGTGTCTCAATCTGGTAGGTTGACTAAAGAATTTCATGTAATTTAATTATCTTCTTAAAGAATAAACTAGCTTCATCTAATGCATTGTTTGTCTTCTTGTAGCAATAATTGTCTTTTTATATGATCTGTCCGCAACCACAGAAGGGAATCTACCATTCTGTGTATTCACAACAGCCTAAATTTTAAATTCAAGATATGTATGGTAGAGTATTTCTGAAATTGCCAATGGAGCCTAAAATCTCGTGTTTTGGTACTGCTCTCTGTAAACTTGACAACTATGACATCTTTGTACAAAATTTTCATATCATTCTTTAACTGCTGCCAAAAGTATCGCTCCTCTCCTACTTGCAGGGTTTATGGCACATTTTATGTCCTCCTAATCCTCCGCATAATTCACGATTCAATTTTTCATGCAATGTGCTTTCTGAAATGCACGACTGATTCCCATGTAAAAAGAACTTTTCTTAGGTGTCAAATTATTTGGTTAATTGACAAGTCTATGAGCATCACCTACTTAACATAACTCTAAATCATCTTCATATAAATATTTAAAACAGTCAAAATAAATTATTTCAGCATAAAAAGTGACGAAGTATGCTTAACTTCAACTTAGTGCATCAGAAATCCAATTTAGTTTCTCACACTTGTGCTTGACGCTTAACTTCAATTTAATGGACTAGTGTTTTGAGTTCTAAATAGCTGCATGATATTAAGAATGCTAGTTGTGTCAAGTTTTCTACATCTCTTCTGAAATTGTATGGTTCTATATTTTCAAAGGTAAAGAAGCTCTGCAGTTCTCTCTTCTACATTCAACAACACCAGCAGGCCAAGCTAGAGAAGCTCCCTGCCTCTCTTTTCTTAGATTCTATGGCTCTAGGAGATGAAGTTAGAGAAGTCCGTCACTTTCATTTTCTAGATATTAGGCTCTAAGGAGACCTCATCTCGAACAATTTAGTATAAAAAAGGTAGATGAACATTACTCAATAATGAATATTTATTTTGACGCTTGATCACAATCATAGTGATGTGCAGACTAAAACTATGCTTCTTCATATTCTTCTTGCTTCTATTTCTTCTTCTCTTGCGAAGAAGATCAATGGCAGTAGTGTGGATTGTCTCTTTCTTCTTCTGATTATCATTATACTATGCTCAGCCTCACCTACTCTTGCAATCAGTCAAAAATTAAATTATTTAATTTGAAAAAAAAAACAAATAAAGGAGGGAACTATCGTTGATTATTCCCTTATTTTCCTCAAGAATACATGCTGATATTTGTGAGATTATCAATCTAAACAAAAAATTCGTCTCCTCAAAGGCTGAACCCTTTCGAGGCCAAATACAGTATGAGCACCTCATGCCTTCACACAATACACTCCTCTCATAGCCTAGTTACCTTAGGACTTGGTAAAAAGTAAAAGTTACTGTGGTTGGGTTGGTTATTTTCTGGATTGAGGGCGTTGTATTTATCAATAACCATCAATGTGTGTGGCGCAAAGAGACTGATGATGAGCATTCAATGCTCATGTATTAATCTAGCCTTTATTCTACACCAGTTTCTCCATTTTATGAGACCTCTAATATTTAATTTTTTTTGTTCAAAACCTTGTCATTTTCTTGAGCATGTAGTAACAACATTTTGATGTTCTAATCTTGGAATCTCCTTATCCTTATGGACATTTCTATTCAAATTTGTACCTGAATAACAACACATTGATTTTTTTCTCATTTTCTTGTTTAATGATTTAGATCATTCAAGAAACCTACCAACATCATTTCAAGATAATTACCATTGCATAAGATTATTGCATCATTGATATAATCAATGGTGAAAATATTTCAGATTACTTGTAATAAATTTTACCATGTGACTACGTACTTAACCTTTTCAATACATGATATTTCTCAAGCTAATAATACCCTTTTGTACTCAAGTATTTGTAAGGTAGAGAATCAGCCAATCTGAAGGTCTAACACCTCAGATTTCATTATTAGTTGAAATATTATAATTTTTTAATAAAATAAAGTAAATATATATTTTAAAATATTAAATATTTGAAACATATAAATAAATAACATATATAATGAAGTATCATATTCGAATGATCACTTATCAATAAATATTTATTTAATTATAAAACCAATGACATCAACATGTCTTTTCTTGACATTTAAATCTAGCATGGCAACTAGAATATTAATTATCTGATCACGACCAAGTAATGAGCCAAGTCTTATGAACATTTAGATCAAAAATCCGTTACCTGGATTCCTATATGCTACAGAAGCTATCCCAAAGTAGAAGTGTCTTTCAGAAGGTACTATCTTTACGATTTGAATCTTTCAAGCCTGATTTCTAACATTCTCACTAGTTTGTTACTTATTTATGATGGTTGTCTATATTCGAAATCAATAATTTATACTTGGCATTTCCTTAATCCGCCTAGAAGATCTCGAATCAAATGGTACCTTGTTGAAAAACCGTTCAATGCCATCCCATGACTGATTCTCAACATTGAGTCTCCTCTCCAACTCTCTAACCTGAATACCCGAATTTACTATGAGAAAAATCCTTCTTCAAATAAAATTTCAACTGATCCAAATATCTCAACCTTATGATCAGTGGTGGTCGTTAGAAGTCGCTTCAAACTCACTGCTCATATATCTGATACCTGAAAGAAATATTTGCCCAAATATCTCCCGCCTTTTTCACCACTGTCAAAACAGGCACCATCCGTCTTGTAGTAAACCAGCTCTCCCGCATTCTAAACAGGCCTATTAAATCCATCATGCACATTTATTCAATGTCTCGGTCGGTGAATCAACAAACTTCTCTGCATTTAAAGGCATCCCAGTATGAATTGCCGCAAGTAATACATAATGAAATAAGATCACAAATGTTCAAAGTGTTTAGTGGCCGTTCACCACAGCACACTTCACCCTGATCTCGCCCTCGTTCCCAGTCAGCACGTCGATGGCACCCGTCCGCACCATGGCGGCCGCGTACTTCTTCGCCCAGCCGTTGGGCTTCTCGGCGAACGACGCCACCTTCGCGACCGTCAGGGAGCTGCCCCACAGAGTCTGGTCGGAGGTGAAGAGCCCCCTCCCCCTCTGCAGGTTTCTGTAGTACTGGACGTCCAGGCGATTGGGGGTGGCGAGGTCCTAGAATGTTTCTTCTATCTTTACCTTTTGTTCATCTCTTGGACTCAATAACATACATTTTATACACTTTAAAGCCAATGATTTGCTTGTGTTACAAGACAGGTTGAGGATGGTGAAGGAGCATCTAAACCGTGCTTTACTAAGCATAGAAAATATGAACGCTGCTTTCACACTAAAATCAAAAGAATATCCAGTTCGGAGTAGGGAGACTATCTAAAGTAGGAGGTTCTTCGGGTAAATAGGCGCAATATTCACGCTTGGTACCGCTCACTGCGTTCTTTCTCAGGACTCTCCCTGAACTGCAACCTTCACAAGCGCTACATCGTGAGAAGATACCGCGGAAAACACATCGTCTGCGTAACGCGATCTTGAGGTAATCGTAACCAGAAACCCGCTCAGGACATCCCCAACCAAGCACAACATTCAGTTGCAACAACACTTCACAGAATAAGTAAGGATAGATGCCGCATACATACACTATCCAGCGCAAGATCTAGCGGACTCCTAAAAACTAAGTATTCAACCGGAAAGAGGTCCAACAACGTCCAATAAGACTGTCCAGACACAACTCCAATAACAAACTTGAAATGGCATTTTACATCCGAATACAGCTTAGGCGACCTTCCACATCTATTCGATGTCTCATCCGTAAATCTACTGTACATTTACAGACATCCCAATCTGAATTCCTGGAAGAGAGAAATGATGGAAATAGGATCACAAATGTGTAAAAGGGTTTAGAGGCCGTTGACCACAGCGCACTTGACCCTGATCTCGCCCTCGTTCCCTGTCAGCACGTCGATGGCACCCATCCGCACCATGGCGGCCGCGTACTTCTTCGCCCAGCCGTTGGGCTTCTCGGCGAACGACGCCACCTTATCCGCCGTCAGAGAGCTGGTCCACAGCGTCTGGTCGGAGGTGAAGAGCCCCCTCCCCCTCTGCAGGTTTCTGTAGTACTGGACGTCCAGGCGATTGGGGGTGGCGAGGTCCAGGGACACGGTTGTGCGGTCCGTTCCCGGAGGCGGGCAACGCCTCTTGAGGTAGTCGGCAAGGTCGGCATCCATGGAGGGATCCTGCGGGTGGGTGGCGTTGAAGTTGTATAGCCTGGTGGAGAAGGACGGGCAGTGGGAGACGCCGAGAGAGTGTGCGCCGGAGAGCGCCACCATGTCTTCTAGCGATAACCCCTTCTCCGCGAATCTGTCGCGGAGTGTCTCGGCACTATCGGTGGGCGGGGGAAGGACGTCGGCGTCGGAGTTCCGGGAGATCCTCCCGTCCCGCCTTCCAGCCGGGACCTTGTAGCGGAAACCGCCTAATAATTCCGCGGCGTCGCGGGCGGCGAAGGCCAGGACGTCGGCGCATGACACCGTGTTGGGGCACTGCGATTCGAGGAGATCCTTGGCCCCCTCGACCACCTCGAAACCCCGCAGGCTGTTCAAGTTGGCCGGATGCATCCTCTCCGAGTCCCTGCCTTCAAGCAGAACGGAGGCGTCACAACCCTGTTCGCAGAATCACGGAGGCGAGTCAGACGTCTACTAGTCCGGTTGATATAAGAAATTATCTTGTTGGGAGTGTCTTCGGTTGATAGCTATTTTGAATGAAGGACGGACGAAGGAGGAGAAGCGACGGTGGCGTACCCTGACGAAGCAGTCGTGGAAGTGCAGTCTGATGAGCCCCGCGCCTATCCCCTTGTTGGCGGCGAGGGCGTTGCTCACGACGTCTCTGACGACGTTCTGTGCCTGGGGGCAGCTCTTCTCGTAAAACCCCACCTTCAGAGAATGCGAGGCAGCTGTGGGAGCCGCGGCCTGGAGGACCAGTAGGAACACGATACAGCATCCCCACATGGTTCGCAACATTGCTCCGCAGATCCCCTTGAGCCTCTTCCTTCCGTGCTGGGTTCCCCGGCTCCTGAGCGTTCCTTCCGAAGAAGAGGAGAGGGAGGGTGGAGGAGGTCGGAGAAATGGGATACGAGGTGTCAGGTGAGAGGTGGGGTGACCTCCTAATCAATTAATGGAAGCTTATTTATAGACACCTTGAGGTAGACATTTTGAGTTTGACAATGAGGTTGAGGGTTATTCAAACGTGTGCGAGAGGAGCCTGACTGCTTCCTATCTCGGCCTTCCTACATTGACCAATGATCTCACCAGTCATAGAATAATTCTATTATTAACGGTTGAGGACACACAGAGAGGGAAGGAGAGAGGGTCATCTTGACTACCGGCTCCCCCTTGCTATTGGTCACCAGCGTCATCCAAGCGTGTGTGCTTGCGATGGTTACGTTCAGGGGTAATTTACGTCACTCGTGCGACTCTGTCCGTCTCGTGGAATATGCCGAAATGAAAAAGTCAACGATACAGCGGGATTGATAAACTGTCATCTACAGTTCTACCGAGCAAGTATTTTCTGGTCTCGATAAATTAATCATTTACGACTTATCGACAGGTAAACTTATTCACACTTCGTGCGAGAGTCTACGCCCGGAAACAAGTTTACGCCAAAGAATTCGCTCTGAGCCCTAGTACCTTTTATCGTCCCACCCCGACCTATCCTCCCTGTCTCTATCCGAGTCGAAAGACCAGGTTTATTCACGCTACCTTAAATTGTCAACACAGTACGTGGTCAGAGGACGCGGTTTTTGAGATTAACGGAAACGGTCAGCAAGCAAGAGCAATTCTTCTGGCCGTCTCTTGATTTAAAACACGGATAAGAAAAAGTCAACACACTAGGGGGGAACATGTATAAATATCCCACCACGGCTGAGGGGGGCCATCTCATCTCCACCAGAAATATTCGACTCAGCTTCCGGGTTTTGTCCCAGCCGGCTGCTCTCCCACCCCTCCCCTCTCTCCCCGTCGTTCCTCAATCGAGCAGCTTGCATTCCAGTGCAGAAGACGGAGACACACCGGCAGAGGACACCAAATGGAGACCATACGTGTTTGCTTGGCGCTCGTGCTCTCCCTCTATCTCCTAGTTCCCAGCGCATCCGCAAGTTCACTCAAAGTGGGATTCTACAAGCGGACGTGCCCCGACGCGGAGACAATCGTCAGGAACGTCGTCGGCCGGGCCGTCGGCAACAACCGCGGGATAGCCGCCGGGGTCATCAGGATGCACTTCCACGACTGCTTCGTCAGGGTGAGCTACATCCCCTCCCCACCGTCTTCTTCATTCCACTAAACAGAAGAGGGAAAAGAACACCGTAAACTGATTACGGACTGAAGATCTCATGAGGACCGTTCTGGGTTTTTAAACAGGGATGTGATGGTTCGGTTCTCCTGGATTCTACCCCCGGAAAACCCGCGGAGAGACAGCATCCGGCGAACAACCCGAGCCTGCGCGGTTTCGAGGTGATCGACGAAGCCAAGGCTGTTCTCGAATCCCACTGCCCCAACACCGTATCTTGCGCCGATGTCCTGGCCTTCGCAGCTCGCGACGCCGCTTACTTCACTGGCGGCTTCTTTTACGAACTTCCGGGAGGTAGGCGAGACGGGAGGGTGTCTTTGGAGTCTGAGATCCAGGGCAATCTTCCTCCACCCAGCTTCAACGCTGAGCAGCTCAAAGAGAATTTCGCGAGGAAAGGGCTGTCGGTGGACGAGATGGTGACCCTCTCCGGGGCCCATTCCATCGGCGTCTCCCACTGCTCGTCCTTCAACAGCAGGCTGTACGGGTTCAACTCCACCCACCAACAGGATCCCTCCATGGATCCCGACCTCGCGGCGTTCTTGAAGAGCAGGTGCCCGCGTCCGCGTACAAACGACCGGGATGATCCCACTGTTCCCCTGGACCTGGGGACGCCCCACCATCTGGATATCCAGTACTACAGAAACCTGAAGAAAGGGAGGGGTTTGTTGACCTCCGACCAGACGTTGTGGAGCAGCTCCCGGACGGCTAAATTGGTCGCGGCCAACACGAAGAATCCACACCGCTGGCAGGAGAAGTACGCAGCCGCCATGGTGCACATGGGATCCATCGACGTGCTCACCGGACGTAAAGGCGAGATCAGGCGGCGCTGTAGGGTCGTCAACCGCCACTGACGCTGCTTCCTCGCTCTGCCTTTGTCAAATACGGCGGCGCTGTAGACTACCATATTCCATCAAATACGGCGCAGGACGTTTTTATAGCAAGAAGAAGCATCTCATTTATGATGATCTGTGGCACGGGTTGTTGTCAAATATACGCCCTTTGTCCCCTGAATTTTCCCCAAACCATTGCGAGCGGCAGATCGTAAGAAATAAGTTTGCAAGTATTGAGAAAATGCATCATTTTTAATGTGGTGTTGTAGGATGTCATTGTTACACGCACATCTTAGTATTTATTGCAAAAAATAGAATAAGTCGTTTAATGTGCTTTTCTTATTGGGCCAAAAGGTGAGGACTTTTTTTTGTCTTTAGTGGGTGAAAAAGGAGCGGCCCACTAGGGGAATTTATGTAGAATATAAATAACCTCTCTCTCTCTCTCTCTCTCTCTCTCTCTCTCCTCCGCGGGTGTATTCGTCACGGTTCTTAATCAAGGGTCTTTCATGTGCATGAAATCTCTCGTTTCCTCTCCTCTATTCTCATTCTCTCCCAAAAATATATCGTGTCTCTCCATAAATTTTCCTCATTTTTCATACAAGTGGTACTAGAGCACCGAATTCATGTATTAGAGCCTTTTCTTTTTCCCTAAAGATTGTAGTAACATAAAACAAACAAGGTTGGTGAAATCTTTTGGGTATTCTGAAGATTCTTTGCTGTGTCAACGAACATGAAGGTTTTGTTTGAAATTTTTGTGAACTGGTAACACCACTGACATTGAAACTATCGAATGTTAATCTTCTCAACCTATTTGAACCTTTTGTGCCATTTCTCAATAGGAACAAATATGATTTTTGGAGTATTAAGATAAAGATAATTTTTGTTTCTCAAGATTTATGAGATTCAGTTGAGAATGGTAATAAAGAATGAGAGAGTCCTAAAGAAGATAATATGAAATTTCAGAAAAAGATGCTAAGACATTGTTGGTTTTTCAGTAGTCAATTTCATAAGCCTTTTTCCACTAATTATTAATGCCAAGAGTGCTTCATAGGCATAAAAAACTTTAAGAGATTAATTTCAAGGAAACAATAGGGTTATGACTATGAAACTTCAAACACTTCAGAAAAAAATTGAAACTATCCATATGAAATCTGGTGAATCCTTTTCATGATTTATTTTCTCGAACTTCAATTATTTTCAATCAAATTAATTTTTTTGGAAGATATTCCAGAAGGAAAAAATATCAAAAAAAACTTATTTCTTCATGTTCTTGCTGCCACAGAATAGTCTAAATATTTTTCTATTTATACCAAAATAAATTGATGAGATCTTTATTGGGACATGAAGAAAGAACGAATGGATCTACAAAAAAATCACTTGAACATGTATTTCAAGTTTAGTTTGAAATTTCGAAAAAAAGAGAAAAATAGTGAAAGTACTTCAAACCAACAGCATGATAGTAGAAATAAAGGTGATGAAAATTATCATAATCGAGGTCATGGAGGCGACGTGGTAGATCTAATTATAGACAACAAAAATATGATGGTGGAAACAATCAAAATGAAAAACCAAATTATAAAATGATGTAATATCATTTTTGTGAGAAATATGAATATATTGAAGCATATTATTGGGACAAGGTAAAGCAACAAAAAGAAATTAGAGAAGTGAGTTCTACGCCAGTATGCAACTTTTTTAAGAAGTATAGGTCTATTATTGTATACTAGTCAAATAAATAATTTATTGTATTATTGTATTAAATGAGTAACTAAATATTATTGTATTAAATAATTTTAACAATTTTTTCCTTACTTTTGCATCTTTAAATACTAGTCAAATATATGATTTGTTGATAGCGGTTGAAGCATCATATGATGGGAGAAAGGAATTTATTTCAGAATATTGATACATCTATACTATGTGATGTTACAACTGGTGATAAAAATAGTGTGAAATTGAAGTCATTGGTATTATTATTGATCGTACAACATCAAGTACAAATATTTTGATTTATGATGTATATTATCTTCCAAAATTACAACATAATTTACCTACTGTGGGTCAATTGTTGGAATATGATTATATTGCTCATTTTGAAGATGACATATATGTTATCAAACATAAAAAAGTGGCATCTCTCTTATACTGATTCTTAAATTTAAGAAAATAATGTTTTCTCTTCATATTTTATGACTTTGTAAATTAGACATGATAAGTAAAGAGAATGATCCATCTTAACTTTGGCATTTATGATATGGTCATTTATGATTTTATTGATTATTGTTCAAAGATGTACTCATTAGACGACATATATTAGCATGTAATAATTCAAGAGAAAGTCTTACTTTCTAGGATTTTTACATTAGAAAACATCATCAATGTTAGTTGTCATAAACACATCTATTGATTATTGATGACGTTACACACATGCTTTGGGTACATTTTCCTACTAAAACATTTGAAGCATTTGGTAAATTTATTTGGTTTAAAGTCTTTGGTGAAAAATCAAGTCTACATGTTATCAAAACTCATCAAAACATTGAGGGGGAGAAGTTATATCTTCTGAATTAAAGTTATTTTGAAGGAAATATAGCATTAGAAGGCAGCTCACAAATAGAAAAACTCTAGAGCAAAATAATATTATTGAAAGGAAAAATAAAACAATTGTAGAGATGACTTGAAGCATGTCTTGTGAGAATATATCTTCCTAATGATATTTGGGCTAAAGTGGTTGCAACAACTATTTGTCTTTTGAATAATTCTCCTACTAGAGTAATCATGAATATGACCCCTTATGAGGCATGGCATCATTAGAAGCCAAATGATTTGAAAATCATTCATTATTTCACATACCTTAATAGATCCTAATAATTTTTACAATATGGACAAGAAGATTGAGACATGTATTCTTCTTTACCATAGTGATGAGAGTAAGGGTTATTATTTATAATCTTGAAAAAATAAATTATTGATTCAATGTGATGTTATATTTGATGAATATAGTCGTTATAGTTAGATTAAAAATCTAATTCGTCAAATATCTTCTTAAGAATATGGATAGAAATTTATACAATTCAGTGAAGATTCAACGCTTGAAGCTCCCACCTAATCTACCTCACTTTGGAGAGAGTCTCCAAAAATTCTAGTAATTTTAATGGGGACTAGCAATTATAAAAGTCTAGATTCATCCAATACTCAAAGAAAAATGAGATCTTTAAATGGCATTTATGAATCGTATATTTTTCTTCTTATGGCTGTAGAGCTCATAAGTTATGAGGTATAAAGTGGGTGAGGGCAATAAAAGAAGAAATTATAGTAGTCGAGAAGAATAACACATGGGAATTGGTGGATTTGCCATCAAAGACTATAGCTATTGGTGTCAAATAGGTATATAAGGTGAAGCATAAATCTGATGGTAATAGTAGAAAATATAAGGCAAGATTAGTGGTGAAAGTGATATGCACTCTATTGTAACATTTGAAATAAAAGTATTCTTTTGTCTTGGCAGCACAAATGAAATGAAAAATACATCAATTTAATGTTAAATCAGTATTTTTAAATAGTTATTTGAATAGAAACCTCTATATTGAATAGCCCTAAGGTTTTATTATTGGTGAGAGAGAGAATAAATCTTATAAATTGAAGAAGTCACTCTATGATCTTAAACAAGTGCCTAGATTATGATATAGTAGATTTGACTCATATTTTCATGAGTATAATCTTCATCGAAGTGATAATTTAACCAAAACTTTATGTTCAGATTCAAAGAGAAGATACTCTAATTATACATGTTTATGTTGATGATATTATCTATATTGAATAAGCTTTGTTATTAATTTCTTAATTCAAAACTTTTATGATGGTTGAATTTGATATGACTAATTTGAGATTATTTCATTATTTTCTTAGAAATAATATCTCACATGAAAAGTATGCATTTGATTCACATTATAACTCAAACATGTTTAATTAAAAGACTAATCTACTCGTATGAATACCAATGACAAATTATGTCTTGTTGATGAGACTCAGAAATAAATTAATATTTTTATAGAAACTTGGTTGGTGGATTAATGTATTTGACTCATAGACTAGATATAATCCTTTCAATTACCGTGATTTCAAGATTTATGTATTCTCCATCGGTTCATCATCTTGGAGCAACAAATCTAATACTTTATTATGTTCAAAGGACTATCAATCATGAAATTTCTATCATTTGAATTTGAATTTTATGATTATTCTAATAATGATTGGGCAAATTCTATTGATCATAGAAAAAGCAAGTGTTTCCTTTTTAGTTTTGGTTCAGGTGCCAATTCGTGGATTTCAACGAAATAGGAATCTAAAATATTATCATCATCAGAAGCTGAATACATCGACATAAAAGTAATGTGGATACGAAGGATGTTAGAAGAAGATGTCAATTTGCTACAATCAACAACAAAGGTGACATATTAAGATATTATTTCAACTATATCAATGACAAAGAATCTAATATTTCATAGAAGAACGAAAAAGATTGAAATTTGTCACCATTTTATTTGAGGTTTACTTGCTGTAAATTCTATTGGAATGAAGTTTTGCCCAACATTGGATCAAGTTGCAGATGGTTTTAAAAGACATAAAGGTAAACAAAGTTCACCAAATTCATAGAACCTCTTGGTCTTTTGCATTAAGGTAAACAGAATAGAAGAAGTCATTCAATAATTTTTTTCTCTATAAAGCCCTTCTCCTTTCTCTCTAGAAATCATCCTTATTTTTCCTACAGTACTTTCATGAAATCAGATCGCTGGACATTACATTCATATAAACTTGCAATTGAGAAATGAGCCATGTTGTTTTCTTGATAGCATGAACATAACTCTCATAGGAAAGGTCTTCTTGTCCTTCTCGTTGTGACAAGTACATTGAACTCCAAGTAATAGTATTATCTCAAAGATTCAATGTTTCTCGAAAGGTAAGAAATCCCAACAATTTAGAGTCACTTACAATCTCCCAATCCATGATTTACGTCATCATTAGAACTTCTAAGGGTTTCAATGCCAATCAAGAGTTTTAGTTATTAACTGGTGTCGAACAAACGGGGAAAATAAATGAAAATAAAATCCAGCATATATCACAAGACAGGTCTCTAAATTAATGAGAAAATATCTCGCATTAGCTGGAAAACACCTGAGGATAGAAAAATGGTACAATGAAGCAGCTTCAGAAAACCACTTGAAATATAATGCTTTTGTTTTAATAGATCAGAAATGAATTCCATCACGAGGCTATGATCAACCAAATCTGTAAGGAAAAGGCTAACGCTAAGGTCTCTACGCGACAATCACAAGAAGGCATATTCAAATCGTAAGCAAGGGGATAATGAGAGCAACCGAAAGTACCTTTAGGGTGGAGAGGGAAGTAGACGAGGCAGATGTTCCATTCATGTGCTTCGACACCCTGTGAATGTTTGTTGGGGGCTGTGGGGTGGATAGAGAAGTTCATGCAGCCGAATGGCACTTGGAAGATCGCACAAACTCACTCAATTCAGTGGTGGCGTTGTAAATCTACAGAAGAAAAATTATAGAAGAGGTGTAAGGCCAGCTTGCAAAGAAAATAAGGCTCCAACCAAGAGCTACGGGTTGCTGGTGACCAACCCTACCGGGACAACAGGGTTATCATGACCAATTGCCAAAATCAGAGCGAAGAAAATGAAAATCTTATTCAAAATGTACTGCCTCAAAGCACGACGTCTAAGGCCTTTTATAAGGCATAAAAATTCAAAACTAAAGATGAAAATACCGATTGATTAGTAGGAGAGAAAGTCCCTATAATTCGGATGATTGCGTCGACGTCGGAAGCACCAGATGAACTCCAAAGTTTCCTCCGGCTGAGGAAGTTGTACCATTTGATCTTCTAGGTCATGAGGAGGTCGCTCGACATCTACTAGGCTATCAAAGATTTGAGTTCAAGGAGCTTTAGATCCTGTCTACACGGAGTTCCTACAAAAATAGTGGAGTCCGCGATGGGCTCTGGTCCTGCGCGATTAAGCATTCGAACGTTTTTCTTTTGCCTTCTATTCACAACATTGTTTTCCAATCAGATAAACCGTCTATGCATTTTTTCTGCGACATGCAAGCACCTTAGAACCACCAAAATGGGTGTTCTTTCTTCTATTTTTGTTCGTCTTTTGAACTCCATAACATTAGATTGTATACACTCTAAACCCAATGACTTCTGCAAGAAAACAGATTGATGATGGTGAAGGAGCTTCAAAACCCTACCTAACCAAGCATAGAAACTATGAACTCTGATCTAACACTAAAATCAAATGAATATCAAGTTAGGAGTAGGGAGACTATTCCAAAGTAACAAGTTACTTCGTGCAAATAGCCGCAATATTCACGCTTGGTACCGCGGACTACATTCTTTTCCAGGACTCTCCCCGCACTGCAACCTTCACAACAGCTCTAGCATGAGAAAATATCGCGGAAAACACATCGTCTGCGTAACGCGAATCTAAGGTAACTGTAACAAGAAACCCGCTATGTACATGGCCAACCAAACATAGCCTTCAATTACAACAGCACTTTACGTAATAAAATAAGAGTAGCTTCCGCATACAATATCCAGCGCGAGATCTACCGAACTCGTCAAAAATAATATTCAGATCGAAATGAGGTCCAGCAACGTCTAAGAATCCTGTCGAGACATGAGTCCAAAAACCAATTTCAAATGGTATTTTACATCATAGTACACCTTAGACTACCATTCACATCTATTCGAGGTCTCGATCGGTGAATCAACAAACTGCTCTGCATTTAAAGGCATCCCAGTATGAATTGCCGCAAGAAATAAATAAAGGAAATAAGATCACAAATGTTCAAAGTGTTTAGTGGCCGTTGACCACAGCACACTTCACCCTGATCTCGCCCTCGTTCCCAGTCAGCACGTCCATGGCACCCATCCGCACCATGGCGGCCGCGTACTTCTTCGCCCAGCCGTTGGGCTTCTCGGCGAACGACGCCACCTTGGCGGCCGTCAGGGAGCTGCCCCACAGCGTCTGGTCGGAGGTTCTCCTGAGAGTCAGAGTGTGCCTACGGAAGCGCTGCTCCGATCCTAATTCCTCCCACCAAAAAATGACGCGTTATCCGGTGGGCATTTCTCTCCGTTAGCAACGAGAGAGGAGACCACCTGCTATATTTTCCCCAACGCAGTCCACAAGTTCAACAGCCCTCACAGTTCTGTTCCATGGAAGAGAACGAGGAAACAAATTACGCCCAAAGGAGACTCCCAGACTCGAGCATCTAAAAGGGCACCTGCTGAAGCTAAAACTGCTCCTTAGGACATAGAACAAGGAGACCTTTTTCATGAAATTGTTTCCACTACTTATTTTATGGAACTACAAAGTTATGTTTACACTATTCAAGAAAACTGGATAACTGTAAAGGTGACTTGGTCATCCTTCATTCAGCAAGGCCCATGTGGGCCACGTCCTTTTTTACTGGGCTTTCACTTATGACTATTTTATGTTCAGAAATAGTCCAGCCCTTTTTTTGTAACCTGTATTTAAAGGTAGCTTGAGGAGAGAGAAACATAAGAGGAAATAAACAAATTTAGCGCATGAGAAACTCAATCTTCTCCAGCGGCTGCAACAAGAGTTATGGCATCATCTCCCTCCTCTTTTTGTTCTCTCTCTCCTCTACTAGTGGCTAGTATTATTACTTCATTAATTCTGACTCTACTGTATTCTATTCCTCAAACTTTGTCATTACTCTCTTCTCTGTTGATTTACTGGTTGTGAGATGTGTTTATCTTCTTTAGACCACAATAATCAAAGACCTACTTTATTATAACTCATTCTACATATTAAAAGACTTCTTGTACTCGTACTCTCAAGTTTCCATTATGTTGACAGACTAGTCCAACCCATTAAGATCATATTTCAAGCATTATTTCCTAACAGTAACTTATTTCTTTCTTATAAGGCCATACAAATGTGATATCTCAAAAAAAAAAATCTTGAAACCACAGGTAGTAATCACATCTGAAAACACAAAAATTAAAAGCGAAACATTATTTTAAATTCTTGAAATTTTTTTGACACAACCTTTGCCCTAACAGTAAGCTGAGTAGAATTCAAGGAGTCTAAGGTCGTCTATTTGACAAACTGTGGCACGGATTATCATAAATGAGATGTTTCTTCTAGCTATAAAAGCGTTCTGCGCCGTATTTCGCAGAGTTTATAGGGTCCGGAAAGCCGGAATGAAGAAGCGTCAGTGGCGGTTGACGATCCTACAGTGCCGCCTGATCTCGCCTTCAAGTCCGGTGAGCACGTCGATGGATCCCATGTGCACCATGGCGGCTGCGTACTTCTCCTGCCAGCGGTATGGATTATTCGTGTTAGCCGCGACCAATTCAGTCGTCTGGGAGCTGCTCCACAACGTCTGGTCGGAGGTCAACAAACCCCTCCCTTTCTTCAGGTTTCCGTAGTACTGGATATCCAGATGGTAAGGCGTCGCCAGATCCAGGGGAACAGTGGGGTCATCCTGGTTGTTGGCACGCGGACGCGGGCACCTGCTCTTCAGGAACGCCGCGAGGTCGGGATCCATGGAGGGATCCTGTTGGTGGGTGGAGTTGAACCCGTACAGCCTGCTGTTGAAGGACGAGCAGTGGGAGACGCCGATGGAATGGGCCCCGGAGAGGGTCACCATCTCGTCCACCGACAGCCCTTTTCTCGCGAAATTCTCTTTGAGCTGCTCAGCGTTGAAGCTGGGTGGAGGAATATTACCCTGGACCTCAGACTCCAAAGACACCCTCCCGTCTCGCCTACCTCCCGGAAGTTCGTAAAAGAAGCCGCCAGTGAAGTAAGCGGCGTCGCGAGCTGCGAAGGCCAGGACATCGGCGCAAGATACGGTGTTGGGGCAGTGGGATTCGAGAACAGCCTTGGCTTCGTCGATCACCTCGAAACCGCGCAGGCTCGGGTTGTTCGCCGGATGCTGTCTCTCCGCGGGTTTTCCGGGGGTAGAATCCAGGAGAACCGAACCATCACATCCCTGTTTAAAAACCCAGAACGGTCCTCATGAGATCTTCAGTCCGTAATCAGTTTACGGTGTTCTGTTTCTCTCTTCTGTTTAGTGGATGAAGAAGACGGTGGGGAGGGGATGTAGCTCACCCTGACGAAGCAGTCGTGGAAGTGCATCCTGATGACCCCGGAGGCTATCCCGGGGTTGTTGCCGACGGCCCGGCCGACGACATTCCTGACGATTGTCTCCGCGTCGGGGCACGTCGGCTGGTAGAATCCCACTTTGAGCGAATTTGCGGATGCGCTGGGAACTAGGAGACAGAGAGAGAGCACGAGTGCCAAGCAAACACGTATGGTCTCCATTTGGAATCCTCTGCCCGTGTGTGTCTCCCTCTTCTGCACTGGTATGCAAACTGTTCGATTGAGGAACAACAGGGAGAGAGAGGGGGGTGGGAGGGCGGCCGGCTGAGATGGAACTCCGAAGCTGAGTTGAATATCTCAGGGGAAGATGAGATGGCCCCCTCATTCGTGGTGACATATTTATACTTGTTCCTCCCTAGTGGGTGGACTTTTTCTTATCCATGTTTTTACGCTAGAGATGACAAAAGGAAGGACTCGTACTTCCTGACCTTTCCTAGTAATCCCAAAGACTGAGCCTTCCAATTTGACCGCGTTCCCACACCGCGTACGGTACTTGAGAATTTAAGGCTACGTAAATCAACCTTGTCTGTATAAAAAAATACGAAGAGCGAGTCAGATGGAGAAAGCGAGAGAGGTAGGTGGGGTTATGGCCATAAATGGGAGAGAGTATTCTATAGCGTAAACTAGTTTCAGGACAGCCTCTCGAACGATGTTGGTCATACGTATCAATAAATGTACCTATCGACAACAGGCGTAACTTAGAGTAGACGAAACACAAGAAGAGAAAGCTACGTGACCTATCCGAACGTGAACGCGCTTGGTAGCTGCTTTCTAGATCCTATTCCACGAGGGTTGACGTCAGCAAGGTGAAAGCAAAGAACCTGACAGAAGAGAACAGCAACACGTTCCCGTTGAGTGATTCATGTATTTTGGACAGATCTAAGAAATTGAGTGTAATGAAATTCGACTATATTCTGTAATTTTTCCGCCTTATAATATTTGAGATCCATATTGGCATGCAAGTCTGAAAACTAAAATTTATATAAAAAAATCCATGGAGAAAACCGTGATATGTTCTTATTTTATGCTAAATCAGATATTGTTGACTTTTTCATATCCGCATGTTCCATGAGACGGACTGAGTAGTACAAGTTACGTAAATTCCCCGACCTATCAAACTTATAAAAGATTAATTAGTCGAGATCAGAAAATACATGCTCTGTGGAAATGGTAAACGAAAATTCATCAATCTACCTATATTGTTGACTTTTTCATATCCGTACGTTCCATGAGACGGACTGAGTAGTACGGGTTACGTAAATTCCCCGACCTATCCAACTCATAAATGATTAATTAGTCGAGATCATAAAATACCTGCTCTGTGGAAATTGCAGACGATAATTCATCAATCTACCAATATTGTTGACTTTTTCATATCCACATGAGACGGACAGAGTAGTACGTGTAGCGGAAAATCCCCGCGGATATGCGCCTGGTGGGCCCTCTCTCTCTCTCTCTCTCTCTCTCTCTCTCTCTCTCTCTCTCTCTCTCTCTCTCTCTCTCTCTCTCTCTCTCTCTCTCTCTCTCTCTCTCTCTCTCTCTCTCTCTCTCTCTCTCTCTCTCTCTCTCTCTCTCTCTCTCTCTCTCTCTCTCTCTCTCTCTCTCTCTCTCGCTCTCTCCCTCTCTCTCTCTCTCTCTCTCTCTCTCTCTCTCTCTCTCTCTCTCTCTCTCTCTCTCTCTCTCTCTCTCTCTCTCTCTCTCGCTCTCTCCCTCTCTCTCTCTCTCTCTCTCTCTCTCTCTCTCTCTCTCTCTCTCTCTCTCTCTCTCTCTCTCTCTCTCTCTCTCTCTCTCGCTCGCTCTCTCTCTCTCTCTCTCTCTCTCTCTCTCTCTCTCTCTCTCTCTCGCTCTCTCTCTCTCTCTCTCTCTCTCTCTCGCTCTCCCTCTCTCTCTCTCTCTCTCTCTCTCTCTCTCTCTCTCTCTCTCTCTCTCTCTCTCTCTCTCTCTCGCTTCTCTCTCTCTCTCTCTCTCTCTCTCTCTCTCTCTCTCTCTCTCTCTCTCTCGCTTCTCTCTCTCGCTCTCTCCTTCTCTCTCTCTCGATCTTGTTTGGGGACGGAGAGCTGTTGCTGAGTAATCGTGTTCGGCATCTGTGCAATAAAACAGTGAATCAGTTGTGGTGGCCTACAACGTGAAATAGGAGAGAGCACGACACCCGCCATCCCAAGTGATAGAATAATATTGAAATGTGAAGAGGCAGCTGCCCCCATGAGCAACAACTCTGTCATCGTCTCCATCTACAACTTTCATAGTATTGAAATATTCTCCTCAACGGTCTGAGCAACAATGCTATGCAGATTACGCCGCCGTTGTCAACGGACACCGTTCATCTCGTTTTATCGACAGCATAAAAGAGAAAAAGTGGAATCAAAGCTACCGACGGTGAATAATAATAGTAGCCGCGCGACAAGAATAAGGGAGCCCTCGTTCTATACAGGAATCCTTGGCCAGATTTGAGAACGTCAGAGCGGTCGAACCAACAGACAGAAACCTTTACCTCATCTATGTCACCAGCGGAGTGTACTTTGATCTCAATCTGGTATTTGATTCATTCCGCTCTTCAAAACTTTCCATTGCAGACCTCGTCATTTAGGAATCCTACACTCCCCGTGAATCAAAAACGTCTAAAATAAGACGTGAATTCTGTGACAACAGGTCTGTGGATTCCACGAGAGATCAGTCTATACGGTTACGAGTTGTACGCATCCGTTCTCTACAAATCTTCGCTGACACGTGTGATGGCATTCACTGAGCAAGATGGGTGGGAATGAGAGATTAGATGGGCATGATCTTGGAGTAGTAATAAAAAAAAATCATGTAGTGTAGTTTTATAAACGTGTTGAATTTCTTTCGTAGAACTAAAAATACTATCAAGGCAACCCCGATACCCGACCCGGTCACTCGTCCAGTTGGGCCTTAGAATAAACTTCCGATATGAAGTAATTGCCTATTGGGTCTTATGTCCAGCCCGAATGCCAGAAGTCAGAATTATGTTGGCATTTTGCCTAAGCTAATGAAAACAAAGTGGCAATCGTGCAGTCAACGGATGATACCTCACGTTGCAAGAGGTGTTGTAAGTTAAGAAGCTGCCCAAGTCCCAACACTAGGACAGTAAGAAAACTAAAAACCATTCTTCAAAATGATAATTCGTTCAAATTTGTATTTGAATAGATGGTAACTCATTCGTTTGACTAGAATAGTAAGTCTACCCATGTCAACCTAGAGCTATGAATGTAGAAGAGATTAATTTTGTTCTCATCTATTTTTGGCCAACCTAGAGCCACAAATCTAAAACAGATTACTCATATACTAATTTAGTTTGTCTAACCTACTGTTGTAAATCTAAAAGAGAGTTTTGGTGCAAGATAGTTGAGCAAGCTTGATCTATCAAATATAAAAATATGCTTGCTGAAATCTTTAGTTGAAGTCACCAAGTATTAGTTGAACCTAACGACATGGTCCATAGAGAAAGGACTATATCAAGTTGACCAAGTTACCATAAATGATGTGTGTGACTAGAATTTTCAAAAGGATTAGAAAAGTTATAGTGATCACAAAATTACCAATTTAGGCCCCCCTCCCCTTGGTTTATCATGTTGCCTTAATATGGTCAACTCCATTCAAATCCTTTATGGTAATCAATTTTTTTCCTATATTTTAATGATCTCACCACCCGCAATTGCTTGAGCATCTAGTACTTACAAAAACTTAAAAATGGGGAGTGGGATGTTCACCTCCAAGTTGACAATGTAAACCACACTTTGACAAGATAGAAAGTGGTATCTTTTTCCAAGAATCCCAATGGTTGGATGGTGAAGTGTGCAGATGACATGGTGTAGATGGGCACTATCAACTTGCTAACTAAGGATGCAAGCGAGATTAGGGTCATGTGTCGTGTGCTCAACAGCCACTAACATTCTCTCTACCCTCATTGATTCTCCTAAGTCTCTCTCGCTCTTTCTTGGGTTTGTTGTCCATTTTGACCACGAGTTTAAAAATTCTTTATTGAAAAAATCCTAAAAGCATGTTGAACAGCTTAATCCTCCACATAAGATCTAAAGTGTTATTAGTACAGAAAATCAAACGAAGTCTTATTTTAGAAATTATGTCTCTCATATGATCATTGTAATATTGTTTGGAGTAACACGTAGCTTCATGTGTCATGTAATATTAAATTTGAACATATTTGTACAAAAATATATTTTTGAGATTTAACTTCTATTATGAAACCTAGATAATACGTTATTTGAATGCCATTCATGATTTGCAGAATGGTTTGTCTTGCAATCTCACATGGCATTCATCAAAATTGAAATGGGCAGTCAAATTTTAAAGCTTATTCAATTATCTAGTAACAACATAATTTCACCACTCTAAAAAAGTAGAATTTTTTTTTTTTCGGTTCTTTTACTTTACTTTTGTTCTTAACTATTTGTACAAAAAAAGTAGAACTTAACTATTTCGATTCCATTGTTTAAAATTGTCTTATGATCGTTTAAATGGTTACATAGTCATAGTTTTTCAATGAGTTAAGCCCATCAACAAGTATTCTGAATGGAATTAATTGTAATAATAAATGTGACATCTTTATTTTAACAAATTAAAGCCCTTATCACCAAGTATGCATCATGTTAGCATTAGAAATCGATTTGATGCACTTGTGAAGGCAGGGTTGCCTTTGTTCCAACCCTTCCGTTTGCTAACTGAAAAGACATCATAGGAAATTAATATAAGAGAGAACTATGTGACTTATCACCATAACGCCAATTCAATTGGATGTTGGCAGCATAATCTTGAGACTTGGAAAACGTAAGCACAACATAATAAACAGGATATAGTTTCATCTATATTTTGGGTCATATTTTTTACTTCAAATTATGATTTCCAATTTATTTTCATTTATATTTATGAATTTTTATTGTCCTATTTTATACTTCAAATTTTATTTCCAATTATGATTTTTATTTTCACTGGCGTTCCGACCAGACCCACGTGCAGGGCAGCCGTCATCTGCCAAGGGGACTCAGTTCAGAAGCTCGCTTCGCCATCGCTCTCTCCCCAGCCGCCCTGCATTTCCCGCCTGTCCTCTCTCTCTCTCTGTCCCTCCCTCCCTCCCTCCGTCCCTCTCTCCCTCTCTCCCTCCCTTCCTCCCTTCTGCCCTTCTGTTGACTCTCCCCTTCCCTGTGGCCCTCGCTCCCTCGTCGTGCACTGCTCCCGCTTACCGACCGTCGGATCCTCGCTCCCTCCGTCCCCACTTGGAGGGCAGCTGCGTCCCGAAGGCCTTCTCCAGGTGCGCTCACCTCTCCCCTTCCCATCAGCGCGCTTCCCCTAATCAGCACATCCGCAGCCAGCAACATTTGTCTGATAAAATTCAGAACTATATCTATTCTTCACGTCAATGAGTTTCCCACTCGTATATCCTCCCATTTTTTAATTTTTCTTTTTTCTCATCTTCTTCCCCCTTCCCCAGGGTATGTCGCATGCCTCCTCTTCCTGTGTTATGAAAACATTGTAAGCCTCCATTTCATTCAGTTCGCTCTCTGTGGATTCTAATGCGGATCACTTTTTCCATTTGTCCCAAGTTTTCATCAAGTATAAACTGGTTTCCAATATGATCAACATCCGGAGACGCATTGCAAGTGATGTTTTTCTTATGCTCAATGCAGAAATAAGCTCATGGATATCGAAAATTGTTGTCTCCCATGCTTTTTGAACACCATGAAGCGCTTCAAACCTTCCCTAATCCCTCAATCAACGAGGACCCGGGAAGAATCTGAACGTTCTCCTTCTTGATCTTTATAATACCGTCAGAATAAACCACGGGGGAGTTCTTCATGAGGTTTCTTAGGGAGCTGGATGATTAGATTGGCCTTAGTCTCCTCCCCCCCCCAACCCCCCTTTTCTCCCTTATGAAAGCCCTTTTGGGTTCTAGTCAGGCAGGTTTTTAATCTTGGGTACCAACTAATTCCCATCTTTAGTTTGGAAGCTTGCGGATCATGTGGATGCATCAATAAAGTGGTGGTAGATAATTATCTGCTTTATTACTCTGTGTAAATTTAGATTTTTTCGTATTTATTTCATGCCCTCATTCATATAATTCGTCTCGGGTAAGGCGCTTCTTGCTCTTTGACTTAGCTTCTGGGTCCAGCTGAGAGAAAATCTCCCATCCTCAGAGGGCCCCATACATAGAAGATGCGCTTGATCAACCAGTAATGCCCTGCAATTGTTCCAATGCTTGTTGCTGTGAGAGAGTGACCATCAAATCATATATAACTGGGAGGTTTTCTGATCCTAGAAACCGCGGGATAGTCGGGAAGGTGAGACCTTTGAAGGCTTCTTCAGCCCGGCCCGGAAGGGTTTGGTCCAGAAGAGTGGAGATGGAGAGTGGCCATGGCGAAGGCTCGCGGGGTTCCCTCATCGTTCTTGAAGGGCTGGACCGAAGCGGCAAGACGTCCCAGTCCAGCCGCCTGGTCTCGTTCTTGGAAGGGAGAGGTGTGCCCGTTGAAACATGGCATTTTCCGGATAGAAGGACGAGCATTGGGGGGATGATATCTTCATATCTTGCCAACAATGCTCAGCTGGATGATCGAGCAATTCATCTCCTGTTTAGTGCAAATAGATGGGAGAAGAGGTTTGCCTATGAAACTTATATGTGCTTATTTATTTATTTTTTCATTTTTAGACTATCATATCTGGCTCATAACTCTCTTTTTTTTTTTCTCATCTGTATTTTTATTGGAAAATTTAGCTGTTTATCTATAGAGTCAAGGTAACCAGTGGCTTCATGCTCTCAGAGAACTCATTTTAAGGTCGATAAAGAATGATGGTTGACCTTTCTTTACCCGTAACATTTTTTTTTAATTGGTGCTATGTTAGTCAATTCAACAAAAAATAGTTTCTTGAACCGTTTCCGTTTGCGGTGAGATTCTGGAAACCTACTAGTTAATCGAGGAAAAAGATAAAGTTCTTGTTTTCCAGGTCGTTGATGGAGGCTAAGCTGAAGAGCGGAACATCACTCATCGTCGACCGCTACTCCTACTCCGGTGTTGCATTCTCCGCTGCCAAGGGATTGGCCATTGAATGGTGCAAGGTCAGCGCCTCCTCTGACCTCCCAGCAAGCTTATAGACGGCTCATATTGTGGTTGACTGAGCGAGCCAGCTCCTCTCTCAGGCACCCGAGGAAGGATTGATAGCTCCAGACATGGTAGTCTACCTTGACATCCTACCCGAGGTACCCATCTATAACTTGCTGGTATTTTCCATTAAATTCAGCAGGAAACTTCATTTAGAGAGCAGCGGGCCCATCCAGGGTGAGAATTTTTTTTTAAAAAACTTGGTTTTTATTTTTACAGTTTATATTCTACGGTATCTGATCATCTATCGAGCATTGGGACAATCCCACGACAACGTAGAAGTTTTGAAATAATCCATGGCTATGGTTGTTTCAGAGAGCTGCAGAGAGGGGGGGCTACGGCAACGAGAGATATGAGCAGCTCGAGTTTCAGAGGAAGGTCTCGGACAACTACCACGACCTTAGTGACAGCACCTGGAAGGTACGGGTTTTCATTCATGAAGGTACATTCATCCATGGGGAATTATTCAGCTCTTCCTCGCTCCCTATGAGCTCCTTGAATTGCCGACAAGCCCTCGTCTTCTAGGTTCCCAGAAGCTAATCCACCTTAGCGCCTAATCCTGTTCATCAGCTGTGAGAGAACATTCTGACCCAGAAAGAGAGAGAGAGAGAGAGAGTTTTGGGGAGGCTGAAGCTATTCCCGGCATTTGATGGCATTGTCTGGCAGATTATTGACGCCTGCCTTCCAGAGGAGGATATACAGACCCAGCTGAGGAGCCTGGCATTGGAGTGCATCACCGGCTGCCGGAGTGGGAAACCGCTGTCCACTCTCTGGCTCCCCAAGTGAACCAGCACCGCAAGAGAAATCGATGAGAGGGGAGACCAGTGCAGGGAAGATGAACCCACCCACAAAGAAGCTCCAAGTTCGACGGATCAAAGTAGCCCATTTCATGATTTGCAGATGATGCCAGTGACGATGTGATGGTGTTTTGTTTACTCCTGTGCAGCTCTTGCTTGCCAAACTAGCCCTTGGAAAGAGAATAGATAGCATGTTTCCATTTTATATGAACATCTTGGGGCTCTTTCTTTCATCGCTAGAAGCAGCGCACATCGTCCACCAAGCTGGAGAAGACGGAGAGAGAGAGAAAAAGGGAGGGGAGAGGAGGGGAGATGAAGGGCACACAACTTGACAGGCTACAAGAAAACAAAACGCCTGATAATCTGACAGAGCAAGGCGACTTGTTGCCAAAAATAGACATCTGCAGGTGCCTCTGGTGGCGGCTGCCTGTTATCTTGTATGGCCACCGGAGGGGGCAAAGAGCTTCTGCCCGCCGTGCCGCCAGACTCCCCTCACAGGATTCCCCTCCGCACCTGAAGCAGGCGGCTCTTCTTCGGCCGGCTCAGGGATCACCGAGCCATCACCGCCGAGGCGCACCCTGTGGAACCTGGACATCTTCTTTGGCCGCTGCTTTGTGCTGCTCCCTGCAGCTGAATTCTGGTCGGCACTGGCACCAGGCGGCTGCTGATCCTCCCGGGCGGTAGCCACCAGCTTCCCCTTGCTATAAGTCCTGTACCCATCCTTGGACAGCACCTCCACCTCCTCGTCTGGCTTGTAGGTGGCCTGCAGCTTCCTGACCGTATCCAGGATCCCATCAGCCAAGGAATCCTTTGACCCACCGCCTGCCGCAGGTGGCGGCTCTGCAGATTTCCCCTTTCCCTTGGTCTGCGGCTTCCCAGCACTGGTGCCGCCGCCAGTCTCTCGGCGGCCCTTGGTCTGTAGCTTTGCGCTGTACGCGTCCAGGAGCTTGATCTGCTTCTGAGGGTCTGGGCATAGCCTGGCGAGCTCTGGAACAAGATGCAGGAGGCCAAACTGCTCCACATAAGAGAGGTACTCCCTGGCGTCGGTCAACCCCTGGCGATACTCAGAAGATATGTGCTTAAATACGGCAAATTTGTCTCCATCATTCCCCAGATCGACACGAATCCTCTCCACCAGGGTTTTATTGGCGGTGCGGATAGCTTCCTCATCTGGTATGGCAACCTGCCCGGTGGTCTGAAATCCATTGCTGGTTGAAGTATCCTTCACAACGAGGTCCGGGGCCGATGAGGAATGGCTTAACCTCCTTGTGCCGCTCAGACCCCATGAAGAACTGGCACTGTTGTTGGGCCAGGGAGGCTCGCTTCCGATTGTCTTCTTACCAGAAGAGCTCGTCGGGTCGGAGCTTGCAGCCGCCCGGGGCTGAGAAGAGCTCCTAGTGGAATTTGAAGGCCTGAATTCCTGGCTTGGCGTGGGCCACAGCTGGGGAGAGCTAACGGGCATGGGCGGCTGAAACTCAGGGTGCTCAGAGGGCCGAGCCTTGACGGGGCGGAGGGCCACCTTGCTCCGTTGGCGGAGATGGGCGGCAATGGTGCTCTTCCCCTGCTGGACAGGGGGCTTCTGCTGACCTGCTTCTAATGCACCAGGGAGGGGCGGAAAGGCTTCCCCTCCGAGTCGGGACGGCCCAGTGGATCCCTGAACAAGCGCCAGAGCATACCTTGAGGACGGCTCTGGCGGCTCCCGGTCAGAAAGAGGAGGGAAGGAGGATTCTTCTATAACCGGTGCATCCCTGGAACTCTGGCTGGCCTGTAAGGGGGGTCTTGATGGTGGTGGCGCTCGTTCTGGCGGTGCAACTGCTAGAGACTCGATCCGACTGGTGACAGCATCCACTCGAGACACCTGCTGGCGGTCAGGATCGCGGGCTCTGCTATCCATGGTATTTGCTGCTTCGAGGCTGGCTTGGATGGCCATGGCGAGCTGATTATCAGAAGATTGACTGTGAGGGCCATGGCCTCTCCCCCGTCTTTGCTCTTGTTCTGCCCTCCGATACCTGAAGCTGGTTGGGATCTGATGATCCGACCCCAAAACAAAGAAAATAATTAATCTCAAGATGATTTTGTCCAAGCATTCTCCGTCTACACTTTTAGAAATTGAATTGTTAAATTAAATGAGAGAGGAAACCTGAAGAGCAGCATTTCGTTTAGACCGAGACATGTTGCCTCCGTGTTCTACTGCATTGTGCCTCTGCCAAGTGGGGAACGATCATAAGTTGATTAATCTAAACCAACTTTTCTCACTTTAAGCATATAATATATTTGAGAACAGAAGTCACCTTCAGTTCGGAATCGGATGGGAAAACAATGAACTTTTTGGCAAGGCATGCCTCATTCTCACATAGGTGATGTTCTTGACGAAAATGAATCTGTAGAGTTAGATAGTGTATGCAATTAATCATCACAACTTGACCCAAGTACTGTAATAAACGGATCACATTAAATCAATAGAAAAAGAAAGAATTGGAACCGATCAATTTCTTCTCAAAAAAATTGCAAAGAAAAATGAAGCATAGATCATAGCTCAGCTTAGCCTGCTCAGGGGGGCTGCTTAAGAAAAAGGAAAGTGATGAAGATATCATCATAATCATGTAAGGAGGGATTCAGTCACCTCTAGATCATCATAGTTTCTGAAGTAATCATACTGCCCCGGATGCTGCCTGCAGCAAAAAGAATATAGCGCTTGTAGAGAATCATGTATTCAGCTATAAACAGCGATTTTGTAAAATTAGAGATATTTAACCACCTTTGGCATATGTGACATGTGTAATGTTCAGTGGACATGTGCGTATAGAGCTCATTATCCCCATAAAATGGGGTTCTACAAAATTCACACATGGGATGCCCCATGAATCCACCACGTTCACTCTCAGATCCATCAACCTCTGAGTCGCCACCACTGATGTGTCTATTGAGTTGTGCTTTTGTATAAAGCTTTTGCTCACATATAAATACCTGCTCCAAGATTGCACGGTCATTAATATTCCACGTAAAATATGTCGTAGGGCCAAGAAAATTTAGAACAAAAACAATTCCTACCCGAAAATGCAAAAATGTAAGACTGCCACAAGAGAAATGACAACAAGGGCATCACTGAAGATGAGTCAAACCCTAGTAAAAATGGAGTCAAAATCAGAACCTCGAACCAAAGTGCACATTATTAGGTTTATCCGTGCAACACGGCTACTACACTCAAAGATCTACTCCATTGCATTGGTTGCAAATGTAATTGTACATCTCTGAACTGGCACTTTGAATCCTTCACAGGTTTGTAGACAAATAATAATTCACCATTGTCGGCAAAATAATGATCAAGTTAAATTCAACTTACTTTTTCACAATAGTCCGATTTCGGCTATTACAAAAGTAAACTCGTAGTTATAAAGTTGGGCCCATTCAATTCATCAACAATTCATTTTAGTTTGATAGGACAAGAATGAACTCCAACTAGATTTCACAGCTGGTGGTAACTCTTGGAATATGCACATCCTATTTTTACTGTCTACCTGGAAAAACCCAAAAGTCTGCTTCAATCCGTGGGGATATGTCGAAATTAGTCCTCTATCAATCATTTCAAAAGCAAACGTATGATCATAAAGATAGGCATCCCTCTCATTCCTAAATTCTTTTCAGTTGATAGCGCAAAAAATGTTAAGCAACACTTGCCACTATGGAGTCTTTCTTATAAGCATGCTTCTGAAATAAATGTCACCAAGAGGCTGCCTGTCTTGAAGACCACTAATTATCTTCTTTCCTTTCTACATAATTTTTTTTACAAAGGTAAACATAGCGGAGGGTCACCCTATTACAGTTCAGGCAATAAGGTGAAGCAAGAGCTGAAACCTTGGCAAGAAGTAATTCGATATATAAAATATTACAAACATAAATTTAAAAATATTAAAATAAACAAGTACAAAATGCTCTTTGTACTATTTGCAGAAAAGAAGGCACAGTCCGCGGATCTCAAATATATATTCATCTCGAAGAGGAAAATACAAAGATACATTACTGATGGATACCCCCTTAACATTTGGGCGTGGAAGTCGAGGCAATATGTCACATTTCAACCAGCATTAGCAGGCTACCATATGAGTAAATGGACATATAATGTAGGCAACCAACTCCCTATCAAAGAAATGGAAGCCAGGACTAATTGAAAATTTCGAACCATTGGACGCTCACGTGAATCAGACTGAGAGATTCTTCATCAAAACAACAGTAAGAAGTATGAATAATATGCCAGAAATATAGCTGAAGCATTTTCCCTGAAGGCAAGATCATGGTAATCATTAATGGGAGAAACAAACCTTTCTTCCCTCTAAACATAGAGTGCACATGAATAGCTTGTGTCGATGATAGAGATGGCTCTTCAGCTGCTCAATGTTCCTGAAGCGGCTCCTTCTCTTCCCACCGCCCTCTGCATCCTCCCCTCTTCGGTCACAGATGCTGCAGGATAGCCTGCACATTGCCTTGATCATTCGATAGTGGTCCACATCATCAAAATACGCCTGTGTGTCCTCATGGTACCAGTAGTTTCCCACTTGGCCTTCTGACACCCCCACGGGGAACTGTGAGAAATCAGTAATTACCCTAGTATAATCTCCCAATGCCTGCACAGATCATCATATCCCCATGTAAATAGTCACGTAAAATAGAAATTAAAAAAGAAAACACGGGTCTGAACTCTTCTATATGCCTTCCCGATCTCATCAAAACCTCAAAGAATAATAGAAACATAGAAAACTACTAAAATAAACACCGGAATCTACCTACTAATCAATCGGTGACACTATAACAGTAAAAACCTAGCAAATTCGGTCCTGAATTCAAGCGGTGGTGAGAGATACCTTCGTGATAAACACGGTGGGAGACTCGATCTTGCAGAGGCAGCAGCGGCGATCGTCGAGGACGAAGCGCATGCGTACGACACACGTGGAGCAGACCTCCCGGTGACCGCAGGACCCGTAACCCACCCACTCGAGGCTTTCGGCGCAGACGACGCAGGTATCGTCCATCGTGGATCGGATTGGGGCAACAGAGGGCGAGTTCCGGCCGGATCGGGAGAGAAGACGCCCCGCAGTGGGTCAGCGGGAGGGGAAGCGGGGGAAGAAAGGGAGAGAGAAATCGCTACGGTGGCGGCGGGGAAAGACCTTAAAATAGAGTCTCCCAACCGACCAGCTGAGAACCCAGGGGGGGAATGGAACCTTTTTATATAGTTTTACACATAAACCCTGAAAAACTTCAAATCTTACTGCCAGCCACTTCCGTAACGCCTACCTTCATAAATTACAAATTTAAAATGTATTTATGAACTCTGTTGTTTGTAGGCCTGTAAGCCCGAAGCATGGCCCGGCCCGGCCCGAATCATTAACGAAGCTACCTCTCTCTCTCTCTCTCTCTCTCTCTCTCTCTCTCTCTCTCTCTCTCTCTCTCTCTCTCCTCTCTCCCTAATCCCCTTCTGCCTCATCTGCCTACCACTCATCAAACAAAGTCTTGAAGAGATGATACTTGTAAGCCGCGGGCCAAGTATCCTCCTCATGCCCAATCAGCCTACTCAAGAGAGGTTCCAAGCCAAAAGGGGGAATGTCACTCTTCACAATGGGAGATATACATTGTGAAAAATATAGGCCTCTGACATCTTACGCCTTATACTCCACACCACAGATGCCATGCACGCTGCAAATCCCATGCATGCTGTGGACAATGTAGATGCTGCGGAGGCTGCACATTCGCAGATGCCGCGCGAGTCGTGAACGCCGCAGATGCTGCACACTCATGCCGCCGCTGTGGTTCCACCCCCAGAACCAGATGTCTTCAGGCCGGGGTCGTCACAGATACCCATTCTAGGAATGGACTCAACCCAAGGAGGTCGTCCACACAAGCAAACACTAACCAAAGTCAACAGACTGAGGATCAATTCAGACTTTTTATAGCCCACAGCATATACATCAAATCAAGGGCGGTGAGTAGTAAAACAGGCCCTTGAGACTTCATATGTACACTACCACACATCCCCCATAGCCAACCTTCCAGACAGCCCCCTTCTTCTTCAAGATCCGTCACTGCTGCTGCCATCACCCAAAGGTCTTCTCGCTGCTGTAACACATGTACAAGAAGCCGTCACCATCCCGGCAGGACTCATAGACGGAGTCCATTTGGCTCGCTGCATGACAGGCAGCCCCGGTGAGATAGGCACTGACAGACCCTGCTGAAGATGGATTAGCGCAAGTACTCACAAGTTGGGGGGAGGGTATCCTTGATGAAGACAAAGAGGGCCTTGCCGGGAGGGAGGTGGAGCCTGCTGCTGAGGATGCGGATGAACTGCCCAACAGTCATCTCCCGGGGAACCAGGTACCTGGGAACAAGATAAGGGAAAGCGATTTGTAAGGTGATGAGCTGAAAGATTGACTGCCGTGTTTTACTTTGGGATTAACCATGAGGCAACTGGTGATGACCGCCTAAAGTCGTGGGATCGACATCAAATGCGTATGACCAAGGCCTAAAATTTTGTGGGCATAAAGTATGTATGATCAAAGCATTAAAAGGCAAGTAGGCAAGTGATAGCGACTTATTATGTAACAGAGAGGGAGTGATGAGACCTGACAGCAAGTTTTTTTTAGCACATAGGAAACTCTAGTGAGAAGAGAATTATTTTCATCCGAAAGAAAGGGAAAATTATCTTTTCCAAGGATGAGTAAGAAGGAACATCACTTTTTCTTCTCCAACTCAGGGAGGTCAGTCCTTGAAAATCTTTCCACAACAACCTGCAAATTGATATATTTGGTTAGCACAGCAAAAAGGTATGCAGTTATCAGTTAAGACGAAATAGATTTTGAAATATTTATATTGTTTCAAGGATCATCATCAACTAGAACCTGTGCTTCTGTGCGACAATGAACCAAACATATGTTGCAATTACATGCAAATATTTGAAGATAGGATTACAGGTATTCAACCGAATAAGACACCCTCTGTTGTTCTAGGTCTTGTAAGATTGTAATCCATCGTCTGGTCATAAATGGGAGTCAACATCCATCACACTCTGAAATCCCTATGATTTTCATTGGGTTGGTTCTTTCCCCTCTTGACCCTAAATCTAATTTAAAAAATAATCGATACAAGAAAAATGGTAGATATGATGGAACCAAAATAATAGAATACAATAAAGAAAAAAGAATAAGCCTAAAACTATATAAGTGGCAGATAAAGTTTTTGAAATAGGGCCCCCTTATCCAGAAGACCACCCAAATAATTGGCTTCCTTTCATGTTTGGAAATTTGATCTAAACCAAAACCATCAAGTCCCTATCAATGGTTTGATTCTTAGATTATAGCAACGTCCGACTCCGAATTGCCAAGGAAAGCAAACATTCAACTAAGTAATTACAAACGACTTTAAACGACTAGAAAGAAGTCGCAAGCATTTCATGGATAAAATGACAAATCAACCTTCTCTTTCAGTTTTCAATGAGGCAGAGAAGAAGGCTGATAAGGTGCTATGTATCTGATATTCTTTAGATTAAAAAGAGATTGAACTAACTATATGTTTATCAGCGTAATATTAATACTGAGGTGTTGGACACACATTCAAGGTTTGAGGGGTAGGTCTACCCCAAGAGCCAAAGAATGTATATCCCCTCGTTTAAAAAAGCTGAGACTTTCTACAGTTCGAATTATCTGAAACAGAGTTTTCAATGGAATAAAAGGGGGCTTCCGGAACCTTTGAGTTGTAATTTTTCCATTTTACGAAAGAAAAGATGTCTCTACTTTTCTTTCTTCAATTTCTTCTATGCCTTGGCAGTCATGAGTCTGAGTTCCTCTCCGATTGGGATAAAATACTTTCCTTCTCTAGGCCAAGAAAATAGGAAAATTAAATTCAATAAAACACCCGAAATCTTATTATTTATCCCTGTCATGCACCCTAAAATCGAAGTCCAATAAGAGACCAATAAACAGTCGACAGATTCTGATCCCTAAGGTAAGGCTTCTGAGATGAACAGGCCTTCTACGCACCCGAACACATCGGATCCCATAAAATCCCACGAAAAGTCAGCCCTCCCACCAACCGATCAAACACCTAGCAGGATACCTACTGAGAAAAAGAAAAGGAATATGAAAATTGAAGACAGATATTATGGCAACAGCGCTCCTCACCGGGACCCGATTTGGATATTTGGAGATGATGTCCTTCGACTCCTGCAGTCTCTCCTCTGAAAAAATCCATCAAACCAAGAAATCAGAGTAGAGCAGAATGGGCGACGGTCGACGAAAGGGGGGCTGGGGGGTGAGACAACGGGCGAACCAAATGTGAACTCGTCCTTGAAGGGCCTGGTCTTCCTCATGGCGCCAGTGAAGAACACCGGATTGGGGAGAGATCGAGAGCCAGAGAAGCGGATTGAGCTCCCGACGCAGCTCCGCCAGAAGCTTCCTTCCCGTTCTCGCCTTCCTCCCTCACTACGTTTCCTTCATAATTTAAAAAAATAAATAAACACCACTAAATATGAGATAATACGGAAATCCAATGGACCAAGCTACCTCAACCCGGCCCAGCCCAAAATAAATGTGGGCATGCTCCAAACGACTTCCAGGCCCCTCGCAAAGGCCCATTAAATGTCCATTAGGCAAACACACCCACTGCTGAAGGCCCAACCCCCTCCTTCTCTCCTTGCCGGCCTGCCCAAGACATAATAGGCCCGAAATTTGAGTGGGCCCCATTTATTAATCTACTAAGACCTTCCTAGCTTAAGGGATCATAGATCGTTGATATGAGACCAGGCAGGCATACATACAAAGCACATGATAATGGTGCGACATGACATACTTAGAAGGCTACATACATTAATGCAGAGTGATAGTACTTGGCATGGTGGTGACGTGCACATGTGGAGGTGTGTGAGACATACAAGCTAAGATAGAGGCAAAACATCATGGTTGGCATGACAATAGGCAGATCGAGGCACAACGTAGACCAAAGAAACTAGCCAAATTGAGTAATAGGAATGAGGAGTACTCTGCATCCATAATCCCCTCATAAAAGAATTACAATAATGGGCTACAATGTAATTATCTATCAACCTAGTAATATTGCCCATAGGCCCACATATCAAAAGGATAGGGTAGTGTCTCTTATGAGACAACCTCTCCTCCCCTAGATAAAGAGAACCTTATTTTGGGGGGGAGTATGTATGATGGAGGGGAGTGCTCCCTCATAAATAATGAACATATGATACCTCTTGGGGATAGACCATCCTTGACAAGCTCTTGTATACTTGTTTTATAAGTGGAAGACTTCCTCTGAGCAAGTAAGAGGTTTACATAGTGTGAAGAGAGGTTGTTTAGGCTTTGGTGAATGCATCTGAGGCTGAGATGTAAGCACTCTAACCCCTGTGACAATTGATGTGTGAGCTCAAAAGATTTCATGAATGATTAGAGAGTAGAATCCATACTCAAACAATCACCTTGTAGAAGGAGCAAGGGATCATGTTCCCCACCTTGTTTGAGGCTATGGAGGAGTAGATGATCATCCTCTCTAATTCATTGTTGCCATTGATGACTGTTTTAGAGTTAATGGAGGGTCTTGCAATGGAGACACGCTTATGTGGATCATGGGTCAAGGAGATGTTGGAGTTCCTTGTTGCCAACAATTCTTTGTTGTAGCATCTATAAATAAGTGCCTTGCTGATGAGCAGTATGACCCATCAGAGGATCTTTGATCCTACTTCATTCAACCTAGATTGGAACAGACAAGAAAGTGAAGATTTTCTATGAGATTTGTACAATTTTCATGTGATCCATATCTCAAGGAAAAGGTCAAGTTGTCTAACATGTATGTCTCTAACAACACCAAGTTGTGGTGGCATATGCAATCAAAAGAGTAGGATTGACTCCCCATCAATGTGTGAGATGACTTTGTTTAACAATTGATGGAGCAATTCCTACTTACGAATAGTGCTTAGGTGACAAGGGATGCCATCTAGCGAGTGAAGCACATGGGATCAATGAAGAAATATGTGAAATAATTCATCTTACTATTGCTCAACGTCAAGAAAATGTTTGCCATGATAGTTTCTATAATTTTTTGATAAGACGGAATATTAGGTATAAGAAGAAATATGATGGCAAAGGCCCTATGATGTGCAATCAATCACAATTATAGTGGAGGCATAGGTGGATTATTAGAACCTTGATGTTAGGGAATCTGGTCCATGCATTAGGCATTATGACTATTTCTGAGAAAGTTGTTTATACATTGGTGATCACAAGGCAAGCTTAGATGGAGGCCACAAAAGTGGCCATAGGAAAGATTGAGATCAAGGGTAAGGAGGGCTTATGTCCAAAGCAACAACACGAGCAGAAAGTTTCTTCATGGGTGGATATTTTTTTCATCAAAAAACACAATGGCCAAAATATTGTTGAACTCATATTAAGCACCACGATGATTCAAGAGGCACCAACATAAGCTATGCCCATATTTAATTATCTTCAATAATTAAGGGCCCTATAATGACAATCAGATCTAAATATGACAAATTGAGAAACTATCAAAATTAGACTTAGTTCAAATCAAAAGAAAATGTGAGAGTTGTGTTAAAGGAAAACATACTAGAGAATAGTTTAAATCAAAAGAATTTGACTCTTCTACACAACCTTTAGCACTAATTCATTTAGCTTTATTTGTTCCAAGTAAAATTACTACCTGATGAGGAAAATTCTATTGAATTGTTGTTGATGATGACTTTTTTAGATTTACTTGGGTGTTTTCTTATTTCACAAAAATGAAGTGTTTGATTTTTTGTGATATTTTTAATGAGAATACGAATTGAACTAGGTACGCCAATTAAGAACTAGAAGTGATAATAGGGGAGAATTCAAAAATCTTATATTTGTAATATTTTTTAATGAATTAGAATCACTTATTCATTTTCCACCCCCATGATTTAACAAAACATAGTCATAGAAAGGACAAATAGAACACTACTTGACTTATTTAGTAACACAATTGTCAAAGATAATTTCTTCAAGTATTTCTAGCTTTTATATCCTCTTCAAGCATGCACAACCAGGATCTCCCACCCACCCCTTAGAAGACCAAGAGGTGGGTGTGAGGGAGGGAGAGAGAGAGAGAGAGAAAAAAAAAATTAACTAGTTATTAGGTTGGTTGTGGAAGAGAGAGAGAGAGAGAGTGGATGCAATAGTTAAAATTCAGCCATTGCCTAGGATGTAGAAAATTCCTGAAAAATAGAAAATATTCATAAAAAACCTTTAAAATTCATTTAAACCCAAAATAAATCTTAGATAATTCAAAAAAATCCTAAAACTCAGGGAAAATACATTTAACATAATCGTTCCTTTTGAAAATTTTAAATCATAATTTAGACATGAAATGACATTTATTTATAATTAATATTCAAGTGGAGCATATAAATAAATAAATATACTTGCTATAAAGAATATACAAAAATCATAAAATTAAGCATGTATTTAGAATATTGATCACAAGAATTTAATTATTTTATGAATAATTAATCTCATATTGTATGAAATTAAGCACAAATCGTCTAAATAATACTCTAACTTTTAGAATTTGCATGTTATCAATCATTAACACCAAATATAAAATCATTGACATATATTTGAAAAATCAATATATATTTTTTCTCATAATTAATAGTGTGGTATTTTCTCTCTGAAAAATATTTTTTTAATCAAAATGAACTCAATTTATCATTACCTCACTCATGAGGCTTGTTTTAATTTATAATGTTTTTCTTAATTTGAAAACAAGTAATCTCATTGGACTATGTCATATTAAGTATTGATTTTCTCCTCAATATATAAGTGGAAATATTTTTCCAATTATGAGATTTTTTTCCTTATAAGAAGACTGAAATCATGCTCTATGATAGAAATAATGTATATTTTGTTAGAACTATAAATGATGTTTGTTCTTCAACTCAAAGATGAACTAAGAAATGGTTAGGAGATGTTCCTCATAACTTTATAGAAGTAGGAAAAAAGACATGCATGTGTCAAATGTAGGACCAACCATCACTATGATCAACATATAAGTGACAAATATCAAATAGACAATAGATGCATGCATGGCACACATATATGATAAGCGAACCAATGGATGGCAAGTTCCTAAAATAACATATAGTGGTATAAGTTGACTCATTGCAACTTCTAGTGAGAGTTTAAAGATGTGATGCATGAATCTCTTTCAGCATGATTGTCACTCCAAAGAGAGGTGGATCACAATATCAAATTTCTACTTGATGTACAGCCTTTTATCCATGCATCGTATCAAATCTGATTAATGTATCTTGAGAAACTCTACTGATAATTAAAGAATCTATTATAGGTGTGGTATATCTATTTATCTCAAGCACCATACAACCTACTTGTCATTTTTTAGAACAAGAACGACTACTCCCTCTAATTGTGAATCAAATATTGAATACCCAACTCAAAGAATTTCTTCAATCAATGGAGTGACATGAGGTACTCTTTAAGAATAGACTAAAAAAATAAATATCACTAAGTAAAGATCAAGGAGGGAGACAATTCAACATATTAATTCGGGCTCACTAGCACAACAACAACTTTTTACATGTTAATAATCATTATGTTTTATGACTACATCAATTGTTTTGTTATGTATTTTGATGAAATTTTGGTCTCTAGTAAGACTTTAAAAGAATAATTAAGATATTTTCAAAAGTTGCTCATCAAGCTAATCATACATCAACTATTCTTCGACCTTGCAAAGTATGACTTTGGGCTAAATAAGGAAGCCTTCTTTGACCACATTGTGAGAAGCGATGCCTTATCGATGGACACAGTCAAATATCCATGACATCAATGAGTGGCTTGTGTCCAAAAAGGTCTCAAAACTACAATTCTTCTTTGGGCTAGTAAACTACTATTATAAATTTGTTCAAGGAGACTCATAGCTAATAATACCTTTAACAAATCATCTGAAAAAGGACATTAGAGAAAAGAATGCTAATGACTTTTGTGAAGTTTAACAACATTGGGTTGATTCCAAGATTGTCTAAATTCAATCAACTTGTAATGATATACACATATAGATCATACTTTATAATTTGGTGGAGTCTTAATACAAGAAGGATACTTGTGGCTTACAAGAGTCTTAAGTTCAACAACATGAAATAATGGTACTTTGAATATAAGATAATCATCCACTATTTGAGAGTATAACAACGTTATCTCTTTTGATACTAATTCACAATCTATTGAAAATATAGCCACAAGACTTATTAATAAAATATTTTTTTCTTCAAATTACAAATCAAGGAAAATCAATATGGGGAGATATGCTCTTAGTTGAACAATTTGAGGTGAATCTTGCAATGGTCATGGCAATCACTAGATCTATCTTGGAAGAGATCCATACATCAATTACTCCTAACTTAGGAGCAAAATATCTATTTCAGCAAACTACAAAAGACATGACAAATTGCTTATGGTAAAAAATCCAGTCCTTTTTACATGTGAGCATAGGCTTATTCACCATGACAAATGGGCTATAATGATATCTACGACAAGAGGTATATGATGTTTTATTTATAAGACATCTTAAATATGAGTAAACCATCATGTGTTGTTTAATATTTATCATTGGTCAAACATGAACAAAGATACAGATATTCAACTTACTTGAGGTGAAGGATCATAATGTGTTCTTCATCGTTGTAAATATTTTTTCTAAATATAGTGTTCATCTAACACAAACTAGCAGCTCAATTAAAGAGGTGACATGCCTCTTCATAACAAATGTGGTTGAGGCTATAAATTAAAGAGGTGACATGCCTCTTCATAAAGAGGGTATTTCATGGGATATTTGTCAACAACCAAGATGTAAGACTTACTAGCCAACTTTTTTTTAGTCTTCAAATAGATGGGTACCTAGTTGAAATTCTCTACGAGCTTTAACCCACAAAAAAATGGATAAACTAAGAGGATCAAAAATACACTCCATAAGTATTTGCAGAATTATATCACTATAAATTAAAAAAAATGATTTACTACATAAACATCACCTAATTTTCATACAATAATGACAAGAGTTCAACAACATGACAATCATTGTTCGAGCTAGTAATTAGATAACAATTGCTAACCCCATTATTATTAATGAAGTAGATTAAGTTGATATATTGTCAAGTTGTGTAATAGTTTGTATGAGCAGAAAAAAATGTAGAAAAAGCATTTGAGACATTAGCATGTACATCATATCAAATAAATAAGTTCACAAATTATCATAGATGTGTAGTAGAGTTCAATAATGATGACCATATTTTGTTATCACTCAATGTTGGAATATATAAGAACGTGATAATGATGAAGTACAACATGAGAACATGATATTATTCCATGATAGTTTGAGAACAACATTAATAAGTATTTCAATGAAAACCCACCAAAAAGGACATGAGATTCATCATGCTGGGAGGATTGACCCCCTTAACTTAGTAATTCTTAGATTTAAGAGTGAATCTATACTACCAGCATGATACCAGTATGGATACATGTAGCACATCATACATAGAGGTTGTGATGAGACTATTAAATAACTAAATAATCCCACTTGTAGGCCCACCTATCAAAAGTAGGATGGCACCTCATATAACCACAACCTTTTCTATCTCAAATAGGGAGAGCCTTATTTTCAATGTAGGAGAGTGCATGATGTTAAGATAAAATGAAGAAAACACTGAAGAAGTTCTCTCATATAAATAATGAACAAGTTGGACCTCTTGAGAACAAGCTATCATCCACAAGCTTTTGTATTCTCACTTGAGAAGTGGTATACCTTGAGCAAGTAAGAATCTTCTATAGTGTGAAGAGACCCTGCAGTTGAGGAGGAATGAAGTTCCCTTACGTGGCCCCTTGAAAATTCTCTAAAATGGGGCTGATATTTTTAGGAACCAATTTTTGGGCACATCATCATAAAAGGAAATAATCCAATTATCCTTGGATTTTATATCAAAAAATTGTCCCAAAAAGTATCATTATTATATGAATTTTTTTTATTAAAAATTTAACTATTACATTCTAATTTTGAAAACTAGTTTTACACCCATGAATCCACTCACTATATTTATCATATATATGCCCCTAGCATGTAGGGGGAAAATGATACGGTAGATGGAGACGCACTAAGCAAGAGACGGTAAAAGAGAGAGAGAGAGAGAGAGAGAGAGAGAGTACACATTTTTCCAAGTCATGGCTTTGTATGAATCCAACCTACAAAAGTCCATTTCCCCACATGGTGGGAGCCCCCGCCTACAAAGCCTGGTCTCGCTAACATCCCTAGATATTCCTCTTCAGAATCAGCCCTGGACAATGCTAAATTGACTAAGTGACCAATAATGCACCATCAACTAACAGACGTAGGGTCCTCTCAATCAGCCGGGCCTAGCTTCAACCTCAGCCCAAACCCATATACAGAATATATACAAAATATAGTGGTGACCCTATGATTGTACTCTACTTTCTTTTAACAAGGAAAGAAAATATGCTTAACTGGGCTGGTCTGGGCTCCAAAGAGGTCAGGTCCAAAAGCCCGGTCACTTGCCACATTTCAGCTCTGAGCAAGGCCACATGGCCAACCCACGCTGGGAATAGTCAATGGTGTGGTAGAGAGGTTGTGTTTCAACTTATGAGCAAGTGAATTCCCCCAAGTTGCCCATGGCACCAGCCTCTTCTCACTCAAGAGTCTTCACGCAGACAGAGAAAGAAGATCTGCCATTCAACACTCTCAACACCAAACCACGGGGGGGGGGAGAGAGAGAGAGAGAGAGAGAGAGAGAGAGAGAGAGAGAGAAAGAGAGAAGCAAGATCCTAGGAAATAGTCATATAATTAAACATTGATAAGGAAGGAAAGGCTTACCAACACCATCCTTGGATCAACAGCCGATGTGGCCCATTCTCCTCCCTGATCTGGGCATCATCACTTTTTAAATCCTGAAAAATAAAATCCTTCATTGCAGTAATTTCCATGGTGATCAAGGTTTTCCAGGATCTCCTGATTTATTTATTTATTTGGCAGAGGATTATTAAAAAATGCGACCATATAATCAGGTGAATTTAGTCTCTTCCCTTGATCAATACTATTAGTATTTACAGGCCCTTGCCCAAGCATCTACATGTATCACTAAAAGAGGACGAGAAAACCGAGATCAATCCTTCTGCAGAGAATCGAATGATGAGAAACCCTAAAGTTGCGTCTCCTTCAATTGATTTTGCCTCCAGGGTGGGTCACCTGACCCCGGGAGCAGTGGACGGAATTGGCTGGATGGCGGCAAGAGGATTCACTTGGACGGAGAATGCCAACTGCCATGCATCAGCAAGAGCTCTTTTAATGGCTACAACTTTGCTGCCAGCAAATCTGCAAAAGTAGACAAAAATAGCAATGGCCGGCATTGAGATTCGGCAGAAAGGAGAAGATCAAGGACTGATACTTGCAGCTTATCTCTCTCTTCAATGATGGGAAAGCACCTTCGAAAGGAGTTGCTATCACAGTTTATGTGAGATTAGCTCCATTGTTGCAAGTTATATTTTCTCATTAGAATAAATCAAGCCCAGAGAGTAGACTTTATGATCAAGGGAGTCAAGGGCAAGGACGTCACCTTCGTAAGATAGCTTGTTTCCTTCGGAAGATATGGAGGATGACAAGGACCAGAGAACTCCAGAGTAAAACCTTCCCTTGAGGAATGATCAAGGTCGTGTTTCCGCACTTCACACGGATGGTCCTAAACCACCAAAGGCTTCCAGCAATCCGATTGAATAGAGAGGAGAGAGAAGATCCCAAAGGGACTGCACTCGAAGCGTCACGATTAGGGTTCTTCAGAGTGTTGATGTTTGTTGAGAAACTCTCTGCTCCTCGCAGAGCTTTGGTGGTAGTAGCAGAGAGGGTGCTGGTTTTATCAGTTAGTCGATGCATCTCGGTGGCACCGGGGGAACTAGACCTCTTAGAGGAAGATAAAGATTGTAATTTCCTTAATATTTCCTGCAAAAGATATCCCAATTGTTAAACGGCCAGCATGAGAATTTTTTGCTTCAAAGAATTTTTTTCAAGCTGAAATGATGGGAAGCACATAGAAAAGGAAATGAAGCAGGGGAGATAATTCTTCAATAGAAATCTTACTAGAACTAGGAATCCACTATCATTCCAGGCGAACTTCTCTTTTTCCTTTCTCCATTCCATAGGTTGTAAAAGACATAAATTATATGACCTCTATAAACTGTTCTTGACAGAAAATTGGCCTCCTGTGCCACTTAAGGGAGACCAATTTGACACCAAATTTATTTAAAATAATAAAAAGAGGAAGCAATGTACTGTGACCATCCATCCATCTTCCAAGAGCCTAACCACCCCCCCAAGAACAACAAGAAAACAGCTCTAAAGAGTTTCTCTTAGAGAGGGTGGATGTCTCCTTAGCCCGTCAGCAGACTAACCCTGAATAATAGGTTGATAGAAAAGGCAATCAGCTTTATTCATTGGCTGATGTTCTTTGAGTGTCTTGCATATTTTCTTTGCCATCTCATCGAACTGATGATAAATGCACATTCATGAGAAAAATCTATCACAAAAGAGAACAAATGCAAGATCACCACCGAGTTTTAAATAAAAACCGAGTGAAACCAAAAGAGTGAGTCAACTAATTCCGTAAATAAGCTAGAACAGATTTCCATAAAAATAGCCTCAGATAAAACCCAGCATTACCTTTTTCCTATTAGAACAGATGAACTTTGATTTTGTGCTTTCATGGAACTAAAGAATGTGTCCATGAGGTACTCACTAACCAGACTCAGAATCTCACCATGCTTCATCCATAATTTTATAGAACCTTCCTAGGACTGCATTTCACAAAATATAAGAACCAGCTATTTGAACACTATTTTGGTAAAATCTCCATAATTCCATTCCAACTCATGCTCATAAAAATCCCACCTACATTATAGCCCACACCCATTGTATCGTAGCCCCCTTAAGAAGCAGATCTCTCATTCCTAAATGACTCTAACATATATTAATTCATTTCACACCCCACTATGACAATGGCATCACATTCCAAGACCTCGAATCCCGTTCTCGAGAAACTTAATTTTGCTTTTCATCTTTCTTCCCTGAACTCCCCTAAGCTTTCACTGCCAAGTTCTTCTGAAGGTAGTCCAAGCGTTATCAGCATTGAAGAGACCAAAAGAGTGAATGATGATGCCCTGATGAGATGTAATCACCAATCAAAAGTGTTACCAGGAATTTTGCATCTTCGTGCTACAACATGCATAGATAACAACTACAAGATTTTAGAAACTCATAGCTTGTTACCATCTTATGTCTTTCATGGATTATTTGGCCATGAGGAGCATTTTATGTGATGATAAAAATATATATCAATAATCACAATGAAAATGGAGACAGCATTGGCCATAAAATGAAGGCTGGGCATGCAACATTGAAGAATTCAAGTATGAAGCAGGGCAGTCTTCACCATACCTGGCGCCTTTCCTCTGGTAATTCTGCTTTTTCTGTCCAAGATATGGCAAGATCAATATCATTTAATGACATCCCAAGTAGACTGATGGCATAAACACCTACAATATCTAAATATTTTTCTGTGCTGAGAATAGGCCATCTCATGCTTGTTGGGTTTTTCACCCCATTTAGACAAACAAAAGCATGCCCCTCCACATACTTCCACTTTCCAATAAACTCTTCAAAAGTTGCCTTAAGTTTGGATGAGAATCCTTCTGCTATCTGCATACAAGCCCTGACAAATGAGGAGAGTCAGCGTCAGTCTCTCCTTTTAGATAGGAAATAGATATGTCATTCAGATAGAAAATATCAAAGTTACTTTTTGATTCAATTGTTTGTAACAACAGACATCAGTATCACATAAAGAACATTATGAACTACCCTCATAATGATCAAATGGAAGATACATATATGTACGTATGCATGTACGGTTGTGTAAACGAGTGATACAGATAATCAAAAATCATAAGCTTTTCGACCAACTTCTTTAAATTCCAATAGACGTCTCATCATAACTCTAGGATCCAAGTCAGTCATTGACAAATCCCAGAGTAAAACATGAATTCGTGAAACATAAAAATTAAGGCATAGTTTAGTCTATCTAGCATTTCACAATAGCAGAAGGATAGATCAAATACCCAGTAAGAAAAACCTGACCAGGAACCGCAGCTACTGTACCAAACAAAAATTTAAGCTCAGGTATAAGTTCTGATGTCCTGCATAGTTCAAAAAAAAAAAAAAAAAATTCAGGAGATAAAGGATAGTAAAGGAAGATAAGCAAAGCATTATTAAGCACAGCAAACCACTGATTCTCACATGAATTAAACTCTCAGTTAGATTACCGTGATACAGAAATTATAGTTGGCGTACTAAACTTAACCTAGATATATAACCCAAGAAGAAATTTTAAGAAAAAAAAATCCAATGACCTAACAATTCCCAATGATCTATTCCTTCATTCGTGTGAATTGACATTTTTCACGTTTTTAGTAGCAGCTTTCTTCAGCTTCTGTGCAATGGGATCTTCTTATCAACCCCAGTCGAAGATGTAAACTGCCAGAGTCTTTTAGTGTACAGAAATTCCTTAGTCCTGTTGCTTTGAGGAATCTGAAACACAATTCAGTTCCATATAGATGTGACAAAACTGTTGGAAGAAATCTACCCTAAGAGTTGTCATGTTCAAAATACAAACAAAGTTCAGTTCAACATAGAAGGCGCCGTCACTTGAAATTCAGGACTGGGAAACATAAATTCGGGACGACATTGGCCTATTACATCCCAACTTGTCTTTTTTATCAACAGAAATAAAATGATGGCGACTCCTAAAAGTACACACAGGGATCAAAAAAATTGTGTCATGAGCCATCTTTGAAGGATGCTGCAGGTTTTTTTCACTCAATTGGTTTAGCAGATGATAAAATTTTTAAGCAATATCAAACCACAAGATGTAAACACAAATAAGGAAGTTCAAGACTAGCTATCCTAAGAAGCACCAACGCTATTGATAGTCATAATATTTGAATAAGACGAAGCACGAAAAACTGAAGAAGACTTGAAAAAAATTTGAAAAGGAAGTCGTATAGAGAAATTAAAGTTCTAGACACCTTCCCAATTCCTTCAGCGACTGAACAAATACCATGCCAGCAGATTCCATGATGTCAACTAGTTCAGCGTCTTCAATTAACGCAGTCGAATCACTGTTGCATATTCCCTGGATGATAGAACGGGACAGAGACGATGCTGCCTCGAACATACAGCAGACTAGGTACCTGCAAACAATCCAAGGTAAGAAAAAGGATATAAATTCCCTGGTCGCATATTCACAACCATCTGTCCCTCTCCTAAAGGAGCTCTTTGGATACTGAATTTCGAAATCCCGCGGAAGATGGATTAGAAATTTCTTCCGCAGCATACAAACAAACGAGAAGGCAGAAGGGGGAAAAGTCTTCGCAAAAACAAGAGGCAAGCCATTGAAACACCGAACCTTTCAGCGAGGTCTATTTCTTCCCAGATCGCGGCGGAGCTGCAGGGGACGCCGCCATCCATCGCCCCCCTCCTCGGCTCTGCCTCGCGCGAGCTCATCACCTCCCTGTGGACTCCGCCCCGCGCCGGCCTTCTTCACCAACAGAGCAAAAGTCGACGAAAAAGAGCAACTAGGACCGACCTCCAAGCGAACTTCTCCGGAGAGGTGAGTTAATGGGCCGATCTGGTCATCACAAAAAGCGCGGCCCAACTCAGTGTTGTGGGAATGAAAGAATAATCACAAGATGAGTTCTGCTTCCGAAGAGTCTTCTTAGCTAAATAATTAAAAATATTTTTATATTTTATGGCTCTGATATTTTGGAGACTTATGGTTCTTGTTGAGTTTCAGAATTTTTTTTGTTGATTTTTTAAATTACCAAAAGCAAATAAAAGTAATATATTTATTTTTTATTATAAATGGTGCATCATGTCATAAATAATGTTTAAATATATGAAAATTAGATAATGTCTCAACATATGATGAGTTACATTGGAAGATATGACATTATATCAATATTACTCTGCTGTCATCTCATGATTATTTTCAGAAAACAATAGAGCATATGAAGAGTTGTCACAAAGCACCTAGAGTATATCATGGTATGTTATTCAAATATATGAAAATTACGTAATATGCCCATTTATGATGAGTCACATTGGAAAATAGCATGGTCTATAATCTCATGATGATTTTTGCCAAAAAATAGACTATATGAAGTGTAAAATGCTAATATATGATGAGTCATCATAAAGTACATCAAGTTCAATTACTCTATATATCACAACCATGTTGCACAGCACAATTATTGAATAAACTTATATATTTTTCTTAATGTTTAATTTATGTGAGAATTATTTTTTTTTAATAACATGATATAAGAAGCCAAATATCTTAATACATGGTAATTATATACACACATGCATGCATGTTTGAGCCATGCAGTAATCTTAAACATGTTCTAGAAGATGTTGGTTGAAGAATTGTATCCATCTAAAAATTACAAAGGAAGGCTGCAACGAATCACAAGATGTATATTTGATGAAGCCTTTTCTAGAGGTAACATGAGAAACAATCTTGATGATGGCTAAAGAATAACCATACACCTGTTAGTGTCTTCAAGCCCATTTGGCTACTATTTGAATAATTCCATTTACTTAAAAATATAATATAAACTTGTCATCAGCCAAAGGAGGTGAGCTTTGTCTCTATTTTTAGTTGGGGGTGAGCTCCTTCACAAGGCCACATATTATTATTATTAGAATCTACTCCATGGTAAGATAGGCCAAGTAAGTCAACTATTGAAAAAGTCAACTCTTCATATATATTATTACTAGCAATCTTGCTCATCTCACTTTTATTCTTCTAGGAGACTCTCCATTGGGTCTTTTGCTCCCAAATAGGCTACGTGGCATAATGGAGGAAGGGGGGCTTATTCATAATTTTTGCACTTTATGGCTCATTAGGTCACCTCACTTGTCACATCCAATAGAAACAAACTCTCTTCTATAGTGGTTTGACTTCTTTCACCTACATCCACTTACTAAGAGTTCCTACCCTTGGTTTCCACTATTATCTCTTACAAAGTACTTGTTGAAGGATCTCAAGAGTTACCATTCAAATCTACTTCATTTGATATCAGTTTGGTCAAAAGTTTGTCAAGTTGACTCACAGAATAATATGTCATTTAGTGTGAACTTTTATTTATAAATATTTAATTTTCTTTGACCCTTTGATTAATTAATGTTGCCAAGTGTGTTTATAGATGATCAGTGATACTCTAACACTTGAAGTAATTTTTAGAGAAAAATATTTCTTTTTAAGAGAAAACCCTTTCTTGAGTTTGACTTAGTAACATGTTGATTTGACTCAATCATCCTTTTCTGTGTGACTTTCTCCTTTAAATACTTAATTCATTTTTCTACATTTGGACCATGACTCTTTTTATAGCTTTATATTTGAAAACCACAATCAAACACCAAATTTATTAGATCTAATAGCTTAGCTCCCCATCCAATCATTATCATAATAAGAGGATATTTAATATTTATGATTAATTTTATTTTTTCAATATGAAAGTATTTAAAGCCATAGGGTAGGTTACCAGATTCTATAAAGAATAAATGCTAAATAATATTTACACATTGGCTCGCATGTTCTCTATGGTCGTAGACTCTATATGGCCCATTTTATCCTCATATTTTACATATTTTATCATGTTTCTCCAATTATGTGCTTCTTCACACAAAGTCAACTGGCTACCTTAGGTCAACTCCTTGTTTCTTGGCTTGTGAGGGACTAAAGTTTTTCTAGTGTTGGTTTAGAGCGTCTATCATTATTTTAGTATTATGATGACATAAAATGACCTTGTTATTATTAAATATTTTTTTTTGTCCATAATGTGATTAATATATGATGATATAAAATGACCTTATTATTATCAAATTTATCGTTTTTACTCCATAATGTGATTATCTATAAAGTAAACATGAGAGAGAGGAGAAAAATGAGGAAGATATTAGAGTGTTTGAAGAAAAAAAGGATAATTCCCCTTGTTTTGGTCATGTGAAATATTAAGTTACCATACTAATTATTTCATTTATTTATAAATTAATTTAATTTAGGCATTAATTTTGATTCTAATGGACGTATAATTTGTGGCCTAATTTATATATAGCAAGTCGCTAATTAATTCTATCAATCTACGTACTAGCTGTTTAAAAGGTAAATAATAGAAACATGTGCGGAGTTCGAAGGAGTCTCTGGCCTGTCGCACGTGTCCCTCCGTGCGATTTAGTAGGCACCTGTCTATTTTAAATTTTAACCGCCAAAATCAATTATTCTATGTCCACGTAGACCGGCACGATACGCGTGGATCCTACATCGTGCGACAGCTATCAGCGGAGTGTGCACACCTCTCGCTGATCTGCTCCTCCCCTCACATCCCTCCCATTGGCTTTCCTTCCACTCTCTCACTCTCTCTCTCCGGCGGAGGTGCGGGGGGGAGAGGACAGGCGCGGAGGCGATGGCGGCGGCGCCCGTACTGGTCGCCGGCTGCGCCACCCTGCGGCTGCACCGCAATCTTTGTCTCCGGCGAGGGAAGTTGGCGGAGCGGAGCGGCTTGGTGGTGGCCGTTTGGGGCCCCCAGGCCGTCGTCCTGGTGCGGACGGTGGCGTTTACGGCCGTCCTTCTGGCCTTCTTCGTACAGGAAGGAGCCGAAGATCGTGCTCCGGGGGACTGCCTTGATCGTCGATCTTCCTCTCGTTCTTCTTGGAGACAGCCGGAGTGCCACCCTGCTCTCGCCGGAAGCCTTGCGCTCCCTCTGCACGCGTTTGATCGGTTAGCGCTCGTACAACTCCTACTACTGCTACTCTCTCTCTCTCTGTCTCTCTCTCTCTCTCTTTCTCTCTCTCTCTCTCTCTCTTTCTCTCTCTCTCTCTCTCCAGCTCTCTATCTCTCTCTATCTCTATCGTTCTCGCTAGCTCTCTACCTCCCTAGCTCTCTCTCTAGCTCTCTCCCTTCCTGGCTCTCTCTCTCTCTCGATCTATAAATATATATATTTATATAAGGCTGCTTGAATCAATGTATCTTTATTAACGTGGATTACTCAATCCAGTCAACGGCATACAAATAGGCACGAACATTGTAGACTATTTATTTATTGTCTCTGAGGTGTAACTGTCACGTTTTACTTCCGCAGTATTCCTAAGGCTTCAGTTCATCTTAGATTTTTGCTTCATCCTCATCTGTATGGTGTGTCAGTGTCCAGTTGCCAGCCTGACGGCCGTTCAGAGACAGAGAGAATTGAATGCCTTGGGATTTGGATTTATAAATCCTGGGCCAGAGCTTGAAAAATATGCTCTATTTTTCCGTTTTCTTACTGATTGCAGCAAGGGGACAGCCTTACGAAGCTGCAACAGCAAAAAAAATGCTGTTTTTTGGCCACTAAAGAATGTTTCTCTGCTCAGGGAAGGGATATCACTGAGAGAAATTATGGGCTGCTTCTCATGTTGTGAAGACAATTTCATTGAAGCACCTGATATTGGAGGACATTTTACAACCAGACGTACAGCAGGTGATCTAATATCTTGCCTTCCATGTTTAACACTGCAAAATTCTTATACTTTTCCGTTTATTTTAAGTGTTTGTATATTCACCTGCTCGTGATGTTGTGGGCGGGGACGTCCTTTATGGTTTGACAGCTTAGATGGAAGTACTCACCATGAAGCTGTCACATAGATATTTGGAAAACTTTATATGATTTCTTATTAGGGATGATGTGGATCAATATCGTATAATCTGAGTATTATGGAGTTCGTTGCATAAAGCCTTTTGCTTTATGAGAGTCTTGCTGTTACTGGGTTTTGTGGATGTTGCTCATTGCTTTAGTCGTTTGCATACTGCCTCCTGCCTCCGCCAACCACCGTACACATTTCACACCTCTTCATGCCTCCCTCATTCCTCCTGCCACCCCCCTACTTGCTATCATTGAAGCCAGTAGGAATGGGATCAGGGATTGGGAACGTTTAAAGGATAAAACACAAAAGTCTGGAGTTTTCTCCTCTTTATCTCCTTAAATCTAACATTCAGAAATGTATCTTTAACATTTATACATTTATACTTTTTTTAATTAAAAATAGCCTATATGGGTTTCTATAGAAGTAAACATATTGTAATAAAGTAATCATAGTCCATTTGTTTTGTGTTTGATGGCCTGATAACTCTAACACGATATCATTGCTGATGCCTGCTCTTGAGATGACTGTATTTCATTTATACTATTCTTATCACAGAGCTCAAAAGTCAGCTTTCTTGTGAGGGGGTGTAGTAAGAACAGTCCCATACTGGTTGGCCAATTTGGTTTTGACTAGGACGGCGCAATAACTCTTAACAGTTTTGAACTTATTAAGAATACGAATCCAACTTGTTCGGGTCCCTTGGGTCAGACATGTTTTGGGTATACCATGTCAGAACTTTAGTCCGATCCAGTAAACCTGTAATTCTAGCTACAGTTTGCCTGTTCAGAGAACTCAGAAGAACAAGGTTGGAATCTCCTTTCTAGAAGGAGACACAGAATAACGAACTTGCTGGATTTTTCAAAATATAGTTCTTAAGTAGAATCTGGATCCAGGGTAATAGGAAAGACAAAGAATATGGAAGTAGAAATTTATTGAGGTAGGGGCAGAGCATGGTGGAAGGTCAAATGATTGACAAAAGTTATCCCGACAAAGATAAGAGCTTATTGCTGGGCTAATAATATCAGCAATTCGCTACCAGATTTTGTCGTCTGTAGCACTTTGGAGGTCAGCTAAGCCAACTGCAACTCGACCATCAAACCCATCAGGCTACAAGCCAGTCAATTTGATGAAACTGCAAACGGCATAGTCTAAAAAATCTTGAATAAGATGAACAACCAAGAAACGCGTGCAAAGGGAGTGAAGCCAGAATTCGTTCATTTTAGCTCGGAGGACAAAAAGAAGGGATTGAGCCAAAAATTCCACTACCTCTTCAGTGCCTCTGCATTGGAAGCAAAGGAGAATATACTCCTCGACGAGATTTTTAGTGAATAAAGGTACGTTCTGAGAAGTTGTTTTTAATCATCGTTCAGAGCTCCCTATCTATTTCCCCTTGTACTGATTCAGTTGTTTTTCTATTTTCAATCTGATTATATTCATCTTTATTTCCTGTCTCGGATGTTTCTTCTTGGCAGCTCTTTGTTGACTTATTATGACCAGTGTGTTCTATTTTTGGACTCTTTTCAAATCTTCTGCTCAGGGGACGAAGCGAGTTATCATGCTACAGATCCTGCTCCGAGGGCTTCTCAGGCTGTACAGATTCAGCCCATTGCAGTCCCTTTAATTCCTGTTGATGAGCTGAAAGAAGTAACAGACAACTTTGGAACTAAGGCACAAATAGGAGAGGGTTCTTACGGGCGAGTGTACCATGGTGTGTTGAAGAACGGGAAAGCTTCCGCCATTAAATGGTTGGATGCCAGCAAGCAGCCAGACCAAGAGTTTCTGACGCAGGTCAGGCATTTCTCACCATTTCGCATCATTTCCATCTCCTTTATACTATTGTTTAAAATCTTTAATGGTGCAGGTGTCCATCGTTTCTAGGTTAAAACACGAGAACGTGGTTGAGTTGCTTGGCTATTGCACTGATGGACGTCTACGTGTTCTTGCTTATGAGTATGCCACAATGGGATCCCTTCATGATATCCTTCACGGTAATGGCATTACTACCCTCAAATCGATTTCCATGACTCACGTCAGATCAAGATCAAGATCAGGAAATGTGAAACTTTCATAAACTCCCATGGTTTTATTTATTGGGCAGATTTTTAGCATATATTACTATGCATGAAGTGGGCGTTTGTAGACACTATCTCTAGCCTGCTGGGGACTGTAATGTTTACCTGCCAGGAACGATCTAACCTAACCCAGTGTGTGCCAGCTGAGATGCCCCTCAGCTCCTCCATGGAGTCACTTCAGTTCTTTGGATGACATATGCATAGATGTGTGTGTGTGTGTATATATATCGATTGATATATGTATGACGTGGATTATGAACAGAGTTATATCGTTATTCATATAAGTTTCAGGGCATTATAAAAAATGGACTGATATGCCATAATCAGTCCCTTGCATCCCCAATAACTTTCCTTGTTTAACAACAGGTCGAAAGGGTGTGAAGGGTGCACAGCCAGGCCCAGTGCTTTCATGGCAACAGCGGGTGAAAATCGCTCTGGGCGCCGCAAGAGGGATCGAGTACTTGCATGAGAGGGTCCAGCCTCACATCATCCATCGGAACATCAAATCCTGCAATGTGCTCGTCTTCAGAGACAATGTGGCGAAGATCTCAGACTTTGATCTCTCGAATCGGGTCCCTGACACAGCAGCGCGTCTTCACTCCACCCGTGTTCTTGGAACATTCGGTTACCACGCCCCAGAGTGAGTTCCTTCTCCTTTGGAACTAATGGATTAATTAAGGCTGCAAGCATTGTGGATGATAACCATGGGATTCATCAAAAAATATGAATCATGTATTTCCGGAGATTTTACTATGAATGTGTTGGGAATTCTCGCTTAGCATCTATTTTAAATTGGTTTTTTTTCTCTAATTTACCTTTGACCAGTGAGGCATTTTTCGGATATTTCAATTATCATAGCGGAAATTATTCGTAAATGGCTGTTTTCCAAATTATGCCAGATCAATAACTGACGCCCCCTCCCCTTCCCCATTTAGCTGTAATAAAATGATTCACCGGCTAGTTACTATATTTCATTTTGCCTATTTGAATAAATACCTCGGAAATATTTCCTTTCCTTTTTTTTTTCTTTGGTGTTTCAAATCAACGAGTGGTGACCCATTTAGCTTTAATAGAATGATTCTGCGGCTTGTGATAGATCAGGCAATGACGGTTTTTTTTTTTTTTCAGATTTCAATAAATACCTAGGAAACTTTTCCGTTCCCTCGTTTTTTCATATTTTAGCTAAAAGTAAGCAATTTTTTTTGCGGTTATGTCGCTAAATACTTTGGAAATTTTCCCTTTTGCTTGTTTATTTTAATTGGTATTTCGAATTAACAACGGAGGACACATTTGACTTCAACGAAATTACACGGGGAATCATAAAAGGAAACTATGCATTTTTTTGGAGAATACATTGAAAATGTAGGGAGCAAATCCTGATTTGGTATTTTCTAGATGATTTCATATCAGTGCCTGATGGCCAGTTTAGCTTTGATCAATCCGGACCGTCGCTTTCTCTATCTCAGTCATTTACAGTTTGGATGGCTTCCACCTACCTGGCAGATATGCGCTGACTGGGCAGCTCAACTCTAAGAGCGACGTGTACAGCTTTGGTGTCGTTCTCTTGGAGCTCCTAACCGGACGTAAGCCAGTGGATCACACATTGCCACGTGGACAACAGGGCCTGGTGACATGGGTATAAACCCTACCCTTCATTTTCTGACTCTAGAAATACTCCTCCCGGAAGCTCCCAGAAAATTTCACTAACTCCAGATCCGCAGGCGACCCCGAGACTCAGTGAGGACAAGGTGGGGCAGTGCGTTGACCCAAGACTTGAAGGAGAATACCCCCCCAAGGCAGTCGCAAAGGTAAAATTACGCACCAACTATAACATAGATATATTAATTATTTTCTCTTGATACCCAAATATAGGCTAATTGTTTTGATACATTTTACTTGCCATATTTTACATTAATTAGTATCCAAAATTTTAGTAGGTGGAGTTAATTTAGATATACATTAAAAAAAAAAAAACTTGATTTGTAGAAAATATTCAGACTATTTTCGAAATGTGTTGATTTCTAGGAGCATTCTTAGCCCCCTGTGAGCGAAGGGGGGAATCCGGCAGAGTCTACCCTGAGAATGGTGCTGATTTATGTTTTTCTCTCGCAGATGGCCGCGGTGGCGGCGCTGTGCTTGCAGTATGAGGTTGACTTCCGGCCGAAGATGAGCATCGTGGTCAAAGCCCTACAGCCGCTGCTGAATCCGAGGTCCACCCACCCTGGGCAGGCCCAAGAGCTGTGAGTCCTACAAGATCCTTTTGTTTTTGTTGGCCCTCTCCTCGTCTCTCTTCCCGTGATCTGAGAAGTTGACCTCGGCAGTTCGAAGTCTACGGCTTGAAATGTGATTTCCTGATAAAGTAGCAGCTCGTTTTGGGCCCAATTTTAGGCCCCCCGGCTGGAAGGCCCGGGCTAGGCCAGGATCTCCGGGCTCTCACCCGGCCCGGCCCGGCCCAAAAAGGCTTCCTTCTGTAGCCTTCTCTCTCCCATCAAACCAAATCAAGGACAGGCTTCCTTTCCTCCCTGGTGAGATCAGACTCTATATATCTGGCAAACCCTTGGAAAACATTTATAAAAAGAAATCCAACCTGTACAGAGCACAATCAGTCCCCCACCTGTGTGAGGCAGGCAGGTTCAGCAGTGGAGCCAGTGGGCGGCGACGGAGCTGGTGCAGCAGCCGGGGCACAAAGAATGTTAAGCGAATTAGGCAGGCAGCTCTGGCGGCGGAGGCTCATCACTTGTCCTTGTCAGTGGCATCGGAGTAGTCACTCTTGTCCGTGTCAGAGTTCTTACTCTGAGATTGAGTTTCGATCTCCATGCTCCCACCCCGGCGACGACGCCGGCTTCTTCGATCCTGAGGAATTCTTGCCAGTCTTAGTCAAAACTCCACCACACAGACTCAACGGAGCAGACGGCGGACACCCTTCACAAAGCTAAATGAGGTACTACCGGGCTAAGCCTCTTCTGGAATGGGGCACGACACAACACAACACATCAGAGAGGACATATGACCAGGTGAGGAGAAGACCCCTTGTGTAGAGAGAGAGAGAGAGAGAGAGAGAGAGAGAGAGAGAGAGAGTCTAGTTCTTTGAAGGATGGAGAAAAACAAATGTGCAGAGGTACTGGACGGTGAATTTGTCAGTTCGGCTACCTTACAGTGGAATCGCGAGGAGAAGGAAGGAATGCGAGAGAAAGATCAGGAGACAAACCTCACGAACGATGGGATCATCAGACTCCAGCATCCGGACAACTTGGCCCATTTTTGGTCTCTTCTCTGAATCCGGGTCCACACATCTCAATGCTGCCAGAAGTGCTCGTTTGAGAGCTCTAGTGGACGGGAGTGCCTCAATGGTCGGGTCAACTACTTCCTCAGCGCGCCTGCTCCCAACCATCATCTTCAGCCACTCGATCAGATTTACCTGTCAGCAATGGCAGATCACAATACCAACCCAAATATTATTTTAGTAAATAAAACCCAAGTCTTGGAGTTGCGCAACAAAGCCACCAAGAGCATGTGACTCTTTCCAGCAAAAGGGGTCCTGAAATCCTGACACTGGAGGGATAAAAACTCCAAGAGCTCTAGAAAAACGCATCAAATTCTGTCCATCTAATAGAAAACTATCTCGTCGTTATACATAAAATAATTCTCAGTCTAAATAAATTCCTCTTATGCAGGGAATTGTTGTGACAGAGACAGCAAAGGCACGGAAACCAGGGCAAATGCTTTCGCATTCTACACTTCCAGCAAAAGAGCCGACAAATCCATGGGGCTGCAACTCATAAGCCATAATATCATCTAGCACGGGTGATCAATAGGCTAAGGTGCTTAGGGATATTAAAGAGATGTTATCGAAGAATTTAACGTCTTGGATGTCCAGAATGTGTACCATCTTGCTCCTAAGATTCTAAGTCCATCCAACTTTCAAACTACAGAGAATTTCACTATCGAGCTCGGAATGCGTCAGCCTGACAACATGGTGTAAAGAGGAACTGGTCATAGGCCAATTAGTGCCATGAAAGAGGAGCTTTACAAGAGCTTCCCAGGAGTTATTCAGATTATGGGACCAAAAGAATCCGATGTACCACAAGGACAACCGATGAGAACAGAAGATGAAATATTGTACGAAAGACGAGTTACGAGCATGACCAATGGCCCCAGCTTCAACGCTCAGTAGGTCACAGCTCTTACTACCACAGCATGCTAAGAACGAAAGGCCGTGGGAGGTACATCTACTGCTAATCAAAAAAAACTAGCATTGAGAAGATCGTATAGATTCAACTTTTCTCCAACCACAGGATTCTATGAATTCCAGAATAGCAATGTCACAAAAAGCCCCTGAAATTCAAAAAATTGGTTTTTTTGTCGCACAGTATTTATTCATCGCAGGTTATATTCGTAAGGATCCATGTAAATTTGGATTGGTTTTAATACTTTCCTGATCCATGAATCCAACAAAAAGAGCATAGGATGAAATTCCAAACCTCATTGACTGGGCGACCATAATCGACAGGGTCCCTGCCGGTAATTGTTTCTAATAGAACCACTCCAAAGCTGTAGACATCACTCTTTTCATTAAGAAGACCAGTATTTGCATACTCTGGAGCAACATAGCTGCAATGGACAATAGAAAAAGATAATAGCCCATACTACCATCATAATTCTGTTGACATGTAACAGTTGTATAAGAAAAACCAGCATTACGGAACCCAATGAAAGAAAAAATCAGGGAAAAAGAGACTAACCCAAAGGTTCCCATTACTCGGGTCGTGATGTGACTCTTTCCAGCACCCAAAAGCTTGGCAAGACCAAAATCAGATACCTTTGCATTAAAATCGTCATCAATCAATATATTACTGGATTTGATGTCCCGATGAACAACTTTGGGCTCAATAGCCTCATGTAGGTATGAAAGACTGCACAAAAGACATCAAAATTTTCAACAGAATCAATGGTTAGCAAATCAGAGTTCAGTACCCTCGGCAAAAGATAAACACATGATCCGGGTTAAATGTTCTTCAGTTTGCATCTTGGGTAGTTCACTAGTACCAATATGCTAGGGTCTGGACTTACGCTTTGGCTGTACCGAGGAGAATCTTAATCCTTGCTTCCCAAGTCAAAGAACCCCGCTGCCGCAGTGCTCCATGAAGCCACTGCTCTAAATTTCCATTGTTAACATGCTCATATACCAGCATCCTGAGTTAACCAAAAGCTAGTTTACATCAAAATTTTAACAACTGTGATACTCTTCATCAAGAAAAGTGGAAGCTTTTAGCTATTATCACCATCTTTGGCACAACCAATCAAAGTATAAGGATGCCAGATACGTTTAACATAGAGATAGTATTCATACATTGCTGCACATATTACAACGGCAACGCATCATAGCAGGAACAAGAGGATGGTAGCAAAAAAGTAAAAAAGCAAAGTAAATCCACAAGGGGAAAATAACATTAGAGGAAGTATGCACCTTTGAGTGCCTTCCACGCAGTATCCAAGGAGACGTACTAAGTTTTTATGGCGAACATGCCCAATGGCCTCAACCTCAACCCTGAATTCCTTCTCAGCTTGACCTCTAGAAAAATAGCAAATTCCCAGTGTTAACAAAAATTAGAAGTTTCATAGAACAATAACAAGCATGCGTCAAGTTAAGTGATAAAAACTCACAAGTTGTTAAGGAGCTTCTTGATAGCGACTGGAGTTCCATTGATTAAGCGTCCACAGTAGACAACACCATATCCACCTTCTCCTAGAATATTATCCTTTGAGAAACGATTGGTTGCCACTTCCAAGTCCCTTAATGTAAACCAGTGACCCCAACCCAAGTAAGAGAGTTCAGGAAGACCGGTCAAAGGTGAAGGAGCAGTAATGGGGTACGAAGATGATTGTCCCTGCACAGTAAAGGCCCCAGAGCTCCCTTCTCCACCAGACTGGGAACTATAGTCTTTCTCGGTATGGCGAAATGAACTCGAACGGCTGTTACTTTCTCCACGTCTTACTTTACTAAGTCCCAAATGAACCATGACCTTATCTGATTGCCTCTCCGCTGACTTGCCATGAATGGTAAGAAGAATCCCATTACCAGCTACAAAGTCATTCGCAGATACTTGCTCAACCCTCACTTCCTTTATTTCCTTCGACACTGTGGGGATTTCCGTAATGGGGAGATTATCTGAAGCCCTCCTCGACCTCTTCTTACTCTTAAGAGAAACAGTTATGGCTAGAACTGAAAGAAAGACCACAATAAATAGTCCAACACCAAGTCCAATCACAACCCACAGCCTAAGACCGAAGAGAAATGTCTTTTCAGATAAGTGCGAATTTAGCGAGCTTCCAGAGTCGGACATGGTTGCCTTTTGGATAGCCGGATATCCTAAAAAGATAAATCAGCATGAAAAATGACGTGAATAGGCTACTTAAAAAGAAAAAATAACCAAAGCAGAACATCCCTGTAAACTATATTCAAGAAACTCGGGATAGGCAAACGAACATATCATCGATATAAATCCAACAAACAATGACATCTGCATCAAAAAATGACATCATTGAACAAGAAAACACGTATCATTTATGTACAGATGTCAGATCAGGTTGATATTCACAGAGCTACATAATGTGAGGAGAGCCCATTGTTTCCACGCGATAGACACAACGCAGAAACGGAAGGTCGTCAACGGTAATTTTTAATGGTGTAATGGCACTAAATTTTACTATGTCGTCAAATCTTATTCCCAAATGGGAACAGAAACAAACCAGCCATGAAAAGTTGACGAGGGTAAGTTCCAACGTTGTCAGGATACAGTGAGTCCCGTTGTCATTCGAATAGAAACAAGAAAAGACAAGGAAAGAGAGGGGCCCTTTCACCTAAGGAAAACCAGATTGAAGCAAAATTAATCAAATAGCAGGAGTCTAAATACTGTAGCATGCAATAAGGAAAAACACTTGATCTGTTCGTCTCGATATTCCATCGGTAGAAAACCAAACACCTGAGTAGGATGAACCATGAGTCGATGAGTGAAGAACATAGAACACATTCAATTCCGATCTATTAGCAAGTACGACACAACTGAGATCCTTAAATACAAAAGTAGGAGAAATACTACGACTCACAGGAGTAACCAAAACAATTCGGCGGGCAAAACTCCCCTGACCATTAGATCAGGAAAATTTTCATCCAAAAAATCGATGAAACGGACAACGCTCGCAAGTATTCTTCTTCGTACCTTTTAAGTCCAGATCCTGAGAGCAGAAGCTTCTCCCCCACGTCAAATCCACATTACCCCCGGCGGGAATTCATTAACTCCCCAGGGTCTCTATGAGACAACTAAGACCAACAAAGCCGCACCAGGTCCTCGCGGGAACAGATCTCGAAGTGGCTACCAGCCACGAGGACCACCGAAACGAGGCTCGGATCTGCGCAGTCGACGAAATCTCTGGCACACGCTCTCCCCAGCCACCACCACCACCAATGGAGCAGATGCAGCGGCGGCGGCGGCACTGGCAGCAGAAGCTCCTCCTCTCCCGAAGCCCAAATCACCGGCCGAGACGCCTGCCTTGAATTTGTAATTGCATAGGAGGGAGGGGGAAGGAAGGAGACGACGATGGTGGACGAGGTGGAGTTATCAGCGGTTGGTGATGAGAGAGAGACTGAGTGATCCGCTCAGACAAGGAGAGAGAGAGAGAGAGAATCGTCCGTCTCCTTACTGCTGCTGAGCTTCATGCATGTGGGTCGGGGAGCAGTAAAAGCAAAGCCTTTATTATATATTAAATGAATATAAAATAAATACTTTTACATATATGTTCAATTAAAAATTTTAATGTACAAAAAACCTGATAGTTTTACAGTTTTATATTTCAGTCCAAAATAATAGTGGCCAATAAATAAATTGGACAGTATTTGAACTATTTAAGTTTTCTCGGGTGTATATATGAAAATATTTTGTAATCCTTTTTCCTGGTTTTATCTTTAAATTATTTTATTTTAACAGTAATATCTTATGTTCCATTTTGATAGGGTTCTAAAGGCAAATATTTTGATAGGGTTACCGCCAAAAGAGCAGGAGATAAGTGCATCACGTGACTCTGCGATCGGGCAAGGTGGCCCAGAAAGCAGGTAAACTGAAGAGGTAATCTCCTCTGGCGGTGACCCGATATAGTCCTGATCCTGCTCATTCGACCGCCAGCAGGTAAACAAAGGGCCCCACACCCAAGCCAGGCCTCCGCATCACCGTCCGATTTCATTTTGGCCGATTAGATCTGACGATTCAGGCGGCCCGCGGGGAGTTCGTTGTTGGCATCTACAGTCTGAACGTGAAATCCGAGCTGGAATTATCCGGCGAATCGGGGAGTACCAATTTCCTTTGGATAACGCTGACGTCAGTCACACGTTATTCGTCAACCCTCTTTCTCGAAGAAATTGTGTAACCAAACAATTATTTTACATATACTCTTTCTCCAAAAATGGGTTAAAAAACTAGGGAGGAGAGAGAGTGTGTGTGTGTCTGAGAGAGAGAGAGAGAGAGAGAGAATGGGCATATACTGTAGTTCGGAGCGCAGCAGTAAGGAGGTTGCGGACCTGCTTCCACGTCTAGCGGGCCTCTCCTTACTGCTGCCCTCCAAACTACATTACAGTCTATGCCCGTTCTCTCTCTCTCTCTCTCTCTCTCTCTCTCTCCTCTCTATCTCTTTGTGACGGAGGAGTCAAGGCCTAGAAAGATGGTGTCGGTGGCTTACGATGGCGACGGAAGAGACGTCGGCGTCAAGGCTGGTAGTTGCTGAGCGACCCGCGCTGGGCATCGGCGTAGCGGCAGCGAGAAGCGACGCCGGCTACGACCACGACAGCGGCAGGGCGACGGCGGCCACGGAGGGGCCGGACGGCGCGCTGGCGTTATTCTCGCAGCCGTTGTATCCTTGTTGTTGGTTTGCTGCTTGACAGATGTGGTCCGGGGAGTGTAGACTCTTCTAGCCCCACCCCTAGGGATGATAACCTCTCTTTATCTCTCCATCTCTCTCTCTCTCTCTCTCTCTCTCTCTCTCTCGCTCGCTCTTTCCCTCTTTCCTCCCCTAGTTCCCATTGGTCGACACAAAACATCACAGTCTAAGGAATTTCATGAAATTGCTATTCAATATGTTGACTCTCGTTAGGCAAGTTGCTATTAATAGACATGGTCAGGATTTTTTTGGAAGAGTTATACATTTTATTTTAATAGAAAATTAGTGGGCTAAATCGTCACCTTTTGGCAAAATAACTTGTGGGGAGTGACGAATAAAAGTCACAAAATTAATGGATAATTTCAATGCCGCCTTGAATGAAAATATGATCTTCAATACATCCCCTGGGTTGCTTGGAAATTGTTGTCACAAATGCCTAAAATAGAAAGCTTTTAAGAGGAACTCTACTAGTTAAATCATTAGATCACTAAGATTCTTGTCCAGTAAAAATTGTCAAGAAGAGCTAGCTAGCTTTCTATCAACAAGTTATTTTGCCAATTTTGTGTAGGAGAGAACTAGGATCCACCTCAACTATACAAAGTGGAGAATCTACGTCATTCAACATGGAAATCAAAATTGATATCAATTCACTTGGACATAATCTCAAGACTTCAAAATCTGAATTATAATTTTAATAAAATATTTAATACATTTATTAAATGTTTATTTATAATTATTTTATATTCATGATAACATTATTTAAAATAATTAAAATTAAAATAAATATATAAAAACATAAAGCCTAATCCAATCTATAAATATTCACCGATGATCCCTAATACACAATAGTGACTAGAGTCCTCGTCTTCCTCATGTTATTCTAGCACATTGAAAAAGTGGTGAGGATGAAAAAAACCATTTAATTTTGGTACGTTTTCACTACAAACCAATAGTGTACATACTTCTTATTATTTTAGGTTATATTTTAAACCCAATTGATATTTTAAAAAATTATATAAATATAGTTATCATGCTACCATTCTTAGACTAGATCATGAGGCAAATAAGGTCATCAAAAATATATCTCTACATACTGTATTATTAACATGCGACTATTGAGGGTAGGCTTAGTCTCCATAAAAAGAGTAATAACCAGCCAAATATATTATCTACAATGAATGAGATTCTTGTTAGTTTTAGTGAGACAATATTGAGAACTAAGAGGGGGATGAATTGGTATTGTTCTAATCTTTTATTTATTATTTAATTCTCACTTTGATCTCAACACCCACAAGATTATAGTGGTTTGGCCCATGACATACTCCACTCTCTAAATACAAGGTCCTTTAGTTTCATTGGCTCCATGTTCAAATATAATAAACATAAATGTTTCAACAAGCTTATGTTGCATACAAAGGCCTCAACAAGCCTAAGTTGAACATGATGACCCCAACAAGTCTCAACTAAACAGAAAGACTTTAGCTAATTTACATTGAACTCAGCAACCTCAACTTGTATTTGTTGAACATAATAGTCTTCATAAGCCTCTACTAAATGCAAGGGCTTTACCAACCCAATCCTACACTCAATAGCCTCAAAAAGCCTCCACTAGATGCAAAAGTCATATATAGCCCACACTAAACACAATCTCACCAAACCTCATTGAACACAAAGGCTTTATCTAGCCTATATTGATTTATTGGATCCAAAGAACAAGATAATTAGTTTAGAATATGTTTACTCTCTTTCTAGATTTACTGTGTAGCTTCCTTTGCATGAATTTGTTTTGCTTGAAGATTCAGAAACAACTTTTAGCAATAATTATTTCTATACTTTATGGCCCTAAATTTACATTTAAGTATGTGTGAACTTCTTGGTGTAGTATGGATGTTGTGGCTCTAACTCTTGTCAATCTCTAATGTGGGGTGAAGTTTCTTTTTTATATGCTCAATTATAATGGCTGCAAATCAAGATGTGTACTAACACATTAGTATTTGAATTTAAACTACATAAAATGTAAACGAAATTTATAAAAAGTAAATTATTTAAATTTCATTGTTCCATTTGTGTACTTTGTTTATCTTTCAATATTGAGTATACGATGCCCATACTTATGATAGAAAGTTAGGTCTTTAAATGTGGGTTTCAATTTATTCAAATGAATGATTTGAATACCTATGGATTATGATGTAACTGAAGGCAAAGAGAGAAGATTCTGCGATACTTCTTGAAAAATGGGTTGATTATTTAGGGCATTATGTCATGGGAACATGGTATAATATTCATATTGTCCTCTAATAGAAATCTAACTTAGAAAAAAAGAATTACTCTGATTTGATTCAATCCTCTTTCTCAACTGACCCATTTTATTCATTAGTGGTCTATTTAGATATTCATCAAGCATTAGATTTTTTCTATGCCATCTAAATCCCGGGACCTTCTCTCAATTTGATTCACAAATAGTGATTTAGCATAGGTTTGATGATTGTGATAATTTCAATACTTGCACGAGGTTGATCAGAATTATATCCACTTGGAGACATTTTATTATTTCCTAATTACATATTCTAATTAAGTATTCTAATTGAATCTAGAAAAAATGACCTGATATTTAACACACAATTATTAAGAGAATTATAAATTTAATATTTCCACGACTATTATGTGGACAATTATATTAATTAAGCTTTAAAGATATAATGTTTGATCTAAGATCATCAAACATTTCTTATGTCATTTAATTCAGGTCAATTAAACTCTTAAATCTTGTGTGGAACCAAAATCCTACAATCCATTCTTTTAGAACATAAGTAATACCAAAAAAGAATACATAATTTAAAATTCACTCATAAAATAATTTGATGAAAACATGCATGTGCTCTATTCATAACTTTGATGACAAAAATTTAATTATTTTCCAATTACTAATGTTCAAAGTTAACTTTCTTAAACCTGAGACAAAGTTGTCACAAAACAAGTAATGTGCAACCTAATATTAAGCTTATTTATTTTAGAAATAAAAAAAGTATTTTTTATAATAATTTAAGCTAAAACTTAGATAAAAATGGTAATACAAATGCTTTAGTGTGATGGTGACACAACATCCATACATATGAACCAAATTATATGACTCATAACTTTCACATGAGAATTGCACATTAAATCTACAAGTACAATAGTGCACCACTCCAACAAAAGGTTTGGTGCATGATATCCTTTTTGAATCACGTAATTCTTTGAATACAATAGAATAAAAAGGTAAATTAATTACCTTATATTGATAAATTATCATGTATGAATTGTAATTTGTTGGTAGTATATATACTAACCCTTGGGAGAATCTTATGTTAGTTAAAGACTGATGATAAGAAAAATTATTTCTTTTTCTTATATCCAATAAATTATTACACTTACATTGTGCAGAAGGAAATATAATTGCATTAAAATTAAAACTAAATAAAAATATATACAAAATCATGAAGAACTACAATACTTGTAAAGTAACAATAAATAACTAATTTTAATGTCTAATTTTCATTATTGTACACACTATAAAAATAGAAATTAATATTTAACTAAACAATTGACACCAACATTGAACCTAAACCCATTACGGAAAAAAATTCTTATATTGTTCAATGTGTATTCACTATGAATCAAGTACTATATCAAATTCCAAGCTTTCATATTGAAAGCTGATACTCAAATATTCTATAACTAATAAGTTATTATTTGATTTTTACTTGAAAGTTTTGTATAGTATTAATTTTAGTGAGATATTGTTAAATATATGAACTAAATTTACTCAAGTTGGCTTAGTGTTCAATCTAGAAATTAGAGCTAGTCAGATTTGGCCCAACTTAGCTAGAGTCATGAATAGAAGATTAAATAATTTGAGCCCTTCATGAATAAAAAATTAAACTTTTCTTACATCCCTCACAAAACCAAAAATGTGCACATAATTAAGGAGAAGGAAAGCATCTTATGAAACCAAAAGAATCTGGTCAACCATATTGAGACCCATTATTTTATAGTAAGAGTCACCCTTAATCAAAATATATCTTCCTCATTAAAAGACAAGGGTATATGTTTGTTGTTGACACATCAAGATCATCATAGTGCAAACAAGTACAATAAGACCTCAATTATCTTACTAAAACCACAATCTAGGTTAGTGGTACATAAAAATCTATTTATGAAGAGAAAATTTTTGAATTATCAATACACTTTGAAATATTTAAGTGGTCTAAGTATTATGCTAATCCCCTTCCACAATAAAATAAATATCATAGAATCTTGTCACAAAGAATCCTTTGTATGCTAGCAAGACTACGAAGAGGACAAGGTCTAGCTAACGATTAAGATACAGAAAATAGTTTGTTGGGAATTAAAAGATCAAGTACTCATTTAGGAGGCCTTGAGATGACACGCAAAAATTGACCTAATTAAGGATTCTAATGTATAATTTTTCCTCTGTTTGGTGTAAAAAAAATTATAATCAAGTTACACCATCAAGCATGCAAAAGATTACCCATATAAATTGTAAATGTGCTCAAACATATGATAGGTTTCAAAGAGAGGTAGAATAGTAGTGAAAAGAGGTGGTTAAATGACAAGTTAAATATTTAAATCATGTTAAAATAAATCAAACCATGCTACTTTTGAGAATATGGAAGGGGTTACATAAAATGTGGAAAGAAAAATATGAAGCATGTCAATGTTCAATAATATTAATTATGCTCTAAATGCTCTTGCGAATAGTATATAAATAAAAACCATGATAAATTTATCACTCTCTATAATTCATGTTTGTGTAAAAGTTGGACAATTTGATGTATGTTTGACTAAGAACTTGAGTTATATTATGATGGTGAAGAACTTCGCAGCCCAAGTACTCATCAAGTCAACATCAAAAATGATGTTGACATGATAGTAGATAACTTCATTATCATGTGCTACAGATTTTATCATACATGCCAAAAAGGTAATGCACTTCCATTGACATGTGATATCCATCACAAATTATTAATGTTAGTGATCATCTCTAGTACTATGCTTTCAGAAAAGACAACATAAAAGACATTGTCTATATTCTTGGAAAAATTATTAAGCTAATTAGAAGATGTGATGAAAGTGAAAAATATTTGGAGGTCTTATTTCAAAATACAACAAAGATAATATTAAGAATATAGTCATACCAATTTACTTTGAAGAAATTGATAATCTAGAGTAGGTATTTCACATCAAATGTGGAGGAATTGATTAACTACATGGAAGAGGCTACACTCTATACTCCCCAATGTAAATTGAAGAATTAGAAAAACCTAATATAGAGTTATTTGAATCATATCATGTTATTTTCATTATTAATGCCTCAAATATTTTTTATGTTGATGAATAATATTTATCGGCAAAGGTAAGCATCTATTTGAATGGCATCATAGTTATATAAAGTTAGATCCAAGCATAAAGAAAATGAACTTATATACAGCCCTATTATTCTACATGTTTTATTCTTTTCAATAACTAGTTTTTCGACTAATAATGTTAGAATAATTTTCAGCAATTAAATTGTACAATTTCTATTAATCTTCATAATTAACTTTGTTCTCATTAAAGGAGTTATAGAAATGTGGCAATAATATGTCAACAATAACTGTAAAAGTATCCATGTAGAGTTAAATAAAATAATTGAAATACAATTCCTATAACTATAATAAGTACTCAACTCGAAGATGATCTATTTGCAAAGCTTCCCTCTAAATTATGAATATTTGAGAACATCCATTTTGCACTTAGGTGTCTATAACACCATTTTCAATAAGTATAGGAGAAGACCTGCATGTTATGAGACAATTTTAATCTCTACTAGTGGATTAGTTAGTAGTACATAATTAGTCATTTAAAATGAGACACATTATGATTCATCCAGACCTTAATCATACTCCTCTTTTCAACCCCTTTTTCAGAATTTACCCAATTGCCAAGTTCCAAATTTAGCTTAGTCATGGCAATAATTTAGTTTTACACAAAAACTATAATATTAGAAATCTGAGCACTCTAACATGCGTGGACCATCTAAGTTCCTTCAATTAGACTCTTATGAACTGTAGCACTCTAAGCCCTTGTGTGTGTGTGTGTGTGTGTGTGTGTGTGTGTGTGTGTGAGAGAGAGAGAGAGAGAGAGAGAGAGAGAGAGAGAGAGATTCTGCACCTATTAAAAATGTTAATGGGCCAGGCCATATCCAAGTGATTAGATAAATGAGCCATCAGCTACCGGGCTGGGCTCAATTATAAGCCCAGGCCCAGCCCAAATAGAAAAGTATGAGAGAGCGAGAGAGAGAGAGAGAGAGAGATTAGGTGATAAATGTATGACTAGAAGAAATGAGTTATGTGTATCCTAAATAAGGCAAAACTCAACGGCAACTGATGGGCCTCAATAAACTGCTATGGGCCTCTCCATAAGTCTTTCTTTAAGACTTTTTGACTTTGAAATCGAAGCCCAAGTAAAACGAGTTGCATCATTCGCCAAAACCTATTTTATCCAGCCCAAAGAACCTCACATTAATGATAAATAACGAGCGGGTTGACTTAGCATTCCGAGAGACAACCAACCTACACGTGACTGAATGTGGTTTGGCGTTGACAGGACGAGAAAAATATACACAGCAAAGTCAAAGCTCATGCCCACATCCTAATGAGTGGCTGAAAGGGAAGCGCTGATAATTAGCCCTCCTGATTCTTGTGGCTGGAACTCCCGTTTCAATTCGCGTGGGCCCCGCCATTTGATGAGTCACCATATGTTGGATGGAAGGTGTAGGGCCGGTGCTCCACGTGCAATTAATTTAATTTACTGATCTACCATTGAATGGCGCAATTTTGGGATGGGCCCCTGACCGTCCCTATGTATTTTTCTTTAAATCCCCATGAAAGGAACACTTTTAAATCCTCCGTATACTTCTTGTATTTAAACATATGGGCTGCTATAGAAACCCGTTAGGCCCGTTAGGCCCCACCAGTCTCATCCCTCTCCATTATCTTCCCTCTAGAGAGAGAGAGAGAGAGAGAGAGAGAGAGAGAGAGAGAGAGAGAGAGAGAGAGAGAGAGACAGAGACAGAGACAGAGAAAGAGAGAAAGAGAGAAAGAGAGAGAGAGAGCAGTCACCTCCCATAAACGCCAAAATTGGTATGATTTAGAAGATAAAAAGAGACAGAGACAAGGGATAGAGAGAGAAACCCTTTGTCAGCTAGTGGATGGAGAGGGATATATATAAAAGTATCCCATGACATATCGCCGGAAATTTTTAATGTGAAGATTCGAAAGAAAAGGCCATTTTTAAAAATTCAGAATTACGGACACCATTTTGTAATTTAGTGAGAATTATGAGGGCTTTATGAGATCCTTCTCTCTCTCTCTCTCTCTCTCTCTCTCTCTCTCTCTCTAGCTCTCTCTCTCTCTCCTCCAAATAGTATCTTAATGAGTGGTCAGGAAAAAAATGCTATAATCCGACGCAGGTATCATCCAAATAATCAATGTTATATGGTTAAAATGTAAAATAACAAATGTCCAATGGTTGAGCTTTTAATATGTGGATTTGAAGAAAAAGGTACTTTTATTAATTTATATGTGTGAGGACTATTATGTCATTAAGTGAAAAATGCAAGGTGTATTTTGGAAAGTAAAAAGCTTGTCACTGGAGGGTGAGATAAGCTTCTAACCGGAAAGTTGCATCCGTTAACAGGAGAGAGCAGGCTTCCTCAGGTGGAGGAGAAGCGGCCTCACATAGCTCTTCTCGGCGGCGGCGGCGGCGGCGGCGATCGGTGGTGGTGGTGGTCCTCGACGGTGGAGGCGGCGCCGCCCCTCCGGTACATCTGCATGCTCGCGAAATTCTTGATCATTGGTTCTCTTCCATCCCCTCCTTGCGGATTCTCGCCCTAGTCGTGGAGCGGGGCTGGAGATATGACGGCGGCGAGAAAGGCGGCGGAGGCCGCCGGAAAGGCAGTCCAGGAGGAGGTTCGGCGGTGGGGGGGCATGAAGCAAACGGGGGTGAGCCTGCGCTACATGATGGAGTTCGGCTCCCGGCCGACCGACCGCAACCTGCTTCTGTCGGCGCAGTTCCTGCACAAGGAGCTACCCATCCGCATCGCTCGCCGCGCGATCGAGCTCGAGAGCCTGCCCTTTGGCCTCTCCGAGAAGCCGGCAGTCCTCAAGGTGTGCTGCTGCTAGAATCTCCCGGAGATCCTCATCTCGTCCCCCCTGTGCATTTGATTCTCCAGTGTCCTTGAGTTTTCCGCTGGCTCTCTGGTTGGTTTTATAATTATCAAGAGTTAATTTATGAGTCTGATCTGCCAAATTTTTGCGTGCATGTGGAGGTCTCTTGACATTTTTCCACATGATTTTCGTCCTGGTGATTGAATTGGCTTCGTAATTTCTTGGAATCATCTCTTAATATGGAAGCCCCCGAGAGCCGTCATGACGAGTCTTAGATCGGGTTCCTACGCCCTTTCAACGTCCCCCCTTTCTTTCTTTTTTTCTGCTATCGTTCTTACGTAGATGTTGAGTTCTAGAACTTTTCATGGCGAACGCTGCAGGGTTTTTCGATTACGAATTGAATTTGCTTCCTGGAAATGGAGATAATGAAATTAATTCAGCCTATGATTCATCATTGGCCGCATGAACCCGGCTTACTCCTCTTCATTCTGCCTTTGATGCCTGAAGGTGAGGGACTGGTACCTGGACTCCTTCCGCGATCTCCGATCCTTTCCAGAGATAAAAGGCAATGGTGACGAGCTGGCTTTCACGAAGATGATCAAGATGATCAAGGTGAGGCACAACAACGTGGTGCCCGCCATGGCGCTGGGTGTTCAGCAGCTGAAGAAGGATCTGAACCCTAAGGTTGCCCGCAGCGATCTTGAAGAAATTCACGAATTTCTTGATCGGTTTTACATGTCCAGAATCGGGATCCGTATGCTTATAGGTCAGTCAACGTTTTCTTCCTCTGCCCATAAACTCTGGTGGGATCGCCAGATCATCGACGTAGAGCCTTTGCATGGATTTTATTGTCTGATGTGATCTTGAACGTGGATTTATGACCTGGATCTGAGACGACCTGAGTCAAGATGACTTGCTACTGAGTCACCACAGTCTGACTCGATTTTTGTACTTGCCCTCACAAGCGCTCCTTGGGTTTTCATGGCATTGATCTTATGTGTTGAGATCATCCCAATCTTACTCATATAAAGTTTTTGATTTGGAACATATAGTTTTATGATTTTTTTCGAACGTGGGTATGAAAAAGTCTGATTTCATCTGGTTTGACTTATTATTAGTCGCAACAGAGTTAATGCAATCTAGTCTCGTTCTTCAACTATTCGAATCAGGATGAGTACAGTTTTTAAAAAAAAACCTTGTGAAATTACACTGTTCTAAGGTTATGCTTTGAACATGGGAGTGTATAAGTCTGTCAGATTTCAGCTTGTTTGAGCTTACTGTGAGTCACAACCGAGTTCAATGCAGTTCAACTAGTTCTTCACATTCTCGAGTCAGATCAGTATCAGTACATTCTTGTGTGGCGTCTGACCAAATCTCATATACGCATGGATCTATATATAAGTATGATTTCAGCTGATCTGTCTGACGATGAGTCACAACCTGAGTCAACTCATTCGAAAATAATTCTCCGACTATTTGAGTTTGATTCGTGTGACCAGTCAAAGATCATACTTTCTTTGGAAAACGCAGGGCAGCACGTCGCACTGCATGATCTTAATCCAGAGCCTGGCTGCATTGGCCAAATAAACACCAAGATGTCGCCCATTGCTGTTGCTCATGCTGCAAGTGAGGATGCCAGGTTCATCTGCATGCGCCAGTACGGGTGTGCCCCCGATGTCACCATCTATGGAGATCCAGACTTCACCTTCCCGTGAGTTTTCCCCCTGATATTCACCTTCCTGCGAGGTTTTTTATTTCTTACGTTTTCCTAATTGGGTTTTTTCATAATATTTTATTTCCTTTCCCTAAGCTAGCAATTATTATTAATCTATTTGTATTAATGATTCTCTCTTTCTCTCCATTCCAGGTACGTTCCTTCTCATTTGCATCTCATGGTGTTTGAGCTAGTGAAGAACTCCCTGCGTGCAGTTCAGGAACGATACATGAATTCTGATAAGGATGCGCCTCCAGTTAGGATTATAGTCGCTGATGGCATAGAAGATGTCACAATAAAGGTTCACTTTTTTTTCACCCTAATCATCTGGTAGCAATATTTCATGGTAGAAATAATCTTTATTCCAACTTGTAATAACATCCATTTATGGTAAAACTTCATGGGCTAAATTTTTCAGGGGATTATTTTCTCATATGAATCGTGAATTCATGATTTGAAATTTTGTATTTCTGCCGAAAACTAGAATCATGAATGAACTTGGTAATCTATTCCAATAGTGATTCGTCCTGAGAAACAACATTTATTTCCTATTTTAACCCCATGGAAATTTATTATGCCAATTTTTTTTATTTGCAGAGAATATTGCAGATAAGATAAATATGCTGAACTTTTGGTTTCTATTGAACATAAATTTAATTTGAATGCAGATCTCAGACGAAGGCGGAGGTATTCCGAGAAGTGGGCTTCCTAAGATCTTCACATATCTTTACAGCACAGCGAAAGACCCGGTGGATGAGGATTCCAACACTGGGAGTTCAATAATTATGGCAGGCTATGGCTGCGGGCTTCCCATCAGCCGTCTCTATGCCCGGTATTTTGGGGGCGATCTGCAGATCATCTCCATGGAAGGATACGGTGCGTAGAACTTACCAGAAATAGATACATATCTCAGCATTCATATAAGCCTGTTAATTGATTACATGAAGATCAACATGTTCTGATGATTCTCAAGCTTCGGATTCATAGTTTTGAGCGAGCTCAAGAAAAATAAATAAATAAATACTTTCAGAGTAAAAAAACTGGAACCCAGAGGAAAACTATATTCTCAATAAAGTCAAGAAAAAATAGGTTTATTCAGTTCAAGAATGCAAAAATTATGGTGATGGATATTCAGGATTTGCGATGTTTTGGGATTTTTGTGCCGACTGTGGTTCATCATAATGGTACAAGCCGTAAATATCGGATGCTAGTAGGCCCACCACACCCCTGGCCTGGCCCGGGCCCACCAGGATATTCAGTGATGAGTGTGGGCTTATCTTGTATTGTTGTGTCATAGAATCACATGCTGGTAGCCCACTTTCCGGGCTTTTTCTGCGGGCCCGGCCCGTTTTTATCCATCCTGATTATTTAAACACCACTCATCCTTGCAGGAACTGATGCCTACCTTCACTTGTCCCGGCTGGGGGACTCGCAAGAGCCACTCCCATGATTCAGCTTAGGCCTTGGGGTGGGGCCTTCTCACTTGCTACCCACGGATTGGTTGTTACGATTTCTCAATTTGTGTACTTATTGCACTACCCCTTGTATCATAGAAGCTAATGATGGTTTCAATGACTAACCTCTCTCTCTCTCTCTATCTCTCTCTCTCTCTCTTGCTACATAGTCCAATAGGGCCAAGTACCATGACCAAAGAGTGGAGGTGGCAAAGGGCATATATGGGCAATGAGAAGCTGATGATGGTTTCAATGACTAACCTCTCTCTCTCTCTATCTCTCTCTCTCTCTCTCTCTCTCTCTCTCTCTCTCTCTCTCTCTCTCAAAGGAGGAAAAGGGCTCAATGTAAAGTACGTCAGTCTTTCCAAAAAAGAACTACCGGATTTAACGATGGTTAAATCATTTACTATTGACAGCAAGTGTCAGAGTGTAACGAAGGAACTAATTCATCGTTTTTTCAGGAAATTTACAAGGACTTGTAAGCAGCCGAGTTGAAATAATATAAACTTGTCCGAAAATCAAGTGATATGCATGGATGGATCTATACTAATTAGGCCCATTTAAAATAGTTTTTTTATTTTTTTAAATAGCGGATCATGCAGTTCATTGACATCAATAGTAAAAGAGGGCAAGGCAATCAAATGAAATCATCAAAGGATTTTGGTAAAACTAGCAACGAAATATCTTCAAAATGATGCCTTCATTTTTTTTTCTTTTCATATTTCTCACAAAATACCAAAATACTAAAGGATCATGCAATACGTACCTTATCCAAACAATGTCACCAATAACACATTAAATTGATATCTCGAGATTACACATTGCACAAGCCCCATATAATAATTTTTGGATCTAAACAAGCAGATCCATAAAAAGCACTAGGAGAATGTTAACAACCCCAAAGTCTGACTAAATAATCTTAAAACATACCATCTTAAAACCACATCTAATCAGCCACAGAGGTCAATAATCTCTCATGCAAAAGTTAGCATATAAATAATCTCGATTTCAGACGTACCTTCCACAGTGAAAACTATGAATCCAAGAGTTAGTGATTGCTGGTGTTTGTAAATTTCAGGAGAGAGATAGACCCAGCTCCATCAGAGTGATAAACGAGGAAGAATCTCTAAAGATTGGATGGTCCCATAAAAAACTACAAAATGATGTAAATCCCATTTCGAGATTTTTACAGATGATCAAGCAGGCCCTGTATCCACTCTCCTCTGGTGCTCCAGGAAAGAGGAGGTAGGGGGCTGGGGAGAGAGAGAGAGAGAGTAAGAGAGAGAGAGAGAGAGAGAGAGAATGTCTCATTCTTCCATTTGATCCTCTGCTTGTGCTGGCTGGACGACTTTAACCTTGAGCTTGGGGAGGGTGAGAGAGGGATCCTCTTTGAGTGCAATGGGAGCCTTCACCATGTGGATGCTCTGCTCCAGCTCCTTCACTGCTGCCTTCATCTCAGAGACCTTATTGCCCTTCATCCTGCAATACGAGCCACAAAGAGAAGAAGTAAATAGAAGAATATCGAAGGGCATATCAATCACCGACAAAGAGAAATCGGAACAATTTAATGGAGAACCACGAAGTAAAATAAGATTATATAACCGTGGGCTTCTTTGACCGGATGAAAACATACTGCACTAGTAAATAAATAAATAATAATAATAACAAAGGACAACTGAGGTGAACCTCTGGGCGTGGTGTCTGGCTTCTCTAGCCACTCTGACTTTGTCAATCTTCTTTATGGCCTTGAGTGTGTTTTCGGCAACATTCCTGTCATATCTCTCAGGTCTGTTTCGTTTTCTTTCCAACTCAAAAGTAGAGTCCTGGAAGAGGAGAGAAAAAAGGGAAAAAGACAGGCTTACATATCTAATTGATAGGGAAATAAATGAAAGCCAGCGAGTCCGCTGATCACATTCAAAATGACTTTATTGTTACCTGTGTCATATCCTTTCCATGAACCCTTCTGTAAGCTTTTGTCCACTTAACCTTGCGTGGATTTCTCTTCATCTTGAAGTTCTTGTGGCATTTGGATCTACAGAATCGAAATATCTGCGGAAATATCAACACTAGTGAATACTTTTACCTTTTAAAAATGGTCATTTTATAAAGTAGACACATAAATATCTACGATAAGATCCTAAATAAGAAAATGTTAAACTATTGGAAAGCAACCTAATATCATTCATTACCCGAGATAATAGGAGAAACGGATCAACCAGACAATAATAACAAAAGCTGGTTTTACCCACTTTGCCCTCCAAAGAGGATAATAATTGCTACTTCCTTGCAAGGGAAAATTAACTTATAATAACTGAGGCGAACATTCATAGAATTTGACAGCATTTCTTTGCAAGGAGTTTTGCAAGTATTCCGAATAATGAAGGATTAGTGATACATTGTCTCTGAAATCATCTTTGATAATTCTTCATTGGCGTGTAGATGCATGCACTGTAACCCAATCTTAAATAACACTAATAAGAATCTTTCAGAAAATGATGAGTACTTCACACATTTTACATGATACAGGAAATTGAGGTCTGCAACGGATGAGATACAGCATGGCTAGTGGAAGCAGATGAAGTAAATGTGCAATAATCGAGAGGAACAATACCTTGGCATCATTACGAACAAATTGTATGCCATGCCCAGGGTAAATGCTCGAAGAGCAAAACCAACACTTTTCTATCCTCATCCTTCCTCAAGCTCAGGGAACGATAATTTACTGTCGAACACGAAGGATAAATTAATTCATTCTCAAGCCAAAAAAATAACAATGGACTGATCGGTTATAACTCGCAGGGATCTCATCAATACACAGGAGGAGGAAGCATCCAGGCTGAATGCGGTAAGGCTGGAACTTCTAGGGATGGAGAAAGACGAAAAATCTAGAGTTTTAGGGAAATGAAGAAGATAACAGGAAAAAGATGACGGTCAAAAGCAACGCAAACAGCACTTATAAGCAGAAGAATCCCAGTGCACAGAGAAAAACATCAGCAGCAGACAGCGATTACATGTTTAATGAAGCCAAAACATAACGTATGGAAAAAAAACCCGTCTACGACGGATTCCAAAAACTTTCGCAAATCCTCAAACTGAACGCATCCTGAAGACGCAGCAGCAGAACCCAAAAGGATCGAGCAAACCTGAATAATCCAGTATCTGTAGTATCTTCTGATCAGACGACGGACCGGAGGCGCGAAGCAGAAGATAGAACAGAAATAAAAAAAGCCAATTATTAACAGAAATCAAGCATAAGAGCCAATTCTCAGCTCCCCCGCCCGCCGATATCCTGCAGAGAAACCGCAACACAAACAGAGAGAACAGAGAACTAGCAACACATTCGTACCTCCCTGGTGGCGCTGACGACCTGACGGAGAGGGGCGGAGCGGCGGAGCGCCGCCGACCAGGCGGGAGAGAAAGGGACGGCAGAAGAGGGAGGGCGGCGGAGACGCTGCGGGTTAGGGCAAGTAGGTCGTATTGACGGGATATCGGATTCTTAACGGGCCCCATTTCGAAACTCCCTCCCTTCTTCCCACCGACCGTCCCCACGTGCGGATCAGCCCGTCTCAAAAAAAATTAACTGAAATTATTAGCAGATTATAAACTACGCTCGAATTTTCCGCCCATTAAAATATATTTAAATTTATTCTCTTAATTTCTAATTGGATCCATTCATGAACCGCTCCTCCTCTCGACAACCACAAATATTTACTTTTTTAGTATCTTAAATGGACTATATTTATTGATTTTTATCATATTATATTCAGCCCTCTAGTTTTTGCCATCTGTTCAACTATTTTTAAAATTTAAATAAATATTAACTTTTATATTTACTTACAATATTAACTAAGGCCCAATTTCATCTTAATTAATTAATATTTAAGAAAAAGTCAAGGTTTTATATATGAGTCCACCTTATCACGTTGACTACGAAGCAATGCTTTGACTGTGTTCATACATATTATGGCATCATGGTTTGTAGAGGTAGTTAATATGTTCTAATAAAAAAACATTATTCGAGGCAAATTCAGAGGAGTGAGCATGGTTTTGACTTGAAGATTCTACAGGAATTAACTATCGCCATATTTTATTAAAAAATCAATTATTTTTATATCACTATGTTTAGTTTCTCAAAATAAAAGGGTGAGGAGTAAACATATTCATTGAGTAGAGGGCTTATTCGTAATATATTACCTGCGATCCTCCCTCCTCTCCTCACCGGTGGGGTTTCTCTCGGAGCTCCACCCAGAGATGTACTGCTGCGGCGGCGTCGCCCGGCGCCCCACCGGACCTCCGCTGATCGCCGGAATCTCTAGGGGATGGTCTCGATGCTCAAGCTCCACTCATGGATGCAATGTCGAGGTGAGAATTCTTTCCTCTATTTCCTCTCCGTCGACCACAGAGGAATGCAGCGGCCGCCGCATTTACTTCTCCCAACCTGGGAAGGATGCTCCGGCGAGTGGTTTGGTTTTCCAGAAGCCTTGGATGAGTGCGGCAAGGTGTTTCTCCGGTGACTCTGGTCCGAAGGTGCTTGGAACTTCGGCCGCTAAAACCCTAGTAAAGGGGGAGGTTTTGGGGAACTTCAGGGTTTTCTCCCATGGAGCTCGATCGAAGCAACTGGGAAATGCGTGTTTCTCGAGGCTTCGACATCTATCTACGGGAACGCATCAGAAATCTGCTGGCGACCGTCCGCGGTTTGCGGCCTGCGCTGACAGAGGATTTAGAAGATCTAAGAAAGTGGCAGGAGAGAGGAATGTCAGCAGCTCATGGGAGGCTTCGGCCGACAGCTATTTCTCGAGAGCCAGTGAGACGCCTGCGGCAGACGCCTGGAGGAATCGAGATGGGAAGATAAATGTACGAGATTCCAGAAGAAGAAGCCCGATGGAGGAGCGAAGATCTGAAAGGGAATCGCCACAAGAGGAAGAATCAGAACCAATTGATGATCCGAGATGGAAAGACATTAGGGCCAAATACGACAGGATCATTGACAGAGAGTCCCGCTATGAAAGACCAGAGGTAGCTCGATGGAATCGGCAGGAGAGCTGGGGCAGAAACGCATGGAAGCAGGCGACCGAGTCATCAGTTCCTAAGATGGTGGGTGAGTCTGTCTATGGAGTTAGCCCCGTGTTGGCTGCATTAACTGCAGGAAGGAGGGAGTTCTACACTCTGTATGTCCGGGATGGACTGGATCTGAGTGGGAACAACAAGAAGAAGAAAGATAAGAAAGGAATTGAGAAGATCCTGAAGATGGCCGACGAGATCGGTTTAACAATCAAAGAAGCCTCGAAGCACGATCTGAACATGGTCGTCGACAACCGCCCTCACCAGGGCCTCATACTCGATGCTTCTCCATTGGAAATGGTGGGCATAAGGGAGCTGGTTCCTGTGTCGATGAATGAAGGAGAGAGGGCCCCTCTGTGGATCGCCCTGGACGAGGTCATGGACCCACAGAATTTAGGGGCGATTATCCGGTCTGCTTACTTCTTTGGTGTGGAAGGGGTGGTCCTCTGCGCAAAGAACTCGGCTCCCCTGAGTGGAGTAGTCAGCAAGGCCAGTGCAGGTTCTCTGGAGATGATCGAGCTGAGGTCCTGCAAGAACATGATGCAGTTCCTGGCCTCGTCGGTCGAGAACGGGTGGCGGGTTCTTGGTGGCTCGGTCTCTCCCAACGCTCTCCCACTGGGCGAGGTTAAGCCAGGAGCCCCAACTGTTCTTGTTCTTGGCAGCGAGGGCACTGGCTTGAGGCCTCTGGTTGAGAGGTCCTGTACTGATCTTGTGAGGATACCTGGTAATGCTCCTGTGGATGGAGATGAAGAAGAAGAAGAAGATGGGGAATTCCCCAGTCGAGAGTTCAAGCCGTTTCTGGCTGTCGAGAGCTTGAATGTGAGCGTAGCAGCGGGTGTTCTTCTCTATCATTTGGCCGGGAATGCTGGTGGTCTGAAAGAGTCAGAAAGCTGATGAACTCGGGTTTTAACGTCCTCTTTGCTTGTGGCCTGGTGCCCACCAGTTGAACCAGCTTCATCCAACCCTTCCAGTTTTAGAAGTGACTTCGATATCCATAAAATCATCAAGCCTCTCGCTTTCTTTCCATTTTAATCTCATCTTCTTGTCACAGAATTTAAAAAACTTCCATATCTGTAGAAATTATACTTGGTTGTTATCTTGCGGTGGCATTTTTTTCTCACAATTATATTTATTAATCATCGTTCTACTGGGTTTTTTAAAGACAGTTTCCTAATCTCTGTAGACGGCGCCCCCTGTTTAGTCTGTGCATCCTGATGAATCCGATCTTGGCATTTCTAGCCATGTTCATCAGTGAAGCTGTTCCTATTCTTGAAGCCTGTAATGCCCAGATGGATATTTTTTGGATATTTCTAGTCGATGCCCAGATAATTATCATATTATATTGCTAAAATAATTGCATGCTTTCTGTTAGTTCTGGTGTTTCATAGTGCAGTGGGATATGACTGGGAGGAGAAAAAACTTCCCAGGGTCAAAGCTCCATACCTTTGTACCCTCTTCTGTTATTATTTTCCTTGTTTGGCAAACTGCGCCTGGGCTATGAAAATATTCAGTCCGAAAAATCTAGTGCCCATTTTTTGTCCCATGTCGATATTACATAATCACAAATGAGACATCATCTCTCTCTCCCTCTCTCTCTCTCTCTCTCTCTCTCTCTCTCTCTCTCTCTCTCTCTCTCTCGCAATATATATATATATAAATATATATATCTGATATTGTTCATCTTCCTCTTTTTGATTATGAGGAAGTTTGAGTGGACACAAACTGTTTATGAACAGTAGACTTGAATTAGGATTGTAAGCATCAGACATAAATTTGATGAGCACGTTGTGAAAGTTTCCAAGGTGATGAAGATGACAAATGAATGAATGATCCATACAGATTACCTAACAGCCTTCATAAATATATTTACGTTATCTTTGGAGGCATATGATATGAATACTTGATACTTCATGGTAAAGTCATAAAGGCGGGTAGTATTGATTTCAAATGGTAATGTGACTAATTTAATTAGTAACTTATCAATGTATCATAAATTAACTCAATGAGTAATTCATGCGTAACATATTTAAATTATAGAATAAGGGCTTCTTGACGCCTCAGTTTTGGAATATACAAAGCAAACTTTTTTATTTGCTTCAGCCATTCCAATAAAAAAATAAAATATATTAAAAAGGAAAGGCCCCCTTGAAATGTTTCATAATTTCATAGAGATACCAACTAAATTGATAATCATACAAAATATTTTTAAAAAATATAAGTATAAATATTAATTGTAAGTCATTTTAAGTATAAAATCCACCTAATAAATCAATTTGTTGACTCGGTGTCTTGAGAAGAAACAAAAAAAGGAAAATACTACACAAAATTATGCATAAACCCATCACTCGATAACTCTATGTCTCAAATCCTTGTGTCATTTAAGGACTCATGATGATGCCCCTAACATAATGTCCCTTGAAGTAGGTGGAATGGAAATAGCCATATGGTTGTGAGAACAATACATTATGTGATTAAAAATTTATTTATAAGATATTCAATCATAAAACATGGGGAAATCTTCAACAAACTTTTGTTTTCTCTAATTTTTATACCTATTTGGATATGTAGATATGTGATTTTATCAGCACCATAATTAATCTATTAATGCCTAAAGTGATGCAATTCCTAAACCATATCTCTTCATAACAAATGCAATAGCCACATTAGTTTTATAATAAGTATATGTCTTTTATTTAATTTTCAATAATAAGATTAATAAGATGGTCTTATAACTTCATTAACCCAGTTCTTTATTTTTGATATATTTTTAGTCTTTTTGTTTAATATCTAGTTCAATTAATGGAGGATCACAAAATTCCAATCAAAATTACAGGGGAAGAAATTATTTATAGAAATTTTAGTTAAATTTTCTTCATCTTGGTCATGTGCGTTTTATATTTGTACCCAACTTTAATTTTTAGATATTAGATAGAATCTAAATATGCACTATTTTTTATTAATTTCTGCATCGTAGATATTATTATCCAGAATTTACAGGATTTCCCCTCCATTAAGTTATTAATTACATATATTTGAGTACTTTTTAGTTTTTGATATTTTTCACTTGAGTTCCAAGGGTGTGGGTTCGTTATAAATAAGACATTTTAGCGTAAAACCCTCATACTGCTTGCTTCTTTCTCACGAGGCTATGGAGAAAAAATAATTATAAAATCATTTGAAAGTAATATCCATAAATTTTATTTTAAAATCTGATTCGGGCGCAGTACGTGTCGTCCTTATCGGATCATTCGCTCTGTGGATCTGGAAATACCCGTAATGGCTACCGGTAAGTTTAGAGAGAGAGAGAGAGAGATCGGGCAAGAGAGTGTGTGTGTGAGAGAGAGAGAGGACAGCGGGGGGGTTTAAGCGGGTTGTAGAGGCGACCCACTGCTCCGTGAATCGACTACGCCGGAGGGTTCTGCTGCGCGCAGCGGAAGGTGGCAGGGATGTCGACGCTCGAGATCGAAGCGCGGGAGTAAGCTCTTTCTTGTCCTCTTCGCTCTTCCCGTGGTCCCCCTTCTGTCCCTCTTAGCTGCTACTTAGCGGATTATCGAGTATCATCCTACTTCGTTGTTCCCGCGACACTTTGTATTGTTTCTTTCGAGTATGTGAAGTCGGTGTGGAGTGGAGGTTCTGCGTAGTGTTTTTCGGGGACCCTACGGAAATTGGATTCTGGAAATCGGTTTCGGGGGGCGACGTCTAGACTTTTGGGGTTTTCTCGGTCCGAACGGACTGGTGTATGCATTGGTAGGATGGGTTAAAGTTGACTCATGGATGATGTGTCTCGTCGCCGTTGATGGCCTCTGAAATCAATGGCCGTTGCAAATGCTGCATGGGGGGGGGGAAGGGGGGGAGGGGGGGAGAACGATTGAGAAAATCAAGATCATAATGTGCACGTGTCCTCGTATATGTTGTTTTTAAATCATGATACCTAGATTTTTGCTGGATATACAAGTGTAGGCGCAGAGACGATCCTTATTCAGTATGCTTGTCCCGAAGAAGGAAAAAATCGAAACTATGTTTTCTCTGATGATACCCTTCTATTGCGTGGCTTATGGAGAACTCCTGGAGAATGTACAGTGTTTTGGGTTCAGGGAGAGGATGGACTATAAGTTCGATGGGAACAACTTCAAGATACAGTTTTGGATTGATGATGCACTGAGTGTTCCACCGTATATGTGTCTCATTTCGAGGGGTGGGGGGTGGGTGGGTATATGGTGAGATGCCTCAACAGATTCACCCTGTGACTAAAGTTTTTCTCTAGGCGTTGACTTGGGATTAGCTTTAGCAAACGTGATAGCGAGCTGCGAGGATGTTGTGCTTGTCTGAGAATTGAATTCGTTGTCTGAGTTAGTAAATTGAGAACTGCTTTTTCTTTGCTCCAACTTCTCCTACCGTCCACTATGCTTGTAATAGTTTAAAGATACGTTTTTGTTTTCACCAAAGGAAGAGTGGCACAGGATGTCCGCAGAGAGAGAGAGAGAGAGAGAGAGAGAGAGAGAGAGAGAGAGAGAGAGAGAGAGTTGACACCTTGCAGAGTTGTCTTTCCCATGTTCCCGCCCCAGAAACCCTGAATGGTTGTCTTGACTCGATATTTATTTCTCCAATACTATTGCTTCTGTAGAAAGATGGACGAAGGATCATGGGTGACTGCAAATCTATTGCCCTCTGGATCTCTTTCCTCTTTCGTCTGATCAAACTAGTCATGGATGGCATTGAGCTCCCATTAGCTTGGATAGCAGCGGCCAAAGAAGGCCAATTTTCATCCAGCTATGCATCATTGACATCATATTCTTCAACAGTGAAACATTTAGCCGAGAATCAATCGTCATCATTCCTAAAAAGAGAACTATGTAAACTATACAATGTAACACGTTGCATCAGATGAACAGTGCTGAACTCCCAATCTGTTGTTTCATTGGATTTCATTAAATTCTGAGTGTTATGAGTTGTATTGGAGACTATAAAATGAATCACCCATGGTAAATGACTGAGGGCAAAATTTTTGAATAAAAAGAAACCACATTTTTCCTCGCACTCATTTGATTTCAGGGCAAGCTCATTTGTAGTGGCTGCTGAGGATGCAGGAGGGTAAATTGGTCTCTTGTTATGTGTGAGTTTGGCAAGACGTGTCATGGTTCTGGAGAAGCACTTTCTGTGGGCAGTAAGAATAACTGTTCATCAGCTGTGCCAAAACAAGATTAAGGAAGAGAGGAAGGAAAGGTTCAAATGCAACAGTAGGAAAACAATCTTATAGTTGCATTTGCAGTTGAGATCTAGTCATGTGCACCAGGAAAAAAGAGGCTCACAAAATAAGGATGAAAGGCATAGAAGTGGGAGAAGTGAAATAGTAGTTGAGGAGTTTTATGAAGCTGTGAATCGAATTTTCAACTATGTGCGGTGATAATCAATGTCTCTACACCATTTTGCTTCCATGATCAGATCCTTGTTGGGAGTCATATGCCCTATTAATATGGTTCCTACTTTTTGCTATTGGGTTCATTTATAAGAGAATACAATTTCTGAGCGATTAGCAACATATATAATTTAGTCACTTAAACGCTTTTCTAAAGTTGTAGTCATGCATCACAGTTGGCATGTCTGTTGATCATTATATGTTTGGAAAACTTTTCCATTATGACCATCAAAACGGATCTAGACAATAGGGAATGTGATTGGACTTTATGGATAACAGGAAATGGATAGAAGCTCAAGAGAACAGAAGTCTAAACAGGGAGATAGATATGGCGTGGGAAAAATATATTAGTCGCATTTATGCTTATGTGGCCAGGGAACAACTACCAAACAGTTCCTTGGGTAGAACCTAATTGAAGAGGAATGGATGAAACGTCTGCTGATGTTCTCAATAATGGCATTTAAAATCATATTGACTGGTATCTAAGTCATTAAAAATTGTGTCTGAAATAAAGAATTATCAACCATTATTTATGTTAAATGTTTTCCTTATTTTCTCTGATGAAGGGAATTCTAATTTTTAGTATCACACAGTTAATGTTGTCTAAATATGTTCTTCGGGAGAAAATATTTTTTAACTTTCATATAAAAATAGACTTTTAGGGAAAAATAGAATGTCTGTTGGTTCAAGGGAGATTAGGGATCTAAACCATAGGAACGAAAACAATTGACATTTCAACGATCACTTTCAACCTTGGAACCGTTATGACAGCCTCCATCAGGGTTTAATTACTTGGCTGTTGATGAAAGTGTAATAGCGTTAACCATTTGATCTTCTTGGATTATTCAATTTCAGCTGTAGATCGATATTAAAATTCACAGGATTCACATGATTACTTACAGAACGGACAAAAAATAATTTGGCTCAAATTCAGCTCGTTATTAAGCCTTCTACTCAACATGTTACTGTGTCGTGTAACTAATGAGAGTATGGTATCAACTTGATGATCAGCCGTAACTTTTTATTCAAACCATGGTCTTCTAGGTTCCTAACTGGACTTGGATTTATGTTATGAACCATGTTAATTGGGTCGGATGGTTAATGATTTTTTAGAAACTTCCCCAATAACCTGGATAATTATGATAAATAAAGCCTTCTGTTGATTTGGTTTCACGTCTTTACCACACAGGATAGTGCTATTCTATTTGAAACAGAATGGGCATGTGCTTCCCTTGTTTCTTACAGTACAATCGACTACTGGTGTTCAGATAATCTGTTTTCTTTTTGGTTTCATCTATTCTTGATATTGCTAATCATCTTAATTTTTTGACAAATTTCTTAAGAAGCTATCCTAATGTCTTACAATTTATATGCATGCACTTATCGTAGTTTTTTTTTGCTATTTTGGTTATCAATGAATCGTATAGTTTGGGTGAGAAAACATTATAGTATGAATGGTTTAGGTTAATGATGGATTGTGGTGCATCTGAGTCGCTTTCAGACTTATATGAATGTTGCCCCTGCACATGCTTGCCCATGGAGGCCATTTTAGCTAAAAAACTTTACACATCTAGCTCAGTAATATTTGTGGGCTTTTTATTGAATCAGTTTGTTCATGCTTAATAATATGTTTTAAGGTAGGCCTTTTGTTTTTTTTTTTTTTTTTTTTTACAGTGTCATTAAGATCGTCCTTCAGTTCTGCAAAGAGAACTCACTGCATCAAACCTTCCAGACATTGCAGAATGAGTGTCAGGTTTCCCTGAATACAGTGGACAGCCTTGAGACCTTTGTTTCAGATGTCAATAGTGGGAGGTGGGATGCAATATTGCCTCAAGTGGCTCAACTGAAGCTTCCGAGAAACAAACTTGAGGATCTTTATGAGCAGGTATGAAAGTATTCCAACGTGTTGCTTTTAACAACTATTGTATTGTTTTTCGTTGTAGTGACTTGAATCACTGTTGATGTCTAGAAGTTTTTTTGAAGGTAATAACTGACACAATTTTTTCTTATACTTCTGTTCTTACCCATCTCCCAGATTGTTTTGGAAATGATTGAACTTCGTGAGTTGGACACTGCTCGTGCCATTTTAAGGCAAACTCAGGCAATGGGTGTTATGAAACAAGAGCAGCCTGAAAGATATTTGCGCCTTGAACATCTCCTAGTCCGAACATATTTTGATCCACTTGAGGTTTGTGTTATTGTTTAAATGTGTTGTTAGTTCCTGAAACTCCTCATGTCGGTGCTTTGTTTGTTTACATGTTTTTCGCATTTCCATACCCACAATAATCTGATTCTGTGAGTTTCAATTTTTACTCTAGTGAATACACATTCGAAATTTGTTAAAGAAAAACAGTTTTAGTGTTTGGAAGGCAATCGTCACGGTTTATTGCATATTAGTCTGAAGGCAATTTTCAAATTTTTGTCACAAAATATTTTTAATGTTTATTTCAAAATACTTCTGGAGCATTATAACTGCATGATCATATTGATGTTGTTCTTTCACCATGAGCAGCAGCAATCATGTGTGTGCACTTGTGGTCCTCCGCATTAGTTGTTTTCAGTGTGAATCCTTTCTTTGAAGCTTTGATCTCTACTCTAAACGGATTAACATTCAGCTGAAACGAAGTTAAATTTGAGTATTAATATTGTCCAAATTTTTTCTGGTAATTGTTATTTTATGGATCAATCCTGATCCCTTCTCTGAGAAATAAAAAGTTTTAAAAGCTGTAATTTACGCATATGATCTGCCAATTTGTTAACGTATGACTAATTGAGACTTGAAAATGTTCATTGCAAATAATTTTGGCATGTCTCTTTAATGGTATAGTCTATCGTTTACTGGTCTAATTGCTACATTGCTCTTTAGATATTTCAGCAAATACACTTGAAAAGTTGTTGATGTTTATCTTCTCACATATAGGCTAATGGTTTTTCATTCGCATCGTTTTTTATTGATTTTTTTGGTTAATTGTGTTCGTTTCTCTTGCTTCTTTGGAGGCTTTTTGTCAATTTTTGTTCTTAGATTAGTTACTGCCGTAGAAGAAGTTCACGCAATTGGATCCGTGATGAGGACCTTCATAATCAACTACTAATGAATTACTGTCTGATTCGTTGATTTACTTAAGCTTTTACTGATTGTTACTTATCTTTTGGTTGTCTTTTCTTGCTCTGCCAAGTACTAAAGAGCCAGGTTAATATCTGCAGGCATATCAAGAAGCAACAAAGGAAAAGCGGCGTTCATTGATTGCACAAGGTTTTTCTAGCTTGCCTCATGTACATATTTTTTGTTCGACTATTCTTGCCTCACGTTTCCTTTCATTGAGCCAGTCCTTCAATCTGTAGCAACTCCCGCCCAACAGTCGAAACAGCAGAGAGGGAAAACCGATAGTTCTTGGATTAAGGACAGTAAAAGAGGACAGAGGGGAATGAGCGGAGGTATGTCGTAGGGAGGAAGACGGATGAGTGTGGAAGAAGACAGGGGTAGATGACGGGAGTTAACCCTAACACGGGATTTCGAGGTATCCCAGCCTCCTTAATCTGCGATGCACCCTTCTGCTGCATAACCCGGTCTTAAATATTCCCTTACCCTTAATGGGCCCAGTATTGGGTCTCCTACGGGAGTAAGTTGGGCCCAGTGGCCTAACACAATCTTTACTTGAATTTTTTTTTCTCTCCATTTATGGATACACGCATCAGCAAACTAAGACACGATAATGGGCCTATCACTTAACAATTGTTCCCTGTCAGTAAACATTTTAGTTGAATATTCGGGGTGCCATCATGCTTGGTTCATGATAATGTTGGATAAGGGTATAATTCATTGGGTGCCATCTTGTGGTTCATTTATCTTTTCCCCTCGTGCTCATTCTCTAGTTGTTGATGTTGTAGCCATTGCTGCTGAAGTTAATGTGGTACCACCATCACGTTTAATGGCTTTGATTGGTCAGGCATTGAAATGGCAACAACACCAAGGTCAGTGGTCCTTGATTGTGCTTTATATATCTATATTTTAATGATACGTTCATATAGTTTCGCTGAAGCATATTCTTTTTTTTTTTTCTTGCAGGATTACTGCCTCCAGGAACACAATTTGATTTGTTTAGAGGTACTGCTGCAATGAAGCAAGACGAAGATGATATGTACCCAACATCGCTTGTGCACACGATTAAGGTGAGTTTGCTTGTCCAGAACATTCATTGAATTTGCAATGGTGCTTATGTTTGTTGTGAATTGTCTTCTGTTCAACCACCTCATGTAGTTTAAGCGCTTTCTTATTTGCCTTCGTAGCTGTAATAAACAAAAAAATATTGTGGTTTGAAAGGGGAACGTTTAGTAAATATATATATGCTCATGCTTCTTTTAGTTGGTTCAATAATATGGCAAAGTACAACTTATCTGTGTTGTGTTCATGATAATTGTTAAAATGTAAATTACAGACTGATTGATTATCATTCTGATTCGACACTAACAATTAAAGAATGGAGATTGGAATTGGCCAAGCTTATTTATCCTTATTTAGAATAGTGGTAAGACTATTTGGTGTCTTGTCAAGTCAATTAGATACGAGTATATGATCGTATACCGTAGCCATGTGTGTTAGGAGGATTTGAAAGAGACCATAAAATCTTCATGTGTACTCAAGAAGTAGACGCATCATACCTCAGTCTTTGTGTAAGTTTGTTGATGGAGTGATACTTGGTCACAATCGTCAGATCGATGCTTTCAACATCTTCGTCTGGTTGCATTTAGATTTTACCTATTCTCCTCTGGTTATAACTTGTCAAGGAATTGTTTAGACTCTGGCTGACTGGGTTATCACGTTAGTCAGACTGATACTGTGGTACTATAAAAACTCAAGTTTGCAATATGGTTTAGGAATAAAGCTCAATGGTTAGGAAAAGAAGCAACTGCACAAACAGTGCATATAATAATTTTAGTGATGGAAAGAAGATTTTGTGATCTAGTACGATCAGACAGGTGGAAAGAATAAGACTGACTGTTGAAGATTATCTCTCTTTCGGTCCAATCTCGCTCTTGAGACATTAAAAACAGTCGTTTTGTCTTGTGTTGATACAGAGAACTAGGAAGAGAACAAGGTAGAAGTAATAGTGGTATGATCTGTTATGACCTGTAGCAACATAACTGCTCAAGTTTAAGGCATCCTTTCGAATGCAATGGCCTGTCATCACCCAAGGGCATCGAATTGTAGAAATAATTGACCTCTGGGTTCTCTCTTCTCCTTTCTCTTTTCTTGGAACGGATTCTGGAACGAAGTTGAGCAATAATTTCGTAATAAAGGATGGTCCAACGGAAAAGTCCTCAGTCTGTAACAAAACAATAACTTCGAAATTGGCGACAGGGATTTCATGGTGGAATGCCATTCATGGTGCAATGGTCCCCTGCCTTGTAGCAGACAGCTGTTGGAAGGCCCTATGTTTGCTATCAGGAGCGGTGAGTTTGGTTTCGCTATCATGGATGGAATCCCCTTGTGTTCGTGCTCAGAAGCTGCTGGAAGTTTCCATGTTATGGGTGGAGTCCAGCAAAGGTCTCCTACCTTACACTCAGGCCCCATTGTTAGTCCTCCACAGCCAAACATTCTCCATCTACCCCTTCTACAAGAGAACAAAAACCTGACATGGGACTACAATGAAAAGAAGTTACCTCTTACACATACAGCCAATGACAGTGAGAAAATGATAGAAAAACAGAAGTGGATTGAAGAATTCAATGTCGATCTATTGCTGCCCCTTTTTTGTGTGCTTTTTAAAAATAAGGGCTTTTCTCAATAGAATTCTGAGGTTTTGCCTGTCATGCTTGTGAACCTCAAATAGATGGTAGGTTCAATGTCATCCTGTTTCCTATTGTATGATAATAATGGACATATGAACCTCATTGATAAGATAATTATCTTATTCTTTGTTTGATATCGATGAAATATTTCATCAAGGTTGAATATAGTTTATTTTATTTTATTGCGTGCATTGTATCCTATTTTGGAGTAATTAAGCAAACGTCATCATGATGCAGAATAGTGACATCATTGTAACACCTACACCAGAAAGTTTGCTTCGATTTTTATCTGCGAAGAATGCTCATCATGGTTGAATTGATTGATTGATTGGTTATCGAGTTATTCTCCTAAACATTTCTAAATGTGAAGATGATCCATTTGAAATGGTTTTATTATATCCTCGTGATCTGAAAGAAACTGGGGTTTGAAGCATTCCTCCCCCCAGTTGAGTAGAAATAATAATTCCACTATAAAATAATTCACTTACTCTCTTGTATGCCTTCTTTTGTATAAATCCTGCTTTTGTGCATTGTGATATCACGAAAGTGCATTTTCATATTGCCTTTTGAGGCTTGCACTTTGCCGCTATTACATTTGCTTAGTATGGCTTTGCAGTAACTTTTAGAGTTTTTCTGATGCAAACTAGTAATCATTTTGGAAACTCTTGTTTTTTTTCCCTTTCAGTTTGGGAAGAAAAGTTATCCACTTTATGCTCGATTTTCACCTGATGGTCAGTACCTGGTTTCATCCTCTATTGATGGCTTTGTTGAGGTTTGTTGTTTATTATAGATGCTGCGTCAAATGTGTCATTCACATGTTGTTTAAGAATTATTCCATATTTTCCTTAGCTCGAGTAATTGCAGGTTTGGGACTATATAAGTGGAAAACTCAAGAAGGATCTCCAGTACCAGGCTGATGTAAGCAATTTTAATTTTTATCCCAAATCATAACAGGAGCATGCTTTATTTTTATTTACTAAATCTTTAAGCTTCAGCTGGATATAAATATCATCGAATATTGTTCCATGATAACTCTTGTTCCATCAAGATTGGGTTTCTTGGGATAGTTTCAAAAGTTTCAGTATGATATTAACCATGGTTTTCTTAGCGTTGCCTAGTGGCAATGGGGGCAAGATGTGCAAAGTATTCAAGCTGCTTGAATGGGCAGCCCGAAAAGATAATCAGGTGGACCGTCTTATAGTTAGGGCCTGTTTCAGGATGCATTTGTGCATGAGTGGAGGTGTTGAAGTGTTACAATATTTACTCATGTTACATGTCGTGTGATGCTTGATGATGTGTTTGTACATTGCATCTTTAGCGTCTGAATGAACTGCTGCGCAACTTTTGTACATCATACATCATGGGCTGACATATTTGGTTGAATGTGCGGTCGCACAAATGTGCTCAAGACAAAAAGTTGGGACAATTATATAAAATCTGGGAAACCTTTGATTAAAGTCAATCAAAACCAGGCGTTGTCTGGTCGTTTCACCTTGGTGTCTAAATATACAGTGACCAATACCTTAGGCGCTTTAAAACCTCGACAAGAACTTTCTCTTAACTTAATATAAAATGAAGTGCCCTTGATAATGTTATCTTTGTTTTTTCACCCCTCAGTCATTCAATGAGCCAACAACTCATTGATCATTGCTCTCTTTTAGGCAAGAAAAAAACAAGCATGAAGAACAGAAAGATAATATAATAGTATGAATAAAAAGGTACATCCTAAACATACAGATACTGCACGAAGAAATGAATAACATTATATGGAGTAGAAGGATGAGAACGTAAGTCAAGTTAGAAAGGAAGGTGAAGAAAGCGAGTTCTATGAGGGAGCACGTATGTATTTCCAGATGTAACATGGGCCATGAATTTCCAATTGGGGTATATTGTATGAATAGTAGCACTGTTTTTGGCTTTCACCACAGGTTATTGTTGTTTTGAGCCAAGAGAATGAACATGAAAGTTTTGAGGATATGTCTCTAACAGTGAGGTTCCTGGTTTCTCTAGACTCTTTCCTGAATTCGAACCCCTCTCTGATATCTTATAGGTGCCTCTTCGTAAAGAACTCATCGCGACCATGGTTGTGGGTATGCAAATCATGTAAAAATCATTTATTCATGTTTGATTGTTGCTCATCTTCTTCTCTATTCTGCTTTCTTCCTCGTCCTATCTTATGGTTGGGGAGTGTTATTCCTAAAACAATCCATAGGTTGGGCTGTCAGACAATTTTTCTTGCAGTGAGTAATATTTTGTGTATGATATTTTTTTCCCTTGCTTTTGCATGATCCAGAAAGTAAGTTTTTTAAAATCTTTATGCACTCTCCTCAAAGTCTTAAAACTGGATTTATATTTATTGCAAGAATGCTGATGCCATAAAATGTATGCAGGATGCCTTTATGATGCACGACGATCCTGTTCTTTGTGCCGATTTTAGTAGAGATTCTGAAATGTTGGCGTCTGGTTCACAAGATGGAAAGATAAAGGTAGCTCTTATTTTGCAACATTTTGCAAATTTAATTGCCACTAGGTTCATCTTGAGGATGGTTATAGAAGAAATTCTCTTGCATTCACAATTTTGTCAATGTGTTTCATAAGTATACTCTCTGTTTGTTTATCTACCCGCTAATTTAAAAAATTCAATACTATTGGTAACTTTACTAGAATTTTAGAAGGTCACCGTACATAGATTATATCTTGATCCCTACATGCTTTCCCTTTTTAAATGAGATTATTCCATCGTGCAGAGTTCCATGTGACAACAGGGATGCACGATCTGATCTTGCTTTCTGCATGGTTGTGACAAAAGTGCAAGAAAAACGATGGGTTTTGCTATTCCCTCTCTGTGATGCTTGGGGGATTTCCTTCTACTTCACGAGGGATCAGGGGGGCAGTCTCATTTTTGAACAGTGAAGACTTCATGTAGAGTCTTTTAAGGTTGGTGACAATAGTCAGTATTTGTCATCATCTTCTTCATTCACCTTTCATCCACGAATATCTCAGTTAATGGGGTCAGAGATAACAGCTAATGATAATTTAAACAAGTAATATTAGACCATTGTAGAGAGGGTCATTCTAGACTTTGACACGCTATTCAACGACATGATCAGTATGGGTGAAATTTTTATACAATCTACTCTTGCTTTATCAATATGATGAAGCAAAGAAAAATCTCACATGCAGTTAGTCAAAAGATACGGTAGATTTGTTCTTTTTCTGTCATAATCTCTGCGCTTAAGTGGGCTTCGAAAGATTTATAGTTTGCACATGAAGAAACGCTGTGGTGCCCTATTTTGTAGGAACTGAAATTGTACACCTGGGTTCATCTTTCCCATCCTTTGGAGCATCTCAGCCAGTGCATCTTCTCCTCCTGTAAAGCTTTCAGCCCATAAAAGCATCAAGATTATTCACTAGGTGGTTTCGTTGATTGGGTCAGGATGTTGGATTTAGACTAATAGTACTTGTCATTATCAAATGAAGCCCAGCTGAACTCTGCTACAATTGCACTCCGAGTTTAGTATCACCTGTTCGTCTTCTCCGCCCCAATTCTCCCCCACTTTTGCCAATTGTGATAATTCCATCAATTAGTGAGGATGCCCCTTGTGACCTGGAAAATAATGCCATCGTTGCATTCTCGTCCTCTCTTTTCCGTCCCATTGCTAGTATTCCTTACTCCTTTTAACATTGTTGAGTTCTTGTGTGAAGCAAATAATTTCTTCATTCATTCTTAGTCGTTCATCACACTTACTTCCCTAGATTGGTGGATTCGTCCAGATTCATTTGATCCCACTGTCCACTTTTCCCAGTTTTTCCTAGTTCACCTGAGTTATTCTTCCTGTCTACTGCTCACCTCATTCTCTGGATTATTCATGATTTTGCACTTATTGTTGGCCGCGTCAACCTTTGGCTGAGTTCAGCTAAACATAAAGTATCAGAAAATATGTGAGGTTCCAATAATCTCCCTAATGTATTAAATATCATGAAATCTTGGACTTGCTGCTTCAGGTCTCTAAATGTACTTCCTAGGTATGCAAAAAACTCTGTGAATGATAATCTAAGGTTTTGACAAACATTACCTGGTTCGTATAGGGAAAATATCGTTTAAAGACGCACGGATACGAGGAGGCTATTGCAGACTCCTCATTCCTAGGTAAAATTAAGCGTTAGAATCAACACCACTGTCTCCCTTATTTCTTGGGATGTAGAAGTCTAATCAATCAACATTCGTTGATGCAAATAATAAATTGTGGTAGTGCTTTTACATCTTTGCTTGAACTTCAAAAATGTATATGTTGGTTTAGGTGATTACTAAATTTCGAACGTTTATAGTCTTATTTTTTTGATCTTGCTTCACCTTGGTAATGCAGTCTTCCTTTAACATCTGTCCAGGTTTGGCGTCTAAGGACTGGTCAGTGTTTACGTCGTCTTGAACATGCACATTCCAATGGTGTCACCAGTGTTGTATTCTCTCGTGATGGAAGCCAGCTGCTAAGTGCATCCTTTGACAGCACTGCAAGGTTCCTTAAGATCATGGATATTCTGTCTACACTAGTTGCAACGTGGCATCAACTTCGTTTGCTAATTTTTTTTGGTCCTAGAAAATATTTACTGTCTCTATTAGTCTTCTTATTTTGAAAGAAAATGTGGGATACATTGCTGGTTTCATCCTAGAGATATAGTAACAAGAACGGTGGGGTGAAATATGCCAAATCTGGTCAATTACGAAAAAATATTTCTCCTACAAAAAGTACTTCTGTCTGAAGAATTAGTTACGTGATTATTAGTTTCTCTAATAAAAAAATGGCTGTAAGGAGAGTGTACAATGGTGCGACGGGAAAAACCTTTTCGCGTAGGCCCTTCTATCTTGAAGGATCAATTTATTCCTCTCCTGTGAGGATACCTTTGTCCCTGTTGTAAGAGGCTACTGAAAAATAAAGCTGTCTGGTCCTTTGTACATCTCCCAAGAAAAAGAAATGTCATTGTGCGTCTTTAGTCATTCAAAGGTTTTTCTTGTCACCTTGCAAATTGAGTCAACCTTAAATGATACAATTAATCAAACTTTCTCTAATGCTCTCTTGCATTTCCATTTTTCAAGAAATCCTTCTGAAGTATTAAGATGAATTATATATTTAGCTATGGGCTGAGGGCTTTTTCATGGTGATGATTATATTATAAATAAATCTGTTTGTTCAATTTATGGCTATGACAGTTCTTTGAGTCTTAGTTCTAACAATATACCCTATGAGGCCCATTCTCTCGTGAAACTTGCTAGGTTGGTTCAACTATAGTACTTCCTCTTTATGCTTGCATTTCAGTTGATCTATGGACCTTATAGAACTGACTAAACTTCACATATAATTGTTGTTTAATGTGGAAAATTATGAGATCTGTTTCTTTTCTGCTAAGGAATGGGATACTACCAATTATTTGACAGCTGTTTACTTTTGGCCGATGCTTTCTTGTAAAGTAACTCTGTAACTACACACTTGATTCATGAGTAAAGTATACTTGTAACTTCGAGCTCTGGAAAATGTGTGTACTGACATGGGCACGTAAATAAGGCATGCAAAATATTTTAATTAAAGGCTCAAGGGTATGGTGGAAAATACGTACATATATGGATTTGGCTGTTGGTTGTGAAGAACTTCTAGATTATGCTTTTACTAGTCTTCTAACGTATTGAAAAATTTGGTTTTGGAATCCCACACGTGTTGTGTTCAAAGCTCAAAAAGGCATTCTAGGATTTGATATGGACTGTTGTGGCTAATTAAGCTCCGGAGTTGTGTTGCGAATAATGGCATGTAAATCAAATTGCATTGTTTATATTTGTAACCATTTTTTTTGTAAAGGAAACATGATGGCTTCTTTCATCTTTTTGGCAGAATCCATGGCCTTAAGTCAGGGAAGTTGTTGAAAGAATTTCGTGGTCACACTTCTTTTGTAAATAATGCAATATTTACAAGTGATGGAAGCCGGGTTATTACTGCCTCTAGTGATTTTACTGTGAAGGTATGGTCATCTACATCTATTAAATCCCATTCTCATCCTTCACATTTCTGGGCCAAAAAATGGAGTCATGCTCAATTAATTCTTCCGATCCATCCGATGTTTCCTAATATCTTGGACAAATCCACAGTTAGCTTTCCTTTGACCATGATTTCCTTATCCTCAATATCTGTTCGTTAGCCACAGTTGTACTTTTTGAAAGTGTGATCATGTCAGGTGTGGGATCTGAAGACCACAGATTGCTTACATACATTCAAGCCACCCCCTCCTTTAAGGGTACTTCATTCTTCTTGTGGTTATCTTTTTCCTTTTCAATATCTTTTCAGTTTATACGATTCCATTGGCATCTATGTGATGTGATTTTTTTGACCTTGCTAGGGTGGTGATGCAGCAGTAAACTCCATCCATCTGTTCCCCAAAAATACTGAACACATTATAGTTTGTAACAAGACTTCATCTATATACATCATGACACTTCAAGGGCAGGTGCACGTTTACTTAGGAATCTTTCATAATTTGAGGCAATCTTACGATGATTACTTCTTTCTATCTGCAAAATGATTCTGTTAATTAGTGGCAATGGACGCTGAAGTGATCCAATATGTGTATGCTTCCACGCAGTTTGTTGATGTGCTTTCTTAGTGTTGAGCCTTCAAATAACAAAGTGCTAACAATGGATGATAAATATCTTTTGGCTTAATCTAAACGTCAGGTTGATTGTTTGTTGAAGGAAAATATGTTGTTGACATCAATGTAGAGGATGGTGGAGCTATTTTTCTTGACCTGAAAGTTACAAGATTTCACAATCATGTCCATTTTTTTAAACAATCATCTGGCAAACATAAAGGTAGCCATTTGTACATGGGCTCAAAGCCTCTGCATTGCTGCAGAAGTTGTGTTATGCAAAAACAAAAATGTAAATAAATACACCGAAAGTTTCTAAGGGCTGTAGGTGGGGATACAGAAAAAATGGCACCTGTTTTTAAACATTGCTAGCTTGCTAAATGAAATTTGTGCCGCATTCATTTATTCGTAATTGTATGTTTGAATCAATTATGAAGGGAAGAAAAAAGGAGTATTGAATGGTACACTAGATTTTATGATTAAATCTTCTATTGTTATTGATGTAGGTTTATGGACTGAGCTCGAGCTCCCACATATTCGTCCCGTTTATCTTTTTATTAAAAGGATTTCGGATATTTCATATCTTCACTTCTCATAAATGAAAACAAATACTTTAATAGTTATTAATACAGTTGTGAAGTTGCTTAAATCCTCTTTACTCTTCCAGGTTGTTAAGAGTTTTTCTTCCGGTAAGAGAGAAGGAGGAGACTTTCTTGGTGCTTGTACTTCCCCAAAAGGAGAATGGATTTACTGTGTTGGTGAAGACAGGTAATTTCTAATCGTGTTCTTGTGCCCTCTTTTTGATGTTTTTCATTATAATATTCCTTTTAGTATGCTGGTCTTGCTAAATATTCGGGCAGTAAGAACATGTGATCCATAGTTAAGTTGGCTAGGCATCATCAAAATATTTTACCAAGGTGATGTATGCCTAAACATCATCCTTTGGGGATGTCAATGTTGAGACTGTAGTGGGAGAAAGAGAGATAAAAGGAGGCGATGAGAGACCGCTGTATTCTAAATTAACCAATTTGATCTTGTGGAGAGAGTATCATATTCTAAGTTGCAAGTCCTAATCAGAGTTGTCATTGGACGATTTGATTTTTTAGAAGTAATCCCTTAGTTTCCTTTTAAATAAAAAACGTTAAAAACCAAGCTAAATTCGTTGAATTTTCTGGCCAGTCTTTCTCAGTTTCATTTGGATCTGTTAGTTTCTTACTGGAGCACTGCTGTGAGAAGAATGTGGAAGAGTAACATCTATTTCACAGTGTAGAGATAGAAGATTGAAATAGAAGAAGAAAGAGAAAAGAGGTAAAGTAACTTGTGAATCATCATTAATGGCTGTTGGCTGACACCAACTACCACTATAGGCTGTTGCCTTGCTAGAAAGTGTGAAACCCCAGGGGTGACAATCATGGGACGAATAATCAAGTGTCTCTTATTTTGTACCTTAGATTGTTGAATCTGGTCCAAGTTCATGCTGGAGCTTTGAGGGTGGGAGTGATATGAAGGTGGAACAACTGAAGGGCCTATAAATTGGACGATCTCATTTGTGGGGATTTCTGCGGAACGTATCTTGGTAGTTACTACTGAAGTAATGGTGGAAACTTGGGTACTGGTTGGTGCTTGGGTTGGGATAGCTCCTATTCTAGCAGATTCAACGCAATACCTCTATAATTTTGGTGGAAACTTTGTCTTCTGCTTGAGTGTTGTGTGCACTTGGTTGGCTACGACTGCATAAGAATCATCCGCTGGGATATTTTTGCACCAAATTTGATGGTTTGTAAATTTAGAGTCCGAAGAACTTGACCTTTGATAGGTTATTGTTTCTGGCTGGCTCCAATCCTCTTCATCCAGTTTAAATTTGGTCGATTGGTTTGAACTAAATTTGGTCAATCCTCTTCATCTTTTGGTATTGACTTGATGGAAACCACTGACACACTCGAGGGACATTCGGGGGATCAGAAACTGAGCTGGTGACTACGGTGGGATGGTTCCATTAGGGTTTCCTGTCGGTTTGGTCTTAACACCCAAGGGGGTGGGGGGGGGAGGGGGATCGGCCTGACATCATGCTAGATGTGAGATGCATGCCTGGAATACTAATTTGACCCTTTGAATTCAATAATTCCAATGAATGGGTTTGAAGTAGACATTTCGAGTGTTTAGATTTAAGATCACCAGACATCGATCACAAGGACCACCCCATGATGTTCTCCTCTTGAACATCCAAGGCACTTGGGTTTGGCCGACAGACCAAGGCCATGGTAAGCAACCGTTGACATAACTAGTCTCTTACTCAGAGGTGCACCTGTATCGACTGAAATAACAAGACTGTGGTGCAGTCAACTTTGTCGCCAAAGATATATAGATTTTTTGAAGAAAGAGGTATTTCAGTTGGCATTTTCAGTGTTCTCCTAGCTAATGAAGCTCCCCAGGGCCTTGAGGAAGTGTTGTGTGGTTGATTGGGATTCTGTTGGACATAGAGCTTGAGGCTCCATTCAGTTCGGATTAAGTAGCAGAAACACGAGTTACATGCTGAATTTAGCTCTCTAGCATCTCCCTAGGCGACATGTAGGTTTTCTGCTAGTTGATTACAAGCCGTACATCTTTCCCATTTTTCTGTTTTCTTCGAATTTTTGACTGGCTTTTTTTGGTTTTAAGTTGACTTATGAGAATGAACGCCTTTGCAGGAACCTGTACTGCTTCAGTCAACAATCTGGTAAACTAGAACATCTCATGAAGGTAAAGAGTGCTCTTTCTTTACCAAGGCAATACCTAATATCTAAATGGCCTGCTATTTTCAGTGAGCTACTTTCAGAGCATGTTTTCTTATCTACTGCTTCAGTCATGTTTTCTTATCATATATGAGCATTAATTATACCCAATAGCATTTGTCTACTGCTTCATGTGTCTGGAATTTCTAATAGCATTTGTTTCTCATAATATATCGCACGATATTCATCACTTTTGTTTTATTTTCTATCTGATGTCTGCCTGTTGCAAGATGATGCTTCCTGAAGAAGTGAACCGTCTTTTTGCCTCATTTGCCTTGATATTTGAGCATTGTAATGAATCAAATACACCCCTTTATGCGCATAATCAGTACCATAATTATAATTTTGCTAGAAAGATGAAGCCCTCGCTTACTTCCACGTCATCTGTTTCACCCTCTCATTGCATAGTGCCACTTCAAGCTACTGTTTGTGTAATGGCACACGCTTTGGCATATTTCTAGTACTTACTAATTGGGGTAAAAACCAGGTTGGGTTTGGTTGGGGTTACAATCTTACATAGCCCGATGGCACCTCGACTAAGGGGGCGGGCTTCTTCCCTGTTGTTGGGGCATCTTTTGTCTTGGCATGACAAATTAGCCGGCGACATATTCTCCTTAATCAAAGGCTGAATCAGTTTTTTTCTTACTTTTTCTATTGATTCTGATCTCGCAGGTTCATGAGAAGGATGTGATTGGGGTCACTCACCATCCCCACAGGAACTTAGTCGTCACATTCGGTGAGGACGGGATGAAAATATGGAAGCCTTGACTTGATCTTGCTTCTGCCTCGCTGTAATCTCCATCACAGGCTTGCATTGTTTATTATTTGCCAAGTAATCCTTCTTTATCTGTTTTTTGATCTCTCCAAGAGGACCCTTCTTCAATCAAAGATGTTTTGATGGATCATTCTGTGATCTTCAGTGAACGATCACGAACATATGCACTAGATTAACTTCCAGTTGCTCCAAATCATACAGCGCATGCTTTCTTGGAAAATATTTTTGGCTTGAAACAACAAGAGAGACCTCAATGAGCGATATCAAGTCACAGAAACTAAGAATATATGAAAAACGGTTTCTTCAGTGATCCAATCTCTCAAAGGTCGTGGCATTTCTGGGCTTACGATGTATGGATTGTGTTATGCCTTGCTTTATTTGTTTCGATCCAATTATATATTACTGGCATCTATCTTGTTGTTGGGTTCCTTACGAAGAGGATGTGGAGTCCTCTTGAGCTCAGTGAGCCTGCTTGAGTCTGTTCTGTTTAATGAGAAGGTGGCAGATTGTGATGTTTGGTGTATTATCCGAAGATGGAATACTTTTATTCATGACCCAAAAATGGTTTATTTTTTTTTGCTTTCCAATCCTTAGTAATAATTCCTCTGAAATATGTGATCCACAAGATCCTGTTCCTATACTTTTTTTGATCATCTGAAATGGATGATATTAAGTAAACACATTCCGACTCCAAATAGTTCCCAAAGGGATCATCTGGTCAATCATGGCGATGTCGTGGTGCTCAAATGATTCTTAGCTCCCCCTAGATTCCATTCTAATGCCATTGTAGATGTTCATGATGTGATATTTTTCTGTTTTTTTTATATTATTTTTATAGAAAATAGATCTCAATTTTTGAGAGCAAAAACTTGGATCAGAAGAGGTTCCTCCTTTGGAAATTTCCCCCGGAATTCAAAAAAGGCAGATGACAGGTGCCCATATACTGATAGCATGAGTGCTCCTTTGGAGTCTATGTAAATTGCTCTTCATTTTATCAAACAAAAATGTGAGAAAATGATTTGGTTACGAAACTGAGATTATACTGATTTTTGACTGTGTACCGGAACTAGATGATCATACATACGCCCAGTCTGGTGCGATTAGTTCTCTATTTCAATTTACTTTAAAAAAATCAACCCTGAAAGGAAATATGTGTACACATACCCCACTGGATTGAGTTCCGGTCGAAGCCAATGATTTCCTCACGATTGATTTGGCAGTCCTATGGTCAAATTCTCTCTCTCTCTCTGTGTGTGTGTGTGTGTGTGTGTTCAAGCTGACCGAGGCTTCACTATACTCCGGCCATAAATGAACCATTCTAATGCATGTAGCCTAGAAAGGCATGTATTGCTATTTAGTAGTCCATTGGATGTTAGGAAGCACTGTTGAGTGTAAGAACCAGTTTCAGAGACGCATAGGACACCAGCACACTTGATTTGGCCACAAGTTCTTGAAAGGGTTACAGAACCGACTTAGAATCAACAAACTGGAATATCACAACGAAATACTAAATATGTGATTTGAAGCTGTAACAAGCATTTGTGATTTGAATTATTTATTTCCCGGTGAATAGAAAACAATCAATTGTTTCAGGCTATTTAAGCTTTGGTAGGTGGCTAGAATCCACATTTTCTCATACATAAGATCTGGATTAGGGGGGTTTATGGCTCAAGTGCTTGAGGTTCCTCGATTGGTGAAAAATAAGAGCATGAAAGAACAAGAACGTTGATGAACCCAATATCCAAACTTAGAACTCATTTGAACGCATGTGATATGTTTTGAGCATGCAGCCATTGAATAACTACTGCAATGAAGCTACTGGCTGGGTATAAATTATCCTCTCTTTCCACAACTCACAGAGAGATTCCATAAGCGTGTGCCTGCTCTGTTCTACTGTGATCTGATCTTCTCCCCAAAAGCTGCTTCCACACAAAATGCATTCGCATTAAACCCAAATTTTTTGAGCTTTCTTACTTTTGAATCCTGTTTACAAAACCGTGGTCTTATCTGGTCGAAGATGGTCTGATCTGAGCTTCATCTAAGAACTAAGCTTTGAATAAAGGCTTTCTCAACATGATTTTAATTGGTATGTTGATAACTATACACATCAAATTACTTAACAGAGTGAGAAGGGGCAACCTTACTGTTCAGTTGCTTATGAAATCAGCAGTTTTAGTCTTCATGTCAGTTGACAGGAGAACTCAGCTGACTGCCAATTTGTCGCCCAACTGTTTATGGTAAACCTTGATTAAGCCAGTATCATCGGCAGTCTGAAGCTTTTTGCTCAATACGGTTCTGTAGTGGTCATCCTTGTCTTCCAAGCTACTTAAAAGTTTTACCTGAGAAGCATCCAAGAAAGAATAGCATGAGTATGTGGAGGTCAAAGGCCGAAATAGAAGGCTAACATTTTCAGAACAGTTGACACAATTGGTATAATCATGTCAATCAAACAACTTGGACGGATTCTTATACAGAGATTCAGTCATACTCTTATGGATTGAGGGATCCAGCAGGCCAGAAGCCAGCACAAAGATTCAGTCATAGTCTGTCATAGATAGTAATATTTTTCTGGGCATTAACTTCGTGATACGCAGGCAATAAATTATCAGTTTTCAGACAAGATTCACGCGGAAATGCAATGAAAATTCCATATAGTATGTTTACTTGCTACAAACTTTGAACTTCACCTGTCTCTGAAATGAGTCGAATTCATTGGAACTCAGTGACCCATCCCCGTTAGCATCCAACAGTTGCATGAGTTCCTGAGCATCGTCTCCTGTTGCTCCAAGCCCTTTCATCACATCTGTAAGCTCCTCTATGCTGATCCTACCATCACCATTTGTATCAAGAAGATGAAACATTCGATCTTTTTTCTCAGCCTCAGCCTCAGCCTCGACTCCAACAGTCTCTTTCAGATCAGCAGGATCTCTAAGGCGTAGGGCTGCGAGTTCAGCTGCAGCCATCATTATGGCTTTCAATCGCTTTGCCTGAATGATAGCAAACAAAAGTCAAAGCTTAAAGTCGGGGGATCATATGTGCAAAACGTAAGCCGAAGAAACATGTGCCTACATGGTAGTGTTTCTCAATCATTGTACGGGTCATAATCATACACATATATAGAAGAGAAAACAGGGAGATGGGACATTGACTTTCCCCATTTCGGATGTAATTAACTACAGAATGCTGTTTTTTTTTTTCAACTATTAGCAGAACAGGAGGTAGAAGCACACAGAATCATCTAAAGACTGTTGAGACTGTTCCTTGTCATACAGATGTTTTACAGCATATCTACAATCACTAATGAAAATAACAAACTCGTGGAGAAATCATTAAAAAAAAAGAAGAGGGCCAGGCCCGGAAGATCATACCTCAGAAGGATCCGTGAGGCCACCCTTGTACAATGAATGGGAGGCAGATCCACCGGTGGCCAGTGTGTCCATTTCTTTAGTACGGATCTGAACCTCCATCAGTGGCCTGGGCTTGTCATCATCACTGATATCAACAGCCACATGTAAGCTCCTGTACCCATTTGGCTTGGGTCTGGCTATGTAATCTTTCGTCCTGGATGGGATTTCATGCCACAAGGACCTGATTATTTCGTGCGTTCTGTAGCACGCTCGACGACCTCTTTCGAGCATATTATCCCCAGGCCTTGGACTCAAAACGACCCGTAAGCCCAGAATGTCATTCACATCCTCAGGTCTGCGGCCGTCCTTCAGCAGCTTCTTCATGGTGCTGAAGCGACTCTTACGCCGACCTTTGATTGCAATGTCGTCGACCAAACTCGACAGCTCCTGATCTCTGATCAGAGCCTCAAGCAAATCCTCCCTGTAGGTGTTTATGGAGGATCTTCCCACCTCATGGCTCAGCCATTCATCCACAGAATGGTAAGAATGGGGGAACAAATGCTGGAAGGAGAGGTCCTCCAGCTCCAGTGATAAGGCAGTGGCGCCTATGGCGTGCGCTAAGGGAGCATATATCCTCATCACCTCGAGAGAGAGCCTCTGCTGGTGGTACCTGGAGAGGTAGCTCAGATGCCTCATCCTGTCAAGTTTGAGAGAGAGCTCCAGAATGATTGCCCTGATGTCGTAGTAGGACAAGCAGAACTTCCTCAGAGCAGCTGCACTCTCGTCGTCCAGGGTTTCCACTTTTGAACGGATTTTCCTTATCCTCAAGCTCTCGTACAGCAGATGAGCGATGCCGACGCCAACCTGCTTCTTGACCTCGAGCAAGCTTATTGCGCGCACCTCCAACAGCACCCTCATCATGCCTGCAGAGATGACTTCTGCATCCATCTGCAAATTCAAAGGAACGAACGAACGCGTGATGGAGTAACATCGCGGAGAAGTTATAAATCTGTTCCAAATGTTCTTCACGGGAATGATTGATCAGAGTGGGGGGTTGGGGAGGGGGGGGGGCATCTAATCTGTAGATGAATCGGAAAAATCAGCTGAAACCACGGGGCATGGAATGCGCCAGGAATTTTATTTCAAGAGTGATTCTGACGAACATAAATCTTATACTGAAAAAGAAGAGATGGGATGAAGACCGGAAAGTATACCTGGAGATCGGCGAGGGTGCAGGCAATGGCGAGGGCCCTGGAGAGCGGAGGTCGTCCGTCTGGCCCCACAGGCATCCTCCGGAGGAGAGGTATCGACAGCGTAAGGGATCTGAAGAGGAGCTGAGTGGAGCACGTGGAGAGGGCCGTCGTCCCCATCCGCTCCGTCAGCTCATTGAATACCCCCACCAGTTCCGCCACCATCTTCCCTCCTGGCTGCCCCACCAGCACCGTTACCTTGTCCGAGGTGCTCGGCAGCGAGGAAAGCGATCGATCGAGGGGGATCGCAGCATCGGATCGTACTCCGGCGACTCTCCGCCGGGGAAGATGACGACGGGGAATCGGACGGAAGCGAATCAGGAAAGGAATTCTCGAAGCCCTAGCTGTGGAGGAGTGAGGGGGGTCGAGGGGAGCACAGCGAGCAAGGTGGCCGGAAATCGCCATCGCCGAGGGAGAGGATCTCTCAGACTCGCCTGGCGGCGCCGCCGTCCCTCCTCTTCCCACTGACGGCGGCCCCCGCCCTCTTTGAGTGATCTGAATCTCTCAGCGACTGTTGGCCAGGGATGCGCCACGTAGGATGAGCATTTTTTTATAGTTTTGACTTCGTTCCGAGGCCAACGAGAATTTTGATTGAAACCCATATAAATATTTTTTTGAGCTTTGTTCTATAGTTTGGCTTTGTTCCGGGCTTATCGAAAATTTTGGTTGTACCACAAATAAATATTTTGTTGAACCTTTTTTTTATAATTTTGGCTTTGCTCCGGGCCTATGAAAAATTTGGTCGGACGTTAGAATAAATATTTTGTTAAGCCTCTTTTTATAGTTTTTACTTTGTTTTGGGGCCCAACGAAAATTTTGGTTGAAGCTCAAATTAATATTTTTTAAGGCTTTTTTATAGTTTTAGCTTTTTTCTAGGGCCCAATAAATTTTTTGGCTGAATCTCAAATAAATAGTTTGTTAAGCTTTTTCTTATAGTTTTGGTTTTTTCCTGGGGCCCAACGAAAATTTTGGTTGGACCTCAAAATAATATTTTGTTAATCCTTTTTGAATAATTTTGGCTTTGTTTAGTTCGACAAGAATTTGTTCCGGGGCCAAATGAAAATTTTGGTCGAATCTCAAGTAACTATTTTGTTGAACCTTTTTTTATAATTTTCCCTTTTTAACGAAGATTGTGATCGGATCTCAAATAAATATCTTATGAAACCCTTTTTTTATGGTTTTGGCTTTGTTCCGGGGTGGTCTATTCCCAAATAAATGTTTTATTGGGCCTATTTTCCGAGGCCCAATGAAAAAGTGGGCTGCGCCCATGTAACACCCCTCATTCCGTACAAGGTCAAAGGGTAATTTTTAGGAAATCTACCACTTAGAAACCCTAAACAGTAATTAGTGTCACGGCATTCAAGAGAATAGCGGTCAACCTAATAGAACCATCAATTTTTACTCCAAATATCTTGATCTTCTGAATATTTTATTTATTTTTTTAATTTCTTTTTGTGAGGAGATGAAGGTTTAAGAACTAGTGGGCCCCACCAAGTATGTGGATCATAAATACGGTGTGAAAGTAACTTGAGATCCATCAATGAAAAATATAGCTAAAAAATACATGCATTTTTGACTCTTTTTTTTTTTTTTTTAACGCAGACAAAGATTACCTTTCAAGAACCCAAGAAACTAAAATTATTAAAATACATGTGAGAGAAATGAAAGGTCGTAATGAAGTGATGGGAGCATTTAATCAGATGAGTAATCCATGAAACCTTTTAAAAAAACCATTCAGCGAAAAATAACTCTCTCTCTCTCTTTCTCTCTCACTCTCTAAGAAACCGACACTTCATCTCACATCAAGAAAAGCTCTACCTCTGCCCTTTGTTTTATCCTTCTTCGGGTGAGGCTTTGGGACGCGACCACGTTTGAAGATGAATCAGATTCGCGAGAAGAATTCCCTCTCTCTCTCTCTCTCTCTCTTTTTCTCGATAGCGTTTCTGCAGATAGATTAGATTATAGGAAAGCCGCCGTCAACCCTGCTGGGGGGGGGGGGGTTACACTACCGCAGTGAAGAAGGTAAGGTAGGTAGCTGAGGGGAGGCCTTTGAGGATGATTTGAATAGGCTCCGCTCCGCTCCGCCTCCTCTCCGCTCCGCCTCCGCTCGCATTGAAGAAGAAGGCGGCTGCTGATCTTCGCAAAAGAACGACCTCGCTGGCTGAATAATAATCCCCCCAGATCGGGCAGCCGCGCGGAGAGCTGGGGGTGGGTGGGCGGAAGGCTCTTGAAACCCTTCTTCCTCTGGGCGGGCGGGCGGGCGGGCTCTGCAGCATCATGCTCACCAGAATTGGAAACCCCCAGGAGGAGGAGCTAGCTTTCCACTTACTCTGGTGGGGGGGCCTTGCGGTTAGCTCCCTGGGAGCGCTGCATCTGGGACTGCAGAGAGTACTGTCTCTGCAGGTCCTTGAGCCTCTCTATCAGCTCCTGGAATGTTGGGCGGAGGTTTGGCTCGCTGTTTTCAGATTAATTAATTAACAGCTAAACAGACCTACAAAGGGAAACCTACATGAAATAAGCTAAATTTAGCTAAATTTCTTCCGACAAGCAAGTGAGGAATTAACAAATAACTAGTATTTTTTAACTAGTTCACTACTTAATTATGGAAAATGGGGGAGGGATTAGGTTCGGGCCAGTATTTACAGATAATAATCAGCATGACAGATTGAAGAAAAACACAAACCGCATTCTATGTTCAGTAAATTTTCTTCGAGCAAATAGGTGAGGAATAGTAAACTAATTAGAACAGATAAACAAGGGACGGGATCATGTTCCGATCACTGTTTTAAGATGAATATTTGGATGAGGGACGGGATGGAAAACATGGAAATGGAGGAAATCTTCTAAGATTCATCAGCTTTTTTTTGAGCGAATGGGGCGAGGAATTATTGATTATGCAACCAATTCATTAGTAAGGTATTAATTAAATCAATAAGGCAATTTGAGCAGATGAGAGCGGGGATGGGACCTGTGCCAGCAGCTGCTGATGATTGATACCCATTGTGGGTCGAGATCCTCGGGGAGCTCCAGCCGTTGGTTCATGAATCCCACGGCTCCAATGACCTTTAACGCGGCATTTAAAGAATAACAACAAACACAGAGAGAGCGTAAAAAATAGGCGCATAGGAGAATAACATAGGTAAAAACAGAGGAAACCCACCTGCATTGAATTGAGATTATCCCAAGGGATCTTCTCGGTGACCAGCTCCCATAATACTACCCCATAACTGTACACATCGGACCTATTTTGTCCACACAATAACAGGCTTGGAATAATTAGAAAGCTAAGAAGGGCATCTGGATTTTATCTCAAAAAAGAAAAAAAAGGAAAAAAAAAAGGAAGAGTGCTGCGTATACTTCTCATCGGCATGCTCATTGCGAAGAACTTCAGGAGCCATCCACTGGGGCTACAGCACCAAAAAAGATAAATAAATTAAAAAAAATAGAAAAGGCAGCAGCAACAATTGAATTAATTTCGTCAAGAGCGGAATGGTTGTTGTAATTACCGTTCCTTTTCCCGTGTTTGATGTCAAATATGTCTCGTGCTTCAGACGCGAGAGTCCAAAGTCACCAACCTGCCAATCAAATGAATTTCTCCTTGTTTTGTGTTATTTTTTGAAACGCTGTAATAAGTGGCAGCTCCTTGTCGAAGAATTACTAAACCCACCTTGACAGTCCAATTCTTGTCCACTAAAAGATTTGAAGATTTCAAATCACGGTGGAAAATGGGCGGGTTGCAGTGGTGAAGATAATTCACCCCTCTGGCCTACAGGCGAAGAAGGCAGATCATCATACTCAATCATTCTGAATATGTCAAAGTTGAAAATTATGCTCACAATATCCAGAGCCATATGAACACGGCGTCGCCAATCCAGCCTAGTTGTCGCACGTTGAAGAAGTCGAAATAAACTACCACTGCATGGGGGAGAAAAGTGAAAAAGCCAAAAAGAAAGTACTCAAACACATTGAGAATAATAAATAAATTATTTTTCTCTTGAGATTCCAGTTAAATGTTTTGCAAACGGAAGTTGTTGGATCTGAAAAATACGATTTTTTTTTTCCTTAAAATGTAGTCAGCAATGAGAGAAGATCTCCCTTCTCTTTTCCACTCACAATGTGGCAGAAATCGTCAAAAAAACTAATTAATTATAATTATAAAAAATAAAATTATTAGATATAGGCAAAGATCATCACAGTCCAATACATCTCAAATAAAACAACCATGAACTATATATATTACATACTCCAATTTATGGCTAACAGAATCAGGTGATTCCAAGTGGATCTAGGGAGCCCAATAGTTAGAATAAGAGAAAAAGTTAATACATGCACAGATCATCTTGGTCCAACTTTCCTCAAATGAAGTCCTGAACTATGTTATATACAGAAGAGCATGGCTAGCAGAATAAGCTGATTGGTTGATAAAGGCAAATATCATTCAGCCCATTCCCTCTCAAATAAAATGCCCTGGAAACCATCAGGATAAACCAAGGCCACAATGTCCAATTTGCTATTAAGATCATAGCAAGGAGGGGTTCTTACAAAATGGGAGCTATATTCAGGCTAAATTAATGCCTAGATGGGTAAGCATTTATGAGAGCATTAATAAGAGCATGGCGCACACCCAAGCAATCTGAGAGACAATAGCAAAATAAAATCGTTGTCAGACGGAAAATTTCAGAGCGAGGCAGAAGTGGGGCAAACCGTGGCAAAAACTCTGTAATGATGCAGAGACGTTGAGGAGAGGTGACTGAGCCCATGAAAAGAAGTATATTTGGATGCCGCAGTCTCTTCATAAGGGATACCTGAGATAATATAAAGTAAATTTTAATACATCATAATAGAAAGATCAACTCACAACGGAGATCACGTACGAGATGGCTTCTAACCTAAAAAAATATGGCAAGAATGGCCTTAAAACAAACACCAATCAACAAAAGGGGAGATTATTAAAAATATTTAAAAGTTGACCCAGCATAGAAAGGTCAATGTTCAAGGCTACGCAGCGAAACATGCGTGTAACTCTGTTCTACATCAATCTACAAGGACTGACCCTCGAGTTCACAACAATAAGAAGAAAAACCTCCAATTAAGTCACCCTTCCAAAATAACAAACAAAGAGAAAATAAAGAAATTCTCAGGAGAAGTCACAATCTGCGGGTGTAATAGGAATTAACAAGCACCCCAGATGTGACGAAGGATGCATCAGATTTTTTATCTCCAAATCACAAGGAAAGTATCCAAAGGACTCTTAGTTTGACTTAGAACCAAACGTTGAGTTAGTATCCGAAGAATCTATCTCTAGATCAATAGAAAAGAAATTTACAAGATTTGAACATAACTTGTTACAGAGAGATTTGAAGGTATCTAGCTTCAGATCACTAGAAATGAAATGCAAGAACATCGAGTCAGGTTCCTAGTCAAGTCGCTAATGTGACAGATGTCTGACTGTATGAACAATTGTATAAATCATAGTAGAAGAATTGTTGACACTTCTGAGGTTTTGGATCAAACTTATAATTAATGTTACAAAAAAACTACTCCAACGAAAAGTTTTTATCCTACAATAAAGGTGTTGATGCCGTTAATGCCTCCCAATTCTCAGTTTACAGTATACCTAGTGATTGGTTCGTGTATTTTGCATGGAATTGAGTTAGGTAAGTACATGTTCTTTGCACAGTCGATGATAACAGGCTGTTTAGGAAGCCATGGCCAACTGAAAAGGATGCACAGAATAGAAACTACAAATGATGGTATCCTGCACAGAATCCTATCACTTAAATGCATAGAAACGCACTGTTTCTAGCGAAGCAGATAGGATCAAATCCCTTGTACAGATGAGAGAGAAAAGGAGAAATTTCTAGCAAGAAGCTAGAAAGTAGAACACCGAAGTCTGTTAATATAAAAGATTCCTTCTGGTCTCAATCCTTTTCAAAAAAATAATCTTCATAATAACCCATATCCACAGCTTTTGCACAGCTGATAACAGACTAGCAGCTTTGCTAAATATAGCCAGTAAATTCTGCAAAAAATTAAAAAAAAACCTAAGAAAGAAATGACCATAGGGCCTGCTATCACTAGCATATCTCCGAAACTTCTCTCTGAAAATGGATAATACCAGCTATTCATTATCTTTTAATGATAAAAGTTCATGTAAGTGTGGATAAGGCCTCTGTAAAACGTCTATTTAGTCCATAACAAGAACCCCAAATTTAGAAGGGATTCTACAAAAAACTTCTGTACCTGAAAGACGGAGAGGAAGCCCAGTCATCCAACACCAGGGTGGGGGTCACCACAGAAACACTTAAAACTTTAGAGTTCCTGGTAGAAAAAGACGAATTGCCCCTTACAAAGAAGCATCTAAAATTTTGGGATACCAGTCTTCATTGAGGTTTAACATTCTCAACTGGATTGAAACCATTCCCCAGTTCCTTAACCGAGGCTTCTCTTTCTACATCCAAATTTCTATCAGAGAACTCTTACAGAGGTACCCCAAAGTTTTCATCTTCAGCGGAAATCTCCTCAACTGCATACCCTCACAAATCCTTATGCCACATGTTGGACCGAAGTGATATTACCCCAGCAACATCATCCACTCACCCAAGTTTAGGCAGTGAATAACGCCATGGGATAAAGCATGCCCATCAGAATTTAGGATCCTCATGTTCTCTAATATCTAATAAGCTGGCAGCAACTTTAAAATTCAGACAAGTCTCTGAACAATCCAGTTATGGATTGTTGTACGGCTGCACTTTCTTCACAGAGATTACTGAAGTCAGTAAAGGCAACGAATACATGGGAAAACTGTAAATAGAATACCACAAGACTTTCAAGGACCAGGGTCGTGTTATCTTCTCAGAATCTAGCTGAACGTCATTCTCCTGCTTTTATTCACCATTAATTTCAATGAGCAGAAACTGTGACTTCACAATCTTCTTACTCAACCAAAAGAGATATGAACCCTTCCCGAATCGATAGTCATAGAGCAAAATTGAATAATTTGTTATATCTGTGCATGGAAATATCACAGTTGATAGTTTTTGATGAGAGATAAACAGAAAGGATTTATAATTTTATCAACCGTTTCGTGAGTGAACTTTACGCATGTTCTCTGCAATGAATGAAAAGAGAACAAGAAATTGCCTTTAACAGTCACATTGATTTGATGATTGAAAGCCATCGAGGGATTTACCTCTTGTTTAAAGGAATTTATGACGTCCTCTGAGTATTCTTGCTTGGAAAATACCTTGACTGCTACATCCTGTAATAAATTGAGTACATTAATATATGGTGGAAGTAGTATAATACGGATTAACAGGATTGAATTGCCAAGTAGCTACATTTCCAAGGTAAATAAAAAAACCAGACAGAGGAATGCACACATACGTCAGATGGATCCCATTTGGAAATTTCTGTACGCTCTAATTTGATTGCTTCGCTTTCTCAGGACTACTGTCGTTTGAACAGAACGAAGTTTATGTTCCTTACCTTTAATAAGTGAAACTTTAGAGTTTTGGAACCTAAAATGTGTGTCCTACCTACAGTGTTCTGGTTTCCTGAAAGCGTTTTTATGATGAGATATGCCAAAGTATATGGTCCGTAGCCTGTTTTGTTTTAAAGGCATGGAGTAGATGAAGCTAGGTAATGCCAAATAACTCAAATGAGTTAAATACTTCACGTTGTCCATGCAAACAATTGTGGTCCCATTTTTTTTCAGGTTCATAGTGACAAAAATGACATATATTTTAAAATAATAGAAGAGAATAATCCAAATTAATAGGATTCAGCTATTGATAAATAAAAAGCTAGTAATAGGTTGAGGAAACCAATTCTTTAAAAGACTAGACAAAATTACGCATTCTGAATTGATTAATGAAAATAACCGTGCGTTGTTCAGCATAAAATTCAAGGATTCAGCTAAGGGTCCATTTTTATGTAAAAATTTGCTTCGTTGTTTAAGAAGATTGCAGAATAACATAAAATTTAACTACTAGATAATGGCGAATGCAACGTCACAATCATGGTCGTTGCAATTAAAAATAAACTAATAAATAGAAATTTGGAAAATAAAAATGAGAGGAATGAAGAGTCTACAGAGTACATAATAAATTTTTCCATGTGATAGAATCCTCCAGCAATAATGAAAAACTGAAAACATGAGAAAAAGAAAACATACCGAGCCATACCACAGAGCATGGTACACAGTTCCACAAGAACCTGAACAGATATAAAACAAAGGATTAGTTGAGGAAGGATACAATCAATTTGTAGCAAAAAAAAAAAAACCACTGGTGTTATGGCATATCAACATCGAAATTTCAATTTAGTTAAGATGGTAGATCACAAATTGTAGTCTGAAAACGAAGACCAGATCGGTGAATTTTCAGAACATAATGAGAAGACAATGCTTTTAGGGTAAGGAACTAATTCAGCGACAGTGTTATTAGGATGTGAAGGCCAAAAGTTCCTCTTGCACTATAACAAATAACAGTCAAAGTTACCGAAAATAAATAACTTTATCCACAAAAGAAACCCAATAACTTTCAATTTGAATTGGATTGCCCAATAACTTTTACAAGAATAAAGTGGCATTCTGGTGCTTTTTACAATAAGGACGCAAAAAGTTTTGTTTCAACCCTTACATTCCTTGATCAACTATAATGTCGTCCAAATTAGCTACGGTATAAAATTTGATGTTTAATATACTACGGCTATATATACTTCAGGTGACAGAGCTCCACAATTCTAGCTCATACAATTGGCTACTTAACCACTGCTTTCAATACATCAATTTAACGTTATCATCATCAGCACCTGCACCATACAATCGGACACATAATCCCTATGTCAATACGTCAGCATGCTAACATTGTTGGCATCATAACCATGGCCTTTTGAATCAAGCAAAGATCTAGCCTGGATTACCAAGGATGATAAGCTAAATAGATCAATTCATTGGAAATTATCAGTCAAGCTATAAAATGAAAGATTTATTTTCCAGTTTTAAGTCCATTTATAGGCACAGTTAACATAAAAGGGTTGTAACAATAATGGAGTTTTAAATTAAAAAAATACTATAAATCACAATGCACTTGCTGCCTGATACTTCATATGCCAATAATGCACATCTATGCAAATAATACCTGCTTTTAAACCAACATTAAGCACTTTATTCCCATCTTGACGTGACAATTACCATACAAGTATCAGTCATTCTAGGTGATATTTTCGCAGAAAGAGACATCTCCTGTACCTTGAAATAATGGTCATATGCTTTGGAAAGTTTCATGATCTTGTTTTCCTTTTCAGGTTGTATAGTCACTTGATGAAACAAGACATGTCCTAACTTTTTTTTCAAAGTGACATATTTCATGCCTATTTTTGACAAGCAATAACAAGTGATTTTAACATAATCTTTTGCTTTTCCTGTAGCTTTCCATGATCACGAACAACATCTAAGGACAAACTTTAGTAATAATGTGTCAATGCTCAGTTTATTAATTAAGGCTTCAAACAAGAAACTGTAAGTTGCAACTACAGCTGACTAGCATTACATCAAACGCAACAAAAGAGAGATTAGGACTGTTTGGCTTGACGCCCAAATGCCCAGTCCTCCGTGTCTTATCTGTTAGGTGATGCATAAAAGGCCCCATGAAAGCAAAGCGTAAACCAACACTGGATATAGAAAGGTACATAGCATTACTCATTGCCAGAACCCAATATTGTTTACAAAGAAATCATATAAACAGGTCAGGCAAAGTCAGCTAGACTGTAATTAAAGTCTAGCAAAAACCAAATAAGCGCAATAACTTCAATATATCAATCATTTAAAACGTGACTACCAAAACCAGTGTTAAAATATTTAAATAAAAAGATGACTACCTTGGCCAATCTGTTCACCGATGACTAGATCTTCCCATAGTATTTCGTAGTCCAAGCAGTCAGCCTCTAAATCAAGCTTCTGAACTGCACTGCTGCTTGTACTTCCACTGCTACTGACACTGCTAGTGCTGTTAGCATTAAATGATGACCATGATCCTGTAGCTTCATTGTTTCCCACTCGGGTAGTTTCAGTTGCCTGATTTTCTAGTTTCAAACTTGTTTCAACAGTCTTAGGAAGACAAGAATCATTCTCTTGGTCCTGATGCAACCAGGGCCAGACAAAGCGATTTTTCGTTTCATCTCCATCATGTTCGTGACCTTTCCATGGCCAAACTATACTTTTTTTAGCCATCCACGCCTCTGCCTTCGCACTTATGATTTTATGAATGCCCATCTTTCCTTCTGTTTCTTCACCGTTAAATTTTGTTGCCTTCCTTGGAGACTTCCCCTCTGCAACTGCAGAAGTAACAACAAAAGGACACGGTGGAGCATCTCCTCTGGGAGTGCTAGCTCCACTCGATGCTCCATCATCTCTATGATCCAAAGCAACGACATCAGAGCAGCCATGTTCAGGACGGCTGTCAATGCTTCTTATTTCTCGTTCTGAACCGATGGTGCCTTTTGTCCGTGACCGACCTTTGTTTGTTACCTTAGTTGCCTGTCATTAGAAATTCATAAATTAAAAAAAAAACTGAAAGATCAATGCAAACCTGAAACAAGGTGGTAACATGTGAATCCTCAATCGACGACTAAATGAAAATGCTGCTGAGTGGTTCCAAGAAAATGATGTTTCGAAAGAGAAAAAATCCTAAATTATGGTGCTCCACAGGGTCCTCATTATCAGTGAAGTATGCTAAGAAATTAGCTCACCAAATTTGATAATTTTGACGCAATAGTAGCCTGTACAGGTTGCTGAGAACCAATACTGACTTTACTCGTTAAACTGAACCTAGGCTGACCTGGACCACTATCTCCAGCAGAAAAACTACTTGGTGAGGAAGAACTTAATTCCTGCAGGCATCGAGAATCAATTGACACACAGATTATTCCAATCAAGTTCCCATGATCATCATCATAGAAGGGAGTATTGGTGGCAATTGCTATGAATCGCTCCCCTATCTTGTTCTTAACTGGGAATTTTCCACTCCAGCTTCCCCACTTTAAAACCAGCTTCTCAATATCACTTGCAAGGTTAAAGTTGCATGCATCGACTAGTAATTCAGTCGCTTTCTGACCAAGGGCTTCAGCTGCAGAAAAACCATAAAGAAGTTCTGCTGATCGGTTCCTGCAACAATCAATACCCTATAATAAATGGCCTGTTAAAAGAAAATGACGAAATGAGGGATTTGCAACAAAATCAACAAAAAAGATCAAGAGAAGATTCACCCTACTGGCATGCAAACCGTGTCACAGATAGGAGCTCAATGCATATGAAAAATAGAGAAAGTCATTCTACAAGGCTGAAATCTCCGAAAAATAAACAAGATAGGATCATATCACTCCAAAAATGTCCTTCATCAGAAAGTAGTTCATACAACATTTTATTAATAACAATAAGCAAAGCCTATTGGGTACACACATGCAACCCCTCTGAAAAAGCTTAATAAATGACACCCAACGTACACCATATATAATCTCCACATTCAAAGCTCAAAGGAGGAAAAGCCCCACCCCAAGGCACTGCCAATCCCCAGAACAGAAGAATCCCTGTAAAGAAATCCCAGTGTTGAAGCTCAGTTCGCTCCTCACAGTGTGCCTTGACACCTTCCCCCTGTCCTTAGAACTCTATCAGGGAGCTCTATTTACCCACAATCTACTCCATAGGCCACTGTCCGTTCCACCCTTGAAGACACTAACCAGTCCGCATAGAATCTTTGCTTACATCGCATTACCTACCTCTTGAACATCAACCCAGAAAAGGGCATAGTAGATATCCAAGACATGGAATGAAAAAGGCAACATGCATTCTCGTATCTAGGATTAACCTAGCCGGTCTTTCACATGGCAGTCACAGTTGACGGCCCTCTCCACGGAGATTTTAACATGCAAGTTATCAAGGATATGAATTAATCTCCAAACCATCCTGGCAAAATTGTATATTGCCCAGAAAAATTGTACCAAAGTTTACTACGAATGCTGATAAGTTCATCTGATCTTCATGTGCTCTTTCTCATCTCAAAAACTTAGCAGAAACAACCGGAACATCTCAGTATACATAAGTCTGAAAAGAAATCCAGAAAGGAAATAGAGCCTAAAGTTACTACTCAACCATTGTCCTGTTAAACACATTAAAAGAATTTTCTCCTATTTTCTCCACCAATTCACCTAATATGATGCATGTCATGATTTAAGCCACATTCATTACCAAAAGTGACATTAATTCCCTGAACCCCGGCATGAACCACCAGAAGCCCAATACACACTGAATTATCAAGATATCCCCCAACCTCATCCATCACCTGGTGATTATAACAAAGATTAGACAGAAAGGGATCTTTCTTGTGTTATATGAGAGTAAATATTCAATTGATACATTTCCTACTTTGCAGAAGGCAATCTACCTGTATTGATGAAATAATGACATTACGAAACTTTTGGGTTTCCCTCCTAGTTGCAATCGTTCAGTACAAAGCTGACTGTATGAAGACGTAGGAGATGTAACTTCAGATCTTCCAAATAAACGACAATATGTTCATATCTATATATGTACATTAACCAAGATTCCCCCGTGAAGAGGCAACTGGAGAAGACCTTACGCATGGCAGGATAAGGAGTCAAGAATTGCATCAGTATGATCCCACAAGATAACCACTACTCTCAACAAACTAGACCATAGAGGTCGTGCAGCACGACTAAATTTCTTATTCTTACGAAGACAAAACAGTTTTTGAGAACACACGAAAATATATTATTTCAGTCAATTCACTAGATTGTCCCTTCTTCAGCTCCCAAAATCTCCCTCATCTACAGCTCTGTGACTACATTACTTCCATGACAGACGAAGTCAACCTCCGTGCGTTTCAAATGGTACACAGTCATCTGAGGTTAATCATCAAAAGTATTGTTTCAATTAAAGTTTCTTTCACAAAGTTTCCTTAATATGTAACAGCAGAGAGTGAAATCGCAAGGCAACGAGCGGTCTACAGAAACTGCACAATCCCATAGTTCTTTCCAAAAAAGTTACTCTTTATTATGCACAATATGAATATCATAAAAGAGAGAGTTGCCCAATTCTCTTGTTTTTGTCCGAATGAGACAAGGCAAGATCGATCAACAAAGATATTAATGAAAGCCTGGGATCCCATCTTTATTGTTGCCCTCGCGAAAGCAATTTTTTGAGAAATATACAAATATGGGAAGCATTTCCATCCGGAAATGGGAAGTGGCCTTGCTCCTGGTTTTGCTCTGAAGATGATGAAACTAGATTCACGCCGGCATATTTGGCGCAAGCTTCCGGGCAGTTTGTAACAGAATATGATTTAAGTAAGGAATAAAGTTAAAACCCAGCTACGGAAACATCAACAGTCTGCCTGCATCTGCTGGGGCAAGAGATTATCCCTCTCATCATCTCATGCCTTAGAGGTGGGCAATGACGCCTGAATTCATTCTCTATTGGGAAAAAAAATCGATTGACCCAGAACTGAGGGCGCCGCTTACATTTCTTGAACATTCATTGAGAATACGATGAGGTGTAATGTGATGGAAAGGCGAAAAAGGAAAGAATGGCCGAATTGGGGGACTCACCAGTAGATAATCCTCCCCTCGACATCTGATATGTGAACGGATTGCCCCATGGACTGCAATATTTTGAGATGCTGGGGCTCGGACAAGCCAATACTTCCTCCGACCACCGTCGCTGCTGCCCCGGAAGGGATCAGGTTCCGACTCTCCCTCTGTAGCGGAGAAGAAGAATTCCCAAAATATCCATATCCCCGTCGCGTCGCCAAGCCGCCGTCATTGAGCCCGAGGCTCCTTCTTCTGCCCTGTGGCTCTCTCGAACGCTGGGGCGACGCGGAGAGGGATCTCTGCCGCAGGCGTCGGTCCTCATCGCCGGCAGCGGCGCTACCGGGGATCATCAGCTTCGACATCTCCTGCTTCAGGCGGGCCTGCCCCACCTCCAGCTCCTGGATCTTCTTCATCAGCTCCTCCGACGGCAGGTTCCCTATCACCCCCCCACTACTCCCCCCTGGGTCCATCAGCCTCTTTATCCTTTCACGGGAGCACCAGAAGATGGCTGCAGCTTCGGATAATGGCGGCCCTCATGGAATCTTCAGGTCCTCATCTGGGGATCGGATTGACGAACAGCGAGGGTGGAGGGAACTTTCGACTGTGAGCTCTCTCTCTCTTTCTCTCTCTCTACCCACTTCGCCTGTTGCAGCGTCTGCTGACATCATACTCTCTCTCCTCTGATTAAATAAAATCCTCTCCGTTGTGGTCTGCTTACGTCGTTCCACGAATTGGCGTCAGCGGGGCGGGCCCAGGCCTGGGCTGACCAAGAGAGGCCCCGAAAAATTAACAAACGGGCCGGGCCCTGATCTAACCGAAAACGACCCGTATGGGGCCTCTTTTAAACGGCCCGAATTGCGCTCGGCCCGGAGAAAAGCCCAGAAAAGTGGATTTTCTGACTGGGCCCCACGGACCACAGCCCAACCCCTCCCTAAAACAGAGATAGAGCTACCTTGGTGCATTATGTGCTTCAATATAATATAAAATATAAGATATAATAATTTTTAAATCAAAGGAATTTGTAATAAATATTTCTGCTTACTTCAGCCTAGTGGTTTTTATAATTTACCTAAACATAAAATCTACGGAATACTTCCAAAACCGACCAAAACATGACGTCACCACGTGCATCAACAAGACCTTGAGAACAATCTCTCTCTCTCTCTCACACACTCTCTCTCTCTTCCATTTTATAAGTACCTATTAATTCAACTACTTACCTCTCCCTCCCTCTCTCTCTCATTTGACATGTACATCTTTCAGCTACTTCCCTCTCTCTCTCTCTCTCTCTCTCTCTCTCTCATTTGACATGTACATCTTTCAGCTACTTCCCTCTCTCTCTCACACACACACACTTGATATGTACCCATTTCAGCTACTTCCCTCTCTCGTCCTCTCTCTAAATGTTAACACCTATCTACCTAACTCTATCTCTATCTAAAAGATTCAGAAAATGAGACTGGAAGATGAGAGAAACAGGAATAGATCACCCACCTTCACCTAAACTCTGAGCCACTCAGAGGGGCTGCCCTTAAAAAAAATAAAACACGACTAAAGCAACATCTCCTGACCCTCATCGGAGTAAAACTTCAGCTGAGCTGGGTTTTATTCACTTGTACGGAGTCAGTGGCAGGATGGAGCCCGGCTAACTCTATTTCCCCCTGCCGCTGCCGCTGCCGCTGCCACCACCGCTGCTGCCGCCACTGCCGCTGCTGCCACCGCCACCAGCACCACCAGCACCACCAGCACCACCAGCGGGCGAAGGAGCGACAGGGAGCTCCATGGTGATGTGGAAGCAGCACCTCTCCGACTCCCTGATGTACTGGACCTCGCCGCCCATAAGCTTGAGAATCTTCAGGCAGACGCTCAGGCTGAGGCCTTCCTGGGTCACCCACTGGGAGTTGTGGAACATGTCCTGGACGACCTCCGGTGGGAGGCCGTCTCCTGGGCACGCCATCCTGATGATCCAAGAACACACGAAGAGGATTATTCTCAAATCGATCAGATCGATTGAACAAGTTCCAATTCACCAGAAGTTTGATGACATAAGATAGTGAAGAACATATCATGAACTGAATTAACAGCATTATACAACAATGATGGGGATTAGAACACTGATAATCTATATCTATAAAAACATGGAGATATATACTTAACAAGGAAAAAAATATTGAAAACTAACTACGATGCATAGAATATTGAATTGATAGCATTATTTCGATGAAGATGAGGATCAGAACACTGTTCGTCGATCTAAAAAAGGATGGGCTTTAAGAGGGAAAAAAATAATTGAAAAATACGACGCTTTAAATATTGAATTGAAAGCATTATTTAACACAGATGAGGATTAGAACACTATTAATCTACCTGAATTGGAGGTGGACTGCTTCCATTTCGTCAGAAGGCTGCTTCATGGTCGGCCTGATCTGGATCTCCACCCAGCCCGCCTGGGGCGGCGCATACTGCACAATGTTCAGGAGGAAGTCGGCCAAAACCTGCTGAATCCTGACTTGGTCGCCACAGACGGCCATCACCTTGATTTCCTCTGGAATGTCCCGTATCAGCTGCAGCCCTCTCTCTCTCAGCAAGATCATCACCTGACTGACAACGGCATTAATGATGCCCCCGAGAACGAACTCGCACTCATCCAGCACCAAGGACCTGTCGCAGGAGATTTCCGAGAATAAAGAAATTAGAGGCCAGCGTCTGTGGTGGAATCAAATGGAAAGAAAGAATTAGGAACTAACTTTCTAATCTTTGGCGTTGACCTAATTCGGACTAATTTCCGTTTCTATTTATTCAAAAGGGTGATCAGACAGTGGAGCACAATCTCACTCGTCAGAATCAAATTAGGTCAACTTGAGGTGCTAGACCTGCTGCACTAGTATGCACGCTCAAGAACTGCATCAGTTTGATGCTCGTCCAAGCTGTCCAAGTCAAAACCGACTGGACTGGGCTCATCATCTTGATAATCACAGGCCAATTTCTGTAGTACGCAATACAAGACCATTCCTTGCCACACGTAGAATATAGATGGAGTAATATCAGTCCAAAAAGTACGGACTGGGCTCGTCATGCTGCAGTCGCATTCCTTCTCACCAGCTCCCTCCACCATTAAAACACTTTTCTCGATCTACAAACATCCGGTCTTGATCATGCCGGTGTGGCTCCGTAGGACTATCTATTCATCGTTTCAAATAAAAATTGCAATCCCCTTTTCTCGATTCTGATATCAATTCCCACTCACAACTCCTCTAATTATCCTGGAGATGCAACAATTTGGATTCAGAGACTTCCTGGCTGTGAATTGTTTCACCAAGAGAGAAATTCTTAGTAACCACCCGATTAGTCCGATCCCATCATCTGGCTAATCTTTGCCTGCCCCTGTGGAGAAAAGTTTCGAAGCCATCAGATGACTGTTCATATTTTCCCCACCTCATTTTAGTATCTACCTCCTCTGTCTCCCCTCTAAACACTACTTCCTCCCCTGCTTCTCTTGAAACTACTTCAGCCGGCCCAAATTCAGGGTACCATATCCCCTCAAAGCTGTTAACTTTGGCAGGGAGTTCATTACAAATTTGGCGTCGAAGCACTTACAGAAATAAAAACGGAGCAATTAGATGAGCCAGGCAGGCCAGATCTCAAACACTACATTCAAACCAAAAACATCAAGCATAAAGTCCAGTTAGACAGACTTGGCCAGATCGATGGCTCTAATATTATTGAAAGAACAAGGGATGCTTATGAACTCATGATGGTCTCGACTGAGAACAGAATTTGATTTAAATGTACCCACTTGACCATCCCTCCCCCACCTAAATCTAGACACATAAGTATAAATCTGCATTCAGTGGCACAGAGTGGGGGTTTGGATAAATAAGAGAAACGGAGTTGGGGAAGGCAGAAGTACGCAGAATGGTAGGCAGCAAGAGGCAAAGGCAGGAGGTGGCAGAGGGGGATAGTGAAGATAGAAGAATAGGGCAGCGGTGACAGCCTGTAGAGAGATCCTGATACATAAGCCTCCCTGTATTCCTCTTTCTTTCTTCTTCTCCATCTGAAGGTCACAGAAGCAGTAGCTGCAACGACAGCCTAACCTTTACTTCGTTCTCAATGAAAAGAGCTCACCTCATATGCATGTAAGCATAAGTTGGAGGAAAATTCGCTCATTTGAAGGCCAGCATCAGAAGCAGTAGCTGTAATGACCGCTTGGGTCCCTATAATCTCTGCTCACCATTTCTTCAATCTCCACGAAAGTCAGCTCATCTCATATGCAAGCACAGTTTGCATGAAAACTGGCCCATTTGCATACAAGTCAAGATGATCTATGGCCAATCCAGCTATACCAATTAGGTCCCCTCCTAAATTAAATAGGACCATAGGTTTGCTAATCATACTGATCAGGCCTTTGGAAAACTGAAACACGCTTCTAATGTTTTCCCAGCCACATGAATGCCCTCAGAGCACATGCCATTGAAGGTCAAGGTTCTTGACTTTATACTCAGATATTCAAGGTTCTTGAATCAGGATATTCACATGAACCATGATTGTGTCATAACTATACACAGATAAAGTTATATGGACTTTATAATCGGATTTTGAGGGGACAACAGAACACAATGGCTAAGTTGCACAAAGAATGACACCTAAAAAAGGGAGAGGGGGGAGGGCAACCTTAGAGGATGATTGCTTACAAGTATTTTGAATAAGAAATACAGATAGAAAGGTATGCTGGACAGGGAGAATGATGAGATCAGTGCATCTGAGAACTTCTGACCTAAGAAGTTGGCAACTCAGCAGGGAATGTGCTGATGAATATTTAAAAATGTTTAACGCAGAATATTATTCAGTCCTACTCTTGTTAATTATCATAAAGAAACAGAAGTTGACAATCATACAAGGAAGAAACTTGGAACTCAAAATCAAGCAGAAATAGGGCCTCATTTAAAATCGAAACTTTGTGTAGGACTATTTGCCCCTTACATGCAAACTGACTTTATGCTCCATCACGTAGTCAACATAACTAGGGTGTGGCAATCCAACCAAAACCGAAGGTAAAATCATGCAGCCTATTTATTTGAATAATAACCAATATGAGACTTTTGTTCACAAAATGAAATCAAAGGACTCACCCGTTCTCAATGCTTTCCAAATCAGCTTCTTTCATGATCTTCAACAGCTGCCTCTCACAGGACGCACTTGTCTCCATGAATTGCTTCTGCTCTTCGGACAACTCAGTCATTCTCAGCAGTGAGTTGGTGAACCGGATTCCACTAAGGGGGTTCTTCAGTTCCTGACAGACGTACGCAAGCTCCTTCATCCTTGAGTAGCACTTCTTCTCTTGCTGCCTCTGGATCTCCAGTGCCTGGTGCAGGTCGGGGCTCGCAATCTGCAGGAAACAGAAAGCCCCAATGGACTGCCCGTCTATTGTACTCCTCATGTTTGCTGTTAGGAGAGCCTGAACAAACTTCCCTTCCTTGTCAAAGAACCCAAAGGGGAACTTGTCCGTCTCATGCCCTGCAATGGCATTGTGGAGGACAATCATGAACTTTGTCAGGGCATCTGGGCCCCTCAGCCGGCAGCAGCTTCCAAAGACCTCACCCACCAGCAACTTCCCGACCACGTCCACCCTTGACCAACCTGTGAGCTTCTCCATGGCTGTATTCCACTCCGAGCAGCAGGTGTCCTCGTCTGAGGCAAATATGGGGGGAACCAGGGGGTTCGGGCTGTGAACAATGGCCTTGTAGTCTCCTTGAATTTGGATAAACTTGTCCATGACCACCTTCTGCCCGGTAACATCCTGCCCAATAAAACTAACCCCAACAATTTTGTTCGTGTAATCCCGGCTGGAGCATGCGTTCACAATGATGTAGATGGCACCATCCTGATCCTGTGAGCTGAAGGTCCTCAGCTTCATCTCAATGTTCTTGTCCTCCTCCCCTGAAAAAACCCATCTCCAGTGAATACTACTGCCCCCTTGCCGTAGGTGAAGGCAAGCATCAAGGAAGAACGCAGGAAAATAATTCCAGAACCAAATAGCTCTTTCCTCCCAGAAAAGGTGCTGGAAATTGAAAGTTGTATAAGGAGGTGAAGCAGAGAGAGGAGCTCACCTCTGAGAGCATTGTTCAGAAGCTTGTCAACAATGTCCACAGATTCCTTGAAGACAAGGTCTTTGACCAGGGATTTCCCCATGGCTTCGTGAACTGCGAGGCCAGTCAGCTCAGCCACCTTGGCATTCCAGCCATTGATGAGCCCATTGGAGTCGACTGCGAAGATCGGCACTGTGGCAGTCTCTATCAGCCGCACCATCTCCCTGGCTACGGAGCTGAGCTCATCTATCCCTCTCAGCTCCATGCCACTGCCATCCTGTCCAGAGACAGCAGCTTTTGAGCTGCCAGCAACCATCGAGACATCCCTGAAGGAGTCTCGCAGGATCAGCTGGAGCGAGTGGATGGCGTCCATCTCTGCATTCTCCCACGGCAGGCTCCTGCTCTTCACCACCTCCAGGAACGCCTTGAACGAGGACCGGGGGTGCATCCGCTGCCCGTCGTCCTTGTCGTCCGGGTGGTGCTTGGCGCCGCCCCACTTGATCTCCTTGGCAGTGTGCGACCTGAACCAGAACAGGAAGTCCCTGGAGGTGATGTAGGCCACGGCCATTCCACAGACTGTGTCCCCGAGGGAGGAAGCCCCCGGGTACCCAGCGTCAGCCAGGCTGTCTGTGCTCAACCCGGTGGAGTCCCCATGGGAGGCCAGCAGCCACTCGACGATATCCATGATCTGCTCTTCGGAGGGGGTCATGCCGAGCGGCCAGTACTTGCCCTGGTAGAAGAGGGCGGCTCCGTCACACTTGACGAGGTCCATGATGCTGGGGCTCTGGGTGACAATGCCGCTGGGGGAGTCCCGGAGGAGCATGTCGCAGAGGAGGGTCTGGGTCCGGAGGATGTGCTTCTCGTTCAGCTGGGAGGCCAGCTGGAGCTCCATGTTCAGCTGGAGCCCAAAGGCCTGCATCAGGAACTCGCAGGCGTAGCGCAGGGGGAAAGGGATGCAGCGCGGGGAGGTGTGGTGGCAGACCACCAGCCCCCAGAGCTTCATCTGGCTATGGCTGTGGGTGTGGCCCCTTTCCTCGTCCTCCTCGCCGGAGTTGATAATCACAGCCATCACTAGGGAGGCGATGGAGCCCATGTTGGCCATGTATTGGGCGTGGCACCCGTGGGGGGCTCTCAGCGTCGAGCCCACCAGGCACAGCGGCTGCATCAGGTTGGGGTCATGGATCACCCTCACCGGCGTGGCATGGCAATCTGCGATCATCCGCACCCTGTTCTGCTTGAAGAGGAACCTCGACGCCTGCGGGATGTCGGTGGCGGGGTAATGGAGGCCGATGTAGGGTTCCAGGTCCTCGCGCTTGCTCTCTGCGACCACCTCCCCGTGTTCGTCCTCGTGGAACTTGTAGACCATGACTCTATCATAGCCGGTGAGCTCCCGGACGTGGACGACGACGGTGTCGCAGAGGAGATTGATGTCCCCCCCGGGGAGCGCCTGCAGGCGGGAGATGGCGCGGACAGCGAGCTTCTGCGACTGCACGGCGCCGGCGATGGAGAGGGCGGGGTCCTCCGAGCGGGCGGGCTCCAGGTCGATGACGATCCCCACGTCGATCCGGTGGAGGATCGCGTAGAAGGGCTTCCCGGAGCTCCGGGAATGGACCCAGATGGGGTTCAGCAGGGTGATCTCCCTCGCGTTGGCGGCGCGCCCGAGCAGGACGGCGCTGGAGGGAGTGAAGAGCGTCCTCACGTCGGTACCGACGGTGAGGGGCTCCGCCTTCTTATCCATGGTGGGCACCGACTGCGGGGTGAGATCGAGCATGTCGATGGCGTTCTCGCTGAAGGCGACCACCGAGAATGTGGACTCGTCGATGGCGATGGTGCAGCCGATTGGCTGGATGTATCCCCCTCGCTGGATCCTGGACAGGTAGGCGGTGATCTGCTGCTCGGGGATCTCCTGCGACGGCGGTCGCACGGACTGGGAGTAGTCGAAGGATTTGCCGGACTCGCCAGACTGCTCGAAGACGGCGTGGAGGCGAGCGTCTGCCGTGTACTGCGCGATCGCCTTGCTCACCGATTCCGTCGTCGAGGGCCGGACGTTGCTCCCCCACGAGGACATGGACTGCTGCGACTGAGCTCCTCCTCTGCTACCAGAGGCCATCGGAGAAAGGGAGAGGAGAACTAAAGCAGAGCAAAGGGAAGGAGGAGCCCGCTCCCTCCCTCCTCGTCCTGTTCAGAACCTTCGCTCGGTGTAGGGTTTCTTCTCTGGCTACTGCAACTCCGGCGGCGGCGGCGGTGCGCCGGAGGCGGTGCCGGGAGAGGGGGCGGCGTTCATCTGCAGGGACGGGAGAGAACAAGGGGAGAGGGGGAGGAGGTACGCCGCCGCAACCTGGGGCGGGGGGGAGCGGCGGCGGCGGCGGGGAGGGCACGATCCCCTGCGCACCATCGCCACGCTCGGAGGAGATTAGATGGGGGTAACCGCCGCAGCAACGAGGGGGATATAATAGCTCTTATTGGCCGAGGCGTGAAGTAGCAGAACCGCCATTAGCCATTACAGATCAGGAGAAGGAGATAGATAGCTGGAGAGAGGAGGGAGAGAGAGAGAGAGAGAGAGAGAGAGAGAGACGAAAAGGGACAGAAAACCCCATGGCGAGATATAGAGAGAGAGAGAGAGATAGGAAGAGAGGGAAAGGGACAGAAACCCAATAGACGAGCGAGAGAGAGATAGAGAGATAGAGAGATAGAGAGATAGAGAGATAGAGAGAGAGAGAGGAGAAAAGGGACAAGAAACCCCATAGAGACCTTCGACGAGCCCTATCCCAAGGGTGCCCATTAAATCCGAGCAGACCATCAAGGTCCTTCGTCCTCCCTATGGCGACATAGGTTTCCTCCCTTCCTCGACCAATAACGTCGAGGGGGAGGGACCATGCCAGGCCCAGCGGAGCTCTTCCCAAAAGCAGATGCCCCCCATAGCCCCCACCTCTGGCGAGATCGGACGGACAAAGGCGCCGGGGAATCGACAACTCCGCGAGGCTGCGGCGGCGGTCCCATGGCGTCGCGCAGGCCGGACGGCGAATCTCTGCTGCAGATCTTGCGAAAGCCAATGGCTCCGGAGATCTCTGCGAGATCGGGCTGGAGGCGTCGGCTTTCTCTGACGTCGGACGCGGGGAGGATGAAACCGATCCCTCGCGCTGCCGGAAAAGTGTTTGACCATCTATGCCATTGATCCATGAGTAGGCCTTTTTTTTTTTCCCTAACAATTTTCGGGTAATGTAAACAGATATTCATTAACTCAATTCAGCTGCCTTTTACTACTCACAAGATTACCTCTAGATTTTTCCCCATTTTACTTCAAATATTTCAGGAAGAAACCGAAAATAGAGTTCTAAGTGGGGCACTTGTTCTGGAACTCGCTTTTTTTTTGTTGAAGAAAACAACTGGGTAATGCTCAACTCGTTGGTAAGTTATATGCCTGAGAAAAAAATACTAAAAGGGTAATCATGAACCAAGGTCAACTTCCATTTCTCAATGAAATTTCTTTCAAAAGTTTTTTTTTTGATTTCATGTATGATAAAATTATCTCAATAATTTTCACAGATGGAGCCTTTTTTGTGATAATGGAGATTTTTTAGAGATTTTTTTGTTTCTTTAATTATATGTATATGGAAAGATATTTCCAAAAGTAATTATGTAGAGTATGATATAGGATAAGTGTATGCTAACATCTTACATTTTGGATACTTCTTGAAGCTAAGATAATCTTTGTTTACTCTGTAAAGGATATTTTTTTGGATGTAATTTTTTCATTAATAGACATATTTTTCAATCTTTTCAATTTTACCTTAGTAAAAAAATAAAAATACTAGAAGATAAAATCACCAAATGTTATGGGTGTCAATAGGCAATTCTATTTTCATTAGGCATTTAATTCAAAAATCTAAGAACAATGTTCATACGTCATGAACATGGACCATGATGCCTCCACATCACAGTTTTTATGGGCCTTGATAGGAACTATATTCACATAGACAACATGGGAAGAATCAAAGTCAAATAAAAATCTCGATTAATTAAGACCCTTAAAACGTTGGTGCTAAAAGGTGTTCTTTAATCAAAGAGAAAGGAAAGCCTAAAGGAGAGATGTAGACAAGACACAATAGAGGCGGGTTTGAGGTTGACATGACATGTTTCATCATACAAGTTAGTAGAGCCATCTAAACAAGAAGACTCAATTAAAGTATATGCAATTCTACATAAAATATGCATATTTATATATAGGCCCTTATAAGATAGATTATTAAAAATTAGTTGTAGCATACTTGATCTTCACTCTACTTATACTTCATCACATGAGATTGTAAGAAGGTTCTATTGTTGTTGTCTCTCTATTTTCACCTCTATGACAACCCACAAGGTATACAAGAATGATATATACCTCAAATTAAAAATAATGGAACCATGTGAATAGCACATGGGCTATGCATCATCATTATCGATGACAATTAGAAAAATACTATTTTTAGAATTAAATGACATGGTATATATGTTCATCATGATGGTGCAGACTACTAGGTCACATTGGCATTTGAAGGATTGAGAAACTCTTGATGCAGAACTTAGCACAGTTTTAACTGCCATCAAGTATGACAACAAAGTTGGATTGGACTGCATTATTTTTAGAATTAATTATGAAGATCCATCTATTAGAAGTGGATTTAGACACCCCATGCCATTTGCAATCTTCACACCTATGATGGTCAAACTAGCATATGATTGATTGTACATACATGTATATATATATATATACACACACACATAGTTATATATTATGGCAATGGCTCATAAGGTACGATTAGGGGATGGGCTAGGCTGAAAATATTTTTCTTGAGTCACATGATACTAAGATTTATACATGGTAATTTTTTATGCATTAACTATGCTTAGGTAAATAATTGTTGTGACATCTCATTGTATCTAGTTTCTTCAAGCAAGATAAAGTTTTATGAAAGTTTAAGATTGAAAATGTACACTTATTTGTGTTCTTTTCAATCAGTTCATTTCCTAATTTCTAGGATACTCCAGTGAACAGTTGTCATGAGGACTTGAGTAAGCATGCAAGCATTTGGTCTCGCATGTTGGTTTCAATTGTTGTTTCAATGCTAAGTAATATCTATATGCATACAAACATGTTTTGATAGAAAGGGCATATATTTCTCAATCTATCAAGACAATACACTACAAGGAGAATCACTCCTCAAATTTGAAGTTTCTTTTGTTGACCAATAATCATAAAAAGTAAACAGAAAAAAACATTCATAAATTTATCATCATTGCGCTAATGAATAGATGAAATTTTGAAGCATTAAATCAAAGTCCATTACATTTTTCATTCATTGTGCAAATAAAAGAATGGTCATCAAAGTACATACGTCACCATATAATTGAAATCAGAGTGAAGAAGGTTTTAGAAAGAATAAGTAAACATAGATAATATGTGTCAACTCATAAAAGATATAGGAAGGCAATATATCTACTCATATCTTGAACTAAAACAAAGAAGAGAAAATGTGTTGACCCACCTATCAACTTTGATAAAATTGAAAAAACTATCAAAAGAGAAGAAAATATATTTTCTTGAGATATGTGACACATTAGACATATAAGAAGATTTGACATGTGCTTGTAGATTTTTGACAAATGATGACACATCTTGACATGACATAAGATCAAAGAAAAGTCAAAATACCTCTAGCTGACATATGGGTAGAGCAACTTGATCAAAAGTTGGTCAAATTGACAACCCAATTGTCTAGATTGTTCTATAGATTGGCTTAAATAATTTCGACCAATCAAATCTCAAGTATTTGAGTTCCAATGGTCAAATTTCTAGGCTCTATAATTAGTCATTACAATAGCTTTCAAACAATGCCTCAATGAAATCAAATCCTCTAACATTATCTAAAATCCCTCAAAATTATTCAAACCGTCCACAAATTCATGTAAACTAGTATACTTATCATCATGATTGATTTGCAACTTTCTAAATATCATTTTCTGTGGAGGCATTAAGAAGTGTTACTTGTTGGTGTGGTAAATGCATATTATTTTGGTAATGACGAAATTTATAAGATTAATCAAATGATTGAATTATACTTCATTTCCAGTATTCTTGATATCTCAAATTATGTATAAATGTCATAGTTGCATAATTTGGAGTGCACACAATGAAGTCATAGACAAAAAAGTGAACTCCAATCCACGAAATAATTTGATCTATGGACATCATCTTTTTCTTAAAGATAGAATCAAGGATTATTGTGGTGAGTATTTATTTAATTAAATATGAATTTAGAACTAACTTAAAATTATAATATCAAACATATATTATAAATTTATTGAGTGTATTTATGATCCATTATGTTGAATTTATTTATTTAGTTTTTTTTCTGTGTATTTTTTTATTTTGTAAATTTTACTACTATTTATAGAAAAGGCCATAGTAAAGAAAATATTAATTATGAAATTTAAATAAATACAAAGTTATTAAGTAAAATATGAGTACAAAACTTTACTTAGTCTATTGTGCACCCATTATGTTACATCATTATTTTTCAATGATTTTAATATGGAATCCCAAAAAATAAGATGTCCTAAATATTAACAGATATACTTCAAAAAATATTCGAAATATTTTTAATTACTAATTTCATGATTATAAATATTGATATCATATTTTATTTGAGAAGATTTGGATGTATTTTTATTTTTACATTACCATTCTATTTAGACATACATTATCAATTTTCTTTCAACAAAATTTTCATTTTTTTCTATAAAAAAATTAATGAGAAACTGTAAGGTCTTTCTTGCTGGTCAAATGACATAGGGGCAATGAGTTGAAGAACTATTTTTAAGTGATCAATGATCATCCATGATCAAATCAAAGTGACAACACCTTCCATTTTTAGTAAACTTTCTTATTAGGAGAATAGAATGAAAACTAAATTCAAATCATCATCATATTCATTGAACTCTAGATGCAACTCAAGTCAATGTAATCTTTCAGAAATAATCCATCATGAAACCTTTTCACATTCTTTTTGGGATGATTTTTTAATTAAATCTTCTCTTAATCAGTCAAGAGAGTTGACTCATTAATTAGCTGTTGACCACCTAGAGTTGTTTATCATTATCTATTCATTGAATAGGGTAAGATTCTTTAAAACATGATCTCAATAATCCACACGTGTGATTGGAATATTTAGTTGAGTGGAACTTACGAATGGGATTATTTTTGGAGAGTGGACATGTATAAAGCATTGAATCACTTCAAAGCTCCTTGAGTTTCACTTTAAATCTATATATCTATATATATATAAATCATAGGGCATGAGATTTGAAGAAGAAAATTAATATCTTAATGAAATTACCAGAAATCAAGATTAGAAGTTGATCAATTAATCCCTCCTTTCTTGATTTAAGTGTAGCCTTAAATCCAAGGGGAATAAATACAAGTTTTTATGTTGAGTATGCGGAGGTAAAGTCATTGAATCTTTCTTGTAAAGGGAAATGTTGATCTTGTGAATATCAATTGTAGTTAGAGAAAAGAGTGGAATAAATTGTAAGCTAGTGTAACGTGTGAAATAGATCAATGTAATTGATCATATAAAGATATTTATTTATCCTATAAATATAAATTGTAGTTTTCTCAATAAAAATAGTAGAAACAAAGGGGGAGAGCTCTTGATAAGTAGACACAAGCTAACAAAAATCAAATCACTATATATTTGAGTGCCCATTTTAGTTTCTTATTTACTATGTTAATCTAATGCATTGAACCACTCAAGCCAATATATTTTTCAATCTGGTGTTTACCTAACTTAATTTTTGCTGACTTAATATAGTTTGTCTTGACTCAAATTAGAGTGTGCTTAACCACTTAAAAATACTAAAAAAAAGATAAAATTTCATAAGTGAGCAAATATTTTCAAAAATCAGTGCTCTTCCCCTCTTCTCTTAGTATCCTATCTGAATACATGTGGATCAACAACCTCTCTTATATAAGAGATAACCCATATAAAACCATAGGTGTAAAATCTCATAACCTCCCCTTTAATCAATGTCTATGGGGTTTAATAATTTGATATTAATAAGTAATCATATTAAATTAAGATTAAAAATTACTATAAAATATGTTTGAAGACACTGGTTTAAGACTCAAAGATCTAAACTATGTTTGAAGACACTAGTCATTAGGAAAGAAAAAGTAAGCTTAGTGTGTTGAAGTATTGAAAGAGCATGTTGACTAATGTAAAAAAAGAGAAGTGTGTCAACTAACAAAGTATGTGTCCACTCAATTTCATATTGAGAGAAAAAGTGAATCTCTAGAATATAAAATGTGAATCTCTAACTAGTATGACATGTTAGAAAACCTAAAACATGCGAAATATCTTATACGAATGCAATGCATCTTGACAGATCATAATATCAAAGAAATATCAAAAGATCTAGAAATTTGTTAAAAGACCAGAATATGCCATAAAAACCTTTGATTGACACATAGTCAGTCTAACTATTCAAAAGTTAGTCAAAGTGACAACCTAACACTAGTCTGATCATATAGCCAAGAAAGTCAACCCAAGCAATTTTTGTTAAGTTATGGATTAACTCAATAATATTTTGATGATTTGTAGAGAAATTTAAATAAAATAGCTCCTAGTTTGAATTCGTCAAATTGATAATAGTAAATGTGAAATTGAGATCATACGTTGATGTATTTCAATTATCATAATGATTTAAGTGATGATCTTGATTATTAGATATTAATAAAGTCTCACTTATCATCAAATTCTTGTCATGTGAGTCACCACTCTAGATGAAGAGTCAATTAAAACAAATTGATATTGATTTTACATGATTACTAAAGTTACATGTCTAAGGGAAAATGGTTCGAAAGTCTTACCCATATGGGTGAAATGACTTTTATGTGAGAAAACATGTCACAAAACTATAGAATCAGTTGAAGGGCCATCCAAAGAGGAAGCTAATGCATAAAATTTCTCATCAAAACTCAAAACATTCAAAGATATGTGATTCATAAGATTTATGGATATTTGTTTTTTGTATTTTTCAGAACCTACATATATCCCACTAAAGTTCACCTAAGCTAACCTTAAGACCTTATAAGGATGTAACAGGGGCACCCTAGCTTAGTACACAGTACTATAAAAATAGATACTTTCCTCAAAATTAGAACACAAAAAATAGATTTTTTTTTATGCTAGAGCTCACTTCAAGAGCTTTTTCTTCTTTGATACCTCTTTTCAACTCCCATATATCTACAAGCAAGATCAAAACCAATCTAAGAGAGTTGTGCACATCAAATGGAATCTCAAGTGCTTCTTCAATGAGCTAGAATTTTCTCAATCCTTCAACAACTCATGATGAATTAAATGATAGTTGAAGGGGGGTGGTAGCTTCATCCTAAACTGATTGTTTTTTCTTCTTTTGATTGACAAATGTGGATTTATTGAGATTCCTAAGATGGGTTTACAATATAGTCATGGAGGTCATTGAGACACTTGTGGCATGCATACAATAGTAAAAGTTAGAACTAGTTCTTCAGATTTTAGGTGGAGATATTAGAAGTTCATGCAGCTTGGAGTTGGAAAAAGTTACTGATTCCAAGAAATCTAGATTATTCTCATACTAAATGGTGAAGTCAAGGTAGATTCCTCCAAAGTGGACATATGCCATAGGAGTTTGGTGGCTGCTCATGGTTATTTTGGCCAATTGATCATCCAATTTACTATATTTGATTATCTATTGTTTCTACATCTTTATGTGTCACTTATATATTTCAAATAATTGATATATTCAATAAAGTCATCATATGAATTATTTTTTTATGTAATTTTTTTAATATTACTAATGATCAAATCCAAGGTTTTACTCAAGATTAAGTGATTCTCTACCTTAGGAATACTTAAGGTTAAGATAATATTAGCTGAAGAAACATGTAGAAATGAAAGACTAAACATATATTCATATAGTATAAGTCAACACAAGCCATGTGAAATATTTCATGATCTAACCATATTATGTGGTATTTATTATTTCAAATGACCTTAAATAGGTTTCATAAAATATCATATATATTAAATTATTAAGAAAATTTGAAAAAAAATGATATTGAAAATATTTTTAATACCTATTTTGAACGTTGGAGGTTCAATAAAATAAAGAAATTGATATAAGAGGAAGGGTTATATAAAGGAAAAGAGTTGTTTTTATTAAAACTTAGATGTATACATAAAAATTCAACACTTGCCATCAAGCTCTCCATGTTGTATGCATGAACAACGAACAAGAAAGTTTCATCATCTTCATCAAGATCATCTAAAAAATGATTGATTTAGCCGCTATGAGCTTTTCTCTTTATCAAGCACTAAGATAGCTAATTGGGGAAGGGAGAGAATATTGAGTGAAAGTCAAAAGTAGTAGTAGCTATATTTGCCTTAGGAGGACCTAGTGGTTTGGGTGACTGATATCACAATAATCAATGTGTATTATGAGGATAATAAGTTAATAATGAAGAGTAGTTTCTTCTTCAACTAGAAATAGATTGGTGAGAAGAGAACTAATATAATTTTTTTTATGTTCTTGGTGAAGAATGATGTACACTTGTTGTTGTATTTAAATACTTATTATCTAATAGTATTTATAACTAAGACTTAGTAAGATATTAGTATAACTATAAGTCTCAAGTCGAACACAAGGAAATTGATTAATCCATCATGAAAAATTAATTTAGTTTATATGTAAAGAGTGATTTTAATATTTTATCACTGTTTAACAAAAAGAATAAAATAAAAAGGTAAGGTGAGAAGAATAAAGAAAGTAGAGAAGAGAAGGAAGGAAAGAGAGAGAAAGAGAGCTCTCATGAAAGAGAGAGAAAGAGAGAAGAGGAGAGAAATGTAGGTCTCTAAATGATTGAAGAATTCAAGAGGGGGGGAGGATGAATTGACTTTTAGTTTTTCTACAGATATATCATTTATATCTCTATATCAATATAACAAAGCAAGGTAATAAAAAATAGTTCACACCAGATTTTAGAGTGTTTTGGTCAACTCTTTTGACATACATCTACTTTTGAGGACTCCACCGTGTTTTCTCTAGTTCTCCTTAGAATACATCTTTGATTTTAACAGAATCAGGAACCCTTTACATTCCTAGGCTCCGTGAGGCTATGACCAACAAACCTAGAACTCTAACTCTAGAGTTCATAGGTCCCTAGGTCTCCTCATTGCAAGCACACCACAGGTGCTTCAACAAACTGCGTGACTGCATTGATGACACATCACAGGTGTCTCAATTAGTCCACATATACCACAACAGTTCACAATCACAAAAGTAATGAGGAACGATTTTACCGCAGCCTTCAATTTCTTTATTATGTTCACCACGAGTTGTTGAAGGTGTTGAAGAAAGTTTGAGGACATTGGGTTGAAAGAGAAAGCTTGTGAGTCCTTGGAGAGGTGTCTGAAGCTTTCTTGAATTGATGTATCTCATTTTTGGACTTTTGAAGAGCTGAAGGCAGATGAATAGGAAGAACTGTATTTGAAGCAGTAGTCGTCGCCTGAAATCGTGTATTTTCTCTTGCCCTCAAATCTGGACAAAACATCTTATTTATAGATAGGGTGGGCTGCCCCCTCTTTCCCCTTATCAGGGGGGGGTGGGGGGGGTGGTCAAATGGTCAAACTAAAATGGGCCTTACTAGTCTATGCACGGATCCTGAAAAATATAGAGAAGAGTAATGGTAAAGAGTGAAAAATTCATAACTCTCTTGATACCTCGAATATTTTGGAATGATTTTCAGCCCTGAATTCCCCTTTGAATCAGCTTGCATTGAGTGGTCATGTTGATAATCTATTGCATATTTTCTAAGATAAAAATTACTTTAGTATAAAAATCATATTATCGGACCATTCTACCTCTATGTAAATATATGAGGTTAGTAATCTTGTAAAATCAATATCAAATCAACCCCTTAATAATTTTCTTTGAAATTTATTTATCATGATTCCTTGTTCAAAGGTCTTTTTATTGATTTCTCACATGCCCATATTTTTGAAGCCATTTGATATAGAAAGTTTATGCATTAATACTTACATGTGATATGATTGCATCTTTACCTCGCATAGATTGTTTATTGTCCTTATATCTAATTCGTCTAAGTCATATATATGATAGAACCATAGTCATATAATTCAGACCTCAGATCATTATTCAAGAAATTTAAAACATCAATATAGTTACCACATCAGTTGTGTACTCAAGTCACATCAAATATCATTAATTTCAAGATAATCAAGTTAATGTCTAAATTATATTTTATCTTCTAGAGTTAATCCATAACACAACAATTTCCCCCCTTTTTATGATTACAATATTTTGAAATTGATTCACTATTTCCTTTGATGTTTTATCATTTTTCCCTTAAATTTATGACTCCTCAATGTAATCAATGTTATTCTTATTTTAACTCATTTTTTCTCCCCCTCTGTAACATCAAAGAGTATGAACAATAACATAATAGGTACAAAATTAAATAATTGATTATCAACGATGAAATATTTCAAAAAATGTGATCAATAATGTAGTAGTGAAAGCATAAGAAAATATTTAGCATATTGTATCAAGTGAACTCATGCCAAGATGTCTAGAAATACTTTCAATTTTTTCTTCCGAGATTGGTTTGGTGAATACATCAGCTAGCTGATTTGTTGTATCAACAAAACATAATTCAATATCATTCTCAGTAATGTGATCTCTAATAAAATGATGCTTTACTTCTATATGCATAGTTCTAGAATGGACAATAAGATTATTAGCTAAGTTGATGGCATTAGTACTATCACATAAGATTGGAATTTTATTTCATGTGAACCCATAATCTTCTAGTTGAGATTTTACCCATAACACTTGAGCACAACAACTTTCAACTAACACATATTCAACTTCAGCTGTAGATAATGTGACCGAATTTTTTTTCTTAGATTAAGTAATAACCATTAATACTTTTTCTATCAACCCTAGTATTAAGACATGAAATAAGAAAAATAAGACATCCACCTAATATTAAACAAGAACCATTAGTACTTTTTCTATCAACCCTACTTCCAGCATAATCTAAATCACAATATGCAACAACGTTTAATTCATGATTTTTTGGGTACCAAAGTCCTAAAGATCTTGTACCTACTAAATATCTGAAAATTCTTTTTACTACTTTTAAATGACTCTGTAGGATTACTTTGAAATTTAGCACATAAACATACACTAAATAAAATACTTGGACGACTTGCTATTAAATACAATAATGAACCTATCATACCTTGATAAACCTTTTGATCAACTTGTTTTTCTCATTCATTAGCATCTAATTTACATGAGGTTCCCATATGAGTGTTCTTTGAGTTTAATCCTTCGAATTTGAATTTCTTGAGTAGCGCCTTAGTATATTTTTATTGAGAGATAAAGATTCCATCTTTCATTTGTTTGAGTTGTAAACCTAAAAAGAAATTCAACTCACCCATAGTACTCATTTGAAATTCCTTTTTTATTATCATAAAGAATTCCTCACTCATCAATGTATTATTTGATCCAAAGATAATATCATCAACATAAATTTGCACTAATAACAAATCATTATCTCTTTTCTTCATAAATAAAGTGGTGTCAACTTTTCCTCTACTAAGCCCATTTTCAATTATGAATGTACTAAGTATATCATACCATTCTCTAGGTGCTTGTTTCAATTGATATAATGCTTTCTTTAATTTATAAACATAATCAAGGTATTCATAATTTATAAATCCAGGGGGCTGAAGTATGCACTTTTCATAATTATTTAGAACACTTTTTCTTTACATTCTACTTAAGAATGCACTTTTTACATCTATTTGAAATAAATTAAAATTATGTGCATGATAATTATAAATTAATAGTTGCATCTATACATTAATAATTATATATATGTTACTGAAGTATTATGACATTTTTAACATTTTATTATTTAAGTCCTAATACATATTATTTTAATTATTTTATTAGTATTATGAGACTAACTCCACTTGACTTTTATGAGGTCAAGTGGTGATTCTCTCACATTTTCTTGATAATTATTTGATTGTAAAGACTTAGGTGAGCTCTTATTATGAATTGGAAGTAATGAAAGAAGCTCAAGTTTTCAGCTTAAGGAAAAGCCCAAGTCTTATGAAAAGGGCCGGCTTAATATGTTTATAGACCTAAGAGAGGACATCATCTTAGTCAAGCCCATTTGTACCTTGTTGGCACATGACCTTGGCTTAAGCTATTTGAACTTAAAAGGGTTATCAAGAGTTGAGATCTAGGCTGCCCATTTTGAGGTTTCTTAATATGAGATTAAGAGGATGATTAGAGAGCCATCCTTATAGAAAAATCTAGCCATCCACCAAGAGAGCTAGTTATTAATTATAACCGTCTATTGGAGGAGCCTAATTCTCTAGAGTTTTAAGGCCTCTCGTCTCCTTCTTGGAGGAAGATTTTTGATTCTCTCTCTAGCAATGATTAGTCGAAGAAAAAAGGAGGGAAATCAAGACTCTATCAATGGCATTCTTGTACTTAAGATTGTTGTGGAGAAGAAACTACTTGGAGCATATCAAGATCATTGTGGATTAAGCACCACTCGGCTTAGGATTGATGCACAACGAGGTTTGTGCAAGTTTAAGATATAGGGTGTCCTTGTAATTTTCTCAATCAATAAATTAACTCTTAGTTTAAACTATTTTTATTATTTATTCAATCATTTCATTCCATTAGATCTATTCTCTTCCCTTTGCCACACTTTTCACTTCTCTTATCTTTACCCTTATTAGATTAATTTTGTCCTTCACAATCTCAAGTATATCTATATATCTAAGAAATAAAATTAAGTAAAATTCTTACTTTCATGACTCATGCTCCTTGAGGATTGACCTTTACTTAACCTAAATCGAAAAGTGAGGTTTTATAAATGTTATTTGCATGAACTTGGTTGCATCACGACGGCATATTTAATATCTAAATTGAGTTCATTAGTACACAAAAAAAGACTAATAATATTCTTATGACATCTAATCTTGGTATAGGAGCATATGTTTCTTCATAGTCAATTCATTCTTCTTGTACATATCCTTCTCCAACTAATCTAACTTTATTTCTCATTATCATGTCACTTGTTGGAGATATCTATTGGAAAAAAGGTCCAACAATGCTATCACCATTGTTTGGGGAGAGAAGGAAAGAGCTGACTACTTGTTGGAGGTCTTGAGTGCAGTTGTAGAAGGAACAAATAAACTTGTTAATTGCCAAAGGTGTTAATTGCACAAAAAGAGGAAAGAGCATATGTCATCTTTGCATCTGCCATTGATTTTTTAAAGATAATTAATAATTTCTATTTTATCAAATAGTTATATATTATTGTCTTTATCTCCCTAACAACGATACATACATGAACTTAAGTTCTTGATATCATTGCACTTCACGTGCCACTAGATTAGATGTGCTTGGTCATGTAGTGTGTTGAGCGACACAAGATTAATCTACCATGAACCATTGCCAACCGAGAACTTAAGTCCCTAGTATCGTGGCACTTCACTTATTGTTGGATCATTCTTTCTGGTCACGTGCATGTTGAATGACGTATGGTTCATGAACCGCTAACATAATGCTTCACATTTTTAGGTATTGTGGTGGTTCACCCATCATGGAATCTGTCTTATCTAGTAAGGTGGCCTATTGAGTGCCACTATATCACACCATGCTCTAGACTACTGCCTTGAAACTAACAAGATTTAGTCCCACATCGAAATGTTTTCACTAATTGAGCTCAATATATATCAAAGTTATGTTATGTGTCAAAGATCTTTTCACTCGAATAAATCCCCAAGACCATCTTGGGAGAAGGTAATAGGTGGTCTGCCCTCGTGTGCATGTATGTGTATGATGCTCATTGCTTCATGACTGGTTGGTCCCTAGGGGAGTGACACACACATTTGTGAGGCGAGTCCTTAGTCACTTGAGCCCAGCTTGCAGCTCCCTTGATTTGGGTCCACCCACTTGAGCATAGCGCCCCTCTAGGTTAGTTGTTGAGTGTCGGCTTACTAGCAAGCAGCAATACTTTTTATTTTGTCTTATTTTTTTTAAAATAAAAAGTCTAAAAAGGGACTCTATGAACCTTTATATCAACACATATATATAGTTTTGATATAAATCTAAATTAGGTGAAAATCTAAAAAATCCTAATGCATCCCAATGTTGGTGTTTTACCTATATAGTTCCATGAATTGGTATTTAACCTTACTTACCTATAGTTAGTGAATCATCTGAAATATAGTCATAAGCTACCTATGTTTGATGAGATGAAACTATGTATTTTAGAAACTGATACATACCATTTTTATGTGATGACTAATTCATAATTAGTATTTGGTGCATTACTTAACATTAAATGATATAGATTTAATGAAAAATCCAGTAATGTATACTTTAGATTAATTGCATGAAATACATGCTTAATGTATAATTTTACATGCTTTTATAACATGTTAATATGCTTTACTTGAGGTTTTTACCCTTAAATATGTCATTATTAGGAAAAATCATAGTTTAATGGTTCAAATTCATTTTATTAAATATAAATAATTTTCCCTAATTTTTGGTAACTTTTTAGATTTTTTTGAAATATATGTTGATTTATAAGCAAATTATGACCTCGTTAAGGAAGCTTGTTAAGGCCCATTTTGTTGGTTTATTTAATTAAATTAAAATTATTTTGGAAATGGGTAGAAATAGGTGAAAATATTTGGAAAGAGCTGGAAATGACTAGAAATGGATGCAAAATGGACAAAAAAATGGATAGAAACAAAAGCAGATTCTCATTGAAAATCAAATGATTTTTTAACAAGCGGATTCCTCAATACTTGTAATGGATTATAGACCTAATGTGAGTATAAGAACTTTTGATTTATACAAAAAGAGAGTTCTTTTCGTCCTCTTTCTATTGAGTGATAGATGATAGTGTTCTTCTAATTTTTCATCAATTTCTCATGTTATGCTCGATTAAAATCTGTCCTTTACGTTGAATCTGAACTTATTATTTGATTCATTCACCTATCACTTGAATGAATTGAATCAAAATCATTTTCTAAGGATTTTATTCAGGATTTTTCTCGAACTCCATTGGTCCACTTGTCCATAATGTCAAAGAGTAAAATCTTGATTTCAATTTTATTTTTGTCTAATTTCTTGATGTTTTTGGGTTTTTATCAAATTTAATTTCATTTAAGAAATATATTCTGCAACAAACATTACTTATTTTGTTTCAAATTTAGAATTCATTTGTCCACCTCATCCCCATCCCCTATGTCAATGAGGAATTTTTTATTTTTAATTTATTATAGTTTTATTTTTTTAATGATTTCTTTAATTGAATCAATTCTAAATGATACACCTTGGTTGGCTTTATTTTGTCCAAGGATTGCATCAAACTTGGCAAGTGTGGGTATGCACTTTTCGTGATGTTTGTTAATGATGATTATGCTTGTCATCCTCTTATATGCCTTCAATATTGAAACAAAAAAGATTGGGTGTATGATTGGTGTGCACTTGTCGTTGTATTTAGATGTACACTATCTAATAATATTTCTAAATAAGAATTAATAAAAAAAAATTAAATAGAGAGGGAGATTGATTAATCCGTCGTGAAAATGAATTTAATTTATATATAAAGTGATTTTAATATTTTATTAATACTTAACAGAAATAAAAAAATAGAAGGGCGAGGTGAGAAGAATAAAGAAAGGAAAGTGGAGAAAAGAATGAGGAAAAGAGAGAGAGAAGAGAGAGCTCTCACAAGAGAGAGAAATAATGAAATCTCTCGTGAAAGGGAGAGAAAGAGAGAGGAGAGAAATCTCACGTAAGATGGAGAGAGAGAAAAGTCTCATGAGAGAGAGGAAGATCAATCTAGAGAAAGAAAGAGAAGGAGATTGATCGAGAGAGAGGAAGAGAAAGAGAGAGATCTCATGAGAGACGAAGAGAGAAGAGAGGTCTCACGAGAGAGGGAGAGAGAAAAATAAGACGAAAATGAAGGAAGAGAGAAATACGGTCAATCCATTTTCTCACACAAATATGTGCTTGAGGATTCACACACATGACATGAAGTCAGCCGTGAATGTCTCCAACTTATTTTAGCCATTGAACGCTCATTAATCAGCCTTTAATCTTAGTAATTTCACATTTGGAAATAGAAAAATACTTGTTATTCGTGGAACACCAAGAAAGTGAATATGTTGAGATTTGAGTACAAAAATTAATAAAAAATAAATTGAAAATGATCTTAGCTTGATCTGAGATAAGTTTTAGAAGATTTAGAAGAAGAATAAGGATTAGTCATCAAGTTTTGAATTAGTTCTACTCATTTCAATTGAAACATGCATGAAATAGAAATAGCTTATCGTAAAATGTAAATAAATGACAAAAATAGGTAAGTAATTGTTGAAAGTAAGAAATAAATTGTTGTCCAAGTTTAGTTTGCCTCTTGGGTAACTGGAGACACTAGTGTGGTAGCTTGGTTTTATCTGGTTGTGCCACACCTTGTCGGAAGTTGCAAAAGTATCATCTAGAAGCACTATGTCACTTGTCGAAGAGATCTGCTGAAAGAAGGGTCAACCACGCTGTCACCATTGTCTGGGAAAAGAAGGAAAGAGCTGACCATTCACTAGAGGCCTTGAGTGCAGTCGGGGAAAGAAGGAACAAGTTTGCAAATTGTCAGAGATGTCGATTGCGCAAAAAGAAGGAAGAAATGGATTGCCATATTTGTGACTATCATCGGGATTTTAAAGATAATCAATAATATTTATTTTACTAGACAATAATTGATTATTATCTTTATATCCCTAATGGTGATACGTGTGAGAACTCAAGTTCATGGTATCGTGGCACTTTGAGAGGTGCTAAATCAGATGAGCTTGGTCACGTGGTGCTTTGAGCGACACATGATCAACTCGCCGTGAACCGCTGCCAATTAGGAACTTAAGTTCTGATACCATGGCACCTCCATAGTTGTTGGATCAGCCTTCAAGGGTACATGTGTGTTGAGCGGTGTTGGATCTACAAACCATTAATGGATTACTTTATACAGCTAGCATCGTGACTATTTGCCAACTGTAGGATCTGGTTAATTTGATGACATGGCTCTCTATGTATCACGTGACACTGTGCTCTAGATGGCTGCATAGGGGGTGAGATGCCTTAATCTTCTTGAGAATTAGGCCCCTCTAATGGACGGTTATGATTAATAACTAACTCTCTTGATTAATAACCTAGATCGTTTCATGAAGGTAGTACTCTAATACTTCTCTTAATCTCATCTTAAGATGTTTTAAGATGAATGACTTAGATCTCATCTTTTAATAACCCTTTTAAGTCTAAATAGGCTAGGCCAAAGTGATGCCTTCTCTTAGGCCCATAAATATATTAGGCCGACTCTTTTCATAAGATTTGACTTTTCATTGAATTGAAAGCTTGAGCTTCTTCTATTACTTCCGACTCATAATAAGAGCTCACTTAAGTCTTTGAAATCAAATAATTATTAAGAAAATGTGAGAGAATCACCATTTGACTTCATTAAAGTCAAGTAGTGTTAGTCTCATAATATAAATAAAATTATATATATTAAGACTTAAATGATAAACTATTATGAATGTCATAATGAGTTAATAACACATGTATACTTATATTATCTACCTATTAATTATCATTCATATATAAGATATTAATATATAAATATAATTACTAATTTATAACTATGATGACAATCATCAAAAATCTATAAAGTCATCATTTTTTCGCTCTATCAGGTGATAGTCACTAGAGACGATTTGTCAACTCACTTTATTAATTTATAAATTTTACAAAAAGATTTAGAAATTACCTATGTCGTTCTTATCTAAGGAAAGCCTTTGAGGCCATAGACATTACACGATAATCTTCTTGAATGCTTAGGATTTCCATATATCACCACTGTGACATCAAAATGCTATTTTACTATTTTTAACTAATTTAATTTACAGCTTCATTTTCTAGACTTCAAAATGAGATGCAACGAATGCCAAGGTCCTCCTAAATAAAGATTTTTTACCTAATTTAATGATAATTCATATAATTAAAAGTTTAATTTTTTAGTAAATTATATTTTTTCTAGCTTTTATAGATCTTAATTTGACCAATTAATTCATATGTAATCACTTACACAAAAATTATAATGTGAAACTCTATTTCCACCCAATTCACATTCGACTGGTCACTAACATCATCCTAACATCTACTCTCTTATTTTTTTTTATGAATATTAAATATATTTTATCTTCATTATTTAGTCTAAAAATTATTAAAAAATCATATTCTTTGAAAAATATTTAAAAAATTATCCGAAATTATATTATATCCCTATGATTGACTTAAAAAATCTTTACTATTTTTAAAAATTTTATTAAATTATGGTTGATATATTTGTTCAATAATATTTTTAAATATCTAAAAATTAGTATTTTCTAGTTTTATAAATATGTAAATTTACGTGATTTATTATACAATGATTAAGTCACGTCAAGTATCTAAGAACAAGAGATGTGACCCTCCTTTAACTCTTTGCATAGTTCTTATAAGTGCATCAATAACATCTTATATTATATAAATATTTATGGGTCCATGGTCAACTTGACATCAACTTTGCTGTCTATACACATTGAGATGGTATTCACATTAGAAAAACTTCAAGCATCATGTCATGGAACTCTAAGAAGAGACAAGTAACTTCAATTGGAAGTTGCCTTAGTACATTGAGCTAGATTTCTAGGCATGTCTAGTTGCGCTACCACTACAAAGCTCCCAATCTACATATGGCATGGCTGCATGTGTTCTCCACAACAATTGGCACTATGTATGCTAGCTCCAGAGCTAACATGCACCCTGCTACATTTGTGCATGCAAAGTCCTCTTTAATTGGACTTATGTTCCCACGTTGTCATGTTGGGTTCAAGTCCACATAAGAGGAAGAAGACATCATGTGGTAAGGTCTAATAGAAAGCCTCCTCAACAGGGTCATTTAACTCAACCTGAAATTCAAATTCATCTAGTATCCAATATTAGACTTATTAGACACCACCATTTGTGACGTTCTTTCATCAAGATCATGAAAGACCTCAACCTCTTGCCCTTTCAAATACTACTTTAACAAGAGCCACAATATGCTTACATCATGATTTTTTACTCTTCTTTTGTGTGTTTTTAACATACATAAATCCTGTTGTTGATGATTTTGATGAGAAAATACTAAATTAATCACTTTGAGACTGTGTGAACAGCCAAAAGTAACAGTTTGACTCTAAAAGATGTAGGATTACATGAGAGAAAAGTGTCACAGAGCAAAAAAAAATGTCAGGAAATTAGAGAAAGTGTCAATGCCTGACTTTTGAGATACAACAAAAACAGATTTGTCAAGTTGCTTCAGAGTCTAAGGTTGTCAACTACCAAGAAGATTATGGTTTTGACAAATTTCCACAAATCCTAAATTGCAAACCTAAAAGCCTACTTAAGCTTACAAGATCCTAAAGTTATCCTATGAATTGCATATTGAGAACACTGCTCAATGAAAGATACTGAGAGAATGGAAACATTATAAGGATATAGTTAACAGTAACAAGATTATGGAGGATAGAAATTAAGAGATACCACTCAAGGACCAAACAAGACAAACTAACCATCCCTGTAAAAGACAGAAGAAAACAAGTTAAACTAAATAAAGTTATGTTATAAAGTTATGTAAACACCGAATAAAACTTATAATACTCACCCAAGGACTTAAACTTCTTTGTTTGACCTGTACATAGTCTTTCAGGGACATTGGTTTGTACAAATTTCAGATTAGATTGACAACATTTTTTTGAGTCAATATCAAGGATGACTAATCACAGCACTGTTCAATCCAAACCTTCAAGAATGTCCCAGGATCAATAAGAAAATATACAGAAATGACACCACCTATTGAATCAATAATAGGAAAGGTCACTTAGATGAAATTACATTCTGTCTTCTATTTTATCTGGAATATCTCCATTTTACTACAACTAAGAGTGGTATTTGATCACTTCAGGAATCATTGTTGGACAAGATTTTCCTGAACTCAATCACCCTAAGTATGCCTAGAATTGGCTAATTCATCCATATTCAAGAAGAGATTGGCAATTCAACTCAGATGAGCTGATTCCTAGCCGATTGGACCTGACTTGACCTGCCTGGAAAAATGACTAGCTAGATGGTACAATGACGGCAATGGCTATGATCAGTAAACAAGGCTAATCTGGTAACAATCTAGATGGGTTTTGTCATGGCAGCCTAGACAACGGATCCAAATAGTAGCCTTATTTATAACCTTGATCAGCAAGGTGGAAGTTTTACATGAAAAAATGGAGCACTGACATTGTTTTCAAATTACATAATCGTAAAGAATCCTTGTCGTAATGAAAGAACATATGTAGAACAAGGAATATTGATAAAAATCACTCTATGCAGGCACATGAGGTGGGAAACCTACCAGGTGCCATACTTGGATCAACTTTTAATTCTTACCATAGTCAATTTGATGACACAATTTCTTAAGTGAGAGCACTGAAACAGATCTTTCTCTTCCATATGACACTCATTGATTGCAAAGGATATGGATCCTGAACCCATGCACTTGGCCAAGGCCGCCACATCAATTACAGTGACACTATTGAAATTTGTTCAGTCTATTTTTTAGTCCGTACTAACAACAAAGCCTGGATGGTGCACATCCCACCTGCAGCTGTATGACACCTTCTCTAAGGTGTGTTGCAGTTAACACTAAACAGGTTTACATCAAATACTATTGGTTTCTATCAATTGATTTGAGTTTATCTTCTAAATTACTTGTTTCATTTGTATGAATCTTATCTGCTGGATTAATCATTTATTCATTACTTTTCAAAAATTTAATGATCCTTTGACCACGTCAATGTGGTAACCAATAAATTTTAAATGGTTTAATGAATTAATTTAGTTCACTTTTTTTTGAATCATCTCTTATCTGAATAATTTTCAACTTATAATCCATAATATTATAATTTTTTATGTTCAATAATATTTTCTGCTCATGTAATATGAATAATTTCCTTTACAATCTTTTATAGACCCAGTCTGAAACTGGACTATGACCAGTGAAAATGAATATGAACTGAAAGCAAGAAATAATGAAAAATGCTGATGGATCTACACTTTTTTATCAATATGTTTGAGTTTTGAACATGTAAAATGTCATTTGGGGTATTTCAATCGAAACACCAAAATGGTGCACTCGCTACTTATCACTTCTTGATCATATTTGAATGAAATGATTAATCGAGCTGTTTACCTCTTCACCAAAAATCATCAGTCTATCTATTATCACATACATCTAAAAGGTCGTAGGTTTTGGAATAAGCCTGCACAGTTTGGGAAGATTTTTTTCCTTTATAAAATAGAGAAGTCTATTTCAACCAAGATGCTCCAAGTCACAGTCATACATAACATAGAAATCTCACTTATAATGGGTGGAATATCCAAAATGGCCATCATTCTCTGCTATTTACAATAAACCAGATCTGACACGTTGATCACTTATGTACCATTACTTATTTGCGTTTATACATCTGTTACCACTAAAAATTATGAATCACGAGCCATATAATTCTCATTCGTTCAGACCTCTATTCTTAGATCAATTTTTCCTTTAGTCTCGGATCAATGTCCCTAATGACATGACTACGCAGGGCACAGAAAAAAATATTAAAAGACATCATCAGAGACCATGATGCAAAAAGAAATAAAAAGTGCAGTCAAGTTGAAAACAAGAAAGGAAAAATATTGTATATACACTAACCTGTGGATCTCTGACAGCATTAAAGAAAGGCGATGCTATATGGAAGACACATTCACACTCATCAACAACCGTATCAAATGAACCCTTCCAATAAGTTTCCCTTTAGTAGATGTAGCCTTTCATTGGCACCCTCTAGTTGACGCAAATGCTCAGTTTTCTTAGGCTCTTCTGAAATATCATATCAAAAAATGTACAGAATTAAAAAATTTGAGTGGATAAACAACAAGGGAATCACATTTTTAAAAAGTAAAATGAATGCATGGCCAGACCGCATTAATATCAGTGGGGATCAGTTTACATAAAAATGTATCCCACAGAGGAAAGTAAACTATGCAGAAGGAAAGAGGGAAACAGCAACAGAGCATGAAAAGTACAACATTACTTATGCTAAAACATTTAATGATTCCTTTGACTGACCATTGAAGAAGTCCAAAGTGTTGGCCAATTTTTCTGCTCTCTCAATGAGCAAAACCCATCTTAAGGATTAACAGAAACTGATGCCAATTCTGACTTGTCCGCATCAGAGACCAAGGGAAATATACTTTTTCAAACTTTTAGTGAAGGTTCCCTGGCTAGGAAAATTTTGCATCCAGAGAGTGAGATGGATGTAAGCGTCTCTGCCTCTCGTGGAATTGGAATTAGGAAATGACAGACAACCAAAAAATTCTCCGTATCTGAAAGATGGAATCTTGAACTCATAAAGAATTGCTCTATATGATATGATTCAAAGGATCCCAAGAATGTAAAATAAGGATATGCTTGTGTAACGTGGAGCTGAGGTATTATCTTCTTTCTGGTTCAAGATAATTGTATTTGCTTTGTATAAGCTCCACTTGAGTTGAGCTGTTCTTTCTGTTTTTGGCTTGAAGAATTAATCAAAAGTGCAACCATAACTCACGAGACAAATAAAAAAACACAAACACAGAGGCAGAGGTAAAATGTCAGAAAAAGATAAGTTTGGAGATATTATGTCATATTCTTCTCAATCGTAGAAAATGTATCTCTTATCCTTATAGACGCTGAACCTAGAAACTCCAATGTCCAGTGTCTCATGGAGCTAGGACAAACTTCCAAGTCCTGATTATAAATGTCATGACATTTGTATGTCAAATGGCGTGAATTCTTCCAGTGTAATCCCTTTCAGCAGATGCATAGGATCACCCCAAGTTCATAATATCCACAATAACATCCAAAAAGTCGGAGGCACATCAAAGGAATGGTCCTAGAAAAATACAGCTGGTAGCCATGAGGAGAAGCGGTGTAACTGATGGAAGAAAAGATCCTAGGCAAAGGGAAATATCACTCATGATGCATGGTGACATTAACCTGGACTCGTGAAGCCATCACTCATGCACTTTACACGGCGTCCCATCAATAGGGAATGCATGAATTGTAATATATGATCATTAGATACACGAGGAACTATTGCCACATGTCCATGAATGCACAGAGCTAAGATATCTATTGCCACATGTCCATGAATGCACAGAGCTAAGATATCTATTGCCACATGTCCATGAATGCACAGAGCTAAGATATCTATTGCCACATGTCCATGAATGCACAGAGCTAAGATATCTATTGCAACATAGGTTAGAGAATATAAAAAAAATCTGTCAGGGTTCAAGGCAGAAATGCTCTACTGACTGTTGGCGGATAGTTGGAAAACAGAAAAGTATGCATACGACGAAATAACCCCAGACAGATAGCATAGGATACTATTAGGAACATGTTTAGTAAAGGCACAGTTTGAGAACTGTTACGGCCCCTAGATGCATCAAATCTGGCTCCACAGACTATGAAACCTCCGGAGCTAGATTCCAAGTGAATGAAAATGAGTACTTATCACGAGTAAAGTGACAAAACGATGGTAATAATCATTAAAAAAAATCAAATAATCTCCAAGGAGAGCTGTTGGGCCTGCCTGCGAGTCACCCAATCTGTAGACTGATAATCTGTAAGGATAAGTCTTGTTTAGACTCTCTTCAACCAGTGTATTATCAACTTATTTTTCTGCTCCTATTCATCCCTTTTGTTTTTACCGCGAGTTCGAATCTAAAACTCCATCTCATTAATTGATGCCAAAATCAGGTGTAAAACAGCGACTAAAAAGAAAGTTCGAAAGAACAAAAGAGGTAAGTAGTGTTCATCATCAGATTCAACGCAGAAAAGGCCAGGATGCAACCGAACAGAAAGGTCCGGAGCCCCGTCCTGATCCCAAAGCAGAGTAAAGAAGGAAACTCCCGAGCAAAAATTCTGTGACCATCTCCGGGCTTACACGCGACGGAAGGCGCCGCACTATATTATTATCGCCAGAACATTGTAAATTGGAAAAATAGACCGCATAACATAGGTTTCCTCACCTGGATCACGCACGGATCCCTTGACGGCGTAACCCTTCTGGAGGAGTAGCTTAACGAGCCATGAGGCGATGTACCCCGAGGCGCCGGTGACGCACACAACCTTACCACTCATCCTCGCCCTCCGAACTGCACTTCCCCCCTATCCAACCTGCAATGATCCGTCGGGAAGAAGCCGACAGGGAGAAGAACTGCCCTTACCCTCCCCCCAACACACGAAACTACGCTCACGATTTCCGCTTCAGCGGATTTGGTATCTTCTTTCCAGTACAGCTCAAACAAACCTTCTTCTTCTCCCATTAACCGATAGTTTCTCTATCAGAAAACCAAGATTGTTCAACACTTTTACAGCGAAAACAGAAAAAATCAAGATCCTGAAGAGACTGCACTAGAAACACGCATGCTTCGGCATAAATTTTGCCAAGATCTTTACTTTTGCAACTCTAGGTACCCATCCCGTAATAAATGGGAAAAATAACATCATTGACCTAAAAAAATTCACGGAATACTAGTCTTTTTTAAGAAGATACAGTATACACGAGTACGTACGATTGAACATTACTAGAATTTACCATCTTATTTGATTCTGGAAGTTATCGATTGGAAGTTGACAACAACGTCAACTGTCACTGCATTGTATGCTTCCAAAGAACAATTATGACGATAATACTGAATTTTTTAAATTAACAAAATCTATTTTTTAATGTTATAATTGCTCAATAGGAATCATATGGGATGACAGGGAACTGCTACGTGGAATCTCAAGGGAAAAGAGCCATAACTTGTGTGAACTTGTGAAGCTCACTACTATCACTAAATTGCTCATGCGACCCGGTGAGTTCTTCCTTACTATAGTGTTCATTAAAAGGACTGGCAATAACTACTTGTATGATGCTAGGTATTGTACTAAGTTGTACGAATAAACATGCCTCTTCTGGTTTTTTTAATCTAAGGATACGAAAACCCTCTTGCTCGAACTTGGAATGCACAGGGCGTTCATCAAGATGATGAGTCCGGATGGATAGGATAATAACCGGACCGCTGTGCGAGAGAGAGAGAGACGCCGCGAAGATGTCACGACGCGATAGACTCCTGCACCGTCGGATCTGGCCGAGGAGGAGGGAAATGGTGACACGAGAGTATTGCGGGCGGAACAGTTGCTGTTGACTCACAGTAAAGTACAAGGGAGGTTGCAGGAGGGAAGAGACACGACGTGGGAGAGGGAGAGAAACATGAGTAGCCCAGGTATGTCTCAGGAAGGACGTAGGAACACGGGAGAGTAAGGAGGGTGGAAGAACGGGGAGCAACGAGGATGAGGCTAGAAGGGAGGGGAAGATAACGACGATTAGAGCGTGTCAAACTCAATACCACCCTTGGAGTGGGTGAGACTCTATGGTAACCCCTAGAGCAGTTAAGACTCTGGTACTTCTTTCTTCCTACCTTCTCCCTTACAGCAGGTAAGACTCTGGTACTTCTTTCTTCCTACCTTCTCCCTTACAGCAGGTAAGACTCTGGTACTTCTTTCTTCCTACCTTCTCCCTTACAGCAGGTAATACTTTTTTCTCGCTGATCGGGAGTTATATAGGCTCCATGCTTCTGGAATGGGGACTGGCTCGCCTTCTACTGGTGTCTCGCGTTCTGATCCGTTCTGGAGCCATCTCCGGTTCCCCTGGTTCAGCTGCATGAGAAATCTGTTGTTTATTGTTGACTTTTAGTAGCATTAAGTGTTTTCATAATGAAAAGAGTAATATATGATAATATTTAAGTAAAGGAATTTTGTACCCATGACGTATAAATCTCAACAAATTAAAGTCTAAAAATCAAAACAGTGGAAATTATCTATTAAATACTTTTTTGGATGCAAGTTTTTATGTCAGGTATAGGCGTTCATTAGAAAGATATTCGATGTGACAAACAACACATCTACTAAATAAGAGAAAAATAATAGGGAGAGCGTAGGAAAGAGGTAAAATCTAGCTACTGGCCAAGACATCAAGTTCTTTCATGCATCGATAGTGCTGTGGCAGCCAGCTCTAGGGAGGGCTAGCTCAATTCACCTACATCAGTCCTCCAGCGATGGCAGTAGTCCCACTCCTTTGGGAGGGAGAGGCCCTCACCCCCTACCGTGCACCCCCTCCTGTAAATATCCATCTCTGGCAGCAGGGTAATTTGGGCCATTCGAAGCCTCCTTTCCCACTGGCTGGCTGCTCTCAGATTGGTGTCATCGACGTCGCCGTCTGCCCGCCACCTGCCGCCGCTGCCACAGGGAAGTAATGAAGAAGGGGAGTCATTGGCCAGCGAAGAGAAGGGTCTTGGTAGGGTCACCAAGAAGAAACGGTGTGAAGGAACGGCTGTGGATTTTGTGGCCGGGGAGGAGTGGAAGGCCGAGGATGGGGACGTAGAAGTGGAGGAAGAAGACGGCGTCAGCTTGTCACCCGCCACCTGCCGCCGCCGCCGCAAGGAATGAATAGGAGGGAAGTGTTGGTCGGCGAGGAGGATGGCCTTGGAAGTGTTGCCAAGAAGAAGCAGAAGAAGACGAAGGGGAGTGAAGGAGCGGTTGTGGATGTCATTGCTGGGGAGGAGTGGAAGGCCAAGGATGGGGAAGTGGAAGCGGAATTAGAAGTGGAGGAAGGAGATGGCAATACGCTTCTTGAAGCATCTGCCTCTAGCACGAAGTGAGAAATTGGGCAAAGCTAATACTGGAGTGGTCGTCATCATCTTTTTAAGTCAGGCATATGATATTTGAGAGTCGACTCTAGTCATAAGAATTTCTTGAGTAGGTGAGTAAGGGGCTATGTAATGGAAGCATAGTTAGCAACAAATTTTGTATACTAGCTTGCGAGCCCAAGAAATTCTCTCAACTTGCCAATGTTCTTGTGGGGAGATCAGTCAAGCATTGCAGAAATCTTGCCGTTATCTGCAGCAACTCCCTCATTTGATATCTAGTGACCCAGATATTGAATAGAGTGGTGGGCAAACTGACGCTTCTTAACATTTATCCGAAGGCTATTTGTAGCTAGAACAATAAAAAAAAATTCATATGCCCATCGAAGGTTTTGAATGCTGTTTTTGAAACATCTATCTCCTTCATGTGAATTTGATAGTATATTGATTTCAAATCTAATTTGGAAATTTCATAATCAATTTTCCCCAATTGACATGCATCCATCCCACCAAACTCAGCCACTGCATTCCAACTATAACATTTGTATTTCTTAGAATGAGTAGCAAAATATCTTGTCTTATAACTAAACCTTGAACCTCTTGGGAAATGTCATTGTATAGGCCTTTTCTTCATAGGGACTGATCATTTACTATATTAATACCATAATTCACTACTTTGTAAAGAGGTAAATAGAGTCATGTGCATAATTCCAAGCATAGGTAGTTATGTGTCGCACCTAAATCAATCAAAATCATGACATCTTGCCCTTGAAGAATTCCTTTCATTTTCATGGTTCATGTTTGGGTGAGTCCCACCACTAATTAAGAGACACTTGTATTGTGAATAATGTCTCTTCTTGTGGGTGTTGGTTTCATATATATATCTATATATATATATGTATTTTTTTATTTTTTTTTTCATGGAATTCTTCATGAAAAATCAGAATCTGAAGTTCTTTTTGCAATGGTGTCTTGATCTGAATGTTTTTTCATATTGTAAACAAAGGTCTCTTTCATGGCAACTATGATATTCTACATCTATGAGAGTGATCTGTCTACCGTTCTAGGAGTATTTCCCTATTACTTGAAGCATGGGGATGCTCTTGGAGTGCCATCCAAGGTAGTTAGAAGTGTTTGCAGCCTTATTGCATTTGCTAGTTCTTGGTAAAGAAGAAGAATGATTGTCAGCAACTTTAAATAGAGTAAATGTGCCTTGTCAAGATAATTTGGGAAGATGATTATCCTATGTGTCTTATAGGTTGTAGATTCATTACTTTTGCCTCCACTGATGCATCCATAATATCCATCCATACTCTAGTTTCATGCAAGCCAGCTCTACCTAGATGTCAGTTTTTAATCCCTTGACATGTGTGTTATCCATTGCAATATCTTGAAGTTTGGGCAGCTAAGTAGATATGCATTCATATTTTGTCATGTATTATGTGAGCATATGATCATGTTAAATATTTAAAAATCTCTGAAAGGTGTTGCCCAAGATAATGGTCTCTAAATATTTTTCCAATTGAATCTTGAGTTCTTGCCAATTATGGAATTAATACCTATTGTCCTTCCATAAATACCATTCAACTACAATGCCATTCAACTACCAATTGGAGTTGTTCATCTACCTTGTTTAACTTAAATAATTGTTCAATACATCGTACATAGCCTTGTTGATTTTCACCTTGAAATATTGGTATTTGGTAGGCTCACTTGGTATAGTTTATTGAAGATGCATGGAGGATTGTACCTCTAGTTGACATTCTATTTGAGATTGATGGAATAGTGCTGCTGATTGTGAATTAGTAGTCTCCTTATTTTCCAACACACCTAGACAAGCACTTACTATAAATTGAAACTATTGCATGTTCTGTAGGAGTTCACCATCAGATTTGTATATTCTTCTTGTGAGTTTCGTATATCTTCACCATCCTTCATTAATATGCTTGTAGGTTTCAACTGACTGTTGTTAGAGCTTCAAATTAGATGTTTGCTATCTTTGGTGTCATGTTGTGTGATTCTAAGATCATTGGCTCTAATGACAATGATATTATCCTCTTTAGAAAGATTGGATCAAAACAAATCAAGGGAAAAAAAATCAACAATATTGATTTAGTAAACTTAGACAATGTAGTGTTGATAGAATGTGAAAATGAAAATTCTATTAGAACAAAGGTGAAGGAGAGGAGTGGTGGGAATGGGATTCAAGAGGATCCCCTACCTCTCTAGGTTTAGACTATTCTCCCTTATCGATAAATCTTTATTATCATGAGTGAATTATTAATTAATAATATAGTTTTAATTGTAACTCATGAGAAATAAATTTAGATTTATGTTAAATTGTGAAAATTAGTTTTTAATTAATTAATATCATTTTTTGGCTAATTATGTGATTATATGTGAATTTATATATTTTTTATTATCTTATTTTTGAGATAAATGAAGAAAAATAAAATAAAATAAAAAGATAGAAAAAGAGAGAATTGATCATCTAGTCAAGTGAAGTCGCAAGTAGGGCTTGAGCGACTAAAGACAGATTAGTAGAAGGCATGTGTGCATCACTCTTCGACATTATTGGTGGCTAGTCAAGCATGGAGTAAGGAGTGGTCGTACACATAAGAGAAAGAGACACATTGATTATCAAATCTCGTATTACTATATATCTACCTCAAAACTAGGCATATAATCAATATGAGACTAAATTGATAGTCATAGCCTCTCAAAAGATTTTAATAATTTTAATACCTAAAATATCTTTGATTTATTAGAAAGAGATACTTTTATTACGTCATTTTATAAAGGTATTCACATACTTATTTTACTTTCTCTCATGTAGGCAAGCAACTGACAAAGATTTGGATCCTACTAGAGCCAAAACTCATATTTTTATTATATTAAATCAATTTATTTATTTTTTTAATAAAAAATTAAGTTGTTAGAATCACTTAATCATCACCGAAAATCTTGTCAATACGATTTGTGACACATCAGTACTAAAATTATTGAACGATTTTGAATAAAAGGATTGTAGATCTATTGAGTAAATTATTTTTGATGATCGACAAATAAGTCGTTGTTAAGAAGATAACAATTCGTTAGGAGACGAGTTACCACCTCTTAAGAGCATACCAAATGTGATGAAGAGCCTCTTCTTGCTGCATGGACCTAAGGATGAAGTTTATTAAGATACACCCCACCTTTATTTTTGTTGAGTGATAGTTACTAGAGAGTTGCAAAATTATTATTATTTTGTTTCATCAGGTGACTACTGTTGGAGATGATTCAACAACCCACTTTATTGATATCTAAAATCTAAAAATTGATATTATCTAATTTTATAAATTTTAAATTTATGTGATTTATTATACAACTACTAAGTTATGTCGCTTATCTCCTTTTTCTGAGTACTATTTATAGTCATTGATTGATCTTGTATGAGACTTTTGAGTTAAATGTCTTCAATATGTTTCTCCTAAAGTTTCTCTTACGTGCTATGCACGTGTCTCCTTCCTCTCCCTTTAATATGTTATTAATAGGGTTGTAAAATGAACTTGTTGAAACATGTGGCTTATTCCCATCTTGAAGAAAGTTATTGTTGGAGCCTTGTTACAATATTTTTTAAAACATTTTGTGTCTCTTACAAAATTTGCTAAGGAGATACGTAGTAGAGGTAGATTTGATCTATATATTCCCTCTTGTAATCCACTTGAATTAAATGTGTCTATTTTCTCAATGCACAAGTCATCAACCAAAAAGAAACTCATGGCCAGTCCTCTATCATTATCCAATAGATATAGCTAATCATTTTGGATTCTATGGCCAAAACTCTTGTTGAAAAGCTTAAGAAAAATCAAAGTAGTCATGAGCTTGTTTTTGTAGCAATGAAGGTATAGGTGCATGATTCATGCAAACTAGATAGGTTTATTCAACATGTTTTGAACTTTTTCTTTCTACTATCGAAGATTTGGATAATGTTTATTTAATGTGGGGCTTAATGTGGACCAATTAACTATCTTCATGAAAACCAATTTTGGCTAGAAGGTTGGTTGTGGGCACTACTACACTCAAAAAAATTTCATAGAAGAACATTGGAGTGCAGGCTTCTAATTCCATAGAGTTGTTCAAGTTCTTTGCTGATATTTTCTTAGATTCTTCTCTTGAATAGAGTGTATCTCTAAAGGTCATCTACCTCTATTATTAATTTTTACTCTTTTTCTTCCATTATTTATTTAGGTGCAGAATTAAAGTTTTACAATAGTTACTTATATCATCATATAATGATAAAAATGTATATTAAAATGCTTAATCTCTTCATCTACCTATAACCTAGATGCTGAAATAAGTTATAATAATAATAATAATAATAATAATAATAACAAAAAATTAATTTGCAAACATTATTTGTCTCTAGAGTATTGGAAATTGAATGCAAAATATATTAAAAAATTAAGAAAATAGATATACATACTTAATTTCTTTGTCTAATTTTAATCCAAATGATTGATTAAGAAGAATGAAAAATAAATGCAATGAAAATATCAAACTCATAAGTGCTTGATGTCACTCTACTACATTTGTCACCTAGAGAGAACTTAGTGTAAAAAGCTTCGAAATTGATCAAATCTTCTGCCCTATATCATCTCAAAACCTCTTTCCACATTCACTAGATCTTCTTTTCAGTCTTTGTACAAAAGTATCTCAACAATCTTCATGAAATCAATAATTCTCTCTAATCATTTCACCACCTAAAATAGAGCATCAAAGATAATCCATACATAGATGACGTGGTATAACATGTGGACATGGTACTTCATCCATAAATAATTGATGTCCTTCTATACTTTTTTTTTTCTCATCATTTTGATAATTTCTAAATTACTGAAAATAAGGCTGAAAATGTCTTCATAAATTTCTTAAAAATTTAAGAAAAACTATTTTCCAATTTGAACATTATGACTAATTTCCTATCAATTGTAAAATAATTTTAAATATTATAAACCTTAAATAATCATGTTAGCACATTGGTTAAAAATCAAAAATATATTCATATCACATATATTATAAAAGTTACCAAATTAAACATGAACTCATCACATAATTCTCAAACAAGTACTAAAATATTATAACATTAATAATTTATATTTTACCTTGATTCATGCAGTAAATACCTAGATTTTACCTTTGTTATTATATAGAAATAAAGTATTATCACCTTTTTCTCATGGTTTTTTCTCTCATTGATCATCATTGGTATTCAAATTATGTCTCTTCATTTCATCCTTAATAAAGTTTTTCCACCCTTTTGATATTGACAAATGGGGGGGGGGAATACATAAATTTTGCACTAAAGCACATGTTGTTTAAGAAGAGAAAATTGAAATTGCTGAATGGTTGAAAGAGAATTGAAAGGGTAAGCACTGAAGAAAGGGCAGAACCAAGAGAGGTGGAAAGAAACTCAAAAAAATAAATATCAAACTTCTATGTTTTTTATGAATGCTCATACTTGACTTCAATGCTTTAAAGTTGAAATAATTTAATGCTTTGGATTATCTTTAAATGTTTAAACATTTAATTGTGCTATCTGAATTAGTGACATAATAGTATCATGCTGAATAACCTTAATTCTGAACATGCATGTTGTAAATGTTTTAACTTCCATATCGATTTTTTTAGAATTAATAAGATAATTTATTTATCTTCAAAAATTATGCAAATGATTTTTTCACCACCAAAAAGGGGAATATTTTTCCCAGATTAAATGCGTTGTTTTCATCATGATAGATACACATAAGATCAATATGTCACTAAGAAATGAGGTGATTAAGACATTCAAATATATTGGAACTATTAGGTCTCATGAAACACCAAGGGGTTGAGTTAAGGTTTTTGAAAATTTTGTATATTTTTTTATTTAACCCAAACCTGCTGATAGATGTGTAAACACACATGTTGCATGAAGACCTCTTAACACTCTTTAACCAAAAATGCCAAACTTTTTATATTCATTTGCCCTCACCTGGCTACTTTCACTCGTAGAGGGAGGTTCCCTCTAATATTCACTTATTCCTCTTAAGAATGTACAGTGATATTCATAAGATCAACCACCCAAAAAACTCAAGTTTGCCTCCTCAAAGACCCAACCTCTATTGAGTCAAACACAGCTACCACTATCTCTTGCCTTCGTCCAATACATTGTCCCCTCATCACCCAATTGCCTTAAGATTTGATGGAGAGCAAAAGTCACGATGGTTGACTTGATTTCTAACTAGAATCAAGTAAAGAAGAAGATGTACTATTTTTATATATGATTAATGTATGTGGCATAAAGAACTAAATGTTTAGCATTGAATCTTTGTGTGTTCATAGTTTTTCAATAAAAAAATATTCTTTTATAAGTAAGCCTTTAGCTTATTCCGATTTTCCTGATTTATCAGATCTCCAACATTCAAAATCTTCATTCAAAAAGTTATTATTTTCTAAAATATGTAGTAAAGAAATTTGGATCTTCCAAACTTTTAATCTTCTTATTCTCATGGCCATATCTATTCAAATTTGGACAGGATATTTCTAACTTAATGGTGATTAGTCTATAGATCAGTTCCAAATCATCAATTTTGTCTACACTTTTGGTCCACGTAAGCAGCTAATATGTCACCATCAAGATGTTGTCTTTGGAAGTTGAATATCTCATTTTTTTTGTGATTTTCTTGACTTAATGTACTTAATACCTTAAAGAATCTGTCTAGCATCACTTCAAAGTTCTAAAAATTACATAACATGGTTGGACTATCATATAATCAAGGATAAAATATTTGACATAAATCGCAGTCAGTTTTACCATTAACCATATACTTATCCTTTTGTTTCACGATCGTTACTTAGTTGATACTCTTTCATTGTCAAACATTCCTATGGTATAGAATCACTTAATCACAATGACTAACACAACGGATTGATTGTTAGTCAAAATTATAATCATTTAATGAAGAAAATTAATGCAACAATTTTTTTGAATGTATCCAAACATTTGAAACATATGTAACATATAAAGAGGTATTAATATTAGATTGTTACTTATCAATAAATTTTCATTCTTAATTATTAAAACCAAGGGAATCAGTAGAATAAAAGCATAGCTAATCTATAATGTACCCACATATTCATATATGTATGTAGACAGGAGGTTGATATCAAAGTCGTAGATTGAGGTTGTATTATTCACTATCATAAAGAAACTTCAAAAAATAATTAATGTTATGAATCATTAAATTATATCCCAAAGTCTTCCTGATTAATACATATTCTTTGATATAGTTTGGATCATTCTTGATTGATAAATAATTATGTTAGTGAGACATGTATTATTGGTTCTGTTTTCATGATATTAGATCATTAGCATATTGATTTGAACATATACGATTTAGATATGAGGATTAAGTCTTAAAGGATTAGAATTTGGTTTAACATACGAATATCTAAATTATCTAATAAACATATTGTACTAGTCTCTTAGTCATTCTAATTTTGTATGCGACTTATTGATAAATATCACTTATGTCAATGGCTAAGCAAGTGAGAATAATTAATGTTATCTCCTTAATGACCACAAAATATTTGATTACGTACGTTTGCTAAACATCAAGATAAAAATCATGGAGGTATTATTTAGCTAGTTAAATTATGTAGAGAAATTAAGTAGAAGAGTACTATTCAAGTATTCACGAATCTTCATTGACTTGTTTGAAGATGCACACCTTTAATTATCTACTAGCTTCTTTACGTTAAGACTACAACACAAATCAAGTCTGATGCTCCATCATCTTCATCATTATTCCAAACATATTGTAAGTCAACATCATCTTTTAGATAACATCTAACAATGAAATATTTCAAATTTATCTTTAGAAGAAGTTATGACTAAACTCTTAATCATGCAAGGGCATGGAATTTGATAATCCATTGTTGGAAAACCTATAGCCATGAATCTAGAAGAGAAATTTCAAGAGAAATTCTAAGAGACTTGAACTCTGTAATAATTGGTCATGATCAAATCATCAATCATAGTGGAACCAAAAAAGAAAGATTTGTTTTTCAAGAATAGATGTTGACAGTGTGTTGAATCACTATAAAATCTTCTAATTTTGGGTTTGTTAATGTAGGAAGATTATAGGAATTGGATCTTTGAGGAAAAAGATAAAGGTTTGATAAGTGAAAGGACTGAACTTGAGATTATAAATAGATCAATTTAGTTCTCCTTTTTCTAATCACAGCCTTAAAACCAAACATATTTTAGAAAAAAATTATAATCATGTTTTCTCACAATAGATAAGTTTGAAAAGTTTAGAAGAAAAAATTGAAATATTTATAATAGTGAAAGCTGAATGATGCACCTCAATTTACTTTTGTTAAACCTAAACTTGTATTAAATAAGTTTGACCCACTATGCTTTGGATATAGACGTTGTGCCTTAACACTAATATATGTTACTTATGATACAAGATATCTAAAATATGAAATGACATGTCATATTGGTTTTGCTAGTTTAAATTTCTCAATAATTTTGAAAACTTGATTGCTTAGATACACTAGTAAAATAGAAAGGTTTTTTAAATTCAATTTTATGTAAATTCAGCACCTTTCTAATAGATAATTGAAGAGAGTGATTATGTCCAACCCTTGTACGATCTAGACAACTAAGTTGATATTTTTTTGTAGAAAAATCTCAAAGAATTTATGAGGTCTTTCTTTTTGGTCAAATGATATAAAAACAAAGAGTTGAGGAATCATTTACATGTGATCAATGTTCTTTTTCAACCAAATCAAAGAAAAAGTATCTTCTACATTGAGACAAATTTCATACAAAAAGATGAGAGTAAGAACCAAGTTCATATCATCATCCTTGTCATCAAATGTCTCAACTCACATCATGTCAACTCCAACATTGGGACACAACTATGGTAGAATCCTTCTTATTCTTTATGAGATAAACTTGTGATTAAAATTATTTAACACTCAAGGGAGCTAAACTTCTCAATCAGCTATTGGATACCTAGACACATAAATTTAGAAGAGAACTTTGATGTATAATTCTCTGAAAACTAAATTCAATAATCAATGATTGTGACCAAGGTGTTTGATCTAGTGGTACCCAAGCATAGGATCATTCCTAGAAAGTGGACATAGAGGGCCAAACCACCTAAAAATTTATTGAGTATAATATATCTATATCTAGAAATGTCATAGGACTCAAGATTTTAAGATTAGAGATTCTAAAGATAGTTGATCAAAATAAAAATTAGCAGGTAATTAAGTCAATACTTCTTGATCCAACTACAATACTAAATCCAACACATGTATCATAAAACTTTCTGTAATTTGTTTATTTATCATACTATAAAGGAAAAGTGTATCTTGCTTGTCTTAAGATATGTAATTCCTACATAAGGAATAAAAGTTCATACAAAAAAATTATTGGTATCAAAAATTGGTCCATACTAAATAATATTAGCATAATTTTTTCTCATATTTATTCGAATTTTTTATTAGAGTTCTAATGTCACCTTATTACTAAATATATTGAAAAGATTAAAAAGGAAAAAAAATTACAAATTATTTGGATTACAATGTTTTCAACAACTATGAGAGTAAGAGTTTTGTTATCCCATTAGGGTCCTATTTTTTTTTTATGAAAACAACTTATTAATGTTAACAAAGAGTAAACCATGTATAAGTTAAAATTTTCTAATTACTTTTAGAGAGTGATAAGTTCATAGAGACAAACTTATTAATGTTACTACATATTGAATAAAAGTTGATATAGAAAAAAAATTAAGTATCAAAGATTCATTTCTATTAAAAAAATTAACCTATTTTTATCAAAATTTATTATAAATTATAATTTTATTGTCACACTTATTACTAAATATCCTAAAAAATATTAATAATTCCAACTTTTGACAATTATGAGTACAACATTATGCCAAAATTGTGAGAGTAGAAGCTTATTAATAAGTTTTTATAAAAAGCTTATTAATGTTAAAAAAGAGTGAAACACATATAAGTTAAAAATACTATTATTATCAAAGACTTGTTGATGTGAGAGCACTTCCTTGTTCAAGTAGAATTTTTAGAATTCACTAACCAGTAAGTACTAAAAGTATATAGACATAAATAAGTATTGAGAGATTGAATGTTAAATACATTTCATTTATTCAATGGCGTATTGATATTTTTTCATGAAACTTTAATTAGGAAAGTTAAATTACATTCTAGATGTGTTCAATAAAAAAACAATCTACTTGATCAACCTTCGTGTTAGAAAACAAGTAGGTTCATTTATTTAAAAGATGGTGATAAAGATTTTGCATATGTTTGATATACATACTGATGTGCCCAAAGTCATTGTTAATTTAAGCACTCAAATTTAACATTTATACTTGAAAGCCCAAATAAGCTCTCTTTAATTATAAATATTTTAGGAAAATCCTCAAGAAAATTAGAATTTTGAAAGCTTTGTTTTAATATAGAAAGTTTGAAAAAATAGGAATGAGATAGTAGTTTTCGTAAATTATGAACGTTAAAGGTATCTAATTGTAAAAAATAAGAAAAAAATCAGAAAAGTAGAGATATCTAACTCTAATTTAATATCTCATAACTCCAGGTGTCACTCTTTGAATAAAATTTTACTTGAGGTTGAAAATGAGAAATCAAGAATATAAAAAATTAGAGAAAATAATTATTATAAATCTAGAAGCCTATACTAAAACATATTTTAAAATCGTGAAAGACTTATAGAAGATAAGGAACTAACTATGCTATGTTTTCCCAAAAGATATTTACCTAAATTCAAGTGGCACAAATGAAATCAGATTTGATCCAACGAAAAGTAGAAACGAAAGAAATAGGAAATAATTCTGGTAAAATCTAAAAAACCTATTCTAAACACTTTCTAAAATCACGAAAAAATTATAGAAGATAGGAAACTAATTACATCAATATTTTCTAAGATATTGTGACCAAATTCTATGTTTCACTCATGAAATCAGATTTGATCTAAAGAAAGATTAAATCAAGAAACATAGAAAATAATTTCTGATGATAGGCTTATTGATTCTAGCACCAAATCACCAAAACATGATCTTTCGAAGAGATGAAATATTCATTGGATTTCTAAAAAAGTGAGATATCTAGGAAAAATCATAAATTTGAAAGAAACTATACGAGTTGATATAGATCTCATTTTCTTTGTTTCGGTGTTGCCACCAAGACATGAGAAATTAGATATATAGGAGAATAACTCACTAAAAACTCAAAGAAATGTCATCTATTAAATGATACTTATCATCTAGAAAATAAGAGAGAGTCTAAAAGGCTAATAAATCAGTTGTTAGTCACCTAGTTGACACCTCTTATTTGCATGGAAAAAAAATTCCTTCTCATTTATTCTCTTTAAAGTTTATATGCCTAGACTCTTTTTGAATGTTTTTCTCAATTCTTTACATGGCCTGATTAAGTCATATCTTTTGGGTGCTGTGTTTAATTTTTTAATACATCAGTCTATCCTTTCTCTTGTTTATGATTTTTGAAATTTGACATTTCATGCTAATTCTTCTTACTTTGGCAAATCCATAGAAATTAATCTCGTTGGAATAAAATTCTGAAATTTTAAACCACTTCTCTTGATAAATTGAAATAAATTCTCAAGGTGATAAACCTTGGGAAAAGGTTAGAAAATGTTAGTAATTAAATCCATAAATGCATGATATAGATATAGCTAATTTTAGAGTCATTATTTATACATATCTTATGTCGTTTGGTCTAATATGATGAGATATAGTAATTCATGCCTATTATGATTCATTAAAGAAAAAATTTAAGAGATACTTAATTAATTCTTAGTGATAAATAAATATTTATCACATATAAGATCAGTTAGTCAATTCAAAGATTTCATATATAAGAAAAAAGAATTATTTAACTTAAATGAATTGTGTATTTCAAGAAATTGATTCCATTTAAAGGCAATATATAAAATACACAATGGAAGATTAGGGGAAGATTGGGGTGTGATAATGACTCTATAATTGGAGAGGAGAGCTATTATTGTTCACAACTGAAAAAGATATCCCAAGTTAATAGAAGACAATACTAGGAAACTAGACAACCTTGAACTTTATTTTGGGACTATGGAATACACAATAAGATGAGTTTATTTATTGTCTACTACAAGACAGATAATGTAAATGTATTTTTCAGGTATGTGGTTTATTTGGATTGAATCTTAGAGTATATGACATTTTATTTAGATACAAACATTTTTCGTGATCCTAATGTACTATTTGGTAGAGATCTGACTCATGATTAAGATTTAGTACAAGTTATCCCCCAAATAAATGATCAAGCTAAAGTGAGAAATAGGATTCTCAATAATTTGATTCTCTATTTTAAGAGATCAAATAAAGTAATGAGTTTTGACTTTGAGTAAGTATAGTTAGTTTTGTAGAATCAACTATTCCACACATTGATCTATATTGATTATCATTTACTATTTTGTTCATAATTTCTTGATGTTTGGTTCTTTTAATAAAAGAAACATGAACAAGTATCATATTTAATAACATAGTAGTCATACCAATGTAATTCCTGAAGTCTATAGAAGTTTCTTTCATCTGATTAAAGCAATTATAACATGTAAATTAATAAAAAATGAGAACATTTCTGAGCTTAGTGATTTGGGCATGGTACACAAGTAAAATTTCTAATGGGTAGTTATAACAAGTTGAGACTAAAGAAATATAGACTAGTCAAAATTTTATAGATCATTAATCTACCAAAAGAATTGGATATATATTTGACCTTGCCAATCGTATGAATATTATGAAGATTAATGTGAAGACTTGTGAAAACCTTTTTCAAGTGGATTAGACTAATGAACAATATCACTCAAAAACTATGTCCTAAAATGGATGGCCTACATATGGAAAACAGAAAATGTGGGGAACAAAGATGGAAAGACATCAAATTAAACAACAACATAAATTTGACATTAGACTCATAGTCTTTATAACTATGTAGCTATTAATTTATTTTTTAACTTTTTTAACTTGACGAAATTTCCAAGAGGGCTACAACAAATTTAGGCCTATTTTAAAGGTCAGCATGCTTAAATTATAAGGGACAACCTCAATGTATCATTTTGTTCTTTTCATCAGATTTTTATTTGCTTCTAGATTCTAACAATCACTTTGAATGTAAAGGGTGTCATTCAGATCTCTGTGGATTCAAAGATAATCCAGATCAATCCTTCTGTACTAAAAGATTAAGGAGTTTCTACCTTGTAAATTCAATATTTGATTTTTGTTTCTTCCTTGTTACGTCATTTCATTTGATTGATATCTGATATTGAGCAAACATAAAGCAATCAATTTATAACTAATAGTTTGAAAAATGCTTATGTAAAGATAGAGTTATGAATGAAGAATAGATTAATTGGTCACAGCTACAGAATCGCACTGACTCATAGACATCCATCCACGTCAGCAGTCCAACACGGTTGAAACCCATCATTATCCCCGCTGGATTGCTGTTGGGTCCCACCCTGCTCTATCCAGATTTATGAAGTCCGACCAATAATGCATTTTATTTGCTATTTTATAGTTCTTCTATTTTTAAGCCCAGAATACTAAAATTCCTCATCATTTTTGATATTTATCACAACCCCAAATGTGGCACTCTGGGTCCTTTTGGAGCTCGGCTTTATTTGACGAAAATAACCCGGTTCTCTTCCACGCGCTCCACGTGCGAGTGAGCTTTCAGAGTAGTTTAGCGGGATCCTTCCCTCACTCCCTCGAGAAAGAAAGAGACCGGGTGTCCTTGGCCATCAGTAGAGAGAAGATGCGTGCTGCCGCTGGGTGGCAGCGGCGGCTATGGATCTAATGAGTGCCTCGTATCGGCGTCTTGGCATTCTTATCATTCAATCTGGACCGTCAATCATCTCGGGGGAGGTGAGCCAACACGCCACCTCACCTAAGACCTCGTCAATCATTTGGTCTGTTCGCAGGGTCTACCTCGTTCAGCTACCAAACACGTCGAGAAGCATCACCCATAAGTAATAATAAGTTAATTTTTCATCACAATCCTTGTAATAAACTTAAAAGTAAAAATACTGTTTTTTCCATTGTTATTGAGTTCTTGAAAACATAGCTTTCCTACTACCTCGTCCTAGCCATGAAACTCATTGACTTTGACCAGCTCAACCAAGGTTTACCAAACTCGCCAGCCCACTTGACTTTATACCCAGTCGACTCGTTGACAATGTGTATACGACACCAAGAAGAATGGTCTCCACCGTTACATGCACGCCTTTCACGATCATGCACGCCAGCCCACAGATAGATCTGCCACGTGGACCTGTGATCATTTATTCTTAGGCCAAGTATAAATTACAAAAAATAATTAGAAAAAAAAGTACATCCTCTTTGTGGGGCTTCCTGTCTTATCTTACCTACCGCTACTAACTCTCCGCCAGGCAGCGAAGTACAAATACCCACCGCTGGACTCAATGGAGCACCAATACCTACAGCCTCCTCCCAAGCGCCGCCAACTCGCCGCCGACTCGCCGCTCCAGCTATGGGTATCGGAATGCTGACGGCCGCCGAGTGGGCGGTGGGGCTGGCAGTGGTGGTGGTGCTGGCGCTGGTGCTCCGGCGGACACTGGGGCCGCGGCTGCCGCCGGGGCCGTGGGGGTGGCCGGTGGTGGGGAACCTGTTGGAGATAAAGCCGGTACAGTGCCGGTGCTACGCGGAGTGGGCGGCGCAGTACGGCCCAATCGTGTCGGTGTGGGTTGGGTCGACACTGCATGTGGTGGTGTCGAGCGTGGAGCTGGCGAGGGAGGTGCTGAAGGAGAAGGACCAGCAGCTGGCAGACAGGTCGAGGAACAGGCCGACGGCGACGTTCAGCAAGGATGGGAAGGACCTGATCTGGGCGGACTACGGGCCGCACTACGTGAAGGTCAGGAAGGTCTGCACGCTGGAGCTCTTCTCCTCCCGCCGCCTCGAGGCACTCCGCCCGGTTCGCGAGGACGAGATCACCGCCATGGTTCAGGCGCTCTACGGGGACTGCGTACACCCCGGTACTCTCTCTTTCCTACTCTCTCTTCATACGCTATTCCAGCAGTCTCCCAAAAAACGGTATTTTCCCCAAAAAATTCCTCTATGAATTATTTTGTTGAAAAGAAACTTAATAATATTTTATTTTAATTTATATCTCTATTTCTAATTGTGCGGCCAGCCTACTCTGGACTGTCGGGATACCAAGCAAGGGTTGCCTTGCTAAAAGGCCTCAGGAGTTCAGAATATTACATATCTACGTCCTATCACTCATATTTAGTCTTGGAAAAACACCCAAGTTTATAAAAACCTGTTTCAAATCTGGGTATTTAGATTATTTTAAACTTTTATTAAGGGAGCGAAAGGTTGATTTCTTACATCTGTTTTGCTAAAACCCCCATAATTAACAATTTTGCATTTCCACACTTCTTTCAGGCTCCATGGGCCTGGGAAAAACACCGCAAGTTTCATTTTCACTGTGGATCATGTCATCTTTTATTATTATTAGGGACGCGGGAGGGGATTTCTGACGTGCTTTTACTTTTTTATGTGGATTTTTGCAGAAAAGAAGGGGATGAGCATGGTGGTGAGGGAGTACCTTGCGGCGGTGTCGTTCAACAACATCTCTCGGCTGGTCTTTGGGAAGCGCTTCGTCGACGACAAGGGGGTGGTGGACGAGCAGGGCCTGGAGTTGAAGGCGATTGGGACGGAAGGGGTGAAGCTCGGGGCGTCCCTGGCCATCGCGGAGCACATCCCCTGGCTCCGCTGGATGTTCCCCCTCCAGGAGGAGGCCTTCACCCAGCACAACGCCCGCCGTGATCGCCTCACCGCCGCCATCATGGACGAGCACACCCGCATCCGCCGGGACAGAGGCGGTGCCGCCAAGCAGCACTTCGTCGATGCCCTCCTCACCCTGCAGCAAAAGTACGACCTCAGCGACGACACCGTCATCGGCCTCCTCTGGGTACCCTTCGTCCCCGTCCCCTTTCTCTGAGTTTCTAGGGTGGATTTGATGTGGACTGACCTCTGTGGTGGCGGCAATGGCAGGACATGATAACGGCGGGGATGGATACGACGGTGATCTCGGTGGAGTGGGCGATGGCGGAGGTGATCAGGAACCCGAGGGTGCAGGCGAAGGCGCAGGAAGAGCTGGACAGGGTGGTGGGGAAGGAGAGGGTCCTCTCAGAGACGGACTTCCCCAATCTGCCGTACCTCCAGTGGGTGGCGAAGGAAGCCCTGCGCCTCCACCCGCCGACGCCGCTAATGCTCCCCCACAAGGCCGCCACCGCCGTCAAGCTCGGTGGCTACGACGTCCCCAAGGGTTCCAACGTTCTGGTCAACGTCTGGGCCATCGCTCGGGACCCTGCGGTGTGGAAGGATCCTCTGGTATTCCGGCCGGAGAGGTTCTCCGAGGAGGATGTCGACGCCAAGGGGCACGACTTCCGGCTGCTTCCCTTCGGCGCCGGTCGGCGGGTCTGTCCGGGAACGCAGCTGGGGATCAACATGGTCCAGTCGATGCTCGGCCACCTGCTGCACCAATTCCGGTGGGAGCTGCCGGAGGGCGTCCGGCCGGAGGAGATGGACATGGAGGAGAGCCCCGGGGTGATCACCTTCATGAGGACGCCCCTGCGGGCGGTGGCGACGCCCAGGTTGCAGGCCGGCGAGCTCTACAAGCGTGTGCCGGCGGATATCTGAACCTGCTCGCCTTCTCCCTCTCATTTTTTCTTTGTTTAAACGAAACCTACTGACTTGCTACGGTAGAAGAGAGAGGTCAAAGTAGATCAAAGCAGCAACGTCAGTCAGCATCCTTATAATAAACGAGCTACAAGAATAAAGTCTTCAATATCATCTTGTTCATCAAAATTTCAGACGGAATCAAAGTCAACATTATCATTTGAAAATCACTTTTGGTGAAATATTTCCTCAATCTTTGTGAATGAAATTATAATTAAATTTTATTTAATCACTTAAGGGAGTTAGAACTTAATATTTGCCACTTAGAAAATTTTGAAGTGAAAATTTTCAAGAGTTGTCCTTTAATTAATACTTCCTGTAAGACATATCCGAATCTTTATAGTACGTGTGGTATTCGTTTCTAGTGATTCTGATTTCTAACTAGCCTTACAGCATAAATTTTTGAGAGATGACTAAAAGTAAGAGATATTTCATAACAAGATATCTTTATGAATTCAATACCTCTTGAATGACTAATTAGTTATGACTGATCAACTCTTACCCCTCTATGGTTTCAAAAGTCTTGTTTATATTTTATAAATAACATTTTATCAAAATTTAAGAGGTATTCCTTGTTGGTCAAATGAAACAGAAGGTAACATGTTGAGGAATGAATTTCAAGCTTCACGAGAACTTTATCAACTAGATCCAAGCAACATCTTTTACTTTCAATCAACATTTCTACCAGAATCGGACTACAAGAATGAAGCCTTCATAATCATACTTTTTACTGAAATACGAGACAAAATTGAATTTAACACTATCATCGATGGATAACATTTGGTAAAATGTTTCCTTAATGTTTTGTGGGTGAACATAGAACTAAATTTTATTTAATCTTTTAAAGGAGTTGAATCATTTAATCAAATATTAGACACCTAGAGGCATGAATCTTGTAGTGAATCTGAAGGTATGTGGCATATGAGTCCTTTAATGAATAATTCTTCTAAGAGATCAAAAATTTCATGAGTATATGTGACAATGATTTATGTTGTTCAAGTTCTAACGTAACTTAACAATTTAAATGTTTTGTGATAATAAAAAATAAAACAGATTTTTGAATGTGATTTCTCCATAAACTCAGAATCAGCCCAACAACAAAATAATTCCGAATGATAATCTCTTACCCTCTTGAACTTCAATAGTTTTAAATATCTTATATAAAAAATTATCATAATACAAGAGGTATTACTTGTTAGTCTAACAAAACAAAGGTAACACATTGAGGAACGAAATTCAAGCTTTGCAAAATCTACATCCACTAGATCAAAGTAGTAATGGTTTTTAGTCTCACCTGACATCCTTACAAGAAGAGGACTATAAGAATGAAGCCTTCATCTAAATTCTAGATGAAATTTAAGGTCATTTTATGAGACTTTTCCTTAATCTTTGTAGTTGAACATGTAATTGAGTTTTATTTAATTATTCAAGGGAGTTGAATGCTTTTATCTGATGTTGAAAATCTTGAGGTGGTGATGTAGTGGTGAATTTTGGTGTGAATTTATATAGGAGTTGAGTTTGTTAATTGATGGTTAACCTAAAAGGTATTTGAATCTTTAGAGTATTTTATTTAATCATATCTATATATACAAGTTAGTTCTATCTGATCATGCATTAGTCGTTGGTTTTAGTGCATGCAAATTTTACAAAAATTATAACTAAACTCTCTAAGTAAATTTTATTATTAGTACAAGTTCAGTTCGATCCTTAGGGAAGGTGAAAACTAATTTTGATTAATTTTAACTTTTATAACACAGATCTAACTAAAAGAAAGGAGCAAAATGAAGTGAGATGAGAGAAATGATGTAATCTCTTCTCTTCAATACTTTATATCCTCCTTCCCCAATTAATTTTGTAAATTTATTTCTTTAATCGGCTCTAGATAATAAAAAAATGGGTCTTAGTGATGAGATGATTAAATCGAGAATAGAAGAAAATAGATTAAATATTATAGAATGGAAAGATGAGAAGGGTGTTTATTAATAGAATGACATCTCTTGGTGTGGATACTATTTTAAAATAATTAAAAATAAGATGTAAAATAAAATTAAAACGAATGAAATACAGAAACTCCTTAGCTGTCAATCAAGGTTGAACTAAAATAATTAAATTCATGATAAAAAAATAAATTCTAAAACTAAAATTAGACTTTGACATTCATTATGCAGTAAAGTCCATTAGAATCTAAATTAAATCTTATGACTTAGAATAAAAAACTCTTCCTTTAGTTATTTGTCACCCAAGGATAAGAAAAGAAATTTTAAGTAATTAAAATCTGATTTTCAACTAAATTTGTAATTATGAAAACTAAGAATGAAAGTGGAAGTCTTTTTCTTCCCTAATTTGTCACCTAAGAAAATGAGAAGACCAAAATGCTTAAATTAAATGAATTCGAAATTAAAGTCTTTCTGATCAATGTTTATCACCCCAAAGAACAGAAAGAGAAACGGAATGAAACAATGATTAATATTAAAAATTTAATGAATTCTATTGATTGCAGCGCCCTTGATTCTGAGATCCTCCTCATTTCTTGGCTCTTCAGCCCTCTCTCTTGCATTTTCGTGCCTCATGGCCTCCTGGCTTCTAGCCCACCGTCCTCCCCCTCCAGAGGTGCAAGGAGCCCCTTATTTTAACCTCATTAATAGAGAAACAAGGAGCTTCCTTAGATCTGAAAATCTCTCATTTACTTTTGATTTAACTGTTTTTGTTTATTTTTCATCTTTAGTCTTTGACTCTCTTTTAACACTTGAATTACCATCAAAAATGAAATTTTTAGCATATCTAATTGTAGTAAGTAAAACCGCTTAATTTCAAATTTCAGATCAATCTGATAAGTTTTCACGGAGAAATCACAATTTTAGTATCATCATTCATTTAGTTCTGATTTTTTCTGATTTTTCCAGTCAGCTCTTTGCGTGACAGGCGGGTCAAAGGTCAACCAGTCGCTCCCTAGTGTTATTTTATTATTTTTGTCATAATAAAAGTTCCAAGAAAATTCTTCAAATTCAATCTAAAATCCCAAAAATAAAAATAAAAATAAAAATATATCAACTCATTCCAGAATTATAAATATTAAAATTTCATATTTAACCAACATAATTCACAATCACATTTAACCTTTTATTTTTAAATAAATATTAATAAATTGATATAAATATGTAAAACTTTGTTTCAGAAAATTATCTCAGTATGTGTTTTAAACAAAATAAATAAATAAAAATTAATATCTTTAATCATATAATTCAGAGAATAATCAATCTCACTTGTTGGGTTTAGAGCTGCACTAAGATTAAGAAGTGAGGTTTCAACTAAGATAGTAAAAAATAAAATTTATGTTTTCATAATCTCATTTTTTGTTCATCGCATTAGTTTTGATAATCACAAATAAAATTTATTGAGAACTTATCAATATTGATAGAGCATTGTTTTGAAATTTTGAGATTTTATCAAATATACATCTGAATAGTAATGTTGAATTCATACAAATGACTACTTTCATCATACGAGAATAAGCATGTTACATAGTATTGTAAAATGTGTCTTTATTTACAGAATATACCACACAGAGTAATAATTAACACATTTGAACCAAGGAGACTACTTAAAGGAAAACATGGGTATAAAAGCTTACCAAGTTTATTATATTCACATGGTATTAGATCCTTACTTTTAGATGTTTTCAATCAAATATGATTATCTAACTATCAAGGTACTTGATGCAAAAAATCTAAGAGAAATCTATGAAATGTATGGAGACTACTAAAGCTCAAGAAAGACATTTACACAAATATTTACTGTAAAATTATTCAAGACAATCATTATGTCATTTAAATCAAATTTGACCAACTAGTAGCTATAAATAATTCAAATTTAAGATAAGGCTAAGGATTGGCTTTGAGCCTTAGCTCAAGAGCTGAATTCCTAGACTGATATGGAGGTAGCATTTCTCAGAAACAACTATTCAGTAGGAAAAACAAATTCTATTAGAAGACTAATAAGGGATTTTGTCCAAGGCCCTCAAGAATCTTTCTATGAGGCATGGGAGAGGATTAAGGACTACATGAGATAGGGCCCTCATCAGGGGATTCAGAATTGGCAATTAGTTCAGATTTTTTATGAACAATTGAATGAGAGAGATAGGCACATGATATATGTTGCCTCTTGTGGGACATTTATGAATAAATATGAGGAAAAAGCACTAGAATTTATTAAAACATTAGCTGAGAACAGCAGACATCATTATGTCTTAAATCAAAGTGGTAGGTTCATGGGACCTAAGAAGGTAGGCATTCATGATTTGAAGAATGTAGAGGCTGGTTTATTCATTAATAAAGTTGAGAAACTAACCGAATGTGCGCAGGGGTTGATACAAAAGTCTTCAGTAACAGGTTTCAACCATCAATCAACAACTTAAAACATATCAAAATATGGCAGCCTACGTAGTATGTTCAAGCTATGAGCATGTGGAGGTTGACTACTCAAAATATGATCAAGTAATGATAGGAAATCAATTCCCTTCTAACCATGTCGAGAATAGTTGGCAAGGACACAAATCAAATGTATTTTCAAACAAGAATTATAACTCTTAACTATAGAAACAATCAAGTTGGTGGAAACCAATATAATGGTTGGAAGAAAAACTAAGAGACAACCCCTCAAGCTAGTCCTTTTATTTCTTCATAGAACTTACATATACACAAATCAAATTATCAAAATCATGATACCTTTATGACTCACCATTATCCACAGAAACCTACAAGGGGTAATGAATTAGCTACACAAGAACTTCTAAAACAAATGTTGCAAGAATAGAGAGAGCTAAGACAGAAAATGGAGTGTATGAAGCTCAAAATTGAAGGATAGGATCAATGAGATCAAAGTCGATCTGATAAACAACATGATAAAAGAATCGAAATTGGTAATAGTAGTAGGGAATTAGGTCAATTATCAATACAACCATCTAGATCGACAAAACCATCTATAAATCCCAAAACTTTAGGTGGTTCCTTGAGTCAACATTATGTGCATCAAGTAGATTTTCATGATCAAGGTTGTGAGACTCTTAATGCTATTTCCAAACTTCAAAATGATAAGGTGCTCGCTGACCCATATTGCACAACTACAGGAGATTCAAAGAATGAAGAAGAACTTGAAGCACAAGAGGAGGTGAGTTTGTCGAAAAATGAAGGTAAGAAAAAGGAAATCATTGAACTTGATCCTTCAGCATATCTTCCTCCCATTCCTTTTCTTGAAGCATTACGTGGTGCAAAGGTTAAGAATAATCATAAGGATGATAAAATTTTAGATATTTTTAAATAAGTCACAATTAGCATTCCTTTTGTAGATGCCATTCAACATATTTCTGCATATGCTAAAGTATTGGAAGATCTGTGTACACCACTTCGAAAACAAAAATGTATTCTATTGTTTGAGACAATTAGTTTTATATTATTGAATAAGATTCCTACAAAGTGACATGATCTTAGAGCAATAACGTGACTTAGTCGTTATATAGTAAATCACACAAATTTAAAATTTATAAAATTAGAAAATATAAATTTTTGGATATTTAGAAGTATTTCTAAAAAAACATATCAATTATAATTCAATACAACTTAAAAAAATAGTAGTAATTTTCCAAGTTGATCATAAGGATGTAGTATAATATCAGGTAATTATTTAGATTTTGTTTCAAAGAATACTATTTTTTATAAATTTTACATTAAAAAATGAAAATAAAATATATTTAAAATTCACAAAAAAGGGAAATAAGGGTGCAATGTTAGGATGATATTAGCACTTGACGAATGTGAATCATACAAAAATAGAGTTCTGCTCAGTAATTTTTACGTAAGTAATTACAAACGATTTAATTGATCAAATTAAGATCTGTAAAAGCTAGAAGAATCGTAATAGAATAAAGTATATCTTGATAAATTGAAATCACACAAGTTATTACTAAATGAAGTAAAAATTAAGTTCAAAGTAAGAAAATAGAGTTCTGACGTTGCAACAGCAATGAGTCAATGATGCATCAGAATCCTGAGCATTTAGGAGGATCGTCATGTAGTGTTCACAGTCTCGAAGGCCCTTCTTGGACAAGCACGATGTAGGTAATCTCTAGATCTCTTTATGAAGTATAGAGATCAATGAAATAGGTCATCGAATCATCTCTAGTGGCTGTCATCTAGTGGAGCAAAAAAACAACGACTTTGCGGTTCTCTAACAACTATCACCTGACAAGGAGGAACTAGATGGAGGTGGGGCACATGTTAGAGAGCTTCATCTTTAGGTCCGCACAATAAGAGGAGGCTCTTCATCGCATCCGGTATACTCTCAAGAGGTGGCAACTCATTTCCCAGTAGATTGTCCTCTTTCCGATGACAACTTATTTGTTGATCAATCGGAGATGCTTTATTTGATGGATTCATGATTCTTTTATCGCGAATCATTCAATAATTTTAGTAACAATACTTTACGAATCACGTTGACAAGATTTTCGTCGATGATCCAACATTTTTGGTGGCTTAATTCTTCACCAACGATCTACAAGAAAGTTGCAATAATCAGATAAAAAATATGAGTTTTAGCTCTAGGAGGATTCGAACCCACACTGATTACCTACCTACATGAGATAGATTGACATAAGTATTCTAATACCCTTATCAAATAACATCATCATAGAATATCTTTGTTATAAATAAGAGATATTTTAGGTATTAAAATCATGGAACCCTTTTTGGGGAAGGTGTGATGCAGGTTTAGTCTCACATCACTTGTGTGCAAAGTTTCAGACAAATATATAGTAATATTACATTTACAATCAAGTCCATTTCTCACACATGTATGACCACTCCTTACCTCACAATCTTACCTCACAATCGGCTGGCCACCGGTGATGTGAAAGGGGAGTGGTGCACACGTGCCCCTATTGGTCCTAGTCACTTGAGCCCCTACTCATGGTTGCTCTTCGACTACATTTTTGACTCACTTGCAGGCCTAGTTGGCCAACAGGTCCCCCCCATTTTGTTATATTTTTATTTTTATTTCTTTTTCTTCATTTATTTCAAAAGTAAAACTGTAAAAATCATATAAATTTATATAAAATCACATAATTACTCAAAAATTCACGTTATTCAACTAAAAACCACTTTTCACACTTTAACATAAATATAAGTATATTTATCATGAATTAAGGCTAAAAATATATTATTTACTAATTATTAACTCATGATAATGAAGACTTATTAAGCACCATTGATCAAATGTCAAATCCAAGGTATGATTTTTACACATTCTTTACTTGATTCAAGAGCAAGTGTTAATATATTACCCAAGGCCCTATATGATTTGTATAAGATTGATGATTTGCAACCATTATTAGTAGAATTGTAATTGACTGATAGATCAGTCCGTTAACCATATGGGGTCTTAGAAGATGTTATTGTTAAAATTGAACATTGTTATTTTCCAATATATTTTATTATTGTTGATATAAAAATTATAGAAAATATTAATCATGCTCCAACTATTTGAGGGCGACCATGTCTAGCCACAACAAAAGCAACAACAAATTGGGGTAAGGGGACAATAGAATTAAAATTCAGACAAGATAAAGTTAAATTAAAAATTATAAAATTATTGAAATATACTTACGAGTTTGAAGATTTGTGCATGGTTGATGTTGTTGATGTGTGTGTAGAGGAAATTTTCAGCGAAGATACAAGCAATATGATGTATCCACACATTAACAACAATATGGAAAATTCTTCTACAGCTTTCCTAAGTACCCTTCCAGCCTTGAAGCCATTACCTTCACACATGAAGTATGAATATTTAGGCTTACTTGATATATTCCCTATCATTATCTCTTCAACCTTAACAATTGATCAAGAAGAGAGATTAATAAATATATTAAGGTAATACCAGACAACCATCAATTGGTCTCTTTCAGATATCCAAGGAATTAGTCTTGAAATATGTATGCATAGAATATTCACTCAAGAGAATGCCCAGTCAATTAGAGACATACAACGAAGACTCAATTCAAAAATGTTGGGGGTAGTTAAGGCTAAAATCCTAAAGTGGTTGGATGTTAGAATCATCTATGTCATTTCTAGTATCCCATGGGTTAGCCCAATTCATGTTGTCCCAAAGAAATCAGGCATCACGGTATCAACAAATGACAAAGGAGAGAAAATTAAAACCTGCCTAACCACAAATTAGAGGGTTTGTATTGATTACAGGAAATTAAATCAAGTCACTAAGAAGGATCATTTTTCCTTGCCATTTATTGATCAAATATTAGAACGACTTGCTGGTCAACACTATTTTAGTTTTTAGGATGGATATTCTAGTTAAATTAGGTAGCTATATGTCTAGAAGATTAGGAGAAGATGACCTTCACCTGCCTTTTGGTACATATGCTGTCACTAGAATGTCATTCGGGCTATGCAATGCACCAGCCACCTTTTAACGATGTATGATTGTCATATTCTCCACAATAGTAGGAGATCTTTATGGAAGACTTTTTCATATTTGGTCAAACCTTTGATGATCGGTTAATCAACCTCACCAAAGTTCTACATATTTTTGCGAAATAGAAACTCATTTTAAGTTGGGAAAAGTCCCACTTCATGGTAACTAAAGGTGTGGTGCTAAGCCACATAGTTAGTTAGTAAGGATTAGAAGTCGACAAGACAAAAATTGAGGTGATACAAAATCTTCCCCTTCCCACTTCTATTCATCAACTACACTCATTCTTAAGACATGTTGATTTTTATTAACGATTTATTAAAGGATTTACCAATTTAGCTAAATCAACTTTCTTAAAACTTTCTTAAAACTTAACCAGGCCCTTATTGAAGTGCCCATCCTTGAAGGCCCAAATTGAACTTACCCTTTTAAACATATGTGTGATGCGTATGACTTTTGTTATAGGTGCTGTATTGAGTCAACGAATATATACAAGCTAGTAGTAATTTATTATGCTAGCAAAACTCTTGTTGACATGCAATTGAATTACACTATTACTGAAAAATAATTAATTGTTATTGTTTTCACCCTAGATAAATTTTGTTCTTACCATCTGGGAAATATAGTGATTGTTTATACATATCACTTTGTAATCAAATTTCTTTTGGCTAAGAAAGAAGCAAAACCTAGATTAATATGATGGATTCTTTTACTACAGAATTTGACTTAGATATCAACGACAAAAAGGGTAGTGAGAATTATGTAGCAGATCATTTGTCTAGATTACGAGTTCATGATAATATACCTATTTTAGATTCTTTTCTTGATGAACAATTGTTGAGTGTTAATGCATGCAAGATGTTGTGGTACACTCATATTCTCAATTATCTAGTGACAAGACAATTACTTGCAAGATGGTTTGCAAATGTTAAATGTAAGTTTTTTAGTGACCTCAAATTTTATTTTTGGGAAGAACCAGAACTTTTTAATTTCGGTGCTGACCAAATTCTCTACAGATGTGTACCAGAAAGTAGTAATTTAACATTCTAACCATGTGTTATTCTTCTACTTGTGGAGGACATTTTGCCTCTAAAAAGATTGCTGCAAAATTTTTATAGTGTGGTTTCTATTGGTCAACATTTTTTCTTGATGCTCATGAGTTTTGTAGGAAATGCACACCATCTCAAGCTACGGTGAACATCTCCAAAAGGGACACAATGCCACTACAATTGATCTTGGAGGTAGAAAATTTTGATTTATGGAGAATTGATTTCATGGGTCCATTTCCTTCATCTACATGTAATAAGTATATTCTTTTAGCTATAGATTATGTGTGCAAGTGGGTAGAGGTTATTCCAACTAGGACAAATGATCATAAGATTGTTATTAAGTTCATTGTGCAAAACATTTTCTCTAGGTTTGGATGCCCTCATGTCATTGTTAGTGATGGCGGTTCCCACTTTAACAATTCACACTTCCAAAATCTACTTAGAAAATATGGAGTCCAAAATAGAATCACAACCCCTCATCATCTATAGGCTAATGGACAGGTAGAGCTTTGCAATAAAGAAATTAAGAAGATTTTGAAAAAAATTATCTGACCTAATGGCAAAGATTGGGCAGAAAAATTACTGGATGCATTGTGGACCTATAGAATAACTTACAAAAACCCAATTGGCATGTCTCCTTATCATTTGATTTATAGAAAAGTATGTCATCTTCTAGTTGAGATTGAACATTGTGCTTATTGGGTTATCAAGCAACTTAATCTATCCTTGGATCATGTAGAGAAGCATTGTCTTCTTCAAATACAAGAACTTTAGAAGCTATGTAATGAAGCTTTTGAGAATTTGCATATCTACAGAGCAAAACTCAAAGCTTTTCATGATAGAAATCTAAATCGTAAATCTTTTGTTGAAAATCAGAAGGTTTGGTTATATAATTCATGATTAAAATTATTTTTGGAAAAACTTAAATCAAGATGGGATGAACCATTTATTGTTGTGCAGATTTCTAATTGTGGAGCTATCTTAATAGTAGATCTAAAGACTAGAAAAACATTTAAGATAAAAGTGTTTGAAACCCTACCTTGAGAATGATCAGCAAGCAGCTGCTAGCTCTATCAACCTCAATCAACCTCAATCAACTGCATCATCCTAGTAGTAGTTGCTGACTCTTGCATCAGTAAATTTTGTTTTGTTTTGTTCGACTAAGTTTCTTTTAGTGTTCATTTTCTTCTAGTTAAGTTGACTATTTTATTTTTACCTCAGTGTCCACCTACCACATCATTCATTGAGTTACAATCAGGATGTATGCATGATGTCTCTCCATCAAACATCACTTTGGGTTTGCCATCCTTAGCTCTTCATTTATTTTCACACAAACTTCATTTTGAGTTGTCTTTTCTTCTTATAGAATGCACTAAGGACATTGCAATGTTCTATTAGGGGGGAGCAGCAGTAAAATAAAGTAAATAGTGCATCCGTTGAGCACAAAAGATAGTCATATTTAAGTGCTTTTCTTACACACAAGTATAATCATGAACTACTTGTATGGATCAAATCATGTAAGATTACTAGTAATATTTTGTGTTAATTTACTTCTATATCAGATTTAGTGTAGTAAATATTTCAGTTCGGATCAAAATATAATTGAACTGCACTAGAGCTAGCTGAAGCATCTTTGATGAATTAGTCATGACTATGCTTGATGCAAGGCATGACATGGGTGAAGATCATACTAGTAAATAAAATTTGGTAGCACCTTGACTGATCGCGTGGGGCTTCCACACATGTGACTAGGATCAGCAAGGCTTGCTAATGCCTGCTACATATCAAAAATGCAAAAACAGCACTTGTGTTGATCCCGTGGGGCTTCCACATGTGAGACTAAGATCAGCAAGGCTTGTGAAAATCCTGTCACAAACCTTGCAGAGTGAAGTCCCGAGAGGTATGCATGATAAAAGGGGCCTTCCCAATTGTCTCGTGGAGATTCCATATGTGAGGCTTGGACAAAACAAAAAAAAAATGTCTATGGGAAAAGTTACCTACAGGGAGTATAAAATATGAACAAGCTGGTGTAATTGAGCCAAGTCTTAACCTTGGTGCACTTCAAACATACATGATGAGGATACAAAGTGCAAAGTTAGTCTTAAAGTGAAATAAACTAGTGATAAATGATAGTAAATTGGTTCTAACTTATGTCTAAGGAAGACTTAGAAGTACTTAAACATGAATTGAGCTAGTGTTTCTTTGTGAATTTGCGAAGTACATGTTCATATGTATGAGAATTAGACAAAAGAGTTTGAGAGCTTGGCAACTATGTAACATCACATTCTTCTTTAATTCATAACTAAGGGACTAGCAATGAGTTAAGTTGGGGGGTGTGATAACACATAAATAGTAAGTTAAATATGTACATTTATCTTCTATATTTTAGTATTATTTGAGATATTATTCAACATTTACTCACCCTAATGATGTGATTTTAATATGTCTAAAAGTATATTAATATTTTTGATATTTTTTAAAATTTTCTTGAATTACTCTTTTGATTCCCTTCAAGTAATTTTTAGTGATCTATTACTCAGGTCTAGGGCGTTCAATATGTGGTTGGAATCCGACCATTGCATGCAACAAGTTCTCTTTATGACAAAAGCAATTCAATGACCAAGAAACATAGACACCAAGGAAGGAGGGCTCACCAATCCAACGGTGGAAGGTAGTAGAGAGAGGAGACCCATAGATCTAATGGTGGCAGTTAGCTAGAAAGGTGCAAAGTCACTAGAACCTTCCCACAGTCTCTCTCATACATAGAGAAGAAAAAGAGAGAGAGGCGAGGACATTGCTCTATATATTGAGGGGAAAATAATGATATGAACAGCTCTTTGATAGTAGAAAATTGTGGTCCTTGCAGCCGTCCAAAGGGGAAAGGTTTTCTAGGGCTCCACCGTGCATGTTTGAAGGTGTATTGTAACAAGAATACAAGTTCATCTCGCCTGAATGAAGCCTCTCCCACTATTGCAAAAGCACATCTTTCTAGCAAAAATAAGGAAGGAGTGGTGAAGCCAAGTTAGTTTCATAGTGAATGATATCTTTGTTCATCTAGGGTTAGATTTCAGTCTAAAATTAGATCTAGGTTAGGTTTGAGGAATACTATTTTACACATTATTTGATTTCTGATTTCATCCCTTCCAAATCTGAGAAATCAGATCAAGAACTCATCTCTCACCCTTCTCATCTCTTTCATTCACATTCTTCCTCTTCCACTTAAACATATGAGTATTAAATCATTTAGTTTGAATTCCCTAAGGATACGACCTAACTCACTGCTATTTATAAATTCTTATGCAAATCAGATTTAGGACCAATTTATCTTATTTTGATTGAAAAGATTTAGGCTTAACGACACCTATAAAAATCTGAACTCATCAAGGAGAAGAGAAATCTCACATGAGATGGAGAGAGAGAAAGGTTTCACAAGAGAGAGAGGGAGATTGATTGAGAGAAAGGGAGTGAAAGGAAGAGATCTCACGAGAGATGAAGAGAGAAGAAGAGGTCTCACAAGAGAGGGAGAAAGAGAAATAAGATGATAATAAAGAAAGAGAGAAATACAATCAACATGTTTTCACGGTAACCATTAATCTTGGACGAATATATGTTCGAGAGTTGACACACATGACATGAGGTCAGCTATGAATGTCTCCACATTGTTTTAATAGTTCAATGATCATTAGACAACCTTTAATCTCGTTGATTTCACATTTGAAAATAGAAAAGTATCAATTATCCGCGAAATGTCGGGAACATAAATACACCAAGATTTGACTGCAAATATCAATAGAAAACAAGTTAAAAATGATCTTAGCTTAATCTAAAATGAGTTTCAAAAGTTTAGAAGAAGAATGAAGATCATTCATCAAGTTTTGAATTAGTTTTATTCATTTCAATTGAAATATGTATAAAATGGAGATAACTTCTATAAAATAATAATAAATGACGAAAGTAGGTAAGCAAAATGTTGATAGTAGAAAATCAATCATTGCCGAAGTTTAGTCTACCTCTTGGACAACTAGAGACACCAATGTGGCTACTTGGTTTTGTCTAAATGTGCCGCACCATGCTAGAAGTCACAGAAGTAACGTCCAAAAGTACTGTGTTGCTTGCTTGAGAGATCTACTAAAAGAGGGGTCAACCATACTATCACCATCATTTAGGAGAAGAAGGGAAGAGCTGACCACTCGTTGAGGTTGTGAGTGTAGTTAGGGGAGGAAGGAATGAACTTGCCAATCGCCAGAGGTATTGATTGCACAAAAGGAGGGAGGAAATGGAATGTCATATTCACGATTGTCATCAAGATTTTAAGAATAATCGATAATATTTATTTTACTAGATAATAATCAATTATTATCTTTATAACCCTAATAGTGATATGTGAGCAACACAAGATCAACTCACTATGAACCAGTGCTGACCAAAAACGTAAGTCCCTAGTACTGTGGCACCATCTTAGCCATTGGATCATTATTTAAGGCCACATGTGTGTTGAGTGGTGTCGGATTCGTGAACTGTCAATGGATTCTTAATGCTTCTACGATCGTGACAATTCACTAGCCACAAGATTTGACTTATCTAATGATGTGGCTCACTGAATACCATTGGATCACACCGTGCTATAGATGGCTACCTTGAAACACACAAGAATATTTAGTCCTACATCAGAAGTTTTTCATCATTTAAGTTGAATATAAATCAAAGTTACTCTCTATTAGTAGAGATCCCTTCTCCTAAAATAAAATAATGTTGGATTCACATTTGTACAACGCTCCTTGCTTCATGACCAGCTGGCCACTAGGACATGGTAGGGGAATGATGTACATATGTGCAAAGTGAGTCCTCCCTTGTCACTCAAGGCTAGCTCATGACTCCCCCTATCTAGGTCTACCCACTCAATAGCAACACTCCTTCAGGTCAATTGTTGAGTGTTGGCTTTGCTAATGAGCAAAATATTTTTATATTTTATTTATTTATATTTTTAAATAATAAAAAATTATGTTAAATATTTTAACTTCAAACTTCTAAAATTAACAATATATCCTATATTATTTTGTAAGTTAAAAAAATAAAATAAAATAATAAAACTGATTAAAACACAAAAATCTAGTTGTAACAATAATTCTCTTAATTATATGGTTAAGATGTCAACTTTTATATATGTTTTACATATTGATATAATTTTCAAAAAAAGGTAGATTATATTTACATTGGTATATTGATATTTATTTAATAATAAAAGGTCAAATGTGATCATGAGCTATGATGGCTAAAGAAGACAATTTAATATTTAGAATTTGGGGATTATCTCTTATGTTTTCTAATTTTTTAAAATTTTCCAGTTTTATTTTATTTTATTAGAATTTTTAAGATTTTTTTTCTTAATTTTTGTGAATTATTTATAATAAAAATAAAAATAATAAATTAATAAAAAAGGAAGGACCTGCTGACCAGCTGGCACTTGGTAGGAGACTACTCAAGTGGGTGGACCCATGCCAAAAGAGATATTTCAAGAAATGGCAGATCTGTTCACTCTATCAATAACCAAGCCAGATCTAGTGTAACATAGGGGATTTGCCTTTTCATTGATTCCTATAGATTAGATGAAAAAAAATCTTGAATAGGGACTCCAAAGTTGAATCAGAAAAGAAATCTTCACTAGTTCTATCTCCTCTTTTTCTGAAGAGAATGAATCTTTTTAGGGAAGGATTAGAAAAACAATTGGTCCAAATCTAATGTGAAAATTATTTGGAAGGTCCAAAACACAAAATAGTGGTATTTGCTAGCAACAACATAATGGAGGAGTCAATAGATATAGATTGATCCAAAATATGATTCAAATCCAATATAGCACCTATGGGTACATAAGAACTATATCGAATCGATTCTTTTTAATGAATAGATCCAGTCACAACTACGAATATGGAATTCAAAAGGATCAAATAGGAAATGATACTCTGAATCATATAACTATAATGAACATGAGCTGGTGCTCAAGTGGCTAGGGTTCCAATCCTACACCTTTTACAAATTAATCCAATGGATTTACGAGCAGATAGTACGAAACACCTAGAAAACCTTGGAAACTATCAAAAAATACAGAAAATTCTCAGAAAATTACAGGAAATGTGGGAACCAATCAGAAAAATTGGGAAAATGCCATGAAAAATCGGAAAAAAATCAGAACTAAATAATAGATGATCTAAAAATTGTGATTTATCTGCAAATACATGTCCAACTGATCTGAAAAAGAAGGGAAAATGGTTAAATCAAAACAAAATGAAAGATTTTTAAATGAGAGGAATAGAAAAGGAGGCTCCTCACTCCTCTAGGATACCAGGATGTATGGAAGGGCAAGGAAGGAGGAGGAAAATCTCATAATCAAGGAGGCTACAATCAATAGAGTTTATTGTGATTTTAGTTTTAATTATTACCTCATTTTATTTCTCTTTTCTATTCTTTGAGTGGCAGACATTGATCAAAGAGACCTTGTTTTCGAAGTCATTTAATCAAAGTATTTCATTCCTCTCATTTTCTTGGGTGACCAACAAGGAATCAAAAGAGTTTTAGTTTTTGTCTATAGTCTTCATCATTTCGAATTTAGTTAAATTTCTAATTTTCATTCCTTAAAATCTCTATTATCAACCTTGGGTGACAAAAAAATAAAGGAAAATATTTAATTTATTTTATCTAATAATTAAAAGTTTTCTTAGTTCTAAAGGACTTTGTTACACAACGAATAGAAACTTCTGATTTTAGTTTTAGAGTTATTTTTTTATCAAAAGTTTAATTATTTTACTTTACCCATGATTGACAATCAAGGTATTTCTATATTTTATTTATTTTAATTTTATTTTAGATCTTGGTCTTAATTATTTTTAAAAAAAGTTACATCAATAGAAGTCATTATGTTGTCAACCACCTTTCTCATCATTCCATTCCTTAATCTCTAATCTATTTTTCTCTATTCTTAATTTAATCATCTCACTATTGAAACTTTGTTTCTTATTATCTAGAAGTGACATGAGAGTTAAATACATGAAATTAATTGATAAAGACAGATATTAAGTATTGAAGATAAGATTTTATTACTCATCTCATCCCATTTCATTATGTTCTTTTCTTTAGTTAATATTTATGTTATAAAAATTAAAAATCGTCAAAACTAACTCTTGCTATCTTTGAGGATCAACCTGAACTTGCACTAATACTAGAATTTATTTAACGAGTTCAATTATAATTTTATTAAATTTATATGCACTAAAACCAACGACTAATGCATGATCAATTATATCTTAAGATATTTTCTTTGCATTTTTATCCTTAAAATTTCAAGATAAGAACTAAAATCAAAATCTAATAGTTGTGCATCATTTTGTTAGACATAAATGATTTTCATACTTTTGATGATTTTCAGACTATTCTCAAAGTATGGGTCAACTTTAATTTAATTTCATTTTGTTAGACATAAATAATTTTACAGTCTAAAAATACCATATTTTTATCCTTAAAGTGATTTTTTGATTATTAAGATGCTCATTGGATCACTTTAATTTTTTAATTAATTAAATTAAAACGAATTAGGAAATAGGAAAAAATACCAAAAATAGTTGGAAAATACCAAAAAAATGGGTGGATAAACAAAAGTGAATTCTTACTATAAATCAAATGATTTGTTTAGCAAGTTGATTCCTAACTGCTTATAATTGATTTTAGATCTAATGGGAATATAAAAACTTTTGAGTTAGGGTGAAAGGGGTTCCTAACTACTAATGGGAGTATAAAGGGAGAAATGTTTGATTTTTAATCTATTTTTTGTTCAATTGTTTAGATTTTTGAGTTTGGAATATTTATATTCTCATTCAAAAATCAATTTCATGCAACAAAAACCAATTAAGTTTCCCTGAAATTGGAATTTGTTCATCTACTTCATCTTGTCAAAGGACTTTTCAATTTTGGATCTTTTTTATTTATGTTTTCTTAATTTTTCTAATATGTTTTCTTAATTTTTCTAATATGTTTTCTTAATTTTTCTTGAGTTTAATTGATTATAAACCTTTTTAGAATCCTTATTCCTTCTATTTTTCTGTCTATTTTTGTATAGTTTTTCTTAAATAAAATGTTAGTTTCTCTATGGGTGGGTTTTCTCCCATTGGTAAAGCCATTTCTCTTTGTGTTCTTGCTTCTATCTCTCTTCTTTTTTGTTAAGTTAATTATTTTACAGTAGATTAAGAACTTCATGATGACAATAGATCATAGGAGCTGGTCCCAATTGATTGAGTACAAAATATTTCTCTTACTCTCCCTTTCAATTATTTCTTTAATTATTTTTTTATTTAGATTCAGATTTATTTAGACAAAAATATTATCATTTGTTATGTTCCCTACAAATTTGACATAAACTCACTATTATTACTTGATTTATGTTAAAATAAATTCAATTTTATCAACTTTAAATTTCGCATATCTTAATATAATAAGTAAGAGATGATCAATATATGTCAACAAAAATTAGTTGGAATCTATTAGGCAAATTACATTATTTGATTTAATGAAACATTCATTGACTCCATTGATAAGTCTTCATTATCATAAGTTAATAATTAATTCATAATATATTTTAAGCTTTAGGTCAAGATAAATAAACTTATATTTATGTTAAATTATAAAAAATAGCTTTTAGTTGGTTAATGTGAATTTTTAGTTAATTACGTGATTTTATATAAAAATTAAACACACTTTTTACTATTAAGGTAAAAACTTATATTTTTTATCTAAGTAAATTGTGATTTTCTTAGAGATTTTTGGTGAACAATTATGCTCCCATAATTGGTTAATCATTGACGAATATCTCTTCAACGTGATTTATAAAGTATTGTTACTAAACTTACTAAATAATTTTAGATAAAATGATTGTGAACAAGCTGTCGTCATGAAAAAAATGATTTACCAAGAGAGATTTACCAAGAGATAAGTCACCACCTCTTGAGAGCATACTAGATGCAATGAAGAACCTCATCTTATTGTATAAACTTTAGAATGAAGCTTCTTAATATGCGTCGCACCTTTGTCTAGCTCATCTCTGTTGGGTAACAGTCATTAGAGAGCCACAAAATTATCATTCTTTTATTTTATTAGGTGACAACTACCGGAGACAGTTCAACGACCCACTTCATTAATTTCTAAACTTAAGATCTAGAGATTATCCACATTATTTATGTTCAAAAAGAACCTTCAAGGCTATAGACATTACATGATAATCTTCTCGAACACATAAAATTAGACGATCATTGTCGTGAAGTTAAAACTCTATCTTTCATATTTTAAACTTAATTTTTACTTTATTCAGTAAAATATTATGTGATTTTAAGTTTTGAAACTCTTCTTTATTAAATTATAATTATTTTTGCTTCTACAAAACTTAATTTCACCTATTAAATCATCTGTAATTACTTATATAAAAATTTTCAGATAGAACTTTATTTCACTCGATTTACATTTGTTGAGTGTTGAAGTCATCTTGACGTTTGCACACTTATTTCTCTTTTTTGTGAATTTGTAAATATATTTTATATTTATCATTTAGTCTAAAAATTATAAAAAAATAGATTCTTTTTAAAAAAATGAAATTTTATCTGATATTATCTTACATCCATATGATCAAGTTTAAAATTCACTAGTATTTTTGAAACCTTTTATCAAATATAATTAATTTATTTAATCTAAAAAATATATAAAAATATAAAAATTAATATTTTCTAATTTTATAAATTTTCAATTTACATGATTTACTATACAATAACTAAGTCACATCATCCAACAATCAACTAATAATAGATCAATACCTCAATCAACAATTCACATTCTAAATAACAATCAACACTTGATTAATTATCAACAATTGATAGTCTAACATTAAAATGAGCTCCTACACTAGATAGTCATTTATTTTGGGAATAAGATTATATTTAATCCCTCTTTCTTTCCAGTTGAACATTTGTATTAATTTTCTATATTATCTTGTAATTGAGATTGAGTGATCTTCAAATAAGTTCATTTATTGATATCGTTGGTGGAGGGGTGTGAGATAGTTTATAAAATCATTTTGGCAATAAGTTCAATTATTAAATATTCAATAATTGATATGGTGGGTGGTGTGCTTTAATCTCAACAGTTTCTAAACTTTGTTGATTTGATCTATTTCAAATCTTGAAATAAAACACTCAATCATATCTTAATCAACCCTTTTAGACTAGTAGATTCAATCTGAAAAATAATTAAATTATTTATTAGGGTTAGTCTCAGAGAGAGAGAGAGCCATAAGAGAAAAACCATATAAATTATCCATTTATGGATCATTTGGGGAAGGTTGCTGGCCCGAACCCAAAATTGATCCATAAATATAAAATAAAACGCTCTGTCCACAGAATCGCACGACCGAAAGCCCGCAGAATCGCACGATCCACCGACAAACCAATCACGTCAGCAGCCCCCCTGACAGAAACCTTCTTCAAAGCCCATTATCCTACCCGCTGAATTCCGGTGGTGGGCCCGCCTCCGCTCTGTCCACATTTACCAAATCTGCTCAATAATGTGTTTTATTTACTATTTTCTTCTTCTTCTATTTTGCGCCCAAAATACCAAAATCCCCACATTATGTTTAATAATTAGGATAATCTCAAATATGCCATTCTAGGCCGGTTACCCTCCACGTGGCTGCACGTCTGAGGGAGCTCTTAGAGAGTGGTGCCGTTCGGCGGGATCGTGTCGTCATTTCCTAGAGAGAGGAACAAGTTAGGGTATCGTGTCGCCATGTATGGAGAGAAAAACACGTGTGTAGCCGTGCGAGGGGTAGGTGGCAGCGGCGTGGAACGGATGAATGGCTCGTGTCGTCATCCTGGCATCCGAATCATTCAATCTAGACCGTCAATGACCTCATGTGTTGGAGGGGAGTTGGTACGCCAACTCTCACCGACTCCCACCGGACCCTACCTCGTTGACCCCACCAAACTCAATCAGAGTCATCACCTGAAGTAATAATAATAATAAATAAATAAATACTGTTTTCATCACAATCTAACGGTAAAAATCATATTTTTATTCAGTACCTTTTCTTACTACCTCATCCTGGCCATCAACTCGCTGACTTTGACTAGTTCTCCACCTAGTGCGGGCCCCAGCCGAATTAAGCTTTTTTTAGACTATTGGTCCGATTATCACTCCCCGGCCCAATTCCCTTCTGAACCTATCCACCCTCGTCTGATAAAGTTGCCAGGCTAATTGGGTTTGAGCAATTGTCACCGAGTCTTCATCTGATCCCAGTCAACGTTTACGAGATGTGTGTGGGCCCTAACAAAAATACATACCCAGTAAGCATCTATTAGCATGCCAAGTATAAAGTAAAAAAACAAATTTATACTAAAAAATTGTATTTTTTTAGTGGGACCCACCATATTCCTCTCTTACCTACCGCCACCAACTATCCGCGGGGTTGCGCAATACAAGAACACCCCCCCCCCCGCCCCGCAGACCTCAGCGTCGCCCGTAGAGGTCGCCCTCCTCCCAAGCGCCGCCAATTCGCCACCGACCCGCCGCCGCGACTATGGGGATCGAAACGCTGACCGCCGCCGGGTGGGCGGTGGTGGCGGTGGTGGCGATGGCGGTGGCTGTGGTGCTCCGGCGGGTGCTGGGGCCACGGCTGCCGCCGGGGCCGCGGGGGTGGCCGGTGGTGGGGAATCTGTTCGACGTAAAGCCGCTGCGGTGTCGGTGCTACGCGGAGTGGGCGGCGGAGTACGGGCCGATCGTGTCTGTGTGGCTGGGGTCGACACTGAACGTGGTGGTCTCGAGCGTGGAGCTGGCGAGGGAGGTGCTGAAGGAGAAGGACCAGCAGCTGGCGGACAGGCCGAGGAATCGGTCGACGGCGAGGTTCAGCAGGGACGGGAAGGACCTGATCTGGGCGGACTACGGGCCGCACTACGTGAAGGTCAGGAAGGTCTGCACGGTGGAGCTCTTCTCCCCGCGCCGCCTCGAGGCCCTCCGTCCCATCCGCGAGGACGAGGTCACCGCCATGGTCCAGGCCCTCTACCGGGACTGCATCAACCCCGGTAACTCTCTCTCACCACCTCTCTCTTCATCTCCATCTTCTGTGGCTGTAATCAGCGGGAGGTGATCTCTAGTCTGATCTACGGTTGGTGGCGGTTGTTGGCTCCGGTCCTATTGTCTGTTTCACCCCAGCCGCCATCTCTCTCTCTCTCTTTACGAACTTACACAGAGAGAGAGAGAGAGAGAGAGAGAGAGAGAGGGTTTTCTCTTACTGTGAATTGGGTAATGGGACTGCTTCGCTGTCCCCAAGTGCCCATTTGAACCGTAGCTCTCTCTCTCTAGCGACTTTCGAACTAGTCAAGAAAGGTGTTCTCTGACTCTCATGCTGTTGGGTTAATGTGGGCTGCTTTGCTGTCCCCTAGTGCCCATATTTATCTCTCTCTCTCTCTCTCTCTCTCTCTCTCTCTCGCTATCTACATAGTATGGTTAAGGCTAGGATCCGAAGGGTTTAACCATACAAAGATAAGACCATTAGTTTTCGACCTCGCTATCCAGACTGTTGCTTGGATTACCGGACGGGTCCGTTCTTTGGAGCATCCCATTTAGCTAAAAGCCCACGGTGAGGTACATATTTTTTCTAAACCTCCCCACAACGTTTTTATATGGTCAAACTGTTTTCGTAGCTCATGTGTCCCTAATCTATTGCCTGCAGTATACCGAGAATGGTGCCTTTCCCAAAAGCATCCCTCTATTTATCATTTTGTTGATAAAAAAATTCTTAAGATTTTATATTCGATTTTAAACCTCTTTCTAATTGTGCTGCCCAGCCTAGGATGTGAGGATACCATGAGGTTTTGCAAAAAAACCCTCAAAAATTAGGAATTTTGATTTTTATACATCTATATCACGCTCTGTTGACCTTAGGAAAAGCACCCGTTTCATAAAAACCTGTTCCGAATGCGTATTTATATTATTTTTATCTGTTATTAGGAGTTGTTCTTTGCTAAAAGGCCTCGTAATTTCTAAATTTTGCATTTATACGCTTCTATTACCCTCTGATGGCCTTGGGACAATACCCAAGTTCCATAAGACGCTGTGGGTAATTATAATATTTTCAACTGTTATTAGGAGGCGGAACACGAGTTTTTAAATTTTCGTTTATTTGGCCTCCGAATGCGGGTAATGGTGATAGTTTTTATTTTTAGGGGTGCCAGGTGGGTTTCTTACGTGTTTTTTTTATTTTTATGTGGATTTTTGCAGAGAAGAAGGGGAGGAGCTTGGTGGTGAACGAGTACCTGGCGGCGGTGGCCTTCAACAACATCACCCGGCTGGCCTTCGGGAAGCGCTTCGTCGACGACGAGGGGGTGGTGGATGAGCAGGGCCTAGAGTTCAAGGCCATCGTGTCCAACGGAGTGAAACTCGGGGCGTCACTTGCCATGGCGGAGCACATCCCATGGCTCCGCTGGATGTTCCCCCTCGAGGAGGAGGCCTTCACCCAGCACAACGCCCGCCGTGACCGCCTCACCACCGCCATCCTGGACGAGCACACCCGCATCCGCCTGGAGAGCGGCGGCGCCGCCAAGCAGCATTTCGTCGACGCCCTCCTCACCCTGCAGCAAAAGTACGACCTCAGCGACGACACCGTCTTCGGCCTTCTCTGGGTACCCTTCGTCCCCTTCCTCTTGTTCACATTCCCCTTCCCCTTTCACTGAGTTTCTAGGGTGGGTTTGACGTGGACTGACCTGTGTGGCGGCGGCAATGGCAGGACATGATAACTGCGGGGATGGACACGACGGTGATATCGGTGGAGTGGGCGATGGCGGAGGTGATCAGGAACCCGAGGGTGCAGGCGAAGGCGCAGGAGGAGCTGGACAGGGTGGTGGGGAAGGAGAGGGTCCTCTCAGAGACGGACTTCCCCAACCTGCCGTACCTCCAGTGGGTGGCGAAGGAGGCCCTGCGCCTCCACCCGCCGACGCCGCTGATGCTCCCCCACAAGGCCGCCACCGCCGTGAAGCTCGGCGGCTACGACATTCCCAAGGGCTCCAACGTGCTGGTCAACGTCTGGGCCATCGCTCGGGACCCTGCGGTGTGGAAGGATCCTCTGGTATTCCGGCCGGAGAGGTTCTCCGAGGAGGATGTCGACGCCAAGGGGCACGACTTCCGGCTGCTTCCCTTCGGCGCCGGCCGGCGGGTCTGCCCGGGGGCGCAGCTGGGGATCAACATGGCCCAGTCGATGCTCGGCCACCTGCTGCACCAGTTCCGGTGGGAGCTGCCGGAGGGGGTCTCGCCGGAGGATTTGGACATGGAGGAGAGCCCCGGGCTGGTCACCTTCATGAGAACGCCCCTGCGGGCGGTTGCGACGCCAAGGTTGCAGGCCGCCGAGCTCTACAAGCGCGTGCCGGCGGAGATCTAAATCAGCTCGCCTCCGTCTCCTTTTTTTTCTGTGGTTGATCGAAACCTGCGAATCTGATTCAGCTAGGGTAGAGAGAGGGAGAGAGAGAGAGAGAGGTGAGGATGATGATGAATAATGCTCTCTGAGTTATTAGATTTTGCTGTACCTTGTACCTTTCATGGAATGAATTCCGGTGATGTTTCCCGGCAGAGAAACTGAAGAGATCATCAAGTTTCGTCCATCCTGATGAGAACGAAAGGTAGAAGCTATCCTGCCTTCTGATTCATCTTCTACCTCCTTTCCAATCTCTCTCTCTGTCAATTGAATTAACGATCCCTGGAAGAAGACGCTCTCCTCTGGCCAAGTAATCGACGAGATATGCTGGCGACTTTCAGAGAGTCGCTGATCGAGGAAACGAAAGGTAGAACCGACCGCGCCTTCTGATCCATTTTCTTCCTCCCCGTCCCCCCTCGTGTTCTTCTTCCCCCGTTTGAAACCTCCCAGTCGGCCGCCGTCGATCCCGCCGGTCGCCGGAAATGGAGATCGGAGCTCTCCCCGCTGACGAAGAACAGAGAGCGAGAGAGAGAGAGAGAGAGAAGGCAAATTCTGTTACCGTCCCGAAAAGTATTTTGCCCTGCAGTCCTCTTTCCGCGGGCCGGACCGTGCTGTGGAGGCGGGAAACGGGGCGAGGGTGGAGAGAGAAACCGGAAGATCGGTGAGAGATGGAGGGAGAAGCAGAGAGAGGCGGCCGCCGGAGCGGAGGAGGATCGACGACGCCGGCGAAAATGACGACGGATCCACCTCTCCGCCACACGGAGGTTTCAGCAATGGAGAGAGAGGCCTGGAGCATCGCTGATAAAGGAGAATGAGAGGGAGATAAAATGGGGGAGGAAACAGGATTACCAGGAAGGATGAATGAGGAGATGGAAGGCCGAATTGCAGAGAGCCGAGATCGTCGCAGTCGGTTGATCAATCAGGTTACCTCCCTCTCCAACCCACTCTTCCATCCCTGCCTCCATCGCAGAATCATTCTCTCACAGATCTACCTGCCTAGGGTTCAACGACACGCACTGCAGATGCTTATCTCTCTCATGGCACTCTTCAATCTTCTGGTTAGAAGCCATTCGATTGACGACAGGCCTCGATAGGGTCTCCTTGATGAAGATTGCAGAAGAATCCATAGAAGATGAAGATTATTGCAGCCATTCTGATGGCGTTTTGAATGTGGTTACGGATTCAAAAAAAGTAGACAACCATACAGAACAGATGTTCATTCATCATGGAGGTGCAAACAATTACTGCTCGTCCATCATCAGGTATAAACTGAGAACCAGAGAACCAGAGAGAGAGAGAGAGAGAGAGAGAGAGAGAGAGAGAGAGAGAGAGAGATAGTGAGAGAGAGAGGGAGGGTTTTTGGGCAGAGCTTTCTTCTCCACCTGTTAGATTTGGGTGTCAATCCTAGGTTCAGGGAGGGACTGATTCAGGAAGAAGATTGAAGATCTGTGAGGCCAGGCAGAGCATCGCAAGGACCTGCCATCTTTTCTATGATCTATAAACATCATTTTCCAATGAGGATTATACAGGCTACAAGGGAAAATGGCCTCCTTCACCATGAAAATTCTTTTTACAGGATGCAGCTTATTCTCTGTGCTCGTATGCATGAGGGATCCTTCCAAGTGGGGACGGCAACCAAGAGAGAGAGAGAGAAAAAAAATAAGAAAACCCTAAAAGAATCAAAACAATCCAGCGCCGAGCTTTGTTTACCCTGTCGACGGTGCTTCTCTCGCACTCGGACCGCAGTACTCTGCCACGAGCCTGGAGAAGGCGGAGTTCGTCTCCATGAGCCTCGTTGGCTTATCGTACTCCACCACCATCCCTGCACAAACCCACAAGGATTCTCAGACGGAGATGAAGATCAAGCATCTGTCTATCTTATTCCTGCTCCCTTTTCCATAGCCCAACAAGTTGCTCGAGAGCCATGGATGGAACCCGTTTTTCATTTCCAGTGAATCAATCACCTCAGCAGGGTATGTCCTCTCTCTCTCTCTCTCTGCATCTCTCTTTGCCTCTGACTTGATCGTTTGCATCTGAGTTCATTCTATGAAACTCATGATACTGTTCTATGATTGTGTATTGCAGATTACCACATTCCTGTCCAACAATCATCAAATCACCACAAGTTCCTTTTCCTCTGACTTAATTCTCGAGATACATTTCCTTTTTTGCGACTGATTCGTTTTCTTCTGAGTTCATTCTACGGAACTCATGATATCATGATTTGTGTTATGAACATGGTTTCTGATCAATAAGGGAAGGGAAAAAGAAAGGATAGAAAACGTGAAAGGAAGAGAATTTCTGATGGCGTACCGTTGGATAGAACCATGACCATATCGCTGTCTGTGACTGTGGGAACTCTGTGAGCTATGGTGATCACTGTACAACTTGAGAATTCCTCCTTGATGACTCTCTGAAGAATGGCGTCCGTCGCAGAATCTATGGAGGCGGTGGCTTCATCCAGCACGAGGATCTTATTCCGCTGGAGCAGGATCCGGCCCAGGCAGAAGAGCTGCCTCTGCCCGGCGCTCAGATTCTCTCCCTCGTCGCTCACTGTCAACAGAGGAAGAAGGCAGAGAGCTCGTCAGCCTCCATGTCCTGATTGCTCAGATGAAGGAAGCCGTGCTGCTCACCAGGTGAATCGAGGAGGTTGGGGAGGCTGCTGACCATCGCCTTCAGCTGGCACTTCTCTATCGCCTGCAATTCAATGGAGGTATGGTTTGTGATGCTAGATTGTCCTCTCAACTTGCAGGGACTTTTTAGGGTTAGTCGAGCTCACCTCCCATATCTGCTGGTCAGAGTACAGGCCCAGAGGGTCGAGGTTGCTTCTGACGCTGCCGCCGAAGAGGGCCGTCTCCTGCGGGATGATGCTCAGCTTTGTCCTCAGATCTCTCAGTCCGATGGAACAGATGTCCAGGTTGTCGATGAGGATCCTGCCGCCGACTGGCTCCACCAGGCGGAAGAGGGCGCTGATCAGAGTTGACTTCCCGCTGCCGGTTCTCCCCACGACGCCGACCTTGCTCCCCGCCCGGAAGGTGCAGGAGATGCCCTTGAGGATCATCGGCGCCTCCGGCCGGTACCGGACCTGTAACCCCACCAGAGCTTTCTCATAACAGAGCTCGAGGAAGGAGGAGGAAGGAAGGAAAAGGGAGGAAGGAGAGCCCACCTGAAGATCTTGCAGGTCGATGTGCCCCTCGGAGGGCCACGATGGCGGCGGGCGGTTTCCTTCCACGACGGCGGGCGGCTCCGATGGGATGTTCATGTACTGCTTTATCCGCTCGACGGAGATGATGTGGTTGTCCATATTGCAGAACCACCGTGTCAGGAAGACTTGGGAGGTCGTCAGCGTCAGCGCGTAGGAGAGGGAGAGCCCCACGAAGCCTGGAATCTCAGAAGCTCAGAGGAAGAAGACGAGGAAGAGGGCGGAGTTCAGAGGAAGAAGAAGACGACGAGGAGGGCAGGGGCGGGGTTCAGATGTCACCTGGAGCGATGGCGCCGCGGGGGAGGAGAACCATTGTGAGCGCCGCCGTCACGATGGTGAGGTTCTGCAGGGCCTCGACCCTCATGAGGAGCCACTCCATGGAGGCAATGGAGTGGAAGAAGAGGGTGGCGTCGGTGTCGATCAGCTTCAGGTTGTTGCGGATGAACCTCTCCGCTGAGCCGAAGGCTCTGATGGTCATCACCCCCAGGGAGGTCTCCGCCGCGTAGTTCACCACCGGCGCCTTCGTCGTCCCGTTGATCCGGATGAGCTCCCTCGCCGACGCCAGGTAGTACCTCTTCAAGATCACCATCACCATCGTCGGAAAGATCGTCCCTTTTTCTTTCTTCTTTTTTTGTGGCAGGAATCGGAAATGAAGTGGAGTCACTGACCTGCAGATATCTGGTGAAAAACATGATGGGGATGGCGACGACGACGACCGGCCAGGTGACTACCGTCATGATCAGGATCGTCGCCAGGACCTCGATCGCCGCCACCAACGCGAAGGCCAGGGAGTAGGGGATGTTGAAGTCAAGTACACTCATGTCCGTCGATGCCTGCGTAATCTCCGAGTTCCGGTCAGAAACAAATCCGGTGAGAACTGCTGATCTTTTCTACTCTCGGTTTAAAACCCTTGAAACATCTTAGAAGATAGAATCGATTATGGTTCAAAGATCCAAGCTTTTTGATATTATGTGGAGATCATTAAAACCCACCCTTGAAACTTCTTAGAAGATCGATTCGATTATCGTTTAAAGAAAGATCCCGTCTTTTTTTTTTATATATTCTGTGTTGTTCAAGGAAAGATCCAAACTTTTTTGATTTCTTGATGGGATCAGGACTTACCCGCGTGAGGATTCTGCCGACGGGGGTGGAGTCGAAGAACTGCATGGGGGCCTTGAAGAGGGAGTCCATGAAGGCAGAGAAGAAGGCCTTGGAGGCCTTGAGGCCCAGGCGGGCGCCCAGCCAGCTTCTCAGGTAGGCGGAGACCCCGCTGAGGATGGAGAAGACGGCGTAGACCCCGATCAGGGTCCCGCTGCTCACGTGGGGCCTTTCAATGGCGATAGCCAGCCAGAAGGTCGATATCGCCTGCAAGACGACGAAGCCGGACTGGCAGAGGATGACCAGGCCGAGCAGGAGGGAGGCCCCCGAGACGCCGATGTAGTCGGCGTACGGCTTCCAACCCAGGTTTCCCATCTCCTTCTCCTCCTCCGCCGTCAGTTGGGTCTTCGACAGGCCCTTGGCGGCGGCGGCGGCAGGCGGCGCCGCCTTGCCGGCAACGGCGGGGTCTTTCTGCTCCGGTTCCGTCGCGGTGGCGCCTTTGCAGTAGTACCTATTCTCCACGGAGTCGAGCACCGCCAGCGCCGACTGGTGGGCGTTGACCAGCTGCTCGAACGCCGTCCCGGACTTGAGGAGCTCCTCGTAGGTCCCCGACTGCGTGATCCTCCCTCCCTCCATCACCTGCCAGAGGGAGGGAGCGCTTTTCCACGGTCAGCGGCGGTGAGTTCTTGACGACGAAGACGATGATGTGCAGGAAGTGGGGGATGATTCATTTACCAGGATTTTGTCCGTCTCTGTCAGGAACTCGACCTGGTGGGTGACCAGGATGACCGTCTTCTTCCTCAGCGCCGCCATCACGCAGTCCTGCAATCCACAGAAGAGATCAGCTTGGCTGGCGGCGGCGGCGGCGGGCAGCGGAGTGGCGGCGGCGGAGGGGATGCTCACGTGGAAGAGGATGGAGGCGGTGTGGGCGTCGACGGCGCTGAAGGGGTCGTCGAGAAGGTAGATGTCGGCGTCGCTGTAGACGGCCCTGGCGAGCTGGACCCTCTGCTTCTGGCCGCCGCTGAGGTTGATCCCCCGCTGGCCGATCTCCGTGAGGTCGCCATGGTCGAAGTTCTCTAGGTCCTTGCCCAGCGCGCAGGCCCTGACGGCGAGCTCGTACCTCGCCTTGTTCATCGGCCGCCCAAAGAGGATGTTGTCTCTGATCGTCCCGCTCTGGATCCAGGAGCTCTGCGAGACGTACGCGATCGATCCGAACACTTCCACCTGCGGCGCCGGCGAGCTCGGTTAGGGTTTCCTTTCCTTCGTTTTTCATGGTTTTTTTTTCTTGCAGGGAAGCGGAGGAAGGAGGAGATCTAAGGATGGTTTGCTCACTGTGCCAGCGATCTTGGGGATCTCGCCGAGGACGGCGGCGAGGAGGGAGGACTTGCCAGCGCCGACTGGGCCGCAGACGGCGATCTTCTGGCCGCGGGTGGTGGCGAGGTGGACGCCCCGGAGGGTTGGGGCGGGGGCATCGGGTTCCCAGCAGAAGTCGCCGGCGGTGATGCAGACGCTCACGTCGGAGCTTCCCGGGGCGGCGCTCCGCCGGAGGACGTCCTCGTCGTTGAGCTCCTCCTCCCGGAGGAAGGCGTCGAGGCGGTCGAGGGAGACCTTGGTCTGGATCATCACGGAGAGCACCTCCGGCAGCATCTTCGCCGGCTCCGCCATGACGCGGAGCGTCGCCAGGACGGTGAAGATGGTGCCGGCGTCCAGCGGCGCCGTCCCCAGCGCGGCGCAGCCGGCGAAGACCACGGCGGAGACGAAGGTCGGGGACATCCAGTAGAGCCCGCTGCCGTAGGCTTTTTTAATCTGGGCCTCCGCGAGCCACCTGAACTCGGCGTCCCGCAGTGCCTGGATCACGCTCCTGAACTTCTCCTCCCACGCCTGCAGCTTGATGATCTTCATGCTGTTGAGGATCTCCGAGGTGGCGCGGAGGCGCTCGTCCTGCGCTGCCACCACCCGCGACTGGCAGCGCTGCAGGATCTTGGCGAAGGGCAGGTTGAGGACGCCGAAGAGGACGAGCGGCACCAGGCCGGGGAGCACGCCGAGGCCGACGATGCCGAAGAGGACGGCAACGCCGAGGAGGAGCTGCAGGGGGAGGCTCCAGGCCATGTGGAACCACCAGGGGAACTCCGCCAGGCGATAGGCGTCGACGGCGATGTAGCTGACGATCTCCCCGCGGGAGTGGCGGCGTCGCCCGCGGCTCGACAGGCGGAGCTGCTTGCGGAAGATGGCCGCCACTAGCGCGGACCGCATGCGCATGCCGAAGCGCCGGGAGTCGAAGAACCAGTGCCGCTGCGAGAGGGACTCTACGAGCTTCACCGCCAGGAGGCAGGCCACGAGGAGCACCCCCGGGGGGGCGGCGCCACCGCCGCCGTCGGAGAAGCGGACGAAGGCGTAGAGGAGCACTGGGAGGAACACAACGGCGACGGTGCGGAGGAAGGCGTAGACCCCTACCAGTGCCATCTCCTTGGCGTAGCAGCGGGCTAGCGTGAGAACGACCAGGTTGCTGGTTATTGAGAAGCTCTTTCCCTGGAGGACGCCGTTCCAGGCGTGGAGGAAGAGCTCGCCGGCGCGGAGGGCGCCGTCGTCGCAGTCCAGCGCCGGCACGACGTCGAGGTTCAGCGGCTTGCGGGAGCCCGCACGGAGGAGCGGGTTCATCCAGGAGAAGGTGAGCCGGCTGAGGAGGCCGGCGCGGGCGAGCTCTGACTTCCGGTGGCCGCCGGCGATCTCGCCGGCGCCGCCTAGCAGCGGGTGTGAGAGGCCGCCGGCGCCGCCGGCGCCATGGTCGAAGAGGTTGCCGGCGACGGCGACGGCGCAGAATAGCAGCAGCAGGTTCACCGGCCAGGAGACCATGTCCAGGATATGGAAGCTGTGGGTCCTCGCGAGGGTCTCCACGTTGAGGGCGGAGACGAGGAGGGAGAAGGAGACCCACCAGAGGGAGACCAGCACCTTCATCCACTTGGTCAGCTGGATCTGCAGGGACGCCGCCAGCGCCACCCACACGAGCCCCCTCACGAAGTACACCGCCCAGGTCCAGTGCAGCCCCGCCCCCGCGGCGCTGCCGAGGGGGGCGCCGCCGCCGCCACCGTGGAGAATGGCCCAGAAGCCGGCGGCGAAGTAGGCGAACCCCGTGAGGGTGCAGCAGACGGACACCACCACGAAGACGCAGTCCCTGGTGTACTGCTTTTTGAAGGACTTGGCGACGAGCGCCGCGCAGAAGGAGAGGAGGAACAGCAGGTTGAGGACATCCACGATGCTCCTCTGCGTGCAGGACGAGCCCAGCCGGAACTGCCCCCCGCACAGCCACGGCATCTCCCCTGCTAGATGGAGAGAGAAACACATCTAGCAGAGAAAACATAGAGAGAGAGAGAGAGAGAGAGAGAGAGTGGGAACGCTCGACTGCGAACCTTCCGCCATTCTGAGAAGAACCCTCCCAAGCTCTCCGGCAACACTATGCGGCGGCGACCCTCAGGCGGGCGGCGGCGACGGCGGCGACGGCGGCGGTGGCGGCGGATGGAGTAGCAGCCCCGACGACATGGAGGGCCAGGGAAGCCCCGGCTCGCCCGTCTCTCTAACACGGCGGCTGCGCCATCGTCCCCAAGAATCCTTCAACAACGCGGTGCTCCTCTTCTTCTTCTTCTTCTTCCTCCTCTTTCTCTAGGAGTCTGAGCTGATTCCGTGTCTGTGACTGACTGAACACTCTCTTTCTACCCAGCTGCGGCGGCGCGGGGGGCCTCGAGAGAGAGGAGGACGGCCCATGGGAGGCTTCTTCAGGTTTTCCACGTCACGCCGGGAGACATCTGCGAGTTTTTCTCATGGAAGTAGCGATAGATGTTGAAGGTGTGGAAGAAGGAAGGAGGCAACCACCAGGGGGGGGGGAGGAGGGGACTCCCCTTCTGTTATACCAGTCAACCTGCCCAACCCGAAGGACTATCATATCGGTCCCATAATCGGGTCGGATCCTTCCAAATGAGTCTCATCAATATTGGAAATTTCCCTCTCCCCCCCCAATTATTTCGATATGGAGCAATGCAAAGGTGGTCCATATTGATAATTCCTAATGTGAGCGGGTCAGTGGAGGATTTCTCCTTGGTTGATTTATTAGTCGAGGATTAAGCGAGGGTATTTTGTTCTACAAAACTTTGATTGATTAATTAGCCAAGCATTTCACCTTGGTTTATTTTTCTCATTGAGAAAAATAAATTCCTAGTTATAATATTTTTGGAGTTCAAGCGTAGGGAAATCGATTACAATGAGATGGATTAGAAAGTCGATGATGCTCAACATGGGATTGGCAATTTGGAGAAAATGATTTTATTTTTTGTTTTCGTAATACATTTTTAGGCAAGTCCACATCACACACCCCCTTTTCTCTCCCTCTCTCTCTCTACTAATGGAGACGTGAGTAAAAAGGCAAATAATCAGAATTATGACGTTCAAGTGTGATATTCTCTAAGCTGTTGACTTGTGGATTTGTTCATGGATACCAATGATGAAATGGTGCAATTAAGGGAAAAAATCCACGGTCAATCGTTGGATATCCTGCCATCAACTCTTCAATTCCCCACAAGCCCTTCAACTAACATTTCCCCCCCCCCCCCCCCCTTCTCTCTCTCTCTCTCTCTCCGTATATAGAAGTATTTATCTGAGTATCTACACATTATTTTCTTTGTCAGATGAGGAAATTTATTCCATAACTACTCACTCCATTGAAGAGAAAATGATATGAGTAGGATTAGACCCCAAGCATGAAGGAAACCCACATGGTAAAATGCTTGAATTGTGTAGAATTCGTACGATCCGAATTTTTTTTCCCCTAGAAAGAGAGAAGACCCGTGTGCTCCGTTCCCATGTCTATCACACAGAGTACTACTCGGTAAGAAGAACGGCGTGGGGAAGGAAAGGGGGTCGCCAACGTACGGCAGCTACCCTGCAGCTGAGAAGCTTCCCCTCGGCTCGCCTCCATGGATGTACAGCACCTCCAGCCCGTGGACTTCGTTTTGTTTAGTTGCCCTCCGGACTATGGGGCTTCGTCCACATGGCCCACCTCAATAACTCTCTCTCTCTCTCTCTCCTTCCTTTCACTCCATCTCTTTCTCTCCGCTTTCCTCTCTCGAACTCTATCCCCATCTCTTCCCGTCACTCTATCTATTTCTCTCTCTAGTTCTCTCTCTAGTTCTCTCTCTAGTTCTCTCTACAAACGTCTCTCTCGATTTCTACCTCTATCGATCCCTCTGTATCCATCTTTGGATGGGAGTCCTGACAACAGCCGCTGACAGTGAACCCACATCTAGATGGGAGAGAACCATGATTATAACGATAGAGATGGGTATGCTACATGGAAAATGAGACATGGGTCGCCGGACATTTCTTATACGCACGAGAGAGAGAGAGAGAGAGAGAGGATCCATCCATCACATCCATCTCAGTCGCAGGTTATAATCCGGTCACCGTCGCCGGAGGAGGCCGACGGCGACGAGGCGATGGTTACACCAATCCCAAGAATGTGAAGCTGACGAGAAGAGAAGAAACTTGAGAAAAAAAGCTTGGTTTTGTTCAGTTGAGGTTTCGGATAAATCCGGTTGGCGTTTGATTGGCAGGGTCATGTCCCCTTCGCAATGGACTCTGTTGCCTGTCCAGTGCCTCTGAAAGAGAGAGATAGAGAGAGAGAGAGGAACATCTCTTTCACGCAGTTCATCTTTTCCATCAACCTGTTATCATCGCCACACGGCTCCCTTGAGGAGGCATCATTGAGGGGAGTACACCGTCTCCCTTGGCTGGAACTCTTCAATTATTCCACAATCTCTCACTGATTGCAGCCAACTGCCACTGAAGACTACGACTTGGAGTACAGACGACATGCCTCATCAGCGTCGAGGCCGGGTTCCTGACTGTCCCATCTCTCCTGGGTCATCCCCCCCACAAGATAGCAGTCGGGTTATCTTTTTTTCTTATGGGTATGAGAGAGAGAGAGAGGAGTTCAGATTGTAACTTATTCACTTACACATATGGGTAGTATTCATAAGAATCTCTTCCGTATCAATAGCAAAAAGGATGACAATTCGACGATAAATCTCTCTCTCTCTCTCTCTCTCTCTCACAATCTGTCTCTCTATGCCCTTGATCCTGGGGGAAACTAACAATGGTATACATTTGGAGGATCACCTAAGTATCCTTTATACGTAAGTTGGTGCGCTGATTATCTAGATTATGAGCAAGAAGCTCTCTCTCTCTCACACACACACACACACAAACCCACACACACATAAGCTCTGTCTCTCTATGTCCTTGATTCTGGGGGAAGTAAACAATGCTACTCATTTGAAGAATCACCTACGTATCCTTAATACCAAAGTTGGTGCTTCGATTATCAACATAATGAACAATCAGCTCTCTCCCTCTCTCTCTCTCTCTCCCATAAATCCTTGATTTTGTGTGGATTAAATGAGGCCAGACATACGAACAATCACTCATGCACCCGTATGAAAATATTGGTAGTTCGATTAAATTTGCTGCAATCTCAGAACCCTCTCTCTCTCTCTCTCGACTAACTTCGTCTCTCTGACTAAATATCTGCATATCTGTCTGTGGAAGAATTGAATGACGGTAGGGAATACTAGCATCTTACGGGGAGGAAGGAAGGAGTACGCTGGCGAGTGCAGGAGAGAGAAGAAGCGGTGGCCCTGTGTGGGCTCAATCAGCGTTGGCGATTGCGTCTACTTGTGACGGTCGGTATACGCTTGACGTACGTAGGGCAATCCTTCTCTTCCCCGCGAAGCTTCTCTCCTCCGCCGGCAGCCGCTGTGCCCGGTCTCTGCCTCCCCGGCCGGCGATCGTACCTCCGCCGTGTCCCGCGACCGGATCTCTTCTCACTACGAACGACTGTGGAATGACTGCATCTCTCTCTCTCTCTCTCTCTAATTACAGTGAACAAAACAGGAAAAGGAACTTGTGGGCAAGGGTGATTTGTGAACGATGCAATCAGACGACATGATATCACACACGAGCGAGAGAGAGAGAGCGAGAGCGAGAGAGTGAGAGCGAGAGAGTGAGAGCGAGAGATAGACTCTATTTCTAATTACAGTGAACTAAAAAGGAAAAGGAAGTTGTGGGCAAGGGTGATTTATGAACGATGAACGTCTACGGCTATCAGACGATATGATAAGACATGAGATAGAATACAGAAGAGAGAGAGAGAGAGAGAGAGAGAGAGAGAGAGAGGAACTGATTGTGGGGGTTGACATGTAGCTGAGTAATATTGACGTCAATATTGTATATTTATTTATATTTACAATCAATGAATTTTATAATCCATACAAAATAAGGGAAAACACAACTCGATCACAAGCCCCTAATTTTATATGTGTTTATAAATTAATAATGGGAAATGAATTCCCTATTTATTTTCCTCGACGTAGAAATATCTTCCTCAATCCATTTTCATTTTGATTTACAGAATTTTATTGTAAACATTATGACTTATATAAAATAATGTAGACTTATGACTACGCGTAGTAGCGCTTCAGGACGGGAGTGGGATTGCTCGCTCGGGCTTGATGGCGTCGAATTGTCCTGGGCTCGTAATTTATCGGGCTTTCTTATAGAGCCAAGTACCCTGGCCTGATTTTGTTAATTGATATGGTGCAATTATCACATGACTTAAAAGAGAGAGACAGACAGACAGAGAGGGAGGGTATAAGGGACTTGAAAAGCCCAGTCTGGGCCGGTAATCTTGGTCCTTTCCGTTTTGGACTTCAATATGAGGCCCGTTCTTCTCATTTTCCTGGTTCTCTCTCTCTCGGATTGGTTATCGGGCCTGAGCCTGGGCTATTTGAGGGTTCGGCCCGGATCTCATTCTCCGGGCTTTTCTGTGGACAAATGGGCCCTGACCTTTCGGTGATAGTCTATTTTCCGGTCTTTTCTTCAGTTTTGAGCCGGGCTTCACGATGTTTGTTGCTGGATGTGGGTCATAGCTCGGTGACACATCATCGCGGTGGGGTGTCCCGCGGGACCATCATGCAACGTTATCGACGATCTCCGGTGGTCGTCGGTTCTTGGCGCCACCGGCAGTTCAAACTGGAGATGGCGAAGTTGGAGAGCAAAGAAAGGCAAGGGGCGGCGGTGGGCGGGGGAAGAAGGGGAAGGGGGGAAGGCAAAGCCGAGGTCTCGCCGGCGACGACTCCGCCACCTTCACTTGCCCGACAGAGAACCACTCCTTCCGTTCTTCCGATACTCCTCGCAATTGCCTCTCCACTGCCTCGAATCGTCCCGCGTCTACACGGCGAACCGCGAAGGCGATCAACCTCCGATCCCTAGGGTTTCATCTCCACACCGTCTGTCTCTCTCCCTCTCGGCGTCGGCAGGGGGGATGTCTCGTCTCCAACTGGTCCTCCCCCCGCACGCGGAGACCACTACGTGCGGGGCCATGCTCAAGGAGTTACAGGTGTTGTGAATTCGATGTTTGAGTTGTTCACGGCCCATTTCTTGAAAACACTTTCGTGGGTTCCCCACCGTTGATGATGATGGTGATTGATGAAAGGCATGGAAATCAGTATAAAAATTATTAGTTCCATACATTTCTTGTTTTCCTTTTCTTTAGCTGCCTTTTATGTTGTTCCTGGGTTAAATTCCGGAGGAGATCTCAGGGATTTATTTGTTACAGATCACCAGGTGAGAATTGTGAAGGTGTTTCTATGCTCGTTACCGCTTGGAGCCTTGCTCAAGAATTATTGTATTTACCCGTATCTAAGCCAAAATATCGTCTTTACCAGTCTCTCCCTCTCTCCCCTCTGTCTATCTTTTAACCGACTATCTCAGCCAGTTTTCTTTGTTTCAGTTCGCCAATGGGATGTGAAACGGAAATATTTACTTCTTTTCTGGTCCATGTTTGGAAAGTTACTATCATTTAGACGTTAATTTTTTGACGTCTTCCTGTTGTTTTTTTCCAAATTTTTTTCAGCGATAACTCTTTTTTTTTAGTAACATTCCTTCCCTGATCTCTGCGGCTATTTTATACACTTTTCATCAATAACTTAGCGTTACGCATTTGTAAAACATGCTTTTTCAATTCGTCGATGTCTAGGTCTGCTCTTTCTTCTCAGGTGTCATGCTGAAGATTGTTCACATAAAAGTAGAGAAACTGTTTTCTTGATGTAGAAATTCTATAGAATGCTGTATAGCATCGACTGCATTCCTGTTGGTTTGAAGGTGATGCACAAACTTCAGTAAATAACTGCAGATTCTCAACAACAGAGTGCACAGTGCTGGTGATGACAGATTCATTTTATACTTTTTTCTCAATACTTCACTAGTTCACATGTTATTTATGAAGTGTCCCTGCATATGCTATCTTTGTGAATGTTATTTCGATTACAAAATATTTGACATCAGCTGTCTATGAAACCAGAATTTGTGGGATGAAATTGGCGAGAGTGATACTGAAAGGGACAAGATGATATTACAGCTTGAGCAGGAGTGTCTTGACATATACAGGAGGAAAGTCGACCAAGCAAGAAAGCAGAAGACAGACTTGTGTCAGACGCTGGCAGAAGCCGAGGCTGAAGTATCCAGACTCATCCAGTCCCTTGGGGAACATGAATCATTCTCTAGGGTTGGTTTGACCACACTCAATGCTTTCTCTCTTTATTCTTAGCTTTGGTAATTAATGGATACTTGAATATTTTCTATTACATTTTTATCTTACCTTTAATTGAATTTTCTCTATAAAAATTTAATGTCTACTTAGTTGGAAAAACCAAAAGGAACTCTCAAAGAGCAGGTAGCCGTGATTATGCCTGCAGCGTTGGAACTGAGATCAAAGAGAGATGCAAGGTTGAGACAATTTTTAGATGTTCAGTCACACATATTTCAGATACATGGGGAACTAACAGGCACCCTTATCGGAAAATTTTCTTCTCATTTACTTGATGAGGAGGACTTGAGTCAAAGGAGATTGGGGGAGTTGAAGTCCAAACTTCAGGAGCTGCAGAAGGAAAAGGTTCTTGATTCTTTTTTTTTTTACCTAAAAATAGGTTATATTTTATTTTGAAAAGTGGGAAAATATCCTATTTACCTAAGACATAAAGTCTCTCTTCAGGTCATGCTTCCTTTTCTTTTCTTTTTTTGCAGAATCGTCGGTTGCAGGAAGTTAACAACTATATTAAAATGATTCATGAGACATCAAACGTGATGTCAGTTGATTTTAATAAAACTATTTGTGAAGTTCATCCAAGCTTCCTTGACATCAGACGTGACCAGTCTAAAAGCATTAGCAATGATACTCTTGCGAGATTCGATGGATCAATTCATTTTCTTATGAATGAGAAAAAACAGAGGCTGCAGAAGGTTTGAATGATGGCACACCGTAATTTTCCTCGTACTCGCTTTGAAGATGACTTAAGGAGGGTCTTCCTGTTAGGAGGCCGCTATATTTTACCTTCCTTGTAATTTTTGCGGAGATGAAATCTTCCAGTTTAAAGGAGCTATTTGAATGTCTATAATCTTGCTATTCAATCTAGAACGTAATACCTTACCTGAGTTTAGAGGGTTCTTTTCATGTTTCAAATTTGTTGAAGCTCATATGAATGCTATGTCCATCCTTTTTCTCTATAAATTGAAAGTTTGGTGTGAGAGTTTCTGTTGTCGTGCTTTGTTATATCTGGATTGTTGTGAATTTTGGTCTCTGCTACTGGTTTTTTTAGCCTCTGTATTTTCTCAAGAACTGTATGGACTATCAAAATCATGAACTATCTTGCTTCTTGACTATGACTTTTTTCTTTTTTGTTGATAAGTCATTTATCTATTTTTATCACTGCTTATTCGGGTGTAAACCCAGTTCGACTTAAGGCCAATTAAGATTAATCCTTTCAAAAAAATGCTTGTGCGATAACGAAAAGAACACATGAGTGGTCACGCACTTGAGAGGTGTAATCTGTATAAGTTGATCCACAGGGGAGAAGCTTATTTGATTTCTTTATTATCTTCCTTCTCCATCAAAATTTCATTTCTCTTTGTTATATTACGCACATGGGCTCTGGTTTTTGTGGCTATGTAAAACAACATTTAGGTGCCCGATTGAAATGACTTGGAAGATTAGTTACTGGAGTAAAAAGATGGTTCACGGCTCCAGCATTTTGATAGAAAGGGTCCTACATGAAATGGAATACTTAGGAGATTGTAAGATAATCAGTCAAAACAGCATGTGTTTTTCTCTTTTGGTCACAAGTTTGACTTCACTCGGCCGCCCTTTCAAGTTGATGGTCTAGTTTGCACCTTTAGGACTCGAGTTTGACTTCACCCGCCGGACCTTGTTACATACTTCGGAACAAGATATTTTTCTACTTGATGTTGCCCCCTCAATACTTATGGCCTCTGTCGTATAGTTTCGCATGAAACATAGTCCAGGTGTATTACGCCTCCAATTATGTATTTAACTTGCTGGAAAGTATTCATTTTTTATGCCTATTTTTGTTCATTTTTCTCTATATCATTTTCCTCGACTACCTTGAACTTTATAGAAATACCACGGATGCTTCTTCTATCATGTCGTTCTCTTTTACTCAGTTAGTTTCCATATACCGTCTCTGCACTTACTGAGTTACCGTTTATAAAAGTTTCACTGTTTTTTGGGTATTAGATCGAGTTAAGCATGTCAGTGATTTCTTTTAGATGTAGATGGAAATATGAATAAGGTATATTCAAATTCTATTTGCAGCTTCAAGATTTGGGTGGTACTCTCATTGAGTTATGGCACCTTATGGAGACACCTTTAGAAGAACAAAAAAAGTTTGAATTCGTAACCCGTTTACTATCTCTATCTGTTGACGAGGTACTTGATAAGGGATGCCTGTCAATGGGTGTGATTGAGCAGGTAGTTAACCGATTTTTATTACAAAATTTTTTTATGTTGGCTCTGTATTTTTTAAACAATCGGTTGTCAATTCATGTTCGACATTTTTCCTGACAGACTCAAACGGAAGTGGATAAGCTCAATGCCCTTAAATCTAGAAAAATGAAAGAGCTCATTTTGAAAAAGCAGCTTGAGCTTGAAGCAATATATAAAGGGGTTCACATTGATACTAATGGTGAAGAAACACGACAGGCACTTATTGATGTCATTGAATCTGGTTTGTCTTTGGTCTCATGACATTTATTTTTCTTTTTTCATTTCAATATTATATTTTGATCTATATTTTTGGAATGAAAATTCAGAACTGTGAATTCAATTGTGGTTTGGTGTTCATTAATGTTTCTGCATTAATGAACGATGGCCGTTTCTATTTTTCTGGCCAAAATACCAAGAGACTTTCTTCATTTAATCCTCCCTAGGTTTTCATATTAGCTGTCTTGGCATTTTAATTTAACGATTCATGTTCTCTATCAAAAGTTTCTTCTCGAACTCTGCTGTTCGTCAATACCAGTCCTGAATCTTATAACAGCATGTATGTGTTTAATTTCGAAGCAAATATTTTAATAATATTCTGTGTAATAAAATAAAGGTAGATTATTCTTTCTATATTTATTTTTACCGGCATTGAGACCTCTTGTTTCGGATACTTGGGCAATTGCGTCTGAAATACATCCCTTGGCCATTTAATGACCTGTGGTTTGAAATTGTCTTATAGGTAAACTTGATCTTTCAGAGCTCCTTCTAGGCATGGATGATCAGATTAAAAAGGCTATAGAGCAAGCTCTAAGCAGAAAGGAGATTTTGGATAAAGTGCAGAAATGGATATTTGCTTCCGAAGAAGAGCTCTGGCTTGATGATTATGAAAAGGTCAGTGAAGACGGGATTGTTCTAGAAATTTTCGTGATTATGTCTCAGTAATAGTTTACATCATTTTGTTTCACTTCTCTGAGAAATTCGTACTACATAGAAGTGTTAACGGTGTGCATAAATCAATAGATTTGTAAACACATTGTTTCATTGGAATTTTTAAGAGGGCGACGTTATTAGATTAGAGAAATAGATGTCTGTCAAATATGATAGATGGGTAAAATTTCTCATAACTTATAACTACGAGATAGAAATCCCCTAGTATTTTCCCATTTGAAGATTTTCTCTTTTGGCATGAAAAGTCAAAATCTATGTCAAGCGACTTAAATGCACCTGCTTTAAACATGTTTTTAGATATTCAAAATTCACCAAGAAATGTCTCAGGAGCCAACAAAACAAGTCTTTAATCAATCACAAGATAGTTCATACGGTGCTCCTAATCCCATTGACCTGCAATTGGATGGGATGTGGTGTAGCTCCAATTTTTAAGAAAAGGAAGTAGTTGGCTGTGACTGGCATAAATTTCATGTTTTGGTACTCCAGCCTGAAGTAAATTATTTAATTTGTGCTAGAGAATTTCAATCTTTATAAGAATCTATACAGATTCTCATGTCAGGTACTCTATATTTAGTTAACGGAAAGATACATTTTACCATTGAGCTCGAACTTTTTATGACGTTATGAGTAATTTTCTCATTCTGAGTAGAGATTCACTGGTTTTGCAGGATCAAAATCGCTATAATGCAGGCCGAGGAGCTCATAAAAATCTTAAGCGTGCGGAGAAAGCTCGAAAATTGGTCGGAAAAATACCATGTGAGTTTGTAATTTTCAACTTTATTACTGATTTTCCCAAAACAATAGCTTGTAGTGACCTTCACTGGATCGGAGAGGAATTATCTGGACGTGGGAAAAGCTAATGCAACCATCATCGTGATAAAATGGAGAGAATCAAGGATTCTTTTGGAAATGTGAATATTACTTAGAACTTAGACCTAAGATTTTTTTGGATCTTAGATTTATATTAAAAGCGAGCTTCACCCAGATGCAGAAGAATTAGCAAGACTTCTGAGTTAAATCTGTGACAGGCTTGTCTATACACTGCTCTATGAGATTACCATACTGTAGGCATTTTTTTTCCACCGTGGGTTCTGAATTTTATGTGTCTATAAGAGTTGCTTCTACGCTGGTAAGGAGAGAACATAGATGAAGGGAGATGACAGAATAACGAGAACATTACTGGAAAGAATCATCATATTTTGACCATTCTTCAATCCTCGTGTATTCTTAGAAGTCTTCTGTTGGAACCAGTGCCTGTTTACTGCTTGAGTACCTTATTTTCTGCAATGAAAATCCTTTACAAGTGATTATTCTCGGAGACTTCATGAGCGTGTCCTTTTATTTAAATGCATATATAAATCCACGAATGTCTTCACGCATCGGCAAAACTTTGATACGTTGACTTCCTGTTTCGTTATCTTGTGACGGCTAATACCCGAGGGCAGCCATTGTGGAGAGCTTGATGGGAAAGATCAAGGTCTGGGAGAAAGAAAGAACGTGCCTTTTCCTGTATGATAAGGTTTAGCCTCAAAGACGTTGCCCTCTCTTTCATAAACCTGCGTCATGAAGGTCATTTAATGGATGAATCCCTTTCTGTAGGAGAGGCTTCTGGACACCTTAGAGGAGTACGCTCTGATGAGGCATCAGAGAGAGGAGGACAAACGGCGATCAAGGGTGAGCTCCGCTGTTTATTTTCCTAACGTTTCCCTTTCTAGATTAGATTTTGACCTCTCTCTCTCTCTATCTATCTATCTATCTATCTATCTATCTATCTATCTATCTATCTATCTATCTATCTATCATCATCATCATCATCATCTCTTTCTCTCTTTCTTATTTTTAATGTTATAGTCTGTGAAGAAGGTGCTTTTGGTCTCCCCGTTTCTATTTAGGAGGAAAAGAAGCTGCAAGAGCAGCTCGTGGCGGAGCAGGAGATGCTGTTCGGCAGCAAACCCAGTCCGATGAGGCCGTTCTTGGGGAAGAAGCCGCTGGGCCAGAGCTCTAACGTCAACATGGCCGCCGGGACACCGATGGGCTGCCGCATCTCGACGCCGCTGGGCCGCCACGGCGGCGCCACCTCCTCCGGCAAGGCGAGAAAGCTGAGAGGAGGCGTCAAGTCGGCCGCGGCCGCGATCCCCGTGAACTACGTCGCGCTCCCCAAGGATGATTCCTTCTCTCACAACGCGTCGTCGGTTGCATCTCCTTAGATGATGCTGGACGGAGTCAAGAGACAGAGCGAGAGAGAGAGAGAGATTCTGTGTGCACCTGAAATACAGTGATTTCTGTTGAACTGTTACTTCGTCACATTCTTGGATGTGCGTGTGCGTGAGGGAGAGAGAGAGAGAGCCTACGAATCCGTCTCATATTTTAGTGTAATCAGCCAGGTATTTTGGGCCATGCATGGGATGTTTCCACGTGTAAGATTTGTTCTACAGAAGTGTCGAGACATTTATTTCTGACATTCACTTCTCCTATAACTGGTAACAGGTATGTAAGCTAGTTGATGGGTATAGAAGAAAGATCCAGAGATAAGCTGATGTTATTTATGTTAAATGAAATAACAGTTATCTATGATTTTTTATAGAATTAAACCGTCTAATGATTAATAACTAAACGCAAAAGATAATGCTATAATAGTTTTCCTAAATTTTAGTTCACATTCTACAATCAGCCCATACATTTAAACTCAAAATTCAATTATCCTAATTAATGTGTCTCTTTTACTATAAATTACTTCAATATTTTCTTGATTTTACAGTATTTATTAATATGGGCAGGCTAAATAATTGATGAATAAATACCAAAGTATATTGAGATAAATTAATGTTCGTGTTAAATAATCAAAGGATTTTTTATCCAAAAATGATCATCAATGATGACAGACAATAAAAGCTTACATTTTAACTACTCTACTAGATTATTTCTTTAAACGTGACCATATTGATCGAACTTAAATCAATTTCTCAAAATTTCCAAAAAATATATAGTCAAGCATTCAAAACCATCGATGGAAAAAATCGAAATTGTATAAAATAACACTATTTACATCAACTAAGAAAATAGTTTACATCAAACAAATCTTCAATGACCAAAATCAGCTCATATGTTATCATACGATTTGATGATCTCATTACGTAACTATTAATATGGTCTATTGAAATATTTCAACTTTTTATTAATATGGTCAATGCCATGTAACATAATGGGTCATAGCCTGGCAATTTTCTTACACGGTACATAATAAAATCATTAAATATATGATCAGTTAGCAATGGATTAGGTTAGATTCATAATTTTAAACACATGATTAAATAATCTTACTCATGGGCACAGTATCAAGACATAATAAAGATAATAGTAATGCACGTAAGTGAGATAGGGAGGGACATGGAATCCAGTGAGATAGAGAGGGCATGGAATTACCGAAAGTAGAATTTTTGAACGAAAGGGAATGGAATCCAGCGACACCCTGAAAAAAAGGTTTAAGCATAGAATTCTGCCACCTGTGGAGATGCTTTGGCGAGCTATCATGGTTAATCCCCAAATGTTCTATAGTCTGATAAACTGTTGACGTTTTGAGCTGAATTCCACAATATCCGGAGAGAATAGATAGATGCTATTAATCTCACAAGTTGAGACATCGGGGATCTCGTTAGCTGTTTCGACTGACACGTCTTCGACGTCTTATTAGAATCTGATGGATGCTGCCATGAAGAGAGATAGCGCGCGCGCGCGAGAGAGAGAGAGAGAGGTACCTTCTCTCACTCTAGAATTGCAGAAAGATCCACGGCACTTCAAGTTGTCCAACTTCAGAGAGCAGTAAGATATCGCAGAAACGGATGCAGATCGTTGATACTGAGATTCTCTTGCTGTGATTTAGAGAGAGAGTGAATAAGAGAGAGGGAGAATCGTTTAGACCATATGCTTAAAGCAACTGATTACGAATCCATGAATGTAACTCTTTATTTTTCCTTCGAGCTTGTCATCTGTGGCAAGAGGATGAAGAAGAATCACTCGCACCCATCAAGTGTTGTCTCGGAATCAAGAAACCGTGTCATCTGCTCAGCTTCACTAGTGCTCATTGGATGACGTCGTTCGTAGGGTGGGCCAGGGAATCCACTCGATTAAGAGATTCTTCAGGAACAATCTCATGAGGTCTGGAAGGGCCGGGTCCCCAGGGAATCTGATTCCTTCCGCTTTGTTTTCGTTAACACCGATACGATTCTCAACGAAGCTGGTGCCAAACTGAGTTTCTTGATATTTTAATTCCATCGATAGAAGCTAGAGACGATCAAGGAGGGGTTCAGAGATCAACGCCCAAACTTGAGGGCTTATCACGCCATCCAATGTCACGTGTAACGCTGGGAAGAGAGAGGGGGCGGGGGTGGAGTCAACGGCTGAGCCTGGCCTGGGCCACTTGAAGCTCAGACTCAACCCTGTAAACATGGACGAGACCGGGCCGAGCATCCGGGCTTACCCAGCAAGGTGGCACTCTCCTTGGAGAGCTGAGCTGACGAAGAGAAGATGGATTATCTGATGAAGAAGCCACTTGGTTCGGAGAATGAGTGGAATCTCACTAGGAAGTCCAGAGTCAGAAGCCACTGGGCCGCGTGTGCGAGGGGTTGGGGGGGATCCCCCGAGTCGTCACTGTTCACTATTCCATGAATAATGCATTTCAGGCGGATTCCAGGAATCTCTTGATGGATTAGAAAGGTCTTGATGCATTAAACAAAGGGAATATGATAGAGAGAAATCTGAGAAATCAACATCTCTCTCTCTCTCTCTCTCTCTCTCTCTCTCTCTCTCTCTCACGCTATACTAAACATAGGTCTGTATCGTTGGGCTACTTCATTGGCTTCACGGGCAGTTCAAGGACTTGCTTCCCCTCGTCTGCTCCAATGCTCATCATGACGTCATGGGCATCAGCTTCCGCGCCCTTCGTTGCCAAGGGGATGGGGCTCTGCTCTTTCTCCTGGCTTTCCTTGTATTTTCCCCACAGTACCGAGTAGAGACCCGCGACTATCAGGACTCCTCCCAGAATCCTGCACGTCAGAGACGCTCTGATTAGGTCTTGGTCCGAATGCTGAAGAGGATAAGTTGATAAAGGAATTACCCTCCCAAGTAGATCTTCTCTGCGAGGATAAAAGAGCCCATGATGGCCACAATGATCATCATCAGGGGGCTGAAGGCTGAGGCAAACACTGGACCCCTCCTCTGGATCACCAGCCCTTGCACGTAGTACGCGAGGCTCGATGTGACAATCCCCTGCGCGACAACGTGCAGTTAAAGTTTGCTTTTCATTAACAGTTAAAGTTGAGAGAGAGAGAGAGAGAGAGAGAGAAAGAGAGAGAGAGACTCACCGCGTAAGCAGCGGCTAGAAGATTCATGTCGAAGCCGATGACCCATGCAGAGGGCTTGTGTTCCATGACGAAGGTGACGGCAATGGCTTGTAGAGTGCCCACGAAGCATATCAACGTCGTGAGGGACAACTGAGCCGAGTACCTTTTCAGGGTGAACGCCTAACAATTGTGAACAAAAGCTAGTTTAGGCGTTTGAGGCTAGTGGAATCCTCGCTACTCCGTCTTTTTCCTTCTCTAGGTGGGCTTCCTCTTTCTTCCTTATTCTGAGTACCTGGATGATGAAGAGAGCAGCCCACGCCAAGGTGGCTATGATGAGGAAGATGGAGCCTTTCACCCAGTCCTTGTCTGCCGCCGCAACCTCCGCCGCGGAGCTCGCTGCCGCCTCGTGGACATTCTTCGACCACACCATCTCCACAATCGGTCCCTTGTAGAGGGTCATCAGCATGGCTCCCGCGACTGTCACCAGAGTACCCGCAACCTTCGCCTGGCACCTCACCCTTTTGATGTCCAACCTCTCCATCCTACTCACATCACAGGAAATTCTCTCTCATGATTTGAATTCCATTTTCTCAATGTGAGATTATTCTGACGCCTACCTGCAGAGGACAGCCATGACGAACGTCATGGCGGGTAGGATATTGCTCATGGCGCAGGAGAAGGTTGGGGAGGTGAACTTCAACCCGGCGTAGTAGAAGTTCTGGTCGATCACCGGCCTGCGAGAAGCGCACGAACTTTAAGCCATCGTCCTCACTAAATCTCGACCGAAACGGAATCTGGGGAAGAAATTGTGCTTACCCTAACATCGCTAAGACGAAGATCTGCATGAAGACCACGAAGGTCATCTTCGGCCTCACCTTCCTGTTAAGAAAGAGAAACCCATTACATGGAGGCCTTCAGGATGTCACTCGAGGTGGGGAAAGTTTAGGGACCTCTCGAGGAAGATGGCGAAGGGGGCGATGGAGAGGGTAGCGAAGGCGTGGCGGTAGACGACGAGGACATAGTGGCTCATGCCGCCGTTGAGAGACTTCTTGGTGATGATGTTCATACCGGCATAGCCGAACTGGAGAGATATCATGGCGATGTAGGGCTTGAGCCTCTGCATGAGGCTGCTGCTGCTCCCTTGACTCGCCATGGCTTCAGAGGTGAGAGAGCCGAAGGATAGCTGACAGCACTGATGAAGGAAGAGGAGGAGAGGGAGCACCGCTAGTGGCTGGTGTTTCTCCTAAGAAGGAAATAGCCAACCCACCCACATATTTATAGCTCTTGGTGGCTCCGCTCTCTCTCTCTCTCTCTCTCTCTCTCTCCCTCTCTCTCGCTCTCCGCTGGATTGAGCTTTACCCTTCCATCCCACGTGGGACTCCCTCCTCCTGAAGAGGCCTCACACACTTGGAGAGTTAGAAGCCTTGGACAACAGAAAGACCCATGCACGTCGAGAGAGAGAGAGAGAGAGTTGGGTTCCGACGTGTTGGCAACACTAGGAGTATCAAGTGTTGAGTGGCATGTAGGGTCTTGAACCATATACCTTGTCCTAGTGGGTAAGCGACTTGGGAGCCGCCGGGGGACACGCCAAGGGGAGCGGGTGCGAAGTGATGCCACGGTGAAGAGGCCCTCCCCGGCCCGTGGAGCTCGTCTTTCCCTCTCTGCAAGATGCACTCTTCACGACAAATTAAACATGGTCGTCCCCACAGGTTCCCATCAGCATCTGACTCGTGGTGGTGTAAGATTTTGAATATATTAGATAATTAACCGGGCTAACTATAAACAAATCGACACTGAGCCAGAATAACCGTTACATAGTCACTTTCTTTAATTTTGACATTAGCTTGTTATAAATTAACTCCTATTATCGACGAAAGCTTACCCTAGGCTGATGTTGAAGTCGCTAAATATGACCATATAAAGGCATATAAATTACCTGAGTAGGATTGTAACGATAATTTTTCTCATGCATGAGTCTATGAGAGAATTAGGTTTTTAATCTGAAAATCAGTCGACGGTAGGCAGAACGTGTACTTATATTTAACGCGAGAATCAATTAAACAATATATGATAAATCTTATCCAAACATTTTTCGAGTTGGTATTTCCACACTTAGAGAATCACCACCACCCCTTTCGTGATCCAAAGAAGAACCGTCATCGGAGGACCCTCAATGTAAGATGGGCTGGGTGTCCTTATGTATCATATGATACAATAAGGCCGTCTTTAATCCACTGAACGGAACCAAGATACCCATCGAGAACGTCATCACTTCACATCAAGGTTGGCACCTCTGATTCAGTGAGAAGATCGGTTGGGGATAGAAGGGTTTAGGCGTGGGGGAGGGAATGACGATTTGATATCTCATATTCGATATCAGCTGGCCTCTCAGCCACCTCTCCACACCCCCATTGGTTGCCCTGCGGGAATGTCTTCCGGAGAGTCGACTCGGAGTTGACGAATCTCCGACGATACTGCCTGGCCGCTGCTCTCCGTTCGCCGGAGGCCATGATGGCGGGGTACGATGACCGTTCAGGGGTGAACGCCTGGCGAGGGGCAGTAGGCAGTGAGCCACGTGGCATCGGTGCTCGTGGGATCCAGTTTAGAAAGGAAGCTTCGGCGGATCCGCCGCCTGATCGCCGGTATGGCTGAATTGTCGTTTTTGCCCTCGTAAGGGACGGGAGGATGCAATGGGCCCACATGACTCATTATCCCAGCTACCTCCCTGTTTGTCGTCATCTCGGGATGATGCAGAAACCACCTCACTCGGAGGGCCCAGAGGTACGCGAAAACCCTAAATAAACTCGTTAGGACATGGGTTGGAAAGACGTAGATAGGCAGATGGACAAAGAGGGCAGGGAGAGAGAGGGGGAGGGGACGGAGAGAGAGATAGAGAGAATTGTTGTTAATGTAAAGATTTACAGATAGCATAAACTATAGTCACGAATAATAATCATATTTTTTACATAAACGTAAAGGATGAACTCAGTGATGCCTTTCCGTGTTCCTTCCTGCGCTTTATGCATCCTTCTCTCCCTCACATAACGAACAGATTGACAGTTCCAGAGGAGGAAGGCACTCGAGGCATTCAGCTCCCTTCTAGGGCTGTCACAATGCCGTCCACCAAGGATCGAACCCTTCCCTTCAACTTTCTCTCTCTAGAATATTCTCCGTTCTCTCCCGTCTGTTAAGACTTCCTCCTCTGATTCACCATAGGAAAGGCTTGAAATCTTCGGGTCAAAGATTCGTTTCTCAGACTCAACGAAACCATGCAACTTTGTGTTCAATCAGGTTGCCACCCAAATCCCTTTGCTCCTTCCTTGTCCCCAGTTTCCTCAAACGTCTCCCCCTCTTTCCCATAGTGGAGAGTGCTTATAAAGCACGATAATTAGCGAAGGAAGAACAAAATAAAGAAGCCCATGGATCCCCAGGAAGAAAGGCGTGTGTCAGAAGGATTCTTTGTCATGTCTTTAGTCTTTCTCAATCCCTATTTGGAGATGATTACTTACCGGAGAGGGGACTTATTTCCTTAGAAATATATCCAACGGGTGATAAATATTATCCCCTCTCTCTCTCTCTACTTCCATGCATCAATGTCATTTATTTGGATTAATTTCTGGATAACCTTTTTTCCGTGTATTAATGGGTATTAAATGATAATTGAAGTCTGCGAAACAGAGAAAAAGAAACTCAATTCCACGTCTCTCCTCCACATCCAATGAAGGTGATCAAATCATGGCCCTTTTACCCAATTGGACTGGCCACTGTGACTGATTCAGTCTTTTACACCGCATTTCTTTTTTGCTCGTTCCAAAATGCTGATCTTATCATGCGAGGGGTAACAAATCATGATCAGGAGAAGTATTCTCTTGTGGCAAAATATTCGCAAAGAGAGGCTATCTCACACACAAGGGGCATCTCCGCCTAACTACTAAACTGGTGGGTGGGCGAAAAAATGGTAATATTATTTTGAATGATGCTTATACGATGCAAAGTTAACAAGGAACATAAATCTTTAGTGGGTAATTACTCTATGTGAAGGTATCTTTCCAAACAAGCACCAAAACCAAAGTGGAATCCACACATACATATTCCCCCAATCAGGCATCTGGGTTTTGGATAAACACGAGTTCTGCACTCGCTGGTGGATGATTAGCTCACTTAACAAATAGAAAAAGCCGAAGGAGGCGAGAGAGAGAGAGAGAGAGAGAGAGAGAGAGAGAGAGAGAGAGGAAGATGGGTAAGAACTTCTCTCACCTCCACCCGAGCACTTATCAAGAATCACAGATTACGTTCTTCTCGGATGCCCGCATCAGAAGTTTCATTAGGAATCCACAGACGGTCTCTACATCATGGATTCCATTTCTTCCTGACTAGCCATTGTGAATGGAATTAAAAACACCTTGCAATACCAGACCACTTGAAGGGTCCATCCGGAAAAAAACCTCAAAATTCTTCGACAGGCTTTACTGAGCAGTAAGTATTTCGGTCAATTCAAAATTACTTCACTCCCGTCGGATAGGCTTGTACTTACCACCTGGAAGAGAGGAAGCTTTAATATAATAATGATGTAATATTCACTAGGTCGTGCCTTTTTTAGGTCTGCGCAATATTCATACTAGGTCGAGAAGTCCCTCCCGCTCTTGTTCAATGGTCTCATCTTCTTGAATTCTGACTTTATTATTCTAATATATTTAGGTAAGTAACCATATGGCCAAGTGAAAAATATTGAAACTGAATTAATGAGGATGTCAATACAATTCGATCATTAAATATTCATCCACCAGATGCACAAAAAGTTGAGCTTTTTGGGGAGATCACAAAAGATTCTTGTGAGAATCAGCCTTAGTGAAGCTTTTACATTTAGTTACTCATTAAAAAATGGTTAAGTAGATTCTTTTGGTCAATGGCAGTGCCCTGCTCTAGCTATCTCACTGATGATATTTCCTTGTTTAGACATTTTTCTTGTGAGATGTGTAACATATTTATAGAACCTACTTAGATTATTGTTTGGGTTTTCTTTCCATCGATGACAAATGTTGGGAAAAATTACCACCATTTAAGCTGGTGTCTAATCAGGATTAACATTGATCTAGATGGAGGGTAGTGAATGTGATTCAACAATCTTACTTGATTTAGCTTGCTAGTGAATGCTAATTATCAAATGATCTTGGCCTATTTTTTCAGAACAATATAATCATCATTATTGGTCCAAAGGTGGGTTATATAGAAAATCAAGAGCAATGAATTGGTTCTTTAAAAAGAAAAATCTATTTTTTATATTTTTGGATGTTTCTCTTTATTCTATACTAAATTGACACAAACTAGGTTGAGTAGACACAATATGAGTTGAGTCAACACAAGCTAAGCTGGGTTAACATGGGCTAAGTTGACTTAACATAGACTAAGTCAAGTTGATACACTTAGATTGGCACAATGAATAGGAAGAGAAATTAACACCTGTATTTATAATGGTTCACCCTTCTGTGACCTACATTTATTTGCTAAGGGTCCTATCCTTGATTTCCACAATTATTGCTTAAAAACTATAAATGGCATTCACCAGATCAATAAATCACCTTACACGATACATTTCATTGGCCTCTCCTTTCATGCTAGATATTAAGGCACCATCTTGCCAATATTTCCTTTGTTACTACCATTCTCAAGAGTTTCTACACATACAAGACCAATAATATGTCATTTATAACCCAATCTTAAAACCTTCATTTTTGGGTATTTAATATTTGAGAGAGTTCTAGTGAGGTTATACTTGTAGTACAAATTGGACAAAATTCCTACAGAATTGTAAAACATTGATATGTCATTTATTTGTTCTTTGAAAGCTCTTGATTATTAAACTTCAAATCTTTTAGACTTGATTATTCAAATATTATCTGAGTAAATCATGGGTTGACTTGTGTAACACTTCATATAGTCAAATTGTTAGTTTAACTAGCTTTGACAAGGTTGCTTTGTAGATGTATCAATGTGAGGTTTTATGACTTTTTAAATCTTCTAATATGTCAAGATATACTACAGCTTGTTAGAGATATTCTTGAGTTTGTTAAATCATTTTGGGAAGACTTACAAGTCAGATATCTTAGAGATAATCTTCTTTTCTCTCTCGAGTGTTGTTATCTTTAGCTAGGTCCATATATTTCTCTCTCCTCGTCTTTCTTCGTATTGACCTTTTATTTGTCATCTATTTTCCATTCCACTTCAGGAGGGTTGACACATTTCTCCATTCTTTACTTTTGATTGGTCAACACACTTTCTTTGTCCTTAATTTTATTATTTATTTCTAAACCTAACCCTCTATCATGTATCTTTCCTAGTAATTCTTTTCATTGTATTATGCTTGAAAAAGAAAATCCAACAAAGAAGAGACAGGATATCATAATTTAGATCTTCACCATAATAGTAAGGCAAGGATAACATATTTATGGATAATTTTTATTTTTTATCTTTTTAACTTTTATATTTTCATGATTTATTTGAGTACATCAAAATACTTGAAAATTCGAATATAGTGCAAATTGTGATCCAAATTCAACACTTGTTCATTATGGAAACAAGTTGACACCTAATATTTATTTGCTATGTTATTTATGATTAGTAGAACTTAGAAAATGTGTGTTTAAAGAATGGAGTAGGCCTAGAGGACTGAATTACTAAATATTTTGTAGCTATTTTACCTTATTAATTTAACCATCTATAGAGAATTGCCTCGCCTAAGGTGTAACATCCTCTATTTGGTGCATTGACTCTATTTAATTTGACATTATTATAAAAAATGACCAATTCACCCTTCTCTTGGTTTGTTTCTAACATTACTGTAACTGATATAAATCATATTGAAAGATAGAATGAGAAGGGGTGTAGGAAAACTAGGTTGGAGGATATTGTGGATATCTCATTGAACGAATTCTATACAATGAGAAGTTGCATTTATCTAACCTTACCAATAGTGAATATCAGTACTCCCAACATGGATATAAATAAATTGAGTAAAAGATAGTTAGAAATCAGTAAGTATTCATCTCTATCAAGCCGTCATTCGATTTTTTATCACTAATTTTTTGTGTTTATAGAGACAAAAATTAAATTGTCAACATATTTAGCACTACTTTTTAATATCACAACTTACTGATCAAAGTAGAAGATAGAAAATGATACGAAAGTAACTATAATTAGGACAAACGAAGTCATCAACATCTTCAACACATCAACACAATTGCCTATAAGTTCAACATTTAAGCTTAGCTTTCAAACTGGCTTAAAATGTTTCAAGTTTGTCAATACAATTTTAAGTTCGCTAGGATTTTAGCTATGCTAAGTATTGAGTTTAAAGAGTCAAAAAGGACTAATTATCTATATAGAACACTATTGTGGGTAAAACATATAGAAAACCTGACTTTAGAGCCAAAGACATTTATGTTCAATCATGGGATAAAAAATGTTTCTTATGTGTAAAACAATGATATTTAATGTCAAGACTTTAGCATGATAAACTGAGAGTGGATACTTTTAAAGATACGAAGTGACATGTATATGACAAATATGAGGTCATTTTTTAGTGGTTGACTCAAGATGTTTGGTCAATTCTAATGAAAAATAGAAAATATTTCACCCACGAGTCAGCACAAATTGCAAGTTGACAGTTGAAGATGCAAATCGAGACCAAACATTGAAAAACGTCTACACGTGACAGGCTAAAAAGAGGAAAAAAATACAAGGGTGCCCACCCATAGAGAGAGAGTCAAAATTCCAAATTAGCTATAGAAGATAAAAGGGTAGAAAACTATAAATTTACAATTACCAGTTTGCCTGGAATGAAGTCATCATTCAGCCATTGAAGAAATAGCCCTTTGGAATGCCTGGTAGAGGATCTCTAGCTATACTATATATGAGAAGAAGATATTATCAGGCTTTTACGAAGACAGTCTCCAAAACCCAAGGAGCTCTTCTGTGGCCCAATCCAAGCTCTTTCTTTCAGAACAGCAGCATCAGTCATCCTGCACTCAGAACCCAAGGATTTATACGCATGTATATAAACTATACTTAAGCAAAAATTGTTCCGAATGGAAAAGCTTAATGTCTGGAGAAGAAGAGACTGATTCGCAAAGCCTATTATTGGGCATTGGTGAAACCGTAGCTGTAACTATATACATACGTCCTTCCCACTGGATATGAAAAGACTGAACAGAAAGAACACCCTGGTGCCTGATGAAGAAGAACCCAAATCAAACTGCAGAAGGAAGAAAAGTTTACTTTTTTTATGAGAAAGTAATCACGTCCATAAATTATCTAGTCAGCCTGGGTTCTAAGAAACCCGTTTCAGAGAGATAACGAATGCAAATAATAACCTAGAAGAGAAGCCCACCAAATACAAAGTCTTGAAAGAAATTAAAACTTTGGTAATATTATTACTCTAACCGTATTTTCAGAAAACAAATCTACAAATCGAAATGAGAAAGCAGGAACATGGTGTAGTTGGATAATATATGCAAGCAAGCATACCATTCAAGTGCCTCAAAAGGGTAAAAAGCAAAATACCCAAATAGAAAAGGAGGTGCAACTCCACCTGCACTTCCTATTTAGGAGTTCATGATAAATGATAAGGACAATGAATGCTGTTTGTTAGTAAAAAAACAAACCAGTAAATAGAGAAAAGAAAAACAGAAGAGGTGCAAAATGATGGTTTCGATGCTAACTCTATCTTCCCAGTTGAAATTCATGTCATTTGCTGTTGAATGTCAGGTTCTTGTGGTCGTGCGTGAACGAAGTCCTGCAGACGATAACGTTCACTAGAAGCTCGTATCATCAAATTAATGAAAACTAGTCGAATTTATCTTGGTATCGAGTATCATAAAAAATATGATGCTGCAGTTGATGTGGAAATCAATCTCAATTACTGAAAAACTTAGAAGGAAGAACAGAGGGATATCAGGATTATATGGGCATGAATTATTTTTATTTCCATTTCTGTACATTGTGTCTTTCACTGAAAGCATAAAAATATGAAACGGAACGCTAATCTTTTTAATTGTCAAGGAAATAAAATTTTTACTCTGAATATTAGTGCAGAAAATAATTCTCTTCATATGCTCTAAAATCTATCGAGCAGTTTAAACTCTGACGAGACTGAACAGAATTCCTACAGCAGTCGAGATTTCCATCTGACAACAAAGTCAAACTAAATATGACAGGCTTTTGTGGTCTAATTCAGCATTAAAAATTATTTCAATCGGCTGTCAAAGGCTCTAACATCAAGCTGCCCAACACAATCAGTAAAAAACACAAAAATTACCTTTACAAAGAAATTCTCCGAGTGGGCTCCCTATCATTCAGAGAAAGGACTTGTTCTCCCAAGATGAAAATACGGCTTGGGTCAGTTATGTTAGATTCCTAGCCCACCAAATTCATTTCATGCCCCCCCTGCTTCTAAAGAAAATGAGCACCAGAAGTCCTAATATCTACAGTTGGCATACCACAGTTTTGGTCCATCACTGGTGACATTATAAACTACCCCAGAAGTCGACCTCTCTGACAATAAGAATATTTATTGTAAGGAGATTACTTTTGACTCATGAAAATATATTAAATTATACCATAGGCTAGCCAATATGAAAATATATTTAAGATTTAAACAGAGTATAAAATTTTGATGAACGCTTACTGAGTCATAGCAAGCTAGAGAAAAACCCTACCAAATGCAGTTTTTTCATGAATACCATGAAAATAATGAATATATACATTGCATTGCAATGTATACTAGTCCATGACATTAACTAAGTTTATAGAAATTTGCATTTCAGAAAACAGTTGATCCAGAGTAGCCCTTTTAATTTTATTATTTGATGGAGGCATCATGTTCTTACACTGCTCATGAAGATAAATCAAATTTTTATATTCTTACTATCTACCACCACCACCACCATCACCTGCCTCTCAGAATAATTGAAGAAATGAGGGAACCAATTTCAGAAAATTTTCATTTCATCTTCATCCTTCATCTATTTCCTCCTTTGTTGTCTTGTTGATACAGAACACAGACTCAATATTTTTAGATTTTCTAAGTAGGACGACGCAACAGGCCTCAATATCCTTGGATAAGAAACATCCTACGCATATAAAATCGAAAGACTCAACATTTAATGAACCTCAACATTCTTATCTACACCGTCACCCTAAGGAAACCAAAAATGATCAAAATAGTTTCCCATTTATATATGATATACCCATTTATACAAGAATATGCAGACCAAAATAAGGAAATTAGCAATGGAAAGGTTAGAATTTACATCTCTATTCTTAACATGGTATGCCGATCATTCTTTTAAGTTCCATTACAACCTAAGCTATAATCTAACATTTCCAAAGAGGGTAATTCTCACAGGCAACGAACCAAAACCATGTTTGGGTGTTCTCCTCCGTGATAACACATCTTATTCAGCTTGAGAAGAGGATGAGACCAAGCTCCCGACTGCATCCATAGGCCTCACCGCCTCAGCGCCTGAATTCTGCCTGATATGGGCACCTGGGTCACTATGGATATCCACCCTAGCTGGTCGACAACATCCTTCCAAACCGGGCATGTTAACAGTCCACGCAGTGAAGTTTGGATCTGGATTACACTGGAAACCAGGATCGTCACATGGGTTCAGGAAAGGACTGCCCCCCATATCAGTGTCGATCTTCCCCCTGAGATCCACAAGAAGACCCCTCAACCTGACCACCTCGGCTTCAAGATCTTCCAGGGCCTGTAATTTTGCACTGAGCTGCTTGTTCAGAAGGCGCAGCTTCTTAGCTTCCTCTTCCAAGAATGCTGTGCGGGCCTTCTTCCTCTCCCTGTACTTCCTGACCGCCTCCCTGTTCCCTAGAAGCTTCCTTGGTTGCTTCCGCTTCGCCTCTCCTCCCGGTGCTCCAGCGGCGGGGGCGACGACTTGGGTGTGAGTATGGCGGCAGGTGTGAGTGTGCCCGGCGGCGCCGCTGCTAGGCGGGCTACAGGAGTGAGTATGAGAGCAAGCTCTGATGCTCCTCAGCAGGTCAGCAATCTCCAAGGGCAGGTCCTCGTCTCCACCCTCCATCCTCCGCCTTGCTCATTCAACTGAGGCCTCCCAACGCGGAGGTTGAAGCAAAAATTCGCAAAAGCTGCCTACTGTGGTCATTGAATGGAACACTGAAGAAACACCAAGATGGGGATGGGGATTTGCACGGAAGAGCAGGACTCAAGGCCGGGCTTAGACACTTCAGCCGCAGGAACATGTGAAGAAGGTATCTGTCTCTGTGGAGCAATAATCTGATGGAGAGCCTTGAATCTGGGCACCAACCGCCGCCGGGGAAGATCAAAGAAGAGAAGAACAGAGGAGAAATGTGGGCTTCTCTTCCTACGAAATTGGAGGACGACCCAGATCGAGGTTCCCCCAGAAGAGGGCAAAATCTTCGTCAGAGTCAAGACGCTGGAGGAAGAAGAGAGGACGAGAGGGAAAGGGCCAGAAGTGCTTCAGAGGGAGGAATCCGGGGTCCGAAAAAGAGGGGGGAAGGGGACAGAAACAGGGCACTCTCTGAACTTTCCCCACCTTTCCCCTTCCTTTTCTAAGATTTGTTAGGAGCCAGAGAAGCCAGAGAAAGTCGATGTGGGGACCCACGGAATTGACCAGAGAGGCCAGGGGAGGACGACGACGAACCCTAATTTCTTCCTCCGCAGTGTTACCCATGAGAGTACCTTTTCTTACGAAGACTTCCATCGGCTGCACCATAATTTCTTCCTTTTCTTATGAAAGAGATCTTCCTGACCCAGAATCTCACGCCATGAATGAATCCACTGCGTGCTCGTTCCGCTCTCAAGTAATTAACCGTCCCTGAAATCTTAAAAATCCCCACTTTTCCCGTCTTGGCCCGTCCTGTCAGCTCGACCGCACTGGACTGGTTCTTCCCACCAGGGTGGGTCGCTTCCACACCTCCATCTTCTTCCTCCTCAAACACCGCCCCCCCTCTGTGGGACACCGGTGAGGGGAGGGGGGGGGGGGCAGCGGAAGAGGAAGGAAGGTCAGCCTTCCTGTTCAGCCAGAGGCCCCCACCGGCTGGAATCCCTGAGGAAACGGGAATCTTCCATAAAAATCTCCTCGCAGGTCATGGGGCCGAGATTCTCCATTGAAAAATGGATAGGACGTCGTGGCCCACGAGTAAATACCGGTCAAGATATAATTTTGACCATTCTAGGGACATCCAACGGAAGATTCAGGAGACGGGCTTCCCCTACGATCTTGATCCTGTGTTCGTGGCGTGATTTACAGGTTCATCTCACCCGGGTACCTCGAAATGGTGCTGTCACCGCCGACTTCTCGGACAAAAACATTACATCTTTTTAATATTTAATTAGTTTCCGGTCCCCGTAAAGAGTCACCTTTAAGGGGAAGCCCCTCCTCCGTCTTCCTCTTATATGGCAGTGGGTCCTAATAAACCACCTCGGAAATAAAAATAAATATAATATCTTAATCACTTCCTATTCTATACTCTGTTAAATGTGAATAATTTAATTACATTTTAATCAGGTGAATTTTTTCAGAAAAGGTTAGGTCCCTCACATGAGCATCTAGGGGCTTTGCTGCCATGTACGTGCCAATGATGCCACCGTTTTAAGAAGTCCCTCTCTCACCCTTTTTAAGATCTTCAAAATTTTGTGCACTTCGCCCTACGATGAGTATAATTGGAGCCAAAGTTTTTGTTGTATTTGATTATGATTTCTCTTTTTGCATTGTAATTTTTTCTCTAAGTAGAAGAGCATAGAACATCTGAAGTTAGATGAATTTCCTAAACTTACTATTAATTATGTTTGATGTTGATCTTACTTGCAACCTTTTCTTCATTTAGAAATCAAGTAGTGTGTGGGGCTACTTATTGAAAAGAATGTTTTTCTAATTTGTTTATGTATGAACATATTTTTCACTTTCTTTTATTATGCACAACTTTTCATAGAGATCTAAAGGATGTAAAAATGATAACTTGGTTTGATTCTCAAAATCAATGTTCTATCTTCAAGTTATCTGCTAGAGAAAATAATAATTTTTTTTTAGGAGTGTTTATATAAAATACTTGTCTATCCTATTAGTGTACTAGTTTTTTGTGAAATCACAAATGTATTTAAAGAGTTGTGTTACTTAATCAAATTTTCCTTGGGAAAATGTGTTCTTGAAAATTCTGAATCATTTTATGACTTTTAAGTATTAACTAGCATGGATATATATGATTAGGAGTGATTAGTATATCATGTTAATTAGGATATTTGTTATCAGCATTATATCCCCAATGAGGATTTTAATACTTTATATTCATCTGTTAATTAATTACGACCACTATGAGGGTATTATCCTATGTAAGGAACTAAAATTGGAAGGTATTTGTAATTTTGAGGTTAATGTTAAAGGAACCATCATGAAAGAGAAAAATGATAAGGGACTTGTACTTAATATTTGACAGTTTAGGGTAGTAAGGGTAAGATAAATCGCAATTGAGGACATGTGTGGCTAGTAGTACACTAAAATAGTAGCAGAAAAAGCATTGAATTTTGAAACAACTGGTAAATATCTAATAGAAAAATGGCTGCCTTTATGCATTTTTAAATGATAAATATATAATTAACATTATATTTAAATATCTAAAACTTATATTGTTCATGTGTCATCAGTCGCAAAATATTTATTACTTCCTCTTTAAATACTTTAAACTCGATTAAAATTACTAGATTGACTCAATCACTAGAGGTCTCAGATTGACTCATTTTCACGTCAGAGAACGGGCCAAGCTAAATCGTCAACCCATGATTCACGCATTTCCAGCGATATTTCCCCGGCATCTACCCGCTGGAGAAAGCTACTAGCCGTCAAACTAACCTCATAACCTAAACATGGGAAGATATATCCTCCCACTTAAAGAAATTCGTCCAAGCTAAGTAAAAGTGCTTGCATGCATACCCCTAATTGAACTACTCGTGGGCCTACTTACAGACGGCGGCGGGAGAGATACTCCAGAGAGCTCTCCGCCGTGGCAGGTCTTGCTACAGGCCGCGGGGATCAGAGCTTGTCGCGGAGATATGCCGCGAGGGCGTCCACCGGCTTCTCCGTCTGGTTCCCGTCGAGCTCCCCTCTATCCCGGCGGCGCCTGACCTTTATCCGGGCGAGGTAGTCGGCGGCGATCCACGGGAAGCTGAGCCTGAGCGCGGCTGCGGCGCCGGGTTCCCTCATCTGGCGGGCCTTCTCGACCCATTCGGGGTGGTAGGCCACCTGGTACCACGCCGAGGCCTTGACCTCGTACAGTCGGCCGGCGTCGTCCTCTCCGGCTCCGGCAACCTCGGCGGCGGCGGCGGCGGCGGCGGCAGCGGCACTGCCGAGATCCTCGAAGACCCGCCGGAATTCTCGCCGGAGCTCGGAGTAGGCGCTCTTGAGGCGCTCCTTGGACTCCCTCTCCCTGCGGTTGTCGGCAGCCCTCGGCAGCGACCAGATGTGGCCGGTGGCGAGCTCCCCCTCATGGGCCACGCCGTACTGCCCCAGCAGGGCGTTCAGCTGAGCGTCGTAGCTGCGCTTGGCGCTCCACGCCTCCGGCAGCAGCGCCGCCGCGCCATCCACGGCGAGGTCGCCGTCGTAGGTCGGCATGGCAGCGGCGGTGGCGGCGCCGCCTTCTTCTCCGGCGAGCGACGAAGGATTGTCTTCTCGGTCTAGGAAGCTGCGCATCTTGCGGTAGAGAATGCCGAGAATCTTCTCGGAGCAGTAGGAGAGGTGGTGGGGCTTCTCCATGAAGTCCGGGTAGAGCTTGGGGCGGAGCTCCCGGGGCATGGTGACGACCTTGCCTGTCTTGGGGAAGTCAACGGCCTGCGCCGCCAGCTCCGCTAGCTGGAGGCACTTCTCGTCCATGGCGCCGACGGGGCTCCGGTCGGCGTGCACCACGTGGGCGTGGCAGATCTGCCCCAGGTTCTCGTTTACCATGCTCTTCAGGAAGAAGTCCACGATGTCCTGCGACAACAGCAGAGTTGCAGAAAACCCTAGAAGAAGAGGAAGAAGAGGAAGAAGAGGAAGAAGAAGAAACCCTATAAGGGGGAGGAGCTGCTTACCTGTGAGGAGACCTTGCAGGGGTGTATCTTGACCTTGGCGGGGGTGTAGTCCATGGGGGACCAACTCCGGCGAGCGGGGGGGACAAGGTCATTGTCCCAGGTGACGAAGTAGAGGTCGCCATCGAGGTCGCTGCCGGAGGCCTCGTTGCAGTGCGGCCGCTCGCCCTTCTGCGGGAAGACCAGGCAGTCCACGAGGTGCCGCAGGCCGGGGGCGTCCACGGCCTCCAAAACCCTGATGTCTCCCGGGTGGAGGCACGGGTTCTTGGCGACGGCGACGGTGCCGGTGATCACCCTCCGGGGGGCGGCGGCGGCGGCACCGGAGAACCGCCGGCCGTGCCTGGAGAAGAACTTCTCCAGGGAAGGGGATGACGACTGGATGAAGCACTGGCCGTGCTCGAGCACGCCGAGCTCGTCGAGGCAGCCCATCAGCCACCGCCCGCGGGGCACGAAGATCCTCGTCTTCCTCAAGAGGTCCCGCAGCTGCGCCGAGCGGACGCAGGAGAGCATCGCCTTCAGATGGGGCTCCGTTTGCGGTCTGAAACCCGCTCCGAGCATAACCGCCGCAAGGGTCCCCTGCTCGCCGCTGGAGGAGGTGAGGAGCTCCATCGCTGCCGCCGGGTCCACCAGCATCTCGTCCAGGCGGCGGACCATCGCCGCCTGCATCTCGTCGAAGACCTGGTCTGTGACGCCGAGGCAGGAGAGGAGGGTGACGATCTCCCTGTTGAGGAAGCCCGGCTGGAACTTAGTCCAGGAGGCGACCTCGATGACGGCGTGGGAGGACTCGAACTTCCTCATGCTCGGCCGCAGGGAGAGACGGTACTCACCGGCGGCGCCGCCGGCCGGCCAAACGGCGATGACGCCCTTGCAGCCGCCGTATCTGATCTGGTAGGCGGAGGGGGGATCTTCGGCGAGCTGGAGCTTCTGGGCGACCTCCATGGCGAGCTCCGGGGAGACCTTGCCGATGCCGTCGGAGAAGACGTAGCCGTTACCCTCGATCTCCTCGAAGCAGGGGTCAACCTCCGCCGGCGGAACGGCGACGGTGGCGTAGGTGGAGGAGAAGCACTGGCCCATCCTGGCGGCGAACTTGGCGACGTTCCGGTCGGGGAACCTGCCCATCCAGGACCTGATGGAGAGGACGCTGTGCTCGCCGTCGCCGGCGAAGAACCAGGCTGATCTGTCTCTCAGCTGGTTGGAGGAGAAGGCCAGGAAGCTGTACGTCCTCCCACAGATGCTGAAACCCTCGGTGAGGATCGTCCTCAACCTCTTGAAGATGGCCGTCTTCTGGGGGGAGAACTTCCTGGTGAGGTCGCCGACAATGGCGGCCGGGTAGTAGGTGAGCACGCCACTGCTCAGCCGCCGCATTCCCTCGTCCGTGAAGGTCACCCGCAGGAACCTGTCGGCGACGGCGCTGTAATGGCGGAGGACCCGGTTGGAGAGCTCCAGCTCCGGCGGGAGGCAGTAGGCCCTCGTCGGAGTGATGACCAGCCGCCTCATCTCGACGGTCTCCCCGGCGCCCTGGGGGCTCCGGCGGAGCTTGGGGTTCCTCCGTAGCCAGTCCCGAACGAGCTTCAGCCTCTCGGCGGAGTCGAACACCGGCTGCTTCGACGAGCAGAGCCGCTTCAGAGCCGCCTCCGTCAGGGCGGCCGCGGCGCCGTCGTCGTCGTCGTCGGTCCTCAGCAGGGCGAAGAAATCCTCCGACAGCCGGTGCTGGTTCAGGATGCCCTTGTGAACCAGAGCGTTCACCAGGAACATGATCCCGAAGCCCACGCCGGCGACCGGCGGGACCGAGAAAAAGAGTTCCGACGAGGGGGCGGCAGAGCCGACGGAGGAGGGTTCTCGCCTGACGGCGAGCTGCCAGTCGAGGTCACGCACGGTGACCCCCTGCTCCGTCAGGTATGCCGCCGCCTTCTTCAGCTTCGCCCCGTAGCGAGGGGAGAAAGAAAGCCTGTAGCAGCCGCAGCGACCGGCGGCGCCACCGAGGGTGAAGTCCGTCGTCCTGATCCAGGGGTCGTCGTCGTCCAGCAGGTTCACCGGCTCCGAGCAGAACACGTCATCGTCGGCCGTCCTGTAAAAAACCAACGGGGAGCAGGCCAGCCGGAGGAAGACGACGATGGAGGAGGAGTCGCTGTAGAATCTGACCTCCTCCATCTCCCTCACTGAGAACTCCAGCTTCAGGTCGCACCTGAGCATGGCTTTCTCTCTCTTCCCCTTGAGAGAGAATACGACGTCCTTGGGGAAAAGCAGCCGGCAGCGGGCGTCGAAGGGGTCAACCACGAAGTCAACGCCGGAGTCAGGGCCCTCCCAGGCGAACCAGAGCTCGTGGGTGCCGGCGAGGGTCCCCATTTTCAGGCCGGCGGCGGGGAACTTGAAGGGGTCCGCCGTCCGCCGGCGGCGAAACAGTAGGCCGCTGTCGGCGACGGACCTGACCATGAGGCTACGGCCGTTGAGCACCAGCCCCCTCTCGTCGGCGACTCTGATGGCCCTGGCGGCGCCGTCGGAGACGACGAAGTGCACGAAGGCGTGCGGCGCCACCTTCTCGTAGTCCTCCTTCCACAGGGCGGCGGCGGTGCCGGTGTCAGCGATGGCGGCGCTGCTGAAGTCGGGGTAGGACTCCGGCGGGGTGGCGAGAGTCTTCAGCCGGCACCGCCATACGAGGCCCACCTCGTGCTCCAGAAACTCCGCCAGCTCCATGGCAGAGACCTTCTCGTCGAATCCTCCGACGCTGACCTGGGTGACCACCGATTCACCCCTCCTGAATCCCAGAGACCCCATTTCGATCTGATGGAGGGAGGTTTCTTCTTGATTCACAGAGCTTCGATTCCCCCAAGAACAGACAGACAATAATCATCTAATTCAACATTCAAATAGTTTTCAATTTTTTTAGAAAAAACAAGCCGAGGAAAGCACGGAGTTGAGTATTGAACCAGTGGAGTGAAAACAGCATCATCAGAGGCGATGAACATCACCAAATCTGAATCTGCACATCCAGTCCATATGTATATAAACATATCGTGATGATTATATGCGTCAAATCAGTTAAAAAAAGGTGGGAGGAAAATGGGTATATGGAGGGCAGATTTGCAGAAAACTAGATGGATCAGATGCCATTCCAGTGGAGGATCGTTCCACTCTTTTTCCTCAATGTTATCAAGAAATAATCACATGTTGGTTGGAAACTCTCCTCGTGAAGATTCGGATGATCACAAGATTCGGATGATCACATGCGGAAAACGTCTCGCCACCCGGAGGTTTTGGCCGGGAACGACGCCGTCGCAGAAGAACACCTGAGAATGGGAGCCCTCGCTGAGAATCCCGTCCACCCGGAGGATCCCATCCTCCCGATCCTTGAAGGAATCAGCCAGGAGGAAGATGAATAAGAGCGACTGTATCCACAGAAGCTCTCCCCCTCCCTCTCCGGCGGAATATTGTTCCTTCGCGATTGAACTACTGAAATCTGGCGCGGATGGGAGCGAGAAGAGCAAGGGCGATCCAAGAAAACGGAAACGACTCAACGGCAGAGGAAATCGAAGAGGAAGAGGACGAGCAAGAGGGGGACTCACAGGGCGGAGAGCCGGTCATCGGCATTGCCTCTGCGTGCTCTTACTTCTGGCCTTCCTCTCTCCGCCGCCGACGCGGCGCTCCGCCCTCGGGCAATCGCCGGCGGGAACCCGAGGCTGCTTAAAGTGGGGATCAAGGCGTTAAAGGCAGAGGCGTTTTGAACTTCTGCAAAGTTCTGCAGTGCGCCTCTCCCTCTCTCTTCGTTAGCCCCGCCGGCGATGAGCTCATAGGAGCGCCGCCGACGCCGCCGGGGAGGACGGAAAGGCGGACACACTCGATTAGTGAGTGAGAGAGATTGATAACCTCCATGGGGGAGAATTTTATAAAATTTATAAAAGTAACCTTTTATGTACGGTTCTGTATGTTCTGATAATATACTCTAAACTATGTATTTACGTGAAATATCCCGACACGCCACTTGCCCTCTACCAGGCGACGGCGAAATATTAAAAAAACATTTTCAACCAGTAGGTCATTTCTTAAATATCGCAGCTATCATACACAAACCTTTTCCCTATTCTTGAATATTTTACGATAAATAATTCACCGCAAGATTGTAGAAAATAATTAACGGCCGCGGCGGCTTCCACACCCTTTCTCCGTCCTTCATGGGCGGCGCTTCGCTGAGCGCAGGGCCTAGCTCCGGCCGCCGGTGGCGGCGACGGCGGCGGCGGAGACCGGCTTGCTCAGCTTGGCGAGGCCCTCAACGAGGCTCCGCTCCTCGTCGGTCAGCCGCTTGGGGATCTCCACCTGAATGAGCACCAGCTGATCCCCCCTCGCCTTTGGCCGGCGGAGGAAGGGGACCCCCTTCTTCGACATCACCAGAGTGGCCCCCGGCTGTGTGCCCGCCGGCACCTGCAGCTCCGCCGGCCCGTCCACCGTTGGCACCTCCACCGTCGTGCCGAGGATGGCGTCGACATAGGAGACCTTGCAGGTGTGTAGCACGCTCGTCCCCTCTCGCCGCAGCACCGGGTCGGCGATCACCTCGATGAAGACGTAGAGGTCCCCCCGCCCGCCGCCTCTCCTGCCGGCGTTGCCCTCCGCCTGGACCCGCAGCCGGCTGCCGGAGTCCACCCCGGCGGGGACCTTGAGGCCCATCCGCTTTGCCTTCCTCTGCAGCCCGTCGCCGCCGCAGGTGCCGCAGGGGACGAACGCCTCCCCGGCACCGCTGCAGGCGGGGCAGGCAATCACCTGCTGGAAGATGCCCAGCGGCGTCCGCACGGAGGAGACCACCTGGCCTTGGCCGGCGCAGGTGGCGCAGGGCTTCGGCTTGCTGCCGGGCTTCGCCCCCGAGCCCTTGCAGGCGCCGCAGGTCTCGAGGCGGGTGACCTCGATCTCCCTCTCCACGCCGAACACTGCCTCTTTGAAGCTGAGGGAGAGGCTGTAGGCCTCGTCCTCCCCTCGCACGGGCCTCTTCCTCGCGCCGCCTCTGCCTCCTCTCGTTCCGCCCATTCCTCCCATTCCCTCAAACAATGTCTCGAACAGATCGAAGGCGCTCCCAAAGTCCTGCAGAATCAGAAGGAAAACGTCCCGGATCAAGATATAATTTTCATCTGCAACTGATTGATGATCAACGATACTTCATACGGATAAATAAATATATTTGTGGCCTTTACCCCCATGTCCATGCCAGAACTTCTCAACCCAGCTTCGCCGTACTGGTCGTACAAAGATCGCTTCTCCGGGTCTGATAATACCTGAGAGGTTGGTGTAGGATCGGTGTGAGATGGATCCAAGCTCGGGGGAAAGGAGGGGTGAAGGAGGGAAGGAGAGGGAGAGAGACCAAACCTCATAGGCGTTGCTGATGTCCTTGAATTTCTGTTCAGCTCCAGAGTCTCTGAGGCAGGATGTAAACAAAGACAGTCACCGGCTAATCACAATGTTTTGGCCCACCAGATTATGAGGGGAAATTCTGCATTTCAACCTAGGGAACGAAATAAAATGGATGAAAAGAGTGCTACAATGGGTTCACATCTGGGTGATAACATGCTGAGGAGAGATTAACATGACATGCTGGAGAGAGTGAAGCAGCGAACTTACTTGTTCACATCTGGGTGATAACTCCTAGCAAGTTTCCGATAAGCTACAGATGATGGAACAACACGAGCGTGTAAACGAAATTAATTGGCCGTGCCGATTGAATTCCACATAAAGAAAACTGATGTCGCGCATACTATAATTCATTTTGTTCGATCATCTACTGGTCCGGAAATTAAGTAATCTACAGAACATAATATCATAGTACCTACGGGTTTCCCCCAATTTAGAAACCGAGAAGTGGAGAAGGTGATACACAAGAGGCGAGTTTCTTTGATGGAAACCATCCAACACAAGGGGAATTACAGCACAATCTCAGATCAAAATGCACAAAGATTTCAAAACCTCAGAAATGTGGGAGCAGTTTCAGTCCCCAGGAATGATGATGACTCTAGTTTTCTTCAAAACGAAAAAAAAAAAAACATAAAGTTTTGCACTACTGTGTCCGAAACTAAAATAAAAAAGTCAAAGGCTAATAATCAGAGAAGAGCAAAGTCTCAGCATGAACATATAAGACAAGTCAACGTCTAGGAAAGTCACCAGTTTTGATTTCAGATTTGCTGGCTTTTTTTGAGACACCAAGGGCTGAGTAGTAATCCTGTGCACGATAAGAAAACTTAAGATTCGTAGACTCGACAAATGGATAATTTACTTTACGGCACTTCAGTAAAACATGGCATCATCCAGTGTATTTCATTGAAAAAAACTTAATTTGTTAAATCATACTCACGACTTCAGCTCTAACAAGAAAGCCTGATCCTCTACGATGATGAAAAACATTCGAATATCTAAAATTAGGAAGACCAAATGAAATGCTCTGTCCAAGGATGCTTGTAGAAGATGAACCCAAATATGTTGCTTCCACTGAAAGACTGCAAAAGTAAGCCAATATAATGGATAATTGGCTATTTCAGAATTTTTGAAACAGACAGAAAAAGAGCAATGTAAGTGAAAGATAAACACCAACAGCATAGCATAAGAAAACAGTAACAGAAATGAGGGGAAAAAATATAAACATTAATGTAGACATTAGAACTGAACAAGTGGAAAGGAAAAATAAGATCGGCACGAATGCAAACAGAAACCAGATGTAAATATGCCTTTATGTCAGGTGGAAGGTTTGTAGCATAGAAGGCCACCAAACAAAACATTCTTACTCGGTCCACTATAGAGGCCGTGTTGACTGCACTAGATATGGCTGACAGAGGAGCAGAATAGTTCAATAACTTTTTGGCTGAACTTCCCTTGCCCATAGAGCCAATCCTTGTCATTGATCTTCTAAGTGATAGCAAATCTGCAATCGCTAAGGCTAATAGTGAAAAGCTTAATAATAAAATCATTATTAATCTAAAATAAAAATAAAGAATTTCATATGGGAGTTCTATCGCTGAAATATGCGAACTAAAAAAGAATCTTGCTGTTTCTAAAATAATCTGGAAAGTTTCCTCCAGATCCAACATGGGGATTAAGCTATTCTTAATAGCAAATCCAAGGAAGTAAACTCCAGAAAAAGCAAGTTCCTCAAGTAGTCGTATAGGAGCACCATAAGGACATATACACTCTCTATAGATTGGGAAGGAATGACATGTGTGTGTATATATATCTACATATATATATATACACATATATATACATATATAATTAATTAGCATAGAGGCCAAAACAGGGTTTGTTTTACGTCATTTTATAAGGCATGCAACCTATGCAATTTTTGACTTATTTTCTTAGCATTCATTAGACTAGATGTTGTCGCAACACTATCCTCTGAGAACACTACCACTGGCAGCAAAACATGGTACCTTGAAAGTTGACACAACTAATACAATCGTTCAGCTCCAAGGTCTTGCTTCTTTGGATCCGTACATTGGAAGACATAAAGTTCAAAACTGAATGGCCCCTTTCCATATGTATAGTGTCAAGTATTTCTTTTTCTTATTGACATAAACTTAGAAGAAAACATTTGAATGAAGTCATCAGTATCTTTTTAAATGATACTTCTCTTTTAATACAAGATTGGAAATCAACTAAAAGTCGCTCTCATTTTAAAATGGAGGCACTTCTTGAAGCTTTCGGCTCATTTTAGGAGACATCGTCGAATTGGGGCCCATGCACCACATCTGTTCAAGCTCCGCATGTTCAGACAGCTCATCTAAACCGAACTGAGCTGGTTCAGGCATGGACCGGGGAATGCCAAGGACTGGCCGTCAAATAATTTTATAATATTTCAGAGGGTCTGTTTCATGGTTCTGAACTACCAACAGAAGTGAATTTGTGTCGCCAAATGTCACCAAAAGCCATGATACACGATTTCTCACATTTTCTGGTGGAATTGCACAACATATGTTCTTCGACAGGAGCACTTCTGTCTACTTTTGGAAAGAATTCTACCTAGAAGATGCAAAAGTTTCCTTCCAAGGTCCAAACCCAAAACCTGGGAAGCTACAACACAACATGAACCTTGAGGAAGCCGTGACAATGCTTTCTATCTGCCTTCGATTTGAGGCACACAATTGTTATACACTTGAAAGGGAACACTGTACATTTGGGGTTGATTTCCAGAAACCTAACACACCTGAGAAGAAACGAAATCTAATCTTTTGCATCTTTTGTTGGTTTCTCTCATCTTTTGTGATCAAGCCAAAATAAAAGCAAGAATTCAGGATTCATGATCAAGAAACACGGGGATGTAATCGCAACAGAATTTACCGGAAAAAACGATTTTCGGGGTTTGTTTCTAGACGTTTATCTTGATCAACACAGGTACAAGCACTGAATACCAAGACTACAAGAAAAAAATTGAAGAATATAGCAGACATTGTACATAATATTTTGCAAATTTAAAGTAGTTATAAAGTAGACAGTTTGTGAATTTCCGAACAAAGCTGTAAGATAGCAACATTTACAATAGCAAAAGAAACATAGGCTATTATGTACTACAACAAACATAGGTATATGATACCCCATCCACGAGAGAAATAGTGTTAAGCTTTTGGAAAGGATATCGTGCTGAGCTAAGGTCTTACCCGTGATGAGACGTCAAATATGCCTTACAGTAATAACAGTCTACAGCCCGTGGATATAACAACATCGGCATGAGCTGAGACCGAACTCCCCAATGAGACACCAACGAACTTCCGCATGACAGAAACGCCATACAAGTTATTCCACGGAAGAAAACTATCGAAATATCTGCAAAATAAACTACCAGAGCAATCAAGAAGACGGGACACAGTTTCTACTTGAAACTTGAATAATTAAAAAAAATTAAGGCATCAAATATTCCCAATCCAACACTCTTCACAAACCATAGCAATAGACAGCTAAAGTCGGAGAAAAATACATCCCAAAAGAATAACGACGAAAATTTAAGCGGCTCAGATATAGACAAAAAAAGGGAAGGAGTGGTGGAGAACGAGAGCGAAGAAATGAGCGATAGATAGAGGACAGGAGAAGGCAGAAACGAAACGAGCCGTCGAAGAGATTAGAGGAAAGAAACGGAAGCTGCCGAAGGCGTGCACCCTAAAAGAGACTACCACCACCGCCGCTGCCGCCGAGCTGAATCGATTGGAGGAAGCGGCAGGAGAGAGTGGAGGAGGGAAATCCTCCGAAGCTGGGGAATGCGCGGGGGCCAGTATATATTTTTCAAGTGGGCCCGGCCCAAACCGGTCGGAAGCTGGACCGGAATTGGCCCGATCCGGTTCACGACTGAGCTTCGGTGGGGTCGGGCCCTCTTTTGAGCTCTTTTCGAGCTTTTCCTCCTGTACCAATTTAAAAAATAATTATATTTTTAATATTCCAATATGACTGCTATTTTAGCGGAGGGTAGTTGGATAACTAATATCCAATGCGAAGGTTAACAAACATAATATAAAAATAAGGTTTTTACGGGGATATATTTATAAAATACCAATACTTATAAATATATGGAGGAGAGAGAAGGAGAGGTCCCCTTTCCGTCGCCCCAATCCTCTTCTCCTTACTTCCCGCTAAAAACCCTAAATCTTCTCTTCCGCCTGTACAGACCGCCTCGCCCGAGCGATCCCGAGCAGTCCCGCCCTGCGCCGCGACAGGAAGCGGTCCGCGGACTCTTTGAGCTCGTCTTTCTCTCTCATCCTCAGGTCAGCCTCCGCCGCCGCTCTTGGGAACGAGTTGTCTCTGCTCTCGCGTCGATCTGTGTGTTTGAAGGGACCCCTTCTCTCTCCCCTTCTCTTGAGTTCCATGTCGGAATTTTGCGGCTACCGTTTCGGCGCTTTCTTGTTGTACTCGAGTAGGGTTGAATTTCGCGGGATCGCTTCGTAGTCGAGGTGATCTGGTCGTGTTTCGAATTAGTAAGGATATGTTAGAGGCAGAGATTCGCGCTTTGGCTCCCCTTGCTGGTGACTCGTCGGTGACTGGGGCCTGGTTTTTGTCGCCGTGGTTTCGAGAAGGCAGGGATCCGAGTGCGTGGGGAAATATTGGTACGTGAAAATGTATCTCGGGTGCTGAGCTTGTGATCACCCATGACTTCTGTGTACCACTAGTGCCAGAAAGGCTTTTGGTGGTCTTATTGGCGCATACCACGGTGGGGTCTTCGACTGGGGTGAAGTCGTAACAAGGTAGCCGTAGGGGAACCTGTGGCTGGATTGAATCCTGAGCGATGGAAAATTGGTCTATGGGCGGAGATTCTTATTTATCTGTCGCTGATGGAGGTGTGTCTAGAGAATAATGAGGATGGAGTGTGAGCTCAAGTTAGTTGGAGTCCATGCTCTCCGTTTCAGAATGTTAACGATTTGGTGCTTGGCTTATTAGTGTGCTCCTATACGATTGATGGTCACTGGCCATATATTCTTCTAGGACTTTGGAGATGTGGTGCAGTTTTCTGCGCTTCTGAATGATCAAACCTGGTTGCCAGTTATCAGGTTGATAGGCAGTCTGTATGTTCGTCGTTTCCTATGCTTCATGAAGCTTTTAATGCTTATACTTCATAGATTAACAACGTTATCTCTCACTTTGTTCCGTTTCTCGTGCACGTTTGTTTGAGATAATTCTTCATCTTCTCACTCGTGGTCTGCTTGTGCCATGGGAGTTTTCTAAGATTGGAAGAAAAGAAAATCAAACCTAAATTTTGGTCTGTTCTGTAGTACCTGTCGTTTCAGTTTTCTTCTTAATCTCGTCATGTCAGCACTTCTGTATTAGAATGCAACTATATCATGCTTTCCAAAAAAAATCAGCTTCGTGTTTCTTTTGAAATGGTTTGGGCTGTTGTACTTTAAGCTGTGGCAGAGCTCGATCACGTAAGATTTTTCTCAAAGATATGTCTGACTTTTGGATATCTAATCCTTTTCATAAATCCAGTGGTTGAATCTCTCATAACGTCTGGGCACTAATAACCGTGGTTTCTAGCAACTCATTGTTTTCTAAAGCCAATCATAAATATATCTTGGCCTCATTCTTCTGCCAATGCTAAAAAAGAGGATTTTTTTGGTCTTATGAAATTGTGGATTTCTACGGCCGCATATTCCCCTTTGTCAAAATTTAATCTGATTATCCACCATTTTCGGTTTAATGGAAAGCCAACATGCTTTCAAAGCGGAACCCACCCACAGAGTCTTTTGATCACTTCAATATGATTTCAAAATTTTCAAAGAAAGATGAAAGATCTACTAAGGTATTTCATTTACAATTCTTCATTCTCATTGGTAGTAGACTTTTGCATAGTTCCTTTGTATATTGCGGAAACCTTAGGGCCACTGAAATTTCTGGTCTTATACAACGCCTTTAGAACTTAATTCATAAGCTTTGCTGTGCCATGAGTTAACCATAGTATGATATAGTTTTATTAGAAACCTTTCAAAACCAATCCAAACAGCTAACTATTCCAAAAAAGGAAAACTGAGCAGCTTCTCTGTGCCTTGATGACTGTTGGAGATTCATTCGTTTTTGAGAAAACAAGGGTTCCAAGGAACACTGGCAGTGGGGTGTTCGTAATTGATGCTGGTCAAGGGCAGACGTCCCCATATTACACTGCCACAGATGTTGAACGTCAATCTAATGAAACTAATTTTGTATATTGAAGTTTTAGGGGTGATAATGTTCCAAATTGCATCCCGCTTGGTATTTTTTTTGTTGTTCTTCTGCCTTCACCATCCAAAGAAACTATGACGAGATGGATAATCTTACCTTGTTAACACTTTCATTCATAGCAGGCCAAACTCTCGAAGAAATGTCTCCAGCCATGAGATTGAAGTCAAGAGACAAGTTCTCTGGGAAGGTGGCAGCCAGAGATCACCGTTTGGAGCAAAAGGCCCATACTAAGCTCTCAATGGCACCAGTCAATGCCAGGAGTATGGAGGCGGCCACCTTGTCATCTCCCCCTTCCCCAGCTCCCGAAAGCTACTGCCTGGCTCAGGCTGCAGGTGAGCAGTCAGGCAGCTCCAGTGGTGCTATCACAGAGTACGATTCCCTCTCCACCAATGGCAGCTGCTCTGGTGAGTCGGAGGATCTGAAGGAGCGACCGGCCGCAGTGGGACCCTCTGCTGGCTCTGATATCGAGAAAAGAGATAAGATCCGGCAGAAGAACGAGCGAAAGCACCAGCGCCAGCGAGAACGGCGGGCCCAGGAGCTCCATGAGCGTGCCCAGCGCTCCCTTATGGCCTGGAAGCTGGAGACCCTGTCTCAGAAGTTGGTCGCCATGGGCTTCCCCCTTGGGCGGGTCACCACTGCCCTCCTCCTGAACAAAGGCCGTGTTGAGGAGTCCGCAGTGTGGCTGCTCGATGGTGGGGAGGAGGCGGAGCTGCTGAGGGGCGCTGCCAGCCTCTCTGACCTTGGAGACGAGCTGAATATTGACATCAGTGAGGAGCTGACAAAGATTGCCAATTTGGAGGCGAGTCTTCAGTGCTCAAAGCAAGAGGTTGAGAGGGCCATTGTTGCTAGCGATGGCAACTTGGAGAGGGCAGCAGAGACCTTGAAGACTCTGAAACCGGTGTCTCCTTTGGCACCATCCAAGGATGAGGTGTCCTCTGAGCCTCCTGCAGCAAGTAGGATGAACAAGGTTGCAGTAACCATGCCTGTTCAGAATTTGCGGTTGATGAGAACCCAGGTGAAGGTGGCCACCAGTTCTTCTGCCCCGCTGCTGCAGAAGAGGGACGAAATGGGCTACAATTACACAAAGGGGGCTGCTGCTGTTGTGGCATCTCTGTCATCAGTTCCCAGTATCAGGAGCTCGCAGTCAGCACAGCAGTCACCGCTGCCGAAGGCAGCAGAATGGGCGAAGCCGCCAGATGTGGTGGTGGGGGTAGTGGACAAGATGTGGCCAGGTGTGTCAGCCACTGGTGCACAACCCCCTGTGTCAGCATTGCCATCGTCACCAGTGGTGGCCCCACCTGCGAAGTCTGAAGCTCGGCATGTAGCTGCCTGGTCTGAACCCAAGACAGTTGCCCAGGTAGGTGGTGCTCTGAGAGAACCTGTGATCGTCATGCAGCGACCGCAGCAGCCTGCTGCAGCAAAGAACAGCTCCAATTCTTCCCGTGCCGTCCTCAATGCCCCACCGCCAGTCACCTCTGGGCAGTACCCAGTGGAGATAGATGTGGCAGAGACGTCGAAGCCGGTGGAAGCAGCAGCAGCAGCAGCAGCAGCACTAGGACTCGGCCACCTGGGCCGCCATCAGAACCAGAACCAGTTCCGGCCCTTTGTTTTGGGCTCTGTAGGTGCCACTGCAGCGGCCTCTTCACTCACATTGCCGCCATCTCTTGGGTTCTTCACTGGCTGGGGATCTGCAACACCGCCAATGGCTCATTCCCCATTCTCCATGGATTGGACCTCCATGGACAGCTCAATGGTGCAGTGCGACTATGCCACCATTGACTGGAGCTTGGACTCCACGCCATGTGATCTCGGAGGAGCCTTCAGGAAGAGTCAGTGGCTGTACGACGATGCATGGCCCTTGACGGTCCTGGAGAAGGAACTGGGGATGAGTGGCGGCAGGATCCATCACAAGGCGGGGCTGCAGGTTGGCGGCCTGGCGGTGAGTCCGCCGCCGCTGTCGCCGTCACCTGCTGCAGTAGCCCATGAATGGACATCCCCATTTGCCGGGAAGGACCTGTTCTGTCTTTCCAGGCAGTTTGGGGCATCGCCTTCGCTGTAATGGCAGAATGCAGAACGATGAAATTCCCCCTGGTGATGATGTGATGGGTTCTCGACGCATGCGGCGATGCCGCCTCTGTTATCCATGCCTGCCTGTGTGATTGGTTAGGGTGGCTCCTTGCTCTCAGGGGATCATCCTCCTTGGCGACCCCGCCCTGCAGAGGATCTGGCCTACGGATGAATCAATCTCCTTAACCAGACCACGGAATCCAGACCATGGAAGATGATGATTATGAGAAAAATGCTGTACTTAATGGTTCAGCAGAATTATAAAACAAGGCAGCCCTCGTTTCCTCCACACAGGAAAAACTCTGCCACTGGCTTTCGTCTCCAGTCCATCAAGAGAAGAGGTGGAGGAACCAGTCAGATTCTATCAGGATCTGATTGGCTGAGGTGGGTGCTGCTACGGTGGATCTCGCTGTATGTAGGCCAGGACGAAGTGGGCCTCGTTGGATATGACGTAGGTCCAACGGTACCTAATCTCCCCAGCAGCACATCCAAATTATCAACAAAACTATTAAGGCTCCTAAAGCCAGCATAAATATCTTAAAGCTTAGAGTTTAACAAGTGAGTATAATCTAAAGGCCTTTGCAATCTGATCTTGTCAATAAAATGATTTGTAGTGTGGTATGACTCTTTTGTTGTAAACAATTTATCTTGAAAGAGATGAAATAATAATATATATCTATTTTTTATTTTTTTCTCCCTTTGAAGAGTTCATCAAGAGTTTTATTGGTGGAGTGTGAGCCATGATATTTTCCACCACTTGATGAGCTCCATGTCTTTACAAAGGATGAGTTTTCCCTGATCTGGTATTGAATTGTCATAAGTTGATCTCACAATCTCGTGTTAGGCTTTCTTCTAATTTTTGTAGCCATTTGATGAGGCAGTAGACAAGGTAATTTGTCTTTAATCATTTATCTCAACTAACCTCCTTTTGATCTAACATTATCTCAACTAGGTCTACAAATTTGGGCCATATTGCTAGAGGTGAGTATTGAATATATTTGTACTTTATATCCCTTTCATTTCTATGGTATAAGTTGAGCAACATTATGTGGTGGATTGAATGAATATTAAACTTTGTAGCAAATTGAGATAGTAGATCAATTCTCCCACCCTAACCACAATCTTAAATGGTTCAACAATTTTGATAGGGTTAACAACTATCGTCTCATTACAAGCCTAAACAATAACTAGAATTGAGAATTATTTAACAACTCTACTTAGTTCTCTTAGTTGGCTGTTATATAGTGTCAAAGATAATTTAACATTCATGGAATCACTCTATTTGATCATCGATTTACAAATAAAAGTTTGACGAAAAATTTAGGTTAGTGAAGAGTGTTGTTTAGAACTTCTTAGTGAATCAAGTATGTTAATCATTGATAATGTTTTGTGATTGTTTACGCATCTTCATTAATTTAGTTATAAAGCAATGCACCATCTCTTTTATTGAGCTGTCTATTATTGTCATCTTGAATATTGTATAACCACTACGCTTATTATGCTCTCACCATTACACTACCTATGTCATATCCTATTATGATCATTATATATTTACCCACTTCATACATATGGTATGTGTCAACTTGCTACCCACACTTGTCATCCACTACTACTCACCATATAACATACACTTATTATGCCTATGCTTCACGCATGATGCCATATACTTATGGTTGCAAAGGTTCATCAAATGCTTGTATAGTGTTATTGTCTTGTTGTACCATATTATAACTACCAAAGTTCATTGAACCACTTTGAGATCTTGACTCAATGGAGTCCAAGGCATCATAGATGATCCTTAGAGAGAGGAGTAGGTTAGGTTGATCTAACTATTATAAATTTTAGTTTAATATAATTTAAAGAATTACTAAATTGGTAATAATAAAGTAGCATACCAATTCAATTCCTCATCCCCTCTTGATTTATAATGCCACTATGTTATAGTTAATAATATATAATAATAATAAATCATTTAATGAATGATTTAAGGAATGACAAGCATTAGATTTCATAAGTTCCAATAAATCAACAACATACATTTGCCTCCATAAACTTAATACATAACCATTAAATAATAACTAGAGATGATGCAATACTAAGTTTTCAATATTAAGTTTTTGCCATTGTCACTTATATTAGTAATACTAATAAAATTGTAACATAACTCATTTACAAATAAAAGATGTTTCAATATGAACATAATTATTAATCTAAATATTATTATAAAAAATTATCTTTCCCTTTATATTATGCCTAAATCTGACTTGTCTACCATCATTTTTAATGAATGAAGTTATTCACCTCAACTTTCTAATCTTATGCTTTTAACCCCTACAATCTAAATAACACTACCCCTAATAAGTTTAAATTAAATTTTAGTTTGGGAACCTAAATTACTTTCAATAATTTAGGCACCCATATTTTGATGTTCTTTTCTTTATGCAAGTTAAACATCTATTTGAATACACCCTGGTTTCCTGAAAGAAAAACATAGTTTGTCATGAAAGAAAAATTAGAAGATTAAAAAACATAATTATAATTTTCCATAGGTAAGTATTTGAAACCTATTTTATTTTTTATTATTTTTAATCTCTAATAATAAATGAACTCTTCATTGGCTTTTTTAAAATCCATCTAAAAAATCAAAATTATATGATTATATAGAATAAAGATGGTTTTTGAATATCATCAAGCATTTCAATATTAATATGCTTACTTTTCCAATCATTTTCCACATTCTTGTATTGAAGATGTTCAACAAAAAAATTGAGTTTAGCACAAAAAATTATATCTATATGTAATTAATCATAAACTTCTTCTATTTCTAATTAAGTAAAAATCAGGATCCTCAATTATTGTAGGTAGTAAAGAGATGTTAACTTCTTCATTTCCATCTAATACTTAGTCTATAAAAGTCTTATCTATAATGTGAAATATTAGTCAACTTTCATTCATTTAACTTTACATGTTCCTTCAAATGTAAGCACAAGTTTGCATTCTATTGATTTTCTTGTTTAACAATTTGAACAGTAAAATCATTTGAGTCAAGTACACAAAATAAGAAGTCAATATCCTTTGTATTCAATGATAAAAGCTTCTTATGTTAACCATTTAAGATACTTTGCATACTATGTTAGAAAAGATAGAGAAATTAAAGGGCGGTAATGAGTTTGTCATTTTAAACAACAAAGAATTACATATAAACTATGCATAATGCAACCAACTTTTCAAAAAAAAATTAGTTGACTCAAGAATGAACTTAGATATGTAAATTTGAACATCTTAAATTTATATTGGCTCATCCCTCTTAACTTCTTTGACTCGTCATAAGTTGTGCCCTTGAATTTCACAAACGTTTTTTTAATATACTCTATTCAATTTACGAAATTCAGCTAAACCCTTATATTGTCACACTTGTAGGTTGGCTTAGTGTCTAAAATATTTTGTCTACATTGAAAATTTTAGATTGATCCAATTATGTGAATTGCTCAAATATAGAGTATCATGGAATAAGAGTTAATGAGTCTAATATACTTGAGACATCTTGTTTAAATGTGAAGATGTTAAGATGTTAGATAAAAGATATAGATGTTTCTTTTTCTGTAGCAATGCTTACTAATATGAAATTATTTTAGAAAGAGTAGCTCTATTTGAATGTTGTTAAGGGTAAAGTTTTTATGAGATAACATTCTCCTTAAATTTTGTACTTAAAATGGTCAATAATGGTGGTGGAGCTCTTCTAATGGCTAAATGTGGAGTGCAAAAAAAATATTTTTGAGCACAAAATATGTTCATATACAGTTTAAAGTCCTAGGATGAAGATATAAACGTAATCTCACATGGTGAGAATTTCAGAATGAGAGATAAGTTGAATTGACACTTGAAATCACTCTACACCTTGAACTATATTATTCTTGACACACGAATTAGAAATAATAATTAAGATACCTAAGGAATAACAAAGTGAGAATTAAAGTGCTAAATTAAACTTCAAAGTTAGTGTTTCATTCTTATCTTTTTTGTGATTATTTAAAACTTTCTTTGTATTAAAAATTATTTTACTATTTCAATGAAAATTCACATATTAGCATGATGTCTGTTAGATATAGCATTCCACCTACAAGACTCATTATCATCAGATATAATTATGGCATAATAGTTGTTATTTAGTTAAAAAATAAATGGCATATTTGAAAGACTTAGAGAAGGTATCATATTAGTCATTTTCATTGGGATTTTCAAGTTTAAAAAGAGAATGCTGAGGAAAAAAACAAAGGAATATAGGATCTAAATTGTATCTATAAATTGAACTTTCTTGTTCATTTGAAAGTCCCTACAATCTATTTATCCTCGTGTTTTTCTACAAACATTTTACAACATCAAATGACAAGAATTTCTACTATAATTTAGATTGAATTATAATGTGAGAAATTGAATTAAAATCTAATTAAGAAAATATTTTACTCTAACTTGAAATAAATGAGATGTCTTTGTAGTTCAAAGAACTTCTATATGAGGAGAGGATCAAGAAAAAAAAAATTACTCTCCATTTTAGATGAATCATGAGTTAATCCTTGTCATAAAAAGAGAGAAAACTACACCAATTTTTCAAAAAGAAATGTTAAAATTTTGAAAGTCAAGAAGGAGTTTTGATTATATATTATAAATACTTTTCTACTTAGATTTTTTTAAAAAAACTAAAGTAAAGAGATAGAAATACCCTTGAACATAAAAATTAAGAAGCTTCTAAAAGCTAACATATAGTCATTTATCAGGCTACTTTAAACCTAGGACTCTCTACATCTTTTATTAATATAGAGGGGTTTTAGGAGAGTGTAGAGAGGGTAATACTAGGCATTTAGAAGTTGGTAACTATTAATGCTTGATTTTTAATTCTTAATTTTCTTTATTTTATTATTTTATTATTTTAATTCGTACAATTAAATATATCTTTATATAGTTAATTTCAAAAGGTTAGAAGTTAGAAGATTTAATGTATTTTTTTCTTTTAAATAATATATAATCAATATTAAAAATATTATATATATTATTATATTTTATTATCATAATAGGTTGCTAGACAACCATCCCCACAGCCCATGGCTTGCACTTGGATTGAGAAATTATTGAAGGGAGAATAAAGTGTTTTAAGATATACGTGACATATTTGTCAAAAAAATTGATGAGGGAATAAAGTTTATTTCTATTTTTCAGGGTAGTGATTCACAACAAGTTAATCTTGCAGCATTCAATGTGTCATATGACCAAATGAGGCTGATCTGGTGATGAGTGAAGTGCCGTGATATTAGGACTTAAGTTCTCAATTGGAAGTGGTTTGCAACAATTTAATCATATGATGCTCAATATGTCACATGACCACAATACCACAATACTTAGAACTTCAGTTTTCACACGTATCACTATTAGGGATATAATATAATAATAGATTATCATCTAGCAAAACAAATATTATCTATTATCTTTAAAATCCTGACATCAATTGCAAATATGACATCCATTTGTCAATGCCTCTAGTTGACAATTGACGAATTCACTTCTTCCTCCCCCAACTACACACAAGGCCTCCAACAAGTAGTTAGTTCCTCCCTTATCTCCTCAGATGACGATGATAGTGTGGTAGACTCTTCTTCATGGTGGATCTCATCGACGAGCAATGCATCACTTCTGAACGATATTCTTACGATTTCCAACATAGCATGACATATTTCTCAAGAGGCAAACTAATCTTGCACAACATTTTTTTTCAAAATTTATTTATATTGTATGTCAAATTATTTCTATTTATCAAAATTTTCTCATAGAAATAAATAGAATTAATTTAAAACCTAATAAATGATCTATGTTCATCTTCTAAACATTTCAAAACTCATTTGAGATCAAGTTGAGATCATGTCTAACTTATTTTTTGTTGATTTCATAATTTAATCTCAAAGAAGTTGTATTCCCAACTAATGTAACTTAATCATTGTATAATAAATCATGTAAATTTAAAATTTATATAAATATATTTTTTTAGATTTCTAAAAATAATTAAATATAAATAAATTAAATATAATATGTAGTTCAAAAATAGTAAAAAAAATTCAAACTAATCATAAGGATGCAAGATAATATCTTGTAAGGTTTTAGAATATTTTTCAAAGAATATGATTTTTATGATTTTTAAACTAAAGGATGAAGATAAATATATTTAAAATTTATGAATAATAAAAATTCAAGTATGGACATAAGATGACATCAGCACTCCAACAAATATGATTTGGATAGAAATAGAGTTCCACCTGATGATTTCTTGTATAAATAATTACAAATTATTTAATTGATCAAATTAAGAGCAATAAAAGTTAGAAGAATTATAATTAAAAAATTAAATTAAAATCACATAAATTTTTATTAATTTAAGTAAAAATTAAATTTAAAGTAGAAAAGGTAGAGTTTTGGTTTCACGATAATGCTCGTTGAAATTCTATATTTAGGAGGATTATTGTGAGATGTTTACAATCTCAAAGATTCCCCTTAAATATAGACAATGTGAATAATTTGTTGATCTTCTTGTAAAGTCTAAAAATGAATAAAATAGGTCAATGAATCATTTATGATGACTATCACCCAACATAATAAGAATACATGAACTTTTAGATCTTCAATGGCTATCACTCTGTGAAATAAATTGAATGGAGATAGAGACATGTCTTAGAGAGTTTCATCCTCATGTCAACACAATAAGAGTAGACTCTTTATTATATCCTCAAGTTGATGTAACAAGGTCGTGACTCATTTCTCAGCGAATCATCATCTTCTCGATGATGACTTATTTGTTGATCAATTAGAAATGATTTTCGCGATGAATTTATGATCTTTTTATCCAAAATCATTCAATAATTAGTAATAATACTTCACAAATCGTATTGACAATATTTTTACTAATGATTGAGTAATTTTGATGACTTAATCATTGACCAATGATCTATAAGAAAATTATGATTTAATTAGATAAAAATATTAATTTTGACTTTGGTTAAATCCGAACTCTTATTGGTTGCTCGATTATATAAGAGAGAGTTAAACAATCACATTTATATCTTTACCTAGTGACGTCATAGAGTCACTCCTTTATCATAAATAAAGCAGTAGCTATAGGTATAAAAATATGTAAAACAAGTCCTTTATCTACTTGTGGACTCGACTAGCTAGTGGGTACTTTGACTATGTTTCTACTTGCTTTTGGGCCATGTTGGCTGATGGTTCCCTCCTTTTCATATATATTTTTATTTTATTTTATTTTTCTTTATTTTACCTCAAAAATATGATTATAAAATTTATATAAATTTACATAAAATAACATAATTAGAAAAATTCACATTAACCAACTATTTTTTTCTTAATTTAATATAATATAAAACTATTTATAATAAGTTAAAATTTAAAATATATTGTTAATTAATTATTAACTCATGATAATAAAAACTTATCACCATCATTTCATAGATAACAATTATTTTTCTGATTTTCAATATGAAGTTAGTGAGATTAAAGGTTGATTAATGAGTGTTTAAATGTTAAAATAAGGTAGAGATATTCATGTCATACCTCATGTTATATGTGCTAATTATTGAACACATTCGTCTGATAATCATGATCATCATAAAAATAGGTTAATCATTTATCTCTTTCTCTTTCTCTCGTGAGATCTCTTCCTCTCTCATAAGATCTCTTTCCCACTTGCTCTCTCTCTCTCTCTCTTTCTCTCACTTGTGAGATCTCTCCCTCTCTCCTTTTCTCATGAGATCTCTCTCCCTCTTCCTCTCTCTCTCTCTCTCATGAGATCTCTCCCTCTCTCTCCTTTTCTCATGAGAGCTCTCTCTCTCTCTTCCTCCCTCTCTCTCTCTCTCTCTCTCTCTCTCTCGCTCTCTTGTGAGGTCTCTTCCTTTCTCTCTTTTCTCATGAGATCTCTCTCTCTCTCTCCCTCTCTCTTCATTTCTCATGAGATCTCCCTCCCTCTTCATCTCTCTCTCCTTCTCTCTTTCTCTCTCATGAGATCTCTCTCTATCTCACTTTCTTCTACCTTAAAAGTTCTTCATTTTCTCTGTAAATAATCTTCTCTTTGTTTTCTTTTTCCCTCTACCTCTTCTTTCTCTTTTCTTCACCCATTTTATATAAATATATTTATGTCTGTAATAATTATAATACTTAGTATTTTCTTTCTCTTTATTAAATAGTGATAAAATAAAAATCACTATTCATATAAACTAGATTGAGTTTTTATGACAGAAAGGATGAGTATTTGAATACAAGGAGAAGTGTACATCAATAACATTGGTTATCATAAGTTGTGGCAACTAATTAGAGTTGAACAAACAACAATTTATAAGAGTTACCATTCATAGTTTGTAGCATTAGGTTGAAAGGCTGAATCAGATGTCTCTTGGTCTATCGTATCTTGATCACTAGAAGGATTCTAATTAAAATTGTCCTTTTTGCCTCATATGAAAATTAGTACTTGTGGATATGATATTGAATTCGGCCTTTTGGCTGGACTATGTAGGTTCAGATTAGATGGCCGAATTGGCCACTACTGACTCCTAGATCAATACCAAAAAAAATCTATTGGGTTCAGCCTGACTGAAGTCCAAAGAATGGCCTCAAAAATAATTCTAAAAGCAATTAGTAGAACTGGCACGTGGTAGATGAAGCAAGCTCCTACACTTTCAGGGGGAACACCGTCAAACAAGGCCTGATCACAACAAACATTGGGCTGGACTGAATCCGCCCGGCCGGGCCTTAAAGGCTTAGTTCTGGAAGAATAAGATGGCCTTAAGTGATCTCCAAGAACCTCTACGGCAACTTAAAACTGATTAATATTAGAAGTAAACTAAGAAGAAGAAAACCGTAATTTAAAGGGCTACGGGAGCAAGAAAAACTTAATCTCGACCCCCATTAAATCCCCTCTCCTACCCTCCCGACTCGGCTCCTCAAAATGGCCAGTGGGCTTCCCTAATTCTTCCCATCTATGGAAGGAGGTTGGGAATGGAGAAAGAATGAGGGTTGGGACCCTTCCTCCTGACTGCCATGCACAGAGAGAGAGAGAGAGAGAGAGAGAGAGAGAGAGAGAGAGAGAGAGAGAGAGAGAAAAGATCAGTTGATGGCGACTATCCTGACTGCCATGCATTGATTCCGCTGCCTTCTTGGGTAGCTAATACCACTGCCTTCTTGAGTACTTAACACCGCCGCCTTCTTGGGTGGCTACTATTGAAGTAGAAATTCCTGCGTGCTCCCACTCCCATTCGTCGTGTATATATGAAGGCATCTTGCCTGGGAAATGAGAGTGTGCGAGAGAGAGAGAGAGTCGCAGTTGACACCACCAGCAAACCATGGCCACCTTCGTTGCTAGTGTGCTCCACCCAGCGGCGCCGAAGTTGCTGCTGTGCCTCCTCGCAGTGGCCGTCCTCCTGGGACCTGTGGAGCCGGCCATCAGCTGCGGGGCGGTGGCCAGCTACATGGCCCCCTGCGTGAGCTACGTGACCATCGGGGGCCCCGTTCCGGCGTCGTGCTGCGGCGGGGTGCGGGCGCTGAGCGCTGCCGCCGGCACCGTAGCCGACCGCCGGCAGGCCTGCAGCTGCCTGAAGTCAGCTGCGTCGGCGATTGCGGGGTTCCAGCCGGCGCTCGCCGCTGGACTCCCCACCAGGTGCGGCGTCTCAGTTCCTTACCAGATCAGCCCCTCCGTCGACTGCTCCAAGTAAGTGCATGTACCGAGACTCTCCTCCTCTCTCTCTCTCTCTCTCTCTCTCTCTCCCCCCCCCCTCCTCCCTCCTCTCTCCGTCTCTCTCCTCTCCTTCTCTCCCCCATGCTCAGCAGCCAAGTGCACGGCTTTCGCAGAGTAAAGTAATCGAAGGGAATCGCACGTGCGGCATCCGAGGTGGTAATAAGTTGGTGTTACACGGCACGTGTCTTCTGGGTTCTGGGCTTTCGGCTGCGTTCTATGCTGGCTTGTGAGAGTACCATCATATACTTTGAGCATAGTGATAGTAAAGTTTATATACATCAGTACATCTGCTTAACAAAAGCCCGTTTTAATTAATTGAAATATTTAATAATTTATATTTTTAGTTGCTCAAAAAGGCCGCCTTGCCCACATTAGTATCATTTTTAATATCGATTAATTAAAATTTGTTACTTATACTTTCATAAGATTTCACTCTAAATGTATTTTTCGTTCAATTTCTTTTTTTTTTTTTGCTAAAACCCTAGCTCAGCTCGGACTTTTAAATTGAATTTATATTTTAGTAAAAATTAAAAATACTTTATCAGATTTTATTTTTCTCAGCAGTAAGTAGACCAAGTAGAACAGCCAATTCGGCACATTCTTCCTAAACATAGTTTAGTTTCAATGAATTATGTTGTGACCAAAAAGAATTGAAATACGTTGGTTACCCAAAGGTGACTAATAACAACTAGAAGCAAAGAAGCAAGTAAAACAAGTAGGCAGAGTCAGTTATCCCTTTCTCTCTCTGCAATCTCTCGTTCTCTCTCCTATCTCTCCCTGCGATCTCTCTTTCTCTCTCTGCAATCTCTCGTTCTCTCTCCTCTCTCTCTTAACTATCTCTCTTTCTCTATCCTATCTCTCTCCGCGATCTTTCTTTCTCTTTCTCCCTCCTCTGATGTTGACCTCCTCATTCTCGTCGTACATTAAAGAACAATATATTCTTCTCGTATGAGCGCACTCGATGAGGCGAGGCCAGAGCCTACTCAACTACCGTGAAGACCTAAATTGTTAAGTTGTGCCGCCGTTTCCTTGATATAATGATGGCCTAAACGGGACATTTTACCACGGCCTCTCTCTCTCCCTCTGTCTCTCTGTGTCTCTCTATTCTCCCTCGGGCACTGAAAGGACGTCGAGAGCGGCCTAACCCCGCGCCGGCCCTGGCTCCGAGCTTCTTTAAAAGGTAACTTCATGCTATTAATGGCAGTCCCTGCGCAGGGAAAGCCAAGGGTCGCCCACCGTTTCTCCTACATTTCCTCAGGCCCTAAAACCCTCACCTTCCCTCTCTCCCTCCCTCTCTCAGGCGACACAAGTCCTCTCCTCTTCCTGAAGATCCGAGAGCAAACTCTTCTCTCCCCGTCATCGTCTTCCTCCTCGCCTTCTCCGGCGCCGAAGGATGGCAGCAGAGATTATGGACAGGGGGGACTCCACCTTCGTTGTGACCTTCGACGACGAGTGCGTCCTCGCGATGGTGACCAGCTCCGGCGACGAGGTCACCGCCTGGCTGACTACCATCCAGCGCATCCACCGCTGTTGCCTCCGACGCCTCGTCGTCGGCCTCGACGCCGAGTGGCTCCCCCAGCGCCAACGCGGTGAGCGGAACCCGGTGGCACTCCTCCAGCTCTGCGTCGGCCGCCGCTGCCTCCTCTTCCAAATCTACCGCGCGGACTATATCCCCGCCGCCCTCTTCGAGTTCCTCGCCGACGACCGCTTTACCTTCGTTGGCGTTGGGGTCTCCATCGACGCTGAAAATCTGCTCGAAGACTACGATCTCCTGGTGCGGCGACCGGTGGAGCTGAGCCCCATGGCGGCGGAGGAGACGGGCAGGCCGGAGCTCCGGCGAGCTGGGCTGGCAGCGCTGGCGAGGGCGGTGATGAGAATCGAGTTGATTAAGCCCAAGAGGGTGACGCTGAGCCGGTGGGACTGCGAGTGGCTCTCTCTGGAGCAGGTGAAGTACGCCTGCATGGACGCCTTCGTCTCCTTCGAGGTTGGTCGCCGGTTGATCGCCGGCGAGTTCTGACCCTTCTACGGCCGGCCGTCTCGGGCGGAACGATGGTCTCCTACAATTTTCCGCTCCTCGAATATTTTGCTTCGTTTTGATTTGGGTTCTGACTTCATGCCATCTTTCCCCGGTCATAATGAGATCTTTCTCGGCGGAAAATCTACCCAATTCCTCTTTTGGAAACTATATTTCCAAAAGAGGAATTGTACTCCAAGACTCTTCCCCAGAAATCCTCCTAAAGATCGAATCTTTTTCTTCGCTTTGATTTGTGGGTTCTGCTTCATGCGAATCTTCGCCGTTCAAGATGCGATCCTTCACTGTTTTTTGCAATGGTATTTACACCATAAACGTGACTACCGGGCAGGATGCGCACCGCTAGCATGAGGATGAGTTTGAATCGGTACGAGGCAGCACGCACGAAGAAAATCTGACGTGACGTGGCGGCGCGGCAGGATCGGTGGAACGCACTGCCGGTGAACGTTCTTCCCTGCGAAGCGGGCAGAACGGGGGTGGGGGGGTTACCGGGCGGGCCGCCGGCAGAAAGGGCAGGCGCCTCGCCCAAAATGAGGCCCGTATTTTGGGGAGCAGGAGAACGTGGGCTGGTAGGGCAAAACGGGGAAGCGTAATTTTCAAAATATAATGTTTGGGGAAATGTCTCTATCGCATCAATTAGCTATCTTCATGGCGCTCCTCTCTATCGCTCTCTCTCTCTCTAAACCGGAGCTGTTTTTCGGGTAATTATCGTGCCTAAAATGCCCTCTCATTACGTGCCCAGATAGAGCGGGAGAGAGAGAGAGAGAGAGAGAGAGATGAGATAAGATAAGACGCTGATTTGAAAATTTTATCCATTGAAGAGTAATTTTATTGGTGAAACTAATTTCAATCGTTTTTGGGGTAGCCCCACTTAATATGATATCATTGACAGGCGCCCTGCTAAAATTTTATCCAAATATTTTTTTTTACAAATAAAGTTTTCAAGAGATTATTGGTACCTTAGGGTCTACAGTCAAAATAGTAGTTCTTCCTGATTAAATCCCGTTTGTGTTCCATATTGTATACCTTATAGTTTGATACCTTATTGTATTCCATATTCTTATATCAAGATACATGGAAGTTTTGGTTAAGTTAACTCTTAGTATCTTCAATGAAATAGCTATCACTTTTAGAAAAATGTGTTCATTATAAAAACTATATATAATTTTGAAACACTGAAATATCTGACGATAAAGCTCTCCTTTTTTTTTTTTTGAAAAATTCTCACTTCTACTTTTTTACTCGAAGCAAGTGGTTTTCAGGCTTATTTCTTTAATCCCGAATTAAACTAATTCTGCATGATTTGAAAACAACCTTCCATACCTACGAATGAAATTCAAAATATTCTGCGATATTGAGCCCCTCTATATTAGGCGCAAGTAGGCGTGAGCATGACTCCAAAGGCTCAATACTTTCCCACCCCTCATCCCAACTAGTTGAAATCATTGTCATTTAATGGCGCTTTCCAAAATATCAGCGATTTGATTCGATACTTCAGTCGTTTTGTAACACAGTCACTCAGAAAAAATGGCGAAGCCCAATATGTTAGGTAGGAGAAGGGTGAAATAGGCTTTAAGATAACTGTATAATACTTGTCATATAAATTTGGTGTAGAATCATTTGTTAATCCAAACTTCTCATTACTATTTCATTCATAAAAATTGATAACAGCATTTTGGTTTTCTAGATGAAAATGACAACAAGAAAGATAGCTTCACATTCTAAAGACTTTTATGAAATACAATTATTGAAATCACAAATGTCAAGAGAATACAATTCATCTCTACATTAACTCATTTTCATGAAATACATTTTTGAAGCTTAACATGCACGATTGATTTAGAATTATCATGTTCATGGTTGATAGTCCCATGCTACTTTGGTCTTTCATGTATAAAACCTGCGACACCCTTAAAGTTGGGAAAGAATCCATGTTAGATCAGTCTCACATTCATGGAAAAAGTTAAGATTAATGGAATCTTATACATAGGGTAAGAATAGTGTTTTCAATCCAAGCCAATTACCATATTTCTAAGTATATTATTGTTAATAATAAACAAGGTTCTTGATTTTTATAAATTCTCAAGGGTACATCTCTACATTTTGAATAGCCTTATTTGTTGGAGCACTAATTAAATAATATTCTTTTGATAAAACAGAGAAAAAAAAAAGATAAAGTCGCAAGTCAAAATTTGATGTATTGAAAAATTTATGATTTTTAAAATATTTAAAATTATTTTTCTGTATTTTTTAGAATCTCCACACAGCCCCTTAAGGCCCCACTTAAACCTGACCATTTGTCTCGATAAGGGCCAAAATGGAGTGATCAAGCTTGACCCATAAAAGGAATATTTTGTCCAAATTAGGGTAAAAAGAAAGTACGCGATTATAAGACCATGGTGGCTACTTCAATGAACAGTAATCTTCTTCATCATCTCCACTCCAAGATTCAAGGGTAAGGTTTGATCATTTTATTGGAGTTGTGAATACCATTTAAAACCTCAAGTGCTTTGTCCCACAACCCAACACTTCTCAAATCATTTATTAACTCTTGGTGCACCAAAATGATATTTGACAGTTATGGTAACATTGTTCCACATTCTTCTTTGCTTGTGTTTTAATTTGTCGTGTGTAGACTTGTTAAGAAAATTGAGGTGTGTCCCTAACAAAATGACATAGGCCATTGAAACATTTACAGCTTGTTTGCAACAAAAAAATCAAAGAATTTTAAGATTAAGATTTTAAATTGAGTTATCATAAGTTTGAAGAGCTTGGAGATGTATGTAGTTCTTCATCCCTCTAAAATAAAATGTACTCTAGTGGTGGAATAGTAGAATTTAAGTGGAATCTTCAAAAGTGAATCATGGATGATGGAGTTCAATTAAATAACTCTAAAATTATGTGTGCTTAATTTCTTCTTGATTTTTTTATATTTATGTATTAATATAGAGACATAATTGAGATAATAATACGTAAAATAAAATTTAATATACTTAATCAAATGAAAATTAAAAATCAATTTTCCCCTCTTCTTATTTATCTATCTATCAAGGGACCAATATATGTTGCATTAGTTTAGGACCATTCAAGTTTTGAACTAATTTCAAAATTTTAACATTGCAAAAAGGCAGAAAATAAGAGAGGTTATCAAATCAAAGTTCTCTACAAGGCCAACATTTGTCCAATAAATAATTAGTTTACAATGATCATCTTTGGCTTCTCTACCATCTTAAAAATCTTTCTAACATTTTATTAGAGAATTATGCATAAATTGAAACAAACTTTGAATTTGATCAAATGACTAGAAGACAATGACTTGAAAACCAAGATTCAATTGAAGCAAGGTCATCTTCAACTAATCAAAGTGCCAACATCTTCAACCTTCAAAGAGCTTCCCTACAAAAAATAAGAGAAAGAAAATTGGCTTTAATTTAACATCATATTTATCATGTTTCCATATGCACCTCAAGTCAATGTCAATGATTGAAAATATCCTATAGTGAAATTCTTTCTTATTTTTTATGTGAAAACTTATAATTAAATATTGATTTAATCTCTCAAGGGATTAATCCTTGTGATTAGTGGTGAGCCTCATAAAGCCATCAATTTAAAAGAAAAAGTTAAAGAGATATTTTAGAGAATTGAACCTAGTAGTTATGGATTGTTAATATAATTAATGATTTAGTAGAACCCAAAAATAAGTATATTATTGAGAAGTGGACATAGGTATGGAGCCAAACTATTATAAAAGTCTTTGAGTATCTGACAAGTCTTCATTATCATGAGTTAATAATTAGTAAATAATATAGTTTTAGTCTGAACTCATGATAAATAAACTTATATTTATGTTAAATTGTGAAAAATAATTTTTAGTTGATTAAAGTGAATTTTTGACTCATTATGTGATTTTTTATAAATTTATATGATTTTTATAGTTCTATTTTTGAGATAAATAAAGAAAAAGAAATTAAAATAAAATTATAGCAAATAAGGGGACTCGTTAGCCAGCTAGGCCTACAAGCAGGTAGAAAGCACAGTCAAGGGGAGCTGCGAGCAAGAGTTTGAGCGACTAAAATAGTGGGGACACACATGCACCACTCCCCTTCTATGTTACCAGTGGCCAACTGACTATGGGGTAAGGAGTGGTCATACACACAAGAGAAAGGGACTCATTACTTCCAAAATATGATATTACTATATATTAACTTAAAACTTCAGTGTATAGGTGATGTGGGACTAAACCTATATCACACCTTCCCTAAAAGGGTTCAAAGATTTGAATACCTAAACTACCTTTTTATTATAATAAAAATATATTATGATGACATCACTTGATAAAGGTATTAGAGTAATTTAAATCTCTCTCATGTAAACAAGCAATCAACATGAGTTTAAATCTTCTCAGAGCTAAAATTAGTATTTTTATCTGATTATCATGACTTTTTTGTAGATCGTCAATGAAGGATTAAGCTATTAGAATCGCTAGATCATTAGCAAAAATCTTATTAACACGATTCACAAAGCATTGTTACTAAAATTATTAAACGATTCGTGATAAAAGTATCACAAATCTATCGAGTAAATCATCTCCGATTGATTGACGAACAAGTCATCATCGGGAAGAGAATGATCCATCAAGAAATAAGTCGTCGTCTCTTGAGAGCATACTAAATGCAATAAAGAGCCTCCTCTTGCTGTGCAGACTTGAGGATGAAGTTCCCTAACACACACCCCACCTCTATTCAGCTCTTCTTCATTGAGTGATAGCCGCCAAAAAGTTATAAAGTCGTCATTTTTCTACTATCTAATGATAGCTATTAGAGACGATTCAACGACTTATTTCATTGGTCTCTAGACTTTGCAAGATGATCTAGAGATTGTTCATGTTATCCTTATTCAAAAAAATCCTTCAAAGTCATAGACACTACATGACAATCCTTTAGAATGCTCAAGATTCTAATGCATCGTTAACACATTGTAAACGCAACGATGAAACTTTATTTTTCTACTTTCAACTTAATTTTTACTTCATTTAATAATAATTTTTGTGATTTAAATTTATTAAGATATATTTCATTTAATTACGATTTTTATGACATTTATTAATTTAATTAATTAAATTATTTATAATTATTTATGTAAAAATCATCAAGTGAAACTCTATTTTTGCCCGATTCATGTTCGTCGAGTGCTAACGTCATCCTGATGTCTGCACCCTTATTTTCCTTTTTTCTAAATTTTAAATATATTTTATTTTTATTTCTTAGTATATAATTCATAAAAAATCATATTCTTTGAGAAAAATTCTAAACAATTACCCGATATTATATTAGATCCTTGTAATTGACTTGGAACATTACCAATATTTTTGTAAATTTTATTGAATTATAATTGACATATTTTTTCAAAAATAATTTTAAATATCTGAAAATTTATATTTTCTAGTTTTATATAAATTTTAAATTTACATGATTTACTATACTAAGTCACATCAGTATCTTAGACTGAAATCTAAAAAAATCATAAGATTTAGGATTTAATCAATTAACCCTCATATTAGACAACATTATGATTTCAAAATAATTATTAGACATCATAATGGGCTCCTTCCAAAATTTTATAGTATTTTTATGATCATTTGGTAATTAAAAATCATATTAAGTGATAATCCACTAGATTCTTACAAACAATATCTCATCAATCCCTAAACCTTCATCTATAGAAAAACCACTTGGTCAATCTCCATCTCAATCAATTGCTAGATTTGATAAGAAAAAATTTCAACTCATACTCTTCAATAGGCATAACCATATCTAAAACTGTTTTAGATCCTTTTTCCTCTAGTATTGTAGGAAATTGTTATTCAACTTCTCTGAAGACAAAGACCATTTGACATTAGCTCCATTTCACTTTGTATAGATAGTCCTCTCTATGTCACTTTTCTTCAAATTTCCTATATCTTTTCAACTATTTTTATTGCTGGCAAAAAGAAAGAGAAATATTTGAAGACGAGAATACATTACATGACATGAAAAGTCAAAATGGAAGAATTTATTATCAAAGGGGATGGCCAAGGAAAAACATTGACAAAGCAAAAATTAAAATTTATTATTTCAAAACTGATTTCTACATTATAAACATTATTATCAAAATATTGTTATATTACAGTCTATTACATGATTTTGATTTGTGTAATCTGCACGATCTTTAATTCCACATGTTGTTATCAATATTTCAATTAATATGGTATCACAACTAGCGGTTCTATTGAGTTTATATGAAGTATTATTCACACAAGAATTTAAAACTCCTAAATTAGATTGTTGATTGTTGAAATTTCTTAACTATAATTTTAAATGCTCTATCTTTATCTGATGATATTTTAGTTTTATTCAAGGTGAAGATTAAAAGTTCTAAATTTCTAGAATTCAAGTGACCACTAAAGATGTAAACCTCACACGTTTACTAATTGTGGGGCATAGGTATTAACCATCAAAGTAGTTTGCTGAAATTAATTAGAATACTCATATAAAATATTTTATTATGAAATATTATAATACTTAATTAACTGCATACAATTGTTTTTGGCTTTAGGAGCTTTAATTTTCCAAAAATATTTTTATGATGAGAAACACATATGTGGAAGGTAAATAGATCAAATTAAGTTTATTATTTTGGACATATGGTTGAAATGAAATAATTATAAATTAATATTTCCAAATTATTGATTTTGAATGCTAATATGAAGATTCAATGTCTATTGCATATCTATATTTTATTTGAAGTGATTCAGATTTAATTTTTTTTACATGTAGTTTATGTTACAACTTAATGACTACATTATTGATTTAAACACTTAAAGGATGACTCGTATTGGTTTCCGACTATCCAAATTGCTAAAAAAAGTTAAGATTTTGAAATTGAATATTTTCAGAATCGATCGCTAAATACTTCCAAAAAAAATATCTTCAATTCCTCAATTATGTTAAAATTTGTTCTAACGATTTTTATAGACATTTATATGTCAATTTGGACAGAATTTGAAGCTTGATTCATTGATGACATGACAACAAGCTGGTAAGTGATTCTTGATCTGAAAATAATTTTCCTTATCTTGATTTTAGTGACAACTTACCTGATCAATTAACTTCCAAATGTGAAGAACAAGAAGAAAATCAAACGTAATTCCCTCTTCATCAGATTTTGAACATGAGTCCTCTCCATCAACTTTTAAGAAAAATGGTGTCCATTATATTTTTCTTGAACTTCGTGTCATAAAACTTGTGATTTATCACATCATGGAGCTGAACCATGTAATTTGTTTTTACATTTGTATAGCTATGAATTTTGAAGAAGTTTAATTTTAAATTCAACAAGATCTGCACATGATAATCAGTATTAGTCACTAAAAAGTATTTTTAGTGCAACCCTAGTATAGGGTGTTCTTGGAGGATGGATTTAGATAGAGTATAAAAAATTTTGTGTCCTTGAGATTTCTCTCTAGAGAATCAATAGAAATCAAAGATCAAAAGATATCAAGAAAAATTGAGCAATCAATTAGAACTCAAAATCAAGATATGATTGATTCAACCCCCACTTCTTGATGTTGATATGGCCTTAAATCCAACAATTTTGATTTTGTCATTTTAAGTTTACTTAAATTATTACTTTATATTCTTAGATGTCTTATGACTATAGTGTAAGATTAAGAAGTGGGGAATGAATTAATTGGATACTAAGTTTGACTTTGATTCATTACTCATAAATTCTTTGGTATCCTTTCTTTGATTGTAAATCATATGATTTTTCCAGATTTTTCTTATGAATTTAGTGTGGAATACTTTTGGTCATCAATTTAACTTGAGGTACATTTGGAAATTCAATAAAGATGATGTTGAATTAGGTTAATTTGATTTGTCCTCTTTACATGAAAGGCTATTTTATTATAAAAAACTTTAATACTTCAAGCAATTTAGGGATGGTTGTGTTTGAATCAATGTTCTCCTTAGCTTAGTGTCTTTTTTCAATTTGACCAAACATTAAAGAGCTCCACATTGAAGTTCCTTTTTAAATACAAAATGTTAGAAAAATTCTTACGATGGTCAAGAGTTTAGAGGTGGTGATTTTTAACTAATTGGTCATTGAAAAGATGCTGAATTATAAATAAATTTGATTAAAAAACCTCCCACATTTTCTGTTATTTTTAAATATTAAAATCTTAAAATTATTAGAAAATTGAATGATTAGAAATCAACACAATATTTCCTTTATGATTAGGATATTATCCAAGAGAAGAAAATATGTATAATTTTTAAACATAAAAATAAAAATGTGAAGCTTGTTCTTTTGCTACAAGTTTACTAAACATTCTCTATCACAAAAATAAGTCTTATAAGAACCAAAATAAACCTTGATAATTTTACATTTGATTTTACCACATATTGCTCTAATAAATTATAAAGAGTAGATGGGCATATTAAATAATTATCTCAAAATACACAATCATTACATTGGTGACTTATGATATTTTAAGATCATTTTTAATTAATATTCTTCAAGATTATAAGAATCTTGAGCAATTATGAAAAAAGTTCAGATTTAATTGATTATTTTGATATCAAGAATAATTAAAAGTAATGATTTCACATCATGCACATCTAGTATAATGAAGAAATTTCAAACCCATATAGTGCCACACAATTCTCATTAATTCTAATGTGATATCTAATGAACTCGAATTAGAAGTTAAATATGTCATCGTGATGCAACTAAGTTCATGCAAATAATATTTATAAAACCTCACTCTTCTATTTAAGATAAGTAAGGGCTGATCCTTAGGGAGCATGGGTAATGAGAGTAAGAATTCTACCTATTTTATTTCTTATATATATATATACTTGTAATTGTGAAGAATGGAACTAAATGTAAAAAAAGTGAAGATAAATTCTGAAAAATGTGGAAAAAGAGAGAATGAATCTAATGCAATTGAATGATAAAATAAATAATAAAACTAGTTCAAATTAAAAATTAATTTATCCATAGAGAGGATTACAAAGAGACCTCAAATGTGGATCTTGTACAAACCCCATTGTGCACCAATCCTTAGACAAGTGATACTCAATCTGTGACGATCTTGATGCACTCCAGATAATCTCTTCTCCACAATGATCTTAGGCACGAAAATACCATTGACTAGGTCTTGATTTTCCTCCTATTTCTTTTAACTAGCCACTACTAGAGAGAGAGAGCCAAAAAGCACCCTCTAAGAGGGGGGACGAGATCCTTTAATCCTTTCACAAGTTAGGCCCCTCCAATAGACGATTATAGTTAATAACCGTCTCTCTTAGTAGATGGCCTAGATCATTATGAGAGCAGCATACTAATTCTTTTCTTAATCTCATCTTAAGACACCCTAAGATAGATGACCTAAATCTCATCTCTTGATAGCCCTTTAAGTCCAAATAAAGTAGGCCAAGATGACACCCTCTCTTGGGCCCATAAACATATTAGGTCGGCCATTTCCATAAGACTTAAGCTTTTCCTTAAGTTGAAAACTTGAACTTTTTCTATTACTTCTAACTTATAATAAGAGCTCACTTAAGTCTTTGCAAACAAATAATTATCAAGAAAATGTGAGAGAATTATCACTTAACTTCATAAAAGTTGTGGGGCTAATCTCATAATATAAATAAAATAATAAAATAATATACATCAAGATTTAAATAATAAAACATTATGAATATCATAATGAGTCGATAACATGTATAATTATATTCTCTACCTATTGATTAACATCTATATATAAGATATTAATACATAGATGAAACTAGTAATTTATAATTATCAATATCCCTTATCTTTTATCAGGGGAAATTTCTATAAATATTATCTTTTTCCACAATAATAATAAAAGTAATAATTTTGATCAGTAAATCATTTAAAATTTGGAATCCAGAACCATAAGATTCCAATACATTTCTTGAATTCCCAATAGAATATTTCATGTAATTACAATAAATTTTCTTGAATTTTTTCTCAATTAATTTCATGCTCATGTGAAAAAAATGTGTATTTCATGCATAATGAGTGAGTAGTATAATTTGTTCTATTGATTGAGCTTTTGTGTATTTTTAACAATCAAAGTATTATTTAATTAATGCTCCAATAATGTAGTCAATAGAATCATTGTAAATCACTATTTAAGAATTGAATTGAAAAAAGATCTCATACACTTTTTAATGGGAAATCTTGAAACATTGTCCTTAGAGAGTAAGAAATAAGTCAAGTATAATGATCCACAATAAATTTCTTATGTGATAACATTCAAAAAACGATTAAGAAATTCATAGTCATTGTGAAACAAATCAATTCAGGACTCTTTAGGTTCCTCGTATTGCCTCTAGTTCCTCATGAATCAGCATTATGCACATCAAATTTTCCATAAGTTTTCTTCATTTTAAAGTTATTCATGAAGATTTTGATAGTGTTGGCCATTAACTTTGTTCTCACCATTATGATATTTATATGGATATAGGTTCCTCTTTCTCTAGACTTCAAATGGCCAAACTATCATCCCTAATCATTTCAATACCAAAATATTCACAAATGTAGATAGTTGGTGATGTTATATAACCTTGTCTTCTAGTCTATTTTTTGTTATGATGACTACTTCACGTGGGCTGGATTTATCCCTTGATTAACCATTATTGTATAATGTGCATGAATGAAATAATTTCTAATGGAACCCCAAGTGTGATCAAACTCTTCTAAAGATTAGTAATAAAAAATGTAACACAAATATAGTGAAAAATAGTAGTATGACGCTTAAGAATGACTATTTCAAACTATTAATGTAGATTTTAAATAGTAAAACAATATATTATCTCAAAGTGAGTAAGACATTTCATGGCCCCTTACAAGCACGATTACAAATGGGATGATCTAGTATTTTTGACAAGCATATTATGGAATTTTTTCTAACATTTTAAATTTTTATTCATAATACTATCAAATTACATTAACGTCTTAAAAATGAGAATTATTTCATGAGAGGCTCTAGTTATGTTATTAGGAGCTCTTCTTGAATCCATCAACTTAATATCTCTGTTAAATGAGAATTAATTTCATCTAGAAGGTGATTTTGAGGAAATCATGAGTTTATATTAGTAATTAAATGCGATTTTTCCATGAGAGGCTCAACAACTATGTTACTAGTGCTGCTTCTAAGTTTGCTCATATTTATAAAATTCAAAAAGATTTTATCTTCCCATGGAATCTATTAAGATGACATGACAATTCTAAGGCGTGTAACAAAATTATTTCGTTTAACTAATGCATAATTATTGTTAGCAATAATGTCATTTTATTCAAAAAACTTATTAATGACTAATAAATGAGAAGGAGTTGATTAAAACTGTAAAATTTATTTGAAATCTATAAAATCCAAATATCCCTCAACAAACAAACATGAGCTGCTAAGGATTATTCATTGTCTATTCCCAGCCTAATCTAATTACATGATAAAATAAATTCAATTCACAATGTTTTTGGTGTTAGAAGCATGAATCAATTTATACATCAAAAATTTCTTAATAATGCTATGATACAATTTTTTGGTAGAAGTATAAAATGCAACTTATAAACAAACACCCTAAAACACTCATTTAACATGCTTTTAAATATATACAGAAACTTTATCATTTCTTCTTATGGGTTTTGTCTTCCTTGTTTACATCCATTTCAAGATTGTTTAAAATTAGAAGTGATATGAAGCATAATGCTATTTACATTAAATGAGTTTTATTGTTCATTCAAGTATTTTGATTCAGAAATAAATTTTCATTATAAAAATAGTTAATTTACTACTTAATAATGAAATTTAGTTGACACAATGCTCATTTTAAAATTCCATTAGCATCTCTTTAGAAAATTCTTGACAAATATTTTCATCTGCTTGTTAAATGTGTTGATTTTTTACATTTAAAACCTTATTTGTAGCATCAATTATGTCATTAGCAAGTTTTAAATCTTCATTGAAGCTAACAGTTCAACATTTTCCTTAACTGCCATTATTTCTATAATTGGTTATACATTGGGGTAGGACAACTCAAAGCTGAAAATCTCGTCTAGACTAGAATCCGAGTAACAATTTTTTCCACAAAAGGACTGTCCCGGAGCCACTAACGCAGAAGGTAAAGTCTCCTTCCTCTCTCTCTCTTTCTGTGCGTCTCTTCAAGAATTTCCTGTAGAGTTTCAGGATGGTTTCTCTGTAGGTCATAAGCCGAACTTTTGCTTCGGGTTAGCTCTTTAGCTCTCTATAAGATGTCACGTCCAACGTCGATATGCCACACCTGTCCCCTAGTTAAAATATCGTCTGGGCTTGAAGCATTATGGTCCAGAAGTATAGAAAAAGCCCCGAACAATTTTGCTGCGCAAGAACATATCTTGTCGTGATAGATTCTCGGACACGGCTCTTATTCCAACCGCAATATCCACAGTATCGATCAACACAAAATATTCCCCGGTTAGGGTCTTTGGTGGGATGAATGAAATGGTGCCTTTGTCTTGGCTCATCACTGGCAATCCTAAAGTTGATCGTCTCGATCAGCTCCGCCATTCGGCTCCCCATGTGGGGATTGGAGTCAAGATGAACTTGCTGAGGTAGAAGAACCGGCCCACCCCTGGGCTACTCTGCTACCCCCACCTCCTTCCCCTCCGCCTTCACGGCCTGACATACTCCGTCGCAGAGTCCCTGATCAGGTCCCACTCCGCCACCACAACCATCATAGGCAGGATCCGCAGCCCCGCCTAAAAAGCAGTCGTTGACAGCGGCGATGAAGCGGTGTCGGAGGCCGAGGCTAGGCGTTCGTAGAGCTGTTACCAGCTGGGGCGGCTAGTGTAGAAGCGATTCCCGTGGAAGTGTCGAAAAACGGGGAAGCGCAGTCCAACTTCAGAGCCGGCTGGGAGACAGACCCTGACGGCTAGAGGCGAGGAGGTGTCGGAGGCGGAGGCGGAGGGGAAATAAAGAATTTCGAGGAACTGGACTTCTAGGGGTCCGGTCCAGGTTTGGTCCACCGTGCCGTCAGAGAAAACCCAGAGCCAGTCGGAGACTTCGTTGACGAAGAACTGTTCTCTGCCTTACCTTCCATTATTGTCTGGTCCTCCAGCAGAGTGACCGGAATAACATCTTCTGCAGGATCGCCGAAGACGTTCATGTGTGTCTCCAAATGGGGAGGGAGAGAGAACGAAAGATGTCCTCCGATGATTCTCCATGGATTCCGTCGTGAAGAGTCACAGAAGTAAGAAGCTAGATGGTGCAGTCTGGTCGAACTAGGGGCATCACGCGCCTCTCCCGAAAGATGTCACATCACAACGTAAAGTTTTAATGGCTACGAGAATCTGTTGTACTTGCATGACTCTTCTAGAAGAGATTGTGGCCATGCCTGCTCTCATAGCCTACACTAATCTCATGCCTATAGCAGACATAAGAGGTCGTCAAGACTACTGTAGCGAGGAGAAACAGCACTCGCACCGCTTCTCTCTCCCCTTCTCTGTCTGTCTGTCTGTGTCTCTCTCCCTCCCTAACTCTCCCGCAGACATGGAAGTGAAGGGGAAGTAGCCGATTCCCGGCGGTGACCGCGAATGTGGTACACTTCGAGACGAATCTCGCAGCCGACGAAGGGTCAAAAGGCTGTGACCACGTGTTTCTCCGGCGGTGTACCAGCAAGCCCACCCACGTCGGTGCAAAGAGGAGGAAAGAATGGAGGAGATGAGAGCGAGGACTGCAACAGCAGGTCAAACAAGCATCCAAGGCCGCGTAAAGACCGGAATCGGCCCTCTTTCTCGACCCCCTTCTCGGTGCCATCTGCGCACTCGACATCACTACGCTTATTCTTCAGACCTATGCCGACCGAAAGGGAAGAAAGAAGCATAACAGTAAATAAAAGTATAAAGTATAAAAGTTAAAACAGCTATCGTTTGGTTAGAAAACTGAGAGCCATGCTACTGATGAATTAAATATATATCCACCCAAAATTAACTCACTCAGCTCTGGGCTAGCCCATTTTCTTCAGACCTTTGTTGTAGATGATTTCTGATATTTCGCATTAGCAGTAAGTTTTCAAGTTAAACTAACCGGTCATAAACGACTAACTAAGACATTCATTTAGTCAATTTACAGATGCATCCCTTGTCTTCTATTAAAGTTAGCTTCTACTAAAGTTCCTATATTCCTTTTCTTCTAACATAAAGCAGAAATCAATCAAAAAAAAAAAAATTGTGACAAAGTGTGAAAAAGAATTCAGATTCAATTTAAAAAAGTGTTGATACCATGAGGAAGAACATTGCTACAACTATGGTGCTTTCACATCCACTCAACATCCTTAGAAACCTGAAGGTATCTCTTTTGTCACTTGTATGAACTTTTGCTTTCATTCTTGTATAGATTCTTATTAGTAGATAAATATGAGCAAGTGTAGGGGGGACTTGGGGAATTTTCAGCATTATGATTCTAGAGTGAAGAGCCAGTTGCATGTCTAGTGGCTATGAAACATAAATAAATATAAATGTAGATTCCAAAGGGTGATTTAAATGTCTAGAAAAGTTATACAGATTCATAAATCAAGAAACATGAACTAACACCTTGCGTTTAGTATATTGACCTAGCTAGAGGCAAGAATCTCAAGCGTCACCCCTTCATGTTTAGCACATGTACTCTTTGATAGAGTTTGTGGAACTTAGGCATAAATCGCTAAGAAGAGTGGGGTTGACTTGGGAGTCAAATCATGTTTTTAAAAAACCAAATTCGCTTTTGTACTAATGAAATCAATCAGCCCACTTTAGCTACAAACCATCTAACCCACTGTGAGTCTTGAAAGTTCACTTGAAATGACTATTCAACCTCCTCATCCTACTTATACTTTTTTTTATGATCTATTTTACTTCCAAGGAAAATATTGAACTTTTGATGATCTCTAATATCCAAGAGTGGATACTTCAAATGTAATAACTTGTAACATAGACTCAAGGTTTTTTTCTAGAGATATGTGCTTGTATAAGCTAGCACAATATGCTAAAAATTTATTGGAGTCATCATAAAGGTTTTATTTTGAAAATTTTATAACAATATCAAAAATTTTAAATCATTATAATTGACCTCTGCATTTTCCAAGACCTACCTTATGACAATTAACTTGTATTTGAGTGATATTGTAGTAGGTTCATTCCATAAGTCTATAACCAAGTTTTAGTTTGTGTGTCTTTGCCAACTTATGCCCATTTATTAAGAGATTATTTTACAGCATTTGAAACCAAAATGAACATATTTATTAACTTCCAAAGATTTTAAAATCTAGAAAGTATTATGAATTAACATATTTTCTATAAAAGAGAGAAAGAGAAACTTTATTGACAAGTAATCAATATCTCTCAACATGTGACCCAATGTACCTTTTTAATATTTCTTTTTTAAAATATTTATAGTATAATATAAAGGGACATGAGTAGGATAAGGGAATGGCTATGGTCCATGGTATTGCTTAACAATTCAAATCCTTTTTCGTATCTAAGTGGATTTGTAGTGGTACCTTGATAGGTTTGAGTTTATTGTTTCGATTAGAGGATGGATAATTTCCAATTCAACAATCCCATTAAAAATAAAACAAAATGGTCACCTTTGGAGAGTAAAACAAATGAAAATTATTTCATATTATTTACAAGTATGTTTCAACTATATTTGTTACCAGGGATATGATATGTTAATTGGTTTGACCTAAATCAACTTATTTTCAGCCAACTATGTAATATGGGAATAATAATTTTGAATTTAAAAAATTAAAATATTGAATAAAAAAACATGAACCTATTTTCCTTATTATGAAAAGTGGACAGGTGCATGTGTTTTGTCCTAATGATAAATATTGTTGAAATGTGAGCCACAAGTCAAAATGAAAATACTAATGTAGAAAAGTCGTTGGATAAAAGAGTGTGTACCATACTTGTATTGGATTCAAACATATGTAGTGTACATGGGTTTTATCCTTAACCATAAACCTATGATTTAGAAATGATTTCATCCTCTAAAAATGATCATGGGAAGGAGTTCAAAAACATAAAGTACAAATAATACCAACCTCTTTAGTCATAGTTGCTGATACCTAGTGTAAGTATTAAACAACATGTGCTGACCTTGTACTTAAGATGTCAACTTAAAAGTCATACCAGTTAACCTTCACTCAACGCACTTTTTTTCCCATTTGTTTAGAACCATGTGGTTTACATATAATAAATAGTGCATATATTTTTCTTTAATTTTGCAAACATAACAAGTATCATGGTTTTTAGTGACTTCTTACATATATCAAGTGCTAATGGTATCGTGCTTTCACTAACAAGTTACAATTTTTTGACAAAAGATAAGTTAATTTACGTCATTTTTTTCCATTTAGAAAATATTTATTTTGAAAATATTTTCCACATTAAATAATTAAAATATTATATTTTATACAAATCATTATAATTAATAGAGTATTTATTTCCAGAGGTGAAACTACATGAGAAAATTACTAAAGATATTTCTTAAAAGACTATACCCATCATATATATTCAAGTTTGTATAATTGCCTTTCTAGAGAGGGTTGGTGAAAGCCACTTTAGGATTTCACATTTTTCAAAAAATATTTATTTTAACATCAGTTGCTGTATACATGCCTCCTAAGATGAATATAATAATATGATGCTAGAGGTTGGTATTGTGGCCTAATACTTTGCTTAGGACTCATATTTTTCCAAATTAAGCAAAGTAAGATTCAATACAATCTGTGTCTCATTTTAGGTTTACACAACAATGAACATTGGATCAAGCACATATATATAGACTTACCAAGATAAGTATGTCAAAGAAATATTTTTAAGATTATGAATGATATGATGAAATCGTCCTAAAAAATGACGATAATGCATTGAACTAAGGAAAGGCGTGTTGAACACTAGTTCTGTTTGAGTGATTCCAAAAGAGAAAACCAAATCACGTTCAGGAGAGGCAAAATGTTAATAAATGATTTTTGGATAAAAAATAGATAAATGTTAATATTGTGTACTGAAGTTCACAATTCATTAGAGCTTGTAGAATTTCAAAGCAACATCAAGAACATAAATACATAAAAAGATGTAAAATGAACATTCTCTCTGTGGTGACTAACTATGCCAATTTCTATTGCTCATTAGTTATCTTACTCTTTGGATTCAATTAATATTTTTATTAAGGATCACACTAGTTTTCTTGTCATTGCCTGCCAAAAGGTTTGCTCATGGCTATTATATCAAAGATATAATCATTTTTCGTTAAATTAACTCAAACCAACAATAGATGTACACCTCTATCTGGCCTACCACTTGTATACACTGCATTCTATGATAGTACGGCTATAAGTATATCCTCTACAACAGTAAAGCAAGTTGGACATGGGAATTAATCCTTAGAATGGTCATATTTTTAATATTTCAGCAAATTTGATTTTTCTTGTAATAGTTAGTTTTTAGTCAATGCCCGCCACACTCCTTAGAATATATAAAAACTTTTGACTTTATTTTAATAGCTACCATCAAAAATATGAAATTCACATGGTCAGAAGTTTATGGAAATTGAGGTACTTAACATGTAAATTTAAAATTTTGTAAACATATGTCATTTTAAAACACTTGAAACTTTTATTGTCATTGAAAAAGACAATGAATAAATCTTTAACCAGATGTACAAATATACATTTAAAGTTTCTTATTTTTTATGCTCTAATAATCTGTTAGCAACTTAGAACTACTTTCAGATCAAGAGTTTCAATGAATCTATTCAACTAAATAAGAACCTTAGTGATAAAAAAACTAATAGGTGTAAAAGAATGAATGGTACCTCCCATCACATGCCATCTATGCTGAGCAAAACTCACTAATTACATATGTTTGTTTTAAGCACTAATCTAATTTTTTTTATCATTGTTCGTAATGTTGAAGTAAATTAAATGCAATATATAGTTCTAATAGCTCTCAAGATCCCATATGAAAATGGAGGATTTAATACTTGGAATATGATTTCTATATGTTTCAAGAAAAGTCATCAATCCAATATGATGCACTACTTTGACAAAGAAACGAAACATGTCAGTACATTACCTCAAATGTTGTTCTTCAGCATCCTCATGGGTATTAGAATGGATATGAATGACTGCTCTTCTTACCATTTCAGAATTATAACAACAGTGGAATGAAACTCCTTTAAATGGCTCAGCATGGTCATTCGTCTAGTAGTGCTCTCAGTTTCAACATTGGTTCTAGAGCCCAAGAGAGTACCCTTTTAGTATCTAAAGTTAGCATGTCCTTCCTAACCTTCCAATTCAACCTAGACTAGAGAAAGGTCAATACTTTAGTGCAGTTCTGTTTTTGTTATAGCACCAAACTCAGGTTTGTTAGAAATAATGAAAACTGTTTTCCCCATCTTCCCCTCATTTGGCATTCTAGTTTATAGTTACAGGTGGACTATCTTGTTAGGACGTACATTTTAACCAAACATGTATTGTGGAAACCTTGCATAGATAACGTTGACTATAAGATAAAAGAAAAACCACCTCATCCATTAATAGGTTACTTAAAATTCAATTTAGAAGTTGATTCTTTGTTTCATTTGTTTGTTGTATGCTTAGGTGCAAGCCTTACATAAGATACCCAAGCTCAACATAATAATATTAATGTGCCAGCATGTTACTAACAAAAAGTGGCAGCATTTGGAGTATTTAATGCTTTGCTTGGTAAACATAAATATGAAGTAAGATAATCATCATACTAGAATGATGGCCTCATTCAAAATCATGCATTTTTACACTAGCCAGTGCATAGTACTATAATGGAAATTCAAAATGGGATCCTTATCTAAATAGATAACTTATGCTTATAACATATGATAGCATACGCAAGATTATGACAATCATGTTCTTAAAACAAAGGTTTGAGCTTCATTTCAAATCCAAAGTATAAAGTGATCATATGAATGAAAAAAGTTTTGAGCTTCATTTACAACCTAAAGAAGTGAAGCAACCAGTCCAAATAGATAACTTATGCTTATAACATATGGTAGCATATGCAAGATTATGACAATCATGTTCTTAAAACAAAGGTTTGAGCTTCATTTTCAAATCCAAAGTATAAAATAATCATATGAATGAAAAAGGTTTTGAACTTCATTTACAACCTGAAGAAGCGAAGCAACCAGTCCAAAAGGATGAGGTGATCCTATAGCTGAAATAGCACTAAAAGTTTATAGGTTCTCTAAAGCACTTACTCAACATCAAGTAGAGAAAGCAGTGTTCTATGGTTTAAAGCCTTAAAATGTGAGTCCCACACCAATATGTTAAAGTGTTTGATTTTTAAGATCATTTCATTTACATTTATTGAAAGGGTTCCTCATGGTGGGTGACAATAATTATAGGAAACTATTGGAGCAAGAATATCAGTTGCTATCTCCAAATCCAAAACCCATGAATTTTTTTTTTCCCTTTGTGTTGAGATCTCTTTACAAGACTTGGACCCTAAAGGTGAGACCAACAATGAAGTAAAGGACTTGAATAATATGACATTAGATGAACTTATAAGATCATTGATAACATATGATGGTCCAAGTGAGACTCTCAACTAGTAATTAGAAAAATGAAAAATAATTTGATCAACGAGCATGTGCCAGTTGTAACATTTATGTTTCACCTTTATGATGAAGATTATGTTTATGTTTTGAGTAAAAAGAAAGGAACATGCTTGAGGAAAGCTAAATAAAATCTCAGAGAAAGCCCTTCATCCTAAATTGGGATAATTAAAGATGAAGTAATATATTTTGAGGGGGGTAACAATCTAGTGTATTTATGGACTAATAATCCAATAATGCCCCATATAGGAAAGTTCCTATATGGGGCATTGTATATTGCCAAAACTCAAGTTCAGAAAGTGAAGATCATGCTTGCCACTGTCCCATTATGTAGGACAATGAGTTAACTTAGTCCACCTACTAGACTATCTATTGAAGAAATCTTACAAGTATTCAATGAAATATTTATCTCCAAAATACAGAGTGAAGAATTGAAAATCTTCATGATCTACATGGTTTTGTTTTGCTAGAACTAATAACCTGAAATAGGAGTCTACTAAATCAGGTATTTTACATAAATAAGGAAAAATCATATTGTTAGAATTGCATTGCAAAATTTTGATTTGCACAATTCATTGAGTAATTTGTTTGAATTGAGCAAAGATTAAGTTATAGTTATACCAAAAGATTTCAAGTATTTCTATTAGGTTAATTACTTAATGCTATGATTGATGTTTTTAGTACGCTCGATGCAAATTTAAATAGTTTTAATGCCATACATATAACTATATTGTATTGGTCAATTAAAAAACAATCTCATCATTTGGAAAATCTATCACAAAGTAGAACCTAACCTATATATGTTTATCAACTTATAATACAATCATTTTTTGAAATGGTTTTTCTAGTGCTATCATGTGATAGAAGAATTATGTTTGAGCTAGTATCCTGGGTAGATAAACAATAATATATATTTCTGACTTTAGAGGTCAAGTAGGTTAAAAAAAAACTTTTGTTAGAGCTAGTAAGTAAAAAAAATATTTAAAAACCACAAATTTCAACATTTAGTATGAGATAAACATAAAAGGCCATTTTTTGTTCTATTTACTTCTGACTCAATTAGAAAAAAAATCAGAAATTAGTTTCAATCCACAATCTTAGGTATGAAAAATCAATAGTTATATAAGATAAATAGTGGATCACATTAACATATACTACAGGTAAAATAAACCAAAAAAAATCAAGTACAGTAGTAAAGCATCGTATTCCCTTAGCTCCATTTTGAAATCATTTAAAATCACAGCCCAATCCAATCTATAAACTTTGCGTCATAACCCTCTTTACAATTCTTTTCAAGTATTTCATTGAAAAAGAATGATTCATCATCAAATTGTTAACTTAAAATCCAGAAATAAATTTAATTTACCTCTAAAGCTTGTTTCAAACTCATTTTGGAAAAAAATAAATGCTATCCATATGAATATTTTAGATTAGGACATATAAAACCTTATTGATTAACCTAAAGCATGGTCATTAAAAAATTTATAGATGTGACCATTAGGAGGATAAAACCCATAACTCAGCATCTTCAATATTAATTATTTCTTGAATTATATCAACAATTAGGCATGTAAATTCTTTAAGATTAACCTGAAACATAATCATTAAAAAATTTAACGACTTTACCATTAGTAGCATAAAGCTAAAAATTCTATCTCTAACTCTCTCTCAATAAAATACGTGCCCTTCTCAGATGGTGCAAATAAAGGATCGAGACTATGGTCGAAAGTTATCTTGACCAGCAGCTAGATCCCTCCCTCTCTCCCCCTCTCTCCGTCTCTCCCGATGACTATATGTGGCGTATGTATAGATTTTTGAGATCTGTCCATTAAAGGCTCTGAGACAACACTAGGCTAAAATTGTGTCTAGATCAACTGCTAGGCACCGCCCCCTTTCCCTCTTCCTCTCTCCTCTCTATAAGTATCCCTCTTCGATCAGTGCATATGGAGTGATAGGTTGGGTTTTGCGTTTGTCCAATTCAGAGACATGGGTAGTTTTCTTTTCAATACATTGCTTTTGACCTCTGTATAAACCTATGATAGAGAGAGAGAGAGAGAGAGAGAGAGAGATAGTAGGAAGATCGGGCATTCCATATTTGCTCCCATGACTTGAAACTAATTCATTATTGTCGTGAAATATTAGAAACATCACCGAAACTCTTAAAAGATAAAACAGTCGTAGAAAAAGATAGATACAGAGAGCGAGAGAAACTATCTCCTGTCATGGTCGATCGTCGGTACGGCTCTTATTGCAAGCACTAGATATCAGTGGCGACAAAAAGTTTCCGAACGAACTGATCAGTGGCGGTTGACGAAGTCCTTGATGGACTCGATTAGCGCCGCCGTCTGGCTTCCAACGTGGGGATCAAAGTCAACGGCGAGCTTGTTGAGATAGAAGCTGTGGCCCACCCCGGACTCCTCCACCACCTCCACCTCCTTCCCGGCCGCCTTCATGGCCTCGCAATACTCCATTTCGGTGTCCCTGATCAGGTCCCGCTCCGCCACAACCACCATCACCGGCGGCATCCGCAGACCCGCCATCTCCGGCGCCTGCGGTCCCATGGGGCAGGTGATCGGGTGATCCTTGGTGGCGCCCTCCGGCAGCGCTAGATAGAGAAACTTGTCCAGCATGTCCAAAGTAAGGAAGGGAGTCTCAAGACTGCAGTCCATCTCCGACCGGCTCCGAGTTGATCGCACAAATCCCGGGTGGATCGGCACCGCGCCGGCGAGACGCAGCGGCGCCCAGAAGTCGTCCTCTTGCCTTCCGGCGAGCGCCGCCACCTCGTGTACCAGGTTCCCCCCGGAGCTTTCTCCGATGAGGAACACGCGAGAAAAGTCCCCGCGGCGGCGGAGGGCGGCGACGGCAGGGTGATCGCCGGAGGAGGAGGCGGCGGCGGCGGGGGGGGGGGGAGACTGCGCGAGGGAACGGAGCCACAGGAGGCCGGCGAAGCAGTCGTCCACGGCGGCGGGGAGGCGGTGCTCTGGGGCGGGCCGAGTGTAGACTGACACCACGGCTGCGCCTGTCGCGGCGGCGAGGCGCGCGTAGAACTGGTAGTACATGTGCCAGCTGGGGCGGCTAATGCAGAAGCCCCCCCCGTGGAAGTGTAGGAGAACGGGGAAGTGCTCCCCTACTTCAGCTTCAGAACCGGCGGGGAGGTAGACGCGGAGGGCCAGACCAGAGAAGGTATCGACGGTGAGGTCGTGGACGGTGACGCCGTCGGCGGCAGCGTTGGCGGAGGAGGGGAAATATGGGGTAGCAAGGAACTGGACTTCCGGGGGTCCGGTCCAGGTTCTGTCCACCGTTCCGTCGGAGAACACCCGGAGCCAGCCGGAGACCTCGTCGACGACAAACTTCTCTGTGTTACCCTCGATCAAAGTCTTCTTCTCGTCCAGCGGAGTTGCCGGAACCTGCACACACACTGAGTCATCAAGGGCCGACATTCTGTCTCTACAGCGAGGAGTCAGAATAAGAGAGAGAGAGAGAGAGAGAGAGAGAGAGAGAGAGAGAGAGATTGTCTTCCGCACTGCTTCTTGGTGGATTTCCATGTGGAACTTATAGAAGGGGCTTGATAGTGCAAGTCCATGATCCAGTCGGTAGTTTATTGGGTCGTCATCTAGACTACCCTGAATTGCTTCAGCGTCTCCGCCTCACACCTTAATTGTCCAGTAACTTCGAGCCTTCAGGACGACACCGACCGTTGGTTGACCAAAAAATTTCTCACGATCCCCGCCTTTTCTCCCGACTTGTGCAGAAGTTGCTGCTCGTCGTGACCACCGTAGAAAGATAAAACGGCGGCACCTATCCCTTGCTATCTTGCGCAGAACTTTCTCCCGCCTCTCTTTCTCTCACACACATACCAATAAGGAAAAGAGCAAACCGTTGCTATCTTGTGGGGGCATGCTGATAGGAACCTAAGATCCATTGACCCTCCTAGAGTCTCCCTTGTCCAGGAAGCGAGAATAACTCCTCGAATAAGCATGTGTATCGTGATACTGGAGAGATAGGATAGGTTCCGCGATAGGAGATTAGGATAGTGGATACTAGTGGGAGAAGAAGAGAAGGACAGCTCCGGAAGCGGGACGCTCGCGCGATGACTCGCGAATATTGACAAGGAAAAGGATGTGGCAGAGACTCTAGAGATCGAGAGAGAGACAATCAGAGACCAATCTCCTGTGAAGGCACGCAGCGGCTTTCGACTTCAGACGATTGACTTCCCTCCCTTCCTCCTTCCCTGTTTAAATAAGTGATAATATGAAACGGCTACCCACCCTCCGTAATACCGTGTCCAGCAAAAGTAGACGAGCTTGGAGGAAAATATAAACTGCGTGAAGAAGATGTTCCTCTCCGTTCTCCCTCTCTCTCTCTCTCTCTCGCTCGCTCGCTCGCTCGCTCATTCGCTGCGAATGAGGAAGTTCCGAGCGGTGGCGGAGAAAGTTCAAGGGGAAGCACACGATTGATGGTGGCGACCGCAAAAATGCCCACCGCCGCCGTGGTGGGTCTTCCTCGATATGTCCCCACGGGAGGTCCTCCTCCAGCGCAAAAGCCAGGGAAAGAACGGAGGAGATGGAACGAAAGTGCACTACGGCTGCCCAGAACCAATGCTCGCGTCTACCCTTAGAAAATATTATTTTAGGAAGATTGACAACTACTGTATCTTTGTCGTGTTGACCCCCAACCGACCCCACCCCCCCGCCAATAGAAATCAACGTTAGACCAACCGTGGCTTCCCCACAATTCCTTAAGTGCCCCGTGTTGACTTTTTCCCAAGGTAGCCCGAAACTTTCAGAAACATTTCCTCTACATAGCAAGATGGCTTACAGGTGATTTAAAATGCACGATTTGTTCGGGATTCAGCCGAAGATAATTCCTTGCGTGTTGGGTAACTCAGCGAAGTGACTTGTGGCCATTTAAGAAGCATGGTCGGTTTAGGACTTAACCATTTTTCCTGAGGCCAGCTAAAAACAGAATGAAAATACCTTAAACCTACTGAAGTACCAATGGCTTTGGGGTTATCTAGCCTAAGAGACAATGACAAATCAAATCTCATATAATCATCTTATTGTTTCTCATCTCGTCGCATAGTGCTTTGCTCATGCAGATAATATGGTAATAGAATAAGTCGTATGATCCTCATTGGTAGTAGAGACTTTTTCTACATTTATTTCCATCCAAAATCATCACGAGTATATGATCTAAGACTAGGGATATTGAACAAGAATATATGAGTTTGTTTTAAGGTACGTGACAATATAGATATAAGATAAAATATTCTTGTGAGTATTATCCAAAAACTAAAAGGGAGGAATATTAGTTCACAAATGATGAAATCCTATGGTGATTAATATACGCACATAAAAGCATTTATCCTCTTGATGGCCTGATCAAGATACGATATTTGATCTTTATTCATTAAATTTGAATTGTCCTTTGTTATTATCAGAAGATATTCGGCGTTGGTTTAACACATTTTCGATTGATTTCTAGACTTTATTGTCGGTTGACTGAATTGGTTATTAAATCGCTTTGAGTTGATTGGTTATGATTCTTGAGTTGAGTTTATTGACGTTCATCGCATTTCACCAAGTTAGTCAACGAACATTGTAGGGGTGAATTTAGAGGATAAGGTCAATGAGCATCCGAGTTGCTTCCAACTTCCCGGTTTAAACAGTTACAAATCACCCACCGCATAGATGAGAGCAACGGTAGACGAGATCAAAGCCAGAGTGATCTCTCAAGCTGAGCGACGTATTCCAAGAAGCTATTAGTTCTATAAAAATTAAGAACCTGTACTTAAGAGTGTGTTGGGAAGGGAAATGATTTCCTCTTTGAGGCCGAACATGGGAAGTTGACCTTTCCTCGTAAGCAGCAAGTGGGGTGGGTCCTCCCGTTGACCCACAGTGAATTTACAGCCGCCACAAATTAAAGTGACTCATAGATGCTTTGCTCTCCAGTCTACTGCGAAAGTCTCCTCTTCATCGGTGGAGGATTCGTCGCTGGACTCGTGGCGCATGAAAGCAGGCCTCTTCTGACCTCTGGCATTCTGCACAGCCTTGGCCTCCATGAGCCTCTTCTTCACCATTTCCACTCTCTCTCTATATTCCCTGTGAGGAATCAAGAGGATAAATGGGGGGCGCTCTACCAGGGGACCATACAGAGATAGAACAAAATATATGGAAAGCTGGGGGAGGAGGCACCACCTCTGCTCCACGCGCTCAAATTCCTGTCTCATCTCGGCAGCATCAATCTGCAGGAGGGGTGTGGATGGATGGTATCAGTACAAAAACAGATAGACACTTGGAAAATATGCAAGCAATGTACAGTTGAAGAACAGGCAGTGATGAGCATTCCACCTCCTCTTCTTCGAGGCGATCGTCCACCTCTAGCAAGTCGTCCTGAATTTCCTTCTCAAACTCCTTGTACGCATCACTGAGTTTGGGAGGAACAAGGTTTTAGAGTTTGAGATGTTGGGTCCCTAGAACCATCAAGTTATGGAGCAGCAGAGAACAAAAAGCAATATAAACCATCTTCAGATCACTATTAATCTGACCCAACAGTATGCTGAAGTAGAAGTCTTCTCAAATCCCAATGCGAACAAGAAACAGTCTGTCCCTTATGAATTACTTGTATATTGGGATTCCTACTATTCTGGAAATATTTTTCTAAATCCTCATGGTCTATTAAGGAAATAATAATAATAATTATTATTATTATTATTATTATTGCGTCATATTCATCATCCGAATTCCAATCCAATCCAAGAACCCTGTTGGTAGTACTAGGAAACAACCTAAAGACCCTTTCATGCCACCACTATGTATGTAAGATCGACCATGGAAACGGAAAGATAGCTAGCTTAAAGTTTTCCTATTTGGAATGAATAGAACAATGAAATCTGCTAGTTTCCAGAGCTTCCCAGCAAAGTACACATATTTCTTAATGCTCTAGAGTGAGGGAGCGGCTTCGAGTCTTTGTAGCAAGAAGATTCTTCGAACTTGAGTGGATTTTTTTGGAAGTCCTAAGATTCTACATTAATGGGGTGCGGCGCAGACAACCAAAAAAAAAAATTAAAAATAGTATGAACCGTCTCTGTGAGGGATCATAGACAACAACGAAAAAAGATACTTACCTGATGTCAACCTTAACTGGTTGGATGCCACGTGCACGGAGATCTGCATCTTTATTATCAAAAAATCCTTCAGGAAGAGCTCCTTTCGCTTGCTTCACCTCAGAGACATCTGTCACTGTTGATGGTTGACTGGGCTGCCAAGAGATGTTCTCATTCATTGCATTGCCGTCATCGAAGAAACCCTCAGGTAGAACACCCTTGACTTTTCTTGCTGTTGGGGCGTCTACCCTTTTGAATGGCTGAGCCATGGGTTCAGACTGCTCACTTGCACTTATTTCCTTGTCGAAGAAGCCATCAGGAAGGGACCCTTTTGCTTGCTTGCTTTCTGAACTACCAACTTTCCTTGATTCCTGATTGGTCGAAGATGATGCCTCGATCTGTGATCTAGTCACGGCGAATTCAACGGTTGAACTTTCTTCTCCACCTTAATGAACAAAAGAAACCGCATCAGATGGTGCAACAGAAGAGCAGATACCCAGATATGCAATGAACGATTGAGATTTCTGTGAAGAAAGTAGTTTGAAGCCTCTGTAATGAGGATCATGCAGGGACATACAAGTGGCATACATATTAAAAAATACCACATTTCAGATGACTCAAGATAAAGTATTCTACAATGTGACATTCAGTCTTGGGCATGGTGCATTGTATCAATCTTGGGTGTTGATATAATTATTTGCATTTAAAATTGGGTACTAAGAATCCAATAATCTGCAGCGAACCAAAGGTCTGGAATTTCTGTTTATAAGATGTTTCTTTTGATCAGGGATTATCTTCCTCTGTTCTAATTAAATTCCCTACCTCCATTGAACTTATCTAAAGGAGTAACTTAGGTAAATGCCACTGGTGACTTTCCATCTTGTGAAATCCTGGTACACTCTTCTTGATTGGAGAAGAGGTCGCCAGGAACTTTGAGAATAGATGTGCCTGAGAGTGAACTATTATGGCCTACAAAAGTAGGTTTAGAAGAAATTAGATAGTAAAGTTGGTTGAGGAAATATAAAATTCACCAAAGATTTACAATTTCACAGGGGGTACTGAATATTGCAAGCCGTCCCATGGATGAAGGGTCCCAACAATCTAGGCTCCCTTCGTGCAGCAAGGAATAGGGATGCAATGGGCAGCAGACCAGACAAAGGAAGCCCTAAGGGGGTAGAGAAGAGAGTAACAGTTGCAGCTTTCCTAATCCGCCAATAAGGGATGAAAAGTCTTGAAAATCCCCTTGATATCTCCAACGCAAGCCTAATGACATGCTCATCTTTCTGGAAAATCTCACCCCTCTTCAAAGAAGATGCACACATGGCTGTTCAAAACGGAGCCCACGTAGCCACCCTATCCAACTTAAAAGAGGTTCACATACCATACAGATGGCGGTTCCTATTCTTTCCAAGGAGGATGCGGTGAGGAGATACCAAGGAGAGAAAGATGAAAACTCATGAAACACCAAGACAAAGACATGGGAGAGATAGCCAAATATTGCATTAAAGTATTCTTTTTCTTCGGTACAACTGAAATGATAATCTTCACGTAAACAAATGTATCTAAACTGTTTTCCATAGAGAACTTGTGACAGTAGCAGTGCAATCGCACTACCATTCAGACTCTTTTGTAATCTCTTGCTAATCAAATTTCAGATGTATAGAAAGGCTCTTTAGGGAAGAAATGTCACTTTGAGTTGGGAAATGGTTACTGAAAGGGCCGAAAAACTATGCTGAATAAACTCAGAAGATGAGCTCAGAAGTGAAGCAACAGATCAGTTAAACTTGAGACGATTCGAAGTGAAGCAAATAAGCTCAGAAAATGAGCACGGAATCGATACTAACAAAACCCTGGAAAATAGATAAGCACTACCTGGAAATGTCATAGCAACAGAAAAACCCTCGTACATCCATACTAACAAAAAAATAAAAATAAAAACTGGAGAAGCATTTTTTTTCACAATTGCTCCACTTACCTATCTTTTGTCTTTTTATCTCAGGTTTATCAAAAAATTCTGAAGCCACTTTAGATGATGGCTGAGGTTTCTCCAAGTCTTTTTGTCGATCTGACTTTACATTATGGTGGTCTCGTGCTGTAGCAAGGGCTTTCACATTCTCAATGGCCTGTAATAATGCACAAACCGCAATGCATGAGCGACCGAATTTCAACAAGGGTCCAATTTTTTTCTACGACAAGCATTGACAAACTGTGTAACCCTATTGACTTCAGAATGACGACATACTTAACAATAAAATAGAAGAATTTCATAGAAAGGAAAACGAAAATTGAATAGAAACAGAATGTCCCACGAGAAACATTGCCAATCTGAGGTGAAAACATATGGAAGAGCTCAATAGCAGTTAAATACACAATTGGAATCCCCGAAAGATTAAAACTAAAATTTTGAATATTAATCACCATTATATAAATGGAGCTCAGACGCCTCAGTTTACTTGTGATTTTTAATACTGTAGAAACTCAACAAAAAAATATGCTCAGAAACAAAATGTATTACCCTTCCCATATATTTTGGGTCAGGTAGGAAGCCAAATCTGATACATTCATTGCTCCTTTCTCTTAACTTTTTATAACCATATATGTAGCATTGGTTTGAAGTTTATGATTACATATAAGTTGATAAAAGGAAACAAAAAATAGTGAAGTATCACACAAGTACTGGATTCCTTCAAGCGATCTCTACTCAACAATGAACCATGCAGCTATTCAAATCGATATCCTTCATACAGCCAAGGAACACTGTAGCACTAACCTTTACCAAATAGAGTTCAAACATGTTAAGATGCACTGACACAACAAACCAGTCATCAAATGTTCAAACGAATAATAGCTAAATAGTTCGTGAACATCAGTTTCAAAACTTAAGTCTGTGGTGACATGAACCATCATCATCAAGGGCCAGCTTCAAGGCCTGAGCGAAAGTAATTATTCAGATCTCCCTTCCAATCTGCTTTTCAACATGACTCCCATATAACTGAACTCCATATGACTCCTCATTACATTCTCCTTATCCAATGTATGACTCCGGAAAAAACAACTGATCTAGCATAATATCTCTATCCATCATATGTCACAAAAACTTTCTCTAACCCAATCAGAGAAGAAGAAATCCTCGAAACCCCAGACACCTGAACAGAGAAATTGGTTCATCTGGCTTTTCTTGCATTTGGTGATTATTAATAACGTCTGTACGGTACAAAGTTGGGTAAGAAAGATAATGGATCCTGAGTAGAGTAAGGCTGATACACTTACGAAATGATTTTATGATGTCAACATCTATTGACACGTGATTATTATGATGGCTAATCTTCATGCAACATGAACTAATAATGCATTTAAGAACCCATCTCATCTTAGCATGCAGCATTGCGGGCAGTTTTATAAATACATGCTTAGCATGCCAAAGCTATTCTTTTGATGAATGTGTCAACCTTAGAGAATGTACAGGAGTTATGCTACCTCCCATCCTCACAGTAAAGACAATTCCATTTTTATGTTCGGGAACTTTAAGAAACTTAGCGTATTCATAACATTTTTATCAGAAACAGTGCTGAAAAGTAAAGAAAATGCGCATAACCAATTATTTTAAATAAAAACATAGCCTAATACTTAAAGATTATTTTATAACATACATACTGCTCAAATAAATAAATAAATTTATTCACTAAAAAGGGAAAAGGTTCCACCTCACGATGCTTCCTGGAAACTTGATGTGCTGGCCAAAGCGATTCAGACTTCAATGTAACATTGCAAACCTTGCAAACTGGTTGATCATATTCATTATACCTGCAATAAGAAGGTCCAGACAGCCATATCTAAGGAAAATCGTCTCCTCATTTGCGAATAAATTTATTATCCATCTAGGAGGATATATCAAAAGGAAAAATGAGAAAAACAAAATTATGTCGATTAAGACCCAGCGGCCGCTCAAACAAGTCTGGCTTTATTCACTTCTATATCAATGCACCTATGAAATACTTCATCACCGAATTTCAACACCATCACTCATTAAGTTGTGATAAATAATAATAACGCATGAATAACATAATCTCTTTCCCCAAAAGAAGCACCTTATACAACGAGAAAGAAGAATGTTCATAGTGAGTGTTTTATACATTTCCCTCACAATTACAGTTAGTGTTTTGACACATTTGTAATCGACTTTCTAGATTTAGAAGTGCAATGCTCAAACATAGTTTCTTCGCCTTTTAAGCAGCTGTAATGCCACAGTAATCACACCAACAGTGATCCTGAGAAAACAAAGACAAACTAGAAGTCTACTTTATTTCCACGCTTGGATTCCGTTTTAAGATGTCACCATTACAAATGTGCCAAAATCATCAGAAACGTGGTGACTCGTTCAGCGCTCGGACTGTAAACCTAGTAAAGAGTATAATTGAGACATCACATCTAAAAAAATTTGATCAAGAATAAATTTCTCCTTCTTCTTAAGATATAATCAGAAAAGGGGAAATTATAGGTTTGGATGCCGTGGTAGAAAGGAAAATGCAATCAGAAATAAACCCCAGAGTCTGAAACACGGCATTCCAGAGAGATCACTGTTTCGGAAGAAGAACAGATTACTACTTCTCGTTAAAAATCATGAGCGCCACCAATAATACGCACACATTGTCTGTTAAATTAGGCATAGGAATTTGAATGAAAAAGAAACTAAAAATACTGAACTTTTTAGTAAAAGCTATGCAAGAAAGTATCACGCCAGAAATTAAATACTAACGGAACCCACAGCTCTCGGCAGGACAAGAAAGGAATGTAAACAGATAGAGCACCTCACAAGAGGAGAATCGATGCGTTTCTCCCGCTTCTGCGCCGCCTCCCTCAGCTTCGCCCGGAACAACGCCTTCTTCGCGTCCATCCCCCCGCACTCCAACACACACCCCCTCCTCTCCAACTCCTCTCTCCGCTGCACCACCACGAGACGTTCCCAGTCGCCTCCTCTCTCTGTCTCTCTCTCCCTCTCTCTCCCTCTCGGGAGCGCTCTGGGAAACGGGCTGGGCCGGTCTATGCTTTCTACAGCCGGGCCAAGGACTCTCTAGCAGTAGAGAGTGCTCCATAACCAATTTTAAAACTTTTTGGATTAAAAGTAAAAATGTTTGATTCGCTAATAAAAATATCATAAACTGAAAAATTCCAATTAAAATATTTCCTCTCTTTGATTCCAACTCCCGCTTCTCCCTCCATCCTATTTTTCCTTGACCCATTGCATTAACCCTATTATTATGATTTATTTTATTTGAGAAAATAGTATTTTTTCACACATTTTCATGACACGTTCAGATTTCTACAACCATATGGGTACATCCTCTCTCTCTCTCTCTCTCTCTCTCTCTCTCTCTCTCTCTCTCTCTCTCTCTCTCTCTCTCTCTCTCTCTCTCTCTCTCTCTCTCTCTCTCTATCTCTCTCTATGTTTCTTATATCTTTGATTTCAATTCCCACTTCTCTCTCCATCCTTTTCTTTCCTTTATTTGTCGCATTAACCCTAGTATTATTATTTATTTTATTTGAGAAAATAATATATTTTCTCATGTTTGCATAATACGTCCAGATTACTAAGCCCATATGGGTAGCTTCTCTCTCTCTCTCTCTCTCTCTAATTTCAATTCACACTTCTCTCTCCAACCTTTTTTTTCCTTGATCCCCTAGTTAACCCTATTATTATGATTTATTTTATTTGAGAAAATAATAGTTTTTAACACATGTTCATAACACGTTCAGATTTCTACAGCCATATGGATACCCCCCTCTCTCTCTCTCTCTCTCTCTCTCTCTCTCTCTCTCTCTCTCTCTCTCTCTCTCTCTCTCTCTCTCATGGGCTTCATAAGAATCTATCCAAAAGCCAATCTTCAAGCTCAAATTGGTTAAGTCCAGCTCAACCAATTGGTGACGATCTCAATTGTGCACATTTTTCAAAGGATTTCACTCACTATTTATGGCCAAGGTGGGTCCCCATTCGAGCCTTTCCAAGAATTATTGTAAAATTAAATTGAGTCAAAGAGTATTCAATGGACGTCTAATTGTTATTGTTCATGACCATGGGTTGCTTCAATTTATGCACTCTTTTCACCTTGATTTTCAAACCAAAAGTTTGAATTTTTTTCCATCATAAGTTTATCCCTCCCTAATATATTTATAGATATCAAAAGTATATCTTATAGGCTTTCCAATGCAACATTTATCTCACAAAATCTATCAAAAGTTTTGATTAATAAGTTTATTTACCTAATCATTAATTTAGGTAAATAAACTTATTCAAGTCTCCTAAAAATAGTGTCAGAAATTTTGTGAAATTTGAAGGAAAAAAGATAGGCTAGAAGAAAGTCTAGATGCTGAGTGAACAAGCTTATCTCCATGATGGCAAGATTGAAATTTCCATATTTTCTTGTATCTGGCCTACACCCACCACTCTAGGAGCTATCATCCTTATGTTTTCACTAATCCTCACAAAGATTGAACCTTTCTTTTTATGTATTTAGCTCTATATAACTAACTATTAATAGTATCACACTTCTCTAACACTACTAAGGCTAGCTCAAAAATAGTCTTAATCTGCCACACTGTTTCTTCGATTTGACCCACCTAATAGTTCATCTATTGACTTTGTGAATCTAATAAAATGAAGCATAAATGCACCAATAAAGTGAAGTCAAATAGAGCAAGTGGAAGAAGCTTTCATGGTTTTGAGGTAGACTACTTTTGACCTAGTTGATTAAAAAAAATGGCTCATTTGAGTAATGGATAATTCTTCATGTCTCCTATGGATGAGAATACTAACACCTAAAAATCTAGAAAATAATTGTAAATAAACAAATGGAAATGTATGGGTTAAATGACAGAAGCTTTTCTTCTAAATAGGATGAAAATGTACAATCTGAGCAACTCTCAAGTAGTTTAGTAAGCTTATGCTTACTATGGAGCACTCTCTCTCCCCTCTAGCTTGTTTTATGTTACATCCAATAGGCCAATCATGAAAGTGACATGAAAATAACTAGATTCTACTAGTACCTTCATGTCAATGAGTGTAGAAGATCAATCAATCTATGATTTGGTGATCAGTTCATAGAAAACTAATGAAAAAATTATGTTTTTACAATAAAATCATTTAGTCTAAAATTATTTAAAAAATTATAGAAACCATCCATTTTTTCAAACATATTACTATTTTAATATTGCCATCATCAAAACCTAGAGTAAAACCAAGTCAAAAGAAAGTAGCTGGTGGCATTAAATGCCACAAGGCCCATCACAACTCATATAGTGACCTCTCTTAATAGGACATAGTCCACAATGGATCTTGATTTTATTTATTAATTAAAACTTAATCTTATCCATACAATGAGAGAGGAGATGGGCTTATGAGGATAACATATTCTATTCTTCTTATTTATGAAGTTACTCATCCTAGTCTTGGATATAAATCTAGGAAATTGACACATTATTGTCCCATTGACAAAGGAGGTTATCCATGTCATAAATCTCTTGAAAGCCCAAGCCAAGCCTGAAAAGAACATGTCAAGTTGGCTAAATTGGACTACCATACTTATTTGACACATCTACTTGTCAAATTACAATGCCCATATCATTTTGGTAAAATATCCTCAACTTTTAATATATAGCATCATAAAAAAAAATTAAAAAATAAAATAATTATTTTTTAAAAAATAGATTTAGATGCCCTTTTCACATCCTAATGGATATTGACATAGGATGAAGGAAGATTTGAACCATGGCTTGCCTTGGTATATACAACTATTTCTCTATAATAACAACCCTTTTCATTTTTAATCCATGCAAAGGAGCCCTAAATCATAAACATAGCCAACATACTCTCAAACCGTCAACTCCACTTTTCTCTCTCTAACCCCTGCCTTCTTTTACCAGTTTGATAAATAAAATAAGAATTTAAAATTAATTTTATTTAAAAATATTTATAAAAAATAAAATTAATCTAATATATTAACACTAATCCAACATAATCTAATAAGCCTCAAAATCCCACCAAATATAACAGTTTTACCTCCAAATTGAGAATAACATTTGGAACCTATTGGATTCATATGAGGCCCTGACTGAGGGACCAAAAACAAATAGGTTCAGGTAGTTTTGAGGGATTCAAAGGCATTATTAATAGAGGCTTCAAGCTTTAAAATTAATTAAACATTTCTACGAGGCCTAAATTATAATAATACCTGGTCACTTCAATGGGCCCGGGTCCAATCATTCCAACAACCCGGCCCCCACAACGCCGAGCTCATCCTGACCGTCAAAACGGATCCGATCCCTGGATCGTACGGAGATCCTTCCATCAGATTCAGCCAATGGGGACCCCACACGCATGTGGCAAGAGTCGGCACTCTGGCTTCTGGAAGCATCTCTATATTTCCACCTGTTTCTCTCTGGTTCTTCCTCTTCCTCATCAGGGCTGCCCTGGTCGATCCCGTCCCCTGAGGTTGATCCAATTCCCGATCTCTCCGGCCACCTTCCTGCTGGCCATGGGAGCCTCCCCCCTGGCCGGTATCAAGGTCCTCCGTCTTGTGGGAGCAGGTATGCGGCCGATGATCTCTGAAGCTTCGCTTCTGTCCGTAAATGCGTCGGTGACTTCATCCTTCACGAAACTTCGCTGTAATCTGTGATGCTTTAGCGTTGGATTTCGAGTCGGCCTTGTGGAGATTGTCGTTGTTGTTGTTGTTGTTGTTGATGATGGTGATGGTGCTCTTGAGATTTGTCTACTTTTTTAACTTTTTACGGTTCGGTTCTTCTTTTTGCGCTGCGCTCGTTAGACTGCCGTGAACTGTCGACGCTTGCTCCCTCCTCCGCCTCCTCGCCCGCACCATTCTCGCGTTGTATTCAACTCAGGTCAGATTTCACCGTCGTTGGGAAGTTCTCTCTGGGATTTCAATTTCTTCCTCGTCTGTGTTCAGATTTTACCCTTCTGAATTTGAAATCTGAAATCAATCTTTTCTGCCTGTTATTCTACTGTTCGATCGATCAAGGATAGCATCTGAAAGATTATCCTCAGGCCAGTGGCTGATCTGAAGCATCGGGGACTCAACCTTCGACTCTGCCTTCTCGAGCCCCTCCAGCCTTCACAGGAGAGGAGATCATGCCAGGCGGAGAGACCGCTCACTGGTGCTACCAGTGCCGACAGACCTTCAGGCTCCGACATGGGAGGGAGCTGGTCTGCCCCCGCTGCCATGGTGGCTTCGTCCAGGAGCTCGATGACATGGAGGGCCGCGGCAGCCCCCTGAGCTTTATCGGCTACCACTCAGGCCAGGAGGACGAGCCCCGGCTGGGGATGGTGGACGCCATCTCCGCCATGATGTCAAACCTGATGGGGACGACCAGAGGCAGCTCCCGAGGGAGGGCAGAGCAGGGGATGGGGCTCGGCCCTCCGCCATGGCTGTGGTTCCAGGGCCAGCTCCCCTCGCGCTTTCCACCCGGCGGCGGCGGCGGAATAGAGGTAGTCTTCCCCGGCGACGGCGTCGGCTTCGGTCTCAGGCGGGGGAACGTGGAGAACTACTTCGTCGGGCCCGGAGTAGACGAGCTCCTCTTCGAGCGGCTAGGCAGGGGTAGCGACCAGCGAGGGCCGCCGCCGGCGCCGCGGGCGGCGATCGACGCCCTGCCCACCGTGAAGATCAAGCAGCGCCACCTCCGCGGCGACTCCGCCTGCCCCGTCTGCAAGGACAAGTTCGAGCTAGGCGCAGGGGCGCGGGAGCTGCCCTGCAAGCACCTGTATCACTCCGACTGCATCGTCCCCTGGTTGCAGCTCCACAACTCCTGCCCCGTCTGCCGCCAGGAGCTCCCCTCCAGCAGCAGCCCCGCCGCCGCCGCCGACCGCGGCGGCGGAGGGGAGCCGCATGGGAGGAGGAACCCCTTGTCCTTCCTGTGGCCCTTCCGCGCCGCTGCCCCGAGCTCCAACAGCAGGTACCACCGGAGCGAGTCCGGGGGAGGAAGCATTGTCCCCGGGGTCCACGACCAGATCAACCACATTAGTTACTCCGATCGCCCCTTTGACTGACGGGGACGACAAGAACTGGTTCAGATCATAGCGAAGAATCACCATCCTCCTCACCGGCAAGCACTTCCGCAAATAGTAAGTAGTGGGTCGTCAGTGTGCAGTGGGTCGCCAATTGTTTCTCTCATAGTTGTGCTTCTCCCCTCATTTCATCTGAAGACTAGTTTATAAAGAGCAAGGTCGGCGCTTTCAGAGGCTTCCCCCCCCCCCTTCTCATTCCTTTTATCTGCTCATCACCAGGTCTGTAGATGAACAACTGTAGAGAGAGAGAGAGAGAAACCAAGAATGGATGGATATAATAGCAGGTGATATGGAAGCGTAAGTCAACAGAGAACAGGAGGGAAGTCAACGAGAAACCATTGTCGCCAAAATCTCACATTATTGGCAAGAAAAAATGGCACAACGGCGAGATCTCCAGAGTCTCCAATTCTGATGAGTTTGCTCAACTGAGCGCCTGCACCTGCCTTCCCCAAGGCTTTACTCATCCCTGCGGAAGATCCCAACAATCAGCATCACGGTTCAACGAGGAGAGAGAGAGAGGGAGAGAGAGAGAGGGAGAGAGAGAGAGAGAGAGAAAGATGAGCTCACGATGGGTTATCCGGCAGTGGGGGCTTCAGGGGGAGCCGGGTCTTGTAGGAGAAGACGATCTCATACTGGGCACCGAGTATCCGCTGGCGCTTCAACCAGAAGAACTTCTTCTGCAGGTCCTCCGACCGGGTCTTGACCACCATGTACAGCTTGTTGATCCTCATCTCGAATTGCTCCCTTGACTTCTTGTCGATGTGTGGCGACCGAAGAACACAGAATTTGACTATCGATCGGGGGAGCGCCACCCTGCTCGTCGTCTCCGAGTCAACTCCCAGAGCGAACCCGAATGACGGGGACCGTCCGATCGCGATGCTGTCAGGCTCCTGACAGCCCATGCACTTCTGATGGATGGCCCCATTCACTGACCCACACCTAAATTAGAACATGGGCATTATAATCTAGGGGGTTGACCTTCCAATTCAAAAAAATCGGGCGGCGGGGTGATAACTTAGGTGAGAAAAAAGATGTTTACTTGGGGCACGTCCAAGTCGATTTCTTCCTCCCGAGGTCGTTGACTTTTGCCCTGATAAGCATGTCTTGTCTGCTTCCCATCCATCGAACATTTTGGGAAAAGCTTGAGCCTCTGCTCCTGTAAAACATTTGACTTCAGGCATGAATGAGTTTATAATCTTCTTCTTCTTCTTCTTCTTCTTCTTCTTCTTTCCTACTACTAGGAGCATTATATGATTCTGATAAGGTAAATAATGCAGAGATTCTAGGAAAAAAGGGCTAAAATGGCTTTAATCACCATAAGTTTGCAACTTAGAACACCATCATCATCAACGGCCAGTTAGTTTAAAAGAATTACGAAAGAAAAAAAAAAGGGAATCAAAAAGCTTGTCACCCGATTGAATGGAAGGGCGGGTTCCTGCAATGAATGAGCGTTGAGAATCAAAGCAAAACGCGAAATTTACTAAATGTGTGTAATATTTTTTAATAGGGTTCATGTTTGCACCTCAAGTCAACTTTTTTCTTGAACTATAAATAAGGATTATAGCATGAAGAGGAACCAAAAAAATTAAACAAAATAATAAAAATAAAAACAAATGGGCATCACCCAGAGGAAGAAACATTAGAAGGATGTAAGAGGAGGATGATCCAAAATAAAAGGCACTCTCACAGAAATACAAAAAATAATACGATTGAATATAAAGAAATTACTATTTTATTCACTCGCCTACCTGATTTTTCATAAAAAAAATATCACATATTGAACTAAAATGGATGCATTTCCTCTTAAACTAAAATACCACGTAATAAATAAAATAGAAATGGGTTGTACGAATCAACACAAAAAATGGTAATAAATTCAGAAAATCTGACCATTTTGTTTCCTCTTTGCTAACTTCTATTCTGTATAACCCTGTACACTCGTTTTATTTGAAGGCTTATTACTGAAAGAGTCAAAGCAATATCCTAAAAGTTAAAGCAATCATTCATCTCGCCCAATCTAAACCTCAAAAGCATCGATGAATCCGAGGCTTTTCATTCGTTCAGATCAGTTTAATGAATAAAATAATGGGAAGCTCATTGTTCGGACTACTTGGATTGAATCAGACGCTATAACAGGGCAAAAACTTACATAGAAGCTCCTTGTGAACAATCTAAAACTCTTTTTTAAGAAAACTGCAACCCAACATTATCTTTGCAATCAAGAAAGCACCCAGACATTCAAATGTTCATATGGATTCCATTCAGATCATACATGGAAATGGACTCTGCACAGTAATCTGAGTCATATACAATAAATCTTCCAGACTATCGGGAAAATCAGAATTTTTGAATATTTTATTTAAAATATAGAATGTAATTAGTAAAATCGTAAACATAAGATAGAATTCATTAATGGGAATTAACCCACCCTTTCTCGGCCGCCAAACTTAGAAGAGAAGCAGAACCACAACTCCTAGCTCCATCTTATGTTCTTAAAGACACAGCGATATGGCAAGAGATTCTTCCACTGCTTTTATTTTCCCCCTCACAATTACTCCCATTTGAAGAAAAAATCAGAAATTTACACCAATTAGGTAACTAATTCCAAGAATAATCTCCTGGTTGTGGCATCTGCAAGATTTTCTTAGAAATAAACAGGATTTCTTTCGACCAATTTCCACCGATTTGAAGACCCGATGAAATCCAAAATAATATAGAAACGTTGGATCTGTCTCCCAAAAGTGTATCAGTCCAGCAAGAAGCAAGGTCTCTTCTGGGTTCCAGAAGACCCAGATCACTCTCGGAGCTCTAGCGCAACAGAACAGTTCATCTCTATTGTTGCATTCGTAAACGAGATAGAAAAAAAAACAAGGAATGAGCGAATGATGTCCGGTGATTCGTTCCAACCTGGTACCCTCCGAGACGGGGAAGTGAGTGCCGCGTGGGGAAACTTCAGCAGCAGCACTGACGAGTAGTGCCCTTCGGTGAAGGGGGGCGAGATCGGACATGGCAGAAGACGACAGCTCCCTCTGCATCGTCCGGTAGATCGACGAGGACCAACCACGTTCACAGCTCGACTTCAACAGCGCCCGAGCTGCCATGTCTTCCTCTCCCCACCCACCCCCACTCCCTTTCAGAGCTGAAAAATGAATGCTTCCGCATACTCAGACCCAGTAGCAGAGAACGAGGCGACGGAGGAACAAAAGAGACCAAGAAGCAGACCTGGAGGCGGCTGAAAGCTGATACAATGTGTCGCCGCCGAGCTTCAACGCGTCCTTCTTAGCGCCGCCGGACAGAGGCCGGGGTGAAAGGGGGCCGCGGCGAGCTCCGACGGCGCCGGGGACTACTATGGAAGCTCAGGGTTTCACAAACCCACGATGATCATGGGTCAGTGATGTACTCACAACCGTTGGATCTTGATCATAGTCAACGGAAACTGATCCGGTTCTAGAGGAGGAGATCTGAAACGATCAAGTCAACTCCAAGGTCGCTGTTTAAATATTGCTAGATAGATTACCAAGTATCAAAATCAACCCACATTCCTTTCTACTCCCCCACCCCCAAATCAAGAACGCCGAAAATCTGTTGACTTACACTAGTTTATTCAATAAAATTCCTATAAAAATTTGATCGCATATTTCACATGATTTTACAATGTACTAACTTTATACTAAGTAAATAATAGGATACAATTTAGTAACGTCTGGTCCTTTTTTTTATCCTCGTTCGCATGAATTGAAGTAGTCTGCATACTTTTCCATAGTTCTAGTGATAGACGGACTCAGTTGACTTTTGGAAACAAAGGGCTTGGTGGTAAGGTCCAAAACCCAGATAAATACAAAGTGGAAATATATTTGACCTCGTGAATTAGTCAACGCTATTTACTATCTCAAAAATGATTCATCATCTTATCTACCCTTCTTAGCCTGTTCTTTTAAATGCAAAACTAGGGGAAAAAAAAGAAGTTTACTCGGCAAGCATTAATGTACTTATCCTGCAAATATGGTCGGCATCGGTCAACTCTACGTTGACTTGCATCATCTAATCCACCGAGTCAATGCCCACATCAACAACACGAGAAGCTTGACACAAAATTTTTCATTGATTGTAGAACAGATGATAATGGCCGGTCAACCCATTTACAAATAGCAAGAACAGATCAGGAACGAAACAAAGAAAAACAAGCAATAAATTCCTAATCTTTTCTGGGAACGGAAGGGCTGATGGGCGCTGTCCGATCATGGCTGGCCGAGCAGAGACGGCCTGTAGAAGGAATGACTCTGGGCGATCTCAATGCGATCGCGTGGATCGTTCATGGTTTCATCTCTCAATGCTTGGAGAATCGCCTGAGACGTGTATTCCCTGTTGAAACCCAATAAATATATGAATATATATATATATATATATACATATAAATATATGGGTAATGTTTTTCGAGATGATGCTACTTAAAAAAAAAGAAGAAATTCAAGCCAATCAAGGTACTCAGCTGCGCAGGGTAGATGGCACCAAAAAAAAAAAAAGAAAAAGAAAAAGAAAAGGAGGAATCAAGAGAGAGGATCACCTCTGGATATGAACATGCAACTATTTTTTTTTTCCTGTTTATCCCTTCGAGATATTCTAATTTGATGAATTAGTCAAGTTTCATTCTTTCTTGATGGGTCTTTGAAGCAATTTAAGAAACCCATAAATACGAATATAAACACATATGTATATATATACTCATATGCATACCTTGTAATCAGTATCTTGTATAATGTCTTGAGGATGGGGCAGACCTCAACTGGAGCGACCGGCTTTTTCTCTTCAGAGTGAATCACATTCAAGCTAGATTGACTCAGCAGCTCGTAAAATGCGCCGACAGCAGAGACACCCTGAAAGGGGAGAAAAAGAGGGGGGGGGGTGGGTGCAGAAAATTATGAGCAAATTGTTAAAAAGACTATATATATATATATATATATAATCCTAGCTTCCAGACTCAGGATTTCATATTAACCCTAAAGACCCAAGTTCATGGCATATAAGGAGATGATCTATATATATATATATAGTTCTAGCATCCAGGCTCAGGATTTCATATCAACCCAAAAGAGCCAAGTCCATGGGATATGAGGAGATGATCTCGAGAGACTGTGAACACCATGAAGATGAGAGAAGTGGACCTGAATCATCCCCTTGCCCTTGATGCTATCACCCATGTCAGGGCTCAGCTCCCCCTTAGCAAGCATCTGCCCATACCACGCATTGCGGCCCTTCAACAGGGTCACGTATGTGTCAGCGAGCAAGGGGCCCGCAAGCTTCTCTGGCTGCTCAGTCAAGAGGTGAGTGATGAAGATCATCTCCGATGTGCAGTGTGCAAAGTACACGGATTTACTGGTGGCACTCTCGTTTGTCAGCGCTGCCACCATTCCTGAATTTTTTTTGATAAAAGGATAATCATCAATATTGGATGAGCCATCTCAAATTATAAATTTTGAGAATGATATTTAAATTAATTTTCTCAAGCATGAATGGCTCAAGATACGGAAGCGTAGGCAATAATAAAATAAATTACAATGCATAATTCGCCTGCTTATACATAATCCTTAGAGAAGAAGAAGAAAAATATAACTCTGCAGAACCCCTTTTTCAATTCCCAAAATCAAATTTTAATTTGCAGGCTCTGATTTCTTTTAACTGGGTGAACCTCATTCGAGATCAAGCAAAACAGATAACAAACTGTTCAAATTAGTGGCCGATTTGGCTGATAATTCGAACCAAGAGAAGGCTTCTTGATGATTTCAGAGGAGGCATGGCGGCACTTTGATGATTTCAAAGTGCCCGAATCCCAATATCGTGAGCACCGATAAGGGAGGGCTAGGCAGCATTGAATACTAGGCAATCATACTAAACCATCATCTAAAATCCAGAAGAGATTACTGCTGCAAGATAAACTGTGGATTCCACAGCAAATGATTTTTTTAAAACAATGGAAATAATAATAATAATAATAATAATAATAATAATAATAATAATAAGATGATAATAACAGCTTCTGCTCAGAAGTCATTCAAACCTTAACCAAAGAGTAGGCATACATTGCAGTCACAATTTTCTTCGCTTCAAAGGATTTCAAAACATGCACCTTGACGTTATACTCTTTGTGTTTAGTGTAAGTTATGCTGGGTCCACTTGCAACATAAATAATATACGAGGAACAGGGGTGAGGATTAATAAAGGAATATTGTAGATTAATTGTGGATATAAATATGCTTTTAGTCACCAGTCAGATGAGAATAAGTTAACACTGCCCCAAGTTTCTTTTGCTTCATCCCCCCTAACATGCTGCGAAAGCTTAACTTATCACAGCTGGAGAATCTCTCCATACCCAAGCAGCTCTTTAAAATCATCTGTGGCCATCAGCCAGTCTAATCTGGATCTTTTCTAGTTTTGGCATCTTCCTCAGAAAGTCAACTCTGACCACCCGCAGAGAGATCCACTGGCAGAAAAATAGCGCCATCAAAGTTCATACCACTTTTAGCAGTTAAAAGAATAAGAGGATCTCACTGTTTCTTTATCTTTCAAAACTGAAGAAACCTCGTAAGAAATAATGCTTCAAATGTCCATCATTAAGACTCGCATGAGATATCTTCCACTTCAATCAAAATAAAAACTTGATTTATTAGAAGAAGTAGCCTTACTTTAAATCTAAAGTTAAGCAACCAGCCAAAAAAGATAAAGATCATTATGAAAGAGAATCTTGATTCATAAGAAAGAAGCAGCCTTGGTACGCTAAATTTGGTATAATTATTTTTTAAAAATAATTTACAATATTAATGAAGAAGGATTGAAGATTTCGATTAAAGGGGATCTTGATTCACAGGAATCCGATGCAATTCTTGTCTCAAATCCTCCAATTAAGACTACTGCTACCCGAGAAAGATTGAGATTGAGACAAGCAAAGAGCAGCGGCTCGTACCAGCACCGATTGCATAGACGTTCTTCAGCCCGCCCATCACTTCATGCGTGACAAGGTCGCTGTTGTCCCACACGATGAAATGAGGCTGCCTCAAGAACCTCGCGAGCGGCTTCCTCCACTTCTCTGCTCCGCATATTCGAGCGTTGGCATACTCTTTGTTATAAATCTCTGAAGCAATGTTGGGCCCTCCCAGATAGAGGATGTTCTCTATTGGGACTCCAGCTGCCATGCAGGTGTAATAATAAAATAAATAAATAAATAAATAAAAATGATATGTTAGAAGGGGGATTGAGTGGGGAGGCAGATGAGCTTCATATGTCATAAAAAGCTCTCCCAGCATGGTAAATTAAACCGCATAATGGATAATATTGAGTTAATTGATGCTGCACTGGAGGTACAATTCTTCACTATGATTACTGTGTGAAGGAAACATCTACATGGGCTACTCAGAGATCGCCCTGGTCAAGCAAAGGAGGTCAAAGGATTGAACAAGTTTTTTTTTTTCTCTTTTTTTTTTTGGTTATGTGACTAAATGTTAAGAGGCAAAACCGTATTTATTGATGCATAAAAAACAAGGAAAAAGGGGATTCATAGCAGACTGAGGAATCATGCAGGCAATCTGACATTTTTATTTTTTTTTCCTATTTTAAGACTTTAGCTCCCCCAGCATTCTACTGGGATAGAGAGTCGTATCCGAAAGTGGCAGGCTCACCCGTTTCCTACAAACATATCATGGCAACATTTTCTACCCTCACCACAGTGAATTTTCAAAAAATGATCACAAAAAAAAATCCATTTAAGGTTTCTTCAATGGTGGCGGAAACTGATTGAATGAATGACGAGGAAATGTGGCAAAATGATCACAAAGACGGACGAACTGTAGATTTTCGACAAAGAACAGGTTAGAGCCGCCGAAGAACAGAAAAAATTGATTTCGAAATGATGGAAATTTCAAATCAGAGAGGAAAAAAGCCTCACTTGCGCGATTAATCATCTGGGTGGGCGTGATTATGCGCGGCGTAGGCTCTAGCTCCGTCTCTATTCCCTTGGCGAGAGAGATGATGATGGGCACGGTGATCCTCTCTTTCCAGTACCTGCTGATTTCCTGGAACACAACGTGGGTCTCCGTGGAGGGCAGGCCGTTGACCACGATATCCGCGTCCCACACCGCCTCCTGCAGATTGGTCACCACTTTCATCGGGCACAGCGGCGTGTCGATCATGTTCAGGCAGAACCCGTCCTTCAAGATCTCGTCGGCGAAGAGGGTCCTGTCCCCGAGCCGCCCTTCGACGTATTTCAAGTACGCGCAGCGGCGGATGAGGCGGCGGAGGACGTCCTCGCGGGAGTTGATGACCTCGAAGAGGTGCTCTGCGGTGGACCTGTCTACGGACCTCCCCGCGCGCCGCCATATCCTAATCTGGACTTTGTCGCGGAAGCTACCGTAGGCATCCTGAAGGAGGGCGACGAAAACGCTGCCCCAGGCGCCGGCGCCGACGCCGACGATCTTTAGGGGGTCGCCGTCGGACTTGCCCAGGAGGCGGCGGAGCTCGTCGACCTTCTCCTCGACGGCGCTGCCGCCGGCGGCGTTCAGATGGGTCCCGTTGGAGTGGGCCGGCTCGTGGTTCCTGTCCACGCTGCCCACCATCTTCCAAAGAGAGAAAAGCTCTGGTTTTCCCCGGCGGCGGGTAGAACAAGCGGGAGGAAGCTCACCAAAATGCTTCCTTCCGCTGACGGAAACCCCTTCCCCTTCGAGGATCGGAGACCCAAGTCGTAGATATAGATAGATAGAAAGTAGAGAGAGAGAGAGGGCTCCTTCCAATCCGGGCTTCAAATGCAGGGGGGTTGCCGGAAAGATCCCGCCGCCGTCTGAGACGGGCTTCGTCTACGATTCAAACCGAATGGGCGGCGGCTGTCGGGTATTGGGTCAGCTGCCCCTCCAACCGGGGATTTTAAAAGGCTGAAAGGGACGGCGGGAGGAAGAAGAAGAAGAAGAAGAATAATCAGAAGAGACAGGTTTGCCTCGTCTGGGAGCACTGCTAAGCCTGGTTATGGATATATCTTCCCCCTCTGGTCGAGGATTTCGCCTCCCCTCCTCGTTTCCGAAGGAGATCAGGGGCGGTGCGCATGAAAAGGAGAGAGATTGGCAGCGGAGGGGAGACGGGTAGTTGGCCTTTTGCAAGTCCGGCGGATGAAGAGGGCGAACCGCCAGCGGAAGAGGCTGCTAGGTTCCGACGGCAGGGCTGTTCAGACCGTGAAGGACGGCACGGGACCTGCATGCGATCCCGAAGCAGGAGAAGGGTGATGAATCACTGTAGGTCCAGAGAGAGAGAGAGAGAGAGAGAGAGAGAAAGGCGGAGGGGGATAAGGCCGGGGGGGAGGTCTCTCTCGGGGGTATCGGAAGCGTGTGGGGCGACGGGGGTTGGGTGGGCTGCATTAAAACGTCACCGGCATGGCCACCACCTTCTCCTTCCTCCCTCCCCCCTCCTCTCTCTCGTCCTCACCTTCGGCCCATAAATGACGGGCTGCTGCCAGCGAGCTCACTCCGCCGCCCTCTCATCTGGCGCCACCTCCATCGATGTAGCAGAGCGTCCGCTCTTCACCTTCCTCCCCATTTCTCCCCCCGGCCCCCCAAAGATTTCGTCGGCAGCCACAACTCCTCGATCCAAACCGTAAATTTTCATCCTTGGAATTTTACTCAGATCTCCTCCAGTAACCAACCCAGATTTTTCAGACCCTGGAGAGGGCAGATGATGCAAGGGGGATGGGGTTGAGAGAGAGAGAGAGAGAGCTCTGCGAGAAGACGTTGAAAAGTCAACCTTCTGAATGTGGCATATAATTTCCTAAAGGTTGTGTTGACCTTCGACGAGTTAAGTATTGTTATATGAATGAGGCTAAATCTCTTATCATATGGGTTGACCACATCCGCACCCTCACTGAAGTGGAGAAGTCGGGTTTCTTCATCTCACCTCTGTCACCAATTCTACTCGCAAAACGCGGGTGAATACCACTTTCTTTTGGAATGGGTCAAACTTTGTCAAGTCAGCTTTTGATGTCTAGCATAAACCTTCCTCCTCGAGCACATTGCACTCCTATTTTGGCGGATGTCTCCCAATCAAGTCAACCCGGCTTTATGAGGATTGCTTCGGGTAGGTGCTCAATCTTACTTGGGGTTGACTTTCTCCCCATACATATAGAAATGACGGTTAGATTACATCACCCATCGGCAGGTCAACCATCAAATAGAGAAATGGCCCCCACTTCAACACGTGCGGGTTCTGTAGAGGGGTGGGCCCCGCACTTCCTAGACGTTGGCCTGACTCAGCGACTTGCATAACAACAAAAAATATAAAATAAATAATAAAAACATGTGGTTGTATTGGTGGGGGAACGTACTCTCTTAGGTTAATTGACTACAGAGGGGGGTAGGCCAGATGGGTCCAACCACTGACCGGACCAGCTGGGCCGATTTGGTCAACTGCGGTTCTGTCTGGTCTAGTCAGCGAGCTTATCCCCCCTTTTGATTCCTGATGGGGATGGATTGGTGGCGACGGCAATACGAGAAACGTGGACTTTTTAAGCTGGAAAGGATATCCCGGAAAACATCCTAGTGATTTTGGGTGTTTAATAAATTTCACATCAAAAATCTTTCCGGAGATTCCTCGCTGACGTCATTGATATTTTGACATAAAACCCATTAGAATAGTGGGTCAGCTGAAAAGGTCCAATTTACACGGTGACCTCATCCCCTCCGGGTCATACCGGAACAAGCTTGGGACTTACTTCTCAGAATTTGTATCAATCTAAATAATAATAGTAATAATTTTTAATAATGATGGCTTGAATTTCCCAAATTTTTATATGGGTTGAGATCTCTTTTTTTAATAATAATAATGCTTGAATTTATCCTAGAAATAAATTTATGCTTGAATTTTGACTTCCCAAAAAATACTAAAACTTTCATTTTTCTTTGTGCTGGAATATTTTTGGTGAAAGAATATCAATCAATTAAACCTAGATGATTGTTATATTGTTTAGCTTTACTTTGAATAATCCCCTGAAATTTAGTCATATTTAGGCCTTGGAATTTTATGGGAATCATCCAAGGCTAATTAAAATGTCAATTTAGTGTTATAATGCTTCAAACAAAATTTTTGACTCTTAAGCGATAATACTCACTCCTAGTCAGCTCAAATCCCTACGATTTGGAGCTTTTTGTGTGGAAGCATGCACCATGGTTGTAGTTAGACAATGGCTAGTTAGTTGCCAAATATTGCAATTATTTGTGTTTCATTGATGGTTTAGATCTTATAAATTTGTGAATTTGAGCTCTTCAATGTTTATCAAAGTCAAAATAAGAATTAAATTGGCCCTTCTATGATTATTATTTTTCAGTCCAAATAAGAAAATATTGTTGAAAGACCAACGTCCCCGAAAGCACTTGACCTTCAACTCCATTGATGCCCCCAAGTTGGCTTCTACCCTAAACATGAAGACTATATGTGGAGTAGATACGTAGTAGGTTGGAGCCATGAAACGCCCCCAACTCCATTGATTTTAAAATGACCTACAAACTATATAGTGGAGACATGAAGTTTTGTTTTTATTTTAAGGGAAAATATGGATCTGTACTCGTGAATAAATCAGGTTAATCATCATATCATTCATTTGTGATGATAGGTATCTCTTGTGAAGAAAAAATTAAACCACTAAATTTAGTCAAATAATTATCCTAGATTGTTCTTTTACCATAGGATATGTCCCTATGTTCTTGATTAGACCCCTAACAATAGACAATCTCCATTGTCATGAAGTATAAGATATGATAATATAAGTGAATCTAGATGTTGGTATATTAATGTGTTCAACTTTTATCACCTACACTCTCTAGTTTGATTTTTCATATAAATTTTCTTGAATAAATAAATATCTTTGTGGTGAACATCCCAAAATCATTAACATATGTCCAGTCACTATAAGATTTAATTAAAATCTAACCAATATGTTAGTCTCCTAAACTTAAACCCTTTTATGATTAGAAAACATTTTGAAAAAAAAATCATGCAATGATTGATTACATATGGTATTATGCATGTTATTGAAAGATTACTGAATTATTTTCAAAACATATGATCCATCATTTGTGAGAAAACTAAAATTCGAAATTTCTTATGTTCATAAATTTAGTCTAAAATAATTTTGAGTTATTTATGACTGTTTCTAGATTAATTTTATGTGATAAATGATAGCTTAGGTTAATGAATGAGTGATGAATTAATTTTAAATCACATGATCTGTGACAAACTATTAGACCAGAAAAACAAAAACCAGAAAAATAGAGTGATGAGGTGAATTGTAGAAATAAAAAGGGGGAGGAGAAAAATTTAGAGGGAATTCAGGACCCACATTTAAAGCCTCATGGACAATGACTGATGATCATATGTTAAGGGATATTTTGATGGGGAATAGAAAGTATAGATTCCCAACCCAAAAATTTATTCTATTTAAACCTGAATTTTAGGCTTCACCCAATTTCAAATCCATCTAACGTAATTCATCATAACCTTCAAATGATAAGAGAAATGATTTGAATTCTTTGTGATGAAATTTCAACCTTCGGTATCATCTACCTTAGTGACACTAGCTCCAAACCATAGATTTCATATCCCACTCTTTAATGGTTATAATCTCTCATTAATTTCAACATGAGCTGCCATCAATTTTTAATTAATTAAGTTCCAACTGAGTTGACAACTTTCTTCTATAAAAATTTGATGTGAGTCATCTCACTTTAACTAATTTTCTTTTCTAGAACTCGAGCTATCTCTAGGAGTCGTCTCTTGTCAAAGTATATACCTGAAATTTTATACGAGATCTATGTTTTACCATGAAAACAGTCCTTAGCTCATGTTACTATAGTGATCCATCTTTTTCCAAGAACTCCATGTGATCTTAATTTTTAATCTCATTCTCCCCTTGTTCTAGCATTATGGCTAGCTCATCAAATTTTAACCGCTCTCTTTGTTGCTCATCAAGAGAGAGAAATAACCAATTAATAAATTTTAGACTAAAATGATAATCTACCCCAAAGTAGATCATCATTACTTATTCAGATGAAGAAACCTAGCTAACATAATATTATTTTTCATATGAAATCCTTGAAAATCCCTTTTCTGAGAATCCTGAAATTATTGAAAATCAACTACCTATCAATGATAGCAATACTTCAGAACTACCAATCACTTATTACTTGCTTGAATCTGACTTCCAGACCCACAATTTAGTTGGTAAATCTGTCTTATATCTAATTACAGGACTGAATGGTTACCAATCATTACCACAAGGTGTCAAATCTATCCAACTCTAGTTAATGAATTCTTACAAAACTTCTATATCTTGAATGACCTACTCATTACTTACCTTTGAGATAATACTTATTCAATCATCTCTTAAATTGTCAGTGAGGCATTAGGAATTTCAAATGATATACTTTCATACACCTCTGAAAACAAAGAATACATTATAACTTGACCTCAAAACCATGAATAAGAAAGAGGATTTATAGGATTTATACCAAATGATATCTCCATGAAATGGTACATCCTTGAGTTTTAAAAAATAGTTTTCTAACTTCTATTTTCTTTTTTCTATAGTTTTATCTTTGTCGTCAGATTTTTCAACATTGTTTTCTTTCTTTAGCTTTCTTAATTCAACTTTTGAATGAACGCTTTCATTAGATAGTTCCACTATCTTGTAATTTCATATTTCCATGTATTTATAATTTGTGTCTAGATGTTCAGACATGATTTTCATTTATTCCTTCAATTTTGTGATCTCATTTCTAGATTTTCTATGACTTGCTTTCTTTTTTGTTAAATCATGAAGTTCATAAAGTAAATCTATTAATTATACTTTAGATATTTTTTCATCATCTGAATTATTTACCTCTAGCTTGTGAGTAGCAAAACATATATTTTCTTTTGAATTCTTCTTTGCATTTAGATGAAAGAGCTATCTTCATCACTCTATGTTACTATCATTACTTTCTTCTTTCTCTTTGATAGTATAATCAAAATAAATTTCCAATTTTCATAATATTTTATATTCAAAGAAAATCTTCTATGTTTTGGATTTTTCATTTGTAGTAGGAAATTTTTAGAATTTACTTAATATTTTTCTATTTCCTAGCTTAGTGAAATTTTCCTCAATTTTTTTTGTCAATATTGCAATATATACTTCATCTTCCTCCTCTCCTAATTCTCCAAAGTCATTTAAAATTTCAGTTGACATTAGAGAAACAACATTTTTTATGGATTTTTGTATTCCAACTTCATCTTTTCTTAACCTGTTTCATAAGTTATTAATGATCCTAGTAAATCATCTAGGGATAGTTTAACTAGATCCCTAGACTCATCAATAGTAGTGACTTTGGTTCTTCAACAATGAAATAGTGATGCCAAAAAAAAATTATTCATGTCTTTTACTAGAAAGGTTATTTCTAAGTTTTTTAGAGCGTTTATAATGTTAGTAAACTTGGCATACATCTCCAATATAGTTTCATTCTCATTCATTGTGAATATTTTATATTTTCAGACCAGCTGATAATTTTTTATCACTTCACCTATGTGTCTCTCTCATGAGTCTTTATTTAACTCTAGTGATTCTGCCATAATAAGCTTTCAAAAGTGATAATCTATCCCTTGGAAAAAAACATCATGTCCTTCCAAAATTCATATCTCAATCTATTAAATAAAGGTGGTCTATGGACTGAGCTCCCTTTTAAGATAAATTTCTCAAATATTTTTTTCTAAGATGTGCTGACCATTCGATCTATTTCTCAAATAAATTTATTTCTTATGTATAGATGTTGCTTTGATACCACTTGTTGGATTTTAGCCCTCACTTGGATCAAGAAGGGGGGTTGAATTGATTAACTTCTATTTTATTTAGATGTAAATTCTAGTGATGAGGCATAATGGTATTCTCCTTCTAATCTTTGGTTCTTTAAATCTTAAGATGAAAAAATATGATTTGACCTCTTGTCTAATGATTTTATTTAGATGTAAATTCTAGTGATGAAACATTTTTATAATGATTTGACCTCTTGTCTAAGTCTACTCTTTAGGAACAATCTTTGTTCTTTGGTTTCAAAAATATTAAGAGTTTAATCACACCTGCTATATACATGGTTCAGCTCCTAAAAGTTTCTTCTAGACTTATGACTCTGTGAAATAAACAACTATTTAATGGAACAATTCTCACAAATTATTAAATAAAATTTTAATCTCACATTATGTTTAACCGTCATAATAAATATGAGATGATTTCACTATGGGTTGATATTGCTAGGATGATTTCTTAAAAGCTTCCAAAAGGATTTCCTTGATAAAGGGAGAAAAGCTTGATAGCTTGATTAAGTTGGCATCTTCTCATTAGATTGCTGGCTGTTGATGGAAGTCTCTTTAAATTTTGAACAAGTCAAGGTGGGTCCTTGTTTGAGTAATACTCCTCAATTTAATACTTTCAAACAACTTGACTTGTTAGCACGATCCTCATGATTTCTCACTTTGTTTTTCTACACATAAAACTTAATGTAAAGTTGGAGGTTGTTGAGAAGATAAGGATAATCAATCTCTATTAATATGGATAAAGAAAATAGTTGTATTTATAGGTAATAGTGTATGTAATTATTTTCATATTTTTGTGATTTTTCAACATCTATTTTCTCTAAAATAAACTAAATTCAAATAGTTTAGAGGCCAATACGTATCCATTTAAATAGTCTGGATATCCTAAAGTGAAACCTATATATGATCTTTTAACTTATTATTTTTCATATCTGAATTATGCTAGTTCATATCAATCCACTAAGGATTTGATATCATGAGCCTAGAATAGATAAAATATTTCTAATAAAATATAAAAAATAATCAAAACTAATCTGAATCACCTCAAATAAAATGCGATGTCCAAAAACACATATTATCAATGATATCAATATTTTTAATCACAATTTGGGTGATCGAAATAATTAAAAATATTTTTGATATATATATATATATTTGATAACGTCTAGAAAATCCTCTTTGACAAAAATGAATAATTTGAATACACTATTAATTTGACGTCCAAATATTTTGAAAACTAATAGTGTAAAAATATGGGTTCATAGATGGCTGAGTGAGCTTTAATAATCATATTTTACTTCACAAAATGTCATTGATTTGAGTGCCTGAATCACTTCATTTCTTATTGTTAAAGTTTATGTAAATATGTCATTTTCACAATAATATACAAAATAATCATTTCATATGATGAAATCAATCAATTAAATTTTTTTAGCACCAGGGATAATGAATATACTAAATGAATTATCATCTGAATATTTAATTATATTATTTTGGGTTATATTTGAATACTTTCATGTTTAGCCTCATTTGATATATATTCAAAACTAAGCATAATTCGATATTTTTATTTGATCATATATTTATTTTTCATTATCAAAACAATCACGTATTTAATACTACAATATTATGAACATTTAAGTGGTAACAATTACATATTAATTTCTTTCTCTTGGTCCTCAATCTTCTTGTTGTGGATGCATGAAATATAGGCATTGCATCTCAAAAGAGTACATGTGGAAGGTCATGTAGGTTCCCACTAAAGAGGTTATCTATTTCTTAGCCAAAACATGTTATTGGATAAAATATTTTTGAATAATTTTTTTTAGGGAATAAACATGCACATATTCCATACATAGTTGGACCCTTCTTTTAAATAAATAAATATAGTATAAAATATATTAACCTATTTTTAGATTTTTAATCACACTAAGGATACCTTGAATTGATATACTCATTATTATTTTTTTATTTAGAAATAAAGCCTTGTAAAACAAAACCCACATTGTGGAGCATGCCATTTATCCAATATACTCAAATAAAGTGTATAAAAACTATCCTAATCAGCAATAAATTGAATTGGCTTGAACATACATTTCTGAACATTGTCAGGGTTTCATGGTTGACATAAAGCCATGAGATGATGTGATCCTATCATTAAAGTCAAGGCTTAAAGCTCACATAAAGCCATGTGAGACCCATAGTTGAGATGGGCGGAGGTAACAACACCCAATTTAATGGGCGTTGACCAAATTGTGGCTGGCTAGAGGGGCGCCCTAATTGGCCAATTAATGCCATAACTAAAAGGTTGGGAAAGGTGGAAAAGGGGGTGATTTTAAGCTTGGGTTTTGGCTAGGCCTTGGTTGAGAATGGTCTGAGCTTGACTACCCTATTTATGGGCTCCGGGTTCGACCTTGTCCATTGAACCTGGTCTTTATGGGCTTTTAGGTGGGCTGGCTTGGCTGGAAGGGAATGTGAATGTGAGAGTGAGTGAGAGAGAGAGAGAGAGAGAAGAGAGAGAGAAGAGAGAGAAGAGAGAGAAGAGAGAGAGAGAGAGAGAGAGAGAGAGAGAGAGAGAGAAGAGAGAGAAGAGAGAGAAGAGAGAGAAGAGAGAGAGAGAGAGAAGAGAGAGAGAAGAGAGAGAAGAGAGAGAGAAGAGAGAGAAGAGAGAGAAGAGAGAGAGAAGAGAGAGAGAAGAGAGAGAGAAGAGAGAGAAGAGAGAGCTGAGAGCGTGTGGGTCGTCCAGCTCGTCTAAAGGCGTGGTGCCAGAACGTGCTGGTTTTAAGGCCTTGAAGGGAGCCAAGATCTCTCTCTCTCTCTCACTACATCTGAAATTGTTACGTACAGATCATCTCCTTTCTCTCTCTCTCCCTGTCCAACGCCCTGAATGGTACTGAGATCTTTTTCTCTCAAACGACCATCCTTCTCTCTCTCCCTCTCTCCATTACCTTGTAACGTGCTGAGACTTGCTCCTTCCCGGTCCTCTCTCTCTCTCTCTATCCCCCAGTCCAACGCCTTGAAAGGTACTGAGATCTATTTCTCTCAAACGAGCATCCTTCTCTCTCTCCCTCTCTCCAATGACCTTGTAACGTGCTGAGACTTGCTCCTTCAGGGTCCTCTCTCCCTCTCTCTCTCTCTCTCCCACACACACACGCTGCTTCTTCGTCGGAGCGGGCGGGCATTGCAGAGGAGGAAGAGGGAGCGTGGGCAAGATGGTCTTGAGAAGCTTATGGACGATTATAGATCACCCGGAGGACTTGATGCCTCTGGTTAGGCTGAAGATGGCGGTGGCGCGGATTGAGAAAGAGATCCCTGCGGAGCCTCACTGGGCCTTCTGCTACGGCATGCTCACGAAGGTCTCTCGCAGCTTCGCCCTTGTCATACAGCAGCTCTGCACCGAACTCCGGAACGCTGTAAGACCTCCCGTATCCACTTCCTCTTCGTAATCCTCTTGTGTGGAAGGACAATCAGAGCCTATTTTGAAACATCCCATTAGGGGGATGCTGGTCTACCATTTTTAGTTAGAACTTCGAGAGGTAGAGCATGCCAGCGAGCCACTGGAGTACCAGACGATCAAACTTTTATTTAGAACGTCGTGAACTGTTAAAAATGCATATGGATTAAGGGGATCGATCATCTTTGGAAGAGGTGCTTATCAATTTTTTGATCATATTGAGCCCCACTTTTAACCTGGCTGTCTGGAGCTTATCCTTTTATGATATGTAGGTAGCCTTCGCCTTGGTAACCTAGCTCTTACAATACTATACTTGCGCTGGGCATTTTTGAGATTAATCCGTGAAGGTTCTGGCTCTGGCAAAGTAGATTCCAGGCTTTTGAAAAGGTCGGACGGATTTCTTGGGGATATCTCTGTGGTTTTTTTTTCATTGTACTTGTGTTTGTATGAGTGAAGATTTGGAGATTCCTAAATCGGAACTGGCTCATAAGAGTTGAACTGAGGCAGCACATGTTGCACTAGGAGAGGACTAGAGTCTCACAGCGTCTCAAGGTTATCCATTTATTTGATTAATCATACACATTATGAAGTGCTTCCAAAGAAATATGGGATAGATGATTACAGGGTTTTCAACTTTTGGGAAATTGAACTTAAACAATGAGCATCAAATATGAATATGTTGTCACGTCCAAGAAAGATTTACTATGGATACTCTTCTAGGAACGATCTTATATGTTCTGTTTGTGGTGTTTCACTAGCTATTGACTGTCATTTTTTTGAGGAACTGACACTTTCTTATGAATTCTCAGTTCATATTGGCTACATCATACATGTGATTTTAAGTGAATTACATTGTACTTTTAAAGTTCAGCCTTTTATGTTAATTATTCTTTTTATGCTTATTTATTTTGTACTGCGTTATAATCAATTTGATCTAGCTCCTGAAATTTTACAGGTTTGCATTTTTTATCTAGTTCTCAGAGCACTGGATACCGTCGGTATGTTACCAAAATTCTTTGAGCATTGCTTCTATTTATTACAGTGACCTATTTTTTTTGCTTCTGTCTTGATGATATGCTAACTTCATCAAAAAAGTGGCACTCTATAATGCATCAAGAAAATGGGTTTCATTTATTTCGACCTTTAATTCCTAAAATGTGTAATTGAATTTATTTAAACTCATGCAACTTTTTGACCAAAATATTTTCTGATAAATAACTTTTTATTTGTTATTGTCTTGATAATATGTGCTTGATTCTAAATGTTCCTGAGCACAGCATTTATTGTGGATAGCATTCTTCATTGTCTAAATGTCTTATACAGTTTCCATTTGGACGGACATTCTTAGTGAGTGGTATCTGCAAGGAGTCGGGGAAGTTTAGCTTCGATCCTCCTATATTGCAATGTGAGACTAATCATAGAGGATATTCAAGGATCATGAAAAGAAAACATAGGGTAGAAAAAGTAGTATTGGATGCAGTTAAGTCAGGGGCAACAATGCATAAGTTGAACTACCAAAACTCAGTGCGCGAACTTCTTTCAAAACAAGAGAGTAAAGTAACAGGACGAATGGCCTTCACAACAGGGTAACCAGAGAGTTGAGAAATGGGAAAACGATATACTTAATAGCACAGGAACAAGAAAGGTATTATAAGAGTAGTTTTATTCCTTGATTTCTGTGGGTTCTTCATCCACTCATATTTAACTATTCACCCAAACACCAGATTGTAAATTGAATCGGGATTCGTCCCGACATGGTCTTGAAAAATTGTCAGACTCTTTCATATTTGCTTGATAAAATCAAAGAGCTTCTATTTCGTATTTTTCAATTATACCTTATCAATTTAAATATGGAGGTTCGTACCAGTGCAGTGTTTTTAAGTCTGGTGGATAGAAAGGGCAAGAGCACCATATGGAGTTGGCAATAGGAAATACGAAGCTAAAACTGGAAAGTGGGCCTGATCATGTGACGACATTTCCATTGTAGTGAAAAGCTGCTGACCTTAAACAACCTACAACGGCTAGGAGCAGCTTACGAGAACATTGATAGTGTGTCATGGTTTGATCTGGTTTGATCTAATATTGTGTGGTTGTTTGACATTATAGTTTAATTAGCTGCAAGGAGACTAATTAACTTTTCTGGTTAATGTCACTTTTTACTTTCGCCTATATAATCTTGAAGATTGAGCTTTTTTATCTTTTTTCTTTTGATATTTTTTTCAGAGGATGATACAAGTGTACCTTCTGATATTAAAGTGCCTATCCTTCAGTTATTTCATCAACATATATATGATAAGAACTGGCATTTCTCGTGTAAGGACTCTTCTATTTATTTTTGTTTTCTATTCCGCGTGATTTATTAAGGCATGTTTACGTTGATGAATGCCTTCTAGCCCGCTTTCATTTTGAAGCTAAACATTTTAAAATGTTACTTGAATCTTTTGGCCTTTCTTTTACTTTCCTTTCTGGAGCCTAGTCTGACACAATCTGTATATAAATGACATTGTGAATTTTATGGCTCGTGACATTTCCTGTTACTAAAATAAAATCGTGGTTATTTAAATAAAAAAATAATTTAGTTTGAGAGGTCAGTAGGAAGTCAGATTAAACGATGACTATACCTTGAGTATTTGTATGTTCATGATAAGCATTCAAATATTAATGGATTGACCCAGTCTTTATCCAAGTCTTTCATTTATGAATAAAGAGCAGCCATTATTGGCATTTTCTATGAAAGAAAGTTACTAATGTACGACTGAGAGGAAAAGGATGAATAAGCGAACCGTTCACATATTTCTTTAGACTTTATATGAATTTTTATGATGATTTTTGATGAGTTGTAAGTGGATTTCGTTCTGTAAAGGAATGATGGAGAAAACGGATGTTGACGGTATAGTGGGTCTGATTAATTTTTAAGCTAAACATGGGTGTTGTAACTGATGAGAAACGTTTGTTTTCGAATATATTGATGAAGGATCAAATCTCCTGATTGACTGAGATTTAATTTCTGATGTTTTTGAGAGTGCATTATGGAGATGTGGCTTCTTGGGAATAAAGTCTATCCCATAAAGAGATTTTTCAGAGTTTCATGGTTTGTTCTCAATGCTATCTTTAAATTGTGGCGTTGTTAGCTTCATTATGTTTTCTCTCTATTTCCTTCGGGCAAAGCCCACCACGTACTCAGGTGTCAGTGCTGTTTTTCGTAAAAATACTCCAATTCCTGACATGATGGCTGTTCTCATTGGTAATATTCATTTCCAATTGTATGGAAGCCATTTTTCTGAGATATATTCCTGGTTTTCTTTAAGGAAAAATCTGCCTCTTGCTACTGAAGGACAATTGCTCTGTTTAAAATGTATATCTCTTACACTAATATATGCCATATTGCCTGATGCCCCTGATTTTTTGCTTACATTCTAGGTGGCACAAAAGACTACAAAGTTCTGATGGATAAGTTTGATTTGGTTTCAACAGCCTTTCTAGAGCTTGATAGAAGGTTGTTTCTGTTGTATTCGTTCATTTCTGGTCATGTGTAGAATGGTTACTTTCTTTGACACTATACTGTCTTTGTTCTGAAGTTCATGCCATTTAAATCTTGGTAGATGTCATTTAGTTATAATTTATTTTACTTCCTTCAATAAGCATTCAAGAGTGTCAGTCTCTGTAATGTCATCTGTTGCCTTTCTAGAAACAAATGCCTATTAGTGTCAATTTTCATTCCCTCTTCCTTTAATAGAATTAATTTCCTATTAGAGTTAATATTTATTCTAAAATTTTGTCTTTCCCTAATCTAAAGATATACTTCGTTCTATAAAATATATCTTCAAGTAAATGATGTCAAGACTGTGTGGATTACTACTAACTCATTTTTAATATCAGAATGTAGTTTCCTAAAACTTTAAATCTCAAAATATTAATGAAACTCCAGGAATTTACGCGAATCATATTCATCTTATGAACCGTTTTAGTCTAACTTTTGGAATTAATGCGTCAATTCTCTAGTTGTTTTATAAATTTGTCTTTTAGGTTTTCTTCAATTTTCAAATCGAAGGGCACCATCTTCATCCCCTTCACCGATGTTTGTAAATAATTGGAAGTCATTTCAAACTGTTTCAAATCATCTGTGGCATTAAGTGATGCAAAATATTTATATTTTTCTAAATTGGAGAATACAGCTACTTTTGCAAATATGATTTTTCATCAAGCAACTCTTTTTCGTTACATTGAAAAAACCATGAAGAATTTTCTAGTTGAACCACCAAAATAGATTATTCTCTAATTCATCTGGAATGATGGAAAAGAGTTCGAAGATTGCTTGTGGATTTTTACACATTTACAGATGAATAGCAACTGTCCCCATTTGTAAGCATAACCCAAGACAGAGTTACATGACTCTGACTGGCTCACATTTATTGCAACGGTTTTTGTGCTACAGCACTGGTTATAGGTGATTTGGGCCTATTCGTTTGTTAATGAGCTCAAATAGTTTCCAAGCCCTTTGACTTGATCCCTTCTTTTACCCACATGGCTGATTCCTAGATGCTTACAGACTTGGGATGCCCAAGCTGAGTTAGCCCTTGTTGAGAATGAGCCGGCAAGTCTTATTTCAAGCATAATCTCATAGACGAGGATTATTGCTCATCTGTACTACTGGTTGCTTTCCAGTATCTATTGCATTTTGCATTGTTGATTATGTTCAATCTTCCTGGTTGTTATTGTAACCTGGCTCATGGGTTGATTTTCAGCTACCAAGAAGTGATTGAGGACATTACCAGACGAATGGGTGCAGGAATGGCGAAGTTCATTTGCAAGGAGGTGACCCTATAAGTTTAGATATAAAGGAAATTGATCATATCAATGAAGTCGCTGAAAAGTTTATTATAGGATGGTTTTCACCTGGGATATAGTCAAGGAGAAACTTTCATTTATAGCATCATATCATAGTCTTAACTCCAAAAATTTACGATTGAAATATAAATATTAACATATGTTATATTGTATATTTTCATCGTGCTTCAGAGTTTTCTTTTAATGCGTCTTTGTTGATATTTTTGTGAGAAAAATCTACATAGGTTTTGGGGCATCATCATGTGGCTCAGGAAAATTCAATACTCATTTTTCTCCAGTTCGCATGTGATTCACCCTTGGATGCCTTGATCCATCAAAAAATAGCCAGTCCTTGGCTGATCTAAGCTGAACTGGGTGATTTTTGGATGCGCCATCATGAGTGAAATTCCAGGATGAGTCACCTCTTGAATTGGGTTAATCCAGGAAAATCAGTCTTGTAGATCAAAATAGGATGGGGAAACTCCATATGAAAATCAGTCATAGAAATCTGTTTATTGCAAATCCTTATTTCACCATGGTTCTTCTTGTTGGACGAAATTCACTGCTTATAGATATTGCTCACAAGAATGATGTCTAACAAAGTAGCAATTCAAGTGATTAGTATAACATTATTTAATTTCCTGAATCCACATTTGCAGTCCAATGAACCTTATATTTATTTTCTACAATGATTATTTTTCACGAAATTTATCAGATCTATGCTGAGATTCATACACTCAACTTCTCTTGTTAGCTCCCCAGTTTATCAAACCAATGCGGAGAGTTGAGCATAGAGAACAGTGGGGAGGTGTACAGGTTTGTGTAACATGTTAGCTAGGGGAAACTTTCTCATGCTGATCCTTCAGAAAAAAAATTAGAAAACAAGAAATTTGCATAAGCTGCGTCAAGTAATGATTCTTGCTGGTAATATCCAAGGCATTCAATTTATTACCTTTATTAAAATGAATGAATCCTTGGGCATGAGACAAGGACTGTATTATTATGTTGTACCTTTTCGGTTTTGATGAAATATTTATAATATAACATTCAAAATTCTAGGTGCATATTATCAGGATTTCTCCCTTGAATCAGTCAGATGTATTGCAATGACTGGGACGTCTCATGGATCTCATGTGAGTTGGGGTTGATTTAAGCTACATCATCCTCAACGTGAGCAATGGTTCATTTGAGCCAACGTTTTGAGAATTATGATGTGCTGGTGCTTTTTGTTTCCTCTTCAGTTTTAGATGCAATTTTTGCTTCTTGAGGGTTGAATGGGATTGGTTGCCTTCTAAGTCTTTCTCTCACTCTGTTATAAATACTTATTCTTTCTATGTAGGTGGAAACTGTGGAAGATTATGATGAGTATTGCCACTATGTTGCTGGTCTAGTTGGCTTAGGATTGTCAAAGCTCTTTCATGCCTCTGGATTGGAAGACCTTGCATCCGATTCCCTGTCCAATTCGATGGGTTTATTTCTTCAGGTGTTGCTATAATTCATGAAGCCATCTGATTTCATGTGAATAAATGTTTTTGTAGTTTCTTCTTCTTTGCATTTGCATATTTTTCATTGTCAAATTAATGCACTATTGCTATCTGAAGAAAACAAATATCATTCGTGACTATCTGGAAGACATAAATGAGATACCAAAATCAAGAATGTTCTGGCCGCGACAAATTTGGAGCAAATATGCAAACAAACTTGAGGTGCATTGCTGTTCTCTGTGTCATTCTATCTGTGGTTTCATAATTTTTCTACTGAAGGTGCTGTAGTTTTCACGTTGGTCCAGTGTGCCTTCATATAAATTACAGTACAGTTCTGGCCTTCAATACTTGGGCTTACTTCCTTTTCCTATTTGTTCACTTCAGGACCTCAAATTTGAGGAGAATTCCATAAATGCGGTGCAATGCTTGAATGACATGGTCACCAATGCTTTGATGCATGGAGAGGATTGTCTACAGTACATGTCCAATTTGCGCAGCCCTGCCATCTTCCGCTTTTGTGCCATCCCACAGGTAGAAAATGATTCTCAGCCATTATGATGGATGATCCTATTATGTTTTGTGGTTGAAGTCCACTAGATCCCCTCCCCAACTCAATGAATGTGGAATCTGATTGCTATGCTTGACTTGCCCATGCCAGTCTGATCGAGATCGGGAATGGATCCAATGAAGTGGATTTGAAAGGGTAAAAAAGATATAAGATCAATTTCATCAAGTGGCATTATATCACACGTTTATTTGAGGATACAACTAAAATACTTTTAGAAAAGTAGCTTTATTAAATAGTTCTTTTACATGATCAATGAGCTCCTTCTGCCTGTTGCATGTGTGGGGATGACAAATGGAATGGTAGCACGCTGGCTGCTACAACCGGCAATGATCAGTGAGTTTGGCAGGTCGACCACTGCCAAATACAGTGGTACTGCAATGGATGACTGGTATTGGGTCACCCGTTTTGGTTAGGGATTGGAATCACTCAACAAAATTGAATTCGTTACTTCCCAAAAACTCTTGATTGTAACTTAACTTTCTGGAACTTTAATATGTAGCTATTAACATATTAGAAAACAAAGGAACTTTGGATTTGCCTTTTCTCTGAGGTCCCAATACAGTCTCAATGTGTACTTGCTACTTTTATTTCTGTTATCCGCGGGTTGTGAGAATGATATATACATTGCAATAGGTAATATCGTTGCTATTTCAATGAAGAATAGAGATTGGCTGTATTATCGGTTTAAGTTTTCTACTTAGCAACTAATTTGACATTCGAATTAAAATCAGTGTTCGTTGTGCTCTAAGGTAAAAAAAATTAGAAAGACATCTAGATGGTTTTCACTTGGAAACTATGAAGATGCTCCATTGGTTTTCTAAACTTGGAAATTTTCTCTCCCTCTCCAATAAGAGGTGCATAATTTGCGTAACTTGTTTTATCATTCGTTAGTTTTTCCTGGACGAAGAATGGAAGTCCAGTCATCTTAACCTTCATGTTCATATTATTGGTGGGCAGCATTTTCGTTCGGAGATTTACTGTTGGGTTCTGAGGAGGGCTATGCATCTGACAGACCGCACCGTAGTTTTAAGCTTTTAGGATGTTAACCCATGTCTGCATTGTCCTTAAAAGAGCCACCGAATAAGGGTTGACTTCATGATGTTTTATGGCCCACGTTAAATGTTTGGTATGCCAAATCCTGTGATGGATCATCATGCCATCTGCAATCTTATTTTCGGGGTTTTGTGATGGGAAATGCCAGTGGCTTTTTCTTTTTTTAAGCGGTGACTATGTTCCCCACTTTATTGTCCAGAAAAGTTGGGATATCTAGGGTTGAATGGACCTGAAATGAGCCAATTGTGGAGCAATTGGCTGATTTTGTGGTCTATCTGATAACTCTTGGACTATAGAGATTTCAGTGGAAGTGCCATTCTTGGTGGAAGAGTATAGAAGTGCAGCTGTCTGACAGAAGTGGATAAGTCACTGAATCTGCTGACGAGTGTGTTCACCTCTGCTGCTGTTTGCTGCTGGCAATATCATCCTTGGTTTGTCCACAGCCTTTGTGCTGAATAGTAAAAGAAACTCCAAGCTAATTTACATTGACAAAAGAAATGGAAGCTGATCATTCCTGTGGACTTTAAAATGGAATATGGTTGGAAAGAAATAGAGAGAGATAAGGGAAATGCTTTGAACTTCAAGATACTTAAGATACCAGTAAAAGTTTACTTTTTGGCTTTCCTTTGATATTACTTGTTCCCTTGTAAGCGTACCAATGGAGAGGCTTTTTTTGTTGTCTTTTTCTCCATTTCCTTTTTCACAAATAGGTGGAATTATGGTATGTTTTTTTTTAATTTGTAATTTCCTCATTAGCTGGAATCTGAATCTGTGTGCCCTGCCCTTATCATGTTTTGCTCTGATGCTACATGACATTTGTTCCCTTTGTCAGATCATGGCTATAGGAACTCTAGCTTTATGCTATAACAACATTGAGGTATTCAGAGGTGTGGTGAAGATGAGACGTGGTAAGAAAAATGTCCTTGAAAAGTCTTTCTTTTTCAAATGCACAAGGATTCGTCAATACTCTTCAAGTGTGTTTGGATCCGTTGACTTGATAAATTTTGGTTGGATGTGTTGGCCTTTTAATCTTAATGTAACTTTTGATTGCTTCTATTATCCTCAAATGGTTATTTGCTAGTTTGGAACACACAAGTTACTTGCGTCAGTGGAATCAGTTTTAGATGTGTTATGTGAGTGCCTTTTATGCAACATCAAAGATACACAGATACGATCCTGACTTCCAATTCATATTATCACACTATTAACGAATTGGAGATCAACTCAGAAATTTTAGTCATCAACGTTCTTCCCTAAGAAGTTGCAAAATTAATTCAACCTCATTTACCAGAGAGCCAAAGTTGAGAACATATCTCACCCTGCCATCACTCTTTCAAACATTAGTTAAAGTAATCCATAGGGATGGTGCCCTGCCTGTAAGCCAACATTTGAACGAGAGAAGAAAATGATTATGTAGGAGTGCGATTCACCTAGAGCCAACAGTCTCTAGGTGGATTCATGAATGGCGTGGGGTAGCTTTATGCTAGAACGAAGCCAAGACAGTTTATTCGAAAAGGTGCCCTAGAGACTGTTTTCTAGATAAATTGCTTTTGACCCCTTTCATATGATCCTTCAATATTATATTACATTCACTCCCTTTAACGTCCTGTTTGGTAAAAGCTGTTCATATTCCTTGAAAAAATTAGAATTGACCACAAAATATTAAAAAGATGAGGCATAAGCAGACTGATACTCATGACTTCTCATTTTCTAAAATAGCTTTTAGCTTTGATCATAAAATAGTGGTACGATAGAACAACCATTATGTGACCTCCCTTTGAATCGAAAATGAATACTCATTATCTACTATAGGTTAAACATCTGTCGACCATCCAAGTTAACTCATTTCGGTTCAGTGAATTGGCTTTTAAGCTTAAGAGAATGCCCAGGAACACGCCCTTAAGTCGCAGTGTCTTCCTTTTGATTAATGATGTACGAAATATGGCTGTTAATCCCAACCTCTGAGAGGAGGATCCACTAGACGGAACTAACATCTAAATAAATGAATCTAAAATCGTCGTTTTTTAATGGCAGTCTTGTCGCTGCCATTATGCTGTCATATGGTATTTGATTAACTTGACGTTTCTGCATATTCTTTGTATACATCTGTTTGTCCTCTCTGAAGTTTACAATAATCATCTTACGACTTTTTGATGTCTCTCTGCTACTGTTGTCATGCTTTTTCTTTAATGATTGCTAAAATTTAAGGGCGTAGAGCACCTTGCTAAAATTCTTTAATTTTGTAATTTTGTAATTGCTAAAATTCACAACATTGCATACTTCATTGAAAATGATTCCAAGTAGGTCACGAGATTGTGTAATGTGGCAAGTCTCCAATGGTACTGGTAATCTTCTTATATTGACATGGTATTCAAGACCACCTATCATATGTTTAGAATGTGTTAGATGCTTATGGAGTCAAGACCCAAATTTAAGGAACCTCCCCCCTTAACGTGTGAACATATTTTACTTTAGTAGTATATATTGCCATTCAGAACTGTCAGAAATGTAGTACATATAAAAGTGACAGGTGAATATTTCCAGTTAGAAAAATTGATATTATAATATTTTTTCCATGCTTGAAAACATTAGGGTTTCCTTTTTACATATTTTGCCAACTATGAACAAGGTATAAGCGTTCCCGTAATGAGGTCACATGCCTTAATATATTCATTCATGGGCTATAGTACACTGTGAATGTCTTACGACTCTGCTACCCTATCTTGTGACAGGTCTTACAGCCCAGATAAGTGAACAAACTAGCGACATGCCTGATGTTTACTGTGCTTTCTATGAGTTTTCAAGCATGTTGAAAGACAAGGTAGGCAAAATTTATTTCCAACATTCATAGCTTCTTTCCCATGTGAGGGTTTTTCTTGATCTTGTTAATTAAAAGTTCCTAATGGTGTCATAATTCATACAAATCGGTATGAAACTTGATAATCATCATGTCTGTTTGATTGTGGGAACCTTAATGCTCTACCAACTGATGGGAGTGATAAGAATATATTAATATTAATTTTGAAAGGCTTGTTCTTCCTCAGAACATGAATGAGATGCATTGTGCTGTCTACTAAAGCACATGATTGGCTGTATCAGGTTGAGGAGAATGATCCAAATGCTGCACTTGCTTTGAAGTATGTGGAAACTATACAGCAGGCTTGTATTAAATCTGGCACGCTTAACAAACGGTCTGTATAGCCCCCTTTTCCTCTCTCATTGTTTTTTTTTTTTTTTTTTTGGATCGTCCGGATGATACCTGATTTACTTCTGAATACTTTGGCGTTGGACAGGAGATACTATGTGGGGAAGAGCAGAAGGTTCCTGATGGTGCTGGTGAGTTCTCAACATATCCAAATATGGCTGATTATGTCAGCTGCTCAACTAATTGGATCATTTCATTGCAGATAACCGTTCTCTTTGCCCTGGTTTCGATTCTATTTGCTAGATTCTTGAAGAAATGAGCAGTTCCATTTTGGTAAAATACCATTTGATGAAGATTATACTTTTGAGTTTACTTAATCTCATTGCAATGATTATTATCCATGAATATACCTAATGGTTTTGAAACCATCTGGCAATTCTCTAATTGGCGCCACTATGGTTCACACAGGATTCTCCATAAAGTTTTGTGGTTGGCTCTTGCTTCGAGTAGGTTCACACGCCAGAGGATCATTCACTTAATGGTGTCTGAATGATTCAAGCATCTCAATTTCTTTGTGGAAAATTGTTTGGGATTCTTAGTATTTTTGAAGTGTTACTAATGTATTTGAAATTTTTCAATGCATTGAATAAAGAAATCAAAGATTATTGCTCATGATATCGACTAATTTATTCATGTGGATCATCATAAAATATTCCACCTGTACACAACCTTGCACTCTTTTAGTTTTTACTAGGCGAATATTTCTTGTTTGTGCATGAGGTCATTATTAGTTAGATGATTGCATAATTTGCAGGGTGTCAATGATGCAAAAAAAACATGGCTTTTATTTAATCATTATGTTGTCGTATTATGCTTATTACTATCTTTTCAGAGTGTTAATCCTTTATGCATATTGTTTTTTCATGATTATTAGAGTGTGCAATACTTTAAAGATATTATTTAAGAAAAAATAGTGTTTGCAATGGGTCATATGATATGATACTAGTAAAAGCAACTAAGGCAATGGAGCCCTCCTAGATATAATTATGTAAAGTTTCTCTCATTTTTGGTAAGATTTCACAAGACTCTGACATTATTTTGAAGTGTTTTTGTGTATTTTTCTATGATTATGAAGGGAGTGGACTTATTTGAGTAATACTTATTGGGCAAGGTGTTGTATAAGGGTAAAGTGGTAATTTAATATCGTTGTCATACTTGTGAGTAATAATCCATTATTAACATATTATAAAAATACAATTTGTGAACAGAAATAATCAAACCAGGGCAACAAAATGCAGGTACTATGTAGTTGCTTCCAAGCAAAAGTGTTAAAGATTTGTTGTAAAATTTTATTTTCACTTTCTTACAAAATGTTGGCACCATGTGTCTGCTTTAAAGCCGAAGTTTCAAGATTTGACTCATTGGTATGAAAATTATTAACTTGTGGTTAATCCTAGCACTAGTAAATGAAAAGTTGAAAGAGACAACTACTACAACATCTATCATCTAATTGTAGAACAATTTGTGAGTAATTATTGGATTGGTCAAAGCTTATGGGTTTCATATCAATAACTTGGTCTAACAGCTTTATTTATTCTAACCTATGAAAAATCAGATGATGACAAAGTTTTGGGGTAAATATTAGACACCAAGACATAGTAAGAGTTAGATCATCTAATAATAATGACGATTAGCTTCTGGCTGTTTTTCTTAACATGTTAATTGGACAACTAGACGAAGGTTACATAGTTTGTTAATAGTCTTTATTTCACATTACTTTCAAGGCAGACTTTCGAATAGCTTATCTAATGATGACAATTAGATAAAGAGATTGATTTCAAGGTTATTTCTCCTTGCCTTGTGTAGGTGGTTATATCCAACAAGGGCCCTCATTGGCCTCACTAGGCTCGTGGACTTGGTGAAGCTTTGCTTATGGAAACTAGATGGTCCTTGTTCTACCTAGGTTTTTCTATTTGAAGGTCCCATAGGGTTTTGATCCCAAACATATACAAAAGAAAAAAGGTCCATGTAATTTTAAATTTATTTGCCAATGAAGTGAGTGATTCCCAAACTTAAACTAGGTCTTGGTGAGAAAACCAAAGTCATTTGTACAATAGCATATCCAATTGTTCTCTTGATGCTTTGGTGCAAATAATATATTATTATTTTAAAAATAATGGGAGGAGAGAGAGAGAGAGAGAGAGAGAGAGAGAGAGAGAGAGAGAGATTTGGCTGAAGTAAAGATGTTTTAGAATAAAGGAATGTATCACATTAATTAACTTGTTATAGTTATACCTCCCCTAGTTATATATTCAAGCCCCCTTCTACATGGATGGCTTCTATCTACATGAAATTGGATTCACCTTTGCATTAGGTACCCTTGGCATTACCATTTCCTAAGGATACTTCTGCCCTCAATTTATGAATCTCCCGAATAAAGAGGTTCCAAAAGATTCCTTGCAGCCTTTAACTTTGTCATTTTATTCTTACCCAAAATGACTAATAATTGGCTGGTGGGGGGAACTTTCTAAGATGATGTTAGCTTTCCCTCTAACCAAATGATAAAAGTTTATTTCTCTTTCCATATATTATCTCTTGTTTGTTCTCCTTCTTATGCCAACAATATCATTCTCCTTCATCTTCTCTTTTCTCTTCCACTGGGGCAATGATACTGGGCTTCTAACAAACTTCTTATATGCATTTTTGGTGTTATGATAGTCTTCTACAAGTGGGCAGTTATTCCAATTACAACATTTATCACTTAGATCTTTCTAGTGTAGCAGGAGGAGAGGGGCTAGTCATGTTCTTTGCCAACAACTCTTTTTCATCATGTTGATTAGAGAGTACACTTATATGATAGTAGAAGTAAAGGAACTTTGGAAAAACCCTAGCATCATCTTGGTGAGAGATCCAATGATTCTATATTCCTCACACATGCACTTCAAGATTAAAAAGTCTATTATGAGCTAGTTGTGAACTCTACAACAAAAACAAATATTGAAGAAACAAAATTGAAGTTTTTGAAGATTTTCAGCATGAAAATCCAATAGACTTGAGGGGATGATAATAGCATCACTACAAAGGGCATCTTCTGTTTGACTTGCAGCAATTGTTTTGTCTCACTATGCCTGGCTTGTCATCTTTGTTTTTTCATTTATCTTTCATAAGAGCCCATTGGAATACTTGTTTCCTTATTTTTTGGAGAAAATGTTATATTACAAGAATTGGACAACCCATGCTTACGTACCTTAAAATGATGAATATAATTGAGATTAGTTAATTTTCATCAATCTGATCCACTCATGTTCCCTTTTCAAGATGTACGAATCCAATTGATGCAAATCTCTACCACAAGTGATAAGGAATTTAATTATCAAAAGAGTGAGCTTAGCTACAATATTTCTTCTAAAAAAATATCACAATTATTACTCTATAAGTGGTCATCTAACTCTGTCCTTCTATTAGCTACATAACTATGTGTAACTAGCTGTCTAATGGAGATAGAGAGTTTGACTCCCAAATGAACTTTAAGTTATGGTTTTTTTAGTAACAATGTGCTAATTTTAAAAATATGTTGTAATATATTTATTCTTGGTTTCTTGTAAGCTAAATTATGCACCAAGAGGAGGGGAGTGAGTTGGATTTTTATTAGGTTTTACTACTTTTAAGTGATTTTAGATAGTTGATATAATTTAAAATATACTAGACTATAGTTTGACATACTAATGATTAGATGGGTCGCCACCATAAACTTTAGCATGTGTTAAATCTAAATATTTATATCAGTTTGGCCTTTCCTTAACCTATATCCACTTTCTAATAATCTTTACTCATGGTTTCTACTATTCTCCTTTAACAAAATATGATTGAATTTCATAATATCAAAAAAACCCTTACACAATATAGTTAATGAGTCTATCACCTTAGACACCAAGACACCAAGACACTAGCTTGCCCTTTTGCATGTTTTTTCTTTGTTGTTGTGAATAATTTGAGTCCCAGAAAGAGCTTGCACATATTATATTGCAATAGACTTTGTTAGATAGACTTTGAGATGTGTAGAAAGAGATGATTGATCATTTTGGCACTAGTTGAAAACTCTTTTATGTGGTTATTTATGGAGTCCAAAATCTTGACCTTTAGAGGTCAAATCCTTGAAACATGATTGGTCAAAATTTTCTTAGCCTCACACATGAGTCAACCTAATGCCAAACTTTGCATTCAAACTACAATTAGGTTGTCAATTGAACCAACTTTTGATCATGTTAGTTTATATACCTATTCATGAAATATTCTCTCATACATCTTTGATATTTTGCATTGTTAGGATATGATACATCTGTTAGAGATCCTTTGTCATGAGTCAAATTATTTGATGTGCAATTCATGTTAGATTTCATAGGGAAAATCCCCTTTCTCTCTCTTGATATTTAATCTAATTTGATTGGGTCGACCAATGGGTTGACATAATTTTCCTCACCATACCATGATAGGTTGACATACACTTCTTTTGTGAGTTGACACATTTTCTTTCCTAAGATGGGTCAACACACTTTCTCTTGCCTCTTATTTTTCTTCTACATCAATTTCTTTTGCTCTCATTTGATTTAGCTTGATGTTTATTTATTTATTGACATCTACTTCCTTATATGAGGCTTAAAAATATATGTTTATTTATTTAATTGGCATCTACTTCCCATCCTTTGTTTGTTGTCACCATAATTAATATTTTATCGATCCATAGCAGACAATTAATTTCAGAAGATAAGTAGGTTTTTGAACAGTTCATCTCTACTCATTCATGATCGTTGTTCTGAAATTTCTGATCTATATTTCTCATTTCCCCCCATCAATCTGTAGTCTAGGACTATCCACATAATTATTTTGGATTATTTCATACTATAGCATTGAAATGAGTGGCAAATCTTTAATAAACTAGACACTGGCTTCATTAGGTGTTCCACATCAAGTCCTTCACACATTCAAAATAAAAATGTTATTTTTTTAATAAATATGGCCATTTTTCACAACACTACCAAACCAATTAAGTTAAAACAAAGGTTTTAAAGGCATATTGCAACAATCTAATTTCAATAATGTCTTCTTCACCTTTGTCTATCTTAGTCAATAGATAGATCCTAAATTTTTATGATTAGATATATTCAAGAGATGATTCGATCAGCCTTATTCACCAAGAGAATATTATGTAAATTATTTTGCAAATCATTATATTGAGGATTGTTCACAAGATTCATGACAACTGTAGGCTCCTCACAATTGGGTCAAACTATCAAACATGAAGCATTACCTTTGTCTATCTCACATAGTGGATCCTACATTTTTAGGATTAAATCTACTTGAGAGATGATTCAATCAGCCTTATTCACAAAGAAAATAATAGGCACATTCTTTTGCAAATCATTATAATATTGACTATTCACAAGATTCGTGACAATCATAGGGTTAGTTCCTCACAATAAGGTCAAACTATCTCACAGAAAGTACCACATCATGTTTGATATCCCACCAAGCATGAGGCTTACATGCCATCAAATGGATCAGCTAGTAGGCATAATGTCTTTGCTTATACCTTAATTTTTTGTCAGCTAATAAGCGGGCTAAGTGGGGTTGGACAAGGACATTTTTTATAAATAACCCCAGCTTTCCCCATTTATCCAACTTTGACCAAACCTCCAGCTTTTGTCCAATCCTTGCCTCCTAACTCAGCCCACGTAGGCATTGACTTTGGAGACGACACATGTTTATGGAAGCTTATGAAACGGTCACTAACTTTGGGCCGCCCACCGCGCACAAGCTCTCTCTTCATTTCCACTCCTCCCTCTTAGAAACACAAATGAGGACCCAAACTCTGTAAAATGACGTTCATACCCACCCGCGTTGACCAAACCGTACTGGCGAGAGAGAGAGGGGGAGGCGGAAGTTCAATTTTTTAGCTCCTGCCCAAGTTAAAAACTTCCCTAAATGGTAAATATGCCGATCAGTATTGAGACCATGACCTTACATATCTGGAAAAAAAAATGGCATTCAAAGGGATTGGATTAGATTGACCACCTTCAGCTGTCTGCCTATATCTGGATAAGATTGATCTCGATCTGATCGATCTGACGGCCCGAATCAAACGGGGGCAGCGTGTTACGGCGCTTCATTACTTGGGCCAACGGGTTCGTTGATCTAACGTGACCGCTTCCGTGGGCCGCCGCTGAATTATTGCTCCCAAAAGGTCCACGTGCCTACCCGTCAACCCCTGTGCGGAGGTCGAATATCTGGGCCGTTGATTTTTTGGGTCCCGGATCGAACGGCATCGGTGTCCGATGATCCTCGACGAGGGGGAAGACGAGTTGCCCTTGGCAGATGAGAGAATGTGTTTGAACACGGCAGACCTCGTTGACTTCAATTTAACTCGCCAACACGTGGCATACACGTTTCCGCTGACCAAATTATAGCAAAACACGTTCCCCAGTGGGCCCTCACCAGGTTCGTCGAAATCCTTTACACCGCCTGCCGAAGCTATAAAATTATCACCCAACTCTCATTTCGAGGTCTATTGATCTTCTCTCTCTTTCTCTCTCTCTCTCTCTCTCTTCCTCTCTATCTATCTATTTCTCTCTCTCTAAAGATCTTCCAAGGTTTGATCTGCTTCGATCCTCGAGGGATCATCATCTCCGTGCTCTGATCCAGCAGAATGGCGGGTTACCCCCACGGTTCCGGCTACCCGCCCTACGGGGCGCCGCCGGCCAACCCCTACGGCGCGCCACCGGCGAATCCCTACGCGTCCGTTCCGGCGCCGTACGGGGCGGCGCCGCCGCCGTCCGCGCCATACGCTCCTGGCGGCGCCGCACCGGGGCCGGTGAAGCCGGGGAAGGATCACGGCCATCAAGGCGGCTTCCACGGAGGCCCGCCGGTGGCGCAGCCGTACGCGGCGGCAGGGGGCTACCCGCCGGTGGGGCCAATGCCGGCGTTCACCCCGTTCGCAGCGCTGGTGCCGTCGCAGTTTCCCCCGGGGACGGATCCGAGCTTGGTGGCGTGCTTCCAGGCAGCGGACCAGGACGGGAGCGGGCTGATCGACGACAAGGAGTTGCAGAGGGCGCTGTCGTCGTACAACCAGAGCTTCAGCATCCGCACTGTTCACCTTCTCATGTACCTCTTCACCGGCACCAACGTCCACAAGATCGGTGAGTCTTAGCGACCTACTTACCTGACCCCGGCCACCGCGGTCCTCGTCTCCTCCCAGAATTAGGGTTTCCTGTGGACGCCATCTCGGGATTCTGTCCTCTATTAGGGTTTCTCCCTCCTCTGATGTGAGGTTTTTCAAATCCTCTGCAGGTCCCAAGGAGTTCACCTCCGTCTTCTACAGCCTTCAGAACTGGAGGGTACTGCTATTCCTCTCTTCTTCCCCCCTGATTATTTTTAGTTCTTCTCGTACTCTTTGTTCTTCTCCCCTTCTGCTCAGCCATTATTCGCTGAACATCCAAAAATTCCTTCGTTCCTCAGGCCATCTTCGAGCGATTCGACCGTGATCGGAGCGGCAGGATCGACGCCAACGAGCTGAGGGACGCCCTGCTCAGCCTCGGCTTCTCGGTCTCCCCGATCGTCCTCGACCTGCTCGTCTCCAAGTTCGACAAGACCGGCGGCAAGAACAGGGCCATCGAGTACGATAACTTCATCGAGTAAGCACCTCCTCCTTTTACGTCCTCTCTCTCTCTCTCTCCGAACCTTGGGCGTTTCATCTGACTGTTTCTTCCTCTCCTCCCTGCCATGGGCGACCTCTATGGACTCTCTCCTTGCAGATGCTGCCTCTCCGTCAAGGTAACCATCATCTCCATCTCCCATCCCCATTTACAGGATTTCTAACGCTCCTCTCTCTCTCTCTCTCTCTCTCAACCTGACCCTGAGCTCGAATCTGAAACCTGTCGCAGGGGCTGACGGAGAAGTTCAAGGAGAGGGACACCAGCTACTCCGGGATGGCCAACTTCTCCTACGAGAACTTCATGCTTACGGTCCTGCCCTTCCTCATAGCCTAGCTGCAGCCCTTCTCCCATGCCTGCCGGATCGCGAGGACCTTCGTCTCTGATCTTTGCTTCCTGTAAGCATCCGCCTGTGTAATTTCTTTGTCACTCGGACTGGAATAAATTTCTCTCATCTGTGGCTGTTCTCATCAACCCCTCATGGGCGGATCACTCTCTTCTGAATTATAGAGGCCAATACAAGGCATGAAACCCAGTCTGATCGAAAAAAAGAAAAGAACCTCTATTGATATCCAGGTATGTTCTATAGGTTGCTCAGAAAAAGAAAAAGTCAAATGTGTGGTGAAAAGGTCAAATGGGCTGAGAGAGGAAATATTTTTTTCCCACGTTCATGACATCATTGCATGGTTGCTCAAATATATTGGACTTGGATGCGTACTCTTCACCGCCTCCAATGTCACTCACCTTACCTGATATAAACCTCAACATGAGGGGCATTTTAAAGCACTGAAGATTGAAACTAGCCCAGGCATCAAAAGGGCAAGACTTTCAGGGCCCTGTTGAATCGGTCTTCTAGGCTATTATTGTGAACATATATTCATTGGAGTGGGATGACTATTTTAATATTTTATGGATAATTAAGTCTTCGTGAAGTTGTCAAACATAGTTTAATCAGGATCATTGTCCTTGGTCGTTTTGACTTTATGCCTCCAATTTCACTCTCTTAAGGATTGATGATATTTTTTATTTTTTTCATTCTTGTGGGGAATTATCACGTTCATCACTAGTTTCTATTATTAGTATGCACCAAGTGCATTCAAGTGATAAGTGGGTATTTTCTTGCCCTCTTACAAAATTTTGAATTGGGAAATTGAATGAGAATTAAGTGTTGTATAATATTGGTAAGATTTTGATGCATAGTAAAGAGTAAATGTCAAGGGTTGAATGACTCAAGAGAGTGACTTGAGGGTGAAAGGTAGAAAAGAGAGGGACTTATTCATTATTTAAGTGATTAATGCAAGCTATTCTTTCTTTACATCTCTCTCAATCATCTCTCTCTTGTATTTTCTTCATTTCTTTCTCTCTATACTTGACCTGACAAGAAAAGAGGGTGAGAGAGAAAGAGAGAGAGAGATAGAGAGAGAGAGAGAGAGAGAGAGAGAGAGAGAGAGAGAGAGAGAGAGAGATAGATAAGGGGGGCTTTTCTCTCTCCTTGTTATTGTTGATTCTTGGAGCACTTAATAGCTTGGATGATGAAAAAATAAGCACGAGTGATACAAAAAATTGAAAATATCATAAATAATATAGCCATTAAATATAAATTAAAATAGATAAAATTGAGTAAAATTTACTCAAGGGTAAAATAGTTAATTATACCTCAAAATATTCATGACCCTTGAAAATACTTGATTATGTTGCAAACATTCTAGGATTATTTACAAAGTTTTAATAAAATTTTAAAAGTACTTTTCTTTGAATATTTTCATCTCTTCTTCATAAACTTGAAAGGAGTTGTTGACCCACCCATGTGTTGATAAAAAAAGAAAGAAAAGGAGTGAAAATGACAATGCTTTGGAACTATTATTCTAGTCATAACAGTTGAGAGACCATTTATCTTACTATTTTTTACTCTTAAAAATCTCTAAAAATAAAGAAAATTTGATCAATTGATATATAAGTAACCTCTTCCTCAAATCTCAAATTGAGAATAAATCATTCAATAATAAAAAGCAAACATTTCTATCTCAAGCTTTCAAGGCTCTCCTCAGACACATGTTTCTTCATCATATTTAAGAGCATTAAATTTCCCTTAATTTATAATAAAGTACTTCAAAGTACTCGAACCAACCCATAAGTTCAGAATTTACTAATTTGGTTAGCCTCTTAAAGCCATGAATTTAAAAGAAGTTAGTTGGATGTGATATGGTTGACTTATTGGCACCATAAATTTGGCACCTACGTTACCATAAACCATGTAGTTTCATTCATTATAGCCATGAAGCATAGTGAGAATTTGTTGAAGCAAAGTTGTACAATATTGATACCACTATGATTTAGTGGAACCCAAGGACATGATTCTTGAAAAATGAGTAACCCAACATGGGCTGAAACATAGTGGATCTGGGTTATGTAATCGATATCATAATGCAATAATTAGGAATTATAACAAAAAAAAAGAACCAATTTAGTTTTTCTTGCAGCATGTTTAAAATCACTAGTTAGGCAAAGTGGGAGGGAATATTTACCAAGTTGACTAAGACGGTCAACTCTAATCCACTAGAGAAGATTTGACCATGCCTTGCCATGATCTCCTAGAAAAGAAAGGAACTTGGGTCGCAGATTGGACCCAATAGAAATCATTCATATCGATGGTTGACCTCCTCCTCTGCAATTGCACACGTGGGGCCCCAATATAGTATCATCAGATAGTGGGTCAGTGTCCATACCATGGCCTAAGTCAACCTGTTGAATGAGTGTGTCAAAAGCCCAACATAGGCAATTTTGGGAGATATTTTTCATATTTATTAATGAGTAACACAATGGGGATATAAACTTATGGTCGTGTCTACTAATACCAAGTGATAAATATTAATTATTTTAATTAATTATAACTAAAATTATAGGCATAAATTTAATTCGGGGTAAATAAGCATTAATTTATTTCGGGGGGTAAATGTGGAAAGTCAGAGGGGAGGGGAGTTGCCGGCCGGGCCGGGCTCGGTGGGTTCGAGGGTGCCTGCTAGGGTTTTGTTCGTCTTCCGTCTCGTTCGCTGTTCCTTCCTCGTCTCGGCCGCAGGACTGGCCGCCGGAACCCTGAAGGGCGACCCCGTGGTGGCCTGAATCCATGGCGCTACACCAGCAGTACGACCTCACCTCGCGCATCGCGGCCCACCTGGACCGCCATCTCGTCTTTCCCCTGCTGGAGTTTCTGCAGGAGCGCCAGCAGTACCCAGACGATGAGATCCTCAAGGCCAAGATTGAGCTCCTAAGCGAGACCAACATGGTCGACTACGCCGGGGACATCCACAAGTCCCTCTACCACACTGAGGAGGTACCCAAGGGTGAGGTTTCTCCATCCTTGACGGTGCCGTTTCACGTGGCTCTGCTGCCAAACGCGACTCTTCCATCGAATCTTTCATTACCTGGTGTGTTGGGTTTCTTTGTGTCACTAATCGACATTTCAGCCACGGAATGCGAGGTAGAGGAGTAACTGGCACTTACTTGTGCTCTTATCGTTAGGCGAAAGAGTTTTTATTCGTCTTTTTTTAATGTCTCCGGCAGTTTGGTTAATTCGATTCGATTAATCGCTAATTCGCGCATTTCTGATTTTCTAATTTACTTGTTTTTTTTCTTTTGGTACCCTGTTTGGTGCGACAGAAATGTTGGACAGGAGAGCGGAGGTCGTCATGAGGTTGAAATCCCTGGAGGACTCAGCCGCCCCTCTTATATCTTTCCTCCAGAACGCATCCCTTGTCCAAGAGCTGAGACCTGACAAACAGTACAACCTGATGATGCTGAATGAGAGATATCAGGTAGCCTTCTCTAGAAAATTTTCTTCTCAGAGATTTGTTTTTGGCGTTTCTCCTCATGATCACCACCTAGTCGGTATATTCTGGTAGTATATATGATGTCATTTTGGTGCATGTTTCCTGAGGTTGGGTGATTCATTTGGAGAAGCACGTAATAAATCATGGAAGAAAGAAGAGAATCAGACAGGGATTGGACATTTTCACCTGCAAATTATATGCAGAAATTCGAGATCTTTGATGCTGTAATTTCTTCTGTGTATAGCATTGAATATATTGGGCCTTGTACAAACATTTGGAAATGAACAGATACAGAAAATATGCACTTGTATGCAGCTAGTGGTGTGCGCTTGACTCGGAAATTTGTGGAAAATGAGTCCTAGGTCGTGCAATTTAATACTGAATTTGAATTTCTGCTTTTTAAAACATGAATTACTATACTGCTAAATACGTGAACGACACTGTTTAAATGCTAGTGCCCTGTTCAGTACGTATTTTAACATACTTACTATGTTGTCCAAACAGATTGGTCCAGACCAAATAGAGGCCTTGTATCAGTATGCGAAGTTCCAATTTGAGTGTGGAAATTATTCGGGTGCTGCAGATTACTTGTACCAGTATCGAGCTTTATGCACAAATAGTGATAGAAGCCTAAGTGCTCTATGGGGTAAGCTTGCAGCAGAAATTCTGATGCAGAACTGGGATACTGCACTTGAGGAGCTTAACCGTTTGAAAGAGATAATCGATTCAAAGGTCTTTTCTCATACAAAAAGAAAAATACTCCTAGAATTTACTTATTTATTCTAGCCTCATTTTTTCTGGTTACGCCTACATTGCAGAATTTTTCCTCTCCACTGAGTCAGTTGCAAAATAGGATATGGTTGATGCATTGGAGCCTTTTCATTTTCTTCAATCATGAAAATGGTAGGAATGGGATTATTGATCTCTTTTTTCAAGACAGGTTGGTTCTGGCTCTAATGTTTTACAGCTTACTTGTTGCTTGCGTTGTCTAATTTAAGCTTAGTCCTCTGGTAATTTCTCCGGACGTAATTTGATGTACCCTTTCACGTGAGTGTGTTTTTGGATTGAGCATGTGCTATCAATCCTCAAAAGGCATTGTGCTATTAAATTTAGAATAAATGTCTGCACATGTGTATGTGAAAAATATATGAGCACTATATCGAGTCAGCATGTTGACGACATAAACTTGTTTTGGTTCTGCTATGTTTTGCTTGTAAATGTATTTTCTTTAACATTTATGACAGATGCTTTGACTCTTGCAGTGATGTGTTTTCGTTCATAAAAATTTTAGAAGGATATGTAGGTTTTGCCTTGCTAATCCATGATTTATAGCTCCTTGTTTTGGTATTTGATCTTGTTACACGCAGGTATAATATCTAGCCTTATTGTATTTGAACCCCGTGTTGTATTTTCTTCGACATTTATGGCGCATACATTGACTCTCACGATGATGTATTTTCATTCAAATAACCTTTTGAAGGATACATGTTGATTTTGCCTTGTTAATTCATGATTTCTGATCCTCGTCTTTGTATTTGAGCTTTTAACATGCCGTTAGAACCTCTAGCATATGTTTTGCAGGTGTCTAGGATGAGAGATGAATGCACTTTGTTTGTCTCATGATGCTGCTTACTTTCCTGTCTTCCATTTGTCTTGTTCTATTCCATTGATTGATTATGCGTTTTAAGTTTCTTACCAATGTTTTCTCAGGTATCTTAATGCTATTCAAACAAATGCACAGCACCTTCTACGCTATGTTGGAACTGCTGTCATTGTCAACAAGAGGAGAAGAAATATGCTCAAAGAGTTGGTCAAAGTTATCCAACAAGAGCAGCACTCTTATAAAGACCCCATTACTGAGTTCTTGGAGTGCTTATATGTTAATTACGACTTTGAGGGTGCACAGCAGAAGCTTCGGGAGTGTGAAATTGTAAGTCCTGACCAATGAAAACAAAGTTTTAAAGTATCACCAATTAAATAACTTTTTTTTTGCGGTGCTGGTCTTGATATCTTACTTTTTTCCTGTCAGATAAGCTTTATTTTTTGTCTATATCATTTAAACTATGTATAGAGTGCTTGGTGAAGGTTTGCCAGCATTCATGGATCATTTATTCGGCTGTACGTGTTGGTTGTCGGTTTGCTTTATTTTTCTACTTTGATTCCTATTTTGGTGATCCGATATTAAACTTTGTTCACTAGACAGAACAACAACGTTTTGAAGCATCATCCTGGTAATTGGAGTCTCCGTATCTAGTTTTCCTTCGTAATATTCATTTTTTAGTCTGTTTCCAGTATGGCCGCAGTCTTATGACATTATTGCATGGATTCCAACATGAGCAGGAGTTGTTTTACCCTGGGTTATATGAACCCCTTTGGAGATGTGTACTGTAGATTCTTGCTCACCCTGTTATCAAATGAAGAATTTAAAGATTTGACATCTGATTGGAGTCGAGTCTCGGTCAACCGGGCATGGACTTGATTGGGGAAAAAAATGTAGGCCGGCCTAAAAAAATGTGGAGAAGACGGGATTGCCTTTTAGGGTCCTGTGGCCTGCTTTGCAGGCATTCTCTTGGGTGTAAAGTCAAATCCTGTGGTTTAGTGTATGGACCTGCGTAGTACCGCTATTGATTTCGACTTTAGATGACCCAATTAGTTAGCATGATGTTTAGCATCTGACATATGCAACATCCCCAAAAGAGAAAGCGGGAAATCTGCCGCTTCAGACCGAATGATTCCAAGCACCATCCTTCGTGTTTTAGTCGCTTCCTCTTAGAAATGTATAATTTGGTGAGAAAACATGTTCCTTGTAACATCTCTTTTTTGGATCATGATAGGATGATGATACGATCAACACAATATGCAATAATCACTATTTTCTCCATATTAGCTATATTCTTCTCCTAGATAATCACTAATACCTAAACCCACTAGTACATAAAAGAAGTAAATCCGGGATTTCCAAAGGGAAAGGTTTGTTAGCCATACACGGAACTCTGACACTAACCTTGATTCGAGTTTCTGCGTTTTCTGTGTATTGAAATTAAATGGATTTTTCGGTCTCTGTTTACCTGTAATGGCGATGCATAAATATACGAGTTTTATGAACCAAGTTAGCTGGAGCAATTTTATGCTTGCTCAATCTTTTATCTTATTGCTTATGAGAAAAAATTAAGAATGGCTTTATGATCTGATTGAAAGTCAGTAATGACCCTTATCCTCTTTCTTTGTATACACAAGTGACTAAGGATTTGATCTCATGACAAGAACCATCTTTATTCTGCACTAAGGTTGCACAGATTTTTTCAATTCAAAAGTTTTTAGCCTTTTATCTTTTGCTTATGAGACAAACATTTCATAATGGTACGATGCTCTGATTGAAAGTCTCATTAATTATGCTTATCCCCTTTCTTTACAACGGGCTCCTCCCCATGGCTTGTCTGATTTTCTTACCGCACATGGTTCGCTGACTCTCATGACAGGTTATATTGAATGATCCATTCCTTGGGAAACGGGTGGAAGATGCTACCTTTTCAACAGTGCCTTTGAGGGACGAATTCCTTGAAAATGCCCGGCTTTTCATTTTTGAGACATATGGCCGTATACATCAGCGTATTTACATCGGGTAGGCCTCTTATTTCTCATGCTTGACTATTAGTTTCATCAATCTTGGTGCCCACATTAGTCTTGGTATCAGAGTCAAATACCTGATGCATATTTTTTTCCAAATAAAAAAACCAAAAGGATTCTTCCATGAAAAGTATTTTGCGCTAAAAATTACAGGGTAGATTCTTCTCGTAGATAATCTCTAATATCTATCCCTTCCGGCGCATAAAACGATTCGAGTTTCTGAGTTGTGGATGCGATTTTGTTCTTCTTCTTTATTTTGCTACATGCAATTAGTGGTCGGTGGGTACTTATTCTTGTGTGTCTCTCTGTTTCCGCCGTGCTCTGCTGCTCTGTGGTTCAACAGAATGCTTGCTGAGAAGCTGAACATGGATGAAGATGAGGCCAAGAGATGGATCATGAACCTCGTCCGGAACTCCAAGCTTGATGCCAGGATCGATTCGGCCTCGTCATCCCTAATCATGGGCACCAATCACCTCAACATGTAACCCTTTCCTTGTGAAAAAAAAACCCTATTTTCAGAATCCGAAGGAGAGAATCCAGTCCCTAATTTTATTTTTAATTTTTATATTGTTATTTTCAGATATGAGCAGATCATCGAGAATGCAAAGAACCTCAGCATGCGGACATCCGTTCTAGCAAAGAACATCCTTGAAAACGTCCAGCCGCAGGGATCCCGGTGAGGCAGGCAGGCTACCACCCACTTGCGTTCAACTACTCTTACTTAGGGTTCGGACATGTTTCTTCTTCTCATCCTTCTCCTTGCAAAATTTTGTAACGGGTTGCGGTCTCTGGGGGGGGTTAATTCATTGCTTTCTCTGTTTATGTGGGGCACCTTCAGACTATCTGGTTTATCAATGTTGAATTCCCTTCCCAAGCATCGACTCTTTGCCTGGCCCTGCATTGGGCTTACCCTTTGCTAATCAAGGTAAATTCACCACGTCAGGAGCATCTCTGAATGCTGATGAACTTCTCCGGAAGAGGTGCGAGGACTTTCCATTCTTTTTTTTTTTTTTTTCCTTGAATGAATATCTCGACTTCTGCCCATGGCTTCCACTGATGATGGTTTTTTTTTTTTTTCTCTGTATGATCTTTTATTTATTTAGTTTTACTAGTTCTGGGGCCTTGCCCAAGTCTTTTCAGCTATAAATAATCATAATATGTATGAATGTGAACCTGGCATGAATAACATGAAGCCACTTTTAGGTGATATTTATAATATTTTTTTTGTGTGATCTTTTATTTATTTATCTTTACTAGTTTTGGGGCCCTGGGGATGAATTTTCAGCTATAAATAATTGTAGTATTTATGAATCTGAACCAGGCCTGAATAACATGGTGGTCGGTGATGTGATTGGCCCAAAGGGATGAGGCAATGATTCTTTCCTCAATTGCTGGCATTTTATATGGGCTGTGAATATTCTTGGATGATTAAATTGCTATAAGAAGTAGAAATCTTGGATTGACTTTGATCCATCCCCTCCAATATACCAAACTCCACCATGTTTTGTGAAATTATCTGAAAATATATATTTCAAATTAAATGTAATAAATGGTAGAATATATATTTTATGATGGATTGTTTTCTCATCTCTCTTCCTAATGTTCCAATTAATATATAAAAAAGGTAGTTTTCTCATGATCTATCTGTGCGATTTTATACATGTGTAACATCAAAAATTACATGTGTATGTTGGTGTGGAATGCATTTCGAGAACTCATTCTCGTAATCCTAAACCCTGAACCGACTGTCTACAGCGCGAGTTGAATAAGTGGACCGGTGTGGAATGACGCCAAACGTGACCGTCCCCCAATCGCAATCAATACTGCTCCGCCTCGTCTTTGCTTCTTATACAAGCAAATCCCATATGATGGTCAGCTGGTATGAAATGACTACGAACATCCCGTGTTGACTGCTGATGGATAGCAAGCCAGCGATGGCTACAGTATATAACCTCCCCACCGGAGACGGCACCTTCGACCAGAGGCCAAGTGATAGAAAGATTGATAGAGAGCGAGAGAGAACAAGAGAGAGAAGAGAGAGAGAGAGAGAGGATGCAGGGTGGAACCTGGGGGCCGTCGGCGGCCGGGGGATTGGGGATGATGGGGTCAACGTTGGGGACGGTGATGTTCCTGTGGATGGTGATCCGGCAGTTCTTCCCCTACTTCTCAGACCTCCATCTGCGCAGGTGGGTGGAGAAGATGGTCGGCTACGTCTACCCCTACGTGCAAATTTCCTTCCCTGAGTTCGTGGGCGAACGTCTCAAGCGCAGCGAAGCCTTCACCGCCATCGAAATCTACCTCTCCGCCAACTGCGGCGGTGCAGCCAGGCGCCTCCGTGCGGAGCTCGGCAAGGACAGCTCCCAGCTGGTCCTCAGCATGGACGAGCACCAAGAAGTAGTCGACGTCTTCGAGGGCGTCTCCTTCTGGTGGAGCTCCTCCGTCTCCATCGTCAAGTCCCCGCAATTTTCCTTTTACCCAACGCCGGAGGGGAAGCGCTCCTACCAGGTGACCTTCCACCGCCGACACCGCGATCTGGTCAACGGCCGTTACCTCGCCGCCATCATGGCGCAGGGGAGGGAGATCTTGGCCCAGCGTCGCCAGCGGAAGCTCTTCACCAACAGCCCCTCTAGAGACTCCGACTACCGCCAACTGCTGTGGAGCCACGTCCCGTTCGAGCACCCGGCAACCTTCGACACCATCGCCATGGATCCCCAGAAGAAGAATGAGCTCATTCAGGACCTGCTCAACTTCCGCGACAGCAAGGACTATTACAGGAAGGTGGGCAAGGCATGGAAGAGAGGGTACCTTCTCTACGGGCCCCCCGGGACCGGAAAGTCCACCATGATCGCCGCCATGGCAAACCTCTTGGAGTACGACGTGTACGACCTGGAGCTCACCGCCGTGAAGGACAACTCCTCCCTCCGCAGGCTTCTGATCGAGACCAGCAGCAAATCCATCATCGTCATCGAGGACATCGACTGCTCTCTGGACCTCACTGGCAGCCGGCGGAAGAAGGCCGCCGCCGCCGCCGCTGGGGAGGAGACGGAGGAGAAGAAGGTGAAGGAGGCGATGAGGGAGAGGGACAACGAGGACAGTAAAGTGACGCTTTCGGGGCTGCTCAACTTCATCGACGGGCTGTGGTCTTCCTGCGGGGGGGAGAGGCTCATCGTCTTCACCACCAACTATGCGGAGAAACTCGATCCTGCGCTGGTGCGGAGGGGCCGGATGGACATGCACATAGAGCTCTCCTACTGCCGGTTCGAGGCCTTCAAGATGCTCGCGAGGAACTACCTGGGTTTGGAGGACCACCGGAGATTCTCCGACGTGCGGCGGATCATTGAGGAGGTGGATATCACGCCGGCCGACATAGCGGAGCTCCTCATGCCGCGGAGTCGCTATGGTGGCGCCGCCGAAGCCGATGCGTGCATGGACGCGCTCGTCAGGGCCCTCGAGGACTCCAAGGCCAAGGCCGCCGCCGCGAGGGCGGCAGAGGCCGCTGAGGCGGCGGCGGGGGTGGTCTCGCTGGAGCCGGAGAAGACGACGGAAAGGGGCAAGGCTGCTGGGAAGGTTGGACCGGAGCCGGAGAAGACGGCGGAGGTGGCCGCTGAGGCGGCGTCGGAGGTTTAGCTGGAGCCAGAGAAGACGACGGAGTAGGCTGCTGAGGCGGTGGCGGGGGTCCTGCCGGAGCCGGAGAAGACGACGGAGAAGGTCGAGGCGGGTGAGGTTGCACATTCAACATAGGGGGCCAATTCATTCCCGGAGGTCTCGCCGGAGCCCGAGGAGATAGAGAATTTAAGATGGTGGCCACTTAGTTCAAGACTGGAAGAGATAAAAGACACCTGTCTGTGAGGAAAATCAACAAGGATGCTAGCGTAGCTAGGGCGGCAGATAGTCAAACCCACCCTAAATATAACAAAACCCAGTTGACCACACGGTATCAATACAGCAGTAGAAGATCAAACAGATCACCTTATACCTTATTTTCAAGGTGGATTTATCAGAGAGAGAAAGCAACACTTGGGTACTTAATTCCTCTCTCTCTCTCTCTCTCTCTCTCTCTCTCTCTCTCTCTCTCTCTCTTCCTCCCCATCCCTACCAAGGAAAATCATGTGCTCATCATGCAATAATAGTTGAAGGCTTGCTAATGCGTATGTCGATGGTATTACATCACCATTGAAGTAGGAGGGAATACTCTATCTAGTAATGTGTATATCCCTCCTCCGAGTAGAAGAGCACCACTGCAAAGAGGGGTTTGACCCCATGCGATCAATTACAAGTGTAATGTTAAAAATAAATAAATAATAATAAATAAATAAACAAAGGATATGGGTGGGGCACCATTGAACGTACCTCACAGGGTTTATCCATGCTGAGTATTTCCGAAATGAGAGCAAACTCTGCAAATAATTACAAAAATAACTAAATAATGTGCCATTATTTTTTGCTGACAAAATTGATATTATTTCACCAACTTAAAAAGAAAACTATTCATGAAGAAAATCCAATCATTTCGGTCCATAATATTTTATTATGTTCATTCTAAAATATCTTCACTATAAAAGGAATTACTATCTACAGGAAAATTTAAATTGCGTTTAACCATCAAAATTGCTGTTTCGAAAATTTTAAATTTATTCATATTTTCTTGTTTTTATTCATTGTAAAAAGAATTACTACTTATAGAAAACTTGATCAATTTCAACCATAACAGTAATCTAAGATCCCAGAAATTTTAAACTATTGATTAAAAGGATTTTAATCATTTTCAGTCGGTGACATTTATGCCTGTGCATCATCAATATAAAAGAAGAATCGTTGAGTAAGAAGAGTTTAAACCACTTTCAATTATGAAATAGATGTGTTTCAAAGAATTTTAAAATAATCTACTGATTTTTAAAATGTTTCAAGCATTTCAGTGTATCATAAAATTGAGGGGCGGCTACGAACCTGCAATGCACCGGCAAAGGAAGCTGCAATGAGAAGGGGAGCAACGTAGCCAGTCGTATATGACAAAAGAAGACTTCCCCCGATGAAAGGATTCTGGTGATGAACCCAACAGAAGGTCAGCCCATACAGTTGGGGAAATGGAAGATCAATGAGTTACCTTGGCCAGAACAATCCAATTAAGATAAATAAAAACAGAGATAAATCCCAATAAGAGAATCAACGAATCCTTGTTGATGACTGGAAAATACAGGAACATTGGGAAAAACTGAAAGTTTCTCTCTAGGGGTTTTACGGCGAAGTATAATATAATTTTATACACGAGGACATAAGAGAAAGAACCATATCGTTCTCTATTGCTATTTTCCTTGACAACTAGATTTTTTCGGCAATTGAACTCAACACATCCAAGGACATCAAGTCCAAGGCACACCAACTCAAAATCAATCGAGAGTAAAAGGAGGCCCATATGTTTTGGATAAAATATTTAATTATCAAACAGACAGACTGGGGACAACCCAACTCAGGATGAACCTTTAAGAAACCGAAATCATGTGAAAGATTTTGAGCTGTCCTACTCAAAATTAAGTGACGAGCAGGGTGCAATTGTCTCATTCAATGGGGATCACTCTAGCAGCCCCAAGGGTCCCACAAGGTATTCACATATTTTTCATCTAGTCTTGAACTTCATTCGCATCCACACAAAATCTATATAGGTTTATGGTAAAATTTGCTCGATTAAGAACCCAGAGCATCAGATATAGAAACTATAAGAAAAAAGGGATACCCTCGTTGATGCCACATATCCAAGGATTGTGGCAAGTACAGGCGTGCTACAAGGGGATGCAGCTAAAGCAAATGTCAGCCCAGCGAGGTATGCTTGCACGCCTAAGCATTCGGCCACAAAAGAAGAGAGTCATATAAGCACGGTCAGCATATGTACTTTGTTATCGGCAATTTGAATAAGAAAAAACAGAGGGAATATAAGAGATGAAGGGAAGAGAATTACTTGAAGGAAGATTTGCTGCAGCAGCACGAGCATCAAAATTATCAAAGAAAGATGGAAGCTGCAATTCAAGTACCTGCCATGTCGGGAAGGAAGGATAAGGCATACAGAACTCCACAAGGCGAGCAGAATAATTTCAAATAAGGATGCATATTAAAGACAGTCTTTTCCTCTAATCAGATAAAACTCATCATCCAACAAGCACAGCGCTGAATCCCAGCACCACATATATGCAAATGAAGAGGATATCCTTCAGCAGATTTCAGAAGAAAAATTATTAAGGCGAAAGAAGAGACCATAACACGATAATAACTGTGGGGGACAGTCGCAAGATGGCCAAAAGACATAATTTGTACCATGCTTTTAAAGCACCTCATGAAATAAGGTTGAAACTCGTGACATCCCTCATTCACATAGCACTGGGATGTCAAGCGCAGGAATTATGTAATCCTGTTGATGAATAACTCATCATAGTGATACTCTCATGAGTCAGGATTGTACTTTTCCTTGAGAAATATGATATATGTATCTTGGTTTTCGCTGTCTATCACACGTGTCCACTCAAGTGGTAAGGTGGGATGCGCAATTCCTTTTTTGGACAATTCAGATCTAATGAAAAACAAACAAATTTGAACAGAGGCAAGTTTGAAAACTTGATATGTTGAATCTGAGGCCTTTTCCGTGGTAGATTGTTGAGGTCATTGGGCAGTGAATTACCTTGCTAACAGAGCATAAATCTATCAAACAGAAACTGACAATGTATGTTATGCATCAAAGAGAGAAGCGTAAGAAGTGGATCACAAGGATGATAATGGTATTTGAACAGGCTGAGGCTTTGATATGCTGGTTTTAAAGGAAAATCAAATAATCCTGCAAGGGAGTTTTTGGGAAAACTTTATTTTCTAAATTTTTTATGGGATAGTTGTCTCTGATCGTTCATAGACTCTGACTTCAAATGCAGAGAGTAAAACATGGTACCATGATTGGCATGTGAAAACAGAAGAGCCTAATTCTGCTTTCAGGGATCTCCCTGTGTTTATTCATGGCTTGTGAATCGTCAGATGATTTGATGTATTGGAAAGCAGCATCTTTATCTACTCCTTTAACTATAGAGTGGAAAAAAGGGACCAGATTCCATTTAAGATTAGCATAACCAAAGCAGACTATTCATCAGTAGAGTTGTTGACCTTACAGATGTTTCATGCTGGACAGAAATCCAGAGTGTTCCAGATAACTTGGGAGATGACGAAGGTTCAAAATGCATGATTGCAGAATCGAATGAGCTCCTTTCTCTCTTTGTACAGATCAAGTTTTCCAGAGGGAAACTATATTAGAAAACCTTCACCATTTTACTTAACTCATGAAATGCCATACCGACAGCTTTTTGTAAAGAGTGTTTCTGCTTTGGGCAGAAAGTCCATAGCATTAAATGGAGACCCAGAAGAGAAAAGAAAGACCTCCTGAGCAAAACAATGCAACTAGACTACAGGACGTAGAATCCCAGATATGTCAATGTTGATCTTGCCGCAGCACGTAGAACCCCAGATATCAATGCTGAAATAATTGACAGCATTGATTTGGAAGGTCATCATGATGGCACGTGCACATTAAAAGGACTATTGATCTGGGAAGATCACTGAGGATCTGTAGATTGGTAGAAGTCTAGTTTGTATTCATACGAAACTAAAATCAGTCATTTCCTATATTTTATGCCAGAAAGTACTCATAAAACTAGATATTGTGTATCCTTCGTCATCATCTTCTTGAAATCCTGACCTAGCTTGGGGACATTATCCTCGGTTGGACTCAAGATATCTCCTAAGTAGCTCAAATCAGTCACCTAAGAAACAAACTTTTTAAGAACAAAACACGATTTCAAGAAGGTCATTCATAATACTCGCTGGGAAAATATTATCTCATTCAATTAACTGAGAATGAAGGAGAAAAATACCTCTAAAAGGTTGAGGCCCATAACAATAGCCAAGCCAGAGGCAGCGATGGGAAGCCCTTGCCCTATCTGTCCATATGCCTTACCAGCAAAAGAAGCAGCGATTCCAAGCATAGCTAATGTTGTTGCTAGTCCCAAAGCAAATGCAAGTGAATCTCCAACAACCTGGAGTGAACAGAAGATCAACCCCTGATGTTAATCTTGATTATAGCTCATGACAAAAGAAAAGTTGATTGTTTCCCTCTTCATATTGTAAACTAGGAGTAAGATGTTAACGCATTGGATAAATCATATTGTAATGTTTATGTTTTTAGTGCACAATGGCCTTCAACTAACATAAAAGCGAAACAAAATAAAGTCTAAATAAGAAAGCACGATGGCAAATAACGGCGAGCCTCCTTCATCAAGAACACTTTTGAATGTAAATTTCTAATTGATTCCTCATTCCAGATGTCTATTTTCTGCATAATCTTTACCTACTGAATTCATTGGAAGCTGCCTACCATTAGTAGCGCGTCCAAATAAGAGACTTAAAATTATGTCTTCCAACTCAAATCCTAAAAGCGAAATTCCCCTCCTGACATCTTTTTTCTCCAAAATTGTCGTGACTCACCTAGAGCCAATAGCTTCTGTTTCAAAGAATTCTACCATCAGTTTGAAACATTTTGTTATCAACCTAAAACTATTTGATCCTCTCCAATAACTAGGCCCTCTGTCACATGTACTTAACATCTGAATAGCAAGGAGGGAAGAGATTCTAAATACACTTTTAATATATATGGTCTCATGTGCAATTAGGTAATCATAAAGGAAAAACATATAAATCTTCTTTCACAAAAATTGAAATATGACAAGAGAAGGCCCAAGTTGCCAACTGTTGACATTCATGTAGAACCACCCCCCCACCACCCCACTTTTACACTATCATGTGAAAGAAAAGAGATTGAAGGAGAAAAACTCTGATCAATCACACTATTGGTCGTGATTGGATAGAGAGCATGACAAGTGTTAGTCATCCAGCCTTTACATACCAGTTTACTTATTTCATCCCTTCTAATTTATTCTTGTAGCCTTGAGTTTCTGCCCCACATTTTGAAGAGGCTTCGCGAATGTGCATATCTCTGGACATGGAAAAATGGATATTTTGGCAATAATCATTCCTGAGTAGCTATTACAGAGAAATTCTCATGGGATGGATCTTAAATTTTCAATGGGCCAAGTATAATGTTAAGTTCACCCCCACACTCCCTGGCTATGACTAGACAATATCAATGCCATGGACCACCCCTTCTTTCAGTCGATAGAATCTTTTCAAAAACTTATCTTAGTGTACCACTTATAAGGAATTAGTTCTTACCACATCACTCATTGTCTTGGGACACTATGTAATTTATCTTAAAGTTGGAAGTGGCAGTAATTTTAGATTGATATGTAATATCTTTTGGGCTAATGACATCATCGCTGTTTTGAAAGTGGAATAACTGCGTCCACAACAAAATGCTTACATACCTCAGAAATCTTCTTTCCACTGCCGTTCAATACCATGACACTTTTCAGACCTTGAGGTGGTTTTCTCATGGTTACCCATCACCATTCTTTGACTCAGATAATCACTCAGCATATAAAGCTTCCTGTATGTGCCAGCGTTAATAGACTTGCGTTCTTCTGGTAGAATATTAGCAAGATGCCCTCGACTTAGTCCCAACATCCTTTCACCTACATCTCCTCCAACCAGTTAGTGAATTACAAGATCATTATCTTCTTGTTAGTGATTTTACTCAACATTAAACTTTCTGCTAATTTTCAGGTTTTGAGACTCCAAGAACGGAACAAATAAGAGCATACCATGATGAGTTATTAAAACCAGACATAATTCGCTGCATTCCATCTCCTCTCTTCTCTTGCACTATTTATGCGGCAGATTTTGGAAGTTCGAATAATTATCGTGATATGATGATTATAAGGCTGGCTTCAAATGATCTGATTTGTTATATACATCAGAATCACCAACATCCACCATGTTCAGGGCAAACAACCCCCAAACCTCACCTAGCTGTGATTCTTTTCAAGGGCCATGCATCACTTACCCCATTCAAACAGATATTAGACAATCTAAAGGGCCACATCAAATATTCCATATATTTCGATTATCCAATCACGTTTTTTCTTTCTCTTATCAATGCATATTTTTTCTTTACTCGCACAACTTAGATCTCGTATTTATCAAAAAAGTGATTCGACTGGAAAGTAACAGAAATTCCTAGAGCCATATATCAGAAAAACTAACTTGACTAATAGGGTAGACATTCTCAACCGGTCGAAGTGAGGAACCATGGGATATATGTTTGGAACAGATTCCATTTTGAGAGTTGGAAACTCACATTCTTTCATTAAGATCTGATTAATAAACTACAAAACCCCTAAATTGTAACAGACCAAATCCATGTGTCCTCAAATTAAGAGTATTCAGAGAAGACCATCCCAGTCAATGTGCTCATTTTGTTTTGTATCACTAACTAAATAAAAATCAGGCAGGTGGGGTTCCATTGCCTAGTAGCTGTTTCTTTCCAATAATTCACCACACCATCATAGATATAGATATATTAATACATATACATATTCACACATATAAATAGATATGCAAACAGAAAGCGAGAAAGAGAGAAAGAGGAGTTTCCTGCATATGACTTTCTATTTATATGTTAATACATACACATATTCACACACTTCCACACATACTTTCTATTTTTTATCCTTCAATTAGGATGAGGGAACGTTTTCATGATTACCAACAGTTGTGTATAAAAATTGAGCTAATGAGGCATTTCTATAGCTTGGCAGATGTCATGAAATCATCTCATCCGAGCATTCTGCGAAAAGAAACTATCAAAAAACCCAACTTACCTCAACTCGGCTCTTTCCCGATCCAAAAGCTCCTGTTCAAATGCCGACCAATCAAATGAGAGACGCCAAAACGATCAGCAGAATAATGCACTAAGATGTATCTACATAGCTTGCAAATAGAATAATTTCCAGAATTCCCCCTTACCAATGTAGCCAAGAGTTAATGGCAGAACACTTAATGTGCAAGGAGACAGACTTGTGACAAGCCCTGCTCCGAATATAACAGCTACACTGCAAGGTGCATCCAAAAACCGAGAGAATGAGACCAAGGAACAAGGAATAAGTAAATTTCACAGGGTTCACCTAAAAATGAAATCAAATCAGCAAGAATACGAAACCTGGAGATGGTTGGGGCTGACAACTGGTCCTGAACAGCTTCATTAGCCTGTTGCCCAGCTGAGTATAAGAAACCACCGAGCCAATCTCCTGCACTCATATCCGCTAATATGGAGAATGTTTGTACTTCCTGGCACCAGATTGGAAAGGAAAACCATAATAAATAAAGCTTGAAATAAAACTTAGAAAAAATGTGTGCTTTCAAAGACTTCCAATTGACAACATGGATTCGACAGCTATTTTCCAAATTGGAGAAGATTTTCAATCACAGGCATTAGATTGTCAGCAATTAAAAAAAAAAAATTAATTTTTAATACTTGGAAAAGGATGTTTAATCTGTTATTTACTTGAATCATCAAAAAAAGGTCGTAAGGACAGCTGATAGTTTCAAGACCCTTTGCATTATCAGTTGTAATGGGTTTAATCTGAGAAGCATCGAAATTCACATTTCATCGAAATACTCATCACTGTAACAGACCCCATCTCAATGCACAATCCCACATCCAGGTTTTCTTAGCAAAAAGCTCAAGTACTCAGATCTAGGCCAGAAGTCATAACACTGACAAGCCACGAATTCAGAGACCAGTAGCAGGAAAATATAGAATAACATTTATTTCTGATCTACTGGGATGACAAACCTTCCATAGACTAGTCCCATTGATTGTTCAGTTTCCTTGATCCTCCTCTATGTTCTCAACCCTTTCTTCTCTTAATGGCCCAAACTGGGGCGGCATACCAGAAAACACAATGAGAAAACGGAAAATAAGGATCATCCTTGCAGCTTTACAACATCAATAGAGCTAGAGTGTGTGTAGTTTGGTTCCCCACTTATGTCAAGCCCATCCGATGCACTACATGACGAATGCTTGCTAATAAGTCTTGTGACTTCTCATTTGCTCATAACGAACAAGATGATAGTTAATAAAATATTCAAAATAATTACTCATCAAAAGAAAATTCACTAATTTAAAAAAAAAAATCTCTCAGAGAACGAGCATGCTGCAAACGGAAGCTTGTATGCAAGAATGAAACGCAAGCAGCCCAAGGAGGACACACCAGAAGATGCTGCAAGGGCGATGCGTCCGCTGCGCCCGCCCCAAGCAAGCTCCCTACTGAAGCCAAACCTACACAGTTTTCAACCAAATACGTATTTCAGAGGACAGAATTAGACTACGCATCGAGAGAGGAGGCTACCTGTGGCCAAGGCCGCACAGCCAGCGACAGAGCGCCTCTCCAGGGCCTTCTTACATGGGATTTCGCGTCCCCTATTAACCCTTGAACCTTCAGGGGAGGAATTAAGCGAGTACAAGAGTTCATGGCATCAGTCGGGGAGTATGGCCGCCCACAAATCAGCAGCATAATCGACAGAATGCTCCAAGAGCGAGCAAGGGAAGAGATTACCGAAGGTGCCAGGAGGCCCCCTCCCGAAGGCTAGAGCTCTGCGATGCCTGGGTACCAGGGGCGTCGTCGTGCCCCATCGACAGCCAACGGCTAGCGACGCCATTGATGTCTCTCACCTTCTCTTCCACTTCGGCTTTTACTGGGCAGGGTGGCGGGGGTTCTCGGAGTGCCGTATCCTCCCGGTGAGGTTAACCGCGTGCAAGTGTCTCCAATAAACCATCGACACAGAGAAGAGAGAGGGACAGAGAGAGGAGGCGTACACGCCAAACAGGAGATTGGGCCCCATCGATCTCGTCAGATATTTCTAGTGGCTATAATGGGCCGTATGGCTAAGCCCTAGAATATCGGCCCATTTTTCCATATTGGGCTGAGCCCATAAATCCAAAACTACAATGGGCCCCCGTCCTCCATCCAGCAAAGACATTTATTTATTCTTAAACCGTCCCCAAGACCATTACTTTCAGAGTCTTCTACATTCAGAGTTATAAACCTTAAGAAGCGTAGAGAAGAGCCCACAGACATGGCCCCTAACCTGGATTGTCTCATCGGGAGAGAGAGAGAGAGAGAGAGAGAGGAGGGGGGAGAGGGAGGGAGAAAGAGAGGGAGAGAGAGGGAGGGAGAAAGAGAGTGAGAGAGTGAGAGAGAGATAGAGAGGGGGGGGAGAGAGAGAGAGATAGACAGACAGACCCCAGAAAATTCCATCAAGTTCGGGGTAAATAAGGGGGAAAATGAGTTGTCACGATAGAAAAGAGAAATGACTATAAGGAACCAACGTTTCTCTCTTCTTAAACAACCTATAGCCTCTATACTTAACCAGCATTTGATAGATCATCCAACCCCGAGCAATCTTAGTTATTGGTGGGGGTTCGGTCCGTTAGCTGGTATAGTCTTATATAATGAACCTTATACGACCCTAAACCCAATGTAGATGAGCTCGATTGCTCATTGTATAAAATGAGATTAACCCCTTTGTGGTCAGATTCATAGGGCAGAAAATTCTGAAAAATGAGGAAAATTAACACATTAAACAGACCGCAGAAACTTTCATGGTTTCTTTATTTTATGACTTCTGTAAGACCCATCAATATCTGTCGTTGAGAGAAGTCAAAATGGGCAAACGGATGAGGGGTTGACTTTCAAAGCAGAGCAAACTTCCTTCTCCAGCTCTCTTCGATGGTGACCCAAGAATCTCCGGGCTGACATCTACTCAGAGAGCTGTGTGGTGGTTGGCAAAAATAAAATAAAATTTCTAAGCAACTGAGATTGACCCAGTCAACGTCGAAACTGTCTGATGATCCGAAAAGCAATGCAAGTCAACTTCCCCAATTGAACACCAAAAGGATTGACCACAGAGCAACTAGTCAGTCCCCAGCACTCTAACAAGTAATTCCCAGCGGCCAAAGCAAGTAGATAAGAAAGAGAATTTCAAGGCAAAAAGGGAAAGGAGCAAGGAGCTCACTCAGACAGGCAGATCAGGTAGAGAAAGCATGTACACCAGCTCCTCAGCATGTTCACCGTCACTCCATCCCTCAGAAGAAAAGAATCACAAGTAGTCTCTCCTCCGGTCATCGGACTGTCCAAAATCTCGTGGGCTGTTGCCCTGATCTTCTCTCTATAATATTCCATCAATGGGCTCTGGTGCGCCGACGTGCTCTTTTTTGCTAAATTGGGCATGACCACCGAAGCCCGCAAGGAAATCATCTCATGGCCCAGGTTTGCCCAGGCCCGCCTGGCCGTCGGTGGCCAACCTGGCCGTGAGTCGAGAGCCATTGAGGCTCAAGAACAGTGAAATGGAATGGTTAACGGCAGGCCCGCCTGTGTGCTTAAATAAAAGCTCACAGTTAATAATATCTCCTTGTCCTGTAATATCCCGTGGATCTCTGGCTGGAGCTTTCATACGACTTGAAAGGATGATCCCCAGAATGCCACCGACTGCTGCTTCTCTCGTAATGGCCAGGGGTATGGTACTGCTGCTGGTGGGTTGTAGAGGCGCCACTACCCTTGAGAGAAGTCCTTATTTCCTCCTCTGTGTCGTACTGCAGGCGCTGCACAGAAGAAGATTTTTTTAAATAAAATAAAATAAAATAAAATAATCGTCAGATTTGCGTGGTGCTGAGCTTGACTGTGCGGATTATTTGCGTGGAAGAAAACACATAACTCTGGGGACTTTCACCAAGTTTTTAAATAGTAATTCATCGATGCCATGGAAAACAAACACCCCTTGAAGAATGGAAGAATCCATTTTTAGTATAGTAAGAACCTTTGAAGACAATTGGCGTTGACGGATGGAATCATTCATAGAGAGAGAGAGAGAGAGAGAGAGAGAGAGAGAGAGAATAACAATAAAAAAATATAGATATATTTCATTACCATCATAAGAAAAACCCCCGTCATCATTTTAAAAATTTAAAACACAGACTAAGCTTCACTGTGAGGGGAGATCGAAGCTTGCTTGCACGTATGACTCAGCTGCTTAAGGCGAGGTGGAGAATTGAATTCATGCTCCTCCAAGAGAAACGTGTCCACAGCAGCCTATCAATGTGGAAAACTACGAGAAAGGATTTGATAAAGATCCCATACATACCTTTGAAGGGTCCGAAAGGACTGCATAAGCCTCTCCAATCATCTTGAACAGCCTGTCAGTATCTCTATGCACCTCATCGGCCACTTCCTTCCAGAGCTTCTCATCGGTGTTCTCACTTCTTACCAAGAGCTGAGAAGCCTGCTCAATGAAATCGCATAACCTCTGGTAAATGAAGTCTAATTCTCAGCTTTAAAATAAAAGTGCAGGCAAGATAAATAACCTTATCTGGATGGTGCCTCAGAGCAGCTTTGCGGTATGCCTTCTTGATTTCTGCTGCATCACTTGATGATTCAATTCCCCTGCGTAAAATATACCCACATTACTCAAAGCAGAATAGATAGATAGATATTTTCTAAATGGAATAAGGGCAAATGCGTGATGAAATCGCTACTGATAAGACAGTAAAGTAGGGCAATGCCATTTTTGGTCATGAAACTGATTCCCTGAAATATCCTAGACTAAAGCTACGATTTCCTAGATTTGGTGGTACGACCAACTTCGAAGTAATGATCATATTCACTCCGCTCCTTCCAATTCCAAGCACTAGAGATGAGTTAAAAAATGCTCGAAGAAAGATTGTACATGCGTACAAAAGATCATCTTTCACACATTGCATTGGCTCCATTAAAGTCTACCTACTTAGAAATTGATCCTCCTTCCATAAATTCTGTCAGACCTCTACTTCACCGCATATGAATATAATGAGGATTATGTTCTTAAATAAGTACTGTGACCATTATGCAAGCACAAAGAATTAAAATCTTCATGCAGACAATGTATAACAGATGCTTATAAATGAAAACAAGGATTAATGGGTACCGTGCAACTACGAAAATCAGCATTTGGAATTATGCGATCCAAAAAATAGAAGAAATATTTCATCAAGAAAAACCAGTCTAAAGCACTAAAAAATCAGCAGCATTGAGTAAGATCATAAAGGCAGTTCTTCATCAGGACAATATTATATTATAGCTGCTACAACATCAACAAAGCATATAACCAAGCTGCAAAATAATGAAGGCATGAAAATTGCTTGAGATGGAAATAGCCAATCCAAAGTGTTCTTGTGAGAGACATACAATATCATGTACATGTCCAGTGGGATTTCTTTCCTGGCCTTCTCCTCGACTTTAGCAAGCCGTAAACGAACCAACTCTGGATCATCCACTGTGGGTCTTCCACCTCCAAGCCTATCCTCCTGCTTTCTTTCAAGAAAAGATATTAATCTGTGCAGATCACCAGCAGCCTGGCCATAATCCCTTATCATCTCATGTAAGGTTGCTCGTCTAGAGATTGCCTATAATTTGCAGAGGAAACAGGAGGAAGGTTAACAATGATAAAGCAGTTGGCCAAGAGATTTAAGCATGTAAAAAATAAAAAATCACTAGAAAAACGGCTTCTCTCATTTCTAGAACTACGTAGTGATCTTAGTGTCTCTTGTTGCGCTCCCTATACTACAATTATTTTATTGATCTCCTATTCGGGAAACCAGACTCGTTCGTGGTCTTAACTGGTTTGAGCCCGTTCTCTCTACTTGAGCAATCCAATTTTTCTTTCTAAGAACAGTCTATGCATTAAAAGGGTGATTTGAATTCTATGTCAGCAACATGAAGCGACCGAAAAGAGTTACAGAAATATTCAAGCAGGAATCTTGATAAATATGACAAACTAATGGCCAAGAAAATCTTGAAAGCATTGTATGAAAAAACGACATTTTTAATTGTGTGATGCGAATTTCTATTACTGCTCCCTCACTCCCAATAGATGGTAGTAGAGCCAGACAACAAACCTTAGGATAATTTGGATCAAGAGCAATTGCTAAACTGCAATCAGATATTGCTTCCGTAATTTGGCCTAACGCCTGATAAGCAGCAGCACGATTACAAAAGCATACTGCCGCAAAAGGACGTGATTCAATATTATATGTCAATGCAGCAGTATAATGTTCTACGGCTTCTGAATGTTGCCCTGACTTGAAAGCCGTATTCCCTGCAACCTGCAACAAAAGCACATATGATCCAACACAGATGAACATTCAAAATTTGAAAAACTTTTATTTGCAGTATGCAGTAATGTTGCTATGCTTCTCATTACCATTAAAACTTTTAAGCTTCTTGCCCCTATGTACAAAAAAGAGAAACTAGAAAAAAAATTAATGCATCTAAATAAAGAATTATGAAGTTTTTTGCAAGGCAGAGTAAACACAATTCAATGTTAACCTATGTAGATAGTGTCAGCTTCTTCTAAACAAAAATCATAGTATGGGGCCTCAACCAAGTACATTGCGTTTGGAGGCTGGGACCCTGGTACTCGCAAACGACCCATGTCTGATCACCCAGGTGCTAGATTAACACCTACAATACTACAGGTGCTTTCAGGCCTTGTTCGAAATAAGACCTGACTATTATATGATGTCAGTTCGTGAATCACACCGCAAACCTTTCACATTTTCTTCCTCTAAATGATCAAATACATAATACATAAAAGCAAATTCACTCTCCCCTTTCCAAATCTTGACCCTGCAGCATTATCACTCTAGATTACCTCAAGGACGTCACGTCATGTCTACACAGCCTTTGGAAAGTCTGCCATTGATATTGATGACAAGATACCCAACAAAGAGGGTATTGGCTGATTCTTATTTTCTGTTAAGAAACAGGCATTATCCGTCTATTAAATTCCATTTAAAGCTTTTACGTCTAACGGAGGGAGGCAGTCCTTTATGGCTACTTTCAGAAGCAAAACAAAACTTCTGACTAAGGTTCACAAGTCACTCAATCCGTTTACAAAAAAAGCATCCGGAAACAGATGATTAACCGTTGCCCAACTGATTCAAGTAAGAGACACTAACAGCTTCCTTTAAATGTAAACAAGGATAAATTTCATTTCCCATTAGAAAATTCACGTACACCCCTATTATCACTTGCGGCTCCCATCCCTTTAACCAACCATAATTTCAAGGTTCTACTCCACATAGAAATGACATTTCTTCACGCTAACGGATAGAACGGGAGACATTGGATCTCTGTGTCAGTCCTGGTGATCTGCCAAAGAACTTATGATGTTCCCATCAACATAGATACTGACAGTAGAAATGCAGTGGAAAACCAAATTTTCTAATGAAGTTTCAGAATCACAAATTAAATGTCTTCACTGTTGAAGTGACAAATGATCAACTGTTACATCACAACCTTACGCACATACATGAGCATGTATGTAAAACTCGGTAGCACAACAGATAAGGCTAATTTTCCTTAAACCTTTCAGTTCCACAGCATCAGAACACAAACTGAATGAATAGCAGCGAATAGCCCATTGGCAATAGTTTTTTCCATCAGACCCTTGAACGGCTGCCCAGAACAACTCCTTAATTGACTCCTAGAAGATCTGCTTGAAGCCTTTCAGCAATAACTAAGATCGGTGTCCTTTGCTAACATAAAAGAGGATCTAAATCTATTTCCAGCAAATTATGAAGGCCACATTGATAGGTCATTTCCATCTTCGGAACCTATATACCTTCTACAAAAAGGTAATGATGAAAAAAATAAATATGTTTTTTTATTTTTCTTATCAGTGACCTGTCACGAGTCTAACACTACCAAAACTTTACAACAATTTTGGAAAACCAACTACAGTCTGAAACGTAGAATCATTATCACTTTCCTTCGGCCACTGTTCTTTGTCTCTATGCTTCAATTTTATGCATCCACTATCAGAGTATTCCCTGTACGCCTTCTGTTTACTGATTAGAATTCTGTATTCTAAAGTTGATAACCCACATTTAACCTTTTCCAGTTTCATCCATTTTACCAGGTCTCCTTTGGCCAAAAAATAACTCTATTCCGCCTATTCATACAGTTTCAGGCATGGAGCACTGGATCGTCATATCTACCCACACTAATTCATACAATGCATTCTGCTAGATCTGGTCCACGAAAGGAACACGATCTGACGCAGGTTCTGAGAGACAGACCTGATCAGAAAAATTTCGGATGTTCCGTCAAAGAAAGGGAATCCTGTTAAGTTAGCATTATATTGTTTTTTTCCACGTATAGCTCCAGGCGAATCATCTACTTTGGAGATGTCCCTTCTATCAAACTAATCAAATTTCACACCCTTCAGATTTCCTAAGTCTTTTCGATCTCTGTTTTCCTTTCGACAGCTATATGTATTCTCTCCTTCGATCATGTAAAATTATCTCTTTTGATAATTAAATATATGAGAAACAGAAAGTCTATGTAGGACAAGGAATTCCAAGGAATTCCAAGAAAAAACATTCATCAATCCACTTCAAAATTCGACACCACTTATACCAACAGTTGCAAATGCACACCCAAGAAGTCAGCAAATCTGAAACTACCAATGTTTTTTAATCTCAAGTATACACGGCTTATTCTAACGTGGATGATGTGATGCCAGGCATTGGTGGCCTGAAACCCGAGTGTTTCATCCCAGACCTATAATGTTAGTTCCCCTTGTATTCATCCTTTAGTCTATTGCACCCAAGATACCTAATCCCATGTTTATTCGTGATAAAGAGAATTTGATTTCTCTTTTGCATCTGTAGAGGTTTCACTTATCTTAGTATGAAGATGGCATTCCAAATGCAATAATGAACTCAATAAAAAACGAAAGACGGCTTATAATCAAGAAAAGTTGAAAAGTACAGAGTATCATAGAGGACCAAATTAGAGTGCCATAATTCGGTCAGAGCATCGTTAGATCAATGACACAGGAAGACAGCTCCCCACTGAGCAATAAAACAAGAACGGACACCAAATGTAAAACCTAACGGACATGTTTACCAGTCCATTTGGTTCTTTCTATTAAATTCAGTATAACATCATCCATGCGACTTACATCATAAAAAATACATTCCATGTCTTGAGTCTCGAAATCAAGTCATCTTACTTTTTTCATCTAGCCCAAAACTCCTTAAATGATGATTACAGTTAACTGTCTCCCATGTTACAGACAACATCTCACTATTTCTGCCTTTCCCACCCACTAAAATCTCTTTTTCCAAACGGTGTATTTCTTTTCGTCATGCTTATCAAATATGCGCAGGTTTTACTGCCTCCCTTGGCAGAAACGATAAAAATATATTTGTAAAAATAACTTGAATGCAAAAGCATAATATCCTCACTAAAGGAACAAAAGAAAAGCTAATTAGGATTCACCCATTCGGTTCCCCAACGTCCCCATTAAATGCAACCTGTAAACCAGAAAATTTGTAACAAGCTTTACCACTTGCACTGAAATAAAGGAAAATGGGACACAAGTGTCCATTTGACTGGATGTCTGATGGCTTCCACTGGAAGAGAAACATCTGTATAGTGCCGGTCAGAATACACCCTTTTTAATCCATTGATATGACAAGTCTTACTTTTAAAAGAGATAATTAAATGCCACCAAATAACTATAGCAAGCAGTAACAGTTATCAGATGTTTCCTATGAAAATGAGTAAGCAGCTACTAAACAGTAAGCATAGTAAAATGCAATAAACTGAATAATGACTAGATTATTCTTCCGTTTTAACTAATTGATACCCTTCTGATTTATGTATCAAGGAAACTAAATGCCATTCTTGACTTAGAATTAAGAAAATGCAGACCCATGCTTCAGCACCAATAAATGCCACAGAACTTTATAACAGTTTTCGGAAACTCACTAAATAATATGGTTACCTATAGCAAAAATCTTTCACTCGTGATTATAACATAAAGATAACTACAAACACACAGGATGTAATTTTTTTTTGCAAAGGAATATACAAAACTTGAATTGAGGACTTACTTTGAGACGTAGTAATTCACTCACAGTGACAGACAATAACGCCCATGAGTCAGACTTGCTCCTGGACATAGCGGGTTAAAATTATCAGATGCAGTTTAAGAAGTTTTTGCTATAATATGAATGACTCGCTATTCACTCGGTTGTTGATCATAAAAAAAAGAGATGCCAAAGAAATAAGGAGAATGGTACGCAATATTAGAGATACAGACAGCAATACCTGTCAGTGACGGCCTCCACTTGTTCATTTCCTTTTAGTAAGGCAAGAGCTTCCTCAAGTCTTCCTAAACAAAAATAAGCTCTTGACTTCAGGTATGAGCGCCAAGCCTTTGCACGCGTTGGAATACTTCTAGAATAATCCCAATCTTTGAACTGATCACTAGTACTAAGTATAGTAGAATTCTTTTCGGCAGTGTCTAGGGTCTGATCCAAGAGCTGAATGAGCTCACCATAGTGGCGCAGCTGTGAACAATAAAACCCAGGTCAAGATAAAATTGTCATATAATTTGATGAAAACAAAAAAAAAAACAAAAAAACAAAAAATATGAGCAAAGCGATCACAAAGGAGTACTAAAAATTTGTTCGGAAGGTCACTTTTAAAAGTATTTCATAAAGAAAGTAAGTAACAGTGCAGGCTAACTTACCATCAAAAGAGCCTCTGCCTTTATTTCAATTAGGCTTTCTGAATATGGGCTCAATGACAATGCATCTGAAATTATTTTTAATACTAATGTAGCATCATCTGTTGTTCCTTTCTGTAGAAGTGATGCAGCACGCTCCATGCAATCTGCAACTAGCTGTCAAGGAAACCACATTCAAACTGTGAAAAGTGCAGAACGCAAAATTCATATAAAGATATAATTTTACTAATCTTTATCAGAAAGGAAATCATACAAGACAACATTAGCATAGTAAATCATATTTCTAGCAATGACATTCCTCAATTGAAATAATAGAATCCTAAGGACTCCCCAATAGCTTTATGTATCTGATGGTTTTCAGGTGGTTCTCTTGATCTATGCTTACCTTCTAAAAGCTTAATATGAGCTTTGCAATCAATTTTCACTCGTTTAACTTCACCTTGGACAAACATGATAATGAACTGACCCGGAATCAAAAAGAGGTTCAACAAATCCTCAAACCCACAGGAGAGAATTACTTTTTATGGCATTTCCAGCACCGATTACTTCAGAAAAAACAATTCTGCATTGCACATGATCCACCTGTCACGATCGTTTCTTCCTCACACCTTTCCATCCCTTCTATCCTCCCCCATAACTACATCTAGTCCATGATCTCGTACCTAGCTACAAGGCTCTAAAGAACAATGAACAATTCCAAATGACCAATCAAGGTTAATAATATTTATTCGAATTCTCACCATTTCTCAAAATTTTTAGCCTCGAGTAACAACTAAAGGCAGGTAAATAAAGATAAATAAATGTACCTGAAATGAATCCACGCATCACCTGTGCTATCCTCATTAATGAATTCAAGTTCCACAATAAAAGAACAGTAGAAGCAATATTATAATGCAATAAATGTTTCAAGAAAAATAAAAAAATAGATGCACATATAGTCATGCATTATGTAATTGCTTCATGCGCTAAATTAGAAAAATACAATGACTATTTTTACCATAACAGGAGAAAAACCTCTAGAATGTTTCGCTATATCTTGAACTTCTTCAAAGATGTTATACCTTGACCTTCTGCAGACCGTCAGAAGCTTCGAAAACAAATTTCTGATCTAGAGATGAAGCACATCCTCCTGGCAAGCATTTCTTGAAACGATTGCACGCTTCTTCAGTCTCCCCAAGTAACAGATGACAACTGAAATGAACATGGCATCAAATCAAAGCATATTTCTAGACAAGTCAGTTGTTTGTCATGCAAATACATTATTGTGGTAGAAATTCATTTACCAGGATAAAGATCTAAATAAAGCATAAAGACAAAAAATTATCAGGCAGAAGACAAATGGATCTCTATTGGGATTTTAGACAATTTAAGATAATGAAAATGGCATGGATACCCCTTCCAATCTACAAAAGGAAATACCACAAGAAATTTCAAATAACAAAAGTCCTCAACAATAAAGATGGACCACCACAGTCTCATCACAAAAACATGAGAGTAGGGTAGATTTTTCGGATAGAGTCTACAAGGATTTTGATACGATTTCATCAGGGCTGCTCATGATTGAAATCAGGTCATGATGAAGGTCATACATGAGAATTTTTAAAGAAGGTTCAAATGGCATGAAGAGATACACCCCACCCCCCACCCACCGATACAAGGTAAGAAGGCATTGGTTTACAGCCAACAATTTAACTAGGTCAAGGGAAAAGATACGATGCTTCTGAATGACATGCTGTGGAAGAGGTAGGCGCTTCTGAAAATATAAGAGTAGGATTTGGATAGTGTATTGAGACGACATATAACTATGGTAAGCTGAAATTTGTGCACCATACAGCAAACACGACACGTAATTATGATGGTTAATTAATAGGCACTACGGCCAAGCGGGTGCCTTTATCAAGTACTACCTATCTAATGGCCTCCACACATACAATGCCCCAATGTAATTAACTTTCTCCTTTAATAGAGTTCGAAAACAATTTTTGAATAATGATCTATGATACTAATACAAATCAGAATGCACAGACAGTCAGCCAAATGATCATTTCCCATCAACCCAGTTCATAGTTCTTCAAAACAATACCTATCATAACAAGTAAATAAAAAGCATGCTGACTCAAACAAATTTCTATTATCAAAAGTGAAGATAAATATTTCTAACTTAGGAGAAAGTTTAAGATGAAAAATGAACCATCTCTGGATCATAATATCACAATAGCAACATCCATGGCAAGATCTAGCCACATGGAAAATAAAGGGGGAAAAATAACAAGCTTTTCATTTCACTGTGGAGCTCAAATGCGAGGAAGCTGACATGGAAACTAACCTTGCAGCTCTAAGCTGAGCCCTAAGAAAACCTGGATCAATGTCAGTGGCCATCATACAGTCAAAAAGTGCTTCTCTAATTCTTCCAATAGACATCCGGGCAGCAGCACGGTTGCTATAGCAGAGCATTAAAGTCTTGCTGCAATCCCTAGACGTTTCATTAGGAGAAACAGACTTCACTCCCTGTGTGTAATATTCCTCAGCTTTACACAGATCGCCATTTGCATAAGCTTGGTTTCCCCTGATCAACAACAGAAAATAGAACCAATTACAACACTAAAAGGAACTGGCACTTCAGAAGCAACATTTCCAATGAACAAAGATATTTCCAAGCCACAATGTTAACAGTTCAAATAGTCACGCCAAGAGATAATATCAAGAGGAAAACTAATGATTCACAAACTTTCAAGAAAAAAAGAGGAAAGACTAGACAGAGAAGTTACATAAGTCGCCATTTTTCACAAGCTTCTTGACCAGTAGTTGCCGAAGCAGCCATGGAAATGCCCTCCTGCTTGACATGTGATGTTTTGTTTGTCTCTGATCCCTTCCTCTGAAAAGCAGATGGCACTTCTGTTTGGGCTCCTGTGTCATCCAAGTGTGAAGAACTACTGAGATTAGGTAATAGCTGAGCGTTCGGATCTGAGATGGAGGCATAAGCATCCCGTCCAACTTTTGTTCTATATTTCCTTCTGTGACTATGTTTCGATGCCGAAATGGAACCTTGGGTAGAAGATGATGCAGCAAATGTGAAACTTGAGTCAGTGAAACCACTAGAACCAGAAGCCAAAGGAAACCCACTTCCACCATCAGCTTCTTTCACAAATTCTGAGCTTGAGGACTTCATTGTTGCATTAGCTAAATCTTCAGCTGACCCATAAGCGGAAAATGAATTTTTTATGTTAGTTGAGAAGTGACAAGAATCACTGGGCGTGGACTCCTCTGACGCTACTGAATCTTCTCTAGAATACTCATCACCAACTGAACTCTCAAGATGGCAAGGGGAAAAATCCATGGGTGAGTAGCCTTCTTGAGAATCCAGATCAGGTTTTTCTTGAGAACTCTTTTCCCTTGAAAACGCTCCTGTACCGCCTCTTTGAAAAAGTGTTGCAGAGTCCTTCAATTTCCCCCTCCTTTTCCGAACCCTGGTATGGCTTCTTAACCCTTTTTTTGCACTAAATGCGCTATTTTGGAAAGATGCTACAACAGAGCTATCCACAGAAGGATCCTGGTTTGTTGATTCATTCACATGTGGTGTTCCTTGCCCACAATAGTCAGTGAAGGTTGAATTATATCCAGAGGATTGAAAAATAGGGCCAAGTGATACTGAAAAAGATGATGCAGTTGTCTCTGTTTTTGGCTTACAAGACTCCATTACGGGTATGGGATAAGAAGCACCAGCAACTGAATTAGCGTCCTGATTGCACGGATGTGATGATGATCCTAAAGAAGTTGTACTTCCAGTGAAACGATCACTGCCAAATGCAGCATATTTGTTTTTACTAGAGTTGGAAACAAAAACACCACTCTCATCCACCAAAGGCTCAAAATCCCGCCCTTCAGCCTTTCCATAGTGATCATCTGCCCCAGAGCACCCAATATTCAACCTCTGTATTTCATCTGGGAGTCTATCACTTCGGTCAAACCAAAAAGATCTGCTTTGATCATAAGCTTTATTTCTATTTGAAGAGCTCCCAAACACGAAAACACCAGAAGAGGAATTATTTTCACCAGAGGAAGCAGAAAAACACTTTCCAGTTCCACTAGTGAAAGAACTTTTACCCGAGACATGACCACTAGCTTTAGTTTTCCAAGAATTATTGTCGCTGTCAACAGCACCAGCAGAACAACTTGTACCTGGCATTGTCCTGCTTTCAGAAGTGAAACATTCTTCAAAGCTAGTTCCACCATAAGAGCCAGAAACATTTCCATTACTTTCAGGAGCGAAAGTACCAGTATTGTAGGACCCAAAGCTTTTAGCAGAAACACCAGAAGCACTTAAATCAGGATCAAAACCCTTTGGCTTGCTTCCAAACACAAAGACACCTTCTGTGCGATCTTTTTCACTAAAAGAATCAGAAACACTTTTTGAAGACGCATAGACAAAACCTCCACTATTGGCCTCCAAAATGCTGTCTCCAAAACTAGCTTTCCCTATAGTATCATCATTCTCAGGGTCCCTAATATTCAATTTCTGAATTTCTTCGGGTAGTTTTCCTCCAGCACTCTCATCAAAACCATCAGCAGCTCTTTGACCAGGATCTTCACTCTTCTCATAGAAGTTTCTAAGTGCAAAACCACTTGTACTCTTAGGGATGCCTTCGTCTTTACTATCTTCAGGTTGACCTATGGTAATATTCCAAGAATTCACTGTTTCCATCCCCTCAGGCGGCTTATCTACAGAAGTCTCATGAGAACCGATCCCCATATTACACCCAAACATGAATGTTTTCTTCTCATCAACTTGAGAACTATTGCAAGGTCCTTGTGTTTCGCTCAAACTACTGACACTGTTGGGCACTTCAATATTCAACTTCCTCATTTCATCAGGAAGCACAGATTCCACATTTTCTTTGACATAGAAATGACTTTTTATTGCTTCAGAATTGAACGTGCTGTCATCAGGAATCATCTTTCCCTCAGAAACATGGCTTCCAGTAGTTGAAAACTTGAGGTTGGCGCTCCCTGTATCCCCAGGTATGTTTTTCAAGGTTGAATCTTTAATCTTCAATTCCCGTAAATAATCTGGGAGCTTTTCTACGGAGCTTCTATCAGAGCCACCAGAGGAACTTAGATCAGGAATGCTGTTCTTCCTTGAGCTGCTTCCGAAGACGAAGGCACCTTGTGTGCAGTTATGTTCACCAAACGAACCAGATACATTTTTACTACTACTAAACACAAATGCACCACCGTCTCTGGAACCTAAACTATGATCCCCAGCTTCTGATTTCCGTATATTATCTGCAGTCCCCGAGCACTTAATGTTCAACGTCTGCAACTCCTCTGGGAGTTTCCCAACAGCACTTTTGTCAAATCCACGAGTTGCACTTCGATGAGAAGTTGCACTTTCCTCTGAACTGCTTCCAAACATAAAAACATTTGCAGTAGAACGGATGCATTCTTCATTGCTGCTTGTGAATTGACCCGCAGTGCCTCTTACCGTTTCAAACTTCGAGCTGGCACCCCCTACATCTCGATATGTACAATCTTTCAAATATGAACTGTCGGTGGTACCGGTAGTGTGACGAGCAGCAGACACAAAATTCGCGCCCTCGGTCGTTCCAGGCTGAAAACCACCAGTATTACGATCGATGCTAGATGAGAATAAACCGTCGCTCGCAGGTGCAACAGCACCATCTCTCTGAAAGCAACTTGAATTATTCCCAAACACAAAGTTTGCACCCTCAGTCCTCACAGAGTCAGAGCTCGAACAACTAATCCCGAAAGAAACTTGACCAGAAAAACCCGCAGCAGGATATGGATCCCGCAGGAACGGGTTTAGCCCCTGCTCCCCAACGCCTTCGAAGTCAGCCGGAACCACCAGACCCGGCCTCACCCTGGACAATGGAAAATGCCGCCTCACCTTCACCATCCGGGGCCTCGAGAGACCCGAAGACGATGCCACCGGGGCCTTGTCGACGTTCGGCGACTGGAACAGCATCGAGAAGACGCCTTCAAGATTCGGCTCCCGCGGGTTCCCACGCGGAGGCGCTCCACGCTCCACGCTCTGGGGATCCATGGCATCTGCGGCTACCCAAAACCCCTCTGAGGCGAAGGGTATCGTAAACGGTGCGATCCCCGCTAGGGTTTCCCCGGACCTAGGGTTCCAGAGAGGAGGATTCTGCTTTGGCGCCGTACGGGGCGAGACGACGGCGGCGGCGGCAGCGGCGGCGGCGGTGCCGGAGCTTACCATCGCCGGCGGCATCGCCGGAGATCAACCATCAGCTGCCGCTCGATCGCCGGCCACCGGAGATGATCACCCCCCGCCGACGGCGATGGCGAGATGATCTTCTTCGACATCCTTCCTAAAAGAGCGCAGCGTCACCGACTTGCGATGTGTCTTCGCTGGGACCAGTTTTTGAAAATGTATCTTTCAATTTTACACTTATTTTATTTATAATTACTTTCATACCCAAATGATCACCGTTTGTATACATATTAATAACAAAATAATCAAGGCCCGACAAGCATCCATCTGGGCCGAGCCAGGCCCGAACCTATCTCCAGGGAACGTGGAGCATCTCCCAGACACGTGGCATCGCCCTCTACCATAGCCACGTGTCTCCTTGTGCTTGTCATCGGGCCCACGAGGTGTCCGGGCTTTTCCATCTAGGCTCGGCCCGTTGATACCTGGCCTGTCCTTTATAGGGGTTTTCAAGCAATAATTTTAATTCTTACGGTTGAATGTATAAAAGCTGAAAAGGAACGCGGTTTCAGACCAGGGATGGGAACGGCCTTTTGAAGAGAAGTTACTGGACAGAAAATCATTTCCAAACACCAACAATAATAGTGAGTATAAGAATCGATTATAAAGGAGAAGAGGGGTGATGTAGACACATGAGAGTGAGGAGGGTAAATTATAAGAGAGAGAAATGGAGCTAATATTATTTCTACCCTACTTTTTTACTGTAATAATACATATTTCACTATTCAACCATCTCTCAACAAAGTACTCTTACTTGACCAATGGGATTCATTCTAACAAGTGCCCATCAAATGACGAAGGTTGGTCAAGGGGGGGGAAAAAAAAAGAAGGAAGTTGCCCACTCATGCCTAATTGGGAGTGGAATTCATTGATTTCATTTAATCTTCAAAAGGATATGCTAGTAGTGCTATGTTATACTTTCATCTAATCTCAACATTACTACATTCCTTAAGAAAAAAACAAGAAGTTGCCCACTCGTGCCCTATTGGGAGTGGAATTCATTGATTTTATTTAAAGTCAATGATATGCCAATAGTACTTCATTATTCTCTCATCTAATCTCTTACTACAATCCTAAGGATTTTTCTTATGAACCCCACTTGGTCATCATGGCCTTATTTGTCTCATCATTTGAGCACTTTCAATAGCTCTACAAAATTTATGAGAGTGGAACAAATTTTAAAACAATTATTGATTGATTCTTTTAGTTCTCACTTTTGATTGATAATGGTATGCTTTAAAAAGGTTAGTTGTGGTCTATAATCTAGTAAATGCTCATATTCTCAAATGGATATGCTAATATGTGAATGAAATGATGATTAACTATATAATCTACGTAGTCATTATTGTTGGTCCCAAATGTGTGTTAGATAGAATACCATGATGAGGGATGAAATGATTCTTCAAATGTTTTTTACATTTTTATGTGTTTTCAAGTTTATTTTTCCTAGTTATGTATTTATTATGTTGACATAGTTTGATTTCATCCTATAGAGACAAGCTCATGTTAACACAAATAAGGTTGAGTTGACATAGATAAGTTTGGGTCAACACATTGGGCTAATATAAATTAAGTTGACTAACTCATCAACAAACAATTCATCCATTTATCAATGGTTTCACACTTGAGAAAGTTTTGATAAAGTTGCTCCTAGAACAATAATTTGAAAAGTAATTTCAAAAAGTGTGGGGTGATCTGACCTTGAAGGCTTTAACAAGCCTTAGATATTTGGAGATGATTATATGCATGGAAGTGTATTTTAGTACCTTCACATCTAGTAGAATTATTTAATCAATACATTTGATTGTCAAATGTTAAGGCTCCACTACTCTAAGTGCAATGGTAGAAAAGTTATTATTTGGGTACAAACTTAATAAGTTCTCTTAAGGATAAAATAGGTATCATCTAATGTATGAGCCTTAAAAATTTGATTTTATGCATTAATCAGTGTCACTTATATAGGGACATAGTCATTGAATATTTATTTAGAAGAGGAGTGTAATGCAACAAACCAGTCAACAAAATTACAAGGTATTTACTTGATATTTAATGTGTTTTTTAGAATTTAAAAATACAAGCATTTGATGTGACACTTTTACAGCCCTAGTAAACTCTTTATCTAAAGTGAGGCTTATTCTCAAGCCTAGAACAAGAGTGGAAAATGAAGAAGAACAAAAAAGAGTTCCACCATTAATCTTGAGTAAACTTCAACATCTATCTTGCACTAAGTAGTTGCATCTTTGATTACTTGAAAACTTTGTTCCACCTAGTGTGCTCAAAACCAAAAAGACTCGAGCTTTTCCCATGTCAATTAAGGGGAAAAGACTTTCCAAAAGCAAAGTGTTGAACATCTAAGAATGGCACCACACTTTACCTTGTGTTTAAATTATGTTTGCACTAGTGACTAATATAGGGCCTTAATCTGAAGGACACTAAGTAGCTAATTTTCATTGGCCACCTGGAGTTGTTAATTTGGATAAGGGGCATGCATCTCTTCTATTTAGCCATCTAGAGTTATGAATTTAGAAGATATTTTCCATGTGGATTACTAAGTTGACTAAAGATATAGTATCTAGTATGGAAGACTGCTAAAACCCACAACTCAACATGTATTTCAATAAGGTATTAGTGGAAAACATGGAAGCAACACAAAAATATCAAGCACTTGATAAGTGTAGTAGGTCTCTTGATAGAATCACTATAAAATCAATATGTGAAGTATCCTTATAGTAGCTTAGACTTTGGGAACCAAAGAAAGTACAAAGTTGGAGTAGATAGGAATGCAGAAAAAATTAAGAACTTATTAATTCACTACACTCCTGATAAGTCTTCATTATCATGAGTTAATAATTCATAAATAATATAATTTAGTCTTAACTCAAGATAAATAGACTTATATTTATGTTAATTTATGAAAAATAATTTTTAATTAATTAATATTTTTTTAGTTAATTATGTGATTTTATATAAATTTATATAATTTTTATAATCTTATTTTTGAGATTAAAAAAAAGAGTAAAAAGATAGAAAATGATAAGGGGCACTAGTCAATTAGACCTGTGATGTGACTTAGTTATTGTATAGTAAATCATACAAATTTAAATTTTATAAAACTAGAAAATACTAATTTTTAGATATTTAAAAGTATTTCTAAATAAATATATTGATTATAATTTAATATTTTTTTAAAAAAATAGTGGCAATTTTCTAAGTCAATCAAAAAGATGTAATATAATATTAGGTATTTTGTCATAATTTTTCTCAAAGAATATAATTTTTTCTATTTTTTATATTAAGAAATGAAAATAAAATATATTTAAAATTTATGAAAAAGGAAAATAAGGGTGCAGATGTCAAGATGATGTCAGCACATGACGAATGCAAATCAAGCAGAAATAGAGTTCCACCTAATGATTTTTTACCTAAGTAATTACAAATAATTTAATTTATTAAATTAAAATATGTAAAAATTGAAAGAATTATAGTTAAATGAAGTATAATTTGGTAAATTTAAATCACACAAATTATCACTAAATGAAATAGAAATTACGTTGAAAGTATGAAAATAGAGTGCTGATGTCACAATGATAATATGTCAGCGATGCATCAAAATCCTGAGCATTTAAAGGATTGTCGTGTAGTGTCTACGGCCTTGAAGACTCTTTGGACAAGGATGACATAGGTAATATCTAGATCTCCTTACAAATCTAAAGATCAATGAAATGAGTCATTGAATCATCTCTAATGGTTGTCATCCGACGGAGTAGAAACATAGTGACATTTCAAGTTTCTAGTAGCTATTATTTGTCGAAGAAGAGTTGGATGGAGATGAGGTGTATGTCAAAGAGCTTCATCCTCAGGTCCACGTAGTAAGAAAAGGCTCTTCATCACATCCGATATGCTATCTAGAGGTAGCGACATATATCTCAGTGGATCGTTCTATTCTCGATGACGGCTTGTTCATTGATCAATTAGAGATGATTTACTTGATAGATTCGTGATCTTTTTATCATGAATCGTTCAGTAATTTTAGTAATAATACTCCGCGAATTGCATTGATGAGATTTTTGCCGATGATTTAGCGATTCTAATGACTTAATCTTTCACTGGCGATCTATAAAAAAGTCACGATAATCAAAAAAAAAAATGAGTTTTGGCTCTAGAAGATTTAAATTCGTGCCGATTACTTACTTAACAGAGGTTAAAATAAGTACTATAATATCCTTATTAAGTGACATCATCATGATATATCTTTATTATAACAAAGTTATAGTTTAGATATTAAAATCTTCAAAGTCTTTTGAGAGAAAGTGTGATGCGGGTTTAGTCCCACATTATTTGTGCGCTGAAGTTTTGGGTAAATATATAGTAATATCACATTTATAAGTAATAAATCTCTCTCTTATATGTATAATCACTCTTTGCCCCATAGTTGACTGGCCACTAATGACATGGAATGGGAGTGGTACACACATACCTCCATTAGTCTTAGTTGCTCAAGTTCCTATTCGCGGCTCCTTCTGATTGTGCTTCTAACTCACTTGTGGGCTCGACTAGTCAACAAGTTTCTCCCTTTTGTTATATTTTTATTTTAATTTTCTTTTCTTTATTATCTCAAAAATAGGATTATAAAAATCATATAAATTTATAAAAATATACATAATTATAAAAATTAATATTAATCAATTAAAAAATATTTTCCATAATTTAACACAAATATAAGTCTATTTATTATGAGTTAAGGCTAAAATTATATTATTTACTAATTATTAACTTATGATAATGAAGACTTGTCACTCGCAAGTAAATTGAAAGCTCAATCGAGATGAAGCAATAAGTAGAGGTTTGAGTGACTATAGATCAAATGGAGGCATGTGTGCATCACTCTCTTTCCATGTCACTGATGATCAACCAAGTGGGGGCAAGAGTGATTGTACACATATAAGAAAAAGATGCATTGATTTTCAAATCTTGTATTACTATATATCTATTCAAAAATTCAGCATATAACTAATGTGAGACTAAACTTAGGTACACTTTCTTGATAATATTTTCAATAATTTTAATACTTAAACTATCCCTTATTTATAACAACGATATATCATGATGATGTCACTATATAAAAGTATTAATGTACCTATTTCACTCTCTCTAATGTAGGTAGGTGACCAACATGAGTTTGAATCCTACTAGAGTCAAAACTCATATTTTTTATTTGATTAAATTGTGATTTTCTTGTAGATTGTTAGTAAAAGATTAAGCTACAAAATTATTCAATCATCAATAAAAACCTCATAAATAAGATTCATAGAGTATCGCTACTAAAATTATTGAATAATTTGTGATTAAACGATCACAAATTTATCAAATAAATCATCTCCGATTAATCGACAAATAAGTCATTATCATGAAGAGGATGATCCACTAAGAGATAAGTCATCACCTCTTGAGAGCGTACCAAATATAATGAAGAGCTTTATTTTGTTGTGTGAACCTGAGGATGAAGTTCTCCAAGATGTGCCCCACCTCTATTCAACTCCTCTCCATTGAGTGATAGTCATGAGAGAACCACAAAATTATAATTTTTTTACTTCATTAAGTGACAGTTATCAGAAATGATTTGATGATCTATTTCATTGATCTCTAGACTTCGTAAGAAGATCAAAAGATTACTCATGTTGTCTTTACCTAAGGAGAACTTTCAAGGCTATGGACACTACATGACAATTCTTTTAAACACTTAAGATTTTGATACATAATCAACATATCACCACCACAATGTCAAAACTCTATTTTACTATTTTTTAACTAGTTTAATTTCTACTATTATTTTTTGAATTTTGAAAGAAGATCTAGAAATTGTCTATGTCATCTATGTCTAAAGAGAGCTTTTGAAGATGTGGACGTCGTCTGATTATCTTCTTGAATATAGAATTTCAGTAATTATTGTTGCAAGGCCGAAATTCTATCTTTCTTATTTTTAACTTAATCTTCACTTTCATTAAGTGATAATTTGTGTGATGTCAACTTTATAAATTATTTTTTATTTACTTACAATTCTTTTGACTTTTACATATCTTAATTTGATTAATTAAATATTCTATAATCGCTTATGTAAGAGTCATCGAGTGAAACTCTATTTTTGCATTAATCGTATTTGTTGGGCATTGATGTCATCTTGACATCTGCACCCTTTTTTTTTTCGTTAATTTTAAATATATTTTATTTATTTATTTTATATATTTATAAATTTTATAAAAATTATATCCTTTGAGAAAAATTCTAAAAAATTACTCAATATTATATTACATCTCTATGATTGATTTGGAAATTTTTTACTATTTTTATAACTCTTATTGAATTATAAATAGTTTTAAAATATCTAAAAGTTAGTATTTTCTAGTTTTATAAATTTTAAACTTACATAATAGTATATAATGACTAAGTCATGTCACCTCCTCTTTGTAATATTGAATCTAGTATGTAAGGATGCAAAAACCTATAATTCAACATATATTTCACAAAGATATTATTAGAAAACATGGAAGCAACACTTGGGAAGTGAAGTAGGTCTCTCGATTAAATCATTATAAAATCAACATATAAAACTAAACTCTAGGAAGCAATGAAAAATACAAAGTTAGAGTAAAGAAGAACACAAAAAAAAAATGAAGGATATTATTCAACATCCCACTCTTAATGGTGTTGTGTTAATGGTTAATTAATGTATAATAATTTGAAGAAAAATGATAGTGAATGCCATATTAACTGAACTCAAATATAGTCAAATTAAGTAGAAAACATTGAATGGATTTTAGAACATGGTTCATGAATTTTTGTTTAATCCTGCATATGATTTCTATGAAATATTAATTTGATGATTTAACTCAAATACTAATGTGGTAGAATCCATGACATACATATTTGAAAAATATTTGTCCTTAGTGTTATTGACTTGAAATCATAAAAAAAGCAATAGGCCCAATAGTCAAGCCCCTCATGAGGACTTTAAGGGAGGGGGGGGGGGAGAGAGAGAGAGAGAGAGAGAAAGAGAGAGAGAAAGAGAAGGGGGGTAAACTCACTAGGGGTTAGTGCATAGAAGTGCACAACAATGATGGTGGTGGCAAGCTTTTGCTCCAGGTGACAGATGGAGGTGAGCACAATGGCAACTACCAATGGATGATGGCAGCAACAAATGATTCTTCTTCTGTGTGATAGGCAGATGTGAGCATGATGATGGTATCGATGATAGATGAGTTTTCCTTTGGATGACATGCAAAGGTGACCATGATGATGGCAACACCTTTTTCACCAACATTCAAGTTTTCCTTCATGTGTGACATGAACAAGGGAGCAATAGAGAATGAGAACTCATGAGCTACACTTGTTTCGTCTTATTTGTATTTTGTAGGTCAAGATTGACAAGCATGTGGTGAAGTTAGTGATCACTCTTAAGTCTATCATTATTAAAATCGTCAATTTTAAATTTATAAATTGATTTTTGTATGAATAATCTCTTGATGAAATAGTGAAAACTAAGTCAAACACAAGGAGAGTTTTAAATTAGTTGATGTATATTAATTAATGATCATATTGTGATTTATTTACTCTCTAAAATTTAGCAGCCAAGAATAAAAACTTAATGCATATTGAGAAGAAGATTTCTCTCAAGGTTCAACCAACCACCTTGTAAATAAATTACGAATGGCCAATGGGGATGATTCTCCACTTCCTTCAAGAGCTTCAACTATTCAAAATCAATGAGGCAAAAAGGAATCGAGTTTCATGAAATTTAGATTGTATTAACTAAGATAAAAGATGTTTAATTACATAAAAGTCAAAGGAATAAAATAAAAATGATTTCTCCCTCTTGTTCTGATGCATAAGTGTCTTTGGTTGATCCTCTTCTTGCTGCACCAAAGGAGGAGACCCATGATTGTTACTAGCATTGTCACCACCAAAAGGGAGGGAAAGGACGAGCTGGCCCACCTATGGTGTGCTGTAGTTGGCGTCAAAGGAGAGAGGAGTAGGCCATCCCCACGGTAAGAGAGGGATGCACCAAGGGAGGAAGGAGAGAGAGAGAGCTGATCATGAATGAGGAGAGGGCTGGTGGTGGCTCCCCTCTTTTGGGATCATGTGCCCTATATTTGGACTTCCGATTTTGCCCCTACATCCTCAAGATTTACAAGTATATCTTCTTTACAACTTTAACTTTTTTGTCTTTGCATATTGTATAAATGCCCATGATGAACTTTGAAGATTAAAGGGAAACTATGTTCCCTTAGTTGTGCATTATGGTTATAAATTCATCTCATACTCTCACATCATAATAATAAATTGATTTCCCCCTTGTCATCTATCTTAATGCTCACATTCCTTTGGAAAATAAGAAAATGATATAATTCATGAAGTAGAGTATGAAAATGTATAAGTAAAGTGTTTAATATATAATTATCATATTTCTATATTCTTTAAGCTTTAATCATTAATCATATCGCCCTTTTAACATGATCATTCAAGGAATTATTAGCTAGACTAGTGACTTGCTGGATTAATCTTCTAATTAGTACCATGTAATAAATTAATTTTAGTAGTTTTATTTTTTTATCCTTGGGTGATAGGAATTATCATTTTCTATTTAATTGTATTAAAAAATTTCTCCTTACTGCTGAAATGATGTCTTCAATTTTAATCCCAACTTCAAACATTGTTAGACCTTTACATATTGACTATTTTGCTCTCTTCTTCTCTTCTTTCCAATTTGCAAAGCATTTTGGTGCTACAATCTTCTTGCTGCTGAAGATGTAGCGACAACCACTAGAAATAGGGGAAACATTAAGAATTTGACAAATATCTCTAAAGATTGACTTGAACTACTAGAAATTAAAGTTGATTTCTATTGTTTGAGTGTAGATATATATGTAAATTTTATATCTTTTAATTCAATGACTAAGAGATGATCATGTTATCATACTGAACCTAAAAAAATGATAATAACATTAGTCTCCTTACTCTTCATCAAATTCTTGTGATATAGATCTTCAATATATAAGCAAAATCTGATCTTAGTGCTTGAGCTTGATCTCTAAATTTTTCACTGAATTTAATAGGTAATATGGGAAACACAAAATAATAACAATTTAAGAAACTTGTATTTCTCTCTTGCCATCTTGACTTGTGGTCGTGCAATGTTCACTACATTTAAAAAAAAAAGCCTCATTGCCATTAGAATATATCAAAATATTATTTCATAAATATATAAATAAAAATATATCTATAAAATGTGTGACGTAAGCCTGAACTCTGAAAATTTTGACTACAATATGTAGGATCAATATGTATTCAATGACAACAAAGCCCACTACGGTTTTCGCATTAATGTTAACCCTTATTTCACCTATGTTTTAACTTTGACCTCTACATTTAGTTCCACATTTGTGAAGTGGCTAAGCTCATTTTGCCTACTTCACTCTCAAAAGACCTAATCCTCAAATTCTAATGACTCAAGTAATGCAATCACTAAAAATAATGTTAACCAACCTCCACTAGATTTCATAGTCTAACCAAACAAAGAATTTGCCAAAACTACTTTCACATTCATGATTGTGAGACAACTAGATTAGTGTCTTCTAAATTCATAAGTCAAGGTTGTCCTATCTTACAAAAGTGTTCAAATAGAAACTAAGAATAAATAAATACTCTTATGAATTCTTCATGTAGCTTTTGATGTCATAAATTCTAGTACCTAAAGATGCAAAATCAACTTGTGGTGTCGTGGTGCCTGAATGCTTGAGAGAGAACGTTGAGTTCAATCCTTAAAATTGTCTTTCTTCACTTCACTCATTGGGGAAGGTGATCCTTAAATAAATAAAAAATTAAGTTGTTTTTTATGATTTTAATGGTAATAAATAATTAAAAATATTCACCATCACCATCACAGCATGCTTCAATTATTAGTTTTGGGGTGATGCTTTAAAGATTTTGATAGTTACAAGTGATAATAAAAGATATAAAAAAGAAAATTATTCATAAACATGCTATTATTATGCTAATGTTCAAACAAAGATTTATTTAATCCATTTTTGTTAAATTAAATTGTTAAAAGATAATATAATGAATATTTATTATGGAAAATATATAGTAGGATAAAGTCAAATCTAGTAGAATAGAAATATTTTTTACAAAAAAAATTAATAAGAAGAAAGTCTATCAACCCATGTAAAAATAGAAAAGGTATTTACATACATCCAAATTTGAGGAGAGAGAAAATGTGATGATTTAGAAAAAGTCAAAATCAAATCTCAAGAGAGAAAAGAAATTTTATCAAGAAAATCTAACAACATATATGTTTAAATATATGACATGATAGAATATCCCTGACAAGGACAACATATCTTCATACGTCAAAGGATCAACTAAAAGTTATAAATCCTACCCGCACACATCTATACTACAACTTGGTCAAAAATTGATCAATTTGACAACTATGTTGTGTAGACTATTTCATTGTAATTATGTGTGAAAGACTAATATAAACCAAGGATATGAACCTTAATAAAGGGATAGGCTAGGTCAAGTCAAACCACTAAAAAATTAATGCTTTAAATATTTTAATATTAATATATTAACATGTTGTGCCAACTTCATCAGGTCAATCTAGTTTGTCTCAAGCAAATGTGTTGACTTAAGTCAAAATGTGTTGACCCAAGCATATCTATGTTGACCTACTAAGTATGATATGAAGAAAAAAAACTTAAAAAATATGAAAATGATTTTTAAAAATAATTCACATTCCCTCTTAGTATTCTTTCTAGCTAAGCTTTGGACTAATAGAGAGGCCATGAGAGAGGGTTAACATGAGTTGGGTAAGATGATGGAAGAGGTCTGGTGGTTGCCTAATAATAATGTGAGGTCTAGCAGAGTAAGTACAATGCATGTTGTGCACATTAAGTAAGACTCATATAGACGTAATAAAACCAAGTTACCATTATGCACACTATTACAATAGGCCCATTTAACTTTGTACTATTATAATGGAACAAAAAACTATATGAGTAAAGAAAATCATCAAAGTATTATTCTTATGATTTATTTTATGCTTATTGAAAAAAACATTTCATAACTTGAGCTCATCATGCATTCACGCTAATGTGAAAAACACCTTAACATTTCTTTTTTACTTTAATATTTGGCTAAACTTTAAGATGATGCTAAAATTGTCCATTTCTTCAATCAAATAAATGTTTTACACTTACTAGCACTTTTCTTCCAAATTCTACTAGGTGGTCATTACCATGTGACAAGTTACCTTTGTTCAACTAAAGGATTTTAAAGTTGGACCCCTCTCATACTACAATGTGCTATTGACACTTTTGCAGCATTCAAATGAAATAACTAACTCCTTAGGCATGGTAGAGTCAATTTTTGTTGGATCTATTTTACCTTTACCACATTGATTCATAACCATGGGTTCTCTAGGCAGTCCCATGATAACAACAAAGGGGTGAAACAATGTAGTGGCAAAGGTTAGTATTTACAATACAACTTAATGTCAACTGGTGATGAGTGGTGGAGGTTAGCATTTACAAGCATAACTTTATTTTTTTAGTCAAAAAAATGTAAGATTATTTTAACATGCTAGCTGACTTTTGGTTCTATTTTATTCATAAGATAAAGAGGAAGAGTTACTAGGGAAAGGGATTGGATTTATATTAAAAGGGGGAGAAAGGAATATATTGAAGCAATGAGGGCAGCCTTTGACTTAGGAATGGCCAAAATGTGGGGGGGTAGCCTGTCTCTCTTTCAATAAATAAATAAATAAATAAACATATCTTCCGAAATAATGGTGATGTAGATAGTGAGATACCAAGAAAATATAGACAGTGTGTGTGTGAGAGAGAGAGAGAGAGAGTGCTTGTGTGATCCTGTTAGGCGTTGGGCACGCATGTGGGAAGCAAGGAAGACGTTGGCAGAAGCTTTCAGAGGTTTGGAAGTATCTTCGTCGCGAGATATGAAGGTCCCCATGGGCTTACGGGAAGTGCTCATTGCCTAGAGAGAGAAAGAGATAGTGGGGAGAGGGAGGGATGAACTGGGCCACAGTAAGACTCTAAGCGAAACGCAATCACCTCACTCTAGAAATGTTTTATGCAAGTTTCCGAAGTAAACTTTTGGCATAATTATTGCTCTGAAATATAACTCATTTCCTTTTCTGACTTGTCCATTTTCACTGTTGCAATAAAGGTGGGCTGTGTGTTGGATTTTTATTCGAATGCCATCTCAAAGTACAAGATACTTCGGAGTCACCTGATTTTATGAAAACTTACACGATACGCAGGAAAGCCTTTGATGTATTTTATCCATCAAATATCTTTACTGAATTCTATGAGTGGACTGGTGGGCTTGAGGATCGAAGCTCTGAGTTAAAGTTTGGAAAGTCTTAAATACGAAGCAACTTTCTTCTCTCTTCTGTGTTGAGATGTTTCCGTTAGGTCTGAGATCCTCTCTAACCTAGTCCACGGTCAAAGGTGGGTGGCCCATTAAGTGACCAACCAGGAACCGCCACGTCCCCCAGAGAGAGAGAGAGAGAGAGAGAGAGAGAAAGAGAGAGATGTAGCCCTCTCGGTTTCCTTCACCTCCATAAAGACTGGACGAGAGATGAAGCTAATCGGACAGCTGGGACGGGATTTCTAGAGTACGACACCACGGGTTTTCTCGCCCATCCCACCAGCCATGGGGAAAGGGCAGCCGGACTTCACAGTCAAGGTCTCTCCTTGTCAATGCCCACCATGGAGGAGCTCCCACCAGAGAGTAGATAGGTGGGAAAACAAGCTATAGATTGACTATTTTATGAATCAAATTGAAGTTACCTTCATTCTTTTAAGGCCGCCATATTGGACAAACTATGTTTATTACTTTCAACAAAGAGGATGCGTTTTGAGATAGAAGCTCAATTGAAAATGAAATAAAATAAAACTCCATTCAGACCATTTTCTTAACGAGGACTTGAGGGATAGTCAAATAACTGAAAAATCCATTCACATCCATCTTATGTATGGTTTAATCAATCACATAAATCTTTGGGGCTGCTTTTGTTCATAGATTACAGTCTAAAACCAAAGGCAATTTATTGGCTCTATGATAAACTCATACTTAAGAATTTTGAAGTTCTAAGGTAAGTAGTTTAATTGAAAAAGTTATAAGCTCTCATCATATGATATAAATATATCATTCTGTGAAACAGCTGAGGTTTCTCTTGACAAAGATAAAAATATTCTATGATTTTGATATTACAAAGATTATTATTGAGTGTGCTTATTTTTACTTCAATGCTGAAATGGCAGAGAAACTTGGAATGATTTACAGTACATGCCAATGTGAAGTGGCACAATGTCATTCATCAGGATCCATGGTCTTAACAATAAACAACATTTTCCAGTCTTGTATAAAGAAGAGAGAGAGAAAAGAGATTTGGTCACACAAAACTCTCATCATGCTCCACCTCGAAATTGCTCATACAATAATGATTGGGACATGCGGCTACATGAAACACAATATAAGCATTCACTTATTAGCCATTTAAATGGGTGATACTTTTGTCATTTTATACTTAGATTATTTTATTTTAATTTTTTTAAAAAAATACTTGACATGTATATTTATAGTCCTAGACAAGGCATATATTAAATATTTTATGGAGATTGTACTTTCCTTCGAAGGGCTCATGATAAAATTGTATCACCCGTAGTGTGTTTCTTACTATTGGAGTTGGAGGAGGTGAGATGGGTATCAATCCCCTCCCCCTGCTAGAGGCTTGGGTGGAGACACGAGGGAATTGGTGGCGGGGAAGCATGTTGGGATGGAGGACACAAAAGGGGAATAGGCGAATATTAAAATTAGTGCTTACGACTGTGTTTCTTTTACTCCTCTTTTGTTGCAACGCTCTTTAACACAAATTGTAAAGAAATATGAGATCATTGGTCTGGAGTATAAGAATGACATGATGTGATGTGGAGTTGCATAATATACGAATATCAAGGTATTACAAGCCTAAACTTATCTTCACTCAGGTCTTGGGTTCTCATGATGCATGAGTTAAACAAAACACTTTCAAGTGGTTTTTAAAATGTTATAATATTAATTTATGCTAATGGGAAATGAGACTACAAATAGTTCATCATAGTGTTTAATATCACTCAGAGTTAGCTCATCAAGAAAGGAGACTTGCCCAACCTCAACTCTCACTTTGCTCTCTCTCTCTCTCTCTCTCTCTCTCTCTGAACAATTCACTTGCTCATTCACATCCAATTATTGGCTATTCAAAAACGACAATATATATATATTTTATTCTAATGCTTATTCACTAGTAAATATTTTAAGTATTGTTCGGTGTCCTATAATTTATTTTAACGATAGAGACAACTGCTTTCCTCTAAAGGGCTCATAACCAATGAGTGGTAGCATCTATAGGGGGGTCTACAGATTTTGGGTTAAAGGAGGTGAGGAAGGGTACATATCCCCTCCCCTTACTATATGCATGAATGGGGACTTGGTGGTGGGGAAGGGTGCTGTCACAGGGGGGACACAATAGGGGAACATGTGAGGTATCCTTTGCAAAAGACTGAGATCCCACCACACCTTGTCATGGTAGACTCTTGTCGCCATCCTTTGTTGACAATAATGAGTGTACTCTACTCTATAAATGGCCTCTAACGTGATATCCTACTAAACATAAATGGAAAATTTTATGACAACTCATGTGGGGTAGCATGGTTGAATATTTAAGGATGAATGATTTTTATAATGAGTACTGTATCCTTTGTTGCTTTAGTTGAGATGTGGGTATCCAAAGTGGTAATTTGCACGGGTTTTGGTTTTATTAAGTGGGTATATTCTATGATGTAAATATGGTGATATTTGAATAATATTGAGGTATTTATATTCATAGCTTAGGACTGCAATTGAGGTACTTTATGATTTAGTATGATTAATTTTTAAATATAATTATGAGGTCTTGTAAAAAAAAAATCAAAGAAAATTAGAAGAACAAGAAGGGTAAGACGGATGCGAGTGACATGCATCCATTAAAAGCGGTATGTTCCGAAACCAAACGTCGTTATCTTGTTCTTTTTTGACTAGAATCGAATGCCTAGCCTACGTTTGTACAGTTTTTTGTAATTGACACGGACAAGATGCCGTCGGAGAGAGAGGGGGGAGCGGGTGGAGGGAGGGAGAGTTTGTGTGAGAGAACGAGACACACAGAGGGATCAATTCTGTGTAAGCCAGAGAGAGCGAAGAGGTATCGATTGTGTGGATGAGAGACAGAGAGAGGGAGGATTCGAATATGTGTGGGAGAGAGAGAGAGAGAGAGAGAGGGAGGTAGAGGATGGAATGGTTGTGGATTGAGTGAGGGAGAGGATTGTGTATGTGAGAGAGAGGGGAAAAAGAGGGGAGAGACGGAGAGGAAGGGGCAGGAAGGGAAGATACGTTAGAGATTGAATGGTGATGGAGTGTGCATTTAACACGAGAGAGATGGAACAGAGGGAGGGAGGGGGGGAGGGAGAGAGGCTTGAGTGAATGAGAGAGAAAGGGAGACTGCAAGATTCTCTTACAGTCATGCACCCAATTTCTTCAGTATGTCTGAGATACAGGAATGTGCAATAATGAGACGAGAACAGTCGGAAGCACATGCTCCATCCCTCTTTCCATGGTTCACGCGGAGGCGGATACCATTGTATATAAGCCACTTGTCTCTCCTGTGATTTTCGGCAAATCTTTCTATATAGCCAAATTAGAGACACCGAGAGACAGTCGGGAGAGAAGGGGAGAAAGAGAGAGAGCGAGAGAGAGAGAGAGAGAGAGAGAGAGAGAGAGAGAGAGAGAGAGAGAGAGAGAGAGAAGAGAGAGAGAGAGAGAAAGAGAGAGAGAGAGAGAGAGAGAGAGAGAGAGAGAGAGAGAGAGAGAGAGAGAGAGAGAGAGAGAGAGAGAGAGAGAGAGAGAGAGAGAGAGAGAGAGAGAGAGAGAGAGAGAGAGAGAGAGAGAGAGAGTTTTCTGCTTTGCTTGCGCGCAACAATCTCTTAGACCAGCACCAAGAGCGGAGAGGGCAGACCGCATCCGCCGCCGAGGTCTAGAAGACAACTAACTAAAGTTGTTTCTTCTCCAAACAGGAGTTCAACACGACAGGAAAACTTTGACATTGCTTCTCCCCTGCCAGCAGCAGGCTGTGGTCTCCGTCCACGTGCTAGAGAGATAGAGATATGGACATATACACAGAGAGAGACAGAGATATAGATAGATAGATAGATAGATAGATAGAGAGAGAGAGAGAGAGAGAGAGAGAGAGAGAGAGAGAGAGAGAGAGAGAGAGAGAGAGAGAAAGAGAGCGGGGGTATGACTAGTCGATTGATGGGTTTGTCACATAAGAGTGAAAGTTCCTCTATGTTTCAACGCGGAGGTCAGGGACCGGAGCAGGCCCCGACAGACCTTCCCTCCCTACTTGGGTGTTTTTTCTTACTTCAGCGCCAATCAAACTGCAGCCCACCTCCCCGCCGCCGCCTCCCCTCGCCGTAGGGGCGGCAGAATTTCTAGGTGGCGCGGGCCCGCCGTGCACATGCGGGCATCCCTCCGCCGGTGGCGGCCCCCCATGTCTCCCACTCGACAGCGCACCAGCAGCGGTTGGGGGAGAACTCCTGTAGGGCTTCCTTCCTTCTCCGAGAGGTCCTCCGGCGACCGGCGCCGCCGTCATCTCGCTGTCAGAGAGATCCGCCGGATCCGGGGCCTAGCATCTGACCCACCGCCGGGCCCAGCGGGCGGGGGGCGGCGGCCGGAGCCGACGGGGATCAGGGTGGTCAGACGTTCTAAAAAGGTCTTGGGGTGTTCGGCGAGAACTCACAAAAGTAGAGATGCGTGTGGCTAATTACAGCCCCCTTCTTCCTTCTCCCCTCCCTCTCTCTCTCTCTCTCTCTCTCTCTCTCTCTCTTATTAGTGCAGCCAGTCATCCCACGGATTCTCTTCTCTCCTCACAGGCTAGTCGTCTGCTGACCGCCTTCACCCCCACCTTCCCACCTTCCCAACCAGGACACCACACACCTCTCTACCTCCCTATCTCTCTCTCTCTCTGTCTCTATCCTCTCCTCTATATATACAGTATGCCGTGAATGCTAGGGGTAATAAGGTGGCTCTCTCGCCCTCTCTCTCACTCGGCCTATTCAAACACCTCTGCCGTTCAGCCCCAGAGGAACGGACACCTCTCTCACTCACTCATTCTTCCGCCGCCATGAAGACGCCGCCACCTTTCTTCAGCCTCCTAAAGCTCGCCACCGCGTTGCTTCTCGGCAGCCTCGCCATGCACACCACGGACTCCGACGACGTCACCTTCTCCCTGCGGGACTCCCTCACCTTCCACGACCTCCTCGACGCTGGCAGAGACTTCGGCCACCGGTACCGCCTCCCGCCTGCGGCCGTCTTCCACCCCAAATCGCCCTCCGACGTCGCCGCCGCCGTGGGGCACATTTTCCGCATGGGCCGCCGCTCGGAGCTCACCGTCGCCGCCAGGGGTCGGGGCCACTCCCTCCATGGCCAGGCGCAGGCTCCCGGAGGCATCGTCATCCAGATGGGCTCCCTCAAGTCCACCCTCACGCGGGTCCACGCCGGCGCCGGCAAAGTCCCCTACGCTGACGTCGCCGGCGGCGAGCTCTGGATAAACCTTCTCAGGGAGACGCTCAAGCATGGGCTTGCTCCTCGCTCCTGGACCGACTACCTACACCTCACCGTCGGCGGGACGCTCTCCAACGCCGGCGTGAGCGGCCAGGCATTCCGCCACGGTCCACAGATCAGCAACGTTCGCCAGCTCGAAGTCGTCACCGGTGGGCACTCTCACAGCCGCTTCCTTCCTTGTTGTCATCTTCATCTTCTTCTTCTTCAAGTGTTTCTTCTTCCTCCGCGGGCGAGCTCACGGAGCGGCTCTCTGGTTGCAGGGCGAGGGGAGCTGCTCAACTGCTCCGAGAAGGAGAACCCCGACCTCTTCCACGCTGCCCTCGGCGGGCTCGGCCAGTTCGGGATCATCACCCGCGCCCAGATCGTCCTCGAGCCCGCGCCGAAAATGGTAAATAGCCGATCGTACATCATCCATCGACCTTTCTTAGAGCATTATCGGCAGACCAACTAAAAAAAACAAAAAGAAACCCTTTATGGACCATAAATAGTTTGCATAAACGTTGAAGGACGTAAGCAGGTTGAAAACCTCGTATTTAGACATGAAATCTTCTACCAACTAAATCAAGACCGAAGATAAAACCTATGCTTTCGTTGGTTCTTGAGCACTTTAGTGCGCATAGATTCTCGTGTATCATCATGGAATATTCTCCGCTACCTACACTATTTGAATGTAGACATACACTGTGTCCTATTTATAGCATGATGATGCTTTATTTTCTATTATATTTTTATAGAAGAAATTCTTAAAGACGGTGTTAAAACCATCATAATAATTAGCTACATTTTTGAGAAATAAAATAATTAAATATGTGAACTCGCCCATACCATACCATGCCATCCCATGCCATCCCATGCCATCCCATGCCATGATGATATAGTTAACGTTTGACTTACATTTTGTCGACTCCATGAAAGGCTGCATGTTGAGGGAAGACGAGTTCTTCGTGTAGGTGAGGTGGATTAGGGTTCTGTACGAGGACTTCGCGGCCTTCACTGAAGACCAGGAGATGCTGATCTCGGCGGAGAAGACGTTCGACTACGTCGAGGGGTTCGTGATGGTCAACCGCACCGGCATCCTCAACAACTGGCGGTCCTCCTTTTACCCTCAAGATCCCCTCCGCGCCGCCCAGTTTGACTACGACGGGAAGACCCTCTTCTGCCTGGAGATGGCCAAGAACTTCAACCCCACCGCCGCCCAGCTCGCCCACCAGGTAAACTAAACCAACCCCCCCCAACCCCCCCCCAACCCCCCCCAAACTGCCGCCGCCGTTGACTGAGTTTTTCTCCGACGATCACGCAGGAGGTGGAGGAGCTGCTCTCCAGGCTCCGGCACGTGCGCTCAACAGTGTTCCAGACGGAGGTGACGTACGTGGAGTTTCTTGATAGAGTCCATGCTTCAGCGGAGAAGCTGAGGTCAAAGGGCCTGTGGGAGGTCCCCCATCCATGGCTGAACCTCTTCGTGCCGGCGAGCAGGATCGTTGACTTCGCCGGGGAAGTATTTGGCAAAATCGTCAAAGACAGCAGCAGCGGGCCCATCCTCCTCTACCCGCTGCGCCGGTCAAAGTGGGACAACCGAACATCGGCGGTCATCCCCGACGAGGAGATCTTCTACCTGGTGGGCTTCCTCCACTCGGCGCCGCCGGCGGACGGCGGCGCCGGCAACCTCCGGCGAGCGCTGGCGCAGAACGAGAGGATCCTGAGCTTCTGCCGCAGCGCCGGCATCAAGGCCAAGCAATACCTCCCCCATTACACCATCTCGTCGGAGTGGATGACCCACTTCGGCCTCCGGTGGGAGACCGTCGTCCGTAGGAAGATGGCCTACGACCCCATGGCCATTCTTGCTCCTGGTCAGAGGATTTTCCAAAAAGGGTTGTCTTTGTCGTAACACCCACACCCCATCTTCTACGTACATAGCTCGCATGCACATAAACTGTGTACATGTATTATGTGCCTATGTATATACACATATCTATGCACAAGCATGAATGTGTGGATGGGTAGACCATGGAACAAATTGTAAATGGAGTTGACTGGGCAATTAATGAAATAGATGAAGGATTATCAAACAAGATCTGAGAGAAAAGCCACGAATTATTCGAGAAGAAAGGAAATGATAATAATATGGTGCAACTTCGTCACTACCCACCCCCTATGCGGGTCCCTAATTAATGGGTTTGTACCAGGCTACTAAGAAGAGGAAAAGACTCATGGGCTTTTGATTGAGATTAATAACCAGTTAAATTCGCTCAGGATGATGCTAAGACTTGCTCCACTCTCTTGACGACAACACAACATTAACTTTTCCTAATAAATTATTGACTCTAAGAAAGGATCATGTTTGTTCAACTCATGATTCATGATTCTCATGGCAACTTGCTGCCCTGCCCACTGAGGATAGATACAAAGCGGTTAACAACATAATAATTTAACTTTGAAGATTTTATAAGTATACTTCCTATAGTGAGGTCAACGAAAACTTTTTGATAATTATGGGGTCAAAAGGTAGTAGTCTTCTGAGTATGAGACTAAACCATTTAATATGAGACTAATTATTATTAGATCTTTGAGCCTATAATCACATGGCGTTTCTACAAAGTCCTAATAAATTTAAAATACTGTACTTTTTTATCATATTCTTACTCTGCTATTAATTCGCTAAGCAACATATGAGTCAACCCCTCAAGTCAATTCATATTTCTTGACTTGTAAGGAACAGTCATACAACATATATTTGATTCAGGTTTTCTATTAGGTTTATTTTCCAAATACGAGGACCAAAACAATCTCACCACGAAAATACTAAAAGACTGATAATATTTTGATATTATTGACCCAGAAGTCAACACCTTATCAGATTTAGGATCTAGGTTTTTGGGAAACTTATTGAGCCTCAATATGAGAAGATAAATAAACGCATGGGAACCCATATTTGAGTAGTAAATCTTGGGTCTGAGGTCAGAGATGCTATCTTAGAAAGAAAGATTTTTAGATCAAATACTTAGCCCACAAAAAAGGGAAATATTTCTAAACCTAACGTGGAAAGAGTGGGAACGTTGACAACTCATTACCAGATTTGGTGTTCAGGACTGAGGATTTTATAGTGACAACTATATTATCACATTTTTCGCTATATTTGTGCAAGGAACCTACGATACCATCACAGGACTTCTGGCATTACACAAGGCACATGCTCCCGTTTTCTAAGTAACGAAGATCAAAACTCACCCTAATCTACTGCGCACAAATTAACCAGAAACGCTCCCACAGGAGAAAACTTGATCACTTGGGTTCTTCCCAGCCAAGGCCCGCCCTGGAGATCTCTGTTGGGAGGCCTTCAAATTCACGGGCATTGCGAAGAACTGATTCATAATCCGAGGAATCAATTGCAGCCGGGAGGAAGCCCGTGATATCATCCATAGCTCCAAGACCGTCTGATTGCTTGATCTGATCTACTGTAATGGGCGCCTCCATGTCAATGTCCAAGTGGCAACCCTCTTTCTGTGGGCTAATCTCTATCTCCATAGATTCTTGGAATACTTCACCGCGTGAGGTTTGCACTTCCCTTTGGGCAATCTCGGGTTTTGAAGCTTCCACAGGGACTTGGTCTTTCTCCATGATCTGATTTCGCCGAAAACCCAATATTTAACGGTTCCATAAAATCAATCATATATCTGCAATGCTAAAAATAATAGGATAATGGTAACATAATCAATCGCTTGGATGATCGCCAATCCAAAATGGTTCTAATTATTCGATAGCTAAATAAATACAACAGGCATGCACCTGTATTCAAGCTCTTCATTAATGAGAGGGAGATAGGCTCTGGATAGATAAGAAGACTGGGCGAAGAATTAATGGGAAATAATTTCAACGTGGAATGCAGCCAATTTGGAGTAAACAAGGGCGAAATAAACTCATTGGAGTATAATTAGGATCACAATCAAATTATTGAAATCAAGCAGTTCAAATAACGAGCTAGAATTTAATCACCTAAAGAACTAGTCTAGTAGGCACTCAAATAAAAAAAAAAAGAAAAAAAAACCCATTCTCTGAATCAATATCCAGATATAAATAAACCTTGCTTTGTAATTTCCTTGCCCAGGAAACTTTGAACGGATTAGTCTTAGAAGAATTGGTAAAGAGTGAATGGGTAGGCGTGTTTTCTTGCAGGAGGCTAGGATGGTAGCCAGCTACGTCAGAAAAAAGGCAAGAACTGTGAAGAAGACACAGGAAAGAACATCGGAAAGAAAGCAGATTGCCAGAAAATCATGCCGTCAGATATCAAAACCAGGCCTCCCTCACATGAAAGGTTTCTGAAATGAAGACACTTGCAGACATGGATTAGGAACCAGAACAAAGGAGAATTCACTGGATCACCAAAAATGGAAGAAAGGCTGATCAGGAATTCTCATCTAAACCAGTAACTGCGAAGGTAATACTTTTCATTATTTTTCATATAAGAGGATCATCTAAACCTCTCAAAACAATTTTTTTTTCGAAATATCCGAGATTTAGAGATAGCGAGCCTTGGTTTTTGTTAATCAACTAAAAACCCATACACTCATCCATAAAAAAAAAACGCGCACATGAGTCTAGAAATGTATGCTTTTCTTTCGAGAATATAAAATGAAAAACCCCGCTGTAAACATTCCTAATTTACTGGGATAGTAGCATACAGATCTACAAGAACACAAAACAGATCTACTGGGATATTAGAATGACAAACAGTGATTGCATCCTCCAAGAGGACGGGAAAAAAAATTATCACTCCACCATAGAACTGAAATTCTCTAATTAAGGGAAAATTATATCTCGGTTCATAGCATTTGGTAGCCGATTAATCCAAAACTTCCGACTAATTCTTGTCAGAGGCTCCATCACATGAATGTTCATTTTAACCGTGTAATATCTACATCTTTATAAGTATCTAAAAAAAAAAAAAAAACCTCAAGACCCATCAAAGCGTTGGACAAAACCCTAGACCCTAACGAGAAGTACCTTCTCCACCCTCACAAAAACTCAAAACGAAAAAGAAGGGAAGTTCCGAGAGCAACTGAGACTGGACGACCCGCCGCAACACAACCTTTAATTTCCCCAATTCGAATCATCCAGGATGACCTCGTTTCTCTGCCACGCATGATAAGATACATGGAAAAGTAGGCAGCATTGGGAAAACAAATCGCTCGATCACAGACGACGAAAATAAATTAAAGCAGCAAAAAATGTTATTCAGGAGATAGGAAGCACAACTCGAAAGTCTCAGCTGCGGGAGAATAGAGGGCTCGAATCGTGCCTGAAACTGGTGACTTCACGAGCTCGAGCAGCTTCGCCGGGGAGAAGAAGTGGACCTTTCGAGAGGGGAGATGCTGAGCGAGTTCAGATGCGGAGGTGGCCGCAGGAGGAAAGATGGCTCTTTTCGCGCCGACTAACCGCGAGACCGGCCCGGGCCCGATTTGAGAGCCCGAACCTTGCAAAATGGGCTTTGGAAGCTAAACGAAAATCTACCGCATTTCCCTCTAAATACAATATGCCTATAAAATGTGAATCACGTGGCTTATTTTCTGGGGGATTTATGTATATTTATTTTAGGAATATTTCAATGCCTTCAAATATTTCATAATTTAATACCCATATTATTTGTGCCTTGTTCTTCTATTGTTAGTGGCGCATACATTTTAAAAATCTATTTTCCACGATAATTTATTTATTTATGGATTTATTATTATTTTTTTACCATGTGATGATTCAGAAAAAAACTCAAATACTAAATTTATAGTTGCATTTTAAATTCTTTTCTATGATTTACCTTATTTAATGCCTTTGATTTTATAATTTAATACCCAAATTATATGACCCTTGTTCTTCTATTGTTAGTTGCACATACATTTTAAAAGTCTATTGTCTATGATATTTTTGATCATTTTTTATTTATTGTATACCGGGTCAACGTGTGATTCAGAAAAAATCTCAAATAATAAATATATAATTTTTTCAGTTTTGTTAATTCTCAAATCATCCCTCACTTATTCTTCATTGTTGGTTGCGCATCATTTTCAAAATGTATTTTATAAAAGCATATTTATTTTTAATTTATTATATATTCTGCTAAAATGTGATAATTTTAAAAAAACTCAAATAGTTCCACTGATAATGATCATTATCTTCAATGAAAAATCATCATTAATTTACCATAGTAAGTTTGAGATCGATGGTAATTGATTTGACCTTAGAAGGTGGGGGATTCGACATAATGATCTAGTGTTGGTTGAGAGAGAATATGGGGCTAAGTACATAATATATAAAAAATAATGAAGGAAATAAATTATTTATTTTTTAATATTAGGGTTGTGGGGCTAACCTAATTAATATATATATTTTTATTTAGCTCAGAGTTATGACAATGGGTCCCCTATGTGGACTCATGACTAGCGTGTTGTGTGTAGAGAGAAAGAGAGAGAGAGAGAGAAAGAGATGGCTTTATCAACCCCGGCGCATTTTAGCAGCCACGCAATTGAGACCGTTGTGGTAGAACGTTTGAAGTTGCTTTTTTTCAAGAAAATACCTCTATCTAGAAATAATATTCTTTTCACCCTTGATTTGGCTTTAATAAGTTTTGGCTACCATCACTGAGGGCGGTCCATTGTCCGTGACTGAGTTTTTATGAAATTATATAATAATACAGGGTTTATTTAGACATTTGATCAAAAGTATAAGTTTCCACCACTTCACTTTAAATTTCTGGGCAAAGTCGCCAACTTTACCCGCCCAACCGGCGGGGATTTGTATTGGCGCCACTTCGGAGCTCGGAAAACCTAGAAAAGCCCGGTGCCGGTGCGGGAGCAGCTCCGGTGACGAGGCCCCGCCTGCGCCGGGAGCAGAGGGCGGTCGCTGGCATGGCGATCCCCAGGTGCCTATTTCTCGCGGGTTCCTCCTTGTCGCCTCTCCGGGCGGGATTTCGCTGCTGCGCTGGCTGGAGATCCCCATGGTTGTCAGTCCGTCCCCGTGCGATCACTCAGGTTGGTGGTCTATCGGCTCCCCCGTGTTTTTCTGTGAGATTATGGCTGCTAGCCCGCAGAAGGTACTATGCGGGTGTTTACCAGTAGGCAACATGCCTACTGTTCTTATATCGTGTCTCATGGAGTGGTATGATGTGCTAGGCAGGTTGCTCTTGCAACCGCACGGAGATTTTTTTTTCTTTTTTTTTTCCTTTTCTTTCTTCCCACTGTTTCTTGCTGCGCGGTCATTTCTGAGAAGATCTGCGGAGGGGTCGATGAAATATGAAAGATTGCTGCACATCAATAGCATTGTTTGATATTGAAAAGGAATGTCGAAGCGTGAAGGTTATCCGTAACTCTAGGTAAGTCGGAACCCAATCGTCTAAAGTTCTCATACTAGTTAAATAAATATCAATGTGAATTTCGGAAAGAGGAGAAAAAATAGAAAGAGAAAATAGGAGATTCGATAAATCATTGTATTGGAAGAAAAGTTTCTTGAAGTGTTTGAGGCCGGAATAAAGAGGAATGCAATAACTCATAGAAAGTGTTTGAGGCCGGATAATAACTATCCGCTGATGTGATTATCCTAGACATCATGTCATAGTTTCAGATGCTTTTGGCAAGGCCTTGTCTAAAGATATAAACTGAGGCAATTAAAAATGAGAGAGGAAAAGAGCTGAGACCATGGTAAAGAGATGAGAAGAGATCTAACTGCTAACTATACTGCTATTATCTGTCATGCTATCAGGAAACAGTAATAGTCCTTACCAAAAGTTTGCTGGTCTTCTCCCCTTTTTGGTCCTTTACTTTGACACCTAGTTTTTTGTGGCCTTCTTATCTTTCAACAGGCAGTATCTGGTGCTTGGCGTACATGATCCTTATCAGCTATCGTCTCATTTTATTTTCCTACTAGTTTGAACACCTTATTTCATTTTTTTATTACACAATGCTTAAATGAGAATCCTTATCACGGAAAACATGGTTTTCCTTTATTTGATTTCGTTTTCTGTTCTCTTTGGTGTTTCTAGTTAGGAGCAAGAGGTGGTTTTGATTTCATTGCTCAACACCATCGTTGTCTTTCATCCACAGGTATGAAATCCGTCTATTCTTGTTTGACTCCTGGTTTTCCCAGTATTTAGTTTGCTGCTATGAAACGCACCTTTTCTGGGGAATGCGGTTTTCGAGAGTTGATTTCCACTTACATTTTTATATTTCCCATTGTTGCATATTTGTTGATTGTGGTTGACCTTGGTGCTTGCCAGGGTGCACGCTACTGCCAATGTTATCTCGTTTCCTGTGTCCACTTTGTAAACTTCCATCAGAACCTCTATACTTTGGGACTTCCTTATGCTCCACTTCGGAAGGTTCAGTTCATAAGAGTTTCATCATCATCGGTATCTGATGTCTGATAGACGTCTTATTCTAATCATTTGCTTGTCATAGACAAAAACAATCGTAAGATTTGTTACTTTCTCATCATTCTTCATCTGTGTATCTTCAGAGAAAACCTATGGGCTTTTGTAAAATATTTATTTTCCTTTGGCACTGGCTTCATTTTACAGATGAAACCTTCTTTTTCACTTCTGTATGATCCAGTTTTTCTTAAAAATAATAACAATGCATCGGTATCCCATGCTCTAATAAAACGTTCAAATTGAGTGATAACGATTCCTGATGCATTTATTGATTTGGGAGAAGTTTATGTTTTAGGAGAGCAAACATGTTGTGTTGTCCTATTTTTTTCTGGAGGGACCTTTATGAAAGATGGAGCCTCCAAGGGCTTCAAGTTTCTGGGCTACTGCAGAAAGAACTATTTCAGATAGGTTCCCTGTGCATCCTGCTACTAATAATCTTCATCCTTCTGACTTTTACTCGAATTCACTAATCATGTTACTGCTATCTTAACTTATATGTGTGCATAGAATCAAAATGTTTACTTTATGCCACATGTTGTGAACAGTGGGACAAAACTTAGGAGGTTATGTGGAGGAAAAACTCAACCCGTATTCACATCATAGATGACTGTTATATACAAGTACCAGGGCCACAAAACAAGGAAGCTACCTAACAACTAGGAAAGGGAGAAATTAGGAATTGGCCCAGCTAAGAACCGAATTCCTAATTACACGTTCTTTCCCACACCAGAAAATCCTTCAATCTTTCTGTTAAAATTGTCATAGACCACATCAGCAATTTCATAATCTCAGATAAGTGATTTTTATAGATCTTTGCTGGTTCTGCCAAGACAATGCTAACTTTAAAAGTTTAATTTTGGCAGCATCTTTCCATTTACGTAATTAGATTTTTGACATCTGCAGATTCCCTGGTCTTCTGTCTCCTCAAACTCTGATGCCATTCATGTCCAGGCTTGGCTTTTCTGTCTTCATTTATTTAAATCCATTGATTACTTTCGCGTCCATCTTCACTATCTCATGAAGTTGACAATGGTTCTGGCGCTGCTTGACAACTCTCTCAGCCTTTGCATAGAACCCATGAGTTTTCATTGGCAAGGTACGCATAGATCAAAGCACCTCCCTTTCTGTCTCCTTTGCTTTGCTCTCTCTCTCTCTCTCTCTCTCTCTCTCTCTCTATCTATCTATTCTTCTCTCCACCCTCTCCCTCTAAAGTCCTCTCTCTTCTCTTTCTTCTTTTCACCTTTTTTCCCATTCTGCATTTCTCTATTCTCGATCTATCTCTACTTAAGATTGTCTCCCGCCTCCCCACGTTCATCTTTTTCTTTCTTCATATATCCTCCCTGTCCTCATACCTCCTTTTCTCTTTGTCCCTGAGTTTTCTGCGGAGGAATTTTTATCTTTCCTCTCCCTCTCTCTCTCTCTGTCTCTCTCTCGATCTTTGAATCTCTTATTTTGCCATGAAGAGGCAGTCGGTGGCCTAGTTTTGTTAGAATGTCGTGGGTAATGTCTCCCTCATTTTTCAAGGTTCATGCTGCACAGTTAGCGTGTTTGTCTCCTCATCTCGAAATAAGCTTCGAAGTGTGAGGTAGATCTTGCATGTTTTGAGTTTCAGCAGAAGATACATTTCTCTCTGGTCCCATTTCTTGGAAACTGCAGTCTGATTTGTCAGGCAAGTTTAATCCCTCATTGATGTTGTTATGGAGGGTCAGTTGCTTTCAATAATGTATGTTGTGACTGCGTTGTGATTCCTATTATCAACTCTTAGTAATTATTCTCTTTCTTTTCATAGTGATGAAACGAGGAATGACTCTACATGAAATGAAGCCAATAACGAAAGTTACATTAATCATGCGATTTTGACGTTTCTCTTTGTTTAACAAATTCAGTTTTGCAGAAAAGCTATCAAAATCAGGCTGCAGTTCTAGATGAATTGTTATCTAATTATCTACACAATGGAATTCTCATGATAACTTTGTTTACCTTCACACCATTACATACCAATTTATTGAATTTTTTCTGATTATGAATTTCCTTGATTTTGAAGTCGAAAGTGTACTGGATTGTGAAACGGAACAACTTTATGATGATGGAAAGTTGGCAGAAAAAAAAGCTGCTCTTCAGTTGGCTCTATCTCAGCTTGCGGGAGATTTTGATCGAGAATCCATGTTATCATTGCGTCGTTTCTTTGTTTCACGTTACACTCCAGTGATATCAACAGGCTCTTTGAAGCTTGATCAGGCTCTAGGAATTGGAGGCCTACCAAAGGTTGGTACATTCAATATCACCACGACTTTCAACATCTACCCCTATTATTGCATCATTTGTAATTTGCCCCTCTCTGTTAGTCATTTCAAGTTTCAGATTTATAAGTAATTTTGATTTGCCTGTGACATGCTGTGGATTTTTTGACGTCTTCTCTCTCTCTCTCTCTCTCTCTCTCTCTCTCTCTCTATCTCATGTTGGGTGTGATGCCATTAAATTTCCTGACGAAGAATGCATGTTCAGAGACCTTTGCAGCACTAGTGGATGGCGGTTTTATTTTCTACAAGGCTAGGAGGTTCAAGGGGAGATATCCAATTAACTGACAGGCCTTGTCTGGCGAAGATCCAGATTGGATTTTTCTCGTATGTGTGCATATAGAATTTTTTTTCCAACTTTGTAATTATCCTCCTAAAATCCACGACTTTGCATTGCCTTCTCAATTTAACTTGGTCCTTTATGGAACAAGTTTGACATAAAATCCTTGAAAGGATCAGAGATATTCCATAATCATTTCTTTGGAATGAGAATTCCAATATTTTTCCATGTACGTGCAGTTTAAGAGGTGTTTCACAGTTTCCAATTCAGTATTCTTGAAGTCGTAAAGCTTAAGTTACCATTACCTTTTTGTCGTCTTCAGTTTCTGCATTACAGTAGTCATTTTTATTCCTAGAACTGCATAAACTCTAGAGTAAGCGTGGCTTTTTTCTGCTTAAAATTTCGCGCTATATTTTTTTATTAGTTAGTGCTTCCTTAATTCTAATGGATGTAGTTGATGACGACCATTTATATCATAAATTCACATCAGAAAATGCTATGTATTTATTGATCTATGTTTGAAGTGCAGGGGAGAATTGTTGAGATTTATGGGAAAGAGGCATCTGGTAAAACGACTCTTGCTCTTCATGTTATTAAGGAAGCCCAGAAACGTGGAGGTTCTTCATTACACTTAGATTTTTGATTATTCTAATTCATCTTATTCTGTCATTGCTATTTTTAAGGATTATTTGTTTCTGTTATTTGATTCTCAGTTAGACAATCGGATACGGTATGAGGATATTACAGTGGTTAGGGGCAATGATGTCTTTCGAGATAAACAAGACTAATTCGAAATAGTAACTGCAGGGCCATTGCAACCATTATTTTGTAGGCAAGATAATTGAGTGTTGCTAGTGATTTTATTTCTAAATATGTGCATGGAATTGATTTGGACAGTTTTCAAAGTATCCTTTACGAAACTTGGCTGGCAAGACACATAAGGCACCTGTTTGCTTCTGTTTGCGAGAGCGGCCATGTGTTAATCAAGTCTGAATAATTTTTTTACTACTGGTTAAGTATAATTAATTAACTAACATGAATAATTAATCACTTAACTTTATATATCGTATTAAAATTGGAGCAAAATCAGGTTATCTTTGTTGCCTGTTTTCTTTATTATAAAGAATGAAAAGAAGAGGGTGAGTATACCAGAAGCCCTAATATAGCTCTCATAGGATCATGTTTTAAATATCTTGTGGGCCTATTAGGTTTAATTTTCTATTTGGCTTGCTGTTTTAATATCAATTTGCTTTAACCTGTTACATTTGGTACAAATAGGCACTGCTCATGAACCAATAGATCAATAAAGAAATAGATGATCGAACTGTTGTCGAAATTTGGGTACTAGATGGATCAGAAGAAGGGTTTGGAGATAAAGTCAGAGCTGTGGAAGCTAGTAATGAAGTCTTAGCAGTAGAAACTGTCAATAAAGGCACAGTTGGAGACAACAGAGGTGGAGGCATAGTAGTGGAGGCCAAAGAAAAAGGGACCTACAATGAAGTCATAGTAGAAGTCAGAGTAGAAAAGTAATGGATAAAGAGCTTCCATACGATTTATTCTTTGCCTTGTTTCTTGTAGAAGGTCTTTTCTAACATTTTGGTTGCATGAGCCATGGTATCTTAGGGCCAACACATGTTACCTGACATGTTACCTGTCATTTGCATGTGCTGTGCAGTCCTAGCCACTTACGTATGACAAATGCCGAATTGTGTCACATTGTTGTGGTTGCCTGTGTTGACTTATGCTCTATGACTGAGACAGCAGGGTGGAATTAGCTCCACAAGATCTGTGCAAGTGGTAGCAGTAGTTAATGGTCATGATGGTAGCAGCGACGAGTGGGGGCCAAAAGGGCTGTACCACTTGAGTAGTCAAAGAAAAGCAGCAATGACTACTGTTCTTCTTGTAGGGCAAAGGATGACCAGTAGAGTGCCATTACCTGTGTAGGGCAATCGCAAGCAGAGGCAGCTGGAAGGAGTGTGCAGATAATGAATGTAAAACTAGTCACTGATGACTTGTGCTAGAGTTGCCACTATTTTCTTTCACACGCTCATAGATGACAAGGTTTGAAGGTGGCAGCAGTGACAGCAATACAATTAGAACGCCTTGAGAATCTTAGGAAACTGTAACCTTAAGCTAGGATACCACGTCAAAATGGGAATCGATTAGGTTAAATTCTTGGCTCTCTGCTTCCCTCGTTTTAAATGGAAAGAGAGTGGGCAGTATACTATAAGGCCTAATATGGTGCTAATAGGCCTACATTCTAAATGACGCATTAACAGACTAACACAAGGTTATATGAACTTGTTGAGTTTATTTTAAAATGGTCTTAATAACATATCAGTTATGAAACTTCATACGAATAATTGTTTTTAATTTCAATATTTCTCAATATATACCTACTTATCTTATTCATCTGTAAACTGATTAATTAATCAATTAATTACCTTTAGTCATTAGTAGTGGTCATTGATAGGTAGGCTATTGTTTCGGATGTGGATTAGTCCAGCTCACTAATTTAATTCTCTATTCTTCTAGTTGATTGTGGTTGGAATATTTAATGTTGCTTATATTAGAAAGGAGATCTATCATTTTGGTAAGAGAAATGATTTGATGGTTTTTAATTGTGTATTTCTCGTATGTATTTGATAGGGATTGATCTGACATTAATTTCAAATATGCTTTGTGAAGGAGAAACCTTTTGAATTTAGGACTACAATTTTGGACGATGTGCAGTGATGTTAGATGCTTACCTAACCTTTTACAATAATTTTGACTCTAGTAACGTAACCAAACCTTTGAGCCTTGCTCAATTGCAAGTTTGTTTACATTACAACAGAAACAACATCGAGCTTACAGATTCATGAGAGAAGAAGCTGCGAAAGTTCAGGGAGCTCATGTGGATTTCGCCAGAATCTCTTAAAAGCTTCTAATCGCCGAGTTAGGGTTTTAATGACGTGATTTTTTAGAGGTTTAAATAGATCTCCCATGCCAAGGGTCTTTTGTAGCCTGAGAAGCTCAACTAGCCATATAAAGGTTTCTCTTTTGATAGATGAAAACGTCTATATTTTGAGCTCTTTTAGCTTTTTATTTTATGCAAGGTAATTTTGGGAAATCCTCAGATGCTGCACTTGAGTTTTCCTTCTTTTAATTGTGCACACTTTAGTTCCGCTCTTCTCCATGTGTCAAGCTTTCCTATGGTTGCTAAGACATTCATCCCAGGGATCGACCCCTCTATAAATAGCTCATTAGTTTTTAGTGGAGGCTAACACTATCTCTCAGGTGCCAACACGTGTAAACTGGTTTCTGCCATTCATGAGTGCCGACACTTTCTTACAAGGTGTTGACACTCATGCACTTGCCTGTCACACGTTTACTAGAGTTGTTGACACATATTTCCTATAACTTAAGAATTTCATTATTTATCACATAAATAATCATAAACATTTCTTGTCACATCAATATATACAAGCTAATAACATTTTAATATGATGCCAAACACAACAATCTGTCCTATATAATCTTCAAAAAAATTGGCTCATCAAAAGCAACTTGGAATTTTAGCACAACTGAGAAATCCAGCAGGGTCATTATTCCCTTGTTGACGAAAATATGTTTATAAAGCAAGATTAATGTCTTTTGTATCTCAGGAAGCATTTCCAGAGCACTTGCAGCCATCTAAAATGCAATTCCTTATTCACTGAAGTTATTTTTATAATAATGGAATCCATCGATTCTGTGCATACTTTTTCAGGAGAGCAATGATCATTTCATTGTAACATGTAGAATTTGGATATTCTGTTTTAAGGTCATGCCAGTCAGTTCGAAGTACCGACTCATGTAGAATTTGGACACTTACCCTTTTTAAGGAGGCTGTTTCCTCAAGAGCCGATATATGTTTTACTTCTTATTTGTGTATCTTCTAATAATAGGTGTCTGTATTTTCAAATTTCTAAACTTAAATGGATTCTAGGTATAACTCTTCCAGAAAAGAGAGCTCTTTTTTTCATTTTCCGAAAAGCATAAACAGTAGTTTTTAGCAAATCACATTTACTCATTTGGAAAAAAAGGTAAACATTCACCGTTTCCTCAAACGTATGGGAAAGTTCCAATATCTATTCAGGTGAATGCTTTTATTAGTAATATATTTTCTTTATATGTTTTCCACAGATGAAGGTTAGAACTGGGTCTACTTTAGCTTTTGTGCTGTGACTGTCTCGTAATTTAGGGCCCTCCTGTTAGTGCTGTTTCAAAAATGCGTTTTAGTATTATTTGGTATACCAGAGGTTGCGCTTGATTCAGCTGTCATACTTGCTTGCTCTTCAAGAGTCACAGTTTTATGACTGTGCGTCTGTACTATATATTGCAGGATTTTGTGCATACTTGGACTTGGAGAATTCCTTAGATCCATCATTCGTTGAATCGGTTGGAGTTGACACTGAGGGACTTCTTTGTGCACGTCCAAGTTCAGCTGAAAATTCTCTGAGTGTTGTTAATACTCTGGTCAATAGTGGATCTATAGATGTCATTGTAGTTGACAGCGTATGATTCACTAACTGTGCCTAAATTTATAGGCTTTTCAGTAGTCTTTTTGAAAGTCTATGTTCAATTGTGACTTGATATTTTCCTTTTTTTTTCGTTAATGTTGTTTTAAAATTGACACCTGAATGTAAATTACATGTGATCACTCATGCATAAATTGCATTTTTTTGTTGGCATCTAATCAGAATAGAAATAAACCTGCATATCTACGATTGCGACCTATTTGCCTTCTCAGATTGTAACTATAACGTGGGGTTTATGTTTCTATATTTCTATTCTGTAGAGTATATTCTGGTGAAAGTTTCCTTCTTTTATGACAATTTTTCATGAAGCTTTGCAGCCCTTGATAATGGGAGCTGTTCTTCTCGTAGACTTTTATATGTGGCGCAACTGGACTCCTAAGAAAGGAGTTTGGGTCGCTCTACTACACTGCATGGATTCCAAAGGCTATACTACACTCCCTCAAGCTGAGCAGAGGACATACCACAATATCCACACTTCAACTCATAAAAAGATAACTTGTGATTATGGAATGGTCTAAAAATTCGTTTAGCATAGAATGGGCTAAAAATTAGAATGCAATTTAGTCTGAATACGTATACCTAATGTGGATCTATGTGATTAACGAGTGTTTTCATGGTGAAGACATGACGTAGCATATAATCCTTTTCTCAACCTCCAATTGTGGAGTCAAAGGGCCGTTCGCAAGAGAACTAGCAATGATCCAGAGAATTTCCCCTTCTGATTTAGAAATAAGACAATTTTTGATCTTGTAAATCTTGGAGGTGATCTGCTATTAAACTTTTAGAAATATGTTATAATGCAATTGAAGACAGATTTTTTCCCATTAATTTTCTGGCAATCTAATATTTATTAGCCTTCGGCTTGTCCATATATCACTGTGGAATCATCAGAAGGATGCGACTTAGCAGAGTTTATTTCTCTACATTTTGATAATGTTGATATCACAACTTTCTGCTGCCTTAGGATTCGAATAACGTTGATGGAAGCAAATGCCACTGAAACCCTATACAGTTGACAATTTCCTAATGCTTCTAGAAAAGCACATCATCCGCTTACAAATGGCCAAGATTTATTAGCACTCTTGATGCATCACACAGATCTCAACTCTATGTCAGACTGTGCATACACATCCCTCTTCTTTCTATATCTTATCTTGTTTTGAAATATCAAATATTCATAAATCATACATAAAGGCTGTTTTATATTTGAAGAGTCTTTAAATGAAAGCAAAAGACAATGTAATGTGTTTCCTAAAATTGTCAACTCACTGTCGAATATTGTGTGGTAGTTCAAACCTAGTTACAGATGGTTTAAATTGAAAGAGTAGCTGGTGTGAAGAATCCCGGCATTTTTTGTTGAATAGCTTATTGGTTTGTGATCAGTGTGTTAAGATTTATCATTATGATGATTGTTGTTGCTGTGCAAGATTGGTGCTCCAATCATTGGATAATTTATCAAGCATTAAATTGTTTCTGTTCCGCGATCTGCCGTAGATTAGTGTGTTACAAGTGGGTATTTTTACTGATAGGCTATTTTAAATGATGCAAAATAGATTTAATTTTATTAACATAAAGATGAAAAGTGTGATTTTGTGTTCTAATAATGCATATTGAACAGTGTTTTGATAAGAAAGAGGGGTTATATACAATGGTGCATAGGGTTGAGATAGCTTCAAAGTAGTTCACATATAAATGAAACGAGAAAAGACCTACCCTATTTTTTTCTCGTTTCATTTTTTTTAGATTCTGTTCTCATCATTTTTGATTTAAAGACTGGCTGTTTTTATTGCAGGTAGCTGCTCTCATTCCTCAACATGAACTTGAAAGAGTGATCGACCTCACATCCCAAGAAATGCAGTCAAGATTAATGACTCAAGCACTTCGTAAAATTTATCATTCACTGAGTCGATCTCAAACCCTTTTGATCCTTGTTAACCAGGTAGATACATAATCTCATATATTTTTTTGCACATCTAGATTCATTATAGACTGCTTTGTCTTTTATGTGAAAAAAAGAAGACATTTACTGTTTGATGATGGATCAAACATCATCCTCTATGATGTTCATTGTTTTTTTTCTCTGTAAATTGAGCTTTTAATTTACCTAAAGAAGTCCATTGCAACTCATAATTAATTGGGTGTTATTTCTTCCATGGCTGTCACAGTATACCATTTTTCTTTTCACGATTTATAGTTATAAAGCTAGGTTTACTCATCAGGTGGGATATGGACTATATTGTTCCAATAACCTTTAGGCATCCAGAGAAGATAGAGGAATGTATGCATATATAGTTGAAGAGTAATCCTCAAAAGAACCTACCCAAACCACGGAGCAGCTGATACAGGAACAAGATTGACACAGGGATCAATTACCCATGTCATTATCAATGAGAAAGAGAAGGCGCATGCTCTGTATGGAGATAGCATGAAGATTTTCATCCTGTCTTGAACATTATGTTTATCCCTCATAACAGATTCGAATTTCCCAGTTTTAAACTTACATGTCATTTTGTTGTTATTGAGAACATTACAGTCATTATGCATACCTAATTATTTGCGTTACTTTCAATATAAATGATAAATTGAGGCTCTGATAAGTGGAGACTGATGGCTATCTAAAGAATGTTCTTGTGTTGTAGCCTAGACTTCTACATAGAATAACGAGTTTCACCCAAACCCAGAAAAATCGTTTGTCTGTTATTGCCGCTATCTATTTCATGCTATTTTACCTTTGCTTTCATGTGTTCAGAGGTTTCCTTGTCTATTTCATTCCATTTTACAATACCTGAGCTTTCCTTTTCTAACCTGGTCTAAATTTGACATAGCGCGCCTGAAACTGATCTCGGCCAAGTGAATTTCTTCCCTTTGTGACATGTATCGAATGGTGAATTATCATATGTCAGATATTAGTGTCTGGTCCACTGCTAGTTGCCTGTCATTAAACCACTGCTTTTGCCCACACCTGCTTCCACAGCTGGCTGCCTGGCCATGCCAAATGGCACGCTCCCACAGCTAATGTTTCAGTGGACAGTGATGGCCTATAAACCTTAAAGAACCCATTTGAGCATTTGAGGGTAAATTTGACCTTAGTACAGCCTATTACAGTTGACTTAAGCTTGGGAGGGGCCTAGCCCGGAGGCCCCTATTCAGGGCCTATTTCGAGGCCCAGGCTGGTCTGGGCCTCCAAAATGAGTTTTGGGCTCAGACTTGCCTTGGCTAGGCCTGGCCCAGCCCAGCCTGTTGACAGCCCTACTCGTATTGCTCGTGAAATGTCTTTCATATTTTATTTTTTTGCTGCTACATTTGTCATGTGACTCAAGGGCACCCATGGCCTTTGTCTATCTTCCAACTAAGGATTTCCCTTTGTTTCCAGGTTAGGTCAAACTTAAAACAAGTCATTGGACATGTAGGAGAGGTAACATGTGGTGGGAATGCTGTGAAGTTTTACTCAGCAATACGGCTGAGAACTTCCAGGGTCGGTTTGTTTCAGACTGAAGATGAGGTCTGTTTCTACCGTAGATTAAGTACCTTTGTTTTTCTCCTTATTGTAAAATATATGGTTGCCAGTTGCTTGTTTGAAGTTATCTTATGCATCAGTTCTTGGGTTTATTACTTGGAACTTGATAAAGGCTAATATTACATTCCGTAATTTGAGATTAAATTTTATAATCAAATGGCTAAAGTTGCCTAGTCTGTAGTGGGTGTGCTGTTTTATCTATAATTAGAGTCAGTGTAGGATGGCCAGCTTTCTTGTATTATCTCCTACCTTATCATCCCCAAGTTCTTAAAAAGAAATGCTTTTGTCTTCTTTTTTTCATTTTTTATCTTGAAACATACCCAAATTCAATATCATTCTTATTTCTGATTTGAGATAATCGTTTTCTTTATTCGAATATAAAAATATGACAGTTTTCAAGTACATGGACATAAATTTTATGAATTAGTGAAAACTGTTGAAATTAAGGGTCCTGTTTTTTAAACCAATAAATTTAAGTAACGTCGAATATGTTGATTGATTTTAGAAGAAAAATGAAAAATCTCATTTTCATATTTATTGATTATTAAAAAATATTCAAAGAACGAAAACAATTCCTTTGAATCCTTTGAATGCCTCTCTCGAGGACTAGCTATCAAGAAAAAAATTAAACTGTTATTGCATCGAGGAAAGCTATTTCATCGGTAATTATTGCTTGAATTATATTCCGTTTTAATCATGATGCGTCAACACTTGAGCTCCTCCAAAAGATATTCATTTGAATGATGGTTCCTCAAATGATTAATTTCATAGAAAATTATGTTCGTGGCAAATTTGATGGATGCATCTAAGCTTTCTATGTGATTTTCTCCGTCAATCTCTCATGAAACAGCTAGTATTGTTGCCATCGTTAAGCCATCATATTAAAGTTTGCATCAAAACCCTAATCACATTGGACTCCCAATCTTTTCCACTTTCTGTATTTTTTTCTTCCAAGTGAAGAAGCATCTTCTACTTTGTTCTACTTTTTTGAAATCTTGTTTCAACTTGTCCCTTCATCCTATGCATTGATGAATCTCTTTTAGATCACTGGGGTCAATATATCTGTGCAAGTTATCAAAAATAAGCTTGCACCTGCCATGAGGAAGGCCGAGCTGTGCCTGGAATTCAGCAGGGGCATTCGTCATGAGGCAGAGATCTTGGAGATGGCCTCTCACTATGGCGTTATTTTGAGAGAGCGCAATGGTTACTGGATACAAGGAGAGTTTCTAAGAGACAAGGCGGAGGCTGAAAAATACATTGCCCAAAATAGTAATTTAGCTGATGAACTTGTTAGTACACTCAGAAGCCAGCTGTTTGAGCTGTGAAATCAAAAGATGGGGAGGATGGTCTGTTCTACCCACTTTGTTATTGCCCAACAGAAGATTTTTTCATATATATCTATGCCTATAATCCGCCAAGAGAGATGAGAAGAGGGATAAGCATCCAAAGAGAAATTTCTTTGTGTAGGATATTTATGCCTCTGATGGTCATTAAAGATCAAAATTTTGACTCCATTGATACATCTTGCAGAAAAAGAAGGCAGAAATAGAACTGCTCTTTTGGATTAAATTATTCATAATCTAAATTATTTGGCATCAAAAGTCACCAGTAAAGATATCCACTAAAAAATACATGTGATAAATTCAAGTTGATATAATTTATGTAAAGATTAAGAATCACTGGGTAACCTAGTTGATCTTGATTAATTTTATTTTATCAATTTTTAATATTATCTTGTTAGTCATTTAACATTTGTTGATTAACATATACTATTTATGTAAGAAATTAAAATGTGTCAAATAGTTCGTACTAATCTTTGACGAGTTTGTAAAAATGGAATCTGATGCAAAAAATACAAGAGATTATCAATTCACATTTGATGAATACTTATAAGACAATAACAAGAGCAAGTAACAGATGAGCATATTTTATTGCAGTTCACCCATGTAGCCTACTTAACTTTCAACATATATTTCATCTAGGTTTCATCACAAATGTATCAACTCACTTCCTTCATATACATGACTAGGTTCCCTCCTGAATTAAATCAACTATTTGAGATTCAATGATACTTCATTTTACTAGATTTTAAACTCAAAATATTTAGGTACTCTTGAGAGTGTAGGATTCAAGAGCATTAGTTATCATATTGATGATGACAAACACACATGATACACAAATTGATTGAATTATGTTGATTATTTATTATACATGAATCACATTGAATTATTTTTTTGGATGTGTATGAAATCAATTAAGTATAAATTCATGGTTAATGCATATTAATGATGTTAATGGTTTGAAGATATTTCAAGAATGTGTATGCTACTCATGTTTTGAATCCCGAAATTATGATGAATTTGTCAATTAAAATTATTATTTTGTTTCTTACTATTAGAAATATCAACCATTAAAATAATTATCACAAGCAAAAAATAAAGATTGATATATTCAATTTCATGCGAATGGTTGAACATACACTTAGATATTGATGGAGTAAAATTCAATTAGTGTACTAGATGCCCATGATTGAAATTATTACCTTTAATCATTCTTGAAGGAGAATTAATTGATTGAACATACACTATAAATGACCATTGAAAAAATTCTGAATATTGTTAAAAAATGATTTTGAGATATAATAAGTTGCTGAAGTGATGGTGTAATTTTTTTTATGCCTTCATATTCACACTTTATTCAGAAATGTATTTAAAATTCTATTTTATTGGAAGAAAATTCTTATTAGAGACACCAAAACTATTAGGTTCATATCTTTATAGGAGTATTGGTTTTTCACCATTGAATTTCTAACTAATTTTAGAATTTAAACATTGAGCAACAATAGAAAATAGAAGAAAGTTATAAATCAAATTTCTCTATAAATTTTGACTCTCTAAAATGGCTAATGCATTCTAAATTATTATATTTAATGTCCTTACTCTTTAGAATTTTTTGGTACCAATTTTGTATATATTTACATGTAAACTTCAGTGATCTTGGAAGCTTTGGCTAACGAAGTATAATATAATTCAAATGTAACCTACCTCAAACTAATTGTAGTTACGATGTGCTATCCAATTAGATAGCTTTATATCATAAAGAGAAGAACCAAAATCAGGTATAATTCATTTTCCTGTTGGTTTAGCCTCTAGACAAGATTCAAGCCTTCATCACTTTGAAAAATATCATGATGATATTTTTTGGTATTGTAAAAGATAAGCTTATGATTAAGTATTGATCATTCAAGAAAGTTGATTCCTATATCAGCTTTGGACCACCTAGAATCATGAATTTAAAAGATAATTCCTAAGTGAAATTTTATTAGAGTTGAACCTTGTAATTATCACTTGCTAGATAAAACTCAGTTTAGTGGAAAATATGTAGGTAGAGGACTGAATAACAATAAAAATGTTGGAGCATTAAAGGTTTATATTTGGAAAAACTATGAGATTTTTTTATCAAAAGAGAGAAAATTAGAATAGCGGAACAAAGCTAAACTAGGATAAAATATGTTCAATCCTATATTTTTTATTGAAGTACTAGGATAAAACTAGGATTATTAAATCTAACAAGTATTATCAGAATAAAATTTTTTATAGGAAAAAAATTCTTTTAGAGACTAGAATGGTCAGCACATCAAGAAACTACTTGGAAGGTGGTTTGGTCAAGAGAAACTGTCTATTCAAAGGATCAATTTCCTTTTAATGGAAAATTAAGATGGATACAATTGTTCAAGCTCTTAATTAATAGTTATGAGAAATAAATATGGAAGGTTCAATATAGAGGATGTATCACAGATGAATTGCCTTTTTTTGGAAAATGATTTTGATATGTGGACTAGATTCAAAATCATTTAATAAGATTTTGACCTGTGATAAGGTAACAGATTTGTTATAGATTGAAGCTAATTTGTAGAGGAATCATCTAAGTTTGAGAGACAAGAATTTATCAATTAGTTCATCTATGAATTATTTACCATGAATGAAAAGGAAAAAAATCCTGAAATATTTCGTAGTTTTATATAAATGATAGATAGTCTAAAAAATATCATAAAAACTTATTCATCATGACCAACATAAGAATTTCGATATCTAACTCCCTCATGTAGAGCAAAAGTGATAATCATTGACGAAAAAAAAATGTACAAAATTGTTTCTTGATGATTTATTAGGATCCTAATAATGTATGAGATTGAGGTCATAAAATCCACATAAAACGTAGAAAACCAAAAAAAAATCTATTGTTAAAAAATGTTTCAAAATTAGTGATGAGATTTAGAGGAAATCTATTGAGAATCCAAGAGATGAAGATTTAGAGGAAATATTTTTTATTACAAGGAGATTAAAAAGATTTCTAGTAGGTCGAAAACAAATTTACTGGAAAGCCTAAATTGTTTTTTGCTGCTGACACTAGTATAATCAAGAATGAGCTTAGTTGCTTTGAGTGAAGGAAACCAAGTCATATGAACATCAACTGCTTGAAGCTGAAAATCAATAAAAAATAAAAGAAGACAATGATGGTAATATAGAGTGATGAAGATGTTTCTTCATCATATTTAGAACATGGCAATAAAGCTAACATCTGATTTGTTGCTCAACAAATTGAGATAACTGAAATCTAAGTGATGATGATTGAACCATTGATAAATTGGATGAATTTATTGTTGATATAGTTAGTGTTCAGATAAACTTAAATTGTATTTGAAGAAATGGTAGAAAAATAATGATTCTTAAAAGAAAATTTTGAAATCTAATTCTGAAAAGATTGGAGTCAAAACTCTGTAAAAAAATCGAAAATTTTGAAAATCTAGTTAAAGAAGATATGGAACTTAAATCCTAGATAAATAGAATTAATGCCAAGAAACCTGCAACTGAAAATTTGAAGAACATGAAGTTGACCTAAAAAATAAAAAACCTTTTAATACAAATTAAATAAAAATTATAAATTATAAAAATTAATTGAAATAGAAGATTATCACAATAACATATAAGGAACTAGACATACTAAATTTTAATGAGGAAAGAGGAAGAAAATAGAAAATCACAAAAATTATACTAAATCAAAAAATAAATTGAAGTATAAAATTAATTAATTGATTATTATTAAATATTTTTTTTAATGAGTTTGGTATAAAATTAATTAATTGAATCTAAACAGCTCATTTTTTCACATTGAATTTTCTAGATATTAAGAATATAATTTTGAAAAAATATTTTTAGATAACCTAAATCATCAAAACCATGATTATAAGTATTAAGATCATGATTTAACATGTTGACTTGATGATTTTATTTTATTTGGGATGATTATAATAAAATTTTATTATTAAATTACCATTTTATCTAGATATATATTATTGGCCTTGTTTCAACGATATTGGATCCTTAGTGATCTTGATTGAACCAATACAAAAATTGATGTACAAATTGTGTTTTAATTGAACCACGTATTAGTTTCTAATCATATTTGAACCCATAAAGGGCACATCAACACAAAGTATGTTTGAATTTCTAGTTATTTATAAAAATATAATTATTGTGAGACAATGGAAAATGCATAAATAGGGCACCTTTCAATAGTTAGTTAGTAGTTGAATGACCATTCTTAATCCCTCAACAACTCAAGAGTAAGTATTAAAAATATAAAGGAAATCATGAAGCCTTCATTTGCTGGTCAAACTACATGAAAGTATTGAGTTGATGAGTATTATTTAACTATTTAATTACCATCCTCAACTAGATTGAAGGGACAACATCTTCCACTTTCAGTCATCATCCTTGGGTGAAGAGGACAAACAAAATTAAGCCTAAAGTTTTATCCTCTTATTGGAATTTTGGATGCACTCCAAGTCAGCATCATCTTCTAGAAGACAAGCCATGTTATATTTTTCATATTCTTTGTGAGATAAATGTGAGATTAAAAAATTATTTAATCACTTGTGGGAGCTGCCCAACACTTGTTGGCTTTGTGAAGCTTTGAATCTAGAAGACAATTTCAAGGTAAAATTTTAAAGGAGCAATACTTAGTAATCAATCAATAGTTGTGATCATGAAATTTGATCTTAGTGGAACCCAAAAATAGAGATTGATCATGAAAAATGAATGTAATATGAAGCTAAACTATGTAAAAATATTATTAATGTAGTTTAAATACACATAAATGAGGGGATTAGGGTATGATTAGATTGTAATAGAGGGTAGAAAAAGGTTAAGCTAAGTCAAATATTAAAGTTGATTTAGTGCGACCCAAAATTTGACAAGTGGTATCAATGTTTACCTCTATACATAGGAAATAAATTTCTTTGAGCAGATCCTATGTTCAGTGCTTCAAGTTATAATTTGAAAGGGAACTCAATTTATAAACTATTGTTATTTAATGGATTGAGTTATATCATTTGGAGGAATAAGATAGAGACATTCATCCAATAGTTAGATTATCAATTATGGGAGATTATCATAGAGGGAGCATTAAAGGTAAATAAGAATGCACCAATAGAACAACTATGGAAAATCCTGTCAATAAGTACTAGAGTTCGAAATGTATTAATTAGAGGCTTATATTCTAAGGAATATAATACAATAATAACTTGTTAAGGTTGTTCTTTAATAGATAAAAATATAGTTTAATCATGTGGCTATGGTCATTCAAATATGCAATAAAGTGTCTATTTTCACAGTCTCTTAGAGAAAATTACAAGAAGATATATTAAACAAACAAGTAATGGAAGGATGAGAGTGATTAGAAGTAATTTGACGTGGGAAGAGAGGTGGATGTGACAGAGGGAGCACTCCAATGATCACATAAATTTGTTCAATGTTAATAATAAATTATCATATAATTAGTAAGGATATAATTACTTAATTTTACATTAAGTGATGTAAAATGTTATTTAAATCAGGATGTAATTGCAAGTGGTTGAAGTGAATGTAGCAAACACATGATTGTATTTATATTTTTGATGATTTATATTGCATATATCTACTTTGATATTTGATAAGTCTTCATTATCATGAGTTAATAATTAGTAAATAATATAGTTTTAGCCTTAACTCATGATAAATAATATTTGTGTTAAAGAATGATTTTTTGTTTTCAATTGATTAACGTGAATTTTTGGGTAATTATGTGATTTTATATGATTTTTACAGTCTTACTTTTGAGATAAATGAAGAATAAGAAATAAAAATAAAAATATTGTAAAAATGGCAGGATCTGCCGGCCAGCCGTGCCCCCAAGCAGGTCGGGAGCGCAGTCGGGAAGTAAGCCGCGAGCAGGGGCTCGAGTGGCTTGGCTTGGGGGGACCGATTGGCACGCGTACGCCACTCCCCTTTCACGTCACCAGTGGCCAGCCGGCTGTGGGGCAAGGAGTGGTCATACACACGAGAGAAGGGACTTTGCTCACAAAGCTAACATTACTATATATTCGCCCGAAAAATCAGCGTACAACCGATGTGGGACTAAACCACACCTTCCTCAGAAGAGGCAAGCGACCGGCGCGGGTTCGAATCCTCCCATAATCAAAATTCATATATTTTTATCTGATTATCGCGACTTTCCTGCAGATCGCCAGTGAAAGATTAAGCAACGAGAATCGCTGGATCATCAGCAAAAATCTCGTCAACGCGATTCGCGGAGCATTGTTACTAAAATTGCTGAACGATTCGCGATAAAAGGATCGCGAATCCATCGAGTAAATGATCTCCGATTGATCAACGAACAAGCCGTCGTCGGGAAGAGGACGATCCGTCAGGAGACCAGTCGCCACCTCCTGAGAGCGTACCAGATGCGATGAAGAGCCTCCTCTTGCTGCGCGGACCTAAGGATGAAGCTCCCTGACACACGCCCCACCTCCATCCAGCTCCTCTCCATCGGGTGACAGCCGTCGGAGAGCCGCAAAGTCGCCGTTTTTCCGCTCCGCCGGGTGACAGCCGCCGGAGACGATTCAACGACCCACTTCATTGATCTCTAAACTTCACGAGAAAATCTAGAGATTGCCCACGTCGTCTTTGTCCAAGGAGAGCCTTCGAGGCCGTGGACACTGCACGACGATCCTCCCGAACGCTCAGGATTCTAGTGCATCGTCGACGCATCGCCGTCGCGACGCCGGAACTCTGTTTTCCTACTTTCAATTTAATTTATGCTTCATTTACTGATACTTTGTGTGATTTTAATTTACCAAACTATACTTCGTTCAATTACGATTCTTCCGGCTTTTACAGATCTTAATTTGATTAATTAAGTCATTTGTGATCGCTTATGTAAGAATCACTGGGCGGGACTCTATTTCCGCCTGATTCGCATTCGTCAGGTGCTGACATCATCCTGACGTCCGCACCCTTATTTCTTTTTTTTTCGTGAATTTTAAATATATTTCCTTTTTATTTCCTAGTATAAAATTCGTAAGAAAATTTTATTCATTGAGAAAAATTCTGAATAATTCCCAGATATTATATTATATCCCTGTGATTGACTTGGAAAATTACCGCTATTTTTGGAATTTTTATTGAATTATAATTGATATATTTATTTAGAAATACTTTTAAATATCCAAAAATTCGTATTTTCTAGTTTTATAAATTTTATATTTGCGTGATTTAATATACAATGACTAAGTCACGTCAATATTTTAATCTATGCTAATACAATCATCCAATGTTTATAGCATTTATATGTATTTTATGTTTACCAAGATTTGTTTCATGAATTTAGATTCTGAATTAGAATTTTTGGTGATTTTTTGGAAAATTTCTGAAGTTGTGTTGAAGCATGTAGAAAATAGGCCAAGACTCATTGATGAAAGCTTCAAACCTTCTTAGCCCATTTCAGCATTGAAAAGGGATTTAATCAATGATTTTGATAAGTCAGTGAGCTTAGAAAGCATTAAAAATTACGTCATGAATCCACATTAGCCAAGTGAACTTAAAATGTTATGTCCATGAAAGTTAGAATGGAAAAATGGAAATCTGCTACTATTGAATCCTTCCACCATTTCATCATACTTTTCTACCATATCGTGGAGTTAATTTAGGTGATTGATTCATGCCTCTTCCACATTAAAAGGGGAAGATCTCTCTCTTCTAGTCGGAGCTTCTCCCTTCTGTCAAAATTAGGACAATTGCATCAACAGTGGAAATGATAGAGAAACTTTGGATTCTACTTTGACTTAGAAAGCTGCATTGCTTGTTCTTCCTTGGGTTGAGAAAGTTGCTTGATGTCCTCCAAAATTCTAACAATCTGTGGGAGAGGTGCTTTGGATCTAGACTGGATGGCCTCTAAAATTCTTGCAAAATTAGTTAAGTTTGCATGGGACTCTAGTCCTCCATCAACTCTCTCCAAGTTGGAAGAACTAGACTCTTTTGAGTGTAGGGGTGCAATGTCATAGTAATACTTCTAGCCTCCAAGATTGGGTTGATGAAGATCTTCTTCCATGATCCAAAGCATCTAATTGAGGATGACCCTTTCAGTAATCAAGAAATGTCTAAATCTCTCCATTGTCACTAAAAGCCACTTGTTTGTTGATAATACTCTATTCTCATATAATAAATAAGGCAAAATCAGAATGATTGTTGCTTGAGTTAATGTTAAATTTCATATATTTGAGTTAAAATACTTTGAATCTTGATTTAGATAGCATTGGATAATTTTATGCTTAATCCTCTTATTTTTATGTCTTACACAATAGAGATACTATTTGATCTTTTAAGTCATGTGCTAAAAAAATTATCTCTGATTTATATATAGCCTTAAGATATGTTTTACAGATGGTAGGGATGCATTCCTTGTGTTGTGTTATAATTTTATGGAGTTTTGTGAAGTTTGTCGATATATATCAACATAAAGCAAGTAATATCAACACTTGACGAGTAAAACATTGATAGAACTAGCAAAACATGGTGGCACATAGATCAGTAGGACTTGTCAAGAGACCCATGGGCCACATCAACACCAGTCAACAATAGTACACATCAGTATTTTTGAGCCACATCAGCCAAGTATGTATCAGCAAATGAACTCTATAGATGGTGAAATAAACTACAAATTCTACATTTCATAGCTAATCATGGAAATTCTTTCAGCAATGGTTCAAAAGAGGGTTTCCTAAGATATATATGAATACATATTTCTGGAAGATGGGGTGTTTGACTTCAATGAGTCATTTTCATATTTTTTGATTGAGTTTGAGTTTTCTCTGAGTGATAGACAAAGAGGACTGGCGGTGTTCTATTCTTCCAATTGCTAGTAAGTTTTATGTTTTTTGTGTTTGATTTCATTTTTGGCTTCTTCTTTCATTTGGATGATAAAGTAGATGAAGGGAGTAAGTTTTCTCTTTTCACACTTTTATAGTTTTCTGATCGACTTCACATGTGATATCATTTCTGTCACTATCATTTCATCCTTGGGTGACAAATGGAGATATTTTGCATTTTTTTTATTCTATTTTTCTTTTCTTCAACGTTTTGAATATTTTGGTGAAAGACACCTCCTCTGCAGTCGTCCAAATTCATTTAGACTGAATATTTACATCAGTTTGATAGGATTTCGTTATAAATTTCTTTTGCCATTTTATCACGACAAAAGTGAAACTTGCTGGTGGCATTTTCTCTCTTCTCCCCTATTTTTTCTCTTATTGTGGTGTTTTCTTGTAGCCTTTGTCCTGTATTATGCAGTCCCAACATCTCCAGCGCATCATCAATTGGAAACCACTTGTGGCTGGATGATCAAGGGCCAGTGCAAACCTGTTGGTGGTAGTGTGAAGCAATAGGAGTGTATGTGAAGTGAAAAGAATGATTTCTTTATCATTTATTTTCTTTTTTAATTCAATAAATGTTTAGAATAAACTTTCACACCATGATTGATCCTTATCCTAGTGGAGAAACTACATTCGCATGAATCAAGGTTTAATCTTTGTATTGAATTAAAATTTAAAAGCTTTGTCGTACAAAAACTAGAGCACATCATTCATCCAATGTTTCTATTTGTTCATGTCTCAATGAAAAGAGAGCTGACCCACATTTAGATGAAGTGTCATTCAAAACGGATTGGTTAGGTTTGAATAGTTCATAGGGTATATTTGGTGATCCATGATATGAAATAAGATCCAAAACATTAAAAGTTGACTTGACTACCCAATCAAGTGGTAGATCTAAAACATACATATTTCATTCGATCTTTTTCAATATTTTGAATGATCTTTTACTATGAAGAATAAGATTTAGATATAGTTCCCTAAGATAATCGACTTGGCTGTACTTTAACCATTACATGATCTCCCCCTTCACATTCTTTGAATTTCTTGTGGGCATTTGCTAAATGTTTATTTGATTTATTGTTGATGCTAATGTGATGTTGAATGTTCTCATGCCAGTTTCTAATATGTTGTGCAAATAGTTTGATGGAAATTGATGTCTTAAAATGCATAGATTGATAACTTGGTCCATAGGCTTTCTTAGTTTTTAAGTATGAACTACCTCAAAATGACTTAAGACATGTAGTGCAATTAACATAATTATTATATGCAAACTCAATGTGATGGAGGATTAAATATCATATTCTAGGATGTTCTCCTATTAAACACCTTAATGAGTTTCCTAGGCTTTTATTAACCACCTCACTCTTGTGATATGTTTGTAGATGAAAGGAAAATAATGTTTTAACTTAGTTCACATCATGTCCTCAATGGTTTTTCAAAAATAGCTCATGAATCTAACATCCCTATCAAAGGTGATGACCTTTATTAATCCATGGAGTCTAATAATTTCGTCAAAGTAGATTTGAGCTATTTTGGATACATTAGAGGTTTTAGAGCAAATAATAAAATGCACTATCTTTGAGAATTTATTGACAATAGAAAATAATTCTTCTTCACCAAATTTTCAAATGTGATACAAGTATTCATTAACTTCTAAAATACTCACGATTTTTAATTATAAAACCTAATAGTATTTAAGATTGAAAAAGGAGATCAAGAATATTTGGGTAGTTGACTTAAAGTCAAGTTAGAGTAAGATCATTTCAGCCCCTTCTTCTAGATTTAAGTGCAGCCTTAAACCAATATTATTCACCAATTTGGTTTGAAAGTCTTGTACTAAATTTAAAACATAAAATAATTCTATGACAAAAACTAAGCCACATATAAGATAAAAATACTGTATCTCGATTTGATGGATTGTGGGGCTCTATGTGAACAAACCATCTCCTTGAAAAGCATGTTAACTAATTTTACTCTATCATTTGTTTTCTTGTGCTAAATGAAAGGCATTACATTATAAAATAAAATAATTTCTTGTTGAATAACATAGTACTCTAATGTTTGTAACACTCCAACTACTTTATAGCATTTTAACTCAAAAGCTGTCCATTTTGTTTGAAATTAGTAAGCTTTTATCTACAAAAGCGTATAGTATGACTATCATTAAATAACAAAGCTCTTACTCTTACAATTTCTTGAACACATTTAACTTTAAACAACTTCTCAGAGTTTGGGATTAACTTGTTTCTCCTTAGTAAGATCAAAACTCTTGTTTGCTTGTTCTCTTTAACTAAATTTTCTATTTTTTGTACTTTCAAAAATGTGTGACAATGGAACAATTTTTGTATAAATATGTAATAAAAATATTCCAGTCCATGAAAAACTTGCATCTTATTTTTATTCATTGGTATAAAGCATCAATGGGTCAAAGTTTCTTCATTGTCATTTATCATATTTTGACTTATCAAAAATTCAAATACAACTAAACTTATAGTCCTAAAGCTACATTTTTTAAAAGTTAATATATAGTTTATTATCTATAGAACTCTCACCAATTCTTAAAATAGAGAGATGTGCTATTTTTATTGTATTTAAGATTGGTTTAGGATTAAGAAGAGTGAATTGATTAGATTTTAACTTTGCTGCAAGTTTTTTTTCATCTAGACCTTTCTACCAATAACACATAGTTCTTGCTTCCATTGATTCATTAGTGTACACATCTTAAAAAATCTTGGCTCTCTTACAGTTTCAACCAAAATCTCACAAGATTCATGACTTTAAGTAGCCAAAAGACTTATTATAGGGATCATCTTCATTGGTGTGCTAAGTAAAGCTTAACAACAAGTTTTGTTGCAAGAAAATAAGAAAATAATTCATCAATAGTGTTTGACGTGACTTAGTCATTGTATGGTAAATCATACAAATTTAAAATTTATAAAACTAGAAATTACTAATTTTTAGATATTTAAAAGTATTTCTAAATAAATATATCAATGATAATTCAATAAAATTTCCAAAAATAATGATAATTTTTCAAGTCAATCACAAGGATGTAATATACTATCATATTTTTTTTATATAATTTTCTTCAAAGATATAATTTTTAATAAATTATAGATTAAAAAATGAAAATAAAATATATTTAAAATTTATAAAAAAAGAAAATAAGGGTGTGGACATTAAGATAATGTCAGCACCCAATGAACGCGAATCAAGTAGAAATAAAGTTTTATTTGATGATTCTTACGTAAGTGATTATAGGTGATTTAATTGATCAAATTAAGATTTATAAAAGCCAGAATAATCATCATTGAATAAAGAATAGTTTGGTAAATTTAAATCACATAAATTCTTATTAATAAAGTAAAAATTAAGTTTAAAGTAAGAAAATAAAGTTTTGACATTATGGGCGATGACGTATTGGTGATGCACTAGAATCTTGAGCGTTCGAAAGAATTGTCATGTAGTATCCACAGTCTCGAAGGCTCTCCTTAGACAAAGACGACGTGAGAAATCTTTAGATTTTCTTGTAAAGTCTAAAGATTGATGAAATAGGTCGTCAAATCATTTCTAATGACTATTACTTAGTGGAGCAAAAAAAAGTTTTGTGACTCTCTAGTAGTTGTCACCAGATAGAGAAGAGGTGAATAGAGGTGGGTGAAGGTAGGACATATGTTAGGGAGCTTTATCTTCAAATCTATGTAGTAAAAAAAGACTCTTCATTGTAACTAGTATGCTCTCAAGTAGTGGTGACTCATCTCCTGACAAATCGTCCTCTTCCAATGATGACTTGTTCGTCAATTAATTGAAGATGCTTTACTTGATGGATTCACAATCCTTTTATTATAAATCATTCAACAATTTTAGTAAGAATGCTCTACGAATTGTGTTGTTGAGATTTTGTCAATGATCAAGTGATTATGGCAGCTTAATCTTTCATCAACAATCTATAAAAAAGTCACAATTAAATCAGATAAAAATATAAGTTTTAGTTTTAGTAAGATTCGAACTTACGTAAGTCGTTTGTCTATATGAGAGAGATTAAAATAAGTACTATAATACCCTTATAAATTGATGTCATCATGGTATATCTCTATTAAAACAAATAAAATTATTTCGGGAAAATTGTGACGCGAGTTTAATCCCACATTAATTTTACACTGAAGTTTTGGATGAAAATATAATAATAATAGTTTTAGAATCAATGAATCCCTTTCTCGTATGTATGACCACTCCTTACCCCACAATTGGCTGGCTACTAGTGATGTGAAAAGGGAGTGGTGCACATATGCCCCCATCGGTTTATAGCTACTCGAGCCCCTACTCATAGCTCTCCCTTGACTACACTTTTGACCCACTTGCTAGCCCGGTTGGCTAGCAATTCCCCCCTTTTTCTATATATATATATATATTATTTTAATTTATTTTTCTTTATTGATCTCAAAAATAAGATTATAAAAATTATATAAATTTGTATAAAAGCACATAATTAGTCAAAATTCATATTAATTAATTAAAAACTATTTTTTGTAATTTAACATAAATATAAATCTATTTATCATGAGTTAAGATTAAAAACTATATTATTTATTAATTATTAACTCATGATAATGAAAACTTATCTATATTGTCTAGAGATTGATGAAGAATTGAATAAGAGTCAACATACATTGAAGAGGTAACTGAATTATGTTTGAGTTTTAGCTTCCTTTCAAATCTTGAACTAATCTAAATATTACATATCTTGTCACTAAATTTTGATAGGAGAGAATTGATTTTTGATCAAGAATTGTTCCTCAATTAGTCATCTTCTTTTTTGTTGAAATAAGCTAGGAATTTTGATCAAATTTGCATAGAAAATATTTGCAAATTATTAGAAGAAGATTCAAAGGTAGGTAAAAATTGAGGTGATTATTCTAGAGAATTTAGTAATTGTAAAAGAGATGGATTTATGGAGAATTTTGAATCACACTCTTCCCTTACTCTTTACCATTATTTACCATTAAAATCCTATAAATAGTTAGAAATTCAAAAGTTTAAAAACTAATACAAAGTTTTAAGGGTTTAGAATTGTCTATGTTCAAACCAATAACATAGGCATTCGTCATTAATATATATATTTGAACACATCAATTCTTACATACCTAATAAGAATCCATTGGTGTTAATGTACATTGTAAATACATCTTGAGATAAATTAGTGATTTTGACTTGAAATTAAAACCAAATTGTCTCAAATAAAATTTAGATAGGAGTTATACTCACCTAATCTTCATATCAACATTCAACATCAACACTTTGGCAATGTTAAGTACATTATCGAGTCATGAAATATGAAATTTAGATATTTTTTTCACCACGCAATGTAATTAAGTCCATACCAATTGAATTTTATGTGACAGCATAATACCAAGAATGGGAAGAGTTTAAATATGTCTCTAATTTTTTTCTCTCTTAGCTTCTTGAATCTAGAAGGTGAGATACCTTATTTCACACAATTTTTATAGTGGTTCAATCACTTTACTCCACTCTTGAAGTATTGTACTTGTTCTTGCTTCCTTGGGTTCCAATAATTTTTTAATAAAATACACATTGAATTATATGGTTTAACCACCACTGAATTTTACAACTCTAGAAAACTATCCCACTTATAAATCTTTTTATAAATTCATGTCTCTTGAGAGCCAAATTACAAGAGAATCCTCTCCCCTAATAGTTTCATGGCTCTTGGGGCTAAATAGAAGACACTCTTATTGATTTATGGCTCTAGGGTGCTAAACAAGATTATGATCTATCAATCTCTTCTGGATTAAGGCTCTAGATAGTCAAATGAGTGCAAACACACTTTAAATACGAAATTAGAACATTGAACAATTCTTTGAGTTCAACTCCAAAGCTTATCATTCTTACATTTTTCATTTGTTTTCGTGATTTTTCAACTGTTGTTTAAAGTGTAACTTCCTTCATTTCATGAAACAGTGAACCCAACATTTTTTTCATTTTATGCCACACTCAATGGTTGTCTCCTCTCTCCTTAGAAGTTAACATGTGTATAGAAAAAAATAGGCATATAAAATTCTATTAAAATATCCAATAAATTTAATAAATCTTTTTAGACCCTTAAATCATATCATTCATTTTCAAGGGGTCACAAGAATATTGGGTTTAATTTTTAATATAAAATATCCATTTTACCCTTAGTGTTGACTTTACATAATTTACGTTTTCCTTCGATAGACACTCTGAAGACCATCAAAATAGTTAACATGAAAATCATAAATTTTATCAAGTATTCTTTGATATGTTATGATACTCATTAAAACATGTAGGGCAACTAAAACCATTGGTACTCTCTATATTCAGCCCTTCAGTTAATAACTCTTATCCTTGTTTTTACAGAATTATATTCTCTTCAGTACTTGCCCAATGATATAATAAATTGGGTAGAAGTGAGATAGTAGTAAATTTAATATTATTTTAATTAAATTTAATAGTTAATAAGCATTTCTAGTTAGACATCTAAAACAATACTAAAATTTTAAACAAAATATTTGATAAAGGTTTAAGAGTGTCATCTAAAAATTTTATGGTAGTATCCTCCTTTTCACTAAGGTAGAAATTACTGATTGTTTATCCAAACCTTTAAAAAAATATTTTATTTTACCTAATATAAATTCATTTTTATTTCCTCCAATAGTGTTTAACAACTCACTTCTTTCATTGGGCCTAAGACAATATTTTTCCTATTTATTTAAAAATGTATAGACATTGTCCCTATCATGCTGAACCCCATAAATGTCAAATTTTCATGGCCTTGATAAAATAATGTGACAAGGGTCTATGTCAGTAGTAACATATCAAACTTCTTTAAAATATATTTTTTCAATTAAAATTTTGACAAGACAAGTTTCTGAGTTTTTGTTTCAAAACTATTTTTATATAGCATACTTTTAAAAGATGTGTTTTTCTATTTTTAACTCAAGATATTCCACCACATTTATAAAAAAAAATTCACTACCACCACCATCAATAATAACATAAGTTTTTATTAATAGTGCATCATGTTTGTCAAACATTGTGATGTTGGAGATGTTGCTTCTTCTTTGATGTTAGCATGTCTCCTAGGGATCAATGAATGATAAAGTATTTTTCTACTATCACCTTCTATAATTTTATATTCTATAAAATCTTTCTGATCTTCGACTTTGATCATTCTCTTCTTCTTGAGTAGCTTCTATGAAATTGGCTACATCTCATTTTAAGTGGGCATTAGACTTGTGGCCTTCCTCATCGCATCTATAACATTTTTTATGACCATTTGAGCCATGAGGATTTTTTTCACGGTCCACTTTGTCCCATTTTATTTTTCCCACCAGACCTTGAGAATCCATTTGTTAAGTGACACCTATCATTTGTGCAGACATCAAAACATATTCTTGTTTTCTTTTTTGTGAGAAAATCTCAGATAGTATGAAATTTCAAGATCTACTTTTTACCTTCTCAATTAATGATTTGACATGTTATGATCACATAACCAGATCATTTAGTTTATAAATTGGCAATTAGGTTACTTTTTCTCCAATATCTCATTTGAGGCCAATTTTGAATTGAGAAATAATATAAGATTCAATTTATAAAAAAATCATTGGAGAAGACACTTTACAAAATTTCATATTTTACAATAATTTTATTATATATTTCATCTTTCATACTATTAGTACAAAATTTTCTCATAACTAAGTGGAAGAAATCAACATTTTTATAACATATCAAAAGTCTCAGCTAGAGCTAGACCCATCATATTGATGCTCCAACCTACAATTTCTATGGAACATACTTCACTTTCTTCTCTTCTTGGATCTTCATGTGTTCAGAAAAACATTCAACCTCAGCCAACCAATCCAAAAATTATTTTATATGCAAATGACCATGAACTCAACAAATAAATTTTCATTTGGAAGTCTATATGATCTTCATCCTCAAACCTGGTTCTCATGTTTCCAAATACAAATAAATAATGATTATTTATGCCTATGAAATTTGCATTAGTTTATTTGCCTCAATGTGGGATGTCTCAACCCATTAACATTGTGACAACAAGGTTCTTGAAGTTAAAAAATCATGCTATAGATATTGGATCTATCTCAAAAATGACTATTAGTGGGGTTTACTCCTCATCCACATAACATTTCTTAAGGAAGCGATCAATTAGAACAATAACCTAAAGACTGATTTCTTTGAATGACAAGATGGCAATATCTTGAATGATGCTTTGAATGCTAAAAACTTTAATAAAATACCTAGATCACATCACTAAAAAAGAATAGATTATATCATGATGGTCAATAAGAGCTATTTTCAACATATAAAAATGAGTATTTAGTTTAACATGTGCATATATTTTATAGCATTACTAGTAGTATGATAAGTGTTGGGGGCTATGTGTATCAAAATTTTCTGAGGATCAGAAAAGAAAAAATGTCTATACAGATAGTTAGGAAATTGAAATTTAATATTATTCAAGATACTAATTATTCAAACAAATGAACATTAAAGGTCATCTAGATTCACCAGTGACGTCTGAAATCAATTTAAGAAAATAATATGCCATTATTAAAAAAAGTCTAGTATGCTTAGAGCACTCATATAAATGAATATTTTTGCAGTATGTACTATTTTTAGAAGATTTACACCAGTAACATGAGCCTATATTTATGTATATTATAATTATTTGTAAAAGTGATCACTATTTCTAGATCAAATCTTTAAAAAGGATGAGAATTATTAGCTTTTAGTGATCACGATGTGCAGAAAAAAATGTATTTTCATTGGGTCCCTTTTTAGTTGAAATTACAGATTTTTCTAGAGTTAGTTGAAATTATATATTATGTGAAGGGGAACATCAAGTCAATCTTGAGGGGTTGAAGGATCTTATAACACGAGAGCGAGAGAGAGAGAGAGAGAGAGAGAGAGAGAGAGATGGAGAGAGAGAAAGAGAGTAAATTTTATTGAAATGCCCTAACTCATAAAATAACTTGCGCTCTCAACATGCATTTAAAATATTTATTTATATTTTGTCTCTAATTGTATATAAAAGATTTCAGGCGGGCTGGGGGATTCCCGTTAGCAGCCGCGGCGTTGAGTTCCCTTAACGTTGGGGAGGCGTGTGGGACGATAATTGCGTCGCGGTACGTTCACTGGAGGAGAAGGGTAAAGGCGGGGAGGGCCAATTGCACGATGGACCTTGCTGCCGAGTGTGGACACCGCTGGACAGTTGTGCGCATGGTCCACGGTGAGTCAAACAACAACTCTCTCTCTCTCTCTTTCTATCTCCCCATCTCTCTCTTCTGTATGACCATGCATGTGCTTGCCAGCCATCCCTGAGATCACAACATACTTTCTACCCCCCACCTTTCTTTTCTCCTCTGTCTCTCTCTCTCTAATGTTATTTCTCTCGTCCTCTTTCTTGCTCTGGCCGTTTCTCGGCCGCCATTTCTCTCTCGTTTCTCTCTCTCTCTCTCTCTCTCTCTCTCTCGCTGGCCGTCACCCGTTCTCTTTCTCTCTCATTCTCTCTCCCTCAAGATCTCTCTCTCTCTCTCCATTTCTCGCTCATTCTCTCTCTTCTTCAACCTCCATTTCTCGCTCATTCTCTCTCTCCTTCGACCTCCATTTGTCGCTCATTCTCTCTCTCCTTCGACCTCCATTTGTCGCTCATTCTCTCTCTCCTTCGACCTCCATTTGTCGCTCATTTTCTCCCTCTTTCGACCTCCATTTCTCCCTCTCTCTCTCTCTCTCTCTCTCTCTTTCGACCTCCATTTCTCGCTCATTCTCTCGCTAGATCTCTCTATCCTTCTCTCTCGCTCTCTCCCTCTCTCTTTCGACCTCCATTCCTCGCTCATTCTCTCGCTCTCTCCCTCTCTCGTTAGACGTCTCCCTTTCTCTCTCCAGAGTTCTATTCCCCTCTCATGCTCCCCCTCCCCATCTCTAGCATGATGTGTTGCCCCCTCCATTTTCTCCCTCACCGTTTTCTCTCTCTCCTACCTGGCTGCTTTCCTGTTGCAGCGCTTCTGTCCTCTCTATCCGTGTGTGATACGTAGAGAGATATAGGTAGATAGAGCGTGAGTAGAAAGTAGAGAGAGAACAGGGACAGTAGAAAGAGAGAGAAGAGAGGAAGAGAAGCGTCCAGACGTGAGGCCAGTGGGGTCCCAAATTTATATTTAAAGACCGCTCCACGACTATTTTGACTCGAGCATTGATGAGAGAGAGAGAGAGAGAGAAACCACCCCAAGATTCTCTCTCTTTGCACGTGCTTCTAACTGAAAAATCACGTGCGCCACCCAGTCCGAGCACCTCACCCCACCGTGAAATCCACTAATCATTATGACATTTAACATTAAAAAAAACAACACTCGCAATATTCGGCTTATTGACATCAAATAATATTTTTTATTTGAAAAAATCAGCCTCCCTTTCCGAATTCGGCAAGGCTCGCCCATGCGCCAGAATTAAATAAATAACCCTGTAAATTTCCTATTTAAATAAAAACTCTAAATTTTCTCCCTCGCCATCAATACGCTCTTTCTCTCTCTTCACATGGTTCTAACAGAGAAATCACGTGCGCGCCTTCTACCACCTCACACAAAGTGGCCACCTCATATTGAAATCCATTAATCATAATATTAACATTAAAAAATTGACAATATCCAACCTACGGGGGTTAAATATAATATTTTCATTTCTAGAAACTAACGTCCAATACGAAATTACCCTAATTTTTCTATTTAAATAAAAATCCTAAATTTTCTCGCTCACCGTACTCCTAGAGAAAGAGAGTAGGGGGGGTGAATCTGTGGAAGGCGGAGGTCAACCAGTGGGCTGTGTGGGTCTGAGGAGGGAGGGGGGACCTTGTGTTGGAGCTTGAAGGGGGCCATCAAGAAGATGGGGCGATGTGCCAGTTGGGCGTCGCCAGCGGCCGCCGTCTCCATCGGCCATAAAAAGGGGACAGTCTGTCTTTTCCTCGACACCCTCATCGCTACCCCCCCTTTCCCTCTCTACTCTCTCTCTCTCTCTCGCTCCCACTGCCAGGGCGTTCGCTGCAAAGGACGGGGGGAAGAAGGTGGAAGGTGGCAGTCGTCGCAGCACAGTCCACTCCTCTCTCTGTTCGAGGCTTATCTGGTCGCCGGGATCTGCGACGTTCTCAGAGGCTCAAGCGTCGGGGTCGTCGGCGTTCTTCCTTCTCAGGTAGGCCCACGGTCGGAACTGTTTTGGCGGCGATTTCTGCGTTCTTCTGTATCTCCTCCTTTTCTGGATTTCGGAAGGGGAATCTGTTTGCGTGATTCCCGCCGTCTCGGCTGCGTGAGAGGGTTCGCTTTGGAATTCTCGAGGATGGTGGGATGGATGTGTGGCTTATCGGTGTGTTCTTCTCGATTCTTGTAGGTTTTTCATTTGATAATGGAATTCCGGAGTTGAAGAGTGCATCACATAACTGTATATCTTTTTTTCGGACGAACAAAGAAAATCAATCTCATCAGAGCGCCTTCACAATTATCCCGGGTTGATTTGTCGAAATTCCCTGTAGCAAGTCTTATTTGATCCTTTTTCTCCTCAAATTTCCCGTTGATCTTCTGATCAGAAACCATCTCGAGGAAGAAAAGGAAAGTGGTCGCGTGAGGCCGTCTCCAGAGTCGCCCCTCCTCGTAGTCAATCTGATCCTCCCGAGCTCTTTCGGCAGTACAATGTGAGACGTTCCCGCCATGGCGAAGAGGAGGAACTGGATCGAGATAGTGAAAAAGATATTCGGCTCCGACGACAGAAGCAAGCAGGAAAAGGTGAATCCCCGCACATATTCTCTGAGGCCTTGATCCCCTCTCCTGTGGCACCTACCAGGTAGAACCCTAGATCGCTCAGCCCCTCCTCCGATCCCCACTTTCAGAAAGAGAAGAGGAAGAGATGGTTCTTCGGGAAGCTGAAGTCGAGACGAGCCATCACCCTCCCCGCCGCATCATCCCGGAAGGTGAGATCGCTGAAGGAGGTCGAGGAGGAGCAGAGCAAGCGTGCCATGGCCGTCGCCGTGGCGACGGCGGCGGCCGCTGAGGCGGCTGTGGCGGCGGCGCAGGCTGCCGCCGTAGTGGTGCGGCTCACCGGGACGCCCTCGGCCTACAGGAAGACTCGCGACATGGCGGCGATCAAGATACAGACCGCCTTCAGAGCTTATCTCGTAAGCATCCGAATCATTTTCTGATATCCTCCGCCATGATTTCGAAGAAAACTTGGATTATAATGGTCTCTGATCTTGAGCTTGATGGAAACCGGCGTCCTTTCTATTCAGGCGAGGAAAGCTTTGCGAGCGTTGAAGGCTCTCGTGAAGCTCCAAGCCCTGGTCCGCGGCCGAGCAGTGAGACGGCAGACCAGCGCCACCCTCCGGAGCCTGCAGTCCCTGGTCAAGATCCAGGAGCAAGTTCGGGCGCGCAGGCTTCGAATCTCCGAGGACGATCGCGGCTCCGAGAGCAACGAGCAAGCTTACCGGAAGAACACGAGCATAAAGGTCAGCCATGGAGCTCCCTTGCTGGTTCTGATTTCACCAGAAGAAATATATGGAACATCGTCCATGGATTCCTCTTCCTTGGTTTTACTACTCTCAATTCTTCTCTCGTGGCTTGGATTCGGGACTAGGGTTTCGAGAAGAGCTGGAACGGCAGCTCGCTGTCGAAGGAGGCGATGAACGCGATCATCTCAAGCAGGCAGGATGCGGCGACGAGGCGGGAAAAGGCCATGGAGTACGCGTCTGCTCACCAGGTAACAACCAAACCTCGACTGACGACGACATCGCCATTTCCTGATCGAGAAGGGGGGATCTCCCAATCGATCGATCGATCGCTACTCAATCCATCTCCAGAACTGAGCCGCCTCTGAAGAAATTCCTCTTTCGTTCAGCAGCCTAGGATGTTCCTCCGCAGACGATCGGTGTGCTCGACGGAGGAGCTGGAGAGCGGCCGGAGGATGATTCACCGGCCGAGCTGGCTGGAGCAGTGGGTGGAGACCCGGCCGTGGGAGAAGCACCCGCAATCTCACCCTCAACCTCAACCTCCGGCGGCGAGCACGAGCCCCGACTGGGATCCCCGGCGACGCCGCCAGCAGCAGCTCCCGGCGAGGCGGCGCTCTCCGGCGCACCGCCTCACCGGGCCGGAGCTCCAGCGGAGCCTCGGAGAGCTCCACGAGCATCTCAGGATGGGGCGGTCCAGCAGGAGGAGCTTCACGAGGGACGACGACTCTATCAGCAGCTCGCCCTCCTTCCCGAGCTACATGGCCTTCACGGAGTCGGCCAGGGCGAGGGCGAGGTCGCTGAGCACGCCGAAGCAGCGTCTCCAGCGGGAGCGGGAGCATGAGGAAGGGGAGGAGGGGGAGGATGAGAAGGAGGAGGAGGAGCTCTCCCGATCGAGCCGGCTGCCGTCGCCCTTCCGCCGCTCGGCCACGCAGGGGAAACTCATCGCCAACAGGCTTCAGATGTCGCCTAGCTTGCGGTCCCGCCCTCGCCCCCCTCTCTCTCAGATAAACCCTATTTGACTCAGACTGACCCTTTGAAGTCTGCTTCCCTCCCCCCTCTCTTTGTCTCTCTCCTCAAGTGGGGCTGTTTCTGATGTATTTTGATGAGTTTATGTGAGCATTGGCCTTTATGTACTGATGTTCTGTACTCTCTCTCTCTCTCCCTCCTCAGACGGGGTCAGTACTAAGTGAACACTTGAGTACATCTTCTTCGATGGGCGCGTGGGCGGGGGTTTATTGTGACTAAAAGCCCTTGTATCATTTTAAATTGTATAAAAAAATATACAATATTTCAAATATTTTATTTCTTTTTTTCTTATCTGTTATTATTTTATACTTCTCATAATTTATTTTGAGATTATGTATGACACCTTCATGAAGTATTTTGATATGATCTGCCATATTATTTGCAATATATTAGTTCTAACTGGTCTTAATACTTGTAATAACTCTAATAAAACTCTTATAAGAAAATAATATATTATTGAAAATAGAGATTGATTAATCGAATGATTAATGATTAAATTATAAGCAAACTCCACTTAAGCCAAAGCATAATCTTATTATTTTGGCTTTTCTCCTTAAATACAAAGAATCAAATTGCCAAGAGTTATGTTCAAAACTTCAGCTTGATTGTCAATTTATAGGTGACTAGTACCACTAAATTTCAAAAATATGTCAAACTTTTTTCAAAGAATTTGCCAAAAGTGAGATATAAACTTAGAATATTTGTCATATGTAATTGACTTAGGAATTATATGTAGATAAATAATTTCTTTAAAAAAGTGATTTGCTACTTGACTTGCATCATTTGTCGTTTTACATGCAATAAAATATCTTATTTTTTAAAATCTATCAACGACCATAAAAATTGAGTTAGTCCTTCTCTATGTTTGCAGCAGACTTAATCTAAAGTCTATGGAAATATCAGCCATTAGATGTTGTGGAATTGACAATATAATGTATCATTCAATATTTTGATTGCCTTGTAGGTTTGACAAACCTAATATTTACGAATAAGATTTTCTACATATTTCTTTAGTTTGGGTCAGTAATATCACTCTTCAATTGATTGTAAGGTCTTGTCTTAACTAAGATGTCCTACTAAATTTGAAGAGTGTAATTAGTTTATCTCTTAAAGACTTGTGAGGAATAATAATTCAAGTTCACCAAACATGTCTTTTTACTAGTAAGAACATATGCAACTCAATTCAATTTTTTTGACTTGTGTTTAATAACGAAATATAACATTGAATGAAAGAAATTCATCTTGCATGCATTCTATTGATAGAAATCTGACTATTAACTAATTTAAGAGCTTGGTGATCATCATATAAAATAAGTTCTCATTGAATCAAGGAGTGATCCCATGTTTGTAAAGCACATACCACAACATAAAATTCTAGTTAATGTGTTGTCTATTTTGTTTTTACAAAAAAAAAAATCACTGAAAAATATTATTGGGCGACTTTCTTACTACAATACACTTCTAATGCCAACTATGAATGCATCACATTTCACTTTAAATAGTTTATCAAAATTTAGCAGGACTACAACATGAGTAAAACATAATTTCTCTTTTATCATAGTAAAACTTTTACTAGTTTTATTAGTCTATTGAAAATTACAATTTTTCATATATTTAGTAATTGAAAATATTATTGAATTAAAATTTTGAATGAATCTTCTTAAAATGATGATAACCCATGAAAGCTTTGAACTTGAACAATTGTGATTGGTGTTGGCCAATCTTTCATAGTTCTGATTTTTTCTTCATCTACTTTGATTCCATCTACACTTACAACATATCCTAAGAATAAAAAACTAGTAATTATAAAGTTACATTTCTTCAAGTTAATGTGTAAAATTAATATGATGTTGTACATTTTGCATTGGTGGAAGATGACAAGATAATTCTTAAATTTCAAAAAATTCAAATAAGAAACTTTCAATAATTAAGTTTTTGAATAATCACAAATAATTTAATATTAATATCAAACTTATTAAGAAACTCTATTTAATTAATAAAAATTACTTTTCTTTTTTTATTTTCTCATTTGTTAAAATCACTATCTTGTATTGGAGCTAGAACAAAATTTTTATCATTTCTATAGAAAATATAAATATTTTCCTTACCATGGTGTGTAATATCAACATCAAATTATCATAGTTTACTTAATATCATGTGAAAAACATCCATCTCATTACTACCACTATCAATAATTATAGCATATACTTTAGAATTCACAGTGCACCTTATTCTGAAGATGTTATGATGTTGTGAGTCTTCTTCTTTCAATGAATACATCAATCTTTTTACTATAAGTGAATGTGATAGTGCAACTCTAATATCAAATTCAATAAAATTTTCTTCTACATCACCTTTAATTTCTAGTTTTTCATATTCTCTTTCATCTTTGATAGAATATGTAAGGTTTACAATGTTACCTTTTATTTATATCTATTTTTCCCACACTTATAGTATTTACAAATGACATCAAGAGTATAATGATTTCTATTTGCTCCACTTGATTAGACAGAACTTTGATTCAATCGTCTATTATTTAGTGTGGAAGAAATAACAAAAGATCTTCCTCTATCTACTTGAAGAGTTGAATTCTAACTTTCAAAATTTCAAACTTTAGTTTTTCATTCTCTAATAAAGGTTCAGCATGTTGCACAGTCATTACAATATCATTAAGTTTGAAAACTAGCTGTAAAGCTATTTTATATTTGATTTTTGATTTATGACTATCTTTAAATCTCGAAATTACACATAACTTAAATTATGTCAGGTCAATTCGAGAAGGTAAATGATAAAATTCTTCAGTATAATCCAAAATATATGTATTTTCATGTTTCTAATTTTGATACAATTGAGATAAAATCTGTTCATAATCTAGGGGAAGAAAATATGATGTCAAAAGTTTCTTTATTTTCTCTCATGATTATACAAGTTATTTGTGTGACCTCATACGTGTGGTACATAACTGATCTCATGAGGTAGAGGTTGTACCATTTATTTTATAAGCCAATAGCTTTACTTATTTTTCATTAAAAAAATTCATATACTCAAAAACTAGTTTTTCATTTGAATTAATGGATCTAAAAACTCTTCAATCTTTAAATGGTCATTAAAACATGATAATTTGATCTTCATAAAAAAATCTCAAAAATTATTTTCTTCAAATTTTGATTTAGAACTAGTAGAACTAAAAGTATAATGAGTATCTGATGAAGATTCAAGACATGAGTGACTTTTTTAGGACAGTTAATTTCATGATTTCTTGGAAGTCATAATTGCTTTCTAACATATTCATTCTTGTCAAAAGTTATTTCAAGGTTTCACTAATATTATTAAATTTTTAATCTATTCGATCTTGTAATATAGTAAAATCTAATTTTAAGAAAGGGCATAATTTAGGAAAATTATCATTACTAATATGAGTAGATTTACCTCATAACATCTTTAAACTTTGAATAAAATGTTGACTTGTTCTAATACCAATTAACATAGTAGTAATGCAGAAGACAAATAATATCTAGGCTTGAATCTATAAAGCTCTAATCTTAGAGAAGAAATCAACCTCTAAATCCACAAATTCAAAGTCTTCAACTTTTGAATTCACAAGAGAGAGCCTAAATCTATAAATAAAATAGAAAGGTTCTCATAGTAAAAAGTGAAGACTTCAAGTTACAATAAAGGCCTTTACATAGAGTTAGAAAGGAGATGAGGTGGTCCCGAAAAAAGACTAGTGACAAATCGAAAGGACGGAGTCTAGCTAGCTCTGAAATAACTCAAAACAAATTCTAACATACTAAGATCTTGAACAGATCCTCTATAAATACTCTGACTAACTTTAAAATTATATGAAACAGATTTTAACAAATAGATATGCTAAACAAATCTTGGGTATAGATTATGATAGTTAAAGATCTAGAATAGATCTTAGATATAAATTGAACAATATTCAAGTCTTTTATAGAAGGAAAGAGACATAAAATGACTTATAGAAGTGAAAGGACATAAAGTAAAAAATTAAAATATTATCTTTCAAACACTAAATTCATGATTTAATGGCTAAATTATAATAACCCCATCATTGAGGCATACAATTAGAAGTAATAGATTACCATAAAACCAAAATTTTAGTCTTTTGACAATTTTCTCAACACCAAAACTATTATGGACTTGGTTAAACAAATGTGTAAAAGTTTTTTTTTAAAGTTTAATCTATGTAAAATCCTTGATTGAGGAATAAGCCCTTTGTATCTCTTATTAATGACTTTTAATCCTCCTATCATGGTCCATCAAGCTTGGAAGATTTAATGAACAATGAGGATCTTATAATTTGCCTTTCTCTCTACTCTATCTTTGGCCCAATAGAAATAATGGAGAGAAGGGCATCAAGAGCCACCAAGGATCAAGCATGCAAGCTGAATGGGATGGTGGTAGGGGAATGGTTGCTAATCATAGTGGAAAAACATATGTGAGGATCTCAAAGAATAAATAGATAAAGAACATATCGTATAAACCTCCACAACTCATTGACCTTGTCTCTAAGCATTGTCAAGCACTCACAATTCAGTAGACCCAACTGACGAAGCTAATAACTCAACATTGAGGGGTTTTTTTGTAATTCTAAGCTTTTTAGAGGATGTATGCCATTAAGACAGTACTTGAGGAACAATTTGTGGGTGGCTGTAGTTCACTAAAAAAAGAAAATAAACATGGGGTCTTATTGAAAATACTCAAAAAACTTTTAGAGGGATAGTAAAGTAAGACATATAGGTTTCTACAAATCTATTGAAATTTTCGTTTTACCCCATTATTTTTTTACTTATAACCACTTAAATTTGGTTATTTGATTTTGCTTGGGTTTTCATAATATAACATTACAGGAAAAAATCCCCCGTCTTCTTCCTCCTATCGTCATTGGAGCAGCCCGCCTCCCTCCACGCTCATGGCCGCGAGCCTACCAATCTTCTACCTCAACCCCTTCATGACTGAGGGCGCCCGCTCCTCTTGGCTCCACTATCACCCCCCAAGAGCCTTCTCCCCTCCTCACATCTGCCCTGCCGCTCCAACCGCCGTCCACCCATGCGGCGGTGGCGGGCCGGAGCTTGGGCGGCGGCGGTGGCGGCGAGATACGACGAGAGGGGACGCATTGGTTGTGAGGGCCGGTCCCCCTAGCACCTCCACTCTCGTCTTTGCGTTCGTCTTCCCGCTGTCCATGATCCTCGGCACCATCTTCGCCTCCGTCCGGATCGCCGACCAGCTCGACCAGAGGTACCTCGAGGAGGTAACATCGATCGAACCAAAACCTATATTTCCCGTACCGAATTTCCCGTCTAGAATCAAGAAAGCCTCGGTGACCTCTCGTAGGCTAAAAATTGTTCCAAATTGCGCACTAGTCGTTCGACAAAATGCCGAACACAACCTCAGGACCTGTGAAATTTCACTCCCAACATCTCTTTCCGTGGTGAAATTGCGAGTTTTTGTCATGGGAAAATGAATTTTCCCTTAAAAGTGTTCGATGAAATGCCAAATGCAGCCATACATCCATACCGGATAGCTCCATCTCATATTTGGTGAATCAAATTCAGTCAAACCCTTTTTTTTTGTCTGATTCTAAAGTTTCCTCTGTGGTTCAACTGATCAGCTTGCGAGGGATGGGGCAAAAATGCAAGAGAAAGGGGCGGAAGGCAGGACCGAGGGCGATCCCCGGAGTGAGGAGGATGAGGCCACTCCTCTGAGAGATGGGCGGCTCATCCCTGCTGGTGCCGCAACGTCCACCGCCACCATTGAAGAGGCTTCTTCAGCTCCACGGAGTAGGAATCGCCCCAAGAGGAGGGCTTGAAGAAGATCCTGTCAGAGGTAGCATAAATGTGATCCCCCTCTTTTTTTGGATGATTGCAACTGTTCTTATATCAGGGCATATTTTTATAGAAATCCAATAATCACCACCAGATCTGTAGAAGTATTTCAAGCATAAATCTACTGGGTGGTTTGATGGTATTCACTGCTCAACTGGGTTTCTGAAACCATGAAAATAGCCAAATTTTGCTGAATCGATGGCCTTTTTTCGGGTACCATATGGGTGGTTCTTTATATAGAAAGATAATCCTCTAAATCAAGCAGTTGGTGAATCTTTTGGGTTCAGATAGAAAGCATCCGGTCCACATCAATAAAGAAGAAACAGCGGAGAAATCAAACATTTGATGATTCCCAAGTGAATGATGTCCTCAGTTTTTTGCCATAAATTTTATCAAATCCTGAAGTAGATTGAAATGGCTGACAGTGTGGGATGACGATGCCCCATTGACTAAAGATGCCACGAAAATCACGATTTTCCATTTACTTGAAGATTCTGTATATGAGGTCTATGCAGTTCATCAACGTATATATGTGGGTGGCTCTTTATGTAGAAAGATAACCCTCTAAATCAAGCAGTAGATGAAACTTTTGGGTTGAGATAGAAAGCATCCGGTCCAGATCAATAAGGAAGAAACAGCGGAGAAATCAAACGTTTGATGATTCCCAAGTGAATGATGTCCTCAGTTTTTTGCCATAATCTTTTATCAAATCCTGAAGCAGATGTAAGTGGGGTGACGGTGTGGTCTGAGGTCTATGCAGTTCATCATCGAATATATGTTACTCTTTTGATAAATGATTTTTGATAAAACGCCCCGGATTGGGTCTTGCAGCACTCGGCATTGAGCTCTGGGAATTTCATTTATTTTCTCATCAAGATTGGTCGAAGAAATATTTTTTAGGTATTAAATTGGAATGCTGCAGTTCGTCAACATGAACTTGAAGGCCATAATAAATAATAATGAAATATTATAAAGTCTCTCTCTGTTTCATTGTTATCCATCCCTGCAGAATGTGTGTGCTGATTCTGATTCTTTGCTCTATTTATGGTAGTTGGACCGAGGTGACAGTTGGTCTCCTTTTTTTCTTAATTACATTTAAATAATTTTCAAGACTAGCCTTTTTTAATTAGTTCTGTAATTAAAGTGCTCATGCATCCAAATAATACTAAATTTGTAAATATATATATATATATATATATATTTCTCTTCATTCTTACCTTGAGTCACAATTGCTGCATGTCTTTCAAGCATTTCATAACATCAAGAAAGACCTTCACTCTACTTGTTATTTTTTTTTTCCTTTTTAATCAACAAGGTTCACCTCCAACTTAAAACAAAAAAATATGTTATTAGTAATTTTTTACAGACTTAAATCAGCGAAATATTTTTTTTGTAAAATTCCATGGATAATAAGCATTTATTTTGTTTACGGGGTTACCATTTTGGGTAAGTTCAAAGGGAAATTCATGTTGCCTTCCTTTGAGAAGATAAGAATAGGGATAATATTATTTGATGCTGCTTATTAAATTATTTGCATTAGAACATTTTGAGATCAGCCCCCCTCCCCAGCATGCATCGGCACATGTGTCAAAGTGTAAGTGAGAATGCGTCATCATCAGCACCATCTTACATGTTCTAGTTTGATAAATTAATAAAAATCATGGTTGCATAAAATTTGCTAATTTTGTCAAAAGGCTAAATGTTACCCTCTCCATAATTAATTATTAATGGGCTATGACGTCTCCAAGATACTTTGTTTCTCTGAAAATGGGTCATACTAACGAGTTTGATTAGTCGATAAGTTTAGTAATATTAATTAGTTTAATTAATATTTTTTTCCCTGATTTGACAATTAAACCTGTTCGAGGTAATTATACTCACCAAAGAGTTCCAAAATAATTATTTATGCTCGAGGTGGCAAGAAAGTAACAAAGTGCTCGTCAATTTGCCTCACAGGAAATTTGTACATCTCTCTCTCTCTCTCTCTCTCCGTCTCTCTCGCTCTTTCTCTCACTGCGTCAATGGCGGTAGGCCAACTCTCTTGTTAGCTTCATCTTGGCCTCCAAGCCGAAGAACTTGAGGCCGGAGAGCACCAGCCCCGCCGCCGTCCTCTTCAGGTGCTCCTCCACCATCTCGCTGTAGACGACCTCCTCCGCCGCCGTGATCAGCCCCCTCTCCCTCATCACCCCCCACACCTCCGCCGCCCCTTCGGCGGCGGCGCCGCCGCCGTGCCGGCAGAACCCATCGATCACGGCGGCGCAGACCGCCTCCTCCGGTTGCACCCCCTCCTCCGCCATCTCCTCCACCACCGCCACCACCTTCCCTGCTCCTCTCCGGCAGGCCTGCAGCGCCGCCACCGCGTACTTGAACTCCCTCGGCCCGCCGGTGGCGACACTCCCCAGGCAGTCCCTGACCACGCCAACGGCGGCGGCGATCTCGCCGCTATGGAATAGCCCCCTCACCAGCGCCCTGTAGGCCTCCACTCTGGGGACCCACGAGAGCTCCTTCATCCTGTTGTAGCATGAGCACGCCGACGGCATGTCGCCGATGTCCACGAAGCAGGGGATCACGCCGCTGTAAGTCTCACAGTCCCCCTCTACGGCGGCATCGGCCATTCCTCGGAACAGGGAGATGGCCTTCTCCGGCTGCTTGCTCAGGCGGAGGCCGCTTATCAGCGCATTGTACATGGCGGCGCTGCTGCAGAAGCTCCTACTCTTCTCCTCGTTCTTCTCCTGCAACCTTCCGAAGACCTCCAGCGCCCGCAGCGGCCGGTCCCCATCTCCACCGCCGCCGGCGAAGTCGAGGAAGAAGCTCTCCAGCAGGGTGGCGACGGGCAGCCCCGCCGCCGCCAGCTCATCCACCACCGCCACCGCCTTCTCCGCCTCTCCGGCGGCGGCGTGGAAGCCCAGCAGCGGGGTCACCGCCGCCGGCCCGGGGGAGAGCCCCTCCTCCACGACGGCGATTCTCAGGAGCTTCAAGGCCTTGTCGGCCCTTCCGGCGGTGCACATCCCGGAGATCAGGGAGCTGTAGATCCCGAGGTCAACGCGGTACCCGTCTCCGATCATCTCCTTGAGGAGCTCGCAGGCGGCGGCGACCTCCCCCCCGGCGACCAGCGCCGCCACCAGCGCCGCGTACACCGCCCTGTCCACCATCATCCCCTTCCCCTTCATCTCCCTGAACAGCTCCATCCCCTTCCTTCCCCTCCCGGCGGCGCAGAGCGCCCTCACCATCACCGTGTACGCCATCGCATCGGGCTCCACTTTGTCTTGCTCCTCCGCCATGGCCGCCCAGAGCTTGAGGCAGCCGTCGACATGGCCGCCAGCGGCGAGGAGCTTGAGCATGGCGGTGTAGGCGAAGACGTCCGGGGAGCAGAGCTCGGCTTTCATGCGGCCCACCAGCCGCAGCGCCTCCTCCACCCTGCCCACCTTGCAGAGCCCCTTGGCAAGCACCATGAAGGTGACGGCCTCTTCTCTGAGCCCATCCTCGGCGAAGCTCCGGTGCACGGAGAGGGCCAGCTCGAGATGGCCCGTTCTAACAAGGGCCTCCATGATGCGGTTGTAGACAAAGACGCGGGGCCTCAGCTTGAACTTGCGGCGCATCTTGTCGAACAGTTGGTGGATATGGAGGCCGCGGCCGGCGGCGGCGTGGAAGCGGATGAGAATCTCGAACTGCTTCTCGGTGGGGGGTTTGCCCTGGGCGGCCATGAGCTCCGGCACCTGGTCGGCGGCGCGGTGACGGCCGGAGCGAGAGAGGGCGTGGGCGAGAGCGTTGTAGGCGGCGAAGGAGTGGCGGTAGCCCTTCTGCTTGCCGGCCCAGTGGAAGAAGCGGGAGGAGACGGCGGGGTCGAGCTGGAGCTTGAGGACCTCCGCCACCAGCTCTGGAGAGACGCGGCGGAGCTTGCGGAGGTCGGAGAGGACGGCGGCACACCAGCCGCCGTGGCGGCGGAGGGAGTCGCAGATATAGCGGGCGATGGGGGAGAGGGACTGGGCAGCGGCGGAGGAGGAAGAAGGAAGCCCAGTTGGGCACCGGCGGCGGTCACCAGGGAGGGAAGGGCGGTGATCTGGGTCCCAGTCGCGGAAGTCAACGGCGGCGGTGGGGAGGCGGCGGTGAGGGGGGGGGATGGCGGCGGCGATCCGGTTGGTGAAGAGGCCGCCGCGGACGACGGGGCGGTTCTGGGAAGGGCGGCGGTGGCCGTGGTAGAAGAAGAACTTCTTGGCGGCAGCGGAGGCAGCGGCGGACTTTGAGCTCATTCCGTCGCGTGTTTCTGGCACCGTCGCATGGCCGGGAGGAGTAGACGAGGTGCTCCACGATATTGGGAATCCGGTTTTGGCGACCTGTTTGGGCGAGCTCTCTGGGTGTGGTGTACTCGCACAGGCACCTCTAGGATTCGCCGGGAATCCAACTTTTGAATCAAACCATTACAGATTGAAATCAATGGGGTCTAATTTTATTGAAAATAATCAACCCAACGAGGGAAACCTCTTTGTCATAAATAAAAAATGATAAAATAAATGAATTTATAATATTCACATACTCGTCAGCTTCTAAAGGTCAACGGCCAAATCCTGAAATTTTCTATGTTCTTCCAGGTGGAAAATCAAACAATATTGATCCATTGAGAAATATTTTTTTTCTACTTTTTTTTTTTGGCGCAGAATGAGAAATCCTTTAGACATTAAATTCTTTTAAGAAGATGATGAACATACAGAGCAGAGGGTACCGAAGATGCGCCCCCCCCCCCCCTAGATATATATATATATATATATATATATAAATACTATGCCATAGAAAACTTATTTATGACCATATAATTAAAAAAAATTCAGGTAGATTATTTAATTATTCTAGAATAATGAGAATAGTTGGGCTATCATTATGTGCTATTTATTTATGATGCGATTACTAGCCTTTTTTATTTATTTTAAAAAATAATTATTGAAATTCATATGCGCATATTTGTTCATGATTATGAAGAAGGATTTTAATGGGTAAATTTTTCTTGGAGATTAGCATATGTGTGAGTAATTTCTCTAAAATGAATATTCATATGCACCCAAATTAAGCCTTCTCTCATAAACTAGACAATTTCCTTTGTATATATATTTATATAACACATTATATACCTATAAATATGTATGTGTTCGTCGATTTCGGTGGGTGGGCCTTCGAATTTACGGGACTCCTCGCGCCTCTCTCCCAACAGGGTCGGGGTCGGGGTCGCATTCCATGGCCGGAGAAAATGAGAAGCCCAAGGCCGGCGCTGCCGCCGCCGCCGCCGGCGGAGGCAAGGTGAAGAAGAGAAAGTATCTACCCCACGGCGTAGGCTGCCTTTCTTCTACCCTCACTCTGCGTTTATTCTTCTTCTTCGTTTATTCTCTCTCTGGCTTTCTTCCTCTGTGCGTGCTTTTTCTGCTGCTGTTGTACGACGGTTTCTGCCTGTATGGGGGAGCGCGGCAGAGGTGGCGAGAGGAGAGGTTGAGTGAGGGTTCTCACGGGTGATTTTTTTTGGTGGTCTTTTGTTTTCAGAGGTCGGTGAGGAAGGGTCCATACCCGTTACGCCCAAGAGTACAGGGCTTCTTCATCACCTGCGACGGCGGCAGGGAGCGCCAGGCAGCCAATGACGCCCTCAGCCTTCTCGATACTGTGAGTTTCAGGTTTTCCCATATTTCACTTCTCGACGCTCTGTTCTCCATCCTCCTTGGATTGTTTTACATGTTGGGGAACCCCGGTCTTACCTCCTTGGATTGTACCTCAATGTTAAGCTAATTCATAGCACACTCGTCCGAGCTTCAGAAGAGGACTGATGTTTTCCTAGTTCTTCATGTAATTTCCTACATACATTCACTTGTTACTAGATCTACTTTCTCTTTGATATTTTGTAATATTTGGTGATAGTGGGTTTTAACAGAGTGCGTTTCTCCACCATGAAACATCTGCTCCATGACTCTAGTTTTGAGTTAATTATTCTCTAGTTTTCAACAGGAAGGATGGTAAAAATCTTACTAGAGTATTGGATAACATTAAACTTCGGATAACTTTGCAGTCTGATAAAATGAAGTTCTTTCCTTAGTTGCATTAAACTCTAGGAAATGTAGAAGCGACGCCACTTCATGATGAAGAAAGGGAGAAGATCTTAAACTACTGTGATATAATGTTCCTCTGAGAAATAATCCATGTACATACGCAATCTCTTTGCACTAGTGCTAAAAAATTAGAAGGGAAGAAAAGGGAATCTTAGCTTTCTAAAAGGTTGGACGAAATTTGGGTTTTTTTTTCTGACAAGGGAGTTTATAAAATTTTCCCAAAATTAATTGCTATTATAAAAAAAATCGAGAATATGATTAATAATCTGATTAGTCAGAATCAAGGTTCCTTCGTTTTGGGTAGACTGATTCAAGAGAACTTCTTGGTGGCATTTGAATGCATAGAGTTGGAAGGTGAAGGCACAGGCTTCTAGGGGTGGTTGTCCAGGCTGATAGGAGAAGGCACTGCCTTGAAAGGTGACTGTGCTAAGGGTATCATAGTCAGCTTAAATATTGAGATATAGAAAAGGCATAGAATTGCCTTATTTCTAGAGTGTCAAGTAGGAAGCTTACCTATCTGATCATATTTGGTTGAGAAATTTGAGGGTAGAGTTACAGGATGTAAAGGTGAAATGATCTTCTGTATCATGCATGCTTGTCCTCCCGGGTTCACCAATCTACTCTCTATCGTAATTTGAGATCCCAAAAACTGCGCCATTGAAACTGGAATCAATACTAGAAAGTTTATCTTGCTAAGATGATGATAGAAGAGATGCAGAACACGGCATGATATCAATTGGGGGAGAACGTGCAAGGCGAAAAATATGATGGGCTTGGAATGATCAATATCCAAGGTTCTTAAGTTACCTCTTCTCATTGAATAATTGTGGAGATTGTTAACATAGGATGGGAGTCTTTAGCGGGAGATCATTGTGAAGAAATACTAGACGTGAAGAAGCCTTTTGTGGGGTCTCTGCTGTAAGTGGTGCTGTTGGGGTTGTTGGTAACTTTTTGAACACTTGTTCCTTGGATGAATAAATTTGACATATTACTTATCACTTGTTAGGTTTACAAAAACAACACCTACATCAGTTTGATGAAGTATGAGTTTAGTGAAAATGGTGTTTGACACGGGAGGATGAACGCGTTCTTTCATCCAGTTCTTTAGGCTACTCAGACAAAGAGAAATAGGCATCTGTTTGTAAGGTAAGGATTACGTGTAAGCGATAAAGTACAATATCTAAAAAGAGATTTGGAGGATCCATCTGCTAGTTTTTTATATTACAAAGCCACAAATGAGTATATTTAATTTTTCTGCAATGCTTAGCATTGTTTGATTTTGAGCAGCACTGACAGTAATGGCCTTATTATTCATTCCTTACGTCCCTATGTAAGCATAACAAAGAAAAAATGCTTGTTGCGTTCTCAAAATATAAATTGTTATCTTGCTCATATTTTGGAAATTTGAGTCGCAATTACCTCAAATAAGTCTGTTAAAGACTGTGAGCTTGACTGGAAAGTTAAAATGCCCGTATCACCTATGATAGGACTGTGAGCTTCACTTTCTTGATCCCTTGGAAGTTATAGCTTAAGAAGTAATAGGTGATACGGGCGTTTATATCTGTCTATAATTTTTTATAGTCTAAAAGTTGTCTTTACATATTTTTTTTAAATTTTTCTTTCGAAATATTTGGGCACATCGCCCCTTACCGACCTTATATGATTTTATTTCTCTCATTTGATCAGATTTTCAAGGGGCATATGTGGTCGATGGGCCCCAAGTTATGGTGACATTATTTTAGCAATACAAAACTTTTATATCTCCTTTGGGAAGTTTTCAGATCTTTGAACTTTTCCCTAAGCTGTCAAGGCTGTTTTACCCAGGCTTTCAATTATCTGGATTTCGATGGATTATTAATATGATGAACACTTTATTCGTTCCTGTCAACATAGTGGAAGTAACCTTTAATGTGACCTGGAAAGGAAGATTCTGCCATGATTTTGAAGGGGGGGGATGGGAGGGTACGAAAGAAGGGGACAGGAAGAAAGGAGAGAAAGAGAGAGTGAGAGATGAATGGGATGGCACGTCTGGACTTCAGGGCCGGACTCCAACAAATCCCTTTCCTGGTCTAATCTGTGAAGCCCAAGGCTAGCTAGGATGGTGAAAAAGTAAATGATTTCCATGTTACTCTTCATCTGTGAATAGGATCAACAGTAAATCATACCTTTTGTCTTTATCAGCTCTAAAATTTTGAACGTTGTATCATCAATGATATGAAATTGGGGAGCAAGAGGCGATATGCTGATGGTCAGTGGAAAACTGAATACTTCCAGGTTATACTACCTGCTTTCAGTATCAACTTTTGGCATACCTAAAGTGTTGGACTTCCATGAAGAATGAAGATGTGACATGATAGACTTGATGCTTGGATTGAATCCATGTGTCATAATCCTACTAGTTGCATCTTGGACTATGATGATGATTAATGATCATGAACTTTGTGAAAATTCTCAAGACACTGCTTTGAGGTTGGCTCCCACGTGTCCCCTTGTGGTGTTTTCTCATTCCAGAGAAAAAGTAAACTATAATTTCTGTCAAATGGTCTGGTGCAGAAAAATTTCTGTCAAATAAAGTGTCTCATCCGTGGCATTGATCTACTCCCTTGATTCTGCCTCTTTGGCTTGATGCTTGCCAATCTCCAAATGGTCACTTTAGTTGCATAGTTTGATATCTCTAATAGTCTACAAACTTTTTTCCCCTTCTACTGTATGGGAATTAGTATCTGATATTCAAAAACTTCATTTTTTACTGCACTTTCAATCCATTGTAGAAGAAAATTAACGTGGTTTCCTTTGGTTATTTGTTTTGCAAGATGTTTGTCTGATGTAATTTCTGTGACGAACAATGGATTTAGGTTCTTTTTGTATCTATAATTTATTTAATAGTTATGTACCGAAGTAAATGATTTATTCGCACTCTGGAACATTCGAGGCCTGAATTGTTGTGTTTAGCGTTAGGATTTCTTTGGTTATTCAGGAATTTCTGTCATTTTTTTTATTTTCTGAAATGACTCCCTTTGTTGTCTTTACATATGAATGTCTTTCTTTCATTGCAGTTTTATGAAGAGCTAGTAAAGTGCAAGGATTCTGAAAATAAGAGTGAGATCATCTCTTCTAAACCAGTGAATAAGATAACCAAGTTCAATGATTCTGATTCTTCTGGTAGTGAGGAAGAGTCTGATGTTGAGAATGCGAACGACGGGCAGCCATGTGAAGCTGAAGATGTACCTACTAAGAAACAACGCATAGAGAAAGATACATCTGAAATTGAAGAGTCAGTTAGCAATACCAAAGAGAAAACTATTGATGCACTCATTGAAGATGAATTAAAAGATTTGGGAGATCGGAATAAGGTTTGTTTGAATAATGGGTGGAACATATGCTGGCATTTTCCATGTACTCCAGTCTTTTACTAGAATACTGGTTTTACTTCATGCTTCTTGCTATGCAGAGTTCTTTTGGAGAGGTGAATTAGTGAATCAATTTAGATTCGGGATAATTATTGTCACGACTCACTCATGAAACAGTTCTCAAATTAACTATTCAATTTGTTTCGACACTGGCACGCTTAAATGCAGAATAAGCGTAAAACTCTTTTTAGATACCCTCCAAACGATTGCATTAACTGTGCATTTACAAGGAGAATCTTATGTTCATTTTCAAGCAAGTTACTTTGTGGAACAGAATAGCTGTTGCTCGGTCCTGATGCCTAGCTACTTAGCACAATTTATCTGCAGAAATAACAAGGTTTGCAAAAAAAGAATAAATTTATGTATATAAACTTTTGATATTTTTTTTAGTTATAAAGAAAGCCATCCAATTTCCATCAAGGAATAGTTCAGGGCCTGATAGACTATGTTATTTTTGGGTTTATTCTCATATTCAGTTTATCAGGTGGGAGAAGGGTAACTTTGTCAATATCTATGTGTCTTCGCTTCATAGAATATCAATTGAGATTGCATTATGTTATTTTCTGCACTTTATTACTTGTAGGATTTACACTTGATTTTTTTCGGCCTGTTATTTCTTCACATATTTTGCTGAAACCTATTGACAGAGACATTTTGTGAGCCTTGATTCGGGTTGTAATGGTTGCATTTTCATTCAAATGAATAAGAGAGATGGTGATCCCACTCCATCTAGCATAGTACAGCACATGATGTGTTCACTTGCGTCTTCAAGGAAGCATGTGTCAAGGTTTGGTATCCGTTAGCATTGATATGGATTTTCTAGAAATGTTCGTGATAGATGTCACTGCTCAAAGGAACGCTGTTGTTGTGTTTTTGTTTTCAGATTTATACTGCGAGTTCTACCTGCTGAAGTGTCGTGTTATGCTTCTATTGATGAAATTACCAAAGAAATCAAACCCCTTATTACTCAGTACTTTCCTGAAGAGACTAAAAATCCACAAAAGGTATGCTCATGATATAACAATTGTCTTTTTCACTTCAAGGGAAATTTTATTTTATATCGATATGCTATCATGTACCTCCGTTGCTGATGGCAACCAGGCTATTTTAGAGTGTTTGCTGTTCTTTTGTTTCTTATAATAAATGAATCCCTGTCCAGGTGCAACTGTTCTCTTTTGCCTACTTGGAAAGCCATTTGTCCAATTACCTTCAACCTTGTGTCGCCACCATTTTTGGCACATAAATTGTCCTTTGCTGAAATGGCTATGTGTGAGTTGGGAGTCTTGTTCAATCCCTAAGGATTATACATGACAAAAGGTTTATCCTTGACTTCCAGTTTACCATCTGGACAGAAAGATCAGAATATGGTTTGCAGAAATTGCTGCGTTTGATTTTCTACTCCTAGCTTATAGATGAATAAAGTTATTTGATAGTTATATTAATTTTAAAAATAATAAATCGTTAGTTTTTTTGGTCAAATCCTTTGATGGCTATATTATTTGATAGTCAGGCTATCAAATTATTAAATTGTCAAGTAAAATTTGACTCGAGAGTTTAACTTTCGACCTGTCATTTGATTTTCACGTGATAGCGTGAATAGGAGTGATAGTGTAGGGAGAGTCAGCAGCCTGTTTGCATCGTGAGAACAATGTTGTCGGTGTTGGGCTACAGGCTTATGTGGTCACTTATAAGTCCCAATTTTGGCTCCTTTCTAGCTACCCAAAAGGTTCTTTTGGTTCCCTGAGATGCTAACCAAGTTACCAAAGTACTGCCATATATGACAACTCGACGAGGGTAATTCAGCCCACTATGAAGCACATTGAGACATCTAAAATACTACTTTAGACTATACTAAGCATTATACAAGCATAGGCAATTCCATCACCCATTGTTTCTTCTTAGAGATTGATTTATCCAAGTTATCAAGGTATTGAGCCTGTATAATTCTCTACAAAATCCTGATCTTGATGAAAGTTAATTACCATATCTCACGCACATCTTGGAGCAAGGAGTTCTAAATAGTGACTGAGGGTCTGAGGATACGCTTGATATATTTTCTCAGATCAGACTGGTAGCTTTTATCTAGCAGAGCAGGGTAGAACGATTGAAGCAGGGTGCAGATTTTTATCAAATAGAATTAAAGAGTGACCCTTGCTATTTCTACCAAGGTAGACAAGATTCCCAAGCAATTGAACACATCTTGTCAGGTCGTACAGACGGGAGCTGTGTTCAGCCATACAGAATTGGCATCAGCCAAATACAGTTGGCAGTGGGCAGTCATGTAATTAATCTGGTCAGCCTGTTCTCTTTCCAATTTTTGTCTCGAATTATACATTTAATAAGTATATTCCTTATTTTTTATCTATTTATATATTTTTAATATTTTGGACGCCAAATTATTTTATTATTATATAATTTTAAATTCACTTTTTACTGTATTAAAAATCAGTTTCCACCTAAAAACCCCTCGTTTTCACCTAGGGAGTAGACCACCTTAGTTTATTATATTGGTGCTTTTTCAAGAAGATGCTTCTCTAATTAATTTCCTGTTTGTCTTTTGAAACCATGTGGTTTCTTTGCTTCATTCTGCTTGTAGTTGGAGCTTGCAAACATGTGATTGTTGTGTCCTGTAGATAACTATAGCATGTATTTTGGAGTGACGATATTGGGCGGCTGAAGATGTATATGGATGATGGAGACGTGTGGTATTGACTATGATCAATAAAGATACCTGGTCACTGGAAAGCAGAAATCTTTTAGTTGTTTACATCACTTATACACTTGTTTTGTGTCATTTACGTTGCATATCTCTGAGCAGTGTATTTAAATGTTGTAAATATGGCGTTAGATTATTGATGTGAAGATGTTGAAACCAGACTAAAGATGTCACCTTAACACAGGTTTTTTTTTCTGGAAACATGGTTAATAATAAGATGAAACAAACAACAACGTCACAATCTGATTTTAAAAAATGGTGGATGCACGACTGTTCATAGGGTAGTTGTAGAATTTACATGAGGCAATCGTCATTTTTTGGTTGTAGTTCAAAGAAAGTTTCAAAGTTTTGAGTTTATTTCTACAGATACCATGCTATCTTGAGATGCTTTTTTCAATAGATTGATATATCTAAACAAAATCAATGCAATTTTATTCCTTATCTTGGCTTAAAACCCTGACCGCGTTATCTTATGATTGTCCATGCTTTTCCTTTCTGTTTTTCTTGAACATTTTTATTATTTTATTCTTCGTCTATTTAATACGTCAGAAACAATCCTATGGTGGAAACATACGCTCTAGTCATTCAATTATGTCCCTGCAGTATGCAGTCTTGTATGAAGCTCGTGCAAATTCTGGTATAGATCGAATGGCAATTATAAATGCGGTTGCAAAGTCGGTCCCTGAACCCCATAAAGTAGATCTGAGTAACCCTGACAAGACTATAATTGTTGAGATTGTCAAGGTATATTTTCCGTATTCCTCTGTCAAATATTCCATTTCGAATTCTATTTTTTGGGGAAGAGTCTATATTGCTGATTTCCACCGAATGAATGATTTTATACTGAAATATTTATTGTATGAACATCAACTGATATCTCATCTAAAAAAAGCATAGTAACAGCTTTCCTGCTCATCTTTATAACTAAGTTGAGACTTCTTTCTAAAATGAATTTTCGTGGCAAATCATTTGGCCGTTTGTTCAATTCTATCATGAATTATATTTTCTCCTTTTTTTTTAGTGACTCCAAAAATAACCCCTTGTTCCACAATCTCAACATTGAGGTTTCTAATACACAGACCCTAATCACCTTTATTGTTCATTCAGCGTTTTCAGTTAGCCTCTGCTGATAATCATACATATGGTTGCGGATTGCACTTTTTTATATTCCAGGGTCAACCAATTTTACTTCTTAAAACTATATTTATTTAGGCGGGCCCTCAGCTGTACTTTGGCATCACCATGCTATTAGATTTTTTACCCATTTTCTCCTCAACACCAGTAGAGCGCATTTCACTTAGAAATCGAAGGCTTGTAGTGTATATTTATCTTCAAGTGTTTGTATTGTTTGTATTTGTTTTGACATTTCAATCTTAAGGGTATACTGGCACATCACCCTCCTCCACCAAATCCTGGCTATTAGTAGTCAGCATCATTAGCATGTTCTAGGCTAGTAGCTTCTTCCTGGAATGGGTTAATGTTGCAAGCAACAGAATTTTAATCAACTGGGACATAGGATACAGTAAGGAAAAAGTATCAGAGAAGCTGCTGTTTGCTAAAAGCGGCTAGAACAGTGTATCAGTGTTAACTCGACTAGTATCCTTTGGTTGTACTTCTATTGATGACCAAGTTATTTGTCTGCTCTAAAATGAGGAAGAGGAAAGTATCAGGCCACATTTTCCCTGCAGTTGATAATTTTGATCCTTCTTTAGGTCATCATCTTCTATGCCCTCCAAGCTCTAGAACTCAAGAAACGTGTCCCGACTTTTGTCATATACTCATCTTTTAGTTTGAGTACTGATATTTAATTTCACTTAAAAGATTGGTGGATCACTTCAGTCATTATGTAGAAGTTAGTATTTGTAAGGCAGTGTACCGTTGACTTGGCTGTCAAAAAAATGGTCATTGAAGTTTGTTTCTACACTCTATGTTGATGCCTTCTTGCTGTTATATTCCTGATGTTGGATTTTTAAATCATGTTAATATTCAAAACGGATTGTCATTACGTTTCTCTTCATTCATTTTGTGCAATGTAAGCAGATTATTTTCCTATTTCTTTCAAAACAATGTAAGCAGTATTGTATCCTATTTTCATCAAAGAATGTTGTCATTTTTTTTCTCCTTTACAATTTCTTACAGACTATATGCTTGATAAGTGTGGTTGAGAAGTATAAAGAGCTGTCAAAGTACAACCTGCGACAGTTGACAATCCCAGAGAAGAAAGCACCTGCTTCTTAAAAGCTTGGAAGATTGATGGAGGTAGAATGTGCCAGTGCTCTACGTATTACTATTTATTTCAGATGCGATGATGAGTTGGCATAAACCTTAGTTAAATTGATGAGGCATCACTTTAGAAAGATTATAGTTTGGTGGTTTAACCTCCGCCAGGTTTTATACGTTAATTGGAGAATAGCAGGCTTACCTGAATTCTCAGAGGGAAAATATGAAACAGAGTAGTTGTATCTTGCAAGGGATACTCTTTTGTTTCGATAAAGTTCTTCTGGCTGTTGCCTTTTTTGTTTGACCACCAATTTTACAGCCTACTGACTTTCTGTAACGTGGCTTGTATTCATATCATTGTTGTGGTGACTTGCTCTCCCTTTGTGATTAGGTAATGGGTTGCAGTGAGTAAGCTAAATCTTATATTACTTGAGATTTAAATTAAAATATGATGTTGATGCATAATTAACGATGACTTTCTCTATATCCACTTCATCTCTTGGAAAAGTGATCCAATGATATCTATAAACATTGTTGGTATACATAAACTGTTAGGAACAAAGATCTGTCTGTGGAGTTCTCGAACATTTTAACAATATCCTTGTCATTCTGGTCGGAATTCGTTTTACACCATACTGAGGGATCATTTCACCTAGAGACACTCTTTTGATTCTCGCATGGAACTAATTTGTTGAAGAGTTTTATTTTTCGGTTAATAAACTTTTTTTGACAATGATTATTTTGGACCATTCCTATTAATCGAAAATGTTCTAACCCAAGATCCGACAGCACTACTTTAAAAGAAAAAAAGGGTAATGGATGAACAATGATAGTTGACAATCAAATAGAGAAGGCTAATGCTGAAAACAGTGTGGTTGCAGAGGTCCACAGGACTGCAGAATCTAAATGCAAGTTCAGTGTGGAAGATCAAAAGGAGAAAGTTTGTCCCATAAGGTTCTCATCGTAAGTATTCAAGAGAAAACCTTGTAGTGAGGAAAGTAAAGGTGGATAGTTGAGAATATGGAATAATACAATGTTTTAGAAATTGGAAAAAAAATTAATGGGAAGGTTTAAATTGATGGTATCTTTCAAGTCACTCAAATATATTGATTTGGCTTTTAACTTTTGTATGTGACCCTCATGATGATGATGCAACTAGAGTACATTTCCTTACCATAAATGAAGGGTAAACATGGCCTAATGTTTGATATTTGGTGGGGGACTCCAACATAGCTGGAAAATATTGAGGGAGATAACTACAGGATCCTAGGAAAGCTAAAGTAGTTGACTATGAGTGATATTGAATAATGAATCTACTTCAGTTCACTATAATCTTTGGGATCAGGCGTCCTAGTTCAGTGGCTGTAAAATTGGTGGTGGCCCATTTCTATTGTGTTTAGAGATGAAGTGAAGTTGATGTGAACACATTTATTTAGTACATGTAATTTATATTATGAATTCATAATACATAATCTAATTAAGTGAAAGTAGTTTGACTCTTCTAGTTATTGTGGTCTAGAAATCTGTTGTGGTGGTTTAGAAATAGACCAGAATACACATACAATACACGCTCAATTTTTACATTCTCACATCGACTCACAAATAATAATGAAAAAGTTAGCATGCATTGCCACTCAAAAAATGTGTGATGAAGCCAATTGTTAATAATATATTGTGTTATTAAAATAAGAAGAAGATATTTTAGGTATTAAAATTATTGAAAACTTGTCAACAAACATGACATGAGGTTTAGTCTCATGTTGATTATTTTTTGTGTTTTAAGACATATAATGATATCTCTTAGCTTCATCAATATTGTTCTCTCACATATGTATGATCACTCTTTGTATAAAGTTTAGCTAGCTACTAGTGATGTGGAAGAGGAGTGATGCACATTTGCCACCTTCGAACTTTGTCTGTTGTTAACTATTTAAGCCTTTTACTCATAGCTTTGTCTAATTGTGCTTCTACACCCATTTGTGATTTTGGCCAGCCAATGAGTCCCTCAATTATGCTCCCTATTCATTTGTAATTTCTTTTAGTTTATTTCTCTTCATTTATCTCAAAAATATGATTATAAAAATTATATAAATTCACATAAATTCACATAATTACTTAAAATTTTACATTAGTCAACTAAAAATTACTTTTATCAATTTAACATAAATATAAGTCTATTTATAATGAGTTAAGATTTAAAATATATTATCAATAAATTATTAACTCATGGTAATGAAAAATTATTATTAGTGATCCAAATATTTGAGAAAGTTAAAATTATTTTACTTGGAGTTCTCTACTACTATGTCGAAATTGTTATTTTTGTTGGTTGCTAGAGGAGACACGATAGTAGTAGAGAGCTCTTGACTCTTAAGAGAGGAGAGAGAAATGAGAAAGGTAAAAATAAAAATATTATGTTAAATGAGAAATCTAGAATATCTATTTCTAGAGATCTTAGTGAAGTGGTTCAAAGCCAATTAATCAAGCTTTACTTATATTGAATTGAACTTGATGCCCAATGGAAGAGCAAGAGGGACAAAAATATAATTAAAAAAAAGATAAATCTAATTTATGATTTCAAGTTGTGTTTCAGAAGTTAATGGATGACTCTTCAAAGTTTTAGCATGTGTCTTATGTAGCTTCCTCTATCTATACTTTACGAGGATTTTAATTGAATAAGTCTATTTTAGCATGTGAATTCTATATCAATCCTTTATCACTGTGATATAATTTGTACATATGCATCTAAAATTATTTTTAGCTATAAGAAATGCATTGCATGTATTAAGATCTTTACTTTATACATTAAACCATAACTTGTTTAGTCAATATATCAGCATATTTCGTAATTTGTTTCTAACAAAAGATAAAGGGTCTCATAGACTACACACCATGACAATTACCACATATAATAGAGAGCAAAAAGAGAAGAAAGAGGACACAATAATATGTACCAAGTTTGTGTGGAAAACCTCTACACATGGAAAAATCACGAGAGAATAATGATGCCTCAATTAGTGAAGTCAACAACAAGATCACACTAAGACTTACTCCTTCAAAAGGAAAATACTCATTCTCTTCAATGTATATTATCCTCTTAAATGTGTCCAAAGACAAAATTAGACTTTAAAGATGTCAAGCCCAAAGACAACTATGCCTCCCCCAACTTAACAATCATAGCAAAAGTTTGACTATTGACTAGATGATCAAAGTGCATATATAGAACCCAAATTTTTTGCACATACAAATTTTCACCCAAATTTTCAAAATGAATTGACATTCAAGCTGATGTGGAAGAAATATTTTACCTCTTGACATCTATACTTGAGGATCAACGTTAAAACTTTTGTGTAGGTGATTAAAAATAAAAACCTTATGGGTTTATTCATTTATTATTCGAATCTACCATTAAAGAAAAACTATTTGGTTTACTTGACTAATTGTTGATTATTTTTGAGTTAAGTGGTCAAATCTTTTGAACCACAAACAATAAAGGAAACCTTATTTATTGGTTTCAAGAGCCTTAATCCCCTTGAAGTGTTTTGATGATTAAAAATTCACATTTATATAATCAAGTGATGAAATTAAAATTACATTTGATTAAACAAAACATGAGAATTTATTCATACACTCATATGTAAAGTAGTGAATATGAAATATTTGAAAATATATTTATCATAGTTAAAGTGTCCACATTCAAATACAGAGAATTATACCTGATACTCATGACTTGAGATTAATAAAAAAATATAAATTACATTGAAATCATTATTTGTTTCTGAAGTACATTATCCTTGACATGTGGATTCAAAGTAATGATTATGACTCAAAAAATCACAAATAAGTGATTGGAAGTGTACTGATATGAAACCCCAAATGTGATATTTTATTCCAACATTTGGTTTTCGATGATTTGGGTATCATTCATATTTGAAATCATTAATTTCTTTTACTGAATATTCTTGGATTATTTTTATATATTAGGCCTAGTTTTGGGCTTACCATAACCATTATCATTAGAAATATCTAAACATAAGGGATATTTCCGAAAGATTTAAATGACATACTGCATTGGAATGGAACTTTGAGAATATGAAAGATGGATAAAAATTACATCTATAAATTGATAATTTCTCATCCATTTGAAATTGTTGGGCTGTCTATTCACATGTATCTTCTTACTAACATTTTACATCATTAAAAGGGAGGTGTTTTGACAAAATCAAAGTTCAAATCAGAACTGCAAAGACAAGAAGTTGAGATCGTGATTTGATTAAGAAAAATGTTCACTCAACTGAAAATAAGCAAGAAGTTTTCATTAAATTTAGCTCATCAGCACACATTCTTTCTAGAATCACCACACATGGTGAAATTGTTTATATTATCTTGTGGTTAAATTTTTTATAAGTGTGACTTATCACTCAAGAAATCAGATATCAATAGTTGGATATTTTAGAGTCATGAATGTAGAGACATTTTTAGGTGAAGTCATTTTTAGGTGCATTTTTATTGGTGTTGAGAAATTGGGAATAGAGAAATTATTTAGAAGACTAAAAGATTAGATCAATTGGATCCGACCAATTAAACCCTACTCCCCCTTTCTTAATCTAATTGCAAGCATATGTCTAACATTGTTGACCAATATATATGTGAAAAATGCTATTTTTCAAATTTCTATTAGGTATGAAGGCCAAGTGTATCAAGATCATATCTAAAGACTTCAAAGTCTTTTGAGTGAGGAATGACTCTACCTATTCAGATGTGTCGTAAGCATATATTTTTTTGAATCTACCTATTCTCGAATTCTAGCAATCACCATTGTGATGCAAAAATTCTATTTTTTCTTGTTTAAACTCATTTAATATTTAGGTTAATGATAATTTGTTTAAAATTTAAGTTTCAAAACTCTTATTTAATCTATTACGATTCATTTGGCATTTACATATCTTGATTTCATTGATCTAATCATTTATAATCACTTACGTAATAATTTTCAGGCATAACTCTATTTCCACCTAAATTATTGTTCTTTAGGCACCTGAATGTCTCTTTTCTCTAATTTTAAAAAGATTTTCTTATGATTATTTCATTTAAAATCATTAAAAATCGTATTCTTTGATGCAAAATTTGAAATTTTAACTTACATTATCTTACATCTTTTTGATTAATATAGAAGATTCTAACTAGTTTTGGAGCTTTTATCAAATTATAATTGATATATGTTTGCAGAAATACTTTTAAAATTTAGAAAATTAATATTTTCTAATTTTATCAATTTTAAATTTGTGTAATTTACTAAAAAATGACTTAGTCACATCACCCCATTATTGGGCATGTCTGGCTATCCTCTTTTAACCCTTATTAGGTCAAATGGCCAAGTAAAAGCAAACCTTAACATGTTGTGTGAGGACTTTAGTAAATATAGAAAAATGATTGTAAAGATTGGAAAAACGACTTTTAATTCTTCAAATTTTGATGTCAGATTTTCAGCTGTGAGTGAGTTTCTCTTTTGATCAGCTTTCAAATACCTTTATACAAATTACTCATATGTCGATATAAGTAAGGCCATTTGGTATAAAAAATTTAAATACTAAGGGTTACACATGGGATGATAACATATTTACCTCACACAGATTTTTTATCCTTTATATCTACACACTCTACCAACTCTCTTCCTAAGGAGAATTTGAAATAACAAATGATATTTCATATGGTCTAAACTTTAGTTCTTTACTCAAATACTCTAGACTCTTTAATCCCATATAATACATCATAATTAAATTTACACCTCATTATTAATAAAAAATATTCATAATACAAGTTTAGATTATAATATGTAAAAAGTCATCAGAATTATAAAGTGCTAATACATAACTCAATATAAATAGGTTCAACTTATGTCTTTTTTCCAAGAAGATATTAATTATGTTTTTTTTAATCAATAAGAACCAACGTCAATCTCCTTTTCTATCTTCTATGATGTAGTTGATACATATCCAACTATAGCTATATGAGAGAATGATCAGCTTCCTCTTACACAAAGACTCTTTGAAATAACAAAACCAAATAATTTTATTTTCCAACAAAATGACACTATGACAAAGCACACAGAAAGGAAAGGTGACCCATCTAGCACGAGCAGTGCAACTAGATACAGATCGAGAGAATATTCAGGGTGGGTAGAGAATTCCATGAAACTAGAGAGAAAAGAGATATTTTCTCTCTTTATGAATAGAGAACTTCTATCCTGACCTAAGACCAAAATAGGAAAGAAACTCCACACTACAATATGACCGTCAACGTCCTCAACTGACTACATTGAACATAAGTCATGCATAGCCACAGATCCCGAATAAGCATTCTAAACCAGGCTGACACTTCTTGCCACACTTACCACAGTTGTTGGCATCGAAAGCGGCGGGGGTGCACTTTCCTCTGCAGCAGAGACTTCCAAATGGGCACTTGTTGCCACAAACCCCGCAATGGTTTCGATCCGTGAATACATTGCGGCAGTTTTTCTTGCAGCATTGGAGGAATTGTGTTCCCTTCTTCGCGAAGATCCCCGGGCAGATGTTGTTGGTGATACGATTACAGCGTGAACCTTTCTTGACAGTAGTGGTAGCAAGGCTGGTGTCGAGTGGGGAGGTATGGTCGAAAGAGAAGCTTTCGGAGAGTTCAAGTCGTACGGGCTCGTCTGTTGAAGAGGCGACACTCGATATCATGAATATCATGAAGAGGATTGCCAACGTCCTCCAAAGAGGGAGCGCAGAAAGAGCCATCATCGTAAGTTTCTTCCCTCTAACGAACAATGCTAGGAAGGGAAAAGCAACTAGAAGGCCTAGAGGAAGAGAAGGAAGAGAAGTGGGTAATCGAGGAAGGGAAAAACGACTAGAATCTTAAGGTCGGAGTTTCCTAAAAAGCAATTTTTATGGATGATCTTAAGGTCGGAGTTTCCTACGTTATATATACATGCAAATGGGAATCTTGGCTCTTAAAGTAATCCGCCATGATTCATCCATTATTAATAACATGGCTAGCTTGTCATCTTCCAAATTCCATCTCCCTGACGCTAAGAACAACATTTACTACTAGAGTTCTCAAGCTACAAGGTGCTTCAAAGAACTTCAAGGCTGTACCCACACTAAACCGTGATATGCCCGGTTGTCATGCATGCACTAGGCAGTTGTCATCGTCCCCAGGGGGGATGAAACAAATTATTCAAATCTTGTCATCTGTGCCAAGCTCACGAGGACTTCAATACCTGGAACCATGATCCTATATTATATGCTTCACACTGAATGCTTAGTGGTGCAGGGGTTAAACGGAATCATGACCTGTGAAATGTGGCCATGTGAAACGGCGGCCACATTTAATGCTGAAGAAGAGAAGGTCGTCTGTGAAAGGGAGAATACGGGTCCGATCGTGGACCGATTCTCACGGGCGGAAAAGGCGACGGCCACCACGAACAAGCTCGGGCTCGCTGGGAAACGAGCTCGGGCTCATGGTGCCGGCGGCGGCGGCGGAGGCGGAGGCGGAGGCGGGGATCAGATTCTACAACAGATACAGGGTCGAGGGAAACGTCCTGAGGACGTTTGGGACCACGGCGAAACGAGCTTCAGGGCCGCCGTAACTTCACGAGGCACATAAAAATATCACTAAATTAAGTAAAATTTAAGTTTAGAATAGAAAAGGCAGAGTTTCAGTTTTGCGGTAGTGATCAAAAAGATTATTATGTAGTATCCATAGCCTCAAATCTTAATATTACACCATTACTATCCCAAGAGATCCCCTCTTCTAGGGTTCTACTTATCTTATTTGAATATTATACAACACTCATGATCCACATCGATTTTATATCATTAATAACTAGAAATGATGATTTTGAAAAAAAAATCCCTTAGTTAGAGCTTGTTCAAGGAGTTTGAAAAAAGACATTGAGAAGACTGAAATATTTTCTAAAAATTGAAGTGACACACTCCAAGAATAACATTTTTATCTCTCAACAGAAATATATCTTACAAGAAACTAGTAAAACCACATGGAAACCAATTATATATCATATTGATCTGAACTTGAAAATTGATGTAATCGAGGAAGATGTTCTAATTAATAAGATGTATCAATGACTAGTTAATAAATTAATTTACCTTTCACATTCACACCTAGATATAGGATTTGTAGTCAATATGATTAGTCAATTTATGCATAGTCCAATGAATATTCACTTGCAAACAACTCATTGTATATTATAGTATCTCAAAGGAACATCTAGAAAGTGAATTCTATTCAAAATGAATGATTTTTTAACATGAAGTTTACATGTGTTTTGTCAATTATGGATCAAGATCAACCTCTAGATATTGTACCTTTTTTCAAAGGGAATCTAATGAAGTCAACAAGAGGATTCATCCTCTTAGGGAAGAAGAGGGCAAAGAAGAGGCCACGTCACCCACATGCCCCTTCTCCCCTAAGGGGCCTCTCCCTCCAAGAGACATCACTTGGCATCCTTTGGGAGGGGGCGCCTCTAACCACCTTCCCTTATTTCCTATAAAAATGTAAACTCAAGAATATTGAAAAAAGGAATATTAAGAAAAATAATATTGAAAAAAAAAAAATTAAAGTTGAAAATTGGAATCAAGAACTCTCTTGTTATCTCACTCACCTCTTGAATTGGAAATTTTTCAATCTTTTTAACCCGTCTCTTGGATTAGGGGTATCTTCTTCTTCTTCTTCTTCTTGCCCTCTTAGATTAGGGTGACCTCTCTCGCTTTCTCTTTCTCCCACTTCGTCGTCCTTCTATCCCATCGCCAGCCCTTCCTTTTCCTCTCTCCCACCGTTGTTATCATTCTGCCTACTTGCCGTCCACTCTGTCACAAGTCCACCTTTCTTTTTCTCTTACTGTCGCAGTTGTTCCACCTCCTAGCCATCTGCCATGTCACCAAGTCCACCTTTCTTTTCTCTCCCATTATTGCAGCCATTCCGCCTCCTCACCATCTGCACCATCACCGCCGTTCTGCCTCCTCAACGTCCACGCCGTCACCGCCGTTCCACCTCCTCACCGTCCGCCTTATCACAAAACCCTCTCTTTTCTCTCTCCCGCTGTCGCCGCAAAACTCCCTCTTCTCTCTCTGTTGTCTACACCCTCAATTCGCCCAGTTTTTATCTCCGACTATTTTCCCTTTTTATTATTTATTTATTCCCCCATCGGCTCGCCCGCCGTCACCCCAATTCACTCCACGCATTCTAATGATCTATTCTTTATTTACGTGGACCCTAGCTGCCCAGCCCAAACAGCCTATACAGCCCATACAGCCCATACAGCCCATACAGCCCATACAGCCCATTCTTTCGAACTGCACTGGTCTATCCCTAACTCAAGCCATTTTCATCTCATCTCTCCTCCATTTACTCCCCTTCTCACCATTGACATTCAATAATTCTTTCTATCAAGTGAGAAAATCTCTAACAAGGATTGAGGAATTCCAACAAAACAAGAATCTTTCAAAATTAAGAATCTTCATTGCAAAGTTGTGGTATTTTTAATTATGAAGTTGGTCATTTTTTTAAAAAAATCATTGCACTTGGAATTTATGAGATACATAGAATAGCCGCATTCATATGAGAGATTAATAGTTCAAACCTTAATTTAGAAGCCTTATCTCATTCTTTAAATGAGATATCATAATAGGTAATTAATGATCTTAATTCTCCTAAAATTATAAGATCATCTAGATATTAAGCCCTCCAAGTTCTAATTTAAGTTGACTCTTTAAAATCATCTCTTATGGCCTCTTTCTCCCACATTAGAATCTCATTACATGGAGAACTGAGAAGCAAGTAGTTGCACAATCAAAGTGTAGAGGTTGAATTTTATGCTACGGAACTTGATATACATATATAAAGTATTACGGGTGAACATCATATTAAAAGATTTGAAAATAAAAAGAGATGAACCAATGAAACTATATTATGACAACAAGTCACTGATAAGTATCACATATAATTTAGTTTAGCATGATAAAATCAAGCACATTGAGATTAACAAATATTTTATAAAAAAGAAAATTCGAGAGTGGGTTGATCTGCACATTATATGTGCATATGACTAAGTTGTAGATATATTCACCAAAGAATTAGAGCAAAACTTCTAAACTAGAAATTAATGATATATATTCTCCAACTTGAGAGGGAGTGTTAGAAATAAAGTTCATTTTTACAATTTCTTGTTGTTTTCTTGTTGACATTACATTACTCCTTTTGTATATATTTTTTGTCATAATATTATTATTATTGAACTAATCTAGGTTGAACTAAACTAGTTCTCCCTCTCTATCTCTCACTAATGGGTTGATATAAGTACCAACCCTATGTAATCCTTAAATTCTTAAATCAACTTAGGGTTCTAAGCCCTTTTCTATTTTGTTCATGTTTGTTCTTATTTATTCTTAGATTATGAGGAGAGTAGGCTTAAGGCATGAAGATAAGAGGATGTAAAACTCTTGGTACTTCTAATGTCCAAAGCAAATGAATGTTTCTTGGGTTGTATGACAAACTCCTACTTTTGAGATTCAGAGTTATCAATGTTGTGCAGAAAATCATCTACAACACAATTTATTCTTGCCCAAGGAACCAATTTATGAAACCCTATAATGCTTGTTTTTTTCTACTATTTAAATATTAAGAATTGACAGCAAGTTATATATTTTATAATAAAATAATTTATTCCAAGATCTATAAGTACTTGGACGTACTCATTGCCTTGCCACGACAGATCCAGATCCAAAACCTCTGACTATTTTTCTTCAAGTACAAGCCCCAAGAGACAACTTTAATATACCACATTGGAGACAGCTATATATGGTCAGGAATCAAACAGATTGGACGGGTGGGATTCATATTGGGCAAAAAAACAGAATCCAATAACAGACAGTTAAAATACAGGAAAACTGTCAACATGGCCACACCCAAACAGAGAGTAAGGCAAGACAAACTTTCATGGCTTGGGTTCATTTTCGGTGAAATAGAATCAAATAGCAGACGATTAAAAAAATAGATTTCAGTAAAAAAAAAAAAAAAATTGAAATATAACATCCCCTATACATCATCAGACACATCACACTGTACACCCCATAATCTCCTCACCAGCATCACATCCCCTCATCATCTGGCATCATCGCATGTATATGATGTTTTCTCTGATTTGTTTCCCAGAATTGGAACCCTGGCACTGTTTTCTATCTATTTATTGTTCCTAAAGAAGCTCCCCCATCTCTGCATCAACCCGTCCAGAGGGTTCCCGGAGGGATTCTTCTGAACAACTATGGTCGCCTGGGTCCTAGCTGATATATCGTCAGTGTGCTCAGATGAACTGAAACCATCATCCTTCTGTTGGGCCCTCAACATCATGGGACCCTCAGCAGAGCCATGGGTGCTTCCCGGCTCATCGCCAGATGGCAGGGCCAGAAGCAACGGGGCGGGCTTGGGAGGTTCATCAGCACCGCCCTCTTCTGAACATTGTTTGGGCCCATCATCCCCTATATTGGAAGGGCTACGTGCAAGGGAACACCCACCTGTCGTCGGCAGTTCGTTGGGCTGTGTGTTAGAAGCGGAATCTGAAGAACTCTGTGCGGGAAGCCGCTGTCCTTCAGTGTGTTGAATCTCCAGGTCTCGCAAAGATTCCATCACCGCTTCCATTAGCATCTGCAGGTTCAACCGAAAAAAGTCAACTCAAGAGTGTCACGAAAGGAACTGAGCTACTCGACTATGCCCCATATGCACACACAACACACATGTACATATAGAGAGAGAGGATGTGTGACATATGCCCATTTGCTTCGTATTGAATCCTTTGGAGTTCTCAAGGCTTAAACAGGATGGCTGACATGCTAATATTAGATAACCAGTAGTTGCTGAAAGAAGAAAGGGAAGCTCCAGTATCCCCAGTAGATATCAAAAGGAAATTGGAATAAGGTCAATCAACGACAGAATCAGCGGCCCCCGGCAATAACAGTCTTAGAATGGGGCTGCATTGATTGGCCGATATCTGTGCTGATTGAAGGGATTTATCACATTTGGACTGGATTACTTGGTCAACTATTCTGATCTGATATGAATCATATGAAGCTGACTTGCTGATAAATGATGACTTCAAACACAAGCCCGTCCAAGAAAGTCTCCTATCAGTGAAACAATGAAGCCAAAAAAAAAGAAAAAAAGAAAAAGAAACTAAAAATGGCAGATGGAACAAGATTTTACCAGCTTTATGCCAATTTCGGATTTGAAAGGTGAAAAACTTAAATCTGTGTACAGAGTGAGAAAGGGAAAGAAAGAAAAGATTGTTATCTCACCCTTTCTTCCTCTTCCATTGTACTTGGAACATCTGATAAGGCATCGAATGAGTATGTCATAAATCCATCATCAGATATACTGGGCATATGTGAGCCATGGGAGTGACCATTGGAGAGATCAAAACTTGTTGACTGAGATGATGATGGACCAACGTCATTTCCATTGGTGTCGTCCTGCAACAATTAAGACACTCAGTGATTGGACTACGAAAATCCAAAAATATATTATTACAGAAAGACAGCATCAAACGTGAACGGAGCATGATAATTTTTAGATTGAACATGGTAAGCAAAAAAAATTAACATCAGGATGGTTAGGATTGTGAAATCATACCTTATCTTCAGATGGCTTTAGCAAATGAGCATCATGGGGAACCTGGAAAAGATAAGATCCAAACGCATAAATTGACTAACATAAGTCGTGATTATATTAACAAACCTACCATTCCTATGCATTCACAAATCAAAATCTACAATTCAAGATGATCAAACAAAGGGATCAGTGGTGTGCATGTTTACTCACATATCAGCTCAATGGAAAATCCATGTCTATGATGTAGTTAAAGATACTCCCACAACCAAAATGCATTCTGGTCTACCGATTCTGTATGGGAATTTTCTTTTCATGCTGGGACTTAAATTAATATCCCATTGTTTTCTAAGTGGACCATGAAAAAATATTCCATCATGAAAAGATTTTTATTACTGGAATAACCTTCCGTCAAAGGACTTACTGATGTTACCTTATCCCAAAATTCTCAAATGAAGTTAGAGGGATTAAGATCAATTCAATAAAAAAATACATTTAACGGATTCCATGTAATATCAGAAGATAAGCAGATCTCATAGCAAGTGATACTTCTTCATTTTATCCAAAATAAGTAAGCCTTCAAATAGATACTTTCCTAGGGAAGCTGACAATGGTGAGCCAATACTTACACTGGATCATATCATTCTACGAAAATGTAGAACAATCATCATAGAAGAAATCTAAATATCAGTGACATTCCATTTCCATGTCATTATATTTCTCTCATTGGTAATCTGGATCTGACTGAAAGCGCCCACCAAGTCGGTAGATCTTCATATACAGCATCTGATAAAAGAGAGAAAATCTTTCATGCTATGGTAAAGAGTTCTGGTAACCTGTGATCTAAAGTCCAGAGTTTTTTATCTTGTCTGGCTACATATTTGAAGGACCAGATTTTTTCGTAGTATTTTCAATGATTAATGGATTAATGCTCTGTTTCGCGCCACTTATGAATCTGTATAATACCATGCGCAGATTTTCCAGGTGGCTCATTTTCATTGCTAAAAGAAAATTAACCACTTTCAAAGCAGCTAGTTGCAATACTCTCTGGAATAAAATACAAAGTTATATCGTAAACACTACTTTATGCAGTATTTCTACATAGATTATCAATCCACCAAACTCATGGCGAGGATTGTCACATCCAAACTGAAGGTAACAAAGGAGGCTACATGGACGACTACATGAACAAGGAGTCACCTGAAGGTAACACTGGTAGTAAAAAGCGTTTTACTTCTCTACATCCAGCACTTTTAAAGTTCGAAAACTAAGGGAGGTGTCCGTGCACTCCAAAAGATAAAGATACATGAATCCTGACAGAAGACTAGCCCAAGACTTACCTAAAGTAGATGCCTTTAATAACCAATACCACTTCTGACTTTTCAGTGAAATTCGCAAATATAATAAAAGTAGATAAATAATGAACTATTACACTGACCGGAAAATATGCATGCCAACGAGCTATAATTTTAAGCAATATAGCCACAAACCTCAGTACGACTCATGGGTCTTCTAATCCTGACAAGATTGATGGCGGCCACTGTAGCATTCGTTCCAAGTTCTGCAGCTCAAAGAATCAATTCAAGAAAGGATATAAGAAAAAGGTTTACCACGGGAGAGTTATACAATACAGGTTTTCGAGTTTCACCAGAAGGTAATTGTGTGGAGCTCTCATCACGATAATCCACCCCGACTACTGTCTCCCAATTATCCTACAGGAATAAAAAACTATCTGAGAGAAGAATTCAGCCCGTTGCCTATGTCAATCGAGTATGCTGCAAGGGCAACTTTACCTGATCAATATAGTCGTGGACGGTCTGAAGGGAATGCTCATCAAATCCATACTCTGGAGGATTCAATACATTATGGAAAAATATTGTTATTGAATCAAAATAGAACTGTGGTCGTGGAGAGTTATGATCTCCATCAAACTTAATGATATTTTTGTCTCCCTGCAAAATATACATCCAATCAAACATAAGAAAAAGCAATCAGTCGTGTCTCTTCATGTTCTTCAATAACTAGCAACAAGAAATTAAGGCTCAAAAACAACTTACAAAGTACGACAGCCAATCTATTTATCTGGTGACGTGATATTTATACGAACAGATTTCATTATCCAAGTGAGAGATTTAAGCATATAATAATCATATTCTGACAGTATGACGAACTTTATAAACACATGGAAGAGATTAACCAAATCTAATCATAGAATTATAAAGCAGATAAAGTAAAAAGTTAACGGGGGATGCATCTAATGATGGATATAAAACTGTCACATAAAAGAATTGGAGAAATTAGCAGAAAACACAGGTTATGACATGGACCCTCAGTTGAATACCACAGAACAATACATCTGTGATATAAGCCCATCAATCATTCACATATTCATTTACTATCATCGAGGAAAATATCTTTCTCTGTGATATAAGCCTAGATTAATTTCTAAATCACATACAAATTTAATTCTGGACAGATGGAATCAGCAAAATCTAATTTTCATTCCCATATTTAATGGCTATGTGGAACAGGAAGATCTGATAGACTTTGACCAAACAACTGGTATACTGATATACGTTTAGCATCACAAAATTGAGAACGAGCACAAACAGCATAGGCAACCACATCACTGTGAAGCCAATGATGTTGATAAATAGGATGATGTCACCATTATGGAAGAAAGTTGCAAACTTTTGAAACTAACCCTTTCGGGCCTAGTTGTTTATTTCATCAATTTCTTGCGATGCAGAGTAGACTAAGAAATCTTCCTGGCCTCACTACTTCAACACAAGGGATATGCTTCTATTTGAACTCCATTTAGAGGACATCTTCACAACTTAAAATAAGTCATGCCTACAGATCTTCAATACGTCTCGAAAGTTTGAAACTTGATCCAAAGGTTGGTCCTGAACAAAACATAAATATCTGCCTATTATAAGAATGACAATCCTGCCAATATGCTGAAGATACAAAAATAAGCTCTGAATTTTTTTTCCTTCAGAGCAGGAAACAGTTTTGCTCATATCTTATTTTTAATTGCTGACAATGCCCAACACTTGCATACAAGTTCATGTCCCAAAGATCATATCTTGTGCTTGACACAAAAGGAAGGACAGAGGGAAGGACGCTTAATATTTATAGCCCATTAAAACCCAGGGACAGAAGGAAACACCAGTCTGTATTTACATACATTAAAACAGCACAACGCCAACCAAAAAACGCAAATATGTTAAATCTAAAACGAAAAATATATATATATGGCCTTACTTCATACGCATCATATATGAGATCTGAGTGATGAGGACGGATGAAATCATCATCAGTTGCATGCCCCAGTAAAGCAGGTACAAAACAACATTTCGCCACCTACAGACAGGATGATCAGACTTATATGATCATTAAAAAAAACATCAACATCACAAAACAATCAAAATGTAAAAGCATCATTCTAATGTTTCCCTCAAGCTGATAAATTTGGGATAAAAACCATTTTACATTTACTTTTGCTATCAAATTCTTCCCTCAACCAACTGGCTTCACCTCGTTGACGCCCACCATGACTAACGAAATATAACTAAAATTCAAACAAGAAAAGAAAATATAAACATTGTACCAAGAATAATTGAAACCATTACAAAGGTTCACATTTCAGCAAGAAAATACAGCTCAAGGGGATTTTTATTTTCTCCTATCCTCACTTTGACCTTTGCAGAAAACAGAGAATAACCTCTGTCACGGAGGACAGAGGGGGGAACAACAAAAACTGACTCAATTACTTCTAACACCCATTATGTAAGGAGAAACCCTAAAAAACTTCCCAAAATACCCTCAGGCTGTTATAGTATTCCTAATGACCTAGAACTTCCAACACTCTCTCTCAGGATGAACTTGAGAAAAGTTCATCTTGACTAAGTCATTGACAAGTATTCGTTTGTTGGAAAGCAAACTTGTGATGATGACGATTCGTTATTGCAACAATTCCCCCTGTAACAGTGTTGAAAAGCTCATCTTCTACTAGGTTGTGACATTGCAGAAATGCTTCATAGGACAATGATGCCTTCTGATGTCAGACTGCATGAGATATTGCCAGACTGCGGGACTATGTAAGATGGTGTTGAATGGCACAAGATGACCTTGGCATGCTTGATATGATGCCAGACAGAGAACTATGCTAGACAGAGGAAGGGCGACACCAGATGGAGGAGGGACAGTGCCAAATGACACAGACGGTAGTGGTGCGGACTGTGGGAGACTCTGATATTCAAATTAGGGAAGACATCGGACTAATGCAAATAGAGGAAGTCGGACTGATGCAAAATAAAGGTTGGACTGAGGAGGATGGAAGAGGACACTGGACGCCAGACATACGTCAGACAGAGGATGACAATAGAGGAGAAGGGACTGCACCAGACAAAAACGTTGGTATCTTTCTTGAAGTCCAATTCTCTCATCTCAAAGAATCTCCGCTGTAAAATAAGTGTTTGATGGCAAATGAGACCATAAGTCTTTTGATATCTAAGAACATATGAAGATATCATATAATCCTTTTGAGAATATATGAAGGTATAAACCCATATCCCTTTTTTCCTAGATATTTAAAGAAGACCTATCTTGACCTGCTTTCAAAGAAAATAGGTTGAGCACTACAACAACTTATTTTCCATTCAGGATTTGGTTTCGAATTGACCCCATTAAAGCCATTCCAACAAGTGCTCATATGCATCAGAATGGGGATTTCAGTAAGAGAAATCAATCAATCTCCAACTTTCTAAAGGGTTAAATGCAGCTTGGTGCCAGCAAAAGCTGATGTAAACAAATTATTCAAAATAGAAAAACGTGAAATTGAGAAAAAATATTTAGAACAATGTTGATTTCAATTTCAAGAACACTTAAAATAAGGATTTCGTACATGTACTAAATGAGGTGAAAGTAAACATTAAATGGAACTAAGTGAAATGAAGAGAAAATTTGACAGTAAACGAAACGTCAGATTCGTTGCCTAGATTGGTAATTTATTTGTAAACAGAAGGTAGAAGCAAGATATTCCACCCAAAGCTTCCTAGTGCTACTCATGAGTAAATATTAAACCTGAATTGCGTCTAGATCCATGATGTCAAAGTTTGCTTTTTTCTTTATGACTCTGCGCATGTGCTGGATTGCAAGTTTTACCTGGATAAACACATAAAGACAGGTGTACAAGTCATTAACTGAACAAATATATCAAGCCATGATGCAACGACAAAAGAACATTACCCTTTACTGCGTAAAAATCAGTGATACTACAGAGAAAACGTATAACGAATCTATGATATGAAGGTTAAAGAAAATTACATTGAATTATAACAGACCAATATAATAGATGTTTAATCACAACACAGGTTGATGATGAAAATCAGACAACAAAACCTTAAAAAAATATTTGGCCTATTTAACAACAAATTCAATTGAATTCAATCCACCAACCGAACCATACTGACAACCAGTTCGAATTCGATTTTGGATAATGTCTAGTCAATGCTACTCACATTAACTACCAATCTGGGGCAACCCCATTCAATCCTAAGGAGTGCTGACTGTTCCATGTTGGGATGGGTCTACAAATTTACTTAGTCAACACTCTTGTGACTACAGAATAAGTCCAAAAATTATAGAATAAAAATGGATTCATAAATTATGATCTGAAAAAAACATGGTCTCTTCTATGCACAGCCGTGCCCACAAAGTTGGATGAAGTACGTGAGAAAATGCACAGAACTCAAACCACTCACAAATATTTTTATTTGACCTATTACCCATCATCTGACTATTCCCCATCAAAGTTACATGACTTTCTTCTAGAGAACAGAAATTTGTCAAAAAACCAATTCATGAGATCATGAACACTTGTATACTACTTGTGTATGCTGGTGACATTTCTACAGTTATCAAATGTACTTTCATAAAGCGAATAGTAATAACAAAGGACAAATTTGAGGAAATCCCCTTAAACCCATGACTATTGTGAAGGATATTTTCTATTATTTCTTTTCAGGCATAAAATGTGAATCCTTGGATTGAAATCCAATCAGTAACACTATATGATGATTCAAATACGATTGTCTTCACAAAATAGGATTAACATTCAGGATTCGAGATTCAGAATATCTTACATCACATAGTGTATCCAATATCATTTCAGATATCCAATGTCTACATTATATTAGAGTGTTTATTGCGATTTTGTTACTGTATAACATCTTAATATGATTAAAATCGTGTTTTAACGTATCATACTCACCGTGAATTTTGGTAAGGGGTATTTGTAACTATCAACAAGTTCCATCATCAAGTCCACCAAATTTGAGAAGGGACTATCAAGCACCATTCCAGCAATGGATGGATCTTCAGCTCCATACATTAAACTGCAAGAATGAAATTGCCACAAAGAACACCATAGACATAGCTTAGGTCAACAGTGAAAAATAATAGATTTCTCGTGCTGTTATATATACTAGAGTGATCATTTCAAAGAAGCATGACTTATAACTTGTCAACTAACAGAAATACTATGCTTCTTCTCCATGCAAAGCAGATGAAGAACACCTAAAATCAACCTAATAAGAAATTCAAGGATGTGGCTTCCAAAGTTCCTCCTCCCGATAATTTTTAAAAATGGCATTTAAGCAAGATCAACAACCTTACAACCACAAAGTTCCCCCTGGAATGATAAGAATAAGAACAAAAACCGAAGAGAAGCCTAAATTTCTTAAGACGCTAATGACACTCTTTCATAAAGAGAATGCATGTAGCCCTATTCCTCTGGAAAAAAATTGAGATAAAGAACAAGGAGATAATCATTTGTTTTTTCACTGCTTTCTTATGTGCTAGAGTCAGTATTTAATCTGAGATGAACAATGAACTGAAATGCTGTGTACCTCTCACAGATAACAACCAGATTATAGTTGAGAGCTATAAATGTAAAGTGAAGAACACACAGCCATCAAAGAAGAAAGGAAAAGCAAATTTAGTCCAAAGAAAACCTGGTAACAGCACCCATGGAGCGCCCCCATAAACCAATAAAAGATACATTTCCTTCTGTTCGCAAATAGTTAACCACAGCCCGAAGATCTTCCTTCTGTGAAAGATAACAGAAAACCCATAAGTTCTGAGAGTTCAAAACAATGAGCTTCTAACAATCACCACGGTTCAGTGACGAATAATCAATTAAGGAAATGGAATTTCGTTCTTCACAGAGACTTGCCAACCGTTTCTAAATGACCAATGGCATTTTCAATGGAACTTCTGAGAGTTCAAGTCAAGTAATCCTGACTAAGATAATACATCTAAATCGTAAAATCAAACACGAAAACATACAAAGGAAACCAACTTGCATGTCAAACAAAGATAATACGTGAACGTTATTTAATACCTGCTGCAATTCTCCACACCGTTGTGGATATTTTTATTATGGAATAATATCCTCGATTTCTGATTGTCTCCCTTCAATCGTATTGACACTTCTAGACAGAAGACAAACTATTACGTTGTCTCAATCAACTATGTGTCATTGAAATATTGCAGAAGTCACAGGGAACAAAATCCTCCCATAATGAAGAGAAAAAATAAGGGACGATCTCACACACAAATGAACACAATTTTTACATGGTTTCAATACCTCAAGTCCATGCCCATGCCCGCGCTGAGTCAACTGTGATAAATGAAAATTACGATCCACAAGAAGAGACACTCCTTTAAATATAAGGAGACTAGGACGAACGGACTCCCTGGGTAACAAATCCATAAGCCCCCAAGAAAAAAAGGGTTGAGAAATTCTCTGCATGAATTTCGGGTGAGTGTACCCGAAATTCTCTGCATGAAACTAGATTCCCTCAATAAAACCACCAACTTTTCCCTTCTTCATAAGTTTTCTTATGACACTAAGAGTACTATATAAATAAGCACAGCACATTGAACCATATACTTTTCAAAATTAATTTTGACTGTCTGCAGCTCCAGGCATTTTGAAGATGGATAGTGCAATTAATTTCTTTCTGTTAGAAATCCACTTCAAATTCTGTTCAACGTCATTCCCTATTTAAATGGTCACTAAAACTTCCTCTTTCGAAAATAGGATTCTGAAGGAATGAATTAATACATCTCAAAACTACTTGTCTTCAGTCCCCTGGCCCCACATGTTGACATAGTAGATGCTTAGGCTCCTCTGCTTGAACGTCATGAGCTGTCATTTCTCTACCTTGCATCCATCTTATTTCTTCCTTTAAAAGTAACGCTCTATCCTCTTAATTTTTATCAGCTTTTGGTAAATGTTCACTCTTGATAAGGTGGCGAACAAGAGAAGACTTTTACCCTAGTCACATGGATTCATGCTGGTAATCATGCTCTCAGCCATGTAAACGAAAAGCTATGACTTAATAATTGCAGCACAGAATTCATTAAGCTCGAACCTTATGGATTGTGAGTAATGTTAGCTGGTCCAGTTAACTGGACTACCCTGTATTGCCGCACATGAGTAATGTTAAAAGAGACGTAACCAGACTGATATGCTACACCATGTTTGCAGGACATCCATTGGCTAAACTTTAGATGACAGTCTACTAACTCACCAGTGATTTTCAGTTCCTGTGATGCTTTGTTTATGGATCATTAATATTTATAAAGCCAAATAAAAAACACACAAAGTGTAAACAAATTTTCCCATGTAATGATTAGGAATAGGCAGCAAGATTCATCCAAATTGGGCTACCATACTTGGAACAAGATCAGTTCACACCAGACATTTTTAGTCGATCAGATATTTCCTTTCATGTTCCCTCAAGGGCCTATACACAACTAAGTGACAACACAGCTTTTCATGCTTTCATTTTTTGTATTCAAGCATTTAAGCATCAATTCTGGTAACCCAGAGGTGTTATATAACCACCCCTCAGTATTTCAGCTTCTGATTGGTTGAATATGCAACATTTGCTTCACCTGTCAAGCCATAAGACACAGGTATGACAACAATATTATTCCCCTCATCAATGGCACAAATAAAATCTACTTGAATTTGCTGGCATTCCATTAAAAATGAGATGGCGATCAGTTCCACTCCCCTATCTACTGAAACACCTTATTTGCATCACTTTCCTCCATGAATTTCCCCATTTTCTGACCTTAGAAAGGTCATGTAGCTAAGTACTTTAATCTTTTTAGGGACCTGGCTACCTAAACATAATTTACAGCTACTTAAAACTATAACTATCCCAAAGACTTAGAACCTTGTCCCTTTATCCGACTTGGAATAAACTTTTCCTAAATTTCCACCTTGAGATTAATAGCATTAACCATGTTCATGTGCTTCATTAATTTCTTCTGAAACTAGAGATGCATCACCAAGAGACACTTACTTCATTCCACCCTAATGTAACGTGCTCTCCTTCTGAAAGACCAGATCCAGAAAAGTCAAGCGTGAATACAGTAATATTTGATGGCAGTAAGATAACAGCAGCTTCACTAGCATCTGCCCTGCAGCCACTGCAAAAAGCAACATATATTAGTCCTCAGAAAGCATGCTTCATACAAGGGGATGGTCAGTTATCGCATGAATGTAACAGCCTTAAAGTAATCTAATCAACATAAGCCATGAAGTGCATGAACTACATATACATCAACAGGATCCATTTGAAACCATCTGCAACTTTGGTTTACAGCATACCCTACAAGAAGACATGAAGGATTGGAGTCTTCTAAAGAATATTGAAAATGTTAGAGCAGGCTAGAACCTCGAATGATTCATAAGATGGCTCAGTTACTAGGCTGCAAGAATATCCTTTACAAGTATCTGCTATTTCTCAGAACCATAAGCAGGTAAAGACACAAAACCAGGCTTGCCGGTAAAAGATTTTCAAGAATAACCAGTATTGGTTTATCAAAAAGCTAATCATTCTTAAAAAATGCAGTGCAGTATTTCTAGTGAAGATCCCTTCTTAGCATTTATCCCTCAGGATAAATGAGGGAATCCCTTTCGTCTGGTCTATGAGGAAAGAAAATATCAAAGGGAAGTGATGATCGTCAAAAGAATTTAAAAGCAAACAAATTCTGGAAGCAGACTAAGCATGGTCCAGTTCCACTTGTGGTTCAAATAGGGCACAACCAGACTTTTGTTGATGTGAAGCCAGTTCTGCTAATTGACCAATATAACTTACCTCTGGAAGACATGAATAAACCCTTTAGTCAGTCTCAGTCATGTATGAATAAACTCTCCTTTCACAACCATTACATAACCGGAATCAAGAAGGACATTTCCATCTTTCCCATTCTAAAGCCTCGGTATATCCTTCAGGAAAAGTATTAATATTTAAAATATTTTTAAAATTATTAAACTCATCTAATAAATCAAGACCGTAAATCAAAACCATTACTAACGCCTAAGAAAAAAAATGTACTCATTAACCCCAAATAGAAATCAAAATGGAGTCAAGAAAATAAAAAGTAACCAGCAGAAGAACAACATTGCAACTCCAATATGCAACTTAGGACCGATTCTTGACTTTTCATCTAGGGCAGATCAAGTTAGCCGGATTCAGACAATCCAAATTGTCAGAATAGTATTTGATCCATAACCTTTGACTCTTTAATTATGTTCACTCCCGAAATTTTCTTATGCTTCAATGTCCCATTCTTTACTGATTCCTCCCACAACACCACCTCCAAGGCCATCACGGCTTATCCATTTGGTAGTAATCAACCCAATATGCATTCTCTCCATCATTACTCCACAACAAAATTATTTATGGCAGATGTCAGTCCCCTCACGCCATCTGTCTCGGACTATCTTTTATGAAAAGGAATTAAAATTTAACTACAATTCAAAACATGAGGGACTTCGTTACCGGGTGGTACAAGTTGTCCAAAAAGTAACGACTATCTTTAGAAAGTAAACAACCAATGCTCACAACCATCTATCCTAAAAAAATGTATAAAAAAGCATAAAATATGAGACAACGAGCATTCAACATAAAAGCATAGTCTGAATATGTAAGATATGGAAATTTATAATTACCTGTTTCCATGGCAGTATATTACACAGGGAAGTGCCTCCCCTTCTGGAATAGAGAGGGGAAGATAGTGACTACATTGGAGCACATTCCCGCGGATATTTTTAACCTATTATAAATAAAATCAAAATTAGATAATCAGTAGCGTTTGTAAGAGGAAAAAAAGACTGATTAGCGTATGCACAATCAGTGTCTTCCATTTTTTTAAAGAAATATTAATTGGGACGGCATTAGAAGGACATTTTTGTTTGTCTATTAGCATGAATGGATTAACTCAATTTTTGGTTTGCATTTTTATCTGCATGTTTTACTCTTATCAATGGGGAATCATCTTAATGGTTTGATATTATTAGATAAATGAGCCAGAGAGAACATCACCACTGCTACAACTCCTGCTAGAACACTCCCGTAACTTGACATGGGCAAAAGAAATAGTGCCAGGTTTGATCAAGGAAGTGAAAATTTCTAAGGAACAATGAGAGGTTAACGCATTAAGTTTTCTGATTAAAACAGAAGTAGGTATGACAGAAACAGAGAGGAGTCGTTGGCATTACTTTATGGAGAGAAACTCCTTGTTCCCATTAAATACCAGGGCTGGCTGCTATAGGCTACATAAATATTAGAAGTGGAATGGCACCTGGCTAAAGCAACCTGTCAATATTTGCATCAGAAGAATATCATCACACACCCAGACCATCCGAACCACCACCCATGGCAACCTGTCTGGATACAGCACTCATCATTATTTCAATTTCTTCAGCCACAGAAAGCATCCCTCACTTAATATGATGATTTCTCTACACCTGTACCAAAAATTTGACTATGACAATCGCCAAACTTACCAACAAATTTTCACGTTTGATACTGAACTTTGAACTAGTTGACAAAAAATACTTCATTTATCAACGAAAATCATTCTTCCCAGAGAAACAGTATAAACCATGCCAGTGGATTAAGTCAGGCAACACATCCAGTCATGACAGTGCATGCACCAAATGAAGGCCTCACTCTGTATTTCCAACAAAACATGCACCAGGCCACACGCACTCACTACCCATCCCACTAGATGGGAAACTATCTACAAGATTAGAGAGATTGTGGAAAATATTTATAATGCTGTAGAGACGCTTTTGCAAGTGCCAGGGGAGAGAAACAGGAAGAGCATGATAAGCAGAGAGGATTGGGGTTCATAAACGCTTAGAGCCCGACTACAAAGTTACTGGTACGTATTTAATTACTTTTTTTTTGTTAAGGTTCAACCCCAGCCTAGATTACAGTGTGACACACCAGACAGGTCCTCGGAAAGCCCAACAATGATACTCATCATCTGAAAAGACTCGTGATTATGCCATCACAAAATAAAATACAAAACGGCCTTGCTTCCAAACAAATGAAACCAGATCAATGGAATAGACGGTTCTTCAACGGTCCATATAAAAATATGAAAAAGTTGTCCTCTAGATAAATTACCCACTTAATACTGGTAACCAGGAAGCTAAGGGCAATATACTGATCATTCCAAAATGGCCACCAAGCAACTGTAAACAATTTCTCGTTCTAAAGAGAAATGAAGGGTACCTGCAAATCTTTTCTCTGGAACCGTCTACCCTTCAGTGTGAATTCGTCTTCTAGCAAGTCGTTTTTGGGGCAATAATCAGCTCTGAAACAACATAAAATTATAAGTCAGACTACTAACATAAAACACAATTTCTGAGACCAATCTCATAAGCATTAAATGTATCTGAAAACACCATCGTCGCTATCACCAACATTGAACCCTCTTTAGTATCAGAACAGCCCATGCGTTTATTCATCATTCATGCATGCGCTAAGACCGCACAAAAGTGGATTAGAAAAACACCGAAATTGAAAGAAAAAGATTTTAAATCGACTTACAGCTGCTCCAGAGCCTACCAACCATGCATACCAGTCCCCATGAAAACCCAACTCTGAATGATCTTCCTTTCGGAGAGGAAGGAAACAGACCCCGCAGTTGAAAGAATTATTCTATTATTGATCACTAATCATATAAAAACTCGCCTCCCGTTCACGACAAAGGAAAAATTAAAAAAGCAGCGGAACACCGTCGCAAGCGTCAGCAAACCGCGAAGTTATCTTCGAATTCGCCTTAAAACGAACGAAAGAAACGAACGAAACATCATTTAAAAGCAACCGTCCTTGTTCAGCCAAAACCAACCAAAGCAGAACCCCGCCTGCACAGACACGGAATCCTCAAGAACATCTAGGGCATGCGGAAAAAAGGAACGGCAAAAGAAATAGAGAGGGAGCCAAGGCGGGCGGCTTGCTTCCTCCTCTCACCTTGGCGGCCTTATGATGAAATTGACGAGCTGCTCCATTACCCTGGGGGCCAGCCAGCCGGCCGGTCAGAGATCGATCGACAGGAACGAGAGGGATTCAACCGACGCGGCCGGAATTTCAAATTTTCCAAGGATTTCCCGGTATTTTTCCGCTGCTCCCCAAACATTAAATTGCTTCGCGACTCGAGCCTTGGCTGACTTTTATCCCTCTCAAATGTAGTTTTTCAAAAACACCCCTCCTTAGTTTATATATTTATATATCTATCAATCCGCAATGGTAAAGTAATTCGTTTTGTTGTAGTAGGCATACTACCCCGCCTGCTTCTCCCCAAAATGCCGTTTAACATATAAAATATCTGGAAAGAAAAATTATTTTTAGAATAAGGGTATAGACGAAGTTGTCACCTTATTTAGGACCTAGTATGCATTTTTAACGCAAACCCACCTTAAAAAACCATCAGCAATCATTTGCTCATGGCTCAATCTCTCAGGTGACTCTCGCTAGCCCCTCGAAGGTAATTATTTTTCGAATAGGGTTATATGTGTAAATACCCATTTGCACCATTACCAGAGGATCCTTTTTAATTAGTCCTCACCATTTGCACCATCACCTCGCACTTGCTCTCGTATCCCGGCCACCAAACGTTCTTCAACATCGCGACGTTACATTTGGTGGGCCCCATGAGCGCGCGGTCCTTCGTAGCAAAGTCAACGACGTGAAGCGCATTGCACGTGGGACGATGGTGCCACCCGGGGGAAATCACCACCGTCCAATTATTTCCCGGTGACTGCGATCGAATCTCCACCGTGCCCATCGTCACACGAAGAGCAAGGCCACTAAAGAGGACTAGTGGTGGGGGAGAATCGCTTGTAGAATCCTTCACCTTATTCTGCTCTATTTTTATTCCCAAAAGCCAATTTTGAGCAAACTAATTAAAAAAATGGTGTTTGGAAGGCTGATCCAAAAATCTCATCCCCTATCCACCCACTGAAGAGGAAACGGCTAAAAATATAATTATTATGAATTATTTATAGCCCAAATTCTTCAGATTTTGCAGAGATAGAAAAGGCCCTTTCCTTTCTCTCGAAAGCCAAATATATATAAATAGATGGATAAAAAGAGAGAGATAGAGAGAGAGAGAGAGGGAGGGACCCAGAGATGTTTGTCCCTGATTTTTAAGAGATTAACCCTAAAAAATAAGAAATTATTAATTTACTCGAGCATGCGTTTATTCTTGCTTTTAATGTGGTCTAACTTCCGAGTTCTGCAACATTTTGGGCTCGATTTTGAGGATCGGCTACCTGAAGAAGATTCCCATCTCTCTCTCTCTCTCTCTCTCTCTATAAATAGAAAGAAATATTTATAGATGTATCGAGAGAGAGAGAGAGAGAGAGAGGAGCTCCGTAGACTACTCCCTCTTGAATGTCAACACTCGTCTCCTAATAATGTAACTTCAAAATTCGGCGACAATTTACTCGTTATCGCTCATCATTGTCATCTGTCTCTCTCTCTCACGACCGGCTATGTGGGTCGTGTGTTCAGGTTCTCTGACACTGTTTAACTGACACGTATTCGTATATATCGCACGGAGGCGCGGCCGAGGCGGTGGGAAAAGCGGCGGGATGGGTCCCCACCCGATCGATTCCTCTGGCAGGAGAAGGGGAGCCGCATTTGGAAGTGGCTTTCCAAGACTCCATTTTTTTAAGGTGGCTCCGAGTATACAAAGTCAAATGTTGGATTCGCCTCTTGGAAGCTCGTGGGGGCCGTTGCTGATCTCGAGGGTGGCGGCGCAGGGAAGCGGTGACGCCCGCCGGAATGGAAGCGGAGAAGGTGGCGCCCGCCGCCGCAAAGGAGGAGGAGGAGGAGGAGGAAGGGGACAGGGAGGTGGAGGTGATCCACCAGTGGTCGGCGCCCCGGTCCCTCAGCACCAGCCTAATGTACTCCTTCGCTCAGGTCTCAACGCCGTCCACCCGCCGGGTCTGATTACATTTCAACTGTCTCTCATCGGAAGTGACGAATGTGCCTGGGGAATCGGAATTAATCCATTCTCCTGGCCGATGCTGGTCCCCCAAGAATGACGCGTCATTGTCTGAATGCGGGTTCCTCTTATTCCATCCAATTATAGTTTCGATCATTCATTTTTCAAGAATTACTTCTGCGCTGGATGTTGTGGACGACTTGGGGTCATTCTTGATTCATATTCCCAGTTTATGCTCATCTAAGTTGGCTAGAAAGTAACCTGATAGATCATCGCTCATCTAATCTGTGGGACCGGAAAGGTCTCCACTTCTTTGGAGAAGTTATTTCCATTCGTCCGCTTGACATTTACGATTTAGCCAAGAAGTTTTTCTCCTAAACGCTGTACTGTTTGCGTAGGTGTTAGTTATCGTGGGTCACTGCCCAGATTATGTGAGCCAACTAGTCAGCCAGACAGAATATTTCACTGATGCTTTGGTTTTCGAAATTTATGGACTCGGCTAATTTTTATTCTTAGTTGCATTGTTAAAGAAATAATTTTTTTGATCCATGATGACCAATAGGGCTCACAGATTTCTCATCAGACGAGTGATCTGATTTATGTTAAATGCGGACTTGGAAGAAATATTATCCTTTTGTGTCCCTTTTTACACGTGCAAATGTTCTGGGCACTCAAAAAAATGTTGCGAAACGGATGGAGGATCCTGGATTAAAAGAATCATTGTAGGTTTTGTTGTCTCTATCTAAACGACTGATAAAATTTATCGAGATATTTTATTCAATAAGATCCAAAGAATGCATATTCTGGTAAAAGCATAAATAACCGTATTGCATTGTGGTGAAACTCTGGAGTTGGCTTTGTTTGAATGTCGGATCTGTTCTAACACCTACTGATCTACATTTTCCCTTTCTGAATTTTCTTGATAGAAAAGAAATAGTACGTGTTAAGCTGCTTCCCTTCTAGCAGTAGCAGAGATACATCCCTTTCGACGATGTTGAGGTTCTGATGACTGCTTACTTCTGTTATACTGTTTTTACTTTCAGAGAGATGATATGGAGGTCCTTGATGAACCTCTTTATGCAAATTTTCTGAAAGTTACAGGAGCTGATAGACCCTATCGTGATGAAATTCTGTCAAAAATGGTATGCCAAGTTACACAGAGTACTTGTTGCTTTTTTCTCTTGTTTATGATTAATAGTTCCATGTAAATTATAAATTCATGAACTTCCTGTCGTGGTAATTGATTCTTATGGTGACCTCTGTAGATTCTTCACATCAATTACATGTATATTGCTTCGTTTATGATTTGTATGATACCATGCGCTGTATTTTTTGTTTCATAGATTTCTTTACTGTGGCCATATTTCTTGATATCGATTGACATGTTGTTTATTAATCGAGCATTGTCATAATGATCATCTATTCTCCCCTTGTGCTGCTGCACTTTCCTGTTTGATCCTTAGTTTATGATGTACTTTCTATGCATATATTTTCAATGCAGGATCCTGATGGGAATAAAGTGGTCAAGGAGGTGATCTTTGGTCCTGGTAAAAAGAGGTATCGTTTATGCAAGGTAATCCAGATTGTAGTTGATTTTTAGCATGCACTTTAATTATCATAAGTTAGTAACCTTGATGAAGTTTCCATGCCCGATATAAGTTTTCTATAGCTAATTTATGCTTTTACTAGTAGATGAGAAAATACCAACCCTTCAGTGTCAACACTTTCTTGTCAAGACAATAGTAACTAAACAAAAGTGTCAATATTTTTTACTGTAGACGTTGACAATTTTTATCTTTGGAATTATTTTGCTGAAATTTACCTACTGTTTTGTGCCATCAAATTATATGAGATTGAAGGTTCTGGAGGCTTAGGAAAAGCATATGGTAGATCATTAGAATAGTCTACCAAGTGCCATGATTAACTGATCGAATTTTTATGACTAGTCCTAGTTGTCTCTTTCCAAAGCAGTTGCAACTTAATCAATAAAATGAATCTTAGTCCATATTTTTTTTTTGCGTTAATGAACTGGGAATCAGTTTATTATCATTTGTAGATATTGCAAAATTATTTGGGATGTTTACCAGACTTAATACTACTGAAGCTTGACACGCTTAAAAAGTTCAATATTTCATAGTGAAGTGGTGGGTTCTCTAAGTTTTACTCTGTGATTTGTCCTAATGTGGCCCAGGAGTTTCTTGTTCAGTTTCCTTCATATCAATTATTGCATTCATTTACGGGAATAAATGGTCTTTATGATTTTCTGCGTTTTATCAATTATTTCTGTTGGATATGTATCTATGAATGATTAGTTGACTCGTTTGTTCTGAATTTATTTAATCTATTTAATGCAGCATATGGCAAAGCAACGGCTTCCAAGCTTGTCAAATGATATGATGAAGAAAGGGAAGCACTTCATATTGATTAGAAGCCCCCTTCAAATCTTGGTACTGTTTATGCACTTTTTATTTTGGTTCTTGTCGGACACAATTCCTCTCATTTGGGGTTCAATATTTGGTATTATTATTGTCACGAATTGGGCTTAAACGTAGACCTTGCCAAGTGTAAATATGTTTAACTTGTATGTTTTTCATTTCTCAAAGTCAGTAAGGAGAGACAGCAAAACAAATGCTAAATCTGTCTACCATGGGAAAATATGAATTTTGGTAATTTTGATAAGCAGAGTTATCTTCATATATGATAGGCTTTGGCTAGATTGGAAGAGATTATGGTGGTTACTGGTTTTATACTTCAACTTGGTATCTTTTTTATATTTTTATGTTATGTTTTCATCTCCTCACCTACTGTTAACATTTAGATTGCGTTATTTTTCTTCCCCTCTTTGTATGACTACCAATAACTAATGAACGCTTCTGATTTGAACCAAACATTCGAGGATACTGATCCTCAATCTAACAATCATACCTTTCAGGTTGACAGATTATATACCTCTCTAGAAATCTTAGTCTAGCAATAGTCCTGGAAAAAATCTGTAATCTTTCATGCGACTATGCTTTCATATCTTATTGCTATTCTATATGGGAATGGCACGGTTGATATTTATTTCGCACATCTAGTTTATGGGCGTGCACCATTGGATCGAGTGTTTATTATCTTCATATTATTATCCTTTCCTGATGGTATCAAAAAATTTAAAGGAAGCATCATCCCGACGAAAATTTATGCGTTTCTTTAAAATTTTGGTACATGTTTTTGCTGATAACTTTATAAAATTCTTGTTGAATATGTTGCAGCCTTCTTTTGACAAAGTTATACCGCCATCATTTCTTGAGCTGGGTTTTGGAAGCCTCGTCTCCATCTATTGTGAACTTTGTGAACTTGGTAATCCTCCTCCTATCATTGATGCAGATGACCTTCAAGGAGATCCTGAGGTTAGATAATTGCTATTGTAATTATGGACATTCTTGTATGCATTTTAAACATACTTGACAGACCATTTACCATAGTTTTACTGTAGAAACCATTACTTGCAACCCATGCTATGTCTCAGAGGACACCTGTTGAATGTCTTTGGACTAGGCAATTATTTTACATTTTCTCCAGTTTTTTCTGTCACAGCATTTGTGCTATCAGAAAACTATGCATTCTTTAATTTTCCCTCTTAAAGTTTACCAGCTTTCGTGCATTTAGTGGATTTCAAAGTGTACTTCTTTTTATTTTATTATCTGTTTGTTTTCCTGAATCCTCTGTTAATCAAAGCGTTCTTGTGTGTGTGTGCAGGGTATCTTGCGTGGCCTTTGTGAAGATTTAGATATTCCTTTCCAGACATCAATGCTCAGGTAATTGGTTGTTTGATCCTTTTGTTATCAGCTTTGCCATGACATGGCTAAGAGGAGGATGTGAGCAATTATGGTATATTGCGGTTCCTCCGGATGCTGTTGTTATCCTAGATTATGCACATAAATTTTTTGTGATCTTTATCTCGAGGGACTGTGGCTGCCTTTTATGTCTTAAAGTATTGGACCTATTTATTTCTTTTTGGTTGGGCAACAAGGTGCCATCTTGATTCACTCTTCCAGAATATATTGCACTTCACTTTCTCACCTGGTTACCAACCCTATGTGAAGAAGGGGAACATAAAGCTTGAATCTTTAGATTCAAGCTTTGTACAATCATACCCATCCAAAGCGTCTCCTGGCTTTGTTTGGCTTTTCGTTTTAGCATTTACGGAAGATGGGGATGTTACTATAGTGGTTGCCAGCTAGTCTGGAATTAAAGCTTGACCACGGTTTCACTACTGCTTCATGCCATCTTTGGGCGTCTACTAGTAGTGGATTGATGAATTGCCCATATTAAGAGTTCATGTAGGGGCCATTTCGTAGCTCGTCATGGATTTTTCTAAAATTTTAAAGACCATTTTTGTAGGTTGATCATTTACTGAATATGAGGATATATCTCATCTTTAAGAAGAACAGATGTTATCTTTCTTTTTACTAGAATTCTTTGTTAACTTTTTAGTGCATTCACCAAGGCCATCAAATAGAGAAAGAAAAGTAGAGCTCAATAATCTTTTGATGAAACTGACGAATTTTTCTGCCCCCTTTCTTACTTGCTGGTGGTGCTACCTGTTAATGCTCTGTGCCATAAAAGATTCTGATCTAAAGCATAGGCAGGAATAATGCCATGGCTAAGGCAGCCACCTAGCCGCTAGTGCCTTTCCCTTTTTGTTTTTTTCTTTTCCTCCTACTCCCTCCCTTCTTTTATTGGCTTTTTTTTTTCCCGATTTCCCCCTCTTTAGATTCTTCAAGATGCCTCTGTGTATTGATCATACTCTATCATCTATGCAAGTTCCGGGCTCAAATAAAGCCAGATCTCAGATTGGCCGATCTGACCTAAACCATTGAATTTTTGAAGTTTAATACCAGAGATGAACACTCTTACCATGTGTTGAGTCCGTGTAGGTAGAGTTATATGTTTGTCTGTTAATGCTTGTTATCCTGTGAGGCTCTTTTTATGTTCTTTATAACTTGAAGAGTCAGACTAGCCATTGGGCAATGTTGGGGACCTCCGACCTTTGAAAAACTCCCTGAAATGCTGTGAAATGCTGGTTTGGCAGCTTTTTAAGACCTGACAACCACCACAGATGCAGATGGGTCAACCTGACTTTGGGTCTTCAAAGCCTATAAAACAGACAAATTAAAAGAAACTGGATAGACCTGGCCAGATTTTGTAGAAATCCATGTGATATAGTTCGGGTTAGGTTTGACCCGACAGGCAGACAGTCAACCCCAGCCATAGCTTGGTAAAAAAATAGAGTTTAGACCAGTAGACTCGAGCATTCAAATGTGTCAACCTGGTTTTATAGATTAGTTTGCTCTTTTTCTGGATAGTCAGCCTGGGCTGACAACAGTGGACCTTAAATTGGATCAAACCCAGGATACAGAGGGGTCAACAGGGTTATTCTGATGACTGATTATCTTCATACTTTTTGTACATTTTTCGATAAACGTTATGCCAATGGGTTTGCCATCTTCAAAGTCATGTATTGCCGTTGAATTCTCAACAGCATTCTACACAAACACTTGAACTATATTAAATGATGTGGGCTATATCACAACCATGATTCTGGCAAGCAGAGTTATATCAGTTTTGGTCCCTCATTGTGTTCTGAATGTTTCTGATTCCTGACAAGTAATTATGTACTGCCCTTGGTCAGAATCAATTATAATATACCTTTGTTCATATGTTTAAGGCAGACCGCAATGAATATTTGTCTTCTCAAATGTAAATTGCATCTCATTTCAGTGCTAGGATTTCATAGATTCCTCTTGTCTAATGCTGACCTTGGAGGATTCCAAACAGTCCCATAGGAAGCCAGAATCTCTCTTTGGAGTAGGGTAATCAACTATACCTTTTTATAGGGATATCCATCGTGTAGACTAATTCAAGATATATTATGCCGTATGCACGAACTTGCTCATGCAGCAATGTATCATTTTGAGCGGAAATTCTCTGGATGGCTCTTTTTCTTTGAGAATATGACGTAAATCAGAGCTGTGTTTCCTTTTCACGTGTTTCTCTTTTCAAGGTGTAGTGGAGCATTTCTTATTGGGTAGATTTTATTGACTTGACTGATGTTGCTTTACAGTTGTTTTTCCTCTTTTGGGAAATTTTCCATCTCACATAACCAATTGACTATCTGTTGACCTATCAATACCACTGGGATCTTCTTGTGCCATATTTTTTGTTTCCCATGGCTATATTATGTGGTATAAATAAAGGTAGGCTATTAAGGTGCTACGTTGTGTTTCAGGTGGGAAGCTGGTCCTAAGGCAATAGATGGAATTTGGGCGCCCTGGTGGTATGGGAGTGTACACAAGTCTACAGGATTCTCATCCCCACGTCCATATCCCACAGTATGAATATCCCCATTATTACTGCTGTAATGAAGTGTTATTTGTCAACGGTTATGGTTTATGGTGCATGATAATTGGTGGTAGTTTACCTTTGTAAATGCTGAGCTTCAACTGTTTTCGAGTGGTCTGCACGAAACTTGTGTGGGAAGTTGAGGATGTGAAGTTTCTGATTTGCAAAGTTGAGGTAGAAAAATCACTAGGATTCTATACCTTTCCAAATAAATTGTTCAATTTTTTTTGAATCTTACCAAGGATGATTGAGTGTGTCGTTGAGGAATTTAATGCTAACTCATGGTCCATCAAAGGCTGTATATGCACACGTAGTGACATATACAGCTATAGACTGATTAGTTTACAGTGACAGGAAAATTATCATAAAGATATCTCTGTCATTGAGACTGAAGGCTATGATTGATAACATTCTGGATAGCCCTAGATCTGATTCACGTAGGGTGAATACATCCTTCGAAAGTAATGCGGTAGGATATGAGCGCCATTGACTATCCAACAAGTAAGAAACAGAAATGTATCATGTGCAAGCTGAGCTATGAAGTCTCTTTCACAGAATTAATTGGAACTGTTCATTTGGCCGAATGAAGCTTTGGTTTTCATAGACTGAAGGTTGAAGTAGTTTTAAAAAGTTGCCCTACTGCAAATTTCTAGATTTGGTCTATATAAATCCCTGCAGATATGTTGGAAATGGTTGACAGCTAGAATGAGGGAATGAAGAATTTCGTGGTTTGTGATACAACATTGACCAACAACCTAACAAGCATAGGACACTGACCAACAACCTTATCTTTACTTGTACCTTTTTTCCTCACACTCTCTTGCAAGCTGGTGAACAGGCTACTCTATTCCTACTTTGGATATAATATTCTGAAATATTGAACTACTTAGTCCCTTAGTAAGTACATTTACAAGTTGGCCATGTGTGGACGTATAAGATGTACAAATCAATCTACTCTTCAGCTTCTCCTTGATAGTGATATCTATCAATATCTAGCTTCTTGAGGATTTTCCAGAGTTTCAAATTAAAGATTCAAACAAAGGAATGGGGAAAGACTTAGGATGTGATGATACATCAAGTAAGAAAAATTTCCATCCTTATCTTCATTGATTGAACTTTCCTCCTGAAGATAAGGTGCAGTCAAGTAAGACTTCTGTTCATTGAAAGTGACATCAATTGGGACAATTTCTTTGATGGAGTTTGATAACACTCATACCCTTTTTGACTTGGAGAACAACTCACAAAGAGACATTTTAATGCCTTAGGATCTAATTGCCCCCTATGTTGCCATGAACATGAACAAATGATACACACCTAAATATCCTAGGGACAAGATTATTTGTAATTTGTTAGTTTAGTTGGAATAATGATAATTATTCTATTAGACTCTTGAATCTTAAGATTCTAGAAGGTAGACAATTTATGAGATGTGTGGTTGTAAGAATAGCTTCTCCCCAAGAAGACCTAAGCACATTGTTTTGGAAAAGAAGGGCTGGGGTTACCTCAATAAAATGATCATTTTTCCTTTCTATTATTCCATTTTGCTGTGATGTATTGACACATGATGACTTATGTACTATTCCTTCTGTTTGAAAATATGAACTCAGAATTTGATTGACATACTTCCTAACGTTATCTGACCTAAACCGTTTGACATTTACTCCAAATTGATTCTTAATCATACAACAAAAATTTGGGAGAACAATATTCCAATCAGATTTATGTTTAAGTGGAAAAATCCAGGTAACATGAGTGCAACCATTGATGAATGTCATAAACCATCTATAACCCTAGAAACATCAGGAACGGTTGAAGGACCCTAGATATCACTATGAATATGAAAAAAAGGGATAAAACTTTTTTCTTTTCAAATTAGAGAAGACACGTTTGTGTTTAGTATGTTTACTGACATGATAGTGGAACTTTCAACACTTAGATTTTGAAATAAAAAAGGAAATAGAATTCTAATAGAGGAAAAAGGATTGTTGGTCTTAAAGGCTGAGAGAATCAACAATGAAGGTCAATAATCAAGAGAGATTGTCAGCAATTAAGTCTGACCTGGAAAATCACGATGAAGACCACAGAAAAAGTTCCCAAATTTACAAGCCTAAGGCTCTAGTACCATGACACAAACCATTGAAGGATAAAAAGTTAGGAAAAATCTCTTCCACTAATCAAATCATTGTACAACAGCTAGTTATACACAATTACCCTGGTCACAAAAATGTAAATTGCCTAGGTTAAGGAAACTGACCAACTAGGAAACTGACCAACAGAAACTAACTCCTGATTGCGCATACTGAAAGAGGGTGACATCATTCTACCTTGAATCATATTGTTTGTAAAAAAGTACTCTAGAAAGGTGCCATGACTAGTTCTTGGGCAAGCTTAGGAAAGATTGTATCCAAAGACTGATAAAAGTGAAGACATGAGGTGGGGAGAGAACAATTGAATAATAAAAGACTTGTTCTCAGACTTGGACTAGACAAGCTTCTGTGATCATCAAATTTAATGGCCTCTTGGTCAAGAATAGTGAGCCTTGTACTCTCTACAATAGTTACTTCATCTTGTATTGAATCAGGGGAACAAGACGATGAGGTAAGGGCAACTATCATATCATCAGTTAGTCAAGAGTCAATAACACCAATCACAAGTAGGATAAATGGTCACCTTGTGACTGACATAGTTGCTTGGTTTGTGGCATGTATGTCGATTATTAGATGATAAATATGAGCTATTTTCTATCTCTGCACATAAATTTCCTTTGTAAGTGTCCACACTTGATGAGTCCTCATTTTATCAAGAAATATTGGGGTTAAAGGGAAAACCCGCAATTTTCTAACTTGCTGGCATCTAGAGAAGACAGAGAATTGTCCCGAGTCTTTTGTCCGCCCAGGAATGACCTAGTGTCGTCTTGACATATGTGAAAGACAATAGCGAAAAGAGGACCGACCAGAGCATTGGATTTGAACTCTTGCTGTATAAAATCAGAGAGAGAAGGGAAAAGAGGTTTGACCGGTTCCCTTGGTGCCTGAACAAGTCTTGAACTTCAAGTCGTTTTTCATGGTCTAGGACAAGTCTTCTTTGATCTGTTGACTAATTGACACAAGAGTTCTGATATTATGTTGATAGAAGATAAGATAAGAAGACGACAGATGCACATCAAAGAGGTGACAATTGGCAAAAAAAGTGGGTCGGCTGGGTCCTCTGAATTTGTTTATAATTAGGATAAACCTCAACGAAGTTGCATGGTAAAAATAGCCTTCAGGGTATTAGATATAAAATACAATAAATAACTAACGATGAGGGAAATGATACAAGTATCTTTATATTCTTAATATCATTTTCAATGCGTGCACATATACACATGAATAAATAGATTATTTTTACATGTTGCGCTCAACTTTTGGTTTCTTTTCTTTTGAACTATCCTATTTTTGGATACTTGTTTTACCAGGGTAAAATATTTTCTGCTTGGTTATGTCATCTCCCCTCCCTTATTAACCACGGTTCTTCTCCGGGCAATGTATTGTAGATATATACTTGTCCTTATTTTCGATTTTAGCTATCTTTTGATTATTGAACTGTGATGTTATCTTATGTCTCATCCTGGGTTACTCTTCAGCCACTCCCCCCTGCATTGTATGCGTTATTGGAGCAAAGTCTACCATTCTACAACCTACTAAGGCGCCATGTGAAGCGATCATCATTCGCATTGAAGCCTTCCTTACCTGTTCCTACGCTTCCTGTTTCCGAAAATAAGAAGATTCTTGTTTGGGTTGGAGATGAACTCTTAACTCGTGATAGTGCAAAGGTATTTTGTCATATTTTTAGTTATTTTTTACCACTACTCTTGGTTCTTTGATGTTTAGTTATGATAATTCCTGAATTATATTTTCCATACATTTTGACACTCAGATTTTCACAGGTTTCAGTGCTTGACTCTGTAGTACAAGGTGGTGATGCAGTTTGGGAAGGACTCCGTGTCTACAGGGGGAAGATTTTTAAGCTTAATGATCATCTAGATAGGTCTGTTTTCTAAAGTTGCATAAAACAAAGCATTCTGCTGGTTGTTCCAATGCATTTTAGATATCAGTCTCTAGCATGTACTTTTCACAGTTTTTTCATCTGCTAATTTTTTGTATGATGCCTTTAAATAATTGACCTTTAACTGAAACTTCCTTTTCTAACCAGATTATTTGACTCCGCAAAAGCTTTGGCTTTCAGTAATGTTCCCAGTAGTGAAGAGGTAAGCTGAAATTGGCTGTGTTTCTTTAGAATTTACATTATTCTCGTATGGTTCTATCATCTAAGGAGTTCAAATAGTCCAATGCAAGGAGCGCATTTTTTTGAATGACCTTCGGACAAAGTTGTATTTGGTACTATGTAAATGTATTGTTGTAGTTTAACAACTAGGTTATGTAGAGACATTTTATTCCAGCAGCTTGCTTACCTTTATTTATCTAATGAAACTACAGGTTAAGAATGCTATTTTTAAGACTCTTATCTCGAATGGGATGTTTGACAATGCACACATCAGACTCACCCTGACACGTGGAAAAAAGGTTCTACTTTCTATGCTCACCCATTCCAACATTGCTTATTGAGTTTTGAAAAGCCCATCTTCACATTTTGACGCTGCTGAATATTTAATGTATTTGCCAACCTTCCTGTTTTGTTTCTTTCTTTGTGATCTTTCAACAACTAATTTGTATTCTGGCGTATGTCTTCTGCATCAGGTTACATCTGGAATGAGCCCGGAATTCAATCTGTACGGTTGCACACTGATTGGTAACTAAACGCTTAATATCCAAATTTGGACTCTTGTTGGTTAAGCTCTGAAATCACTGGTCATCATTATTCTTTACCTCTTATTGAAGATCATTGAATCCAGAATCTCCCCAAAATATAAATAGATTAGACCATGCAGTGGTAGGCGTGGTTGATCTGAGATCCAATCCCAATTTGGCAGACTCTGTGCTCACGCGATCATGAAGAAATAGGATCTAGTTACCTTCTTTCTTAGATGTCAAACGTGAACAAAGCACTTATTCTTCTTAGCTTTATTGAATATAACTTTTACGACATACATAGGGCTGAGAGAGTTTCTCTCGTACCATCTTTAGAAGTTTTATGATTAAGTACGCCCAGAAAAGACAAAGAAAGGAAACCAGAAAATAGTAATGAAAAATATAACTTTTTATGAAATCTGTAGCAGCTCTAAGTAATTGGAAGAATAGCCATTGAAGGAAATATATTTTAGGAATATACTTCTCAAAATATATCACGATATTCATCTCTCCACCTCAAGCCGGTGAGTGTATATCTTATATTTCCAACTTAATTGTTTGACCCTGAAATCGTGCAACAAGTAGTTTCTTAGAAAATATACTAGTTGTTCTCATGATGGCACAAATGAAATGCTAACTAACCCGCTTTCAAGCTTCGTTTTATTTAGTATTGGTCAATCTTTATATATATGCTTAGTTTTGAACATAGGTTTGACTGGATTATCACAATTTTAGTTGCAGATTTGTTATCGCAAGACAGCTTCATAGGCACACTTCTTGCAGTTCTCAAGTCATCTAGGATTATGTTTAGTGACAATAACTCACATATTTCATGAGCCATGGGCTTGAATTCAGTTTCAGTATTTGATCTGGGAACTATAGATTGTTTCTTGTTCTTCCATGTCACAAGAGTTATAAGATTACTTCCATGGAGCATGGAACATCATTTAGTGAAACCTTCTATCACCCAGTTATTGTGCATAGTTTGCACTCGTAGAAATCTTTGAGGTTAGCTTTCCATCTTTTGAGAATAACAGTCTTCTCCTAGGTGTACCTTTTGAGGTACTGAATTATTTTATAATTGCTTGCAAAAATGCTCTTCGTTGGGATTCCACACCATTTGACCTACTACACCGACAACATAGGCTGTATCTAGCATCATGTATGATAGGTAAATCAATTTTCCAACATGTTTTTTATAGCTTCCTTCGTGTACATCATTCCTAGTTTCTTCTTTGACCAACCTATGATTTTGTCCAATAGGAGTATTGATTTATTTTCTCCCTGGGTTTCCAGTGTCCTTAGGTAAATCTAAAACATGTTTTCTTTGAGCAATGAAAATTCCTTGTTTGAAGTAGGCAACTCTAATCCGTTGAAATACTTTCATTTGGAGTAGGCAACTCTTTTTTTTTTTTCGAATTCATGCTCTGATTACTCTCTTAAATTATTTCTCTTGTTTTCGTCTTATTTACTAAAATTATGTCATCAAGACAAGTAAGTAGAATTGATATATTATACCTTCTTAAGCTCTTTGATAAATAGTGTATGATCCCCTTTACATTGTCTGGTGCAATATAACTTTATAAATCTTCCTTACCATGCTTGAATGGATTGCTTTAACTCATTACATGAATTTTTTAATGGGTGCACTTCATTTGATCTAATGTTTCCATCAGAACTTAGTGGAATCTCCATGAAGATTTCTTCTTCCAAATCCGTATGAAGGGAAGCATTCTTCACATCAAATTGTTGTGAATTCCAGTCAGACTACGTTGTTACTTGCCTTGTCTTGTATCTTTCTAAACATTAACTTTATATTTTAGAGTGTAAATCCATCTGTATTGCACAATTTGTCTTTAGGTCGAGGAACAATCTCCCAAGTCTGACTTTTTTCTAGTGCATTCATCTTGTTTTTCATGGCTTGTGTCGATTCCTTATTCCTTAAACTGTTTCTTATATATCAATCGACTCTTAGTACAAAGGCTTTATGTTTAAAACATGGTCGGTCAAATGAGACAAAATTAGTTAAAAGAGTTGAGTGCCTTCTCTGGTTTCTTTTCTCAAAGCAATTGGAAGGTCAAGATCACATTAAATGTTGATGGAGGAAGTGTGGTGTCATTACATGGATTTGGTTTAGATTCATGAATGTCTTTGGTCTTGGTTGAGCTGTACATGTCTTGAATAAACCTTCAATTTCTTTGCGGGTTGCTTGGTTTGTGACTAATGGTATTCCTGAGTAATTTTTGGAGACTCAATTCTATTTGGGCTATTTTAATTGGTAATTCAGATGACCCAGAATCTAAGACCTCTTAGATATTATTAGATTCGAGTGTCTTCTTCAATGTTGATGGACATGAGTGTGAATATCGACTTGGGGCTAAATGTAGATCGACATCCCTATATTTGATGTTGTGGAACCTCCTCAGGAAACAATAAATCTATGCTTTGATTTGTAGAAGTTACGATAGCCTTTTTGCTACTTAAAATAATTGCTGCGGATACTCTTTACCGGCGTTCAGGTCGCCACTGTATCTCTGATGCTATGAAGAAAGAGCTTATTATTTTTTTCCACTAAACCCAAAACCTCTGCTGATGTCCCTTTAAAAGGATTCCAAGAAGATCTATTGCTTGACCTCAGAAGAAAGTCCTTGTCACACTCTAAGAGCTATGTAATGCATTTGAGTCTAAAATTCTACCATCTTCTCCTTCCCTGATCCCCGCCTAATTTCCCAAGTCCTTTAGCCCTTTGCTGGCCTGGAATCTTTGGGCTCATTGGAGCTCCTGCATCACTTTCTAGAAGTCCCTTGTCTGGGTGAATGACGCAATGATCGAAGAAAGCTACTCCTCACACATATCTTATTAATCGGGTGATCCCTGCGTAACAGAGATCAATAAATTCTCATCCATATATGTCATTTCATTTTTGTCAGTGCTTGGAGAGAAGATCTGAACTAAAGTTTCTATATTATGCACAGGAGAGAATAAGTTTCCACCAATTTCTTACCTACTTTTCGCAAATTCTATGAATCATCGGGTAGTTTTCTTAATTCCTTAGTTGCAAAAGAGTACATATTATCCAGCACGAAAACAAGAGCCTCTGCTTCCTTTTTAAAAATAAATTCATAACCTGACTCAGACCCTTGAAAACAACATGTCTCTTAGCAATTATAAAGAAATTTCGATCAAGATATTCGTCTGTTTATTGTCATATGCGATTTTTTAGCAAATAAATAGTCCTGTGGTTAGCTTGCTCACCATTCCCTCTCCATCTCTTCCTATATATGCAATATTTCTACGCTTCATGCTTCCAGATTCTCCGTATTTTCTTTACAATTCGGATCATCCAATCATGGTGTGTCGTCTGTTTCAGAAACTTCCTGGCCGCCAATTCTGTACCCATGCTCAGCGATCTTTATTCAATACCTTCCTGACAATCAATTAACCTGTCTCTGAAAATTATTGTTTTTTTCTGCGTAGGAGTGGTTTGGAAGTTTCTGGAATTGTATGGCTATCTCTCTTATTTATCACTAAGGACCCTTTGTAATCTTAATCTATCCAAAGCTTCCATACCTCGGCTCCCTGAACTTTCTCTCTTCTGAATTTTACGTGTGTTCCTACTCTCTTTGTTAACAGGATCATAGACAAGCCTTATGTCGTGCGTATTGAGATTTGGGGAGAAAAATATTTCATTGAGCTTTCCTGTCAGTCTGTCCCACATCTTTCCCTTCAGCGCTGGTTGGTCTGTGGTGTGAATGTGTATTGTAGTGTCCATGTTGTATTGTGGTGGTAACTTTTACCATCCTGCTGAAAGAAAAGAAATGATTGGAAAACTAGCTAGGTGAAGTTCAAGGAAGAAGTTCAGCTTATGACTGACTCTCAGGTCTTCTTTCATAACCTTCCTATTATTCTCTGGGAGTTCTTTCACCTTCACTTGAACTTCTGGTCGGGAGTGTTCTTCACTAAAGTAAAGTGATTGGTGGATCTGTTCTTCCCCTGATGCCACCATGATGGAATAGACTTTTCCATTATCCTCTATCAGCTCCACATTCCTTACTTTTTGCACATGCTGTGTCAACCGTATCATGGAACAAAAATCCTGGGTAGTCGTACACTCTTGTTCTGGGTGGAAATCTTCATACTCAGGAATCTTTTACTCATTTGGCACAGTGAAAAATGCTGATGCGCTCCTTATTTTGTTCATAACATTACATGAATCTCGTTTTACAGAGACGGTTCGAAAATTAGCCTTCCGTTTAGATACATAAAGTATAGATTTCTAATGTGATGAATTTTCCTTGGTTTTCACAGTGCTTGCTGAGTGGAAACCACCAGTCTATGATAATAATTCTGGAATAAAGTTAGTGACTGCGACCACACGTCGGAACTCACCAAATGTAAGTTTTATCGCTTCTATTTTATTAATCATCATTTTATATTTTTCTGTCCATCTTGAATCTTATTTTACCATAATGCATGGAAAGGCATATTGCACTCTTAGGATTTGCAATTTCTACTTATTGAATAGCTGTGGTATAGTTTTAAGTGGTCTCAATCCGGAAATATAACTCCCTGGGGAACATTCAGGAAAGAAGTTTTATTAATCCAGGAGAACACTAGAAGGGTCCTGAAACGTTCGTTGGAAATGCCTGTGTATGTTCTAAGTGAAATGATGATTTAGGTGTCTGGGCGTAATTATATGAATCCATGAGATTTCTGATTGTATTCCAACCTTTTAGTGCTTCAGGTTTTGTTCACAACACAAAAAATTGATGAAACATACGAAAACTAAAAAGTATCAATTTGATGAAAGCTATATGTAGTGTATAAAAGCTTTTATAGCATCAAACTAGTTCAAAATTAGGCTTTAAGCATGAGGGATTATTACTCTAACAATTATGGAAATAGAAATTTTCTTTTTCGTTTTTCAATGATTTTGTCAAGCATCACATCTCTAGCTTCTCATTTTGGATTCTACTTTCCCTTGTCCAATTCTAACTAAGGTCAGAGAGGAATGGGAATCATTAGTCTGTTTTGAGTTTAGTATGTACGTAATGATTGGCATTAATGGCTATTATATAAAGGGGAAATGCCAAATGAAGTCTTGTGGATTTTGGCAGCCCATCAATTTATGATTACTTCACTTAAACTTAATTTATGATTTTTTCATTCCTTTTTGTAGAATTTGGATTCAAAGATTCATCATAACAATCTTATCAACAATATATTGGCCAAGGTTTGTCTTCTCTCCGTATTTTTGACTTGATGTGTAAATTCATCGTGTTTTATTATTTTCACTGAATTCAATAAGGGGGACATATCACCACTAATTAGCTGTGGACGTCACAGATAGAAGGAAATCTTGCCAAGGCAAATGATGCAATCATGCTGGACTACGATGGCTTTGTATCAGAAACAAATGCAACCAACCTCGTGAGCCTTATTCTGCTATTACGACTCAACTCCAATGTTGTTCTTTTAGAGATGATTGACAATTGTTTAGAATTGGAATGCAGTTCTTGGTTAAGAAAGGCCTTGTGTCGACTCCTCATGCTGATTATTGCCTGCCTGGGATTACCAGAGCAACAGTAAGCTTTTGAAGACCCATCAATTGTGATGAAAATTTAGATGAGCATACCAACTGCGTTCTCAACGTTTTTTAGGTTTACGATTGCTTATTATGTTATTTATTTAGAAACATTGCAGAATAGTTCTTTCACTGCGGAGAAATTAGATTTTTTTTCCAATTAGTGGCTCTTTCGATTAGTCTGCATTTGATAGTAGAAGCTTTCCCCTTTTCAAACCTCCTGTATTTCTTAGTTGGTGTAGAAGGAATCTTTGGTAGGCATGATGATTTCATCTTCGACCGGCTTCTATAATCTGCTCTATTTTCTAGACACTGAGTAGGCTTAGGGGTTTAAGATGAGTAATTTATTGGGCTAACTTAATACCAAATCGGTGCAACTCATGCCACTTTGCAGTAGTGGTGATACGATCCCCCAGTTCAATGAAAAGAATACAGAGAAAAATGGGTATCTGGCATGAACACATTAATTAAAAATGAGCCTCTCTTCTGAAGATTAAACGTTTAATTCATAGTTACTTGCCCCCAATACCTTCTCCCAGACCCCATGTGATAGATTGTGCTTCAGCTGCAGATTCTGTTCAATGAAAGACGGAAAAAATAGAAAGTGCAGCCAATGTCAAGGCATTTTGTGTGTAGCAATATTAGTGACGAGAAGGTGCAGCTTTTTCCCCATTTCTTTCTATTCTGCCTTTTCTTTTCATTTCTTCCACCACCACAAGCTGCCAACAAGCGCCTCGTTCATCTTTAATGGACTCGTTGCTTGATTAAAATACTGGGAAAAGAGAGTCTCGCCTCTATTATTTTTCACTCTTGCAAGTCTGGTAACCTGTCCCCAGCCAACTTAGCTTTTGAGGCTTCTGGGTCAGACTGATGTTTGAGTTGGCCAACTCTGCTCCCGAAGTGTCCAGTTTTGCTCTTTATTCCTCATCTCTGAGAAGCCATAACCTGTAGGAAGAAATGTCTCAGGGCTAATGAAAGACAGTAGCAATGCAAAATGTGAACGCCATTTGCTTTTCTTGGAGAGTACTGCTTTTTAATGAATAAAAGTTTGCTACTAGTAGGATTTTCTCTAAGAAGTGAATTGGCTATGCAAATTTGGAGCTCACAGGACAAGATGCTCTACTGTTTGATGGTGTTACTGGTTGGTCGTGTATTAATTACTTTTCTTTTTCATGCAGGTTATGGAGCTTGTCATTAAAGAAAACTTAGTTTTGCATGAGCGGCGTATCAGTCTGTCCGAATTTCACACTGCAGATGAGGTTAGATTGATTTCAAATCAACCACTCATGGAGATTTGATAGGTTTTTCTGAAGAAAAGTCCTTACTGTTCTATTTAAATCATCGTAAAATTTAACTTCCACTTCCACCTTCGGAAAAGCTCATCTTTTCTCCTTTTGCCTTGTGCAGTTCATTCTAATATTGAGGAATGGTATGACCTGATTAGTGTAGGATTACTGTATCTTTTACCGTTTATTCCTTTATATTAGGCCACCTAGCATGTCGTTGATAGGTGGGTGCTATTGAGTTAATGGACCAAAATTTCAGTAAGCCATGTGATATGTATGGAAGCCTTAGCATTTGTGTTCTCAAGGTTCATATTTCACAGAATCTCCCTCACTACATCTCTAGAGATTGAACCTGGTAGATGCCCTGTTTCTCTTGACGGTGGAATATATTTCCTAAGTTTCACATTGAGGTCAGTGGTACCCATCCCATGCAATCAGATAGGGGGCTCACTTGTATTGGATTCATATTTCTCCTTCAAACTTAATATACCCACTTCACTGTCTGGAGGCTACTCTGAATGATAAACATTCTACGTGTTGTCTTGCCATATACCATACAAGACTCTGACTTGTGGCATCAAAATTCAGGCAAAGCACTATCATAATCATCTTAAGACACATACGTATTCATTGTTGTTATGATTTTATCACATTAGAAAGAATACAGACGTAGGTTTACTCTACCCATTATCAATTAGTTGACTTTCATCACCTTATATTTTAGTCCATTTGCTGGAGCATCGTCTTTATTTCTTGTCTGAAAACCCTAATATATCTTTATTAAGATAGTCTGTATATGTAGACTATCCTATTATATTTATTCTAGAAAAAATAAAGCATCCTTTGTAGTTTTGAGCTGGAGGCCCCAATAGTTTAACAATGGCCTGTGGCAGATATTCTCTTTCCGGTGGTTGTACTGAAGGGCGACATGGTAACCACTATTGAAGCGATTGAACTGTTTCACTGCCATCTTTCTTCCTCACATGAACAAAAACTCTACAAGTTTGTGAAGATTTATGTATTGACATGACCTTCTGAATGTATGTCGAGTTTCTTGTTGGAGACGAACTTCCCTTTGTACTTCCTTTTTTCTTTCTTTTTCTGAGAAATGTGGGATGCACCACCGATTTTTATTCTCTCGAAAAGATATACACTAAAGGAAAATGAAAAAAAGAGGTGACGTACTTGCGTTCAAAAGTGTTATGGGCGAGATAAACTGGCGTGGATAAGATGCATGGTGGTGAAAAGGTACGGTGAACTTTGTGAATGTACCCTCCTGTTTTTGCTCTTCTCAAACCAATTCAAGAAGAAAAATTCCTGCATGTATAGAAAACTAGTTATGGAAAAGACGGCAAAAAATTATAAAAATAATACGATTTAATGGCATTGGTCATTTTCTTCTTAAGTCCATCAAGGAGTTTTTTCTTCAAAGGTTTCTTCAACCCTGACTGTCTTCCTGGATGCTGCTGCATTCATTTTCTTTTAATTTCTCTATCATATGAATCCATCTCCTGCGGGAATAATTTGTCTTCTCCTTTTCATGATACAAACCATGGCAGACGTTAGGTACTGTAGACACCTTGAGCATTGATGCCCGTCTCTTTTGGCTTGCAGGTATGGACAACTGGGACAATGGGAGAGCTTACACCGGTATGGTGTTTCTTGTTAAATCTGAAAAAATCTTTTAGTTTGCCGTGTGATGATTCTACAATCCATTCTTTTTTCCTTTTGACGATTCTTTTATTATGAATGTTTACTTTCTCGGGGGAAAAACACTTTTACTTCAATAGGGGTTAAATTAGACAGAAAAATCATTAGTTGGGCGTCTTTGATGCATGGGCGACAAGTCACTTGTTCTACAATTATTTTGCCCAGTTGAAACAAAATGAATGAAGTCAAAAGTGAAGGTCATTGTTTCATACTCTGCAATTATGAGGGCTGGTTGCTCTTGTTTCATGGTTCAAATAATTGCAGATTTATGCCGATTGGATCTCATACGGAATGTATGTAGTTGATACTTATTAAGTTTTATGTACATTATTTTTCCCTTTTCAATGATTCATTCGATTCACCATTTAGCTCTGAATATCCTCCAATCGCCTTCAAGGCATCTAACCCAGCAATCTATTTCATCCTCAGAAAGTTGATTTTCTTTTTCAAAGAAACATAAAAAATCTGCCATCATTATTATATTGAGAAGTTTCAAGTCTTAGTCAATTCTTTGAACCTGCACGTTTTCCTTCCTGAGAGATCATAACTTAGTGGAGGATTGACCTTCAACAGGTTGTCATGATCGATGGCCGAATAATTGGTGATGGTCATGTGGGACCCATCACTAGGAGGCTGCAAGAAGCTTACAAGCTCCTAACATCAGGCTCAGGTGTGAAGATACCAATGAGCCCAGAGATGTAGGTCAACTTTCATAGCTGACCTCTTTCAATCCACTGGGCGTGTTCCCCGATTCTTTGCCCTTTTTGTGCACAACTTTCACCCAATTTGATTAGTAATTAATGACATTTGTCAGCTGTGTAGTGTGTGGGAATGGGCTTGTGGGATCTGACGACTATGTACCATTAACCTCCATTCATATCTAAAATATCACTTATGGCAAAGAGTGACTCAATTAGCATGGCATTACCTGAGAGAGTATTTGAATGTGACGCACTACACCCACCATCCCTAGGAGTGTGATTGTTTTAATGCTGCAGAAAAGAAAAAGAAAAGAAAAGAAAAGAAATTTGAATGCTATTGATTTATTGTCACTCAAGTGCTTCCCCATCCAGAGTCGCGGCTGTTTAAAGCTGAGTTGAATCGTGTGAATCACTGTGGTCAGGTGCAGAAAGCCATTATTTCAGTTTTTTTCTAGAGCAATGCCTCTTTATCTTCTTCATCACCATTTTTTTTACCTAATTCTTAATGTTATCTCTTGGTCCAGTTCTAATTCCTCATCTACGTTCTTTTTGCTCACCATATTCTTCTCATCTCGTCCATCATTTCCAGCATTCTTCTCATTTGATATCTCATCGTCATATGTTCTTTCAACAACTAGAATCTATCACAGTTTTTTGCGGGAAAAATACTAAAAAGAGGGGAAAAAAAGGGTGTAAAGAAAAAATGTCTTACGAGATGCAAAATAAGCATAAAAGGGGAATCAACAAAAATATCATTGTTTAATCTTCGGCAAAACTTAGGGCAGAATTATTCATTAATCTTGACTTTCTCGGATCACTGATGAGCTTGTCTTATGTTGATGATCCTTTGTGGAATAGAAATATTCCATCACTCCACCCTCCACAGATCTCACTACATTAATTGACCAAACCCCCTTTCCAGTACTCATCCTGAAGTTGACTTCCGAGCTTAAGATGTAACTCAAATCAAAATAAAAAACTTTTATTCTTTAGGAAGACTGTCCAGAGAAAACATGCACAAAAGCTTCCAAATTCGATCAATATGATTCCATCACAAGCAAGAGATTTTGAGAATCTAGGATAGGGGAGAGCATGCTTAAAGACTCTGTTTTCCTTTTTTTCTGGGCGCCCCTGTGTGTGTTGGGGGGACAATGCCTAAAGAGTCCATACCTCTTCCAGCCTTGATTTGAAGTAAAAAAAAAGCAAGCATGTACCTGTTATGGGCTGACTCATCAATATGAAAAAGTATGGTGCTCAATGATTGTAGATCAAATTTATTTCAAAAACCATAGCACCCTGAAAAATTTTGGGCATTTTATATAAAAAAAAAAAGATCACAAGGGGAGGGCCTATAAATAATCCTAAGCACCCTGGACATAAATCACTAGAAATTGACGAGGGTTGAAATGAAGCACCACTTTCTTCTGGTAAGCTTGCTGTATTTTTTTACTTGTAGCCTTCCTGGGCAACGACCTGTACGCAGTGACCACTGGCGGTAAGTTTCTGATAGACCAGGTGAGGCCCAAACCGTGGAGATGAGTCAGCAGCATCATTCTCCTGTCTCCAGAGGGTGATCCTCCTAGGTAACAGCAGATAAAGAACTATGAGGCATACATGGAAGGAATGAGATAGGAGATGGAGCTGTAGTGTGTAAAAAAGTCCTATGCTCTTCACTGGATTATTTTCTTTCATTAGGATCCCCAACTGTACGTCAACAGATAATCGACATCAAAGTGTATGCATGAAACAACAAGATTATTTCCAGTATTTCTATCGAGATGAACAAAGAATGAACATATCATTTTATTGTTCACAACAGATTAAAAACCAAGGGATTACCAGGCAGATTGTTGTTCTTGAACCAATGATCAATGATGTTTTTGAGTTAGGTCCCAATCCGGAGAGGGCGTTCACACCTTAAGTGGCAGCAAGAGCTAAAATGGAAGAAAAAACTATCAGAATTAGCATCTCATCAGTTCACAAGGAAACCCACTTTACATACAGTTTCCAAAACAATTTAGAAAACTAATTGTCTACGACGTAGAAAGAGGATGGATCTTACACAGGATCACACCAGAAATGATTCAGACAGCACAGTGATTGCTATGAGACCCCCAAGGAAAAGCAATGAAAAAATATCCACCATCCCAAGAGAAGGGGAGGGATGTAAATATATCTTATGTGAACTGCAGTCACCACGGAAACCTCGGACAATCATTGCCTGTCACGTCATAATGGCAGTAATTAGTGCAAAGTTTAGAAGGACTACCAAAACAAGCAGGCAATTTAAGAGTAAGATGTTTCTAGAAAAATGCCATTTAATTCGGTTGAGAAAGCATGGACAGATCGTACGTCAAAAATGCAGTCACCGTAAAAACTGTATCAGAATATTTACCACAGGCGAGAAACATAATTTCTCAGAATAAGCTACATGGTGTGCAACATTGTGGGCATTTGTAAAATGCCAAACTGAGCAATGTTCGCCAACAGAGAACCTCTATGCCCAGTGAGAGAACCTTGGCCTATCAACCCACTAATCTTTAGTCCAATTCCAAAGCAGTTTTTCCTCCCTGCGCGAATTCTTATTCTACACAAAGAAAAAGGGAGGCCTAGTATTTAATAAGGAGCTCCCTGACTTACAACCCAGCACAGAAGAATGTTTAAGCATTCTATATTGTTGAAATCCTATCTGATTGAGCATGTAATGCCGAAATTCAATATCACTAGGATTCCAAGGCATGCGTATCCACTTTAAATTTTAATTTTCTGTTATATTTTCAAACAATATGATGTCATCTCCAAATTGAAGCTGTGTGCGGGTTACGTTTCTCCAGCCTACTTGCATTCCTTCCATGCCGTCCACACCAACAGTAGTTTTCCACATTGAACTCAGATTTTATCCACATAAAGCATACGAGTAGATAATAGGTCACCAAGCCATGATATTAAATTAGATAATCTTCTATTTTGCCTGAAACTAAGCACACCAAGGAAAGGTAGTCGAGATTTATCCATAAGGTGATGATGAAGAACAAAACGGATCATCCACTGGACAGAGTGACGAGGTATTTTGCTGAATAATACCTCGTATTATTTCATACAGCTAAGGCCACCAGTATTTCATATTGCTTCTTCATCTTAAAATTGATTTATCAAATTTATCAAGTATTGACCTGCACAGTCTTCAACATCACAGAAGGTAGCTAGAATATGGATATTACCGAACAGTCTGGAAATATGTGTCATCGAAATAAGATAACTTATAGAAATTCATATTAAATTATTTCCATAATCTAATCTGCAAGGCTAATAGGAAACAAGAAAACGGAAAAGTGAACTAAGTATGTAACCTGGGATATTTGTTCCGCGTGGTTGAAAATGTTTCTGAAAATCCTTTGTATGTACGTAAAGAAAACTGCAAAAAAGATTAGCAATTAATAAAAAAGTATACTGCTGCAAAATAATATAAAACAGGTAAAGTGGAGAGTCTGTAAGAGTCATTAATCAATTGATGATTTACTGAGAACACGTAAATCAGATTAAACTTAAACTGCTGAAGTAGCGTCAGTCATGGACAATATCTGATGGTTTTTATCATGCAAAATTACAATTTTTCACGTTGATGTTATAAAGACCGACCCATCAAACGCTTGAAAATCCCAAAAAGACTACAAAGAATTCAAAGAACTGGAAATCAGTTGGTATGGCAGGCATAGCAATGACCGTAAAATAAAAGTATAGAGTTCTAGAGTGAATCTAGTCTTCGCATAGCCAATATCTCAGGTAAAAAATTTCAGGATAACCTAAAAGAAGAAACCGAAACGGGTTTGCCATACTCCTGCCATGACAAGTATCAATGCCACAGAAGAAAGTTTCAGCAAACGCCATCCATGAATTTTTTATAACTTCGCAATTACAAGTGATGCTTCGACAATGTCAGCTGGGGATACCTTCATACCTGCCTTCTGACAAGTTACATTCACATGTACAGCTCCAGAAGAAATGGATAAAGTTTGGAAAAGTTTGGTTGTTAGTGACATAGTGTGTACCCAATCGTAGAATTATGATAGTGCCCTTCAGACCCAAGTAATATACTCAGATCATTTGACTCCCTGACAGCACAAACATTAGAAGCATGCGGAGGGAAATGGATACTTTCCAAATTCATCTTATCTTGTCAAGATAGAGCACATAATAAGGTAGGAGAGAACTATATCGATCTCTATACTAATTTACCTATCCTTTGGAAACCCAGAACTATATCCAACAGCATAGAAACCACCATAAGAAAGGATCCAGGAACAAAAGTTCTCACGCACTAAATAGTATAGAAAATATTGTGAGTAGCTGCAATGGAAGCCTGGGAAAGAGAAACCTTCAAAAAGCTAGAAGCATTGGGCACAGCCGGGGAGACTAGAAGTTTGTTCTTGATATCTCTGAGGTGGATGGAGGTGACTACGAGGAGAGTGGGAGTGGACACCATATGAAGGATAAAAAGGATCCCAGTGACGTCATCAGGAGCTCCCTGATACAAAGAAAACAGGATTCGGTTGCGATTTTATAACTGGATAAATACTTGGACAAGGCAGGACTAAGGTGTTTCAGATTTTTTTAGTACTCATTCACAAGACAACTGTTGGAACATAGTGAGATGCCAAGACTGAAGAAAAAGACATGAGAAGTGGGAATGCACAGACACTAGGCACGCTACCTTTCATAAGACAATGGAAAGCAATCCCAAACTTCGCACCAGATGGAGGGGAGATGGAGACAAGTAGAATGATGCATAAGTATCTTCATTACGAATAGAAAAGGGAACGTGGATGGGATTCGACAGATCATGGCAACAAAATAGGAAGAAGAAACCTAGGCTATTTGGCTCCTCACTGTGGTGGATTACATGCTCTTATGCACGCTGAAAAAAGGTAGCTCCAGCAGATATGATGGAAAGTTGAAGTCACAAAATTTTCTTATAAGGCACCTTCAACTGATGTAGGCAAGCTCAAGTCCTAGTTTGCATGGTCTACCTCTGATGGAGGACTCCAAATTGTTCAAGTTTGGGCAAGTTTCTTACGTCTATCGAATGAGAGGATCACTACACCAAGAAAGCAGATTGCTACAATAAGTTGGCCAGATCACAAGCCTATCTAGTTAGTGACTAACAATAATGGCACCACACAGTCACTGGAAAATCAAGAAAGGAGAAGGCACAAGCATGCAAAAGGCGTCCACGACATCCAAAAGCTTGTAACTGATAAGGTGGAGATAGTGTTAAACAGTCCAATCTCCCAAACAATATCTGATTCTTCTGTTCTCTATACACAGTCTTCTCACCCATACTCCGACCTCATCAAATATGCAGAAACCCTAGCACCTGAATAAATTATCTTTACAAAATCATGTTGATTTCTCTCTATCCAAATCATCTAGGTACTACATGAAGATGATACATAAAATGTTGTGATTCTCTTTTTGAGTCCAGTTTCAGTTCTATCTTAGCTCAAGCTCATCAATTTGACTTGGGCATCGCCACTGTACACCTACTAGAAGGCATGGGGCGCCAGATCACTTGGGAGAAAAAATGACCAACAATTTCCCTTCCTCTACACGAAGACTGCATGCATATTAAAAAATTATCCATAAAGCGCACAAAAGGTTCTCATGTAGGAAGTTTCGAATCGAAATTCCATGCACCAATATCTTCACGTGTGAAAGAGAAGAAACTTTGACATCCAGTGCGCTACATGGGACTTAAGAGCAGCATCAGCTCTCATGTAATAACTTGACCGTACTAACAACAAATTTTCACCTCTACAGTATCTAATGTCTGCCCGTGATCTCATAATGGACATACATGAATATACCCAGAAGGCCTTCTAATTGTTAAATCACCTCATCTCCGAGTTTCTCCTAAATTTAGGCCACCGTCTTCCTTTTCCTGTCAAAAAAAAAAAAATACCGACATTGAAGTATAAGGTCTTGAAATAAGATGTGCTTACAAAGTTCGTCATTAAAAGAAAATTTCTAACACCCACTTTTCCTTCCAAAATAATGCATTGCACCCATTCCCAAGAAAAATCTCGATGTCCATCACCACCACATCTTTGGCTAGAAACATATTCCCAAACACTAGATACATCCGATTAAATCTAGCATCATCCTTTTGCATCCAATAAAATCAACAAAAATGATCACGCACGTGATAGGCTCAGCTATTATGAATTTGAACCTGTGACAAGCGTATGGCCAAAATACTCTTAAATGAACCCACAACTTCCGCCATTGGAAAAATTTTACTTAGTATTTCGATAACAAAGACAAAGTAGATCTCCCGGGCTAAGACTTCTCACACTATGACCGTATGTTAAAGGCTCCTCAATCACCGAAACATCAAAATCAGCCAAGGTGTTACACGCCTGAATCCATCATATCCCTCATATCCATCCTATTCATTTTTCATCAAAGCTCATACTCAGCACTTGAAATGACAGTTCGACCTCAATCTGGCATAGGCCTTTGCCAGAATAACCAGAAAACATTCCTGAATTTGACATCCCTTGACAAATGCATTTTGATTCTGACTAACCAGTCGATAGAGTATTCGCCCGTCTTCTGGTTAATAACACAAGAAGTGTTGATCGGGGGTGGATGAATACCAGAAGCTAGTTAGAAGGGTTAGGAAAGAAATCACAAAGAAAAGATAACCCCCGAGCTAGAAGACGACCCCAGAGGATTAAACTAGGGATACTTGATTAAGAAGACAGGCAGCCCCGAAAGTCATCAAGGACTAGAGAAGATATTACACGGAAATGCTATCAATAACCAAGATCGACAGATAAATATGTAAAAGGAGAAATAAAGGGGTTATTTGTGAAGAGATGGAGCGAACTAAACTTTACACAGATGGTCACCAGTGGAGAAGTTCCTTTCACCAAGTTTGTTGGTAGCATGGTGGGAAAAAACAGAAGGAAATATTGGTCATCTCTAGACACATCCAAGATATTAGCACAAGAGCTACCAGGACTTTGCAGCGTTGAGCAGCTGGGAGAATTTCAATCATCAACCACGAAACAGAGGCCCAACTGGAGCCTAAACTTCTTTTTTAAAAATTTATGGAGCCTTTCAACCTTAGCATTAGAACAGACCGGTTGTTGGCCTTCCATTTACGAAGTACGGCCTAGCGACCTTCTTAGAAATGGAGAAAAAACCTCGTAACGAAGGATAGAGGGGAGAATGGCGGAAACCGCTTCAAGATTTATTTTACTCTATCCCCTAAAATACCCTCAACTAATTACACTATTTCCCTACGACCTAGAACCTCCAACAGACCTTATATAAAAGCCAAAAGGAGGCCAAAGTCATGGACTAATTGCCTTCGTGCCAAATGAGACTACACAAATAGCAAGGCTGTATCCATCATCAATGACTTTACTGTTCTACAGTGCTACACAAAATCTCGTTCAAGATTAACTTCAGCATTGAATATTTACAACGTACAAAACAAATCAAATGAAATTTATAAACTTTCATAACTGAGAATCATAATAAAGAAAATGTAGAGCTGTTAGTCGGGAATAGATAACTTATTGATTAATCAAATGTGAAATTAATACCATATTTACATGAGTTGAAATAGACACTAAAAAAGTCATCTTTTTGTAGTAAGCAATGATATAATGCTTAGTATAAATTTGAGACGCAAAAAAATATAATATCATTTTAGATATCTCGCTCCCCCTGTAGCTCCATTCTGGCTGAAAAATCAAAGAGGAACTTAGACAGATGACACCAGCATTTCAAGTACACCATGTAAAGTTTTCTTTTATCACTTAGTCCACTTTAATCCTTGACTGATTGTCATTTCACTACGAGTGCAACAAGATGGATAAGGTTGGGAATCTAATCCTCCACTAGAAACTCTTGAGAAGGCCCCCACCCATCCGTCAAAATTTGGTGTGAAAAGTGCAAAATCGTTGATAAATAATTTTTTAAGAACAACTTCGGATTGAAAGAAGAAACCTTAAGCAAAAAAATACTCCATTATCTCGTACAGTTTCCATGTATGCCAAACAATAATAAAAAACGTAACAGGTGCGTAAAAGAGACATCCATATACAAATGAACACTACGAGACAGAGTAAAGAACAATAAAGAACACTTACCATCTAATGTTTCCAACAGTGTCAATTTCTTCCAATTTATTCTACGTGCAACGATCCCTAATGCAACATTACGAACCTATGAAGTGGGGGGAAAATTGCAATCAGCTAGGGTGTTTCTGGGTAGAATTGGGAGTTAATTCAAGTGAAAATTTAAAAACATTTTCCAAATGACTAATCGATGATATAACCTGTGCAGAGTTAATTACTTACTTCGTCAAAGACGATATTGATGAACCTTAAGGAAAGTAGCAGAGTAAGAATTATTTCTGCAACAGGAGCTCCAACAGCAGCAAAAGGAACCAGAAACCATCGTAATCCAGATGCAAGTTGTTCAGGGGTTGTAGTCGCTAAACAAAGACTTGCACTTTGAAATATCTGACATGGAAATAAACAATTATATTCTTAGAAATTGTTGACTGAATCCTGATGATAAAATAACAAAAAGAAAACAAGAAAGTGTTGCAGGAAAAACCATGTATTTTCCTGGTCAGAAAGAATAAAGTTCATCTCATTTTTAGAAAAGAAAATGGTATCTAGTTCACATTACACACATTTCACATCAACGTTCAACTATCATGCAAAAGAACATTACCAAATAGTTTAGCAAATAGATACATCAATCATATGTAGAAGAAGACTACTAAATTAAACAATCAAGTAAATCAAACATCAGTGAAGCACACCAGTAAATCAAACATCTCTCAAAAATTTATAGTACCAGTTGTTAACAGGAAAGTGAGCTACTCCAGAAACTTTTTGGACAAGGTAAATGCTAATTAAAAAAAAAACAAAATTCCTCAGCAATACAAACCGTGAAAGATAAGCACGCAGAAGTGCTAGCCACCAAAAAGCCTTTCCTTGTTAGCTGTAGAGGGCCTAGCTTCATCATCAAATAAGAATAACCATCCAAGGATGGTGGAACACTTGGCAGACCTGTTACAGATGGTGGAGGAGTTCTTGACTGAAAAACTGAAGGTGCACTGTCTGCACCTAATGCTAAAGAAATAAATATGATTCCTGAGAGAAAAGCCACTCTTCCCAATTGATCCTAAAAAATAGATAAAAAATGCTTCAAATGTTTAATACCATAGTCAAACATTATACACCTAATGCAAACTCGAAGGGAAATAAAAATAGCATTTGACAATGGAGTAAATGAGAAATTTTAAACACCTGTCACCAGGGCTACTGTCAAATTGCAGAATATGATCATGACAAAACACTCATTTAGTCAAACGAAGAAGAATGAGGAATGCAGGATGAGAGGCCAACCAATCAATCCCTATGAACTTTCAGAGACAGGGTCCTTGCTTTGGCTAGCTTATTGATTCTCTACTATTTAGGGATAGCTAACATGCCGAGACAGAACTGTTTCCATTATAAATTCTTCATTGAAATGAATAAGGATGTTAAGGAAATATTCAACCAATAAGAAATCCTTTTCCGCACCGCTTACAAAGGCCAATTCCATGTTATACTCTCCACCAAATGGTGGAGCCTCCACAACACAATATACTCAATTCCCACTCCCCATAGGCAGCAATCTTCAAATTGAAAGGAATATGTCACATCAATGGACAGTACGTCCATAAAATTGTGGCAATTTTGATGACAAGGTAACTTGAGTTATCATTAATGGAGTCGGTACCTCATTTTTGGAGTTCTGCTTAAAATCACAGCTTCCCAAATTATCTAATGCCACATTTTAGCACCATTACTAATGACATTAACTTTCATAAAATATTATTTCCCTGTGTACAAACCCATTCAGGAATCTGATAAGGCTCCACGCACATATGCTAGAAGGAAGAAGGCCCAAAGCCCAATAAGTCAATAACGGTTAGCATTATTGAGGGAAGGCACAGTTACGACAATGAGCAATATGACAAGGAGCAGCTAGGGCAAAAAGCGGTTATGGCAAGAGCAGTTATGACAGAAGACTAACTGCCTAAATAAGAGAGGGAAAGGAGAGGATATAAAGAGGGACAGATCAGGAAGGAAAGGGAGAGGAAAATCGGAGTTAGCATCTCGTCCATCTACGAGAAAGGGCTGGAGGGTTGTATGCAACCCTCCATCTATTCTGGGTTCTAGGGTTGTATGCGACCCACCATCTGTTCTGGGTTCTTTTATTGTGCTTTATCTTTGATATTTCTGCTCTAGAGATTGTTCTTTCATCTAATACAAAATATTCATAGTTCTTTGATCTGGGTTCTTATCAGAATCATACCATTGTGGGCGGTCAATACCTTAGTCTGGCTTTTAAGAATTAAATTATTCAAAGGAATTATTCACTAGTAACTAAAAGTTCTACACAATGGATCTCGAACTTTTTAATAAGTAAATGGATTCTTTAGGTCGTAAAATTCAGATAAAATAAATTTCATGTAGCTGGAAGCCAGGCCATTGCATATTGCTTGAAGAATTGATACAGTTAACCATTCTTCGTCAAGATACTAGATTCAAAATTCAAGTTCCATTAAATTTATGTTGTCACAACATAGCACCTGCAAACCTGGCCAACAGTCCAATTCAACTTGACAGGACTACAGAGAGCTCAACATTTCATGAAAGAATAGCTATATTCCAAAGAATTTTTGTGCCCCTATATACTGGCAAAGGCGGACAAGCTGCAGATGTTTAATAAAAGGATTATCTAAAGGTCAGTTAAATACTGCATTAAGCAAGCAGAGTACAAAAGACATGTTCCACATAATGGGGAGTGTTGAGGATTTCTATGCTCATTCACTTATCTCTTCACTTTCTCCCTTTCTGAATTCAAATGGGCTGTTGACCATATAAACCAGATAGTCCACCCTGAGTTCTATGAACCATATCTGTACATATATATGCATGTATATCTCCCCTAACACCGGGGCCTTTCTAGTGAAAAAGAAAAGTCATTCAAGAAAACTGATAAAAGGAAGCAAACACAGAGGATTGCCAGTGGGTCGCTTGTCATGCACAAGAGCATAACTAAAATGCTCGATGAGCAGCATATTTACTCATATTGATGAGGATAATACTGATGAGGAAATTGATTTGCAAATCACTTGCACTTGGATAATTCCACCTCCTTGTAAATGTGAGGAAGAAAAAATGAATGGGAGAAATATTGTTAAAGAGCTCAGAAGTTGTATTTAAGTTTCAGAACTTGAAGTGAGGTAACCCAATGGTGCTCACAGCATTAGAAACTTTACTGAGACAACAGTAAGGGACAGTTACACTTTTCAAGGACATCTGATGGTTTAGATATTGAATTAACTGCAAATGGTAGCAATTTTCAAGACAGAGGTCAAGTCATCGTACAGCCTTTGCATGAGCTTTTGGATGTTGAGAATAGAAATAGATTATATTGCAAATGGCGTATGTGAAAATTGTAGTTTATAAAAGAAAAACAAAGAAATACCATTTTTGAAGATCATTGAAGATAGTCAAGATAAATGAATCAAATGAATTAAGCTCTTCAAGTTTTTTGAAAGTCTGCAGTTCTAAAAGGCCGACTTGTCATGTAGTGCCCCTTCCTCTTTCAATGTTCATACGCTCTAGTATCCTTTTTTCTTCCCATGTGCATAAATTTATGAGAGGAAGATGCAGGGGAATTCACAAGTCCCACTGTTACAAGACTTCAGCATTACCTCCTCTGAGCAGAAACCTTACATCCAATGAAAGGGAGACCAGGGTTTCCCTAACCCAACCAACTACGCATACCTGCACAGGATGAATGTCACCACAGGTTTCCTAAGTCAACTTGACATTACACAGACTTCTCTTAGTCCCCTCAGTTTAATACATGTTTTTCTGATTATGCGCCCCCATTGTTCTTCCATTCGAGAAATCCCACTATTTTTTCATTGGTGATGACAAGAAAATTCATACATTTTATTTGGATGGACTTTTCTCATAACTATGATAGTTTGTCTTAAAATCCACATTATTCACCTGAAATGCCAAATTAAAATTATGAGGAATGTTGGGTAATTTAATAACCCTTCCAACGGCACAAAAACGCATCTAAGTCCATGGTAATGTTATAACATCCTTAATTGTGCGACCTTTCCAGTCCCTCCAGATATCAATTTTTCTTTTTTAATTATGGAAGCGAAATGCACTTACTTAAAAATTGAGGTATCTAGATACTGCTTTCTCATTAATTTCCTTATGTTCAATCACATTCAGATCTAGGTAAATTCTACACATAGTTATAATTTTTCTGTTGCTGCATGACCACCTCTCAGAATTAAAGAAGACAAAAGCAACCAGTTTTCACAAATGTCAATCAGACGAATCAAAACGATAATATTGACGCATATGGAAACATTGCATCCAAGGTTCTACTCAGATGTAACTAAAGTAAATGATTAGAGAGTCATCACAGAAGTTTTCATACCATCCACACACGCTCTGGAAGAACCCAAATTGACAACAGAGCGAGATACACAACAATACCATAGCGCATGAAAACTGGTGACCTTGCTGGTAAGATAACAAGAGCCAGTAGCCATACCTGAAAATAGCAAACAATTAATATAAAACAAATAGCAGGCCAAAAATTCGTTATCAATAATCTCCATTTCGTCTTTTTTAGAAAACTCATTGGCATAGGCTGGTGAAAATCACAAATCTACATCAGAAACTTTCACATTTCACGTATCAGCATCCCTTCGGAATCATCCAGCAGATTGCTACAAAGTGTTGGGAAACTGTTCCTATCCTGACAGTTCACATGATCATACGCTATCTCAGCGACCAACATGCCTAAATTTGTATATCCCTTCACTCCCACCATGAAGGCTTTACCCAGACTTGCAAGGCACCCCAATAGTAATCTAGGGCGGACATTCTCGAATACACAACCTGAACAGATATTAAAGATGCTTGACTTCACAAGAAAATAAGCCACTGCCCAGGTAATTTTTCGATGACAGTGATGAGAATTTTCGGGATATAATCAGGAAATCATAAAAAGAAGTTTAGAAAGTTTTCGTTTACAAGAAACTATCCAATTAATTAAATAATTTAGCATGACCAAAAATGGAAAATAGTGAAGCGGTACGAAACCGAACCTAAGTATATATCTAGCTTGTTTCAATGGCAAAGTATTCGAGTATCCTTTTTTGAAAATCAGAGGATAGGTGAGACAAAATAACGGCGAGGTTCCAAGAAACTCCTAGCAACAAGCGACCTGACTACAATCTATTCGCACAAGTTTGTAGATAAAAGGAAAATGTAAAGAGACAGCAGAGGTACCAATTTGATTCGGGGGTTGACGGAATGTAGAACGGTGGCCGGGGACTCGATGAACTGACAGATTGGGCTCGAGGTGGCGCCGGAGATGATCCTCAAGATCTTCTCAGGGGAGACCACCTTTTGCTGAACCTGTCTCCACCAGGACGATGACAACGGCGAAGACGAGTCGGATGATCTGGCCGAGCAGAAAACCGGAAGCAAGCCCCTCCCCCCCATCCTCAACGGTCCGAGAGTCTCCTGCTCCGCATTTCGCAGGAAACCGCCTTTAAGGGACGGGATCTCCCAGAGTCCGGCGCAAAGCCGGAACGAGACGCAGCCCGGAGACGGAATTCTAGCCCCACTGCCCTGAGCTGGGTCGGGCGATGGGAGGCAAGGGACGGAAGAGAATCTCACACCCGACGAGATGGCCGCCATGGGGGCGGAGGCAGCCATGGCACTGGCCCGCGCACACAGTGGAGGTACCGGAGCCTTCAAAACCGAAGTCTCACGGAGGAGATGGGTTATGTGGTCGGGGTAACCAAGTAGATAAATAAATAAAAACTAGTTTTTAAATATTCATTGGCATGAAGTCCTTCTGGCATGGTTTTAAAGGGTGCATTTTTCCTGGCTTATCGTGGATTTTAGGACCCACGATCGTCGGGTCTTTAAATCATCTAAAATGAGAATTTTCTGTATAAATCGTTTTATGCACCACAGGTTTCTTTGTTCAATGTACATTTTATTACTTATATTATTTTATTCAACAAATTCTATCTCAAGTCAATTGCTTTACTCCCTGAATAATTGCAAAAAGTGGCACTAAGTGACTAACTAAGAAGTTGTCTATGGCTATGGTTGGATGATTTATAAATCATCAGCAATCGGAGAACCAACAAGCATCATACAAGCAAGGAATCAAACAAGTGAATAAAAATAGAAAGTATAATGAAGGCCAAAGGAGCAGAAACATTGCCCATGTTGACAATGCACCAATCTAACCTTATTTAGGAGTGATTTCTTTCATTATTGATCTCTTATTTCTTTATTTAGACTTTAGAACTATTATAAATACACTCTTATAACTTTAGAATGAGGTAGAAAATAGAAGAATCATTTTGAGGTTTTCCCTTTCATCATTCTATAAGAGAGAGGTTGTGAGGGTCATCTAACATCACTTCGCACGTGAGAGAGACTGTGAGGTTCACCTATCATCACTTCGTGAAGGGGATGCTGTGAGGGTCATTTTTCCACCTCCATCACCTACCATCTGCCAATTATCTGTCACCATCACCCATCACCTAACATTCACTAGCCATCTTACCACTAATTATTATTTGACATCTTCCATCCATCGTCTCCTATCATTGAATCATGCACTATTGCCACCACATTACTAACAACACTTAGGCTTTATTCATGCATCACTACCACCTCGGGCCATCACCACCATCGCATGCCCTCTGCCATCATTCAAGCCAATGATGCCACTTCTACTTGCACTGCAAGTGACATTCCACTATCAAACCCACCATCCGTCGCTCATCACTCCATCCATTCCTCCTTCCCTTCCTCCTACTATGCCCACTCCACCCATTTCCATCCAATTTGGCATCTCACTAGTTCAAGTTAAGTTCCCACTTGTTCATGACTCAACAGACCTCTAGATCTAAACTAATCAAGATCTGCCCAATCTAAATCAATATGAATTTGCCCTGTCTAAACTAATAGTAATCCATGAGGGCACCCTATAACCTTCTTTCTTGAAAAATTTAATGACGCAAAACTTAAGTATTCTACATATGATAAAAAGTTATATGCTCTTGTTCAAGCTTTGCATTACTAGATATGTTATTTATTACCCCAACAATTCATACTTACTCTAATCATGAAGTCATATGCTACCTTCATTCTCAAAAAAAACTCAACCTTTAATGAGGTTGCTGGATTGAATTCTTCAAAACGTACACCTATCTTTAAACACAAGTCACATGTTGAGAATTAAGTTACAAATACATAGTCATAGAGTTAACCATCTATGGTAAGTCTTGAGGTAATTGATTTTGAGAGGATGAAAGAAGCCTATGACAATTGCCCATACTATGATAATGTAATTAATATAATTAAAGAGAACCCCTTCAAAGAGTTTTGCAGTTATATACTTCAAGAGTATTTATTTAGAAATCATCATCTTTGTATACCCTACACGTCCAATTAAAAATTTTAGTATGAGAATTGCATGAAGATGGATTAACTAGTTAGTTCGGGTGGAATAAAATCATAATAATGGTCAAAGATTACTTTTATTGACTTAGTCTTAAGAGGAATGTAGCAAAAATTGTTACACAATACCATGTATTTCTGAAAAATACAAAAAGTGAAATACTCACTTCTACACACTTTTTCTCATTTCTAATTGCTCAAGGGAAGATATCAACATGGATTTCGTTTAGGCTTACCTAAGACACAAAAGAAATATGATTACATTCTTTTGATAGTTGATAAGTTTTTGAAAATGGTTTATTTTTTACCTTGTTTTAAGACCTCACATGCTTGTAGGATATATAAATTATATTTCAATGAGGTATTAAAACTTCTTGAATTTCCTAAAATGATAGTGTCAAATAGTGATGTTAGAGTCATTTGTTTCCTTTGAACATTATAATTATTTATGTCTTTTCACCTTCAAATAGGTGGATAGATAGAAGTAATGGATATAAGCTTAAAGAACCTTCTCATATGCTTAGTCGTTGAGCACCTAACGACTTCTTATATGCTTATAAGTTAAGTTTGCATATACTATTTCTATTAATTAAACTAAAATGTTGAGTCTATTGGAGGCTGTGCATGATTATAAATCTAGATCAACGCCATTTCTATGTTAATACATGTTAGAGTTTGAGAGTTGATTGAGTCTTTTGTGCAACATATTAAAATTTTACATAAATACATTCATAAATACAATTAGTATGTAATGAGTTACATAAGCATATAGTTTACTCTCACAAAAAATTGAGCTTAAAGAGGGAAACCTTATCACTATCATGACTTATGAGCTTAAAGAATAGTATGACCTAAGAGGTTTCTACTAGGTACTTCTAAACTACAATGCATATCTTATCAATTTGTCATCTGATTAGGGAATTAGCTCGACTTTTAATATTTAGAACATATTGATCTATTTGAATCTTATCTATCCCTTGTTAGTGAACTAGAACCCAACTATCAAGTAGTCACATTTTCTACATGTCATGAGGAAATAGATGATATATTAGATGAAAAAAATCTTATCTACTAGTTATAGAGAATTTCAACAATTATACATTGAAAGGGCCATCAACCAACATATAATTCATGAATTTCTAGAAATGAGCTGTAACATATAAATCAAACATTCTATAAGACAATGTGAAGATGGATTCACACCACACTTCATGTGATTGAGTTCTTTCCAACTCAAGAGAGTTGATGAAGATTGAAGGAGTGAGAACTATTGCCCACATTGGCAATGCACTAAACCCAAGCCCATTTAGGAGTGATTTTCTTTATTATTAATCTTTCTCATTTTAGACCTTAGAATGCTTATACATGCACTCTTGTAACCCTAGAATGAGATAGAGAATCAAAGAGTTTTTTTGAGTTCTTATCTTTGATTACACCATGAAAGATAGATTATGAGGGTCACCTATCATCACTTTGTAAAAGAGAGGCCATGAGGGTTATTTATCCATTGCCATCCACCACCACTATTTGTTACCATTGCCCACCATTTGCCAACCACATATCACCACCACATGTTGGCTATCATTCGCAAGCCATGTAACACCATCAATTGTCATCCGCCATCCATCATATGTCACCACACTTCCAACAATGCTTAGGGCTCAATTCATGCCTTCACTATTGTTTCAAGCTATTCCCACCATCATACACCCATAGCCATTATTTGTCACCACCATGCCATCTTTGCCTACACAGCCATTAACATGCTGCCACACAACCCACCTTCCACTGCTCTACCACTCCATCCACTTTGCCATTTGCCTTCCTCCAACATCAATCATTCCACTTGTTCCCATCTAATTCATTGTCCCACCAATTCAAGTTAAGTTCACACCTACTTGTGACCAATAAAATACCAAATTTGAATCGATAAGAATCTTCTTGATCCAAATTGGTCTAGATTCACCCAATCCTAATTGATTTGAATTCCTCAAATATGAATTGCCTAGATCTTTTCAATTCCTAACCCCAAGTCATTCAATGTACCATTAGGACTAAACTATTGACCAATTCTATCGCCACAAATCTGCCAAGTTAATAATCAACACTTGGGCAATAATCAATAATCAAAGTTATGTCTTCAACACATGCTCTCTTCTCTAAATCAACCCCCACATTGGTGTCAAGATAATCTTTAGATCCTTTTTATATGATTGAATATTTTGTTTATTTGGTATATTATCTTTGTAATTTTCATTGATTAACCTATAGATAAGTCCACTTATTATTATACCTGATAAAGAGTAAATGAGAACCCCTTGAATTTTAGCTAGTCAATTTATTGTGAGTGAAGTACCTTAATCCTCAATGATTTTTTAACTATGTCGATCTAATCCATTTATTTTTTTCTAAAAGACTAATAAATTGTATCTTAGTCAATGTTTTTAGACTCATAGATCCAATGTGAGTCATACTAGGTTGTTTATCCAAGGCTAGTTTAGTCATTTTTAATCCATCCTACATCAAAGTACCCACATCAAAATTTTGTGACAATATACTTCAAGCCTACATAAAGGACAATGGAGTCTCTAGGGATCAATCAACTTGATACCTTCAAACTTATATTCAAGTTTTAATGAAAGAAATAAAAATAATAAAAATCCAACTAGAGACCTAAAGTGGGAACACATTTATTATCTAGAGTCTTGAACATCTATCCTTTTGTATTTCTCAAATCACCAAAGAAGGAAGACTACTCATACACTAAAAGTAGATGTTTTTCAAAGTTGAGTTGATAAAATAAGATAACAAATCATCAAACCAAGTCCAACCCCATCTAAAAACAATTACAAAATAAGTTTGATCAATGCAAAACTTTCTCACTTAATATTGGCACATGTGATAGAGATTCTAAGACAACTTATTTTTTTCAAAATTCAATAGACGATGATTGAGATCCTAGAAGGATGGGACCGAATCTTAACTAATTATCCATCAAGTTGTCTACAACCCAAGTTGTCAATAAGGCTTTGATGTAGGCATAAATGCTGCATCTATAGGATAACTTTCATCTTGGGAGTCATTAGTGGGTCTCTTTGAATATGAAGATCCAGGATTTGAATATTGTCAACAAGGTTCCATCCACTTAGTAGAAGAATAAGTGTTTCATCATGAACTCAGCCTACATGTCTCTCTTTGTGTAAGCCTACTAGCAAAGCTTGAGCTTGAGTGATGATAAAAAATCAGATAAGGAATGAATCTTAGAGCCGCCTTCGTCTATGGAGTTTGTTAGTTGGTCACATGATACCATGTGTTTCTCTTCCCAAGTTAACTTGTGTCCCATAGAAAGTCTAACACATTGGGAAACTGGGCAAGTCTTCACAAAGATATACTTGGAAACATTCTTTTCATTACAAATAAGATGTGAATGGGAATTGTAGAAATAATATGTTTTCTAGGAATTAAGCACCCACCAATTGAAAGAAACTTGTTCTTTAATAAAGAAGTCTTACTCTTTCACTAACACCTTGAAATTTACATAATTTATCTTTTAACATGTAATAGTGTACCCAAGTGAGAACCAATCTTTTAAAAAGAAAAACATTTTTTGGAGTTTGTTTCAACTCTTGAATCAAACTTAGATTAGATGTAGTAACTTGTTTGTTTATTGATGAGTTGAACTAAAGCTTTTATATAGCTAGAGAGAAAAGCAAGCTTCTTAAGAGAAGACTCAGTACTATTAGTGAAGATAATGGTATCATTAGCATAAATTAAATAGAAAATGATAGGTTAGTTCCTTTATATAGTGAAGGCTTAAATAGCAATTGACAAGAAAGTAATGTAACCCTTGATAGGCCATTAATAAACTTATGAATAAAAAGATTAGGGGGTTAAGGTATGGCATAGTCCTCAAGAAGAAGGAGTCTTATTTCACAATGCCATTAAATATGATAGAAAACTAACATTAAGTGAACAGCCTCTAATTTCAATATGAATTGCATTTACTTTAGTCACTCATTCCATAAGCCTCTAACCAACTCCTCCTACCACTAATCACTATGTTTGAAGGTTAGAGAGCTTGTCCTTATTTCATCGCTATCCATTCTTTCATTTGTCTACTTCTCTTGTACCTCTTGCTAAACTTATTAATAACATATGTTTAGAGCCTAAAAGCTTTGTCACTCAAAGTCACCTACTTTAGCTATGTCTTTTGTTAAATACCTCATCTTCCAAAAAAGAGGTCAACTATTCTTTTCATCTTTGGACTTAATATATTCCTTTTTTATGGCCATCTTATTAGATGCTTATTCTAATATGGGGACCCCATTACCTACTCTTTTTTAGGATTCATTGTATTCTTAGCTTATTGAAGCCCTACTAAATATCCTTTCCTTTTAACTTGTGTACAATTATCTTTATTAAATACTCTTTTTCCTCTCCTAGTAATGTTGGAATTTAAGAAAGACTACTTTAACCTTATGTTGTAGAATCCCCTGCTCCCTAGCTTCTCCCCTCATTAAGGAAAAGTAGAAGCATTATTTGATCATAGAGAATATGCCTACCTTTGTTCTTGCTTTGCTAATATTTTTAGGTTATTCCTATTAGTTCAAGCTGGTTTTGGATAAAATATCTTTGTCACAAACCTCTTTTGGATCTAGAGTAATTACTTTTTGGTTAATCTAACTAGTACTTCTAACTAGTTGCAACATTGCTTCTTAACTACCAACTATCAATTCTGTATTTTTGGCCTATCATCCATGTAAGTTATCATTAAATACATCAACACGTGTGTGCATGTTTCTCTCTCTTACTAGAGACACCAACATTTTTATGCTAGTTTGCCCCTCGCCTAACTATGTCTAGTCTTAGATGAGTATGTTTGGTTTTTAGCCTACACTGTGATTAAGAGGGGGAGTTAAATTGATATTAGCCTATTATGGCCTTCTAATTCTTTTGATATGGAAGGGAAAGAGTTGATTCATGAAATAGACTTCTGACAATGTTCTATATGACTCATATAATTTTATAGTGGTTCAACACACTGCCTACATCTACTCTCCAAGATTAACTAAGTTCTTGGGTTCCATTAATTTTGAGTGTTTGATCACAACTATTAATTAATGAGATCATATTTCATAAATTTTCATCATAAGGTCTACTCTAGATTCACAACTCTAGAAAACTCATTGATACTCATTTTTCATTGGGATGCTGGTCAAGTATTGAAAACTTTTTCTACTTGGGCTCAATCAACAAGGCTCATTCAATGTTGTAGGGATTCCTTTTACATTAACCACTTTGTGTTTGCTCACATTGCATGTGTCACTTTCTTTTGATCTCTCTTTTGAATGTCTATAGAAGAATGTTAATATGCTAGCAAGAGAGATTGATCAAGAGAAAATAATTGTTATATCTTGTTAGAATATAGTGATATCTATAAATGCATCTTTGTGCAAGAAATCTTCTTGGATCTCCACAAATTTTCAATGTCTACTGGTTCTTAAAATAAGATAAATTTAAATATTTGCAAGAGATCAATATGACATATTTGTATCATTAATTGAGTATCATTGAGAGGAACCAATACATCTATCCTTTATCAATTAATATCAACATTCAAGTCATATCAGCACTTGTCATTTCACTTCTAATCCAATAATGTGACAAAAGCATTCTTGATAGACTCTATGTGAATAAAGTATAACTACATATTAAGAAGTCAAGTTTCACAACAGTTCAACATTCAACCACAATCAGATTTTCTTAATCATAATAAACTTCACAAGTTTTTTTCTTAATTAGCATTCTCAGCATTCTTGATTATGAATATGATTATTCAATATGTTCAATTATGGACTATGATAGGTCACTTTTGAATGTTCAGAAAATTATAACTATCGAAGACACAACAATATTTATTTTTCAATAACTCTTGTTGTATGAAACACATAAAGATCTGTTATTACATGAATGAAATAGTCTACATACAACTTCATACTTCATGTTTTTTACTTTGTTGTTTCATTCATACTAATGTCTTCATCATCATTACTAAATCAATATTTTGTAAGTATGACCATTTAATCCAACAATATGTGTTATAAAAGATTCACATGTACATGTACACTTGATTTACATATTTACTATTCTTGATCAAAATCATTCTTATTCATTTTTCTCGTCATCATATATGTTGTTGATTGTATTTGAGAATTTATGCATAAATAGATCTTATCTTGTATCTATTTCTCCTCATCATAACATTATTAATATGAGATTTGAATTGAGTCTTTCCATTCATATTTTCACTATTTTGCTTAGGAAAAAGGCTAATGTTCATGAGCTCAATAACCCAACCATTCAAGTTCATCTCTTTAGAGACTTTGTCCTTCTAGTGCCCAAACTTGCTACCAACACCTCAAGCCTTCACCAACAACCTCTTCCTCATCACCCAATTATCTTATGACATGATAGATAGTGTTTCCCTTCCAGTTGAATGTACTTTGATTTGTTGAGGTCTGATGAAGATTATGATACAACTTTTTATTGTTTATTGATGCATTCAACGGCCATAGCTTAGTTTTCTTGCTTAAATTTTAATTTAGAGAGACATCCTCTATTTCTCAAGCCTCTCCTTATTTACTAGTTGTCATCTTGTAATGGTTTCTCACTTTGAAAAGGTCCCTAATATTTAGGAAACTTGTTCAAAAGCTTATCATTTTTTAGAACATGTGGTAACAACCTATGACCCTTATGTGATTTGAATCTTTCTATTTTCTTGTTCATTTGATTTAAAATTTAACTTGAACCTTTATTACTTGATGATGAAAAACTTTCATATTAACCACTAATCTAAGTAATCACATTTGTATGAAATGCGATTAGGCAATTGACTAAGGCCAAGATACCTATTGAAGGTGCTTTCAACCCCATTTGAACATGTTGTGTATGCTAAATTTGAAAGAAGAGAATGAGAGCTTTGACATTACTAAAGATTGTGTACCAAATCAAATGGAGCATACCATTTGAATATGTGAATTCATTGACATCTCCAATCTACATGCCCCACTATTGAAATGTTTAAGAAATGAATGAAGTGTAACTAAACATTTATATGGATATCTTATCTTTACATTGTTGCAGTTGTCACGTGGGCCTTGACATTAGCAAAGATTATGTATTAGATCAAATGGAGCATACTATTTGACTATGATGAATTCATTGAAAGCTCCAATCTATATGGACCACCATTAAAATGTTTTAAAAAGGAATGAATGGTTTAACTACACATTTAGAAATATATTTATATTTATATTAATGCAACATTAATGAATAATATATTGATGATGATAAAAACATTAAATATTAATTAAAGATCAAAATATGCTTACTTATCATGAATGAATAAATACTATTTAATATGCAATCTGGAATTTAAATTGAGGAAGAAATATAAATAATAATGGCAACTATTTAATTATATTCAACTCTATAATTTGATGGATTTTACTAAGTAGAATTATTATTTAATATTTTTTTAGAAACTCTAAATATTTACAAAAACTCCCACAAGTAAAAAGTAGAGTGATTAGAACATTCCAATCAATGATAATTCACCCTTGAATGGGTATTAAATTATAAAGTCTATTATATGCTCATGATATTACATCATCACCCAATGATTTTGATATCCAATAAACTGGTTGAAGTCAAACCACTCATTTTGCCCCATAATTTTTTTCTGAATATCAATTAATATAAAATTTAAAATAACTTTGAATATTCTAAATCATGAAAGCTTCACTTATAAATATTAAGATCGTGATTCAACATGTGTACTTAATTGTTATTATATTTGGTGTGATTAAGATAAGTTTTGATTTTTAAATCAACATTTGTTTCTAGCCTTGAATTATTAGTTTTGTTTTAATAATATCAAATGCTTATAGAATTTAATTGAAATGATACATTTTGGATGAAGAGGTTGCATTTTAATGAAATCATCCATTAGTTTTTGGAATGATATATTGACCATGAAAAGATATATATTATTCATTTTCTAGCCTTTTAAATTTCTAATTCTTTTTAGATTATATCAATTGGGTGACAGTGAAAAATAATAGAGATGTTGAAATATGATGTCTTTATAAAGAAAACACATTTCCAATGCCTAATTAGAGATGAACAAGTAGCCTTAACTTTTTGATGATATCTAGAGTTTTGTATAATTTTTATATAGAAAAGTATAGTTAAAATTTTGAGGTATTTGTTAATTGGTCAAACTAAGTCAATGTATTGAGTTGGGGGGGATTATTCAAGCATTCATCAATTTCTCTCAACTTGTTTGAAGTTGTAGAATCTTCAACCTTCACCCATCATCTTTATGAGAAGATGAGAGAAAAAATCAAATTTAGATCATCATTTTCTTTATTAGAATTTTGAACTCACTCTAAGTCAACATCATCTTTTAAAAAATAACCCGTAGTGAAATATTTCATATTCTTTTTCAAATAAACATGTGATAAATTCATTTAATTACTCAAAAAATTAAACTCATAAATTAGCTATTGGGATCTTAGAATTGTGAATCTAAAAGAACATTGTAGGGTGAAATTTTAAGAGAGCTAAACTTAATAATCCATAGTTGTGATTGTGATGTTTGATCTTAGTGGAACCCAAGAACATGACTTTCTTAGAGAGTCTACGTAAGTAAAGGATTGAACCACTTTATAAATCATTGAGCCTTATTTCTATTGATCTAAAAGAATTATATGACTCATGATTTAAACGAGAAGACAAGAGATCTTAGATAGAGTTGACCATATAGTGTTTTAAAAGGTCATCAATTCAACTTTTCTTTCTTGATCTAAGCGTGGCCTTAAATCTGACCAGTGATATAAGAGTTTACCTCTATACATATAACTTTTTTAGTAGATCTTATGGTAAACACCTCAAGTTCATAGATTACCTTTATTTAATAGATTGACTTATGCCTTTGGGAAAAATAAAATAGAAATATTTATGTAAGGATTAGGCTATTAACTATGAGAAATATTTATTGATAAATCATTTGAGATAAATAATGATTTAGCTACAAAGGAACGTAAAAACATTGTCCATAAATGCTAGAGTGATGGGTGTTTTGATCACTCAATTAGATTTTGAAGAGTTTAATAGAGTTATAAATTGTGAATATGGAAATGAAATTTTAAGATAGATTGTAAGTCATACATGAGGGTACCAAGAAAGTTAAGGAATCCAAAACATACTTGCTAGTGCACCAACATAAGATGTTCACAATAAAAGAAAATGAGAATATCTCATAAATGTGTGATAGTTTCACATATATTTTAAATAACATGAAAAATTTAGGGAGAACATTTTCTTTAGTGGACTTGAATAGAAAAATTAAAATGGCCTTGCCCCCTTGCTAGAGACCCAAGTTTGCAATCATTGAGGAAGCAAAAGACTTGATTAAACTATCTTTAGATGACCTATTAAGATCCATGTTGAAATGTGAAATGGAAGGCATCATAGGACACAAAACGTTAAGAGGATTTAAGAGAAGAACAGAAGTCAGAAGAGAGGGCTATGCTGACTTGCAAATTAGAGTCAATTTTCATTAAGTTTAGGAACATAAAATTTCTAAGAAAGGTTCAAGAATTTCCTTATGCAAGGAATAATAAATCAAAGAGTGAACTAGTCTATTTTGAGTATAGAAACTGGGAAATTTGAAGGTTAATTGCTTACCAATAATAAACTTAAACAAGAAGAAAAAGAAGGTAATGGTGGTGACAAAGAGTGATGAAGATAACTCTTTATTGGAAACTTAATGGTAGTCAAAAAAATGATAATTTAATAGAAACCCAACACAAGTATACGCACAAAGAAGAGATAGATTATGTCAGTTGTTTAGGAGAAAATAAAATGGAAAAGTGTAACGACTTTACTCATGAAATTTTATCATGCAAAAATGAAACAATGAGTAGAAGTATTTCTGTTTTTACCAAAAAAATTGGAGCTTCTATGAATCCTAGAAAATAAGTATTAAACCCATTTAAATACTTTAATAAAAAACCAAAAAGCAATTTGAAAATCTGATCATAGGAAAAACTTTGGAGAGGAAATATGTTTTCTCAGCAAAACCAAAAATCAGATAGATCAGGGTTTTGAGGAAATTTCTAGAATCATTTATAAATGTAGATCTGTACTATGTTTGGATTCCTATTTATTTTAGGAGTCTCTCTTGGTGAAAAGAATTTCATAATACTTGGATAGTAGATGCTTAAAGACATGACTAGAGAGAAATGTGGCTAACCTCATTTTTTGAAAAAGGAAGTGAAGCAATATTTGGGGGAAATGAAAGATAAAAATGATAGGATATAAATATAGACAAATAACTCAGTGAATGTATTTAAAAATAAATATTGGTTAAAGGAGTAACACAAACCATGATTAATACTAGTCAATTATGTGATAATGGGTTTAAAGTTCGTTTTGAAATTAGTGGTTATCATTTCTTGAATTCTAATATTGATTTCATTCTTCTAGAGTCTAGAGTTTTAAAGTTAAAGGTGCATATTCTTCTAATAGCAAAAGGACACAACTCCTACTAATAAGAGGGAGATTAACCCGCTCATTGTATGAATGAATGCTGGATATTTGCCTACCTTGGATTATTAGCAATCAATTTTTTTAAAAAAACTGTGGTATAATCAAGGATGCCCTATCTATGCTATCTTTTTCAAATAAGGTCAATCTTCCTTGTCAATAGCTCTAGATTCTTAACATAGTTAATTTACATATTGGTACTATAACTTCAAAGAAAGGGCAGGACTGGGATTTAAGGACCATATCACCCCCAATTTCTATGAAATAAAAGATTCTCATTGAATGATAATAAATTAAAGCTCATGTATATGGCACAACTTAATTCTAGATGAAATAGAGTAACTTAATTCTAATTCGTATTTTGAATGAGCTAAAAGAGCATTCATTGATATTACTCCCCAATACCATTTTTAAGATATCCATTTTTGATAAGTAGAGACACTAGAATGAATAAAAAAAATTATATAAATTTATCTAGTATTAATAATAGACTCAAATCTGACCAAATTCTTTATAGGATCTTCAAGTCACAAAGTTAAGATAGCAAAAAAATTAGGCCCATCAAGTTGACCACTCTAATGTATTCATTGATTGAATAAAAAATGAAATCTTTAAGTTTGGAAGCTCATAAAATAAATGGGTCCATGTAAAATAATGTAATATTTTAAAAGCCTGACACACACACACACAAAAGAAGAGCATCATTAGTCAAACAAGGCACAACATATTACAAATAGCACTATGTTTTACCATAGTATTGTATATCATCTATATACCTAGTGTATGGCAGATCTCCTCATCTATATCCTACTCATTTTGTACCCAAAAGTAAAATAAAGCTAATTTTTCAAGTTGTCTCTAATTTCATTGCCTTATGTGTCCAATATACCAAATTTATAAGCAGGGTGAAGCTGTCTCTTTAGGAAGCCAAGTTTTCCACCACCAGGAAGCCTTCATTTAGTTAGTAATAAGAAGCCTTACTACATTCTCTTCTTTCACAATTTTACGTCCCTAATCCATAAAGATGGAATTTTAGTGATGTATTTTAATTGTGGTCCTTAGGATTTAAAACCATGCTTGATAAGGACAGAGCACTAATAAGCCTCAACCAAATGTAGATCCTTTATGTACAACACATTGGAGGTGGAGCTGTTCATTGTACAATTGGATCACTTTTCTCTAAGAAATTTATGGGAATAATCAAGAGAGCATAGTTTGTATCTATCTAGATAATGAGCATGGGATAATGAATGCAAGAAAACTCTATATTGTTGCTTATAGGAGATTGTCTACCCTTTTTTTGATTTTTATGATATAATTACGTCTCATAAAATTCAAGAAATCTTCATTTCCATTATGCAAGAAGGAGGGTGTCTACATCAGTGCTTCAATTCTATCATTTATGCCTTGCCAAAAGTATCTTATTTTCTACCATTGGTTTATGGCTCATGAATACTATAGTCTTTTGGTAAATATGTCATTTAATCCACAGAAGTTGTAGCTATGTGGGTATGCACAAATTTAAATATTGAAATTTAAGAAATAATTAATACTTGGACAATTTTGAAGAACTGGAAGATTACTATATATTTTAACAAAAAAAATCTCACGTATAATCATGTCTTATGGTATCTAAAACTATCATTCATTTATTTTTTGATTTCATTAAGTTATTTTTATTAATCATAATTTAAATACTTAAAAATATTAATATCTAAGGAAAATTAATGCATTGACAATTTTGAAAAACTAGAAGATTACCATATATTTTAACAAAAAATATCCCCATCTAATCGTGTCATGTGGTAGCTAAAGCCATCATTCATTATTTTTTGATTTCATCATAAATTAATTTTATTAATCACAAATGGTGATCGTAAATTAATCACCAATTTAAATACTTTAAAATATTAATATCTAAGAAAAAATTAATATGTGGACAATTTTGAAAAACTAGAAGACTACCATATATTTTAACAAAAAATATCCGACATCTAATCGTGTCTTGTAGTATCTAAAACTATCATTCATTTATTTTTTGATTTCATGATAAATTATTTTTTATTAACCACCAATAGAAGGTCTGGTTATTTGACAAGTGTTCTTAATATGAGCGGCAAAGGCAAGGTTCAGTCCAATCGGAATCCAAGATTCTAGCGGATCCGAGGCGACAAAAACAGAGCACTGGACTGCGCGGGAATCCCGACCGGTCGCACCAAACGTGGTTGCCAGAAAACGATTCCTCGAATCGTCGGTTTCAAACTCAACACTGCTAAGAAGGGAGAGGGAAGGAGGTGGCGGGAGGGGGGGGGGGGAGAGACAATGGAGGAGGCGCAAGAAGAGGGTGGGAACCCGGCGCAGGCCCTCGAGCTCGCCTACTTGAAGGCGGCGTTCCTCGCTATGGAACCCGCCGACTTCGTGGTCTCCTTCGCCAGGTGTGTCTTCCTCGCGTACCTGAAGGCGACTGCCTGGTCTCCTAACTGTGCTTCTGCGCAATCAGGGTAAAAACTCAGCGTAATCGCAATAATTTAGATACCTCTCCGAAACGTAGACGAACAGAGGGTAATTTGGATCCCTCTTCCAATACGTGTAGTGTAGGGGAGAATATGGCGATCTCCAAAGTGGAGAGCATTCATCTTTTGTGTAAGTTGATATTCTCGAAGGTGACCGCTTTGTGGTAAGATGAAGACAGTCTGCATCTTACCACAAAGGAGAGAGACTCCTTAATGTCTAGTCCCTTCACTGCATGAGTGAGTTGGTAAACTTAAATCCATCGTGAAACTGAGCCCGTGTAGATGATCGGGCATGGATACATGCAGCTGCTATTGAATATATCTATATCCATCAGCCTGCATGCGAAGAAATTTGACCATAATTTCGCTTTATAGAAATTTATTGAGACAGCATCTCCTCTGCTGGTGTCCCTGTTTTCTGTTTTTTGCCAAGAAGGCTCCTATCGATAGGTACAGTGTCGTGCTGGTTTTTCTATTTGCATACAAGTGGTTCTTTTGATTTATGATGAAATGATCATTTTGATCGTTATAGCTTATTGTTTCACCTTAATGATCAGAGAGTATATCTACATGCACGTCCTATGTGTAGAATCTAATTGTTCAATGCTTCAGTAAATTTCGTCCCGTCTCCATGCACTGGCTTTAGTTAATAATGTATTGTAATTCTTCTTGTAGTATTGTCAAGGCTTGTATACTGTGAATCGCAATACATTTGTTTATGAAATTTGGTTAGATTTTTTCTGGCCCTTCATTAAAATATAATCGTAACATCAGACATTCTAGCCTAATGCTATATCTGTGTAGACAATCTGGTGGTGGCTCGTTGACAGAGGGAGTGCAAAATTTCATCATGGAAAATTGTATCAAATATATGGTAAGCTTCTAGCTGTTGTATATTTTTACCTATCACTGTCGAATCTTTTGCACATTTGTATAAATGATCTTGCTCAAGAAGAGTATTATTCCCAATCTTCTTCTTCAATAGAGCGTTAGGAATTTTCCGCTGTATTTAAATGTTGCAAAGACCTTGTAAGTTATGTATCATAGCAAATAGAAACCGTTCAGAAGTCCAAAAGTAATGGGAATTTGATGTGTTTCGTATTTTGTCTGAACATTCTAGTACTCTGCTTTTTACTCGTCTCTCCATATGTATTGCCTGGCACGAGGAAGTGATGCAGGTTGACCTGCTTTGCTCAATTCGGGTCTGATTTGAATTACAAAGCAGAAATTGCCTAGGATTACAAATATTTTCATATTCGGGAGATTTCCTAGCGATCATGTATTTTTTCTGCCATATTTGGTTCACCTACGTTTTAGATCTTGGCTTAAGTTAGAAGTCGAAGTTACCTTCTGGGGAATGGATGAAATAGAGATGACAACAAGGATATCGACTGTCTTGCTAATCTGATGGTGGGAAACATGAGTGGGAGATTCTGTTCGTGACTGTTGTAAGGGGAATTGTGTCTCCGGTGAGCTAACTGCTCTCATGTTCATGGCCAATTAATGCTCAAGGTACCTTGGAAGTGCCTGCTGTGCTAGGGTGTATAGGAATTCAATCAGTTGCTGTGGATGAAGTGTCTTTAGGTTTATTTCCCACCTTGTTGCATTCAAGAGCTTACTCATTTTTGTCAAGATAAGAGGGAAATAGTGATGCTAAGTGCTGCTTTAGGAAGCTACTGCTTGCAGGTCTTTTAACGATATATATATATATATATTTGGGAGAGATGAGTCTCCTGCTTGAAGGGCACACACGCTTTCTCTTTTCTCCATCGCACTCTGCTGATTCCTCTGTCACTGTGTGCCCTTCCTGACCTCTATTTTTCTTTTACCTTGATCGTTGGGGAGTACTTGGAGAGGAGTTCAATGCCTTAGGCTATTAAATAAACTGGAGAGGACATGATCAAAGAGAAGGGTACCAATACACAACACATTTTTAGAAGGAAGTTCTCTCATCTTTGATGCAAGCAAATGATAATTATAGTGCCTTCATGATTACCCCGTATAAAATATTTCTATTATTTTATTTTTATTTATTATTTGTGCATTAATGACTATGAATTAATGAATGGACTTTTTTGCTTGTTTCCTTATGCAACAAAATCATATAAAGACTTACAGAAAAATCATGTTGAAAATGCAGTGAAAATTTCATCCTGAAAGGACGAATGCCATAAACTCAATAACATACCCTGAACCGCTGTTGTTGGAATTGAGTTATTGTTACGGTTGAGTAATTGGGTATTAAGTAATCAATAACATATCCCAGAACCACTGTTGTACTTTGCATTTTTGATTTTATCTATGTTACAAAATTGGAAGGGTACAGAAAAAATCACTCTCTGCACTTAGCACAGCCTAATCTAGGCTTCTTTTGCATGTTTCCTACTCCTAAAATTCTTCATGTTATGTTGGTCATGTGTCAGAGTCCGAAAGTGGATTTGAATGTGAAGAGATTTGTTAGGATAAACCCCTACTAGTCAGTAGGAAGATAAACCCGAGATTAAACTGAGGGATTTACTCCTCTCAGTGCCAGTTAGTTTTCAATTGGATGGTCCAATAACTTCAGCAGAATTTCTTTGTCCCCTCTTGACACCGAAAATTGCACAATATAGAAGAATTATGTGTGCTTTCTTTAGACAAAGTCATTACCCATCTTATCATTCAATCACAAATGATCATCATCTTCTTTCCACAGCAAGGACATATTTCCCCCACATTATTGAGTCTCTTTTGTAGAAGATCATGGATCATCTTCCTCATAAACTAGAGATTGATCATTCTACAAGCAGATGATCTGTAAGCTCCACCTACACATCACAATGATAGCAATTTGAGTCATCTACATGAATTTAATAAGTTGGGACTATTCCTAGATTTGATGGCCTATGGTTGATAATCTGTTATGAAGCCAACCATCATCTACAAAAGACGACCTAGAACCCCACGTTGAGAGGGGACTACCATAGAATAATGTGTTAGGGCCTATAAATATAGAAGAGGCCCGAATAAGAAGGGAGGGAAAAACAGAGGAGTTAAGCGGGAGACTTGTCTTTGGGGAGGTCCGATTCAGGTTTCTCCTGTTCTTAAGGATTGATCTGACCTCAGGAACTCTTCCTGTTGTCTGCGAACCTTCTATTGTCTTTTCATTTTCTATTGTTAATTCTTTTGTCTGGTTCTCCAATACAAGCGAAGTGTCAATTCCGTGAGTGGAGCCACTTCTAAGGTAGGATTTGAGCATACATTTGTCAAAATCTCGAGAGGTTCATAATGTTGGTATCACAATAGGACATCCTAGTCTTTTTCTGAAAGCAAGATTTTGTTCGTGCCCTAATAGGGATCGAATTAGCAAGGCTGAAGTAGAAATTCGTTCCAAGTTCGGTTTACAACAAATTGAAGAAATGTAGGTAATTCTTACAATAATTTCGTTCAACCATAGTTCCACATTGTTTTCCATAGAGTCAGAGCATTGGAAGAAGATTTGGCAGATCTGTTGTAGGAAGCACAATCATCTGAAACAAATTAGAACCTATCTCGATCGGCAGATGCTCACCATGTCTAAGGCACATCAGATGGCTTCGCTAGAAGAGGAGGTCACATCACTAAAATAAGGATATGCTAAACAAGAACAATCCCTAATTGAGCAAAGAGAAACTCTCAACTAGATTCTACAAAAATTATCCACAAAGGATGCACACTCTAGTTTGTATCCAAATGAAGATCCAAGAGAGGAACTGAGGCAACCATATAATGGCTCCACTCATTTGAGCCAAGCTTCACAAGATGACCAAATATAGATAAATCAGTTGATAGAGTTATCAATTTTTCAAGGAAATGGCCCTAAGTGATGGATCAAGCGTGCTGAGAGATATTTCTGCCTAAACCCCATGCCAGAACATGATAGATTTAAGCAAATTATGTTGAGTATGGAGGGAGAAGCTTTAGAATGATATCTCTAGATAGAAGATAGGTTTCCATTTCGAAATTCGCCTAACTTCAATAGCCAATTGGAGAAATAGTTCAAGATGTCTGAGATAGGGAGTTCACTGCAACAGCTAATGAGTTTATAATAAACCACCTCAAACATGTCATGATTCTTATAGAAGAGAATTCTAGAATACAAATAACAAAGATAATTTTAGAAAAGATTATTAGAATTCAATAGAAGACACATCAAGGGGTAATTCTATGACATCCAAGCCACCTATGAGTAACTACAAGATACTCAAATTGATAGAGCAGCAATTTCAAAAAGAAGAAATAAAAAACTTTGCTATTATTGCAATGAAAAATTCACTCCAGGGTATCACTGTAAAAAAGAAAGGTATATTATTATTGTGGATGAAGAGCAAAAAAGTGTAAAGGATGGCAACACTGACAAAGGGTGGGAACTGTTTGATCAGGCCATATCCAACACAGATGAGAATGCCTTCACTACACATGTGTCTTTAAATTTAGTCATGGGAATTACTCAACAAGGGACTGTGAAACTTTAGGGAAAAATTTATGACATTGAGGTGTCTATACTCATTGACAGGACGGTAAGTCACAATTTCTTTTGCACCAAAATAATTGACAACTTATCCTTATAAATGGAGAAGTTAAATGGCTACAATATAGTTATGGGTTACAGAAACATAGTGGCAAGAGCAATAATTTGCAAGGCTATTTCTCTCTATGCGTAAGGTGTATTAATAGTACAAGATTTCTTACTGTTGGAATTGAGTGGCATGGATGTGATTTTAGGTATATAGTGGTTAAGAACTCTAGGGTGGATCCTTTCTAACTATGAGAATTTCATAATGAGATTCATGATAGGAGCCAAAATTCACATTTTCAAAGGGGATCCTAGTATCACAAAAATCAGTACGTTACCAAGAAAAGGAGGGAATGAACTTAAGAGTAGCAATGCATATATGGTCGAATTGTATCATATTTAAATAAAGACACTAATGCACCTAATGATCTAGAAATTAGTCTAAAACAAAAATTTCCCAAGGTTTTGAAGCATTGACAAGAATGCCACCTGAGTACCCTATTGACCATGCCATTCATCTATTACCTAGAAGAAAACCTACTAGCTTGAGACCTTACAAATACTCTCATTTCCAGAAGAATGAGATTGAGAACTAGTCTAAGAACTCATATCAACAAAGGTCATACAACCTTCGCATAGTCATTCCTTATGCAAACCTTGTATTATTAGTCAAGAAAAAGGATGGTGGATGGAGAGTTTGTATAGATTATAACGTGTTGAACAGAGCTACAGTTACTAATTGATACCATATTCCAATAGTAGATGAGCTACTAGATGAGTTACATGGGAAATCAATTTTTCAAAACTTGATTTAAAATCAAGATATTATCATATTAGAATGAAAAGGGAAGATGTAACTTGATTTAAAGTTATGCCTTTAGGATTATCAAATCACTAGCAACCTTTCAATCACTTATGAACCAAATATTTCAACATCACTTGAGGCAGTTCATATTGGTTTTTTCTTTTTATGATATATTTGTGTATAGGGTCATGGCTGCTTAACATCTGCGTCATATGAGAAATGTGTTCTTTATTCTCTTTGAAATTCTCTTCATATAAATGTTAAGCAATGTAGATTTGGAGAAAGTAAATTAGAGTATTTGGGCCACTAGGTGTCGACAGAAGGAGTAGAAGTCGATAAGGAAAGATATCTGCTATGATTAATTAGCTGATTCTTAGAAATCTTAAGAAACTCCATGGGTTCCTAGGGCTCATTGGATATTACAAAGGATTTATTATTAACTATGCTTCGATTGCATGGCCACTAACACAATTATTAAGAGAAGATGCATTCTATCAGTTAGGAGAAGCACAAGTCAATAATGCTAATACTAGAGCCCTAGTCATTACTTTCAAAAGACATCATAGAATTTCGCAACAATTCTATTAGCAAGGAATGAAGAGAGATATAAAGGCACATATTAACAATTTATTGCACTACTTGCTTGTGGTGTAAATCTTCTTCATTATCACTAGTTGGATTTCTGCAATCATTATCTATACCTACACAAATATGGGAAGACCCTCAATGAATTTCATTGAAGGCTTGCCCAAATCATATGAGAATATAATATTAGTCGTAGTGGATAGATTAAGTATAGCTATTGCTTTGTATTATCCATTCTCAATCAAAGAGGTCGCTTAAGTATTCATCAAGGAAATTTTAAGGCTCTTCGGGGTTTTCAAAGATAGTGGTCTCCAACAGGGGATGAATATTCTTAAGTGCATTTTGCCGTGAGCTACACACTACATGGGACTGAACTCAAATTCAGCTCTTCTTAATACCCTCAAACAGATGGACAGGTTGAAGTAGTCAACATATGCTTAGAAAATTATCTGAGATGTGTGGTATTTGATAAGTTGAAATAGTGGAAATTATGGTTTCATTGGGCAAAATATAGTTATAATATCTTTTATCAATTTTTATTAAAATGACTCCTTTTCGAGTAGCATATTGTAGGGAACCATCAAAACTTATCAAATATGAGACATCTCCTTCACCCTCAATGCTATAGATCAACTGCTCTCAAAACAAGATGTTATCTTCAAGATTCTAAAATTCAACTTGCACAAAGCACAAGTGATGATGAAGTTTAATATAGATAAGCTTTATAGAGAAGTTGAATTAGAAGTAGGTGAGTTGGTATTTCTCAAGATCAAATCATATCTGATGAGATATTTGGCAAAAAAGGAAAACGAAACGTTAAATCCTCACTATTTTGATTCGTATCCTATTATTGAAAGAATTGGACTAGTGACATACAAACTCTAATTATCAGACCATTTAGCTATTCATCCAATGTTCCATATATCCCAGCTCATGAAGACACTTAGAATAGACAATAGAAGTCAACTAATTCTCCCCACACTATCAGAAGATCAAGAATAGGTACTAATTCCAGATGGAATAAAATATCACACGTCGACTCCTCAAGCTTGGAGATATTAGTTTCATGGAAACATCTTCCAGAATTTGAATCATCATGGATGATAGTATTAACATTCCTTCAACAATTCTTTATATCTCACCTTGTGGACAAGGTGAAACTCATGAGGGGAAGTAAAGTTACGAAGCCAACTGTTGTCTATTAAAGGTGGCCTAGACCCCCATGTTGAGAGGGACCATCATAGAATAATGTATTAGAGCCTATAAATACAGAAGAGGCCCGAAATAAGAAGGGGGGGAAAAACAGAGGAGTGAAGCGGGAGATCTGTCCTTGGGGAGATCCGATTCAGGCTCTCCTGTTCTTGAGGATCGATCTGACCTCAAGAACTCTTCCTATTGTCTGCAAACCTTCTACTGTCTTTCCATTTCCTATTGTTCATTCTTTTGTCCGGTTCTCCAATACAAGAGAAGTGTTAATTCCGTGAGTAGAGCCACTTCTAAGGTAGGATTTGGGCATACATTTGCCCAAATCTCAGGAGGTTCGTAACATATCTCTATGAACAAACCTAGACTGCCACAATGTATTTGGAATTACCAATATATCAGCTATGAATTTATAAGTGGAGATCACTTGAACTCCAAGTGGCTGCCATCTGGGTTGGGCACAAGATCCTTTGGGAAGGGTAAAAAATATGTAAGCTTTCTGATCTCCTTTCCCTGCTTATTTCTTCTAACTGCAGTGTCCTATCCTCCACCTGGTATTTTTAACATCATTGCAGACAGAGCTTGTGTCCTCCCAAAGCTATTGCTTCACCAGTGCCATTCTTCAGCTTCCCCTTCTCTCATCCATAAATCCCCAGAGAATTTACTATGATTCCTTAGTCATTAATATAGAAATTCTTAAGAAAGGCAAAATATATTGTGGCAAGCAGGACAACACAGCATCACACATCCTCCCTTGATACAATTCTAGTCCGTATCAAACTCATGTGTGCTCCCAATCCTTCATTATCCGACACCACTTGCTAGAGGAAGGCCTTACTGCTGGATTATTGTAAAATTTTATGGCACTATTCGAGAAGAATTTTGTAGCCTTTTACTCATTCAGATAATTGAGGAATCATCTTCGGATGGTTAATTTTTTATTAGTGTATATAGCTATGGAAAAGAGTTTAATAAGCTCAACATGTGGCCTTTTATTTCCTGTTGGACACGTGCTAGCTAACAGGTTTACTCATGATGGCCTTTATTCTTTTTTGTCACCCTTGCCATGGCACATTGGAGACAATGCTTCTATCAACAGTACTGGTGTTTCATTGTGGTATCTTTTGCCTTTCAAAATAATAGTGCTTCAGATAACTTTCATCTTTATTTCCATGAATTATGAAATTTTAAACCTTTTGTAAAATCAGAGTTACTTCTTTCAGTTTTCTGAGGAGTGGCTTATGCTGACCACATTACTTTCTTGCTTATTTTTTTAGATGAGCAAAAATTGTGCATCTAGCCGTGGATATACCAAAAATATCTTGAAGAAGCTTATTTCTAGTGCAGAATCCAGTGGGAATTCAGTTTTGGAAGATTTATATGAAATTTATGCGAACTATATCTCCCCAATCAAGGTGGTTGATGTCCCATAGTTTCTAATATTTTTCAAAGAAATTTTGTTACATTTTGGATTATTAGTTACTTGTGAGTTATATTGAATTTTTTTTTTGTTTCCTACCTTTTATTTTGTTTTCTTCGTATGTATAGTAGAAACGTAATGTGGGTTATTGATTTTGTTTTTTGACCAGGTCAATAAGAATGTCATTGACCAAGTCTTGATTTTCCTCTTATTTTTTCGGCTAGCCACTGCTAGACAGAGAGCTAAAGAGTGCTCTCCAAGAGGGGGGCAAGATGCCTTAATTTTCTCGAGAATTAAGTCCCTCTAATAGATGATTAAGATTAACAATCAGCTCTCTTGATGGATAGCCCAAATTCTTCCATGAGGGTGGCACTAAGATGGGTGGCTTAGAATTCATCTCTTGATAACCCTTTTAGATTCAAATGGGTTAAGTTAAGGTGATGCTCTCTCTTAGGCCTATAAACATATTAGGTCAGTCCTTTCCATAAAACTTGAGTTTTTCTTTGGATTGAAAATTTAGATTTCTTTTATTACTTTCAACTCATAGTAAGAGTTTACTTAAGTTCTTGCAATTAAATAATTATCAAAAAAATATGAGAAAATCACCACTAGACTTTATAAAAGTCAAGTAGGGTTAGTTTCATAATATAAATAAAATAATAAAATAATATATATTATGACTTAAATGATAAAATATTATAAATGTCATAATGAGTCGGTAACACATGCATAATTATATTCTCTACCTATTAATTAACATTTATATATAAGATATTAATACATAGATGCACTACTAATTTATAACTATTGGATAGCCTACATTATCCTCTTATGTTGATGCTTTAATCTCCAGTTATTTATTGGGCTTTGGTGCATCTTTTTATTTTTACCTTGTTCTTTTTCTTTTCTGCACCAAATCTAATGGCAAATTTTCACTTCTTGGTTGTCCTTGTCTTATGCTACTATTTTTTATTAACAAATTATGTTTGATATTCTAAGCAAAAGTGTTGGGCAATTGTCTTGACCACCTTAAAGCCTATATCAGCCAAGGTTTAATGGTTGGATAGTGGAGTGTCGTCCTGGTCACCTAAAAGGTTTTAGTAACCAACATTTCATAATAGGGAACTTTTTAGGTCAAGTACTTGCTTAATCCAACTTCAGACCGGAATCAACAGATTCTTGGGAAATATGGTAGCCCAGAAGAACCCCATTCAAAATAGAAATAGAGAGTGAAGAAAGGTATATAATAAGCACTTGTTTTTCATACAAGCACAAGTAGTAACTGGCGGAGTGTCTATCAGTGGCAACCGCAGGGAGCATCAGGTGGAGCAGCAAAAGTAATAGCATTGGTTTTTTGCCGTGCATAGGCATGGTCAAGGATGATCATTTCCTCTTTTTCGTTCTTTTGGTCCTTTATTTCTGTTTTACGGGAGGGTTTCATTGAAGCTCAGTCTTCATAAAGAGTTGATGTTATAATAACCTCTTCTGTTTGAAACTCACTTTACCTTATGTTGAGAATTCTGGATGCATTGAGAACAATGACATGGAGAAGAAACCTCTGTCACGGAGGACAGAGGGGAGAACTTTTTTTCACGGAAACTGCCTTATTCATTCACCTTTAATGTCCCTTCAGTAGGGACGAACTGGATGCACTTTCCCATAGTACCCTTAGTCCTTTACAATATTACACTTAGATCTTCTAACACCTTATTTCATTTCTTCTCTTCAATTTTAATCAACATTGTCTCTGCATTTCTACTTCGTTCATCTTCTGAATTGGTATATGCCTATTTTTGTAGAATAATGATTTGGCATCTTGTTGTCTACATATTCGTTTATGTTTGTCTTATATTACTTAAATTGAGAATCTGTCATTAAAGATATGTTTGAATCTTGGAGAAGAGGATCCAACCCTATTACATGCAAAATATTTGTGGATGACTTATTAAACTATTGTATTTGCTCTCAAGTTGAGAAAACTATGAACTTTTTTTACCATATGTTTTGCTTTCACATAAAACATGACTGGTCTTTTTTTAACCAGTTGCTTAGAGGCTTAACGTGAATCTTAAATTCTTTCAGCTTGTTGTTTAAGGAAAAATTGTAGATTCAGATTAATGTATTTCCATTAAATGTGTTATTAAATGATAATTCTCTAGATTAGTCTGGTTGATGGTTCTAGTAACTGCTACAATTCCTAATTTTTAATCGCTTCTTGAATATGTGATGTTAGTTCTCTTAAACGGTATTTATTGTCTCACTTACCTTGGTTTTTTTATAAAAAAAAAATTGTCTTTGTAGGAAGACTTTTCACTGAAGCATGGTACTAGAAACTTCAAAAACATTTCTTTCTTCTATTCAAATGGTATGTTCAAATGGCGCATGCTGTTTTTTTCTTAGGCATTCTTTATCTTTTAATATATGTCATTTGACATTATTTTAAAACTTTTCTAGGCTTTCATGAAGGGTCAGGTTCAGTGAACTTTGTAGTTCCAATACAATGCTCATCTAACATACTAGAAGGAGATACTGGGTATGTCAATATTCACAATCTTTTTTCCTTTATTATACTATTCAATATGTTTATGAATAATAACTAATTTTATCAGCTTGAATGGTTGCCTTTAGCATTTCTTAATTCTTTTCAGGTTCACAGGAAAAATAATGGCTAAATTTTAAACTTTGTAAAGTAAACCGAAGATGGTATGTGGGGAATTAGGCGTAATGTCTGCTGGTGGATTTTCTCATCAAGCCTCCAGGCTACCAACAAATAAATATCCCATTCAATGACTCTAGTTAAGACTGTGATAAATTACAGCATGGTAGGATTTAACCATTAATCTGTTGAGTTTCTGAAACTGTAAATATTATCGGATTTATTGCTGCTGCACTGTTCATTATAGTTACTAGTGCTTTGTCACTTGTCATCTTTGTAAAAAGAGTCGACCAAAACTGTTAGGTTTACTGATACTTTGATTTCTTTTCTTACCAATGATCAGAGGAAAAATACTATAACATTCTTTATGCGTGGATAGGATGTATTTTATTATTTTCAATTTTTATCCTCGGAAAGCTTTTGCATGTCAAGAGGTTGAGCTAACTTGAAATGAGACTAGCACGATATATAGTGTAATGTGATGACCTCTTTTAAAATCAATCTTTCTTAAACTCTACCCTTGCCATTGCTCAACTTGATTGCTTAGCAACCATGATTTAGTCATTTATCCTATATTTTTTATCCAAAGGAGGTATCTTCCCACCTTGTGAAGGTTACCACCCAACCCATGTACACGATATAGTGGTTATTAGTTGAGTGAATTTTATCCAGTGATTCATTAGATTGTTCCCATGTCATGATGATTTGTTTCAGTTGTCATTTACCACAGCCAACTGAGATGGGGAAGACAGAAGTCTAATTACCAAAAACTCTTGGTAATTGTCATCCTCAAGCAACCGTTAAAATTTTCTGACAGCACAATCCAAGTCATGTTCTCTATGGGAGAATTATCATGTCGAGGTGGCATTGTCAGTCTTACTTCATATATTATTTAAGATTCGAAAGGCTCCGGAAATCTCATGGAAAATCTTTTTTCAAAAATACTCCGTTATGAAAAATATTTCCTATTGGAAGAATTTTGTGTACAAAAAGGGATTAATAGGAAGGAAAGGGGCTGTTTCTCATCCAGATGTGTAGGGCTTGCTGAAGAACGAGGAAGAAAAGAGGGTTGGTGTAGATCGAGATTTTCACAGGTTCTATTGCATACGTTGTGGGAGATGTGGCGAAAGTAACTTAGTATGAGCGTCCATTACCACAAGGAAATACTGTGGAACGTGTTCTAAGAGGGGTAACCAGCCACATTACAGGTTCCCATTTTTGCGTTTTGGAGACTCCATAGAGAGCCATATTTTTTGAAAGCTCACTTGTGATTATTTTGATTCTTTAAGCTTCCATAAGGATTATGGGAACGTGGACAGTTTATTGACTCTAAATTCTGAGAGGTACACAAGTTATCAAAAAGATATTTAAGAAACTAGAACAAGTGATGTTGTTCTTTGCGCAGTCTAGCTAAAATGGAAGAAAACTAGCATCTATCTTAACTTTTAGACCAAAATGTTCTGCAACCTAAGGTGGGAGGCAAGAGTTTGAGGTGAGCAAAATCATGGCGTGATCCTTTTGCACAGGTTTATGTTGGTAGTTATAAACAATTAAATTGGGGTATTGAAAAAACTCCACATAAGTGACTCTGTATGGGATTGAAATAAAAACTTCAATAAGAACAAAAAAAAAGTTGCATTTTGTGCAGCAACCACTTGGAAAGAATTGTTTGTCTTCACGGCGACTCTGGCATATTATTGACATGCAAGGTCATATTTAGATGCACACAATTGCACTGGTATGTCTTTCATGAGGTCTAGAGATTGATAGAATGATGGGTGGCTTGAATATAAATACCCGGGAGAATAGTGGCTATTCATGCTATCAACAATTTTTTGGGCTGCTTGGAAGTTGAGGAGTGGACATCTTTCGAAAGAACTGCGACATGAGCTGAATGGGTGGCAACAATCCAAAGTCGCTTATGCAAACAGAAACTGAGGGCTCACTCTCATCCATTGTTTCCCTATTTTAGTCCTCTTTTTGCTTTTATATTTTTTTTTCCATATCTGTGAATAATTTGGTTTTCAGAAAAAACTGTTTAAATGCTTTTTTTTTAGTGCGGCTAATTCCCTCTTCTTGATCTCAGTAGAATAGGCGATTGAGTTCATGCCCACCACCCCAACCTTGGAAGAATCAGTCTCATGATGTCATTGAGCAGTGTGATAAAGAAAAACATCCATAGTGAACCGCTTTAGGTAGATCAGGGTGATTTACTGAAGGGAACCAAATGAAATTGAAAGCAGCTTGGCTCTCCTGGAGGAAAACTCTTCCTCGTAGGTTGTAAGTTAGTATGTCAAAGTCTAATTCCTCTTGGAAGGTGGCAGAGTTCTATAATTACTGGCTTCAAGCTCAAGTACCAAGCTGTAGAGATAGATCCTGTGAGGGTAGCTAAGAAAGACAATGGATAAGGTGGCAGAGTCCTTATCCATTGTGAACAGACTGTACTGTGAAAACCATTTTGTGCTCATAAAAGTAAGAACGAGTTTATCAACAACCGAATGGTGAAGTTGGTTTGACTTCGCTTAGGTTCGCTCGCTCAAAAGTACTGATTCTCAATGTTGGCACTGTTTAACAGAGTTGCTGGAGGAATAGCGAAAGAGTATCCCTTTAGTTGGCATATTAGGTTCTAGCATTAGTAATCTGCCCAGTGGTATATTCTATTGATGGCTTCTGTGGGTATGGTTGCTGTCAAAACATTTTGGAGGATACAGCAGTAGTTTGTTGTGATCAAATGCCATCTTGGTGACTGTGAAGGAACTTTGTCATCAAAACTGTTGACGGGTAAGAGTGTTAAATTTAACAGTCATGTCTGTTATGAATATTGCTCCACTCCATTTGTTGGAAATGTAATGAGTCTTTTGCCTTCATCTGGAAATGTAATGAGTCTTTTGCCTTCATCTCAAATACAGTAATTGATCCGTAAATTCTTATTCTTCTATTTTTTCTAGGTGTTCTATTTGGCCCTCAAGCCTTTTCTTGTCAGAGTTTATACTTTCTTATCCAAATCTCTTTTGCAATAAAGTCTGTCTCGAGGTAAAGAAAATTTTCTTGTGGTTTGTACTCAGAGACATTAGTTACCTATGTGCTTATTGAGTTGTATTCAACTTTTATTGCTTTTCATGTGATGTCTTTTTGTATTCTTTGTTTTTGTTTACTCTTCGGAGGCACACTGTTGCACTTCCGGTGAAACCTGCTAAGCTGCTTATGTCGGTTCGTAAATTTCTCTTTTTTTTCTATGCACATACAGCTTCATACTTTTCAGAATTGTGTTTATGAGGATCCCTGTTGAGCAGGTCTAAACTAAGAAAAACCTATAGAGTTGGCTACACAGTTGGTCTACTATTGTATATACCACCGTGTAAGTTTTTGGCTGTATCCTTTCCATGCTCCAAGCAATAGCATACCTTTTATAGATGACAAGGCACTATACTTGTAGCGGGGAAAATATGGCTTTTTTGGTGGCAGTTATTTTTCCTCTGTTTATGTAGAGCTGGACGCTTTTTGCCTGAAAGATGAGACGGATTGGAACAGTGTAACCAAATAGGGGTTCTTTTGGTTCAGGGGTACGTTAGCTGGTGTTAGTTGTCCTTGGTCTAGTTCAGCAGTTATTTGGGCTGGCATGAAGATATAATGGATGGGGTTGAAATTATTGGAGCCAAGTATTTCGCTGACAAACCGTTGGTCCTTAGGGACGTGTCCTCAGTCTGAGCCTGAAAACAGATTATAAATTGCGGGGATAACTAAAAAGGACGGTATTCAGGGAGGATGTCTTTGTTCTTGGTAAAAGTATCATGTTTTACTTCAGTGGTTAACTGGTAGCCTCGTAAGCATTATTGTGTAAGATTCTCATTTGGATATTGGTAAAAATAAGGGGAGGGTATGTCAGTGTAGGATCATAAATGAGGCTGCTCTTCTTTTGTCCTCTGTAGGAAGCATTCGAGAAAGTGCAACTAGTGGTGCACTACAAAATGCACATCAACAACTGTGAAACTAGAGGTCTGTCCATGACGCTGCTGGGGAGTTATTATGAGCACATCAAACTGAACTGGGCTATATGTGTCTGTCTTTCTCTTGCTATACATATATGTATATGTATACATATTTCGTTAGCAAGGGGGACTGATTTTAATAGTCGGATGCATAGAAGTTGGATTGGTAGATCATGATCTTAGGGATAATTGTGGCTTCCACTAAATTTTTTATGTTTGATAGCATTAAAAATTCATATCCGAATTTCAACTTGGATCAAACTTGGGCTCAACAAGTGGAAAATTAAAGTTACTGCTTTATAATAGAATAGTAGGTCTAAAGACAATACACTGATAACTCTCTTTCCAGAAAATCCCTACTTGATCAAATAGCTACGTGGTACTTTGTAGATGGTTATCATACCTGTATCATCGTAAAGTGTGCATTTTCGCTCCCGTTATGTGACTATTTTACGAAAACCTGAAATCCAAAAGACCTGATTCATTCTGTCAAACCATCTCACTGCTTATGCTACATGAAGAACTATGTTCCTTTTGTTTTCAGTTTGTTTCATTGATTGAAGTTATTAGTCCAGATTTCCCATCAGTTATGACACCGTTTATGGTTTCTGCTAAAGCGGAAATAATCTTGCTTGATAGTGTTTGCTCCTATTGTTGACTGTGGAGAACAATTTTCTTTCCTTAGGGCATGCTATGCATTATTATGCCAGAAGATTACAAATCCTGTTTTGCTGCTCTTGTCTAACGATTAAAAATCCCTTTTACCACTCCTGTCCAATTTAGATTCCTTTTTATCCATTCACGAGGATCAGACTGCTTTAATTTGTAAAAAGTTCTTAATCTAAGATTGTGTATAAATTTTAACTTCTAAAGCTATTATTTATTCAATTAAAAACACTCGATATTTCTGTTTTCTGATGATATTTTCTATTTCTCCCAAACGTACCCTGGACATTGTAGAAAATTAACCCTTTCTTGAAGGGATTCCATTCCTTTTATATGAGAAGCATACATTTTTGTTACATGGAAAAGTACGTGTCCATACAGTTTGCTATCTCATTGTGCAATTTTCCTTTGAGATTCACCCTTTTCTTCTTTGGCATAAGCTGTACATAGAGTTTATTCTTCCTAATTCTTTCTTGACCCTACCAGTCCAAACTTATACTTTATCATGGTACCTTGTCCCAATATGGTTAATTCTCTTTTTGGTCCCTTAGGCATTTATTTGCGTTCATAGGGTGGTGGTTGGGGGGGGGGACTCATAATTTTTCCCATTTATTATTCTGAGTCCATTTGCTCTACCACTTGAAGTGGTATTGCATTTGGGATCTGGTATCAGTTGCAGTTGCTATGCATTTAATTCGTTCAAAATGGATCCTTAGTTCTTAGGAATTAGATTTCTGAAACTTCACTGTTTATTCTGGCTGCAGATTTTGGAAGTGGGAAAATCAGGTTGGATTGTACAGCACAGATTATAACTTGTCACCTTTGACCCACTTGGCTTGAACTTAAGTTTTTGTGGAAAATCCTCCTAAAATAAGTAACTCATTCCGTGTAGGAAATTTTAACTTTGCTCTTATATGACTAGTGTTTATTGGTTGTCAGAACTATGGAAAAGCAATCCAATGATTTGCATAGAGTTTGTGAAGAATTCTTTTAATACGACATGATGATTATCTTCGCAATTCTAATGTTCTGGCCCTTGCTTTCTTTCTCTTCTCATTTATATTTAGATTATCTTTGGATTTTTCTATGGTTTACTATTTTTGCTGTTGCATATTCAAATCCTAGTGTCTTAAACAGTGGTACAAACCCCAGGAAGCTATGCTGAAGAAAAACTCAACTCATATTCACATCATAGATGATTTTTATATGCAAATACCAGGGATAAAAAACAAGGAATACACCTAATGACTAGAAAAGCCGACAAACTAGGAAACAAACCAACTGACTAGGAAACAGTCGAACTAAGAACTGAACTCCTAATAATACGTTCTTTCCCACACCTAATTCTGAGGGGGAAAAATGAGTTTTCTTAGTAGCTGACTCTACTGTGTGATTACTGATATTTTTGCTTTTGCAGCATTCACTACATCTGTTTTTTGTTGCATGGGATTAGCAAATAATACTAAATATACCAAATCATGTTGATTATCCATAAATTTATTTATTTTCTCATTTTTATGAATATTACTGTTGGATTTTATTTTTTATTGTTTTATTGCTTATAATTTTCAGATTCTAGCCGTGCAAATTTAGAACTTGTGACTTCAGTACTTAATCAACATATTTTTGGATTTGCTGCGTTCATTACAGCTTGGTGCAGGGGTTGGTTTGGTCGGTATCATCCTCAACAAAGTGAAAGCCTCAAAGGTAAACTGTCTGGGAGGTATTGTAATTTGAATAAAATAGTAATTTCATTGCACCTCTTCTGCTACAATTTCTTTTCTGCGTGTACTTTCTAGCACCATTAGTGTTGTATGGTTTATAATGCTGTCTTCTATGTTTTTTTTCAGATAAAACACTGTGCTTTAGATTTTTTTTCTTTTGTTTTCTCTTGGACTCTAACAAAGGGCTTGTGATGTAAAGGGTTGTGTATGCTGATATTTTAATATGTTAGATGAGTCCAAGCGAAAGAAAAGTGGTGCATTAAATCAACGAGTTACATCTACGTAATGTTTTGGGTACTTGAAAAGTATCATTTATGAATTTTTAAAATTTCATGATTAAATTCACTGTCTATGATATCTGCGGTATTTTGGTCATTTTGGTGGGGATTCTAGCTGATTACATATTTCGGAAGTTATGCCTGAACTTGTGAGCCATTTTACCGCACCTCTGGATTAATGTTATCAATCTGTAGTTGCTTAAAGTACTACGTTCCTCTTCTGTGTCATCCGTTCTTTGGATGCCCTCAGTGGATCACATATAAACTCTATTTCAACACTCTGAATTGCTACAATTATGTCTAGTTATAAGGTCCTGTGTCACATGCAGGTGATACTAACTGACGGTGATCTCTCAACGTTGGAGAACATGCAGGCCAATTTGGAAATCAACCATCTTCGAAATTCCAACGAGGTAATCACAGGAGGTATAGAAGTTGTAAATGGAACATCTTGTACATTTTCTAGCGATGGGGTTTTCAAAGGGCCATCTCCCTCCCTAGCTTACACCCACCAGATCATCCCTCCTCTGGCATGATTGATAGACTGACGTTCATGAATTGGCTCCACGAGGAGCCATTGGGAGGGAGCTCCTTAGCTGAAGTCGACAGTCAAAGTGGATAGCAGTTACTACATTTATCAATTTTATTATGTTCCGGTGCAACTTTCAGGTGGAGTGCAAACACCTGTTATGGGAGGTAGCTTCTGAAATGGAGATCACAAGCTACGATCCAGACATTGTGTGAGTGCCTTGTTGTCCTCTCAATCAGTGAATCATTAATGGAAAGTATGATTTTTTGGAGGCCTGGCCCAATTTGGCCGCTACGCTTGGGGCCCTGAAATCAAACCAAGAGAAAATTAAAGAGGCCAGGTGCTGAGCCCTGGCTCATGTTAGAACATAAGCATTGGATCCAAGATGATAAGATGCGTTTTTTATTATTATTATTATTATTTTTTCTTGTTGGTGAGGGATAATGTTGTAAACTTTCTCACAGATCTCTTGTTGCAGAGTCGGTGCAGACATCATTTACGATCCTCTGTGTCTGCCCCATCTAGTGAGGGTCTTATCCCTCCTCTTGAAGCCGAGGAGGTCCCACATATCGAATCTCCATGAAGGAGATGGGACTCCTGCGGGTTGCGGAGAGGAAGATCCAGTGAGAAACGAATCAAGGAGGAGGTCGGAGGCACCCGCCGCTTACATAGCCGTCGTCATCAGGAACGTGGAGACATTCCATTGTTTCCTCGAGCTGGCCCGTGGGGCCCACCTTGCTGCCGTTGACATCACCGAGGAGATGCCGCCATCGCAGCTGCTCCCATACATGGGCTCTTATGATCGGGCTGGAGTGAGGTTGTACCAGATCTCGTCTACACGCAGTTGAGTTTCTTCTGTCACAGTTTGATGATCCTATTTGCACAACCATGGCCGTGGATTTTTCTGTGTTCATCATGTGTTTTGAGTGATGCTAAGAGTAGAATTCTTCATTTTTCTTTTTCATTTGCTTTTTCTTTGTGCCTGGTTAGATTTTTTACTGTGATGTATGATGCTCGAGTTGAATCGTCATTGTAGTCTGCTGTTCTTTTTTGAACTAGTTATCTTCTTTTTCTTTGCGGCTGGTTAGATTATTCGCTTTCATGTGTGATACTTGAGTTGAATCATCATCATTCTTTTTGGCTAATGCTCCATATTTTTTAAACTAGTTATTATTATTATTATTATTATTATTATTATTATTATTATTATTATTATTATTATTATTATTATCATTCGCTGGTTAGATTAGACGATGCAAACTTCTCTGCTCTCTGAACATTAATTACCGAGGTTTGGAAGAAATTTCATCAGAAATTTCTCCGACAGTGATTAAGATCTCATAAAAAAAGGCTTTTTTTTCTTTTTTTTAGCACATGAATCGTGGCAGTTTATCTTCTGGGAGTGATATCACTTCCTTGGCCAGCATGTTTTGAGATCTGCTGCATAAATAATGTTACAAACCTTGAACAAACTTAGATGATACAAACTTCTCTGCTCCTTGAACATTAATAATTACCCTGCTGTTGAAGAAATTTCATCAAAAAAAAATATATCATCATCATTGATTAAGATCTCATGCAAGCAAACTTTGGTTGATAAAAGTTTGCAAGACCCTTCCGAAATATTCTGCCAGCTTTGTAACCCCCATGTACTCGGATAAGATGAAAATATCCTCTTGAGCTGAAATATTTGGCAATGAATGATCCCATTGAATAAGTATATACTACTCATACTTGTATCTCGTGTTACACATAAAACCTGCACCACTAACCACAGACTCCATGAGACACCATATTTTGATGATGGCATATTAATTTTTACAGAATCATGGACAGATTTCTATGGGAAATGTCTGTAGGATTTTTAGTCTTGATATACAGCTCCGGCAAACATGGATAAACGGAGGGAATGATGAACAGTGGGCGAGCAAAGTCCACGAGATTGGGTTCTTTGATTCCAATTGAAAATGCCTATTTCATTGCATGATATGATAGGTTTCGCAGAAATAGTCCATGCCATACCATGGTTGAAGTAAGAAAAATTAAAAAAATAAAGAAGGCTCATTGATTTCGCGGGGTGGAAACTGGTTGACATGGAGATCCTGCATCATACCAATCCTTGGGTCAACGCCCCTCTTGTCACTTTAGGGCGTTGAGCTCCCCCACCATGGCTAAAAAAGAAGAATTGCAGTTGGAGGTGCTGCTAAGTATCAGAACACAGTTGGGAAACAAGTTGCAACACTCCGTGCATAGACCCATCATTCTGCAGAAGAAGAGATCCACAAAAAAAAGAGAAGATGAGAATGATGGATACTTTGGGGGAGGGATGGCCTTCAAGGAACAGAAATAGAAATGGCAGTGGACAAATCAGAGGGAAACTCACAGTGAACACCACATCGAATGCCTCGCTGTAGGTTTTGAGAGATTCCTCGACATTGTTGTTCCTATGAACACAAATGGACACCATATGAACTACCATGAATAAGACAAGAATAAATGTCTTATGGAAGACAAAATGGAGAGCATTGGTATGTATACTTCAATGATGTAAAGCAGAGCTCCATGGGGCTAGCTAGTAACATCCCTCTGGGCAGAGCTCATTCGCAGTAAGAAGATGAATTGATGGAATGCTTTTCTATTATTATTATTATTATTATTATCAATCATAATCAACATTGAGGATGATCTGCTTTAAGGGTCAAACTAATCAGCAGCCAGATTGACAAAATGAAACCTCTGATCGTCAAGTAAGAAATCTAAGTCGAACTTACAGGAACCCAATGGCGATGCGGTTCTCATAATTCAAGCCGTCGGACATTCCAAGGTCCCCCGTATGATCTCCGAGAAGCAACACGTTTGTTCTCTTCTTGACTGACATATTGTCGCCATTCGAGCCATTGCCCTCTCCCAGCTGTTCATGTACTGGGGCAGCCATATCCAGAGCATGCTCGTTCTTGTTCAAGACATGAATCGTCTTCCCTGTCGGCCAAAAGAAGCAAGATGAGTAGTAGAAGAGAGCGGTGAATGAAGAGCATCACTCAAAAAGCAAGAGAAGATGTAGTAGTAGTGACAACACACAGAAAAATTGAAGGAAGATGAGAACAAAGAGAAGGAGAGCGGCGGCACAGAAAACAGTGGAATTTAAGAGCTTTTGAAAGAAGAGAGAAGAGGTGTGGGTAAATAGAAGATGGCCATGAATTCCCTTGCTTTAGAGAAGTATCATACCTTTGAAGGCAACAAGGCGGCCGTTATCAAATACCATGCGGTTTGACACTATCTTGATATTTTTGAACGATCTATGAAGTTTTTGCCTGAACACCTGAAGAACATGTGACACCTGCTGTCAGTTGAAACTGGTCGAGTATATATAGCTGGGATTATCATACCGACCTCTTCTATAATGTCTGCAAGCCCTGCAGAGAAAACCAGAACAGGAACACCTTTCTCCTGAGAATCAAAACCGGGGACACAGAATCAGCCAGTAAGTCACAGGAGCATAGAATGATTAAGCAAAGAATCACAGGAGATTCATAGAATTCGTAGAGGAAGGAGCATAGAACATGCTTCTAAGACTGTGCCATAGGATAACTGGAAATAATGACGAAAGCTTCCAAGGTTAAAATGTAAACGAGTAGAAAGCTTCAACTTCACCCCATTGAAAGGGTATGTAGACTCAATGAGAATGGCGGAATATTGAGCTTCTGTAATGATGATATGACTTAGTGAGGCCAAGCATCTGATAGCGTGTAGCTCTGCATATTCTACAAAGTTTTATTTTATTTTATTATGTAGGCATGGTAGTTCTTGATGCATGTCATGGAATCACTCGGAATTTTTAAGCCACCATTCACCAGTTACACACTAGATATGAAAAGAATGCATCATATTGAATGTATGCTCTTGAACATTGAATGCATCAGATCTAATGATTCCAACCAAGTCCAATTTAGACAACTTTGTTTGGATATTACCAAACATCAGTGAATGCAATCCATACCTCTAGAAACTCAAATAGTTCGACTACCCCATCTCTAAAGGCGATATTGGCATTTGAGACAGACTTCTGAATGTCATTGTAGGTGAGGCCTCCTTCGATAAGAAGAGAATGGGTCTTGTCCCACCTAAAGTCATTAAATCAGTTTCTTCAGTTTCTCGAACTTAAATAAGATACTGACCGACGGAATAGAAATAAACCCTTGTTTTCATAAGCACAAGCTGGCAAGTAACTACTTGACTGGACCGTAAAAAGAATAATGTTTTCTATGCGGAACAGAAGAGAAAATATCCATCAATTTTGCCTCATGTTCTGTCCTTTTTATCCTTACTGAAGGATTTCTTAATAAACTCTGTTTGGAAATTAAATGGAAGTAGCATGAGGAATCTATGATATTTTGGAATGTACATTACCAGGAGAATTTGACAATTTAGTGAGCATTAATATGAATCGAGTTGTTCTCCAATTGCTTTATGATCCAATCCTCATGTAATAAATCTTCAGGCATAGGATATACAACCGTGAACATCACCAATGGCCGAATATGAGTTAACATGCATGTTTATACTGCTAACCAAAAAAATTCTCCAACTTAAGATGTCTATATAATTACAGTAGAAAAAAATGAAAAGTAATACTTCCAAAGTTCTGTGGAACCTTGTTACTCATAAAACCAACACTAAAGCCCTTTTCTTTGAATATGAAAGGTTCCATGCATCTGTGATTAAGATTCATTGGTAAAATCAGTAAACAAGCTTCCTTTGTTTTGAGCGAAGATACACCCTTTCTTCTCTCATTTTGACCGATGGACTGAAATTTAGTGGTCATCAATCAAAGAAATTTGAAATTTTTTGGTCTTTGACCTGTGCATCATCCAATAATTAGAGAGGACTAGAAACTTCAAATCTTTTGAAGAAGAGAACTAACTCAACGATGGATGTAGAAAGGCGGTCATTTTCATGATCTGGAATTATTTTTTCATGCTTAGGCCCAATGGAGGCCAGAGTTTCAGGAGAAAACCACCATACAACGAGTCGAATAGATGCCATTGGGTTAGGGACATTCCACACAACGACTGGCAAGGTTGAATCATCCGCGGGCAAATGAAGCATATTTTTAAGCAGAAAATGCTTGAAAAAAACCATCTAATTGATAGCATTTTGCTCTTGACACTAGTCGCATGAAGTGATTACCATTCTTCCATGAGCTTTGTCTTTTCATCTATGGGAATCGTGGGGGAGTACTCCAGCGGGTGATAATATTCGTACAGTGCCTGCCTCTTGGCATCGTACACGGGATCACTCTGCTGCAGTAGGCCGTGACTGGCTACAAACCAGCCACAAATGAAATATGTTAGGTAAAAATACATATACATATCGATCCAAAAAGGAGAATCTATGTTAGTTCAGCATCACAGGTAAGAACACCAAGAGGTTAGATCAAGAGCATACTCTGTCCACGGCAACCGTCAATCCAATATCTAGTGAGCGTTCCATCGAAATCTGCAATCACCTGAAAAAAAAATTGTTGCCCCGAATAGCATGTTCACGCTGCATCAGTCGAGAGAACACCACAAAGTGCGTCCCCCCTTGACAAGCCACATTCGCCAGGAAAGCCGGGAATGATAAACTTGGACGAAAAGAAGATCTCACCTGGAGCTTAGCAGGCCCTAGCTCGCGAATCGCGGCCTTCTTCTTCGCCAGGGATTCGGGGTCACCGATCACCGCTTGTGCAGGGGGGGAAGTCAACACGTCGGCGCTGCCTCCCATTTTCGCAGCAGCAATCCGGGTGATTCCGCTGAGGGGATAGGAACGGCGGACGATGCAGCGCTGCCTCAACAAGCGGGCCTCCGACAGCGAGCAGAAGAGGAGTGAGGTGGGGGAAGGCCGCTGCGCTCGAATCATAATAATAAGTTGCACAGGCGGCGCGGAGGCACGGGAAGTTTCACCCCCCCCCGGCTCTTCCCTTGTGCCATCGCCTCTCCCCAGCCACCTACATTAACATAATAAACAGGGAGATATGTTGAGCATGGGGAGAGAGAGAGAGAGAGAGGTGCATTAATTTGTTCGAAAAAGTGACAATAAATGAATAAATAAATAAAAATATGGCTACTTTAATAGTTTAGTAGAGATGTAGGTGAACAAGAGCCAAGAGGTCCAGGTGAAGCAGAAGCCCCAACCTTCCCACTCCACCAAGCAACAAAGCCTTCCCCTTCCTCAGAGGCAGCCACCACCCATCTCTAATGCTCCTCAACAACATACATATCTTAGGCCTCAGAGGCCTACCACCATCACCACCACCCACATCATCATCCATAGTTTTCCATGGAAGAAGGAGATTTCAACAGCAGAAACTCATCACCCAAATGGGGCTCCAAGGTGATCCATGTGAGTGTATTTGGAACTGCTCGTCTTGTCGATGGAACATCTATGTGGGAGTTGCATCACATGAGAGGAGGCAAGTCACAACATGACGTAGTATGCATGGAGCAGCAAAGGCTTGAGCATAGATAGGTGTCTGCACTACTTGGACATGTCATGAACCTCAAAGTTTATGGGCATTAGGTAGGAGTGTGCACACAATATGACACAACATCCAATGATGTAAAGGTGCATGACGTCTTATGACATACATGTGCCGCATGGGGAGCAACTATTGTAGATGAGGGTGTCTCTTCATTGTGAGCAAGGGTGGTTAGGGTGAGGAGGGTCAGGAAGCTAGTTAAGAGTGGTTAGTATATATAAACAGGTCGTCATAAATGAGAGGTTATCTCCACCATGTATGGTCCTAAAAAGTTAGGGATGCACATCCCTTGAAGTCATGGTGTGTTTTCGCATAGTGGTGAGGTCGTTTGGGATTAGTTGAGCAACTGACAAGGCTGACGTAAACTGTATAAGTGAGTCAACGATGTCAAATGAGAACAACAACAGATACGGGCAAAAGATCACCTATTGAGAAGAGCAAATCTATTTGATTGCCTTGCCACCTCTGTGAAGGCCATATGAAGTGAGAGAGAGAGAGGGGGGGGGGAGAGAGAGAGAGAGAGAGAGAGAGAGAGATGGTGGGGGGGGGTGGGGGGGTGGATCAGAGGCTCAGCGAATACGTGATGAGAGGATGCAACGATAACAGCTCACATAGATGTTGCGCATATATACCATAGATGGGATCCCAGGAAACGTATATCGCCCATATATCGTTCCCAGCAATAGCAGGCTTGGTCGGAAGACCATCCACCTGACGTTTACTGAAAAATCACATTCCACATTCAATGATCGAGTTGGGTCAACCCCGAGCTCGCCCTCCTCAACCCAAAGAATAATCAGTCGGGGTCGACGGTCTGTCACAAACTTTGGATCAAGCCCAGTCTGATTCAGACGGTAGAAGCAAGAAGCAAGGAGGATAGCCTTACTGCTGCATTCATGGCGAAGCCCGCCCAATCAGGTCAAGTAGATGCTATCCAAGACGGCGAATCCAGCAGCAACGCCGCCCTCGTTCGACGACGAAACCTTGGTCCGCATCAAGTAACCGCACTGGTCGTTCATGAGGACCTTGTCCTTGCTCCTGGGTTGAAGAACCAGGTTGGGTGGGTGAGAGAACGAAAAAACAATCAAAGAAATGCACTGGTTGAATCACCTCAGATAGGCACCGTAGATGCCCAGTTCCGAAATGGCAGAGTCTCGACGACACGTCCCATCTCGAACCAGATGTGTGAGAGCAGAAGCTGGGAAGATCCTCTGCATGAGGATGTATGCGGCGAGTCCACGGCCGCCTTCCTGCTGCAGCTTGGCCAAGGTTTCCCTCACGTCCTCGCCATACACGTTGTTCCCTGAAGATGGACCATGAGCTTGTCACAAACAGAGCAAAGCCGCTGGGCCTGGTGTCAGAGGGGAGAAATCGATGGTTGACCTCCTCCTTCCCGCTGGGGTTTAAGGACGAACGATTCTGGGCTTTCCATTGCCTTCTCCAGAATTTCAGAGTCCTCCAGGCTCCACAAGCCCGCAAAGCATTTGCGCAGCTTCTCAATGTCATCTTTATTGTCAAGAAATCTGTTTGCCAAGTTTCAATTCAGGATTACAAAACTCTTGAATGCATCACAAGTCGAATCAACAAAATAAACTTTCTGCTAGTTAGAAAAATAGTCAACGGTCAAAATTTTAAGATTTGATCATGATGCAAAACACAATAATATTTGATACTTCACCAAGATCAGCTTTTGAGATCAATTTCAGTGTGTTGAGGATACAAGTTGCTAGATTGACACTCTGAGCAGTTGCTGATGACGGTAATGATGAATGTAGCATAAAAATTTACAAATGAACAAAGAATGAATCGATTTCTCGGATAAATTCTTCTTAGAATAGTTCTATCACCTTTCAAGCACATTGGGTTTTGCCAATTCCTGCTGGATCTTTTTGGTACCCACCAAATGGTAAGATATAGATGGGCATTTAATAGCAGAAGACTGTTCCATCAGAAACCTCGCTCTCCATTCCTGTTCAAAGGAAAGTTTACAGAAGAACAAAAAGAACAGACTCTGATGACGTGTTCTTCAAAATGGAAATTTAGCAGGTTGCGTAACTTCATTTACATTGAAAAATGATAGAATGATGAACAACAGTTGGTACGAAAACCATAAAATATCTTGACTATAGAAACATTCCCCAATTTTGACTCTTCTAACATCTTTCCAACAGCAGGTTCACTCGAAAACCAGACGTATTCTCTTCAATCCGCATCTATGTTCTTTATATTTCTTCAGAGTGAAAAAAAATAAAAGGAGGGTCATTAAGGCTCACTGATTCCGAGGGATAATCATTTGGCGAATAACCAGATCTGAAATATACCACTGCCACTGTTCTGCCACCACTGCAAGCGTGAATAATGTTAATACATATTAAAAGACATAATTGAAGGTATTTCAACCCCTGATCCTTTCTGTATGCTTCAGTTTTGGTTTGCGAAGATACAGCCATTTGATTGTGCATCGTAAAATCTTACATACGAAATGTCCCATCTGGAAGAAGCTCTCCTTCCGAATCCACTTCAGCCAACGTTTTCCGAATACTTGTCACGCCATGCGTGTGATGAAGTTAAAGAAAAGTAAAAAGACAAAGAAAAACTGAAACAGAAATCTGTGCTTCAATGAAAGACTCTTGCACAAATGCATCAATTATCTGACATTACATGTCAGGCAGAGTCTGTCTTGCATGTAACGTTTAAGAAATGTCAAAATGATTAACCAATCATCAATTATGCAATTTCAAATTTTCTTGGTGGAGAAACGGGTAGAGAAAGCATAATGAAAGAGGAAGATCATAAACAAAAGGATATATCTGCTTCAACATAGTTGATAACCAATACTGATCATACATGTTGTGCTCCTCAGGTTTGATTACCACCAAAACAATGGAACTGGAAACCAGAAGGATGAGTTAATAAATTCCAGAGGACACAAGATAATAAAAAGGAAAATGTGAACGTAATGGACCTGCTATCATTATATTCATTCCAAGCTTTTGCCAGAGCCTCGGCAAATCTGCTCACAGAAGTGTTTCCAGGTACTCCTCTAGAATCCAAGCCCAGCTGCTTTCCAAATTGATTTAACAGGTTCCTGCGAAAAAAAATCATCTCCTCACTACTTAGCAAACTCACTTTGGTTATTTTAGAATTAATGCTTCTGGGAGAGGAGATAAAACGCGAATTTCAAGAATAATTATACAAATAATTACGAAAATTATACGCACAACGTTGATACATAAAAACAGAATACTTCTCGAGGATGCATTATTTATAGCGAACTTCATCAATGTACCTGAGGTTTCTCTCACCCCCTCAATGCTGGATTAGGCTCCTCTTCACAAGAGACAGGTGAGCACATTATGCAGACTATTCGGGCAATATCCGATATCCAATATCCAAGATAAAATAACAACACGAAGGCTCAAATTTAGCAACTTTGAGAGCTTCGGTGAGGAATTCATGTCTTTTTCTAGGTCCTGTCTGGAATCCACTTCACTTTCAAAAGATCAGATATGTACGCACACAGTTATTATTAGAAATCGTACTAACTGTTGCGAATAGGAGACTACAAAGGATCACTGGCATAAACAAGTTTGGTGCATACTATCTAATCCCATGTAACTTCGTATTAGTTTTTATACCACATCTACTATTTCCTGTTTTCAATCTGTCTCAACTACGATACACCAATGTTTCTTATTGTACTCCTCCAAGTTGAGAATTTGAGAATTAAAAATTGGTGTTACTTGCCCTCAAAGTTCTACTCTATAGTAGAGGAACCAGGGTAGACCTTAACGTGTTCCTTACCACAAATAACCTTGAGTAAAATATCTCCACTGACAAGGAAATTTAAGTTCAGTGGACTAGACCCGCACGATCTTTGGGAGTGAAGCAGTCTAAAATCATCTTCCAGGCCTCACGTCAACCTTACTGTGAAGGTTACTCCACGTCCTAACTTATGACAAGAGAGTAATTAGACTTTAAAAATTCAAGAAAGGGAACGTGAAATTTCTCCAATTTTTCCTCATTTTATCATCAGCTCTGATAAAAAAAGTCAGAAAGCCTATTTGGTTTTCTCACGTGCATACCTACTTAAACCAAAGTTAGAATAAATGTGCCATGTCTACTAAAACACAAAGAGCACATATTTATCATTTGTTTGAGTTAACGTCTAGTTTCACGAAAACGTACAAACAAATGATGAAAGATATTGTATAAATTAAAGGACAAGTGAAGAATTACAGAAGGGATAACAACCCCAAAGTGCAGAAATTGTAGAAAAGAAATATCTTTCCACCCCTCTCACAACTCTTAAAGGTGACAATATATATGATTCCAACCAAGCGCATCTAAAAGGCCAAATCAGATCCAATAACCAAGCAACCCCAGCTACACAAAAATATTTATTTCTCAAAAATCCTATTTGACAATTATTTGCCGTAAACTCAAATCATAATTGCATCTTAAAGAAAAAATAAACCATTCAATGGTTCCAACTCAGCGATTTTAGAAATCATCTCAAATCTACCTTTCTTCCCAATAAAGTAATCTGTCTGTATAACCCAACACCTTATAATCAACATATTTCAGCTGTATCCAATTGTAATCCATACCACTAAAGTACAAGCCAATTTAAAAATACCATTGAAAAATTAAAATTAGGCAAAGTAAGTCAAGCTTCAAGACAGTGTTGCATGGGCGAAGGTAACAACAATATTTTCCGTTTACCTAGGAAAAACTCCATCCTTATAGAAATAGCAGTTCATAAAGAAATAGCATCCTTCGTAATTTGAAGAACTTACATACCACTGGCTATGGCAAACAAGAACAATGAGAACGGAAAATTCGCAAGATAATGGGTGAGAAGAGACATCAAATTAGTCTAGAATGGAACAAAGTACGTTTTGGTCGACCATACCTGTGGAGCTCACTGACAAGGCAACCAAGACCAGGGAATGAAGCAGATATCGTATTGAGCTCAATTTGATAAAGTCGTTTTGTTGCAGAATCAAGCATGTAATCTGAACGATGCAAACCTAAACGTATATCCTAATGCAACAATAAGGCCATATCATTTTTCCACTGAGTGAACATATTGTCTGATAAGCTGTATTGTAAAAATGGTCAGCTCTGGTGCAAAATATGTAAAAATTACCGGTCAGCTCTGGTGCAAAATATGACCATCATAAGAAGTGTAATGAAAATTTCAAAAAATGTTGAGCAGGAAAAGTCACCTCCGTTTTATTCAATTCCAGCATTTTCGCATGGATGTCAAGAAGTCTGCCGGTGAAAGTATCCACTTCTCTCGTTCTACAATAGAAATTAGACATAACACATACAATACACTATAAGCAAGACATTGGGCTTTGCTCATAATATAGTGGGTTTCCTATTTCAGAATATGGAACACAAAATGTTTATGACCGAAATCAACTTCTCATTTAGACGATGATACAGTCACAAAATTAACAGGAAGAGATATCATGAAATCATTAATTTTTAGGGCAATATCTACATATCCACCTTGTTAAAGCAGTTTCAAATAAGCAATCAACATGAGGGTGGTTTTATCAGGAAATGACAACCTGACGGGAAACATTAACTAATGTAAAACCTCTCTATCTTGTCAACCAGATATTCTAACCCAGAATTTTATTGGTCAAACATAGAATTTGGATGCAAAGGGCTAGAAACTTTGAACTGTGAAAACAACTATAACTAAGAAAAATGCGAAAGAAGTTATTGAACAATCTGCAAAGTCAAATCATACCAAATCAACCAACTTATAGGCTCAATCAACCAGGCATTGACCACTTTTAGATATACTGGCCGCTTTTTGGATGGTTCGGATCTAGTTTTACACAGAGAATGGAAGCCCTGTTCAGCAGCAAAGGCTAGAAGGAGAAGAAGAAAAAGGAAGGATGGGGAGGAGAGAAAGAAAAACCCTCATGGAGCAACTTCTGGTCACTATTATCTGTCACCATTACTAGTCAGGCTGGCTACTATGGTTGGGGATGAATTTTAAGAAAGTCAATAGTTAAAATTTGTGTAGTAATTTTTCTTTCAAAAAATTCATAGGTAACCTTTTAAATAAACATAATTATGCATACTATAACTTGTAATAATAACAATTTATTACCTCTTCCAACCATCTCTCCAGTAGTCTTATCAAGCAAATCCAATCCTTGTCTAGATAAGGTCATACCTGACAAATCTAGTAAACTACTCTGATTCTCAGGACCATGTACACGTGAAAAAAGGAACCACGTTTAACACGCTGAAAAGAAAACCTTCTGAAACCTTGGAAAACAATGGCACAACACTGAGCCCATTGCACTCTGAAAAGCTATCAGATCGGTCATTAAACGTCAATCTAAGCAAGTGTTTGGGGTCCAATTAGCAAAAAAGTAGCAGATTCGAAAAGGAAGATCGGAGTTGTTAGGGCATTGAGCCATAGCAGAGACTTGATTTCGCTGGGATCAGCCCCCTTCATCTATTTATCATATACAACGCCACAAGTTGATCCCCACACTACCTTTTTAAGTGTTTTACCATGGATAAGGAGCACTCTTCTTTCAGTGAGGGAATTATTACCTTCTAATTAGAGTAGTGTAACACCCGATACAATTCAAGACCGAACGCATTCCAGACAGCACAGTACTCTGTAGCTGGTTAGGCATCAGAATCGACATCATGGATACACGCTTTAAGAGTTCCCCATTGCCCCCACTACTTTCCAATACTCTAGGCTCGCTCATGAGCAATTTGGTCTTCAAGTGCCCAACACCCAAATCAACACTGTTGCATGAGCACTGGTCTTAGAAACAGCTGGTTTTTTCCCACATTAGACCTTTTCCCAAAAGGTCCATTGGAAGTTAAACCATTATACTTATTGATTCTTGTTAGGCACCCCTTGCCAATAGAAGCACAATTATATTTCTTCAATTACTTTACAGAGATTCGGTGAAGTAGCATTTTCATTGTGTAGTTTCTGTCCAATAACTAGCAATAATGTACATCCACTGAATACATTCTCTAATGACTGATCCACCTTACCAAGAATGCAAGGACTCTCCCCATACTTATTAAGGTCCTAACATTCACTCAGCAAATTGGGCATAACCTTGAGAAACCAAACGGACGAATTCATTCATCTGTTATGATACGATAAGCTGCTAGAGCCTTTGGATCTCCCTCTTCTTTCCCACTCCGCCTCCATTAGTCTATTTATACTTCTAATAAGTAAGAACGATTGAATTCGGACACTGGAGCGAAATTCCTGACGGTGAACGACACAGAGCATGCAGTAAATGGTGCATAATTCCTTATCACATATCATTGATATCCCCAATTTGCAGAAACGTTCTCACAGCATCTAATTTTGTAATAGCGTTCCCATCTTGTTAGTTAAGAAATGGTAAACGTTTAACTTTCCATGCACAGAAGGCCTAGGATTGATTTCCTGAGCAAGAAGTTCTAAAAGTTCATCTGGTCGTTGGAATCAAATAATCAAATACACAAGTAGCAAGACAGCATACAACAAAAGATTTAAAACTCTTGGAGGCAATGTTTTAGGAATTTAAACAGCTTCGGCAGTTTTTAGAGAGGATTATTTGATTCAAAACACAGACCCCAAAGAAAATTTCATACATTGCAATAAAGGGAACTTCTCTATTAGATGAACGGTAAACAAGTGGCGGAAGGATTAATGTAAAACGAAAAGCTTTCAATCTAAAATTTAAATATTCTTCGGAAAGTTCCTGTAAAAGATCACCTACTCATGAATGTTGTCTCTACTCTAGACTCCAAAGAGAAACGAAGTCATCTCTTTTTAGAGAGGATTTTTAAGCTTCAGTAAAAGATTCTTTTCAGATCGGTCAATGTTAAAGAAACAAATGTTATGCGTACAATATGTAAAAATAACACACTGGTTTTCTAAGGTCTATAGAAGAAAGAGAAACATAGACGAAAGGGTAACCTGAACAGTGATTCTTGTAAAAACTTGCTATCCAAGCTGACACGATCCACAAGCTCGTTGAAAATGGGAGCCAATTCACATGCTTGCCTCCAGAGACTTTTTGGAAATGAGACAGGCAGCAAAGCAAATGGAGCATGAACCATGCCTACACCAGGGATGTTCCCTGATCGCTGCAAATCAATTAGACATATTTTGAATTAGATGAAGAACAAAATAAGTTGTTAGCAGATGACTGTGGTTCTAAACTTTAGAGGTAGGTACGAGCACTTCAAATTAGAAACCACCGAAGAATCAGTTCCCATCATGATTTTTTTACAACTGATGCTTCAGTAACTAAGCTCAAATCCCTCACAGTAAAAGCAGGCATAGATCTTTAATTTTAAATGCAAACTTCCAACCAAAATCTGGAGAAAGATTCCAACCAAAAAATAGAACTGGAACTGACAACAACCCGTATACATTGTAGTGTCTACCACATGTTAGGGACAGAGGCTGGACTGTCCAGGAGTATAAATGATGAGTCTCCTTGTAGTCCATAAAAGATGGAGAGAATAAAAAAGATAAAATAAATTGAGGGATAGAAAAACCTCAGACATACTGTGCAGACACACATCTCATAACAAAATACAGATATTTCCTTTCCAAGTAAATGTCTTAACTCAGCTGTATCTCTCACCTCTCACTTAAGGAAAAAGATTATTCCCTATTACATCAAAGTGACATAATAAGAACAAAAAATATGGAAAAATACTATCTCTGTCGGGCTTGAGATGAGCTTGAAAAGAGTACCAGAAAAAAATAGACAGTAATTGAATTTGATAGATTATGAGTCATGGCTCCGCATGGGAAGGGTGAATATGGTGCAAAGTTAAATCCCACATTGACTTCAATGAACCGAATTGAATACAATGATCCACGTTGTACAGAAAAGTTTATTTAGTCTATATTTTGGAAGACACAAAGATACAAGAAGAGCATCAATGACTTCAAGGAGATAGACAAAAATTCTGCCAAGGCTCCTCCAGAGTGCATTGATAATAAAATCTCGAAGTCCTCAGGATGTGAAATTATGAGATGCAGATCCGACAACTGAGAACTTGGGACCCCACAATGGTTCAGGAGACTCCCAGCAAAGCGAAATCCAATCTAATTTGAGTTCAAGGACAAAACATTAAGTGAGAAGGAAATAAAATTTGGAGTAGTCTAAGTTGACAGGTACTCAGAATGGCCAACCATTATTAATAGGAATTTCTAATGATAGGCTTCACCACTTTACACTTATCATTGTCTTAGAAAGCAAGGAGACTATTGAATGCGAGAACAAGGTTGATAACCAAATCAACCTGGTAAGTGGTTATTTTATTTACCTCACACCAAACAGAGATCTAGTAGGGACTGTCAAGGGTCGGGTTAGGAAAAAGACTGACAGGAAAATGTTCTCCACTTGATATTATAAGATGTTTTTTAAAGAGACTCGGATAACGTGAATGATCAGAAAGAAGGAAAAAATAACTAGATTGATTAGATTAGTCCGTTTGTTTTAGCATGATCGATGCACCTGGACAGAAAATGAATCAACAGGCAGAGATTCTTTCTTCCTAAAGCTTTCACAAAGAAAAATCTGATGCATGACAGATAGTGTGTATGCCTCATTTGGTTTTTGCTAATTATAAAGTGGCATAGTTTGAAACTAATTACCACTCGATGTCATATTGATAGAAAATTTTCTACAGTGACTCAAGTTTTAAATCGTAACATTGCATATCCATTTCATCATAATGGGAGACTGCCGATTCAGGTAGAGTGAAAAACCTTAGGGGGGAAAGAGAAATCCACAGGGGAAAGGGCCATTGTGCATGCTAAGAGATAGTCCAAAGTAGTAAGAGAGAGTGATATTGTTCCCAAAGTATTACAGAACCAGTTTCTAAGTCCTCATTTTTGAATCAAGTGGCAGATAATTCCCTGATTTTGCCTCGTATCAGGAGACTTGGCATGAATCCTCATCAATTGGCTGCCATGTCAAAGCCAGATTTTCTTTTTCAAGAATGCATAAATTATCCTAGACAGCTGGCAAAGAGGTTGGGAGTAGAGTGCTGTCTGAAGTTGCAATCGAGGAAGGATAAATGTGAATGTTATGGTCTATGCCTGATCGGGAACCAAGCTATTTTTTTAATCAATATTTGATTTGTTGCAGTAGGCATGGAACACAGGTATCTGATGTTCAATGAGCTTTCAAATGGTCTCCACATGAAGGCCTTTCGTCATTACTCTGTGATTTCCCTCTCAGATTCGAAGTCATTCGTTCCTACAGGACATCTTGTCAATTTTGTGATCCTTTCCCATTTATGTTACTGCTTCCTGATACATAAACGCAAATTTTACAGAAATAAATCCCAAAATGGAACAATTTCTGATCAGAACACATTTAAGGTAAATACATGGAACAATTTTCCAACCTCAAAATGTTTTGACTGAAAGATTAGAGGGAAGTGTCTATGCTTCAAAGAGAAAAGGCTGAAAGCTACTTAAAGCAGAAATAATGCAACCTCCTGGGCAAAACTTGGTTGGTCTGAGCGGATACAAACCTTCATGCTCTTTACTTTGTTGCATATAGAACCCTGCCGTTGGACATTTTATGCTGCATTTGATTTTCAAGGATGTTTTAGGTACTGTAATGTGTGAAATATAAAATTGGAATTTGAGGAGGAAACACATGGAGCTGGAGTCCAACTTCATGATCATTGGTAGTCTTTCAAATGCACACCTTGTGGTGTCTTGAGTACATAGCAAAAGCCACGAAATTCCACCTTGTTGCCCAAAATCTCCTGGTTTATCTTAAATAATTGGACGCAACACTTTCTCTATGGAGATCGCTCATTATATACTTCATTTAATATGAATCACAATCTGTGACGTCATAATTTGTCAAGTTAACGACATGTCTTGTGGCTATATATCTATGGCTACTAAAGGAAAAAAAGTAGAAAATTTTAAAAGGAATAGATTTTCCTTTCAAGATTTGGGTTTTCCGACATTTGAAGATATTATGGTTTTCGGGTTCTGGTGAATAATAAGCTACTAATGCTTAACTTCATTTCAGTGAAATAGGACACGAATACTCGCCTTTCGCTACTGTAATTTTGGTGGATATAGAACTAAGCTATTCATCACCTGTAGATGTGGAAGGGTTCGGGTGAAATTCTCATAGGTTTGGAGTTCGTTGCCCAGCAAATCCCTCCAAATTAGAAAAGTTTAAGAGAGATTTAAAGCCCTTAAGATCGGAAAAACAGTAGACAATTTAAAAGTTGGAAGGATTACCCAACTTAAAATTGCGCTTCCCTTGGGACAGATGGTTGGTCTTTCTTTAATGAACCTTGTTCTTTAGTACTTTACATTGAATGAAAAGTAGAGCAAATCATTTTTTAAGATCTAACAGAAAAGAATGAACGAAAATAAAGAAACAATATAGACAACGGTTTGAAATTCAGAAACTTTCAGATTCATGGCGCCAGCTCCTGTCTTGTATGAATAACGATGGTAATAGGTAATATGTATTGCACACCGTTTATTATGAACAAGTTCTGTTTGAACGCTTGTTAGGGTATCAAAGGATTGAGTTAACTTTTAGCCAATGGAACTGACCGTAATCTTGTATCAAGACAATGAATATTAATTGCTGTTGGTCCCGCTGAATATGAGTCATACGAAACCCAGAAGCAAACTGACGGCGGATGTTCAAAATCTGGCATGGATTTTTTCCTTGCTACTCAGGTTGTTTATGATCTTCGTTTCCGTTTCAGCTCAATTTACATCTATAACGCGTAATATGCTGATACTCAGAGAAAAACTAGTCAACATAACGCAGCATCAATGAAATTGCATTTAGGGAGACCAAGAATCTGAATATCTATGGTCGGCCCATCGTATCCTGACAGTTTCTCAACGTGAATCCGTAATTAATGATGGGTATCTCTACTAAGGTCCAGTGCATAATCCACTGAAGTTTCTCAATGTGAATCCCTAATTAATCATGTGTATCTCTACTAAGGTACAGTGCATGCTCCACTGACAGTTTCTCAATGTGAATCCTTAATTAACCATGGGTATCTATATTAGGATATAGTGCATAATCCACCGGACAAGAAATCTATTTTTAATCTTCCCCAGTTTCTCAATGGGTTTGCCCTTCAGCTCAATTTGCATCTATAACGCGTAATATGCTGGTACCCAGGGAAAAACTAGTCGACATAACGCAGCATCAATAACATTGCATTTAGGGAGACCAAGAATCTGACAATCTATGGTCGGCCCATCTCATCCTGACAGTTTCTCAACGTGAATCGATGATTAATCTTGGGTATCTCTGCTAAGGTACAGTGTTTAGTCATCTCCATGTTCGATTTACTTTATTTTTCCCCCAAAAAGTAACTCACTTAAGCAATTAAATCCCCTCTGATATTAAGGAATAATATCTTTGATCAGAGTTTGTCCTTTGAGAGATTACCACAGGACTTACTCTCGTGCACCCAACATGTGAAGGCATATGGCCCAAGACTCCCGTCTTTCCTTATCTTTAATTGAGAAGAGTCCAGTAATCACCTTTAGACGGTTATTCAATAGGATGCTTCTTGTGCCACATGTGCTGGTCCTCCGCATAGGAAATCAAGCTAGTGGCTGGAAGCATAACCGGGAGTTATCATCTCTGATCCTTACTAGTGTTGGTGTTTGAAACCAACAAGGATAGCGGGGATGGAACGAGAACTGACCTTACCAATGATTGTGCTACCCTTATTTCTCCCTTTTACTATCAACAGCCTCTTAAATTTTCAGGTTGCATCCAATCTTCATGTTTGTCTGTTAAATCAGATTGATTAGCAGAATAACCGGTACCTTTTGAATTCAAGCCTTGGCACTGCTCACCGTCCTTGCATCAATTAATGCGTTTCGTTTCTCTTCCTCAAGGAGGAGAATTATAATCTATAGTCATCTATATTATAAAGGGGATTCTTTACACTTCAAGGTCAGACATCAATGTCTGTGGATGCCACAGTCTTTTATTTTAGCAGTCGGGTACCAGTAACTCTCTTGTCTACCATTCCTAGATTCTGGTCCTTTAACATCTTCGCCACCAGTGGAACAGAAATGTATTTCCTCAGGTTGAAAATAAGCAACAATCGTCATCTGATTCTTGAGAATTCGCAGAATGACCCGCCAGAAATTTCCGGCGTGGCTCTTTAACCATGTTAAAATTTCAGTCGGAAGTGCCTCATTTTTCCCTGTTAGAGAGGGCATGTCGCAACGAGGATGAGCCTCAGAATCTCCCGCTTACCAAATAAAGGCAAGTACCCCGACCTTTGCGGGGAAGGAAATTATCCCCCGACAGGAATCATATGGGAGGGAGTTTCAAAAAAAAAGGAAAAAAGCAACTGTCAGCTAGAAAAAGGAAAATTCTAGCGTTCAGCTTCACAGGGCAATCTTTCGACGACAAAGCGAGGATCATCATCAAAGTCAAGTTCCGAAAAAGGAAAACCACATTTTCACCTATTTTGACAGGACAGAGAATATCCACTGACCGGCACGTTCCTGTCGCCGACGACCAGCCCGTGAAGGGCGCTCCACACCAGAGCCTCCGAGAGGATCTCCGGCAGCAGCCCCGCAGGGATGTCACCAACAATGGCATCCGACACGGACCTGGACGCACATCTCTCCTCGCGACCCCCCGTCTCCCCAGCCTCAGCGAGGACCGCGGGGGGACAAGGCGACGACGACGAGGACCCGGCGGCGCTGGACATGGCCACCGGTCGGGCGCGGCGTTCCCTGCGGCAAGGCTGGGAATGGAAGTGGGCGGTCTTGACGCCGCCGGCCCTGCGGAGGAGGCTACTTGATGATGCGGCGGCGGGATCGGAGAGAACGGTCGGAGATGGAGAAAACGACCAGACGACAACAACCCTCCCCATATGCTTCTCCCTCCTCCCCGCCACCTCCAGGAAATATATACCCCCGGCTCCAGAGCAACAACGACGGTCCTTCTTTAATACGAATCGATTTGCACGCCACATCAGCACGACCAGTAACGATCATTCTTTTTCCTGAGACCTTTTTGCTTTGGTGGGCCCCTGGCGCGTCTCGCACTTGTGTGTGCGCATCGAAATGCAGCCCTCTGGATTGACTGTAGGTGACCGTTGGGGGTCCCACCGAGGGTTGCGTTATTCGAATCCGGCTTCGGGTCCACATCCGACCCGGGGGGGGCATCTGGAGCACAATCAACGGGGGGGAACCTTTGGTTTTCTAAAGCGTCCCACGAGGACCACGCAAGTAGGCTCCTAGTTGCACTCACTCATCTCACGCCACAAGACCATCCACCACACACACACGCACACAATGGAACGCATGCATTTTTAAAAGACAATAATCACAAAAATGGAATGTTTATCCCTTTTAGAAGATAATTCTTCCATGATATGGTAATTTTTTAATTTTTATTCTTCCAAGATTATTTGTATTTATCTATTATTGTTATTTTATTTTTATTATTTATTTATTTATTATTTTTACAAAAAGGTCATTTTCCTTAGTGTGTGCATGTGTGTATGTGTGTGTCACCTGCATGGTGTTATTGCTGCTATGTTGCTCGTGTGGGCGCTTGTGTTGTTTGTTGTCACCATACTAATACTACATTCATGGCATGGTGGTATTCGATGCCACAACTTCTGAGGTTCCCACAGACAATCCTTAGCATTTATTCATATGATTGTATGTCATCCTTAGCATGCATGCATATGAGCCTACACGCTCTACATGAGTATATTACACTATCAAGGTTCACACCTGGTCCATGTGATCTTTGCTCTGACTCACATGTGGTGTTAAAACCCACTTAACTTGTGTGTGCCTCCTCTGTCCACTTAAGTCCTAACTCTTCTCCACATGCCATGCCCATCCCTCTATGAACTCAATGGAATTTTGCCTATTGACATCACACACTCGCATGCACACAACGTGTGTCTATGTGTGCCACATCTCTGCACATAAGCCCTATGTGCATATAATTCTCTATCATCCTTAGCATGTATGCCAACAAGCCTACATACTCTACATGGTCATACTACACTATCAAGGTTCACACCTGGTCCATATGATCTTTGCTTTGACTCATAGATGTGGTGTCGCCCACTTAAGTCTTACTATTCTACGCATGCCATGTCCAGTTCCTCTATCAACTCAATGTAAGTTTGCTTGTTAACATCATACACTTACATGTCTATGTGCCACATCTGTGCTATGTCATGCCAACTTGTCTATTTATGTATGTATGCATGCATGCATGCATGTATGCACCTAAGGGGGTATTGTGTCGCACCTAAACGTTGTTGATAAGGTCGTCTCACCACGCTTTTTTCGGTCTTGGTCGCACAAAGCTGGTGGTGGTGCTCCCGTAGAGAAAGCTACCTGCCCCAATAACTGTCAACTGGGGAGGCATAGGAGTTGACCATTCCAGATCACGATTGACCAGTCAAGGCCTTAGGAACCATTCCAGCTGGTCTCAAGGTAGATTGATCGAGGGGCCGGATCGAGGTCAACTTGAGAAAAGATGAAGCTTCCCGTCCACAAGACTGGGAGGGGAGACAAATCAGGCTTCCCATCTTTTGGGAGATGATTTTGCTTTCCTTGTTTTCTCTTTATACTTTGGGATTTTGCCTCCACACTCTTAACGACTTTTAAAAAGAAGTTGGTCAACTTCCCGTAGAGACCCAGCTGCACCTGTGCTCACGGCGGTCAACTGCCGCCCAGCAGTTCCACAGAGAAGAGGAGAACAAGACGGCAGTCGGGGGGGGCGTTGACTTGATGAGCCCTCGGTGGTGATGGCCGACCGTTGGAGAAGAGCTCAGGGGTTTGAGAAGATGGGAAGATTATTCATTTTCGGAATTACTTAGGTGGAACAAAATTAAAGTTACTACGGTGGTGGTGAAGTTATGGGAGATACTATTTTTAGCAGGATTAGGCGCGGAATTTGATCGATGGGGCGGAGAGGGAGGAGGGGCGGGCGGCGCCGGAGCCCATCCGGCGGGCCTCCTTCCACTTCTTGATGTACTCGCTGGACCTCTCGTTGATGTCCGCGGCAGTGGTGGCGGTGGTGGTGGTGGAGGGGGCCTCCTGGCGGCTTTCGCCACCAAGCGTGACGCTATTCAAGGTGATCTTCCGTACGGCGCCGGTGGCGGTGGCGGTGGCGGTGGCGGGGGGGGCGTCCTCCACGGGGACGATGATCACGGCCGGGGCGCCTCCGTCGGCCCTAGCGCGGCGGACGGCGAGGAGCTTGGTGCCGTGGAGGGCGAAGTTCTGCTTGTGGAAGAAGAAGGCGTAGATGCGGCTGAAGAGGCTCGCCGCATTCTTCGCGCCGGCGGCCTCTCCTCCTTCCATCCCCATTCCCGTAAGAAGCTCCGAGCGGGAAGACAGACGATGGTCCTTCTTTATAGGGGAGGGGGAGGGGCCTTCCTCTCCTCTGTGTAACAGTGGATGTTAGGTGGGGATTCTTGCTTCGCCGGAGGGGTCAGGTCGCGTGGAGACGCGAAGCATCTCCGCCGGAGAGCACCCATTCCTTTCGTACTACCTTTTTGACGACAGCCGCAGTCCTCCTCCTCCTCCTCCTCCTCCTCCTCCTCCTCCACGCCGCCGCTGTCACTGACGATGGGCTGCGCTGCACCGGGCATCTCCCTTCCGTCGGAGGAAATGGGGATTTGGATTAATTGCGATTAGGTCCTCGTCAAGTTTTCAATGGCACCAAAATCCTATGGGGTAGAGAGAGAGATAACAAATTCTTTCTCTGTAAGATGTCAACTGCATAAATATAAAACATAGAGGGTTGCATTGAATAAGATCAAACCTTGCATCTGAGGTAGCCTGTTTGGAGCCCAACTCAAGTGGACATGCATCCCATGGTCAAACCTTGAATACATGTATTGACTTTAATTCTACCTCAAAATAGTCAAACAACAACAGATAAGACCTAAGAAAATCATATCTTAAATGTGTCCAAATTCAGTTTTTTAATTTTTATTTATTTTTGTCCCTTTCAGAAATTCCAAAATTATTTGATTAAAATTTAAATTTTAGGCGCCCAAAAATAAAACCTTGTATTTAAAGACAATCCCTTGTAGACATTCAATCAATTCTATAAATTTGATCCTTTTGAAGTTATCTTATTCTGCAAGTGGATTCCAATGCTCCTTGTGGATTCAAGGAATCTTTTTGATCTTATGGACTCAAGATCAAACCCTTGTTAATTCAAGAGTCAAAATATCTTCATTATATTGATTTGAGGACGAATTGTCTTCAATGAAACTAAAATTTTTATGGATTCAAGGACATGATTTTGACTTCACATGACTAAAGGTATGTCACAACTTTTGTTGCACTAGAATCCACCAAAATCAAGGAAGAATCTCTCTCTCTCTCTCTCTCTCTCTATACTTTTGCCGTTATTTAGATAGACAACAACTAATGTTAAATAATCTCTTGAAAACCATAAAGCTAGAAGGATTACTAAGAGAAGAGGAAAAACCCTTCACATAGAATGAAAGATTTTGGATGACATTCATCAGTAGTGCTTCAAATGAACTGACCCATTGACCATTAAGTGAAAGAAAATAAATATTAAGAGTGTTGATGAACAGGGCTTATGTTTCCCTAATCTTCAATGCCCTTCTGTATCCCTAGGGAAAAAGATTCTCTGAGATGAACCCTAAAAAGGTTACAGTAGATCAAGATGGTCAAGATTCAACCTCCACATGCATGTGTTTCAAAATCCATCATATATTTGATCGGAGGACAATTTATGTTCTGATCAAATTGCCTTCATAAGGGTCCTCATGTTTTTCTTTTATCAATTTGATTTCTAGGTTCAAGATCAGAAATTCATGAGGTCAATGAGATGAAAAGCCCTCCAAAAACACTTTGAGATCCTCTCAGCTCCATTGTTAGGATGAGAATTAAAAAAGATGTATGTTGCCTCTGATATAAATTTATATGTTGATTTGGAAGGGATTTGAATAGGTTGGGTTGACCCTTGCTTGGTCATATGAAGCCCATTGCAGGCTTGATCATCTCTTACTAAACCTGCATTGGGATAAGTCAAACTAGGTTTGCGGACAAACAAGCCCATATTTCAACTTGACTCAACCCATTCACACGACCAATTATGTGAAGATTTTTCGAAATTTCTTCTGCCAAAAAATCAAATAACTCAAATATTCTGAGTACACAAGTTTACAAGTATGACGCAAGAAAGTACCAACATAATAAGTAAATTCATTGGGTATAAAATAAGAGCATCCTAGTACATATATATATATATATATTAATATTATATGATTTTTCTATTTTAAATCATTGCATGTAACTAGAATGAGCTACACATGTTTATATTGTTTGCATAGATCAAAATGGTTTGTATTCATTAATCACTATGGTACGGTATACTACTAAGCTTCACACATGAAAACACACGGGCTTGAACATTTCATGCGATTTAGATCCTACACTTCTATTACACCAGATGCTGGTGCCCATCTCACGCTATCAATGTTTTGCCACGAAAAAAAAAAACAGTGAGAAGAGAAAAAAAGAGTGAAATAATTTTATTGTATTTTTATTTTGAAATAATTATTTAAATGAAAAAATACAAGCCTCTAGAAGGGACCTCCACAAGTATTATCAAATCCATAGATATATTAATTTAAATATATACATATATATATGCATACATACCAAAAAATGAAGAAGAGTGAGAATGAACGAGTGGAGTTGACTTTGCCCACCCCCTCATTTTGAGATCATCTCTAATGCTGACCTGCAACATCCAAGAAAAACGTGGATTCAAAAAAAAAAAAAGAAAAAAAAAGAAAAGAAGAAAAAGAGTAAGCCCACAGTGAAGATGAAGAAGGTTAAGATCTACATCGCCTTCCTGTGCGCCATGCAGCAAGAATCTGATGCAGACGCAATGAAGAGCTGCTAGAGGTCCACACACAAGAAGGACAGCACGGAGGCCGCCTTCCTCTTAGTTCTTGCGCTGACCTTCCACTTCTCCACGAGGACCTTCCTGATGGCCGCACAGCCCGAAACGATGGTGGCCACGCCAGCCGAGGTGATGCCCGGGCAGTAGACGATCTGCAAGGATTGAAGCAGAGCGCATCCCTTGACGAGGTGGGTCAGGCCCACGTCACTTATCTTGGGGCAGTGCGACATTACGATGTCCCTGAGCTCCGGGCAGCCCTCACCCAGCTCTGCAAGCGCCATGTCACCCAGACTCTGCAGTGAGAGAAATGAAATTCACCCACAAGATCAAGTGGTGATTATCTCATTGTGTTTGATATCTTCACACATGTACCGTATGTAGAGGGTTGATATATCAAAGTTGGAGCGAATTATTGCATAAAAATATAAGAGGATATTGAGGCCTGACCAAGGTTCGTAAACTATGGTAGGCATAAGCTTAGATCTTTCCGATATTGCGTCTGCAAGTCAAGTGGTGGGGGGATGGGACAGTACCTGGAGGACGCTGATGTCAAGGTAAACAAGAGAAGGACATCCTCTGGCAATAGCTGCCAGCCCGATGTCGGTGATTTGGTGGCATCCGCTGACATTCAAGCGTTGGAGGGGGCAGCCTTCACCAATAGCAATTAGAGAAGAATCTCCGACCCTGACAGCGGATAAGACCCAAGAATATACGTTGTAGTGAAGTGGATCATGTAGAATTGAACACAAAGTTGGAAAATAAACAATGGAAAATGCATAGATGGAACAAGGTGAAAACTAGCTTCAGTTAGCTGAATCAAACGTGAGATCCGACCTGGAGAATGCAAGATCCTAGACTAGATCTTGGTGTTTTTTGGGAAATATGGTTGTTATCAAATCTTCACTAGGCTAAGGTTCACTAACATTATTAGTACGAATAAAGTGCCACAATAAATTAAAGAATAAACAACCATGTGACTAAAATGTGGTATTTAGCATACCTTAATCTTTAAAAAAGAAACATATATGCATGCATGAATCTATTCTCTCACTTCCCACTCATCATTGTCAGAGAAAAAACGGTAATAATATTATGAATTGGCTGGGACACCTCTACCCCAAACTATGCATGAAAATCAATGTATGTATCTCGTCAAAGACACAGAGGAATAGAGTGTGCAAGACTCATGGAAGATAATTCCATGTAAGTGAGTAAAAGAGAAAATAATCTTCACTGTAACTGCTTACAAAAATATGCCATTGGCAAACAGGCATTAGGTGAAACCATTGCAAAAACGGTGGACAATAGGCATCAAATGGTCAAAAAACTCACTCATAGTAACGTTCACCCTGAAACAATGGCAAGGATTAAGTAAAGATATTCTCACCAATCCTTGTGCGTGTCTCATTTATATACATCTAAACTTTGTACGGTCATGATAAAATTGGTGACATTTAAAACAGGACAGAAACGAAAACTAAGGTATTAGTGTCTACTCATGGAAAGTGAGGTATGTGTTGAATTTTCACCTATCACAGAACTGAACACTAAGATCTGTGAGATATCGACAATGTGTGCCAACTGAAATGATACCCCTGTTGCCAATCTGCCAATAAAAAAATGTGGAGAGAACATTAAAGATATCATTAATTAGATTTATACACAAAATCCATATGAAGAAGCTTAGATTACTGAAAATAACTCAAAATCGTAAAGCAGTTATCCACATAGTTTGGATTAATTCGTATCAGTATGGACCAGTCATTTATCAGTTTGCTTTATGCAAACAAAGAAAATTTCAGGATGAATTAGTGGAGTGGAGTACAGAGATAGTGCTTAGATTGTTGGATTTTTATTTTAATATGATGATGAAGATACAACCAAGGAAGTCCATTTCTTGCTCTCCCATCAAAAGTTTTAGTGCCTCTAATTTATTCAGTGTTAATCGAAGATCTTCCAAACTCACCTCAGTACTCTATAAGGTATTTTCTTTTGTTACTCTTTATATAGTGACGGAGTAAGTGTCTAGTTCATTGAACATGGAAGCAATATATTTTAAAGAAGCCACATTTGTTGAGAATGAGTTCCAATTTACGCCCACAGAAAGTCTTCAATAGGAGGGAGATATCTCCAGCCTCTAATGGCACCCTGATTGCCTACATTCTCTTTATCCTCTGCATTCATTTTCAGATACCACAAAAGGTCCATATAATTTTTTCTTGTCGTGAAAATGCTGACAAATCTAGTGATTTTAGTGAGAAGCAATTCCTGACATATTCCAGCACAGGGCCCCTACTACCGATCATTTGCAAGCAAATGACGAGTTTTTAAGAAATCTCAAGTTGTCTCCACCCATACAATCCTCCCCTACGGATGCATCGTGGATTGAGGCATTTCTAGACTTGTTGATTGCATAAAGGAGCGAAGCTAGAAACTTTACTAGACACCCAAATATACAAACATGAGAGCACTAGAGAACGACAATCTCTAGATGTCACTGATGCACTTAACCATGAACAATTTAGCTGTTATCCACGTTGTGGGTGAACTCGATCAGTTTGTGCATTCAACAAGAACTTCTCTTACGAAAGTTAGAGTTCAAATTACTCAGTAAACTGAGTCCTACTTATACGAATGCTTCAGATCAAATTGCTCACTATACCAATCCTCCCATGAGAAAGAGATATTTTCTTCTATCTACAGAAACATGCAGGTTGTAAGGCGTACGGATGATGAGTGACAAAATCATATGGTGGTAGAAAATCACGTACATGATACTGCACTTGCCTACATGGGAATCTTATGTCTTGAGGAAAAAGAAGCAGAATGCTGTTTCTAGATCTAGGGCAAAAACTGCGCAAAGGGCCATGGTACTATGTTTAATAGCACTCATGTGGTTCAGAATGATTGAGTGCATTGAAGTCAAGGTGAAACTTCCATTTAAACTATATGGCGATAGCAAGGCAGCTTTAAGTGTGGGAGACAATCCTCTCTATCCCACTGTTCAAAGGAAAGGATAGAGGAAGAAGAAAAATCCCTGACAGGAGTCACGGTGGTATTTTGACATGGATCTGTTATTGCTGCACCTAATAACCACCCTCTCCCCATTCCTTTTCAACTTCGCTAAAAGAGAAGAAGAGAGGAGGTCGGTTACACCTCTAGTAGAAGAGGCCTCTTGAAGATTTTCTCTTCTGTTCATCCTATTTTCTCAGGTTTGCACATCTTTTTCCTGCCTACGGCTTTCTTGCTCCCTATTTCTCTGTTTGTTGGAATTAGAAAACACATTTGAGCTACCCTTCCCCAGAATGGTTGATATAACTGAATGCAGTGTATTCTTCTTTACTTACGAAGTTAACAACAATTTTACAATACTTTACGTACAACGTCACAAAAGAGTAACCAGGAAGCATCTTACCTCATAACAACGACGAACATGCAACTTCCGCAGGTTTCTACAACCATGTGCTATACTGGCCATTGCATCATCACCTATGCTAAAACAATCGACCAAGTGAAGAGCTTGCAAAAGGGAGCAACCTCTACCAATTTCAGCAAGAGCACTATTGCCAATTCTTTGGCAATATAATAGGCCCAGCTCCAAAAGTTTCCTGGTATCAATTGTAAATATTTACACAATGAAATGTAAAAGAAAAACAGACATCTAAAAAAGAATATCTGTACAAGTCGCAAAAAAGGAACAAGCATAGAAAGGTTAAATTTTGCGGGAGACCAACATATTAGCGTGTCAGATAAGATATAGCTTGTGTGATATCTGCAATAAATTAGCTGCCAAATCAAGATCATTTGAAAGTGAGAATAAACATGAGTAATTGTTTTTAACCAAGCTCTCTCTCTCTCTCTCTCTCTCCCGACTAGTGTTGAAGCACTACTATGCTCGTGTAATCGGGCTTGGCTATCCAACCTTGTTGAACCCAATAACTGAATGCAAGCCTTATCCATATACTTGAATGGACTCAATGTAAGTGTACAGATATATATTCATATATTCTGTTAGAGCTAGTGGGAACGGACAAGAGAATGTTTTCTCTCCACTGTTCGCCTTAAGCCTGGGGTCTTCCAGGTTAACTTCTCTCCCTCACTTTTCACCCTTCTTTTCTTCTTTTCTCAGAAAATATTCAGATATTGAAGCATGAACCTTGCTTATCATGATCTGGAATTCTCGAACAGCTTCTACCTTATCCATCATGAGGATCATTCTTGGCCGTTGTGGTCAATAATTATTGCAGGCAGTCAACTCTGAACCTCAACTTTCTGCAATGGAAGTCAAATATGATGCGGATATTGCCTGCATTTCTTTCAGTGGCAAATGGAAGCAGAACGCAATGCATAAGCTGTCATGGTTCATCCCATTGCAAGCGGGACATTGCTCTGAAGTCGTGCCCTTTGCTGTCCTGCCCCAAAGGAAAAAAGAATAACATACATACGTCCAATGAAGGGGGGCTCCCACAAGGAGTTGGAGAATGGTAGTGGTGAAGGCTGCAGGTGACTTAATCCAAAAATCCAAGATACTAACACAGCTTAGTCTGAGATCCCCTTGGTTGTGCAGAGGAAATGCTCATGACCACCAGTGACTCACTTTCTGTTAGTTGACTAAAAAAATCCATAAATTTTCATGTAACATTCTTAGCGAATCATTATGTTTTCCACAATGTGAGGACGAGACAAATGGTTGGAAGTGGTCATAAAGTAGGATGGTTTCATTACCTCTCAACTAGAGCTTGCTCAATGTTGTAGTCTCAAAGAATCATATAAAATGCGAATAAAGAGATTAGGGAGATTTATCCTTGGCATCTTTGCCTTAGACATTTTCTGCTTCATTCATTAGACTTGCTGGTTCCATCCTTGTTTAATAAACTTAGCCTTGAGTCTGGAAAGTGTCAAGTTTACCATCTCTCAAAATACTGTCGAACATATTGTCCATATTTACTACAAAGAATGCCAGTCCTTTTGATCTTATTCACTCTGACATGCCTGGTCCTCAACTATTTAAATGGATGGACATAAATATTCTATCAATTGATGACTATACACATTGTATGTGGATATATTTGATGAGGGCGTTAGAAGTTCCCAATGTGATACAAGTATTCAACCACATATCAAAAATCAAGCACCAGAACTATAAAGAAACTGTTAAAAAAATGATAAAGAGTACCTAGGGAAACCTAACAACATATCTTCTCTGAGAATGGGGGTGGCAGAGCAAGATAAAAAGCATCTACCTTAGACAGCAGGGCCAATATTCAACATATTCTCCCTAAGAAGTTATGGGCTGAAGCAATTTTGACAATGGCACATATAATCAATCGAATGCCATCCAGAGTTTTGGGACACAAGTCTCCTCTTGTCCTCTCATAGAAAGGCCCTCTTTTCCAGCTTACCCCTAAATTGTTTGGATGTTTATGCTTCACTTAATTTGTCCAACTAGGCCGATCCTCAAGCTATTATTAGTACCTACCTCGGCTACACTCTTAAATGATACTTCCACAAAGAACTTGTCAGATGATTGTTCTCTGACTATCCATTCTCTGCATTTGGAATTCTCACCGATTATTACATTCTCTCTATCCATTCTCTGCCTAAGAAAGAACAAATAATTACACCAATAATTAATTGAAAACCACATGAAGCTAGAGATAATTTCCAACTTATTCCAGAAATTGTACAATTTTCCTCTCTCCACATAACCTCATAAATTAGCATCCATTGTAATCCATAGAGTACTAATCTGAAGACTAAACTTCAATCCTAAGTTTCTGAACACCAGTGGCATGTGTACGAATGGCAAATGAACATGGTCTCACCACTCCCTTAGTGAAGACGAAGTATGCTGGCGTTACATTAATGAAGCTCATGTATAAATCCTTGGTTTACTCGGACATCAATGCATTTCGTGTTCCTCATCATTCAGACGCAAGATAAGCAAAAAACTTCTATGCTGTATCGGGCTTGGCAAAACATGATGGTGTCCCATGTTCTGCAGCTGAGTTCAGTGCTTGGATTGATCAATGCTTTCTTCGGAGACAACATTGCCTTACAGACATAGAAGACATTCGGGAATTATCTGCAAATCAATTCCTATCGGATATCTCATATCATAATACCTCCATTTACTGTCCAGAACCATATTACTCTTCGTCCATAACCATTCAAAGATATTTCTTGAGGAATCCCCCGTTCATTCCTTTCATCCATAATCCCCTCTTTCTAGGAATTGACTTGTCATCATCAGGTCAAAAGTTTTTGTTTATTTTGATGGTCATCCATTCAGGAGCTTGTGTCAAGAAGATAATGGATTTGAGTGATACTTCTCGTAAGCCATCACCCAGACATTTTAGAGACCACCTCACAGATATAAATTTTTTTACATCGTTAACATAGAATTTGTAGAAAAATATACAAGGAATGAAATTGAGATAAAAAAACACAATAGCTCACATAAGGAAATACTTCAAAAACTACATGCTGGATTCCTAAACATTAAAACGAGCCATTGCAAAAAGCCAGGATTCCAATTCGAATAAAAAAAATAAATTCCGTAATAGTTATGATCCCAGGGAATAAGCCTCTGAAAATAGAGAAAGCAGAGCATACGGGCAAGATCGTCCAATAGATTCCACTCCAAACGTACTAATATTAGTACACCCATTAACCTCCAAATGTGTCAGTTCGCTGCAGCCAGATGCAATTGCCAAAAGACTCTTATCACTTAAGAAGTAGCAGTCACTAAGTGTAAGATTCTTCAGTCTCTTACATCCATGACCAATAGCAGAAAGTCCCCTACAACATTCAAATAAAAATTAATAAACATAACTGTTTATAGAGTTAAAAATTTTAACAGCACAAAACTAAGTGACCAATTCTAGAATATGAGACTTTTAGAAAAGAAATGCAATACCACAAAGTCTTTTGCAAAATACTGCCAATCATAAAAGTAATCTTTTACAAAATAAACCACTAGGGGCAAGAACATAGTTATAATGTCATATTTACTGGAGCAAGAATTCTTGAACGCCTTGATGGAAGAGAAAATGCTAATAGGAGGGCCAATGATTTCTTAAATACCTTGATGGGACAAACACCACTAAAAGCGATACAGAAAGAGGGCCATGCTTCCCAATGTTTAGCAGTAGAAAATAGAAAATAACAATACCAATGCTGCCCGAATAATTTTTTTTTGCTAAATAGAAAGAATGAGGATGAAACGAATGGTACACACCTGTCAGTAAATTTCTGAAAACTGTTCAGAGCTAAAAATTCCAGTGAGGCACAATTTGAACCGATAGCTAACAAAGCATCATCTGTTGCACTTATGCACTGCAACCTCAAAACCTTCAGTGCTGGGCACTGAGAAGCAACTGAAAGTATTCCTTTGTTTTTAATTATTTCCGAGTCCAATGATAACACTTCAAGAGATGGACAATGAGATCCCACTGCCTCAAGGGACATATCAGTTATCCATGTACAGGCTGCAACACCAAGAGTTTTTATTGATTTACCACATCCTCGAACCAGACCTATCAAACCACTGTCAGTCAATCCCTCACAAAAGCGTAAGTTCAGGTCCTCAAGTTTCTTACAATAGTCTCCAATAGCAATAAGACCGTTATCTCCAATATAGCAACCCTGCAAACAAAGGAAACACCAGCCGCTACAGCTTTATGCAGTTAAAAGACAATAGCATAATAACAGTAAAATTTACAGAAAAAAGGCAGTAATAAAAGAAGTAAAATATTTAACTAGTTTGATTAAATCCCAGTTGCCATTTGAAACTGACAAATCGAACCAATAAACTGTCAACTTTTGGAAGATCAACATGCTCAACTTTTGGAAGCAATTGGCTCAATAACTTTCAAAAAGTTTTACCGTTTGCTTCAATGATACCATGAAAACGACTTGAAATTACTCAACAACCTAAAGCACAATCTACAGAGATAGAGGGCCTTCTATACTGTTTGCTTCAACGATCCCAAGTTATTATAATATTCTAGCAACATTGCCTACTAATCTAGAGCAAGTGTTCAAGGTGTGAGGAAATGCATCAAACATGAAGTAAACAGAGAGAAAAATCTTGCAATGAGATATGATATATTCTTTTTTGAATCATATAATTCACTAATAATAGAAAAATTATTTAGCATGAACATTATACGATGATTCATTAGATTTCCAAAAATCATTCTCATGGTATTGTACGGTCACCCAGTCTTCTGATTTTGGTGCAGAAAAAATAAAAAAATATAATGTAATGATAAATATAGAAAAATAAGTTTTATACAATGAAATTAATATAAATCGTCTATCAGTGTATATCAAAGATAATTTCTCCTCCCCAAGTTGCATACATGATCTGATCTTACTATTACACTAATGGGCAGTAACCAAAAGTTTAATGAATTTCCTGCAGGCCAGAAAAAATGAGAAAAATTAAAATATAGAAGCAGCTCAATGGCAGAAAATATGTTTGAATGGCTAAATAATAAGATAATATCTTACATCATTGCAAAATGGCATTCACATAGTTGGTATGATTAACACTATACCTAGTTAACTCATAATGTGAAAATTTTCAAGCAATCAGCTATGAAACAAAGAATGCACCTGCACATCCAGGGACTTTAAAGCCATGCATTTCTGAGCAACAGATTTCAAACCCATACTTGTGATGTTAGAGCACCATATTAAGCTCAGCTTTTCAAGTTGTGTGCACCACTCAGCAAGCACAACAAGGCCGGCATCAGAAAGACTGGAACTCTCAGATTCAAGTTCTTCAGTCTCACTGCTTATGCCACAATTGGCATTGCTGAATGTGTTTGAAAGTGACTTCCACTGCAAGGTAAACTTTGGCATTATTTTCAAAAGTTACTACAACATCAAGGAAAAACTGTAAGACTAACTGACAATAACATTGCCTTCATGATGAACATAAATTAGTTTGGCAATCTCAACCTTTTGCGAGGTGGCACAAAATGCAGCCTACAACATGAAATTTGGAAGTTATAACACAACGCTAATTCGGCATAGGTAAGTGCAATCTCTTTCTTAGGTCTAATTAATAATAATTCAGAAAAACAAAGAAAATACCACCAGTAGATACCTGTAGCAAACTTTTGCAAGATCTTAACTAAATTTAATAGTTTTTTAAAATCTGAATTTAATAGTTCAATAACTCCCATGGTTCACGGGTGCAAGTAATAATATTTATCCACTTAGTTTTTTAAAGCAAATAAGAGCATAATTAGCTACCCAATCCTACATCTCAAGAGGATGGTCTAATATCAAAAAATTCCTGAATGGTGAGGACTTTACATCAAACTGTATATTTTTTTTCTTGTTACGTAGTATTCTCCTTAGGACACTGAAAGATCTAGGACGGAATAATAGAGTTAAAAAGTGTGAGAGGGGAAAAAAAGAATTCAAAGCACACTAACTGATACTAATAATTTAGTAGAAGACAGAACCCAGCATATGAAGAAAGCAACTGTACAGTGCTGGGAAACGTTTTGTGAGGACCCGAATCTCCTAACCAAGGTAAGAATTTTCTGAGAGAAGGTCACGATTAGCATTCCTCCTACAGTGAAAAGTCAGACCACAGAGAACAGTCGTATTTTTTTGCAGAGCCTGTCATGAAGCCACCAATCATCTTTTGTGACATTTAGAATCATACAGCTTCTGTGGGAAATTATAATCATTTTTAATCATTATGGAGCGACAAAGCAACGAAGTAAGCATTTTTGTACAAAGATAGGGCAGACTCTCAGACGTGTGAACTCCTTTTGTCTGCCTTCTTTTAGGGAAGCTTTCAATTATTTCTTAGAATACAATACAAGCCCCAGTCAGCGCATGCAAGATACTGTCACCAGAGTGACCAGAAACAAAAGAATAATTTACTGTTGCGTTCAATTTATTTAGAATTCAATTACTCAGAAACTCAGCTGTTTTGGCTGGCATTGTTAGCCTCACCTTAGTTTCCTGATGGCTAATACATGGTATTTCTGTGATTTATTTGATTCGTATTCATAGGAAAGTGGTGGGACCTGTCCACTTTTATGATCTAGTTCCATTAAAAAAACAAACAAACGTTATCAGATAAAATCCTTATTCAGACATATGATGGCCTCAGAATAAAAAAGGAAGAACAAGAATATACACATGCAAACGTTCACCTCTAATGAGAAAAGTGCCCATATACTAAAGGAAAAACCATAAACTAGGATGGCCCGTGGCACTCTAAATATCCAAGCTCTCAAAAGGAAATACTCATCCTCTCCCTCATTAAGGTTTACCTTTGCCCTCATTTACTCGATGAGTGTCTCTCAGGAGCAAAAATGTGAATGTTTCATTCTTTCAGATAGTGCAAATGTTCACATGTAGTATGAGATACCACTAGCCATGATCTCCTCTCCAGCCAACTTCTCCATGTCTCTTTCATTTTTACAGATTCTACACAAACGGTGTGATCCAAATATTCGTTTGCATTGCTACATAAAGTGCATGAAGTTCTTATGTTCTCTGAACGGTGGAGTATCAATTACATATAAATTCCCTCGTGAAAGTCTCAATGACAAAAATCTCAATTTAAAAGGATGTAAGAGTTCCCCAAACATTTAACCGCAGAGTGAATTCTAAACTGGAATATTTTTGAGAAGCATTTATCCCGTCCACAGCAAATTAAATAGATATAGATTTGGTAACGTTCCCTCTTTTCTTTCCTTTGCAAGTGGGATGTGTGTGTGTGTGTGTGTGTGCGTGTGTGTGTTAGGAGGGAGGGGGGGGCGGTAGATGGAATGCATGAACCTCCCTTAACTCAAGCGTTTACAGCAAGGATATTTAAAGACATCTTCCACCTTATGAATGTTGAAGTAGGTGAAGCATGCTTCATCTTCTTCACATAAAAACGAACCAGTTTTGAAGAGTAAATCATTCTTGAAAGTTGGAGAGATGTTCCCGCCACGAAAATGCCAAAAAAACTTACATTAAGAATCCTTAGGCATCGGGTCATAATAAAAATGAGGTCATGCCTTCCCAATGAAAGTGCAGTCGAAAGAGATGCAGAATTGCCTTTCGTGCTCAGTTTTATGCGGTGAATCATTAGTCTATCGAAACTCAAATCCAATTAAACGGTCAATTTCATCTCCAACAACTTGCTGGACAAGCCAATACCAGTTGATTAAACCTCATATAAATTTAGCCATTCCGCATATCCAATTTTCCGTAGTTCTCCAAATGAGCAAGGTCGTCTCATTTTGGAGTTAAGAATATTGAGCAAAAAACTTGTTTACGACGCAACAAAAGAACATTGGTTTTCTTAAACCGTACGTAAGGTGCCAAATCCAGTGCTCTTTTCAGCCGTCACAATGAAGGTGATAGATCATCGGTGTGCACTATCCCCTATCAATCAATCGGCTAACCTATCAGCCAGATGTTCATGCAAAATACCCGGTAAATGGTTCCCTCGTTATACTGTCGCCAACCTTAGAAATGATAGCTTAGCCCATAATCATTATCATCTGTGGCTTCATTTAGACAACTTTCAAAACGCTGTTTGGTTCGATTTCGATGGCGTAAGCAGTTTCGGAGACTTGACGCCCATTTTTTTTTTTGTTTCAATGCAATGGCATAGAGATTCAGGTAAACCCTTTAAAGAGTTGCAGGATCAGAACTAAGGTAAAAGGATTTGCAAGACTCACCGCTGAAAGGCGCGTCCTGCGGTTGGTAAACGCCAATGGGGGGGAGCGGGGAGGAGAGGCTGAGACCGGGAGACGCTCGTTGAAGAAGACGTCGCGGAGACCGGAGAACCGGCGGACGAGGCAGCGGACGACACGGTCGGCAGTGCCGGAGGCCCCGATCCGGACGGCGCGGCGGGAAGCCCGCTCGAGGCGGAGCCAGCGACGGCACACCAGAGAACAAGCATCCCGGCCGGACTTGCTCTCCACGCGGGCGAATATATCCATGAGGACCTCGTCCGGGAGTGCCGCATTGATCAGATCTCCCCGGCCGCGTCTCATACCTCCCGGCGACATGGATACCGATCGCAAAGAGAGCGATTTCGAGAGATGAACAATGATGGGGAGATAGAGGCGTGCGTAGAGAGAAGAGAGAAAGAAGGAAGAGAGGGAAGAGAGAGAAGATAGATGGAGAAGAAAGAGAGAAAGAAGAGAGAGAGAGAGAAGAGAGGGAGAAGATAGGGAAGAGAGAGAAGATAGATGGAGAAGGAAGAGAGAAAGAAGAGAGCGAGAGAGAGAGAGAAAGAAAGAAAAGAGGGAAGAGAGAGAAGATAGATGGAGAAGGAAGAGAGAAAGAAGAGAGAGAGAGAGAGAGAGAGAGAGGAGAGAGAGGAGATGAAATACCTTCCGCTTTGTCCAGGCAACGAGGGGGGAGGAGGCCCGACGGAGGATTACCGGAGAGGGGAGGCGAAGACACAGAGAGAGAAAGTTCCCCGGCATTAACATCTTAAAGTGCGCACATTTCACTTTAGACCCCCACAAAATTTCTAAATACAATTGTGACCCCCTCAACTTATCGCCTCACGACAGGGTATCAGTGTTTCACGGGAATACACAAGCAATTTTATAAAGTACGTACCTTTAACAACATAAAAACGTTTAAATTGGGGCTAATCATACTTTTCCAAAGGGCACTACGTATGGGTATCATGCACCCCGCCTCCCCACCCCCTCCGAATACTCATGGGTGTTTGTCGGGATTCACAGAAGCAGCTGCTTACCCCAGAGAAAGTCGTCATGGGTACTTGGAAAATAAATCGTTGACCGATCTAAGAGACCCGTAGCTAGAAGAGCGTTGAACTGAGCTGAAGCCTGTAATACTCTAGCCTACAGACAGTAGACAGATAGATGGAGAGAGCGAGAGAGAGAGAGCTCAACAAGCGACCTAAGATGATGACTAAGCTCCACATTCCAACTTAAATTTTCCACCAAGCCATCTGAATTCAAGTATCGGGATCTACAGACACTAGAGAGATAGAGGGAGAGAGAGAGAGAGAGAGAGAGAGAGAGAGAGAGAGAGAGAGATGGGCAAATGTGAAGGTATCAGGAGAGCCTTGGATTGCGCAAGGAAAGTCTCGTAGGATACTTCTTTACAGAATAACATCGAGAGAGAGAGAGAGAGAGAGAGAGAGAGAGAGAGAGAGAGAGAGAGAAACTTTTATGGGCTCAACCTGGTGCAATCGAATGCACAACCTGAGAAGAGAAGAGAAGAGAAGAGAAGAGCAGAGAGAAAATGTGGAGGGGGGGGCGGGGAGGCTTATCTACTTCTTGGAGATGTAGGCGTAGTATTGGGCCATGGGGACGACGAAGGAGACGACGAGCAGGCCTCCGACAACGAGTGAGAACTGGCTGCGCTTCTCCTCCGTCTCCTCCTTGGTCTTAAAGTTGGACTCCCTCTTGTTGTCCTTGAACTTGGGTCCCCCGGGGTCCGGCAGCCCGTCGATGGCCGCCACCAGCCGCTTCGCGCTGCTCAACACCGCCTCGTTGTACTTCTCGTCCGTCGCCAGCACTGCCACCACCACAGCCTCCTCTTCCACGTCACCATTTATCCATACAATATACCTCACTTTGGGCATTTTCGTACCCAAAATAGTAAGTTTCCTAAAGATTTCAACCCCACAGCAGACAATTTGAGACTTGCTGGGTGGGTTTCAATTTAAAACTTTGCTCCACGTCACCATTTATCCATACAATATATACACAGGATATAAGTCTGAGAAATATAATGACAATATATAAGCAGGATATAAGTCTGAAGTAATGTAGATGATCATGGTAGAGCAATCAGGCTGAGTGCCTTACCAGGGAGGTTCTCTGAGACAGTGGCATCCAGAACACCCTCGCCAATCGACTGGATGAATGTGGGGCCGCCTGTTATAGCTCCTTCCTTCTGGCTGGTGACAAGCACCACGATTCCCTTGTTCTTTCCTACTTCCAGGGTGGGGTACCACTTCTCCAGGACTTGGTCGGCGTACTCGAAAGCATCAGCTTTGCTCTGCGAGAAAGGACATTTAATTATCTCATACTTTCGGATTGTAAGCTCGATACCAGCCGACAGAAGGGGAAATCATAGATCATAAAAGGGGAAATACAACCTTTTCCTTCATGGTTTCATGGTATTGGATGGATATCGAGAATCATAACTGAGGATGCACAAAATCATGTATCAGATAGAATAGTACTTTTAGCCTTTTCCAACATCTGTCCTCAACATTATCTTCCAAGATTATTAGAGCCACAAACATAGATATTAGTTTATTGGATGAGATTATATCATCCCGCAATTTTTTTTTCCTTTTTCCCCTCTTAGAAAGAATTATTTGAAAAATTCAAGTCAAGAGAGATTTTTTTTTACTAACAAAATAGAAGATAAAATAACCTGCTTTGAAAGGTTTCATTTCTGCTGTATAAATAATTACATCGGAATATACTGAAATTGTAAAACGGAAAGGAGTGGAGCACATCATCTTGGGCCAAAATTGCGTGCAAAAATGAACAACAATGAAGCTTGCCTACGTGGGGTCTAATCAAATTCTATGGACAAACATACAAGAGAAGTGAACAGATGAAGGAAATGAATAATTTTTCTTTCTCCCAAACGAGCAGTGGACGGTGTTGTAGTGATTATCTAAGCTCAGAAACCGATACCATTGATCATCATATATAAATCGGTCACCATTATCACAATTATCCACGTGTTTGAAAATGTTATCAGCAGGGGATGGTGACAAAGCTCCAACGAGCAAAGGGATCAGAACAGAAATTGTAATCATTCTACAAAACGAAAATATTTTATGGTCATTCAAAAGAAGGAAAAAGGAGGAATGACCGCGCAAAGTACCAGCATGGTGTTTCCAGAATGACAATGCTATTTTACGCTACTGAAAACATTCGTACTGACTGAGAATATTTAACAACAGAAAGCAAAGCTAAATTGATTGTGATCATACAGATGAGAACCTGACATCACTTCTTTTCTTCTGAAGAGTTACGGCTTGGAAGCAAGCATGTGTAATGGTGAATTGCTGAACTAAGTTATAAGCAGCTACTGAGGTCGTTGATAAGTGAGTTGAGGAAATATGTTCTAAGATGATCTTTTGACTAATACTGGAAAAAGTTGAGCTGGATTGTTGAGACTGATGGATGTTGAGAAAAGAGGAAACAGCTGCAGGTCAGACATGGTTGAGGTCGTAACACGATAGTGGCTTTCAAGATTAATAAAAAAACAGAGGTTTAAAATCAAAAACACCACTTTCAAGGTATGATATATATTAAGGTTATTTGTAAAAGTTTCTTATTAAGTACAATTTCTATGTTCTAAGTACGAGTTTATTTAGATCCCTTCTTCCTGTAGAAGTCGTTCTTTTCGAATTTTTCTGATGTAGGATTTTGCATTTTTCAGGGAGATCAAGCTCTGAAGATCGGACCAGTAGAAATGGTCACGCAACCACATTTTGTATAAAAGTTTTAGAGAACACATGAGCCTTTAAATTGGTCAGAAGGCGATATATTGTTAACTACATCAAAAGGGCAGGGATACCAAGGTCAAGATTCTACTTGAAAGATGATCCACCAGGCAGTGGTCACTATATCCAACACTAAAATTTCATTAATGACGTAACATTAACAAATTACTCACGGCATCATGTAAAAAAGAAAACATAGAGAGACAGGGTTTCGTCGCCAGCAGCAGCAGTCGAGGAACTAACCGTGAGCTTGCGGACAGTGACGAAATTGATGCGCAGGTTCTTCCTCGACTCCAGATCGGAGAGCAGGCTCTTGAGATCGGACTTGGTGACGCGGCTGAGAACTCCCGCATCGTCGACTACGTACGATTCCACCGGGGGCCCGTCCCTGAGCACGTCGAACTCAGAAGCCAGGGCCGAGTCCAGGGCCGGGACAGGGCAGAAGTTGAAGGCCAGAGAGAGAGCCAAGGCGGCCAGCCCATGCTGGACGTGCGAGATCCAGCCGCCGCGGGAGACGAACGGCACTGATGCGGCGTGTCTCTTCGGGTCGGAGGCAGCGGCGCATCTGGTCAGCGGCTTAGCCAGCGCCTTGGGATGGAGATGGCTGAGGTGCGGCTTCCGGTGGAGCAGGGATTTGGGGTGGAAGATGGGAGAGAAGGAGGAGGAGACGATGGTCTCCATGGCGGGGAGGCGCTGAGAGCCCTCTCGAGGCGGAGGAGACTCTTGAAGCAACTGGAAGAGCCACTGGCTTTGCTTCCCTTCCCCACTACTGTCTATCTTTCCGCCAGAGAACCCCCATTTTCTTCATAAACTCTATTATATCCCATTTTATCTTATAATTGGAATTAAACTCTTAGAAAGTGCGTCTGCGTGCAATTATTTGTACTTTATAAGTCTATCATCATTTACCGCTGATTTGGGTACATTCTAATAAATTAATAAGGGAAGTCGGTTGATGGGTTTTAGGGAGAATAATTACGCAATTAAATGGTTTCAAGGTATTTTTGCGATTATTCTGGTAAATATGGGGCTTTCACAAATTCCGAGGACTCCTCCTCCTCGATATCTGTTGGCTGGGCTCCGGATTTCCTTTGGGTGGCTGGGTTGGAATCCGGATAAAGTGGGGCCTACCTTCGTTACCACATGAAAAGGAATGTAAATGTAAATTTGAAGAGTACAATGGTTTAAAAGATATATAAATATTTTATGGGGAGTAAAAGTGGAAACACCCTGTCTGCATTAGTAGCTACGGCATTCGAATCGGTTCCGAAATCGATTCCCCAGAAATCTTCTTTCCGAAACTCTATTCCAAACCGCACGGTAGTGATCTAGTCCCACCCTGCCCGAGGGGACGTCAGCAATCTTGATTTTGGGGATTTTTGGGGCGGAATCAGGATACCTGAGGAATCGTACTTTTCGCCCCCGTTACCGGCTAAGTAACGTGTGATGAAGACTAGAAAGCGCTTCCACCTGCAAACCCTGCCAAACACCTCCCTCTTCTCTTTCTCCTTCCCGTTCCTCGATTCGTTTCTTTGGACTCTGTCACAAACATTCGACGCCTCTCTCTCTCTCTCTCGTCTATTTCTTGCCCGCTCTCTCATCCTTTCCTTTTTTCTTTTCCTTCCCGTGTTCCTGCCCTGTCCTTAGTCGAATCTGGAGAGGCGTTCTATCCTTCTCATCCGATGCTTGTTTTAGCCTTCTTCTTCCACTTATCTCCGGATCGTCCGTTAGTAATCACGGTTCCTGCGTCCTAGCTCTCTCTTTCTATCTCTATCTCGCCTGCGCTTTCCAGCTGTATTTTTATTTTTGGAGCTCTGCTAAGGATGCTTCCATGGGGCGGGGTGGGCTGCTGCTTGAGTGCAGCTGCTCTTTACCTCTTGGGTAGGAGCAGTGGCAGGTGGGTTTGGTGTGGCCTACGTGTCTTCGTTAGCTAATTCTTCAAAGTTGTAGAAAGATTGCTGAATGATTGCAACTGCGGTTCCGTTTCCAGGGATGCTGAAGCTCTCCGCTCTGTCGTGAAGGTTAATCAGCTGAAGGATTTGGGTGAGTAGGTTCTTTCTTTTCATTCGTTGCTGTTTTTTCATAATGGTAGTTTTCAATTTGAGGAAGCGCTGATTGCAGTTCGCTGATGACCGATAGAAGGGGAAAGAGAGGAGAGAACAGACGAATATATGTACTTTGCTTAACCGTTGCTGTTGTAATTCCAACCTTATTTAGTTTTTTTTCGGCTTTAGCTAGGTTCTGAGACAATGGGGAGGTGTTTCAACCCATAGCCTTGTAGTGATCATGTGCAGCCGTTTCTAAATTCATTGTTGATTCTTTCTGCATCATACGTTGTAGAATGGATTGACCAACCTATTTCGTGACTTTTGATCAATGGGAGACGTGGGTTATTTCAACCCACAGCCTTAGAGTGATAGTTTGCAGCCGTTTCTAAATCTGCTGTTGATTATTTCTGCAGCATATGTTGTAGAATGGATTCGTGACACTATTTTGTGAATTTTAATCAGTGGAAGACGTGGGTTCAATTTGTCAGTTACACCTAGGAGGAGATTCCTCGTTCAACTCTTTGCAAAGCTTCCAAACAGCCAAAGACCGAAAAAATGCAGAAATAGGAGTGATTTGAACAAAAAATTATCCTTTTTGATATTCTCATATGCTCTGGCTATGCTAATCTGTATGCTTTCTGTCATCATTATACACGCGCTATTGTCAGTCTTTGGGTGTACTAAAGTTTCCTTTTTTTTTTCAACTATCAAAGGTCAATCCTCCAAAATCCGAAGGGTATAATCCATCCATGGTGCTATTTTGTGGGTGAAATTAATTTCTGGCATTATTTCTGATGTCTGATGGTGTATTCAGTCTATTCTGCACATGCTGTTTTTAGTGTTTTTTTCGATGTTTACATTTTTCTTGGTGTCTTGCGATCAGGTTGAAGAGAAAAAAAACATGCCAATCAAGAGAATATACCTGAAAAGAAATTAGGAGTTATATCGCATTAGTTTATGACTGTTGCTGTGTATTAATTATGCATTGCGTGTAGGTACCTCAGACCTTAGCATGCTAATTCTCCTAACACGAGCGTTTGGTGATGCTGTGACATGAATTTGTTTATTTGCGTGAAAGCCAACTTTAACCTGGAGAGGAATTATTATGCCCTTTTGAAGCAGTTTTATGGGAACTATTTTATCTGTGGTTTAGGTTAAATTTATGACTGGGGAGTGGATATGAAAGCTTGAAGTTGGAATGAAGTAACAGAAAATGAAAAAAAAGGGAGAAATAAACTCCCATGAAATGCAACGCATAACTTTCGATGAGCCTTTCCATGGGAGAATATATTTTATATTTCATTGCTTTTTGTGAATTACATGGGTTATTGTGCATTTGTTATCTATAAGAACCTCACTTCTCCACAAACCAAACATAGTTCTGATATCATTTTTTCCGAATATTGTAGGCATGTTTGTCCAGATAACTTATGTAGGGATTTTTAGATTGGTCCTTTTATTTAGCATTCAAGTTGTAGGCTTTGGTACAAATGATTTATCTTGAGAACTGATGTCTGGATTCATCAGTTAAATTGGGTTGAATCCAGACATCAGTTATCTGGACAAACATGCCTACATTGAATCTAGACATCAGTTAAATTGGGTTGAATCCAATTTTTTCAAAGCATTTGAGATTACCCCTTTTCATTCAAGAATTACCTCTTTTGTAAGAGTGGAGAATACTAATTTACCCGTGAATTCATGCATTGATCGCCATGCATTGATTCTGAGGGTACTTTTATGCTGCTCAAGTTGTTAGGTGTACATGGATCTGACCTAGCATTGGGTCACATCTTTAGATTCAATAGGTCAACCTGATTACCTGGAACACTATCCACATAGGGCACTTGCTCTGATACTTTTTCTTCCTTAGGCTGTTTTCTACTTAAAATAGTGCTATAACTCCTCATCTTGTTTGGGGTTTTTTGCGTTCTTTTTGTATCATTGAAAATGCAAATAAAAATTATTCTGAGTTCTTCCTGTTGTCACCTTCAGCACAGCTGCTTGATACTGCATGCAAAGTGTTACCGCTTGTTGTCACCATTTCTGGACGTGTTGGTTCAGAGACGGCCATCAAATGTGAACGTAGTGGACTAAGAGGTGTAATAGTTGAGGAGACGGTATGTGGCTTCTCTTTACAGGATTGGCTAACTCGGAAATTTGATTTTATCAAATCAGTTTCATTTTCTTGATGTATGTCCTTACAATTCAGGCAGAACAACATTTTTTAAAGCATAATGACGCTGGATCATGGATACAAGACTCTGCATTAATGTTATCCATGAGTAAAGAAGTCCCTTGGTATTTGGTGAGTAATAACTTACTCTGTTCTGGTTTTTGTTGGGTAAGCTTAGGATTTTGCTCTTTACCAATTTTGACTCGTGTGGGACGAAAATAAACATAGATACAAATTATAAGTTTTTGAGTTACTATGAGCTCTTGCATATCTAAAAAGATGAGTTACAAATTCTTGTCGTTAGTGAACAAAACTAGGGTTGAAATGGAACAACCCATGTGAGTATCAGTTCTTTAGAAGGCAGAATTGAAGATGGAAGCAAAAGGGATTTGTGGGCGATTTTATCACTGCGGTTGGTTTTGTGTTATAGTCCCAACTCTAAGCCTTTTTAACAAAGGATTCACGATTTGTAGGCAGCGGTCCACTCTTTCTGTTGTTAATATTGAGGGAATGGACGATTAGATTGGCCAAGTTGTGAAGTTTGTTGGAATGAGTTTCTATCTTTACTACTAAAGATTTCTAACTTGATTGTCCTCTCTGATATGCTTCATGCAGAGACTGTGTACTTGTAGGGTGAGCTTTGTAAAGATGTTTTGTTAACTGTACTTCTCACATACTTTTGTATCGGATTATCAGGATGATGGTACAGGTCGAGTTTATGTTGTTGGCGCTCGGGCTGCCACAGGTTTGGTGTTGACAATAGCAAGCGAAATTTTTGAAGAATCAGGAAGGTCCTTAGTGCGTGGGACTTTGGACTATCTCCAAGGGCTCAAGGTTTGGCCTTCAATTTGGAAATCAATTTTTTGCCGCAAATCGTACACTTTTCTTTTGCTGATAAAGTTTTCTGGCAGATGCTTGGCGTCAAAAGAGTTGAAAGGGTTCTCCCCACGGGCACTTCTTTGACTGTTGTTGGTGAGGTAATACAGTGGATCTATTCGAATCCTGCATACCTTATCTTCTTTGCATCTATGAAGGGTTTGCGGTCTTCACTAGTTTTTATTTCAGTAAGTCAATATTGAGATGTTGATCATTTGAACTGATATTTCATGTGTCCCTGGGACAAATATTGTTGTGAGTTGGTTTCACATTGAAAGTTAGTGGCCAATATTCTTGATCTGCTGTTTTGTGTCAATATTTTTATCTAATGAAATGTTAACTTCCAATGGCTAGTTTTTGAGATTGTTTTCTAATTTCTATAGGCCGTCAAAGATGATATTGGAACTATCCGGATTCAGCAACCTCATAAGGGGCCTTTTTATGTATCTCCAAAGAATATTGATCAGCTTATTGCAAATCTTGGGAAATGGGCAAGGTAGTTAATATATTATTGATCAATCTTTTCTTCTTGGTGATTTGATTACAATGATATTTGGTGCTCCAGGTGGTATCAATACGCTTCCCTAGGGTTCACGGTCTTTGGCGTTTATCTTCTGGCAAAGCATGCAGTTCAATACATTCTTGAAAGAAGACGTCGCTGGGATTTGCATAAGAGGTAAGTCATATGCCATGTCACCTATGACTGGTAAATGAAGTAAAATGAATGAGTGCGACTTATGTAAAAATGTGTGGGGCTGAATCGGGAGCATACTTTCTGTGTGCCCTTTAGTGATTTTTCCTCATTCTAGTTTTTCACTTGTAAAGTTTTCGGATATAATTTGTGAAAGAACTTTTCCAATTTGTTGAGAATATTCGGATATAATTTTTTCTTGATGCTTACTTGTGGTATTTGTTGAAAGTTGGTATGTCCTGTCAGTTGCTTTATGTATACTTTATTTAAACGAACACCAAACAAAAACTTAGTCTCTTCTGTTGTTAGTTTCTTCCGGAACCCATGATTTATCATGCATTTAAAGTACCAAACTGCCATTCAAATTTGTGTGATTATGATCTTGTGCTCCCTTAAAGCATTATATATTCACAAAATATTTGGCCAAAAGGACCGAAAATGGGAATAAATCACTTTCAAAAACTCTTCTTTACTGGCTTCAAGTATTTTCTATTATTTTCTGCCTATTTCTTTGTTCCCTCTTTCTTTTTTGTGTCAACTGTCCCCCCTTTTCACTTGGTTTAGAATAAAAACACAAACTTTGTTGCATTACTTTTTCAGCCTATGTACGGAAAGTGTGTCCTTGTGATCATAGAAATCCAGCGCCATTCACATCTCTTTAAGGATATCGTGCTGTTTTGTTAGGAAATTCTAAAACAACCGTGTCTGTTTTAATCATTTAGTATGATTTGTTTTTCCCATGATCCATTTGGAATACTCTCTCAGTAGGAAAGTTGGTGTTGTTTGCAATTCGAAGTTCATGACAATTTTGGTTTTAATTTTTTATTCAGTGAAGATATTTTCTGCTATTTTGGTTCTTCGATGAAGCCATTCTTAGTATGTTGATTTGATTTTTGCATTATGAGAGGAGGCTAGAAAATATTTCAGCTTCGTGGTGAGTAGGAGCTATGTTGAGACCTTGTCTACAGTCATTTAGTCTGTGCTAAAAGCTCCAAAATGCTTCTCATGCTTAGAATTTCTACTTTTTCTACCTTGATATTATTTCCTATGCATGGTGCCCTTTTCCTGTTCTAATTCGTCGTTCAGAGGTCGATAGCATTGATAAAACGCGTGCTGCTTTTTCTTCGTTTGTTAATATCGCAAATGTGTTCTGATTACTCTCAGTGAACGCTCAGAGATACTCGTGGGTTGTGTGCATTTGGCTGTAACTTCACTGATTCTAGGGCATAAGACAATGGTAGTAGGTGTCTGGTCGGACCTCCTTTGCCCTTTCATGGCAGATTCAGAGGATGATCGAATCTAGAGATCACCTTTATCATGCTGCATATCTGGTTGTGATGATCCACTCTGTGGTGCCGCAAAGTGGTCATCAAACAGTACACTGCAATAGTGTTACTGTAAGATAAGATTTGAAAATGCCAGAGTTGAGAAGTCAATGGATATGCTATGAACTTGCACCAAGAAGATGATTATTTTCTTGTCGTTCTATTTGGGTGTTTTATTTAGGAAATAAATAAGACTATAAGCCAAATTTCTTGTTTCATTCAAGAGGCAAATCTACATCAGTGGATTTCTTAACTCGTTTCTGCTTTAATGCAACTTGACATAGCATTCTGCATTCAGGGTTCTTGCTGCTGCTGCTGCTAAACGCAGGGAGCAGGATAATGAAGGTGAATCACTCGCAAAGATCTGAAATTATCGTTATTTCGATGTTCTCCTCTTCTCTTTTCCTTCTGCTCATGACTTGAAATCTTACTGATTCTGCAGAATCTCATGGAAAGTCTGAGAAGGGACCTGAAAATTCTGGAAGCCATGTGATGCCAGATCTCTGTGTCATCTGTCTGGAGCAAGAGTACAATGCTGTTTTTGTTCCGTAAGCTCCCATGACCTATTTCCTCTACTTTTCTTGCATGCTGTCGATTGCTATGGCTGTAGCAAAGGAATGGAAGCTCCATAGATACCACAGTAGCAATAAAATGGTGAAATCACAGGGAAATTGGCATATTTGCTCTTTTTTCTTGGCATCATGTGCTCCATTCTCCATTTCTCTTCTTCAATGTCACAAAAAGTTGAGCTCTGGTTCGTTGCATTTGATGCCCACAAGCATATAAGAATTACAGTTTTTTGATATTCTATTTAGTTGTACCCTACTATCAAACTGATAATTATTTCTTGGGTCACAATGAACCTGACCTGTCAATATGAGCATTTTATTAGTCCTGGGATTAATTTAAAAGGTTAATTGTTTCTTCTTTTTTTCCAATAATTCCCCTTAGTTAAGACGAATACATCATTTAATCAGATTCCATGTTGGGATCGGCCTCATTCTTGTCCGTAGAAATTCGTAGAGAACAGGTGGAGAGACTCATAAACTGTATAGAATGGCGCAGCTTCAATGTCTCTAATCCCCCGACCTGTCCTCTCCAGGTGCGGCCACATGTGCTGCTGCACGCAGTGCTCGTCCCATCTGCACACCTGCCCGCTCTGCCGTCGGCGGATCGAGCAGGTGGTGAGGACCTTCCGCCACTGAGGGCCGCCCAGAAAGGCCCCCCAAGCCAAATGAAGAAAGCCTCAGGTATGCCTCGTGGTGTGGGATTCCCTCTGTACATGTATGCTCCCTCTCCACGACCAAGATGGGTTGAGCCCTGCCGCTGCTGTGCCACTGCCGCCGCCGCCACCGCCCCCGCTGCCTTGGCCCTCATCGGGGTTTTTCTTTGGATGGGGCGTCGGAGGGTGGGGTGGGGGAATCTTCCAATGAATGAATGTATGCTGCTGCCCTTTGTTGGTCTTTTTCTTCTTCAAAAAAATCATATTCTTCGTGTTCTCATGGAGATTTACAGGCTTCAACTCTCAAAGGAAGATCACTTTTTGGTGAGAAAGATGTTCTTATAGTCCCCCATATTCGTAGTGATCTCATGGAGATCTGCAGGTTTCAAAGAAGCCTTTTTTTTTTTTTTTGGTGCGAAGAATGTTTCAATAGTTCCTCTGTAGAGAGAGAGAGAGATTGAGTTAGTGAGTGTTTGGTTGTATTGTGTTGTGTTGTCTTCTTTCTTTCCTTCTTGTTAGAGAGAGAGAGAGAGGGAGGGAGAGATGTGATATTTGTCACTCGGTTAGTGGGGAACAAGGAATGTGATTCCAATGCCCGTGAGGAAAGGAGAGAGGAGGAAGAAGATGCTCTCAACGTCCTGTCAGGCAAACTGGCGAACATCTCGCCGGCGTGCTATCCCATCCCCTCTATATCTCTCCTTCGTCTCTCTTGAGCAGGGACTCCCCCCCCCCTCTGTAACGGAGATGAACAAGGATGCGGTCGTATCCACTGAACCGACGGGCATCTGCGGGAAGCTCTTCCATGCCCTCCGCTTGAACCCATCCTTCCGCCCTCTCCGCCGCCTTGGCCCCCGGCACCAGGAGCCCGCCGCGGCGGTGGAGGCGCCGCCCACCTCCGCCGCCTTCTCGGCGGCGAACGGCTCTGAGAAGGCGGTTCAAGGCGCAGGTGATGGGCCAGCAAGCGCGCCAGCGCCTCCCTTGCTAGCGGAGAGGGTGGCGGTGGTCACTCTGAGAGCCGACGGCGGCGGAGGAGCGGCGACGACGGCGGCGGCGGCAGTGAGGGAGGAGAGACGGCGGAAGAAGACTTCGACGATGAAGCTGAGAATCAAGGGGACGAAATCGTGAGAGTCGATTCGGCGTGTTCCTCGTAGTTGTGAAATTTGTGGGAGTGAATTGATGGGTTTGTCTCGTTTCCTCGTGAGATTTCGGAAATGGACCTCCTTCTTCAGTAGGAGGGGGGGGGGAGGAAGAGAGCACAGCAAGAGAGAGAATGAGAGAGAGAAGGGGAGTCTGCTAAAGGTTCTCCCTGTCCTCTTAACCTGGTTGTATCGTCGTTGAAGAAGTATCGAGAGCGAGAGAGAGTGAGACTGAGTGAGAGAGAGAGAGACGGTGCTGCAGAGCTCTTCACCGCAGAGGGTGGGCTGCCTTTTACTTCCCTCTTTGTTCGTAATCATGGCAGGGTGGAAGCCGTCATTTACGAGATAAACCCTCGAGTTTACGACTTTCACCACCATGTTCCAGAATGATTCCTGTTTAGTCGGATCCATTGGAGTAGTTGAACAGCGACTAACGTTCAAACCAGACAGGCTAAGCAGCAAGGAAGGTGGTGGGGGTCGTCGTCCCTTTCCTCCAGCTGCCATTCTTGCGCTCTCCCTCCCCCGTTCGCCTGTGTTGTCCGTCTACCTTTAGACGAGTTTTCTTCTGCGGATGCTGTTCACCTGGAAGACCGCGAGTCGTGTTTGTGTGGACGGGGATGGCCTCCGACCCCGCGCGTTACCTTCCGCTGCTGGGGATCGTCCGCTCTCTTCCTGCAATCGTCCGGGGCGTCTCCGTGGAAGTGGTAGCCGTTACGATTTTCGTCGCCCTCCTCTGCGTCTGCGTCTTGATTGGGCATCTGCTCGAGGAGAATCGCTGGGCGAACGAGTCCACCACTGCCCTAATTCTGGTTCTCCCTCCTCCACCTTCGTTGTCTCCCTTGGTTTCTTGCGTCTTGGATTCTCTGGGTGTCGATGCGCATGCTCCTTGTTAAGTGCATCCTGTCTGTGCTTTCGTTTCTTTGGTGAAGGGCCTTTGTACTGGCTTTCTGACGCTGGTGTTCAGCAAATGGCATAGCTCGCACTTTCTCTCCTTCGACGAAGAACTGTTCTTCATTTACCTGCTACCTCCTATCATCTTCAACGCTGGGTAATCCACTTTCCTAGTTCACCACCGATTCTCAGCTTTCAGACCAGCATTCAATACAAGATAATAACAGGAGCAGGAATGGATTCGTCGTCTGTCATTATTTTGAGCATTCATAGAACAGGATGCTCTCCGTCTCCCACTAATTTTATTCTTCTACTAAAAAAAAAAACTCTTATTTATTCACGATTTTGATGTTCTTCTTGATTTAAAAAACGCAAGCAACTCTAACATTATATCTTGTTTTTTTAAAACAGAATCTGCCAGTTTCACTTCCACTTACATGTTGCAATCATGACGGTGTCTGCTGATGTTTACTCAGTGAATGTTTTGATTCATCAGTCGAAGATTGCCTGTGGTTAGGTCTCTGGACTGGCCGCATTTAAGCAATAGCGCTAACTTCTACTTTGGATATCATTTTTATCAGACTATCACTTCTATGAAACCAACATCCATATTCATGTTCCTTTGGTTGATATCATAATAGCTGGTGGGTATGCTAACTTGGCCTTTTACCATCATCTTTCTTCAACTGGCTAAGAACTTACCTTTATTGGGCAAATAACTCGTTGAAGAAGTACTGGGATCTGGAATCCGGCCACACATGATGCAACGGGTAGAATGATGCTGTTTGATGAATCGGGCTAAGTAAATAGGTAGGTAGAAGCATCTGCATACGAATTAAATAAATCTAGGAGACACCAATAATGTAAGAACATACAGTTCTGTGTGGATGGGTTGGCAGAGAAAAAGACTGTTTAAGCGGGGTTCATCATTGCAGCGGACACAGGCTAAGGTCAGACTCACTGAGAGAGGATGGAAGACAGATATAGTGCTGTTGAGAGCTCATAGTGCTTAGATACTTGGTAGGTGATTTGGTTGACGAAACTGACTGAGGAACCCTTAGTATTCAAGTTAAAAGGTGGCCTCACTTTTAGCCATTCCGTTGTTACTGGCGCTCTATTAGGTTGGCTCATTGGGGGGATAAACAGATGATAGTGGTAAAACTATAGTAAATATTTTGAAATTCCAGACTCGTCCTCCTAAGCCTCATCCAGGCATAAGCTATTAACTCGGGTGTTCCTTCGGTCCTTCTTGCACACCTAAGCACTCCACGTAATTGGGGATTCTTCGTCGTACTGTCATATTAGTCACTGAAAAGTAAGAAATAACTGTTTGTCTGTTCTCACATGTGACTAATCAACTAAACATGGTAATGATCCGGGAAAGTAGTTGTTGATTAGTCGACTGTAATTATAGTTGTGCTCCTGAAGGCAAAGTTCATGGTAATTAGAAGCACCCTACATAGTTCTCCACAATCTTCCTTTTGGATATGGGGCATATATATTGTCTTACTTTTTAAGCACATTAAGTGTTCTGCATGTAGACGCCTGCGGATAGCTCAAATGTTTAGTTAGATGCGTTCTACTGAGAAAATTTTCAGTTATTCAAATCATATTGTTTTTTTATTCCTTGGCTAATTTATGATACTCATCAATAGCACTAAAATATATCGTCTTACTTTTTAGGCAAGACAACTATATGTGCAGGTGTTCCGCACGTAGAAGCCTGTGGATTGCTCAAATGTTTACTTAGATGTGTTCTGATAAAATAATCAGTTATTCAATTCATGTTTTTTTTTTCCTTGGCTAATTTATGATACTCAACGGCCTAAAATTTATGGCATTTACATTCGGACTTATCCGAAGTGCATTATTATTTTTAGTTTTCAGGTTAAGAAGAAACAATTTTTTCGAAACTTTTCGATTATATTCTTGCTTGGTGCGGTTGGAACGTTGATATCCTTCTGCTTTATATCAACAGGTATCTTTTCTTTCCCATAAAACTCTAGTTTATTTCTGCAGCCTGACTTGTCCTGACCAGTTCTCAAATTCATTTTTTTTGGCTACTGAAATAAGCATCACCATATGATGTAGTTATTGTTGGTAATTGCCATTTTGGGTGATTGTTTTCAGTTTTTTGACGTGTTCATAATTCCTAATTTGTGCATATCTCTAATAATGTAAATGATTTCTAAATATTATTTATTTTACATGAAGCCTTTTGATGTTTCATCATTCAAATAAATCAAATCAAACCCATAATTATGGGTTCGAAGAGTTGCAATGGTATGCTAACATATTAATACATCCTCCATTAACGATGAGTTTTAGCAGGAAAAGCAAAATCTGTTTTTATTTCATGATGCTCTTTGTTAAAGGTGCAACAAACAGGAAAATCTCAGAGCTGAACAATCGTCTGACGTTACTGTGAATCATAGACACCCCGAGTGAGATAACTTTTAGAAGTCATGGCAATTTGAAATGAGGTCAATCAAGGCAGATTGGAGCATCTATCTTTTTTTTGGATTCTAGATATCAATTCTGTGCAATAAAGTCCAAGCTTATCAATCTCAGGTTAAACTCATTTGATGCAAATTTTGCAATGTACTAGAGTGGAATTTTGGAAACAACCTGAGGGACGAAAATTTAAGTGTCTATCGAACAGAATTGCAACTGTTCAGTTGAACAATTCCAAACGAGAGAGATGAAAATGAGTTTGAAAAATTGTGGGCATCTCTTACGAAAATTACTTAAGCTCCCATCAAACGAGGTTCTTTGGTATGCAACACAACCTAAACTAAATGTAAAAAGTTGCATGCTGTTTGGCTTTTGTATCATTTTGAAGGAACAATTTTTACTTCTATTTTATTTTAAACTATGGCTTAGTTTGGAGCATCCAATGATTAGCTTAGCCCGGTAAGCCTACATATGGAGTAGGAGAATCATAGTACCAGAATGACTCGCTCATTCACAATCAGACATTTTAACACTAGCCAGAGCGTACTACTACAGCAGTGGAAAATTCCAATAGTAGCAAATAGTATAGAACTTAAAAAGGAAGTTTCATTCTCAAAGACTTATCTTATATACTAGAATAAATCTAAAGCCAAATCCTTAACCTCGAAATGATATCGAAGAGCTTCGAATCTGACTTAGAGAACATTCTTGCACTTTCCCTGCTGCACCACTCCTGTTTGCTTTCTTGCTTCCTTTGATTCCTTATTCCAGATTCGCTAAACAGAAGATCTAGATTTCAAAGAAGGGAAGCGATATTGGACAGGATCAGGATGCGACCCTTACCAGAGCAGCTTGCGCTTGACCATTGAGTTAGCGGAGCGGATCCCGTCGCCGAGCATGAAGCAGAACCATCTGAGCACACCGAGCAGCGCAAAGCGAGCATTAAAGAAAGACAAGCGGAGAGTCAAGCTCCTTGCCCAGCACTGAGAGAGCGGAACCTAGGAGTTGAGCACCGACCGAAGTGATGTATGGCTAGAGTCCCGATTTTATCTACAGCTGGACAAACTTAGGATATGAAAAATGCTGGAAAATATTAGAAAATAGAAATATCACGGGTTAACTTTTGGAGAAGCACAGATGCATCATTATCTTTTTTTGAACTCAACTTTTGGAAAGTTGATGGTTTTATCCAGGATTGCCCTCTTTTCTTATTTGCAAGACTTTGTTTTTGTGGATTATTATTAATTTTTTAGCTTCTAACTTGGATGCAATATATATTGGATACCCTTGCATTAAATTGAAGATAATGATGGAGCTTTATTGAAGCTTCTCTTATGCGTTGATCTCTGAACTCTGTAGGTTCTTATTTTCTATTCAAGATGATTGGAGTCGCATCTTTTGGGATTCAGCAGTACTTAGGTATATCCAAATTAGTTAATATCTTAAATTCAACCCTGTGTGTGCTGCATAGTCTTGTGATAACACTGTTGACTTTTATTCCGCACAGCAATTGGAGCAATATTTTCAGCGACAGATTCTGTCTGTACTTTACAGGTATTTCATGAAAAGCAATTTTATTCTAGGCTTCATCTATAATAACTGCTGAACGCAGCTGATAAGTTTTTCTTTGTGGCAAAGGTTCTGAATCAAGACGAAACACCCTTACTTTACAGTGTTGTTTTTGGGGAAGGAGTAGTGAATGACGCCACCTCTATTGTGCTTTTCAATGCAGTCCAGAAACTTGACTTTAACAATTTTGATGCAGTCTCAGCCTTAAAACTTCTAGGGACATTTCTTTATCTGTTCTTCACAAGTACGGCACTTGGTGTAGCAGTAAGTTATCATTTTTTAGCTCTTGAATATTTGGCTGTATGAATGAAGAAAAACTATTTACTGATATTAGCACAATATTTTAGCCATAGATTGTATGACGCTCTTCCACTTGTTGCAATGAAAGTTGTTGTAATATGGATGTTACTTGGGATATGCAAACCAAATACCTTCTGAGTGCTATCTGATTTGCATGAAAAATTTTCTCTTTACGGCGAATATTATTGGCATGTATTTATTTATTTTAATTGGCATGTATGTATTAGTGAAGGTTGCTGCGTGTTTTCCTCTTGTAATTGATATCTATTGTGCTGACCCTATTGCCTATTCTGGGTCTGCCCTGACTACTTACTGGATGCCTTCACGCCAAGGGGTAAAAGGGAGATTTTAAAGGCCAAGCTTAATTTATCCTTCCTGTTTCATCCCTTTTTGAGGGCAATTCTGGATAAAACCATGTTCTTACAATAGGGGAACATGTAGAAAGTGATGGTTTTAGCCAGAATTGCCCTGACTACATGTTCTTAGAATACAAGTTGTAGTTGAGTTATGTCTCACAATAAATGTTCTTACAATACAAATTCCCCTAATTGTGATCAGTCTTGCATGGAGATAAAATAACCCAGAGTTATGTCTGCACACAGAGAAAATACAAACTAATACTTCCCCTACTCCGTCAATATGGAATCAGGGCCCATGCAAGAAGTTTTATGGGTTTTGTGCCTTAGCTATCCCATGGAATGCCATTTCAGTTCCTTATAAAAGCTATCGAATTGTGACGATTTTCTGTCTTAGCTTAAGTCACCTAATCAATCATTGACTTGTCAACTTCATTTAAAATATTTAGAACATCAGATTGTGCCGCTTGGAATATCTTCTTACTTATTTCCTTCCAAATTGCCTGAAGGACAGAATTTGCATCCTCTATTCTCTTTTATGAATGCTCAGACAATTTCACCCGATTAGTATCTTTTCCAAAGTAATAGATCTCCAGATATACCAATTCTGCCTTTAAGCTATAGAGGATGGATGTAACATTTATTTTATTGATTCTTCCAAATGTTTGCCTTTGGTGACCTATTTTCCACCAGAAGGATCTTGTCATTATAAGAATATGATTGTATGGTATACTGGTCATTTCATTTACTAGATTTATCTGCGTGGTATTGATGGGCTCAGAACTTAAGGCCTGAGATGTTATGTGGATTTCCCTCTTTAATGTTAATTAGCGCCAGAGATCTATACTAGAAGAAGAACACCATCGAACAGTAGGAGAAGAGTGGAACAACAAGAAAGCCTTACAACGGAAGAAAAACACCTTAAGTTTGGTCAGAGAAGGGCAGAATACCATGAAACCCTTAGGTGTTGAGTTAGAGGAGAGGAGAACAGATTCAGGCGCTAAAACCCTAGTCTGAACGGTGGAGAGAATCTGTTTTTTCTTCTATTTTATGTTCATCCTTAGGGTACCGTTTTAAATATGGATGCAAGAGTACAGCTTCAGCAGACCCAAAGTGGATCCTAACTTGATGGGTTAGTGGGCCCAAAGGACTCACACAGAAACCAAAAAAAAGGAATAACTGGTTCAAGAATGCCCATGAGGGGCTTTTGCCCACGTAATGGTAATGGACCTAGGGGCTGCGGTTTTCTACATGGATTTTTTTCATCTAACATATGGTTTTTTGAGTGGCCAGGATGATGATCCGTCTTATAACTTTGTGACTAGATGAGGCACTTTCAAAACTTAATAAAGAAAAAACATAGGTGAATTTAATGTTAATACCTGCTGTGTATGAATTTATAATTAACTATACCCTATAGGATAGGTTACAACAAGCGTTTATTATCTATGACGCTTTGGCAGGGGTCGAGCTCCTTGGTGATGAGGCTGATATTAGAATGGCCTTCATTTGTGTCCCATCCCTCTTGCTAGGATCCTGCCTGTTTGCATCCCATAACACCATGCAATAAATATCTGACAGCCTTTTTATGCTTTTTAGCTTGGTGTTTTGTTGTACTTAAATCATTCTAAAATTGGTCGAATCAATAGATCAGGTTCTCTTCTCCTCGATAACTCCATGTTAAATGCAAGGTCCTATTTTTATTCTCCTTCTACCTATAGTTTACTAACCTTAGCTTATCCCTGATCATTAGGTTAGTGACGATAGCAACCATATGCTTATATACAGGTGGTGTATTTGATCAACTTTGGGTTTTTGGTCTGCAACCTCCATTATTTATCAGGTTTTGGTTGCTTGTGTTACGATTTTTTTTAACAAATGTCTGTTTTGCAGATTCGTAAAACTTATCTTTGAATAATTTTCTGTTTAGGTTACTACAGATTATTCTTAATTAAAAGTATATAATTATATATTTTATCATCCATCTTATTTTTCAGGCTGGGCTTCTATGTGCTTACATCACAAAGAAGCTATATTTTGCAAGGTTTTTGTCTCAATATCTTATCCTCATCTCGTTATATTTTTTACTTGTTGAGTAAATCAATTCTTTGAATTTAAATTCATCCTTGCTTCCTCTATGGGTTTCACCTATGGCTGTGAAGAGTAATGCACATTTTGGTTGTTTGAACAATGTGCCAGCTTAAGAAGACTTTTAAGTCTCGTATATGATTACTAGAATGTCTGTTGAACATTAACTTTAGTAGCCTAGATGCTTCCATGATGAATCTTTGGTGCTTTCAAAAAAAACAACCTTAGGAAAAATAACCTATATCAATAGTGTGGAACGTATGTAATGAATTAATTTCAATGCATGGTAAGTGTGATAGAAAACAAGGTCAAGGTTTGTGCACTATTAAATTCATTGTATAGTCTAAGGCAACGTATGCAAGAAAAGCTGTTTGCAAAGTATGCAGAAACCGGAAAAAAAACACATCAGTACACATTGTGTGTACATGCTAGTAACAATAGTAAATCATATGCAGAGAAAAAATGTTGATTGCTGAACGTATTCCTTTAGCTTTGACGCGTTCATTGTTCCAATCTTTTTATTGGTAATACTCCACTCCCCTTAAACTTTCGAGAAAGTACGAATCAGTGAATGCATGCGTACTATTTTTTTGTTCAAAATACTGAGTAGAATTTATTTCAGACATTCAACAAATAGGGAGGTCGCCATGATGTTGCTTATGGCTTACTTGTCTTACATGCTCGCTCAGGTGAGAAATACTTTTTTCAGGATTAGCCTCATAACTCTTGGAAAAAATAAAATCATGTTGCATAAATCCGTTTTGAGTTGGATGGTATAGTAATTTTACTATTGCATTGAAGTCAATGGCTACCTTTGTGTTTGTGTGGCATGAACTTTTATACTCGATGTGATAAAGTTTGAAAGTTGGCTGCACTAAAAGAGACGAGTTGTAATTATACATTGCTCAGGAAAATACAAGGGTATGGTATAATCAGATGAGCTTACTTATTACAAATTTGTTTGAGTTGCAGATCCATAGATAATTGATGATTACTAATGTACTGAATGCACACCCTTTTTGTGTTCTATATGCCATAACTTAAAGAGGGTTTACTAGAATAATTACACATTTTATAAAATCTTATCCTTTAATGTAAAAAGACAAACATGTTTCACTCATTACCTATTGGCTTTTAAGTTGGACAGTCTGATAGCATTAATATGGTTGTTGTTGTGCTGCTTATTTTGTTAATGTGATACAGTCTAGATGTTGACTTCCATGAGAGGGGGACTGTTAGAATAGTCTCTCATTACTTGAGAACGTAAAGCCTTATGGTAGAAACGCAATACAAGAAATGGGTTTTGAGTTTGATAACCCAGTATGCTTAATCCATCGTAACTTGTTAGTATAATTTCTATCGTAATTTTAATGTTTATTGAATTTTAGTTAATGGATAACTTTTTCCTTATTTTTCATTGATGATTATCTTTGCAGCTATGTTCTCTGAGCGGGATTTTATCGATTTTCTTTTGTGGTGTTGTCATGTCACACTACACATGGCATAATGTCACTGAAAGATCACGAATAACTACACGGTAAGTGTTGTGGGAATGTGGTTCGTATTGTGTAGCCATTGGATTTACAATTGCTTTGGCATTCAGTGTCCTGTATTTCTGTGATTATCCATTTTAATCACCTTGCTCCCTGGTCTTGAATAATAGCAGATCGTAGACGTGCTGTTTCTGTCTCTTCTATGGATGCTTAAAATTTCCAGTTTCTTGTACAGCAGTTTCCATTTATTATTGAATTATTTATTTTTGCAATGAAGGATAATGCTGAGCAACTGCATCGTAGACTCTTCAACATTTTACCTTCTACTTTACGAGCGATCATTTTCTTTTGTTTCATTGATTTGACAGTTTCATTGCAGCCCTTATGATCATCTAATTTCTTATGGAAGTTTTTCACCTGGAATAGTATCTGTATATAGTATTTTGTATCCATATTTTCTTCTTTTCCAGTATCTTCTGGAATTACTTCTATGGATTAATATCTTACCTTTTAGTCTTTGTTTGTGCATGACAATAATTTCAGGCATGCTTCGGCAACAATATCCTTTATAGCAGAAACATTTATATTTCTTTATGTTGGGATGGATGCCCTTGACATCGACAAGTGGAAACAGAGTAATGGAAGGTTAGTTGTAATGATTCTGTTCTTAACAATTTTATTTGGAACTTGGTGCTTGGTTGAGCTTGAATGAAACATTGTTCAGTTTTATAATTGGCGTGGTTTATATTTTCATTCTTTTCCAGATTGCCACCTTTATAATTTTAAAAATATGTCAATTTTTACTCTTTTTTTTATGTTTTTCCTGTCATTTTCTTGATCAGTGTAAGAACAACGGTTACTGTTAGTGGAATATTGTTGGCCTTAATTATGCTTGGAAGAGCTGCATTTGTGTTCCCTCTGGCAAATCTTGCAAATTTTTTCAGAAGCAATGCAAAGATCGATTTTTCTCAACAGGTTGGTATGCACATCTATGACATGCCTTTTTTACTTCCATCCTGATGTCATCTGGGTACCTAATCTTTCGTAGAAAACTAATAATATTTCACTTTCAGTTCATTATTTGGTGGTCTGGGTTAATCAGAGGTGCTGTTACTATTGCTTTGTCTTATGAGCAGGTATAACTTTAGTAACGCTCCATAATTTTAGTATAAATTTGCAATAAAAATCTGCTTCTTCTGATCTCGTTTTTTGCAGTTTTCAACATCTAGCTCTACGTCCTCTGATGATGCCTTTTTGATCACAAACTCCATAATTGTGGTCCTTTTTAGTACAGTGGTATGTCTGCTGCAGTGTTTAAATAAAGCTTTACTATTCTAACTATTAGCCCATCTTAGTAAACTTTTGTGGTTGAGATGATTAGCTTGAAGAAATAAATGAAGAATATACTGATGGTCTATAATCTATAATCTATAATCTATAATCTATAATCTACAATCTTTCCTGTGATCCGTTTTCATTACTAGTTACCTATATTTAGATTGCTCTATCGGGTAACTTTGTTTGTGTTTATTGAATTAGTGTCACTGATGCTTAATTCATCTTTTATGCTGCATCAGTGCCCAACCATTTCTATGATCATACAGTTTATTCTCCATTTTGAAAGGCCAATGCAATATATTGAAAGGCCTTTCAAATTTGAGGTGTTTAAGCTTACATTTTTATTTTATTTTTCTGAATTTTGTGAACTTACAGGTGTTTGGTTCGGTAACGAATCCTCTTATACAAGTGACTCTCTTCCGCCAGTCAAGGCCGGCGCCTGCAGCCGACATGGACCCGCCAAGCTTGGAGGACATTCGGCTCTTGTTCCTCGAGCCAGCTAACAGAGGAGTTGATGAGGGTGGGAGCAACCAACGGAGGAGCGGCGTAGGCCTCATCATCTGGCACCCGACCTCGGCTGCCCATTACTTCTGGAGGTGGTTTGATGATAGATTCATGAGGCCCGTATTTGGGGGTCGCGGCTTCATGCGCCTCATTCATGGCTCCCCCCCACATGAGGAAACTGAAAATGTGTAGCTTGGAAATATGTTTATCAGCCACATACATTAGCTGGGCCGGTGGGCGGAGCTACCCTTATATACTGAAAGCTTGGAAAGATGTATCTTTCATTTTCATAGTTTACTAAATTGCTACATAAAAAATGAAATTGCTTTCAAACAGCGTTTCTTTTGCAATAAATAAAATGCTGGGTTGCCTTGTACTCATATTTCTTGGATAAGAAGATGAACAAGTTGTGTTCAACTTCCAGGCTTAGAGATGCTGGTCTTTCAAAATTTTCTTTCCAAAAATGATCAAGAAAGAGAAAATGTGATGTTTGAATGTAAACCTTTAAGGTTACCTTAAAATGTAGGCTTATAGTTTGATCCTACATGACCAAAACTTTTATGATCTCATCATGGTAAGTAATTTGGGAGGGAAGAAGTGAAGAATCACTCTAATATTTTCTTGGAGACCAAAGAAAAATCTTTTTCAAGCACCTTTTAGATTTTTAACTTTTGACCAACTTTTGATAATTTGGTTTGTGTCATCATTTGTGGTATTTTTTGGCCCTAAAGGAGTCACAAGATAATCTAAGAGGAGTAATTTATCTTCTAATGAAGCCTAAAGGTTCTTGGGGCCACATGATAAAATATTAGATTTTAATAGTGCATGATACTCTTTGCTTACTTCACCCTTTTATGGGCCTTTCTCTTGAGTTTCATCATCACCTAATTTCCACCTAAAACTTTTCTGCATTCATAGTTATGAAGGTTACTTGAGATGCACTCAAGACTCTCTACTATGGTTCTCATAAACTAGTATAAATCCAAGCCTATATGCATGCAAATAAATAATTCCCCAATCAAGGAGTGTGGGTCGTTAAAATGGAAACTTTTAACTGAAATTATAATAAATTGTTGGTAATGGTTTTGTAAATGCATGCAAATTCATGTATGAGACTCAAAAAATGAAAGTGGACATTGATCTCATCATACACCTTTAATTTCCAATGACTAGTCATAGACACAATTGCTAGTACCTATCTACTGCAGTTTTTTAATATATTTTTTTTGTTTGTTGTATGGTGCTTGCCTTATTATAGGCTATGTTTGTTCATAAAATAGGAATCAGCTCCTTTTCTTAAAACGAGAAATGATATAAGATTGTATTCATTTGGCCTTGGGTACAATGTTGACATGTTCCTAAGAGTCAACATAAAATAATCCCATTATATTTGCATTTATGTAGTATCTTAATGATATGCCAAATGAATAATTTATACACCCATGCTCATTTTTTCATCAGCAACACAAGACTCTCTAAATTAGGTTTCTTTTTTTTGAGATGAGATAATTTGAAATAAGTTATATGATTCCTTCTTTATAAGTTTAGACTATTTCAACATTCAAGGATGTTCTTGAGGATGGATCTCCTTAATTGGTTTTGTTTGATTATGAAAGAATTATTAGTATTAAAAAAAAAACCTAAATTGGTCTACAAAGCATCTACTTTTTAGCTACAAACTAATTATTGTCTTAATATAGTTTTCCTGCAAAATGAATTCCTCAATTATCACTAGTTAACTTACTATTGATAGCTTATAAAAATTTTAGATAATTTATAACTCTCTTCTTAATAGATAGTCTAAATTGATAGCTTACTTTGGCACTCCCTCTAATATTTTTATTTTTTTTAATTTCAAAGTTTAAAACGACTAAATGTTGTAAGGATATCATGAATGTTAAGATATTGATGTGGTTTTCATCTCAAAAATAGTGGCCATGCAGCATATGCCTCCAACTTGTCATTTCAATGTGGATCATGCCTATTGCATTATTTGACTAAGACATTTTAAAAGGTCATGCTGTATTCCACAAATTCTCTTTCAACCTAGCATGAGTTGCCATAGAGCTTCTCTATGAGATTAGACTATCTTATGCTCAACCTATCAAAGTCACAATATGATGATGAGGAATCCTTCATAATGTCATTGCTTGTTGACTATCAATTTGTATTATATTTCAACTTGTGCTACCTATTTATCATAAACTAGGATGCAATGGCTCAAGGGGTGAAAGATTAAATTAGTTCATGAAATAATTTTCAACTAAACATAGAAAATGACATACAAATGTAAACAATTGACTATTCAATTATTTGGAGATCTTGATTGAGAACCCAATTAGACACAAAATATATGCATTGCTTAATATTCATTAAGATTTATATTTTTCAGTGATTTAGTTTTCTATTCAATATGAGAAAATATCATTTTCTCTTAAAGTTTCATCTTTCACTTGACTGTTATACATAACGTCTAATCTTACTTGCTAAAGAATTTTATGTGTAATGTTTTGATGATGACAAATTAATATGAGATCAAAGAAAAGGATCAAATTATATCTTACTCTGAATATACATAATATGAAAATAAAATATAGAAATATTCACATATAGTTCAATATAATACTATTAAATGTTTAAAGAACTCATTGACCATACTACTTATCAGTAAATTGAATTTATAAGATTAATTAATTTAATGACATAAAATAATCATTTTATATATTATTGTGAAAATTGCAATATTTGTAGGATAATTCATTGTGAAAAACTAACACTAAGCATATTAAAATCAGTCAGACATTTGGAAGTAAAATATGAGTACAAAATTTTTCTTAGTCTATTATATACTTGTGACATTAGATTATTATTTTTGAATGATTTATATATCAATTTAATCAATGGTGTTTGAATTATCTATTCAATTCAATATGAGTTTTTGAATATCAGTAGATAGATTGTGAAATGTCTTTAGCATTTTGAATCACTAAAACAATAGTTCAAAACGTCAAGATTGTGATTTAGACATGCTTCATTCAAGTAAATGTTTCATTCTACTAAAGTTGATTTACACATGTTTGAATCGATAAATCATAACATCACCGAGATAAACATTATCATAGTTATATCTACATTATTAGGTCCTTATTGAACTGATTTAAATTGAGATGAACTGAATTGGAATGTTGAACATTAACGAGTGTGAGCTCTCTCTATTAATAGTGAGTGGACATCCTAGTGCCATAAATTTAGAAAGTTATTTCTAAGTGAGTTTCTAAAATGGCTATCTCCATTGAAAAAAAAATTAGCCTTTTAAAGACATGAAGTTATAATAGAGTTTTTGGATGAATCTCTAAGAGAGTTGAGATCAACAATCAATAGTTTGTGGTTAGATAGTCATACTTTGTGAAACACAAGAACAAAAATGTATTCTCAAAGAGTTGACGTAGTCATGGAGCTGAACCATTATAAAGATCAAAATGTTTATCAACTAGAATAAGAAAACATTAAGTGCTCAAAAGATAAAGAGATGATCCATTTGAAGAAGAAATCTTGTCTAAAGATCACCCATTACCTTATTAATCTTAGTGTAGCCTAAAACTCAACATTACCATTATTGAGGTGTCATAATCAATTGATGAAACTTTGTTGCTTCTATTTGTGGAATTGGTCATTTAAGATAATACAAGGGCACTCACTCTTCATGCTTTCTAATGCTACAAAAGGTGAAATTGAGTTAATCATTTCCACATGCATAATGATAATGTCTAGAATAAAAAATATATTGATTTTCAAGATTGAAAAGGAATACAATCAGTTTATTGGGGCCCAATTTTTTATCATATATGCACTATAGAAGTCCAAAAAAGTTTTGAGATGCTTATTGAAAAGGGTGCTTATTTTGCATGCATATGGGAATGTTTATCACAACCAACGGTCTTCATTGTTGATGATTATTAGTGGCCTTTCAAAGTGCATCTTCTAGTAGAAAATTCCAACCAACAGGTGGCCTGTCCATGAGGTGATCTCTTGGCAGCTCAGCAGCTAATGCAAGAGCCCCAAGAGTGCCCATGATGATTAGGTTGACCCGTAGAAGCTGTTTCAGCATGTCAAGAAGAGAGCAATTGAAATGGCTAAATGAAGGAATGGAGCAAAAGCCAAAATACAGGCTTTATTTTGGCAAAGGGCCAACTCCAGATGTTGCTGATTGGTTTTGGGCTGGATGGTCCAATGATTCTAACTGCAGCCTTTTGCATGAAACCAGAGTGAAAGAGAGAGAGAGAGAGAGAGAGAGAGAGAGAGAGAGAGAGAGAGAGAGAGAGAGAGAGAGAGAGAGAGGGAGGGAGAAAGAAGAGAGAGAGAGGGGAGAGAGAGTGAGAGAGGAAGAGAGGGAGAAAGAAGAGAGAGAGAGAGGAGAGAAGAGAGAGAGAGAGATGTAGTGAAATAACCAACTTGGATGACATTAAAAGGAACATCACTCGATGAGACTAAAGTGACGATATTAATCACAAGAGTAGCAACATTGATGGTGAGTTAGAACTGCATAAACTTATGAAGATTTGCATAAATTGAGTAGCCCCAAGGAATAACTTATAGTGATTAATCAATTAAAAAAAAACCTCAACATCACTAAGAGTAAAAGGGACCCACCAAAGTTATACCATATGCATTCATAGCAGCAAGGGGTTAACCTTCACGACAAAAGCAAAGTTGTCATCTAAAGTTGTCATTGAAATTTTCCTTTGTAAGTTTCATTCCATGAATGCCCATCACAAACTTCATATAAGTGTTTGTATGAATACAAACTAGTTACTTTATATAGATTTGTTTGTGATATGACAAGTAGATCATCTAGATGGATGAAATTATTTTGGACGGTTTCAATAGGTAAAAGCTGTATTGAAAAGTAAAGGATTAATACGACACCTTATGAATTATAATCCGCAGACTAATAATCTTTCATTTACAATATAAGATCAAATTAACTCAAAGATTATGGCTTATATGTGGACAACTATGACAAATTGTACAAATGAGCTGATTATACTATGACAAGAGTTTGATCAATATATGATGGCACACTTCAATGATCCATTGTAAAAGTTATGTACAAAAATGTGATGGAAAAGACAAGACCCTATGGTTATCTAGTGGGCTTGAACACATAATTTGATAAATTGAGAATTCAGATATTACACTATGAAACCTTTCCTCTCCTAAATAAAGTTATTTCTCTAATTAGGGGAGAGGAAAGTGGACAAAGCTTAATGTTAAGTGTAGTGGGTGATGATAATACCACATTCCTCACCAAAGGAGCAAGAACAAAGAAGAGTAAGGGCCCAACCAAAGCTCAAATTATTGAAAATCAGAAGGCTAACCCAAGAGACAATACGTGGTACTCTTATTATAGAAAATCACGACATACTCATAATCAGTGCTACAAATTATATGTGTGTCCTCCCACTATATTCTCAACCTAAAGACAACAACCAAGTCTATGTACTTATGGAAAAATTCTAAAAAACTACTAGTAGTCACAAAAATCAAATAAAATAGTCCAAAACTATAGAAGAAATTAACAAGATGAAGCTCTCCCTAGTTGTATGGTCTCTCCCTCATTCAAGTCTTCACCTAACACTAAACTTAATGCCTTGAATGTTGGATCATCATCATCATCCTTTGAAATTATATGGGTTATAGATACTGGCACTACACAGCACATGGCTAATTCTCTAAGTCTTTTCTACACATACTTATCTTCCCTTGACATTAGGTGGGTAGTTAGAGCTGATGGATCTTTAATGACCATAGTAGGTATAGAAAACATCAAATTCATATCATTACTCACACTCCTAAATGTCCTCCACATTCCAAAGCTTACCACAAACCTAATATTTATTAGTCAACTTACTAATGACTTATATTGTGATGTCTTTTTCTCACTCAATTTGTGTAAACTTTATTATAAGGTATTGGAAAAGATGATTGGACATGCTAGACAGTATGGCAAACTCTATATTTTTTAAGAACTAGGGCTCTCACATGCAGCGACCAAAGTGCACGTCTTCTCATCCATCAAATTTAGATCGAATTTAGTTATTTCTTTGATGACTTGACCATCCGTCCTTTACCACAATCTAGACTTTATTTTTCTCTTTGTTCCATGATCTTGATACATCAAAATTTTGTTGTAACATGTGTAAACTTGCAAAGCACAAATGAATGACATTTCCTCATAATGGTATGATAAGTACCACTCTATTCTTGCTTATTTATAGTGACATTTAGAGGCTATCTTCTACCACCAGTCCAATGTGAGTACTATTCTTCTAACCTTTTTCTCTATGATCAAGAGACAATTTGGTGTCAGCATTAAATGATTTAGGTCTGATAATGCTAAAGATTACTTTAATCTAATAATTACTTCTTATTTCAAAAAGAAGGAATAATTCATGAGTCTTCATGTGTTAATACCTCAGAACAAAATGGAATAGCTAAAAAGAAGAATGGTCATTTCTTAGCAGGTTCTAGAGCCATATTATTTCAAAATAATGTACCCAAATTGTTTTGAGTAGAAACAATCTTCACTGCCACTTATCTCATTAACCACTTACTGTCTAGGACCTTGAATCATGAAAGTCTATTAGATCTTCTTTTACCATTTCATCCCAATGTATAACTTAAAATAAAACTTCCACCAATAATTTTTGGGTGTTTAGGACAACCAAAAGAAAGGACAAATTAGATCCTAGAGTATTGAAGTGTCTTTATTGGTTATTTACAAACACAAAAGGGGTGTAGGCGCTACCATTTACCATTCACCCTCACAATGTATTTATACTTCTATAAATGTGACATTCAATAAACAAAAAATCATTTTTTTCTTTTTCTAAGTATCACTTATTATGAAGGAAGGAGATCCATTAATTCTCACATCTAGAGTGGATCATCCTAATCTTCCCACAACAATCTTAAACCTTCTTTCCACACTTGATCAAATATTATATGTTGAGCGGAATTCTCCTCATAGTGATCTTATATTTAAGGATAGAAGATTTGGCAAAATTTACAACCAAAAGAGAGCACCAAGCCTTAAGCCATGTTCATGAATCTAAACTAGATACATCTAGTCAAGAAAATCTTGAAACACATTGTACATCACCTATTCAATGTGTTGAAGGGAGTGATAATGATAAAGAAAATTTAATTATAACTATTAGGAAGGGCATTAGGGAATGTACATGCAGACCTTTGTATTTTCTTTCACATTACTTGTCCTATACACACTTGTCATATGATTATAAATCCTTACAAACATTACATATACTATCTCAAAGACCATATTCAAAGCACTAGGTATTGAAGAGTGGAGACAAGCTATAAATGAAGAGATGTGTGCACTAGAGAAGAAGAACATTTGGGAGTTGATGTATTAATAAAAGAAAAAAAAATCAGTTAGGTGTAAGTGGATGTATACCGTAAAGTATCAAGCCAACAACACAATTGAATGGTACAAGGCCCAACTAGTTGCCAAAGGTTTTACTCAAACATATGGGGTTGACTACCTAGAAACATTTGTACTTGTGACCAAGTTAAATACAGTCTGTATCTTGCTATCTTTGACAGCATATTTTTCTTAAAATATAGAATACTTTGATGTTAAAAATACATTTCTACATAAAGATCTTGAAGAAGAAATATATATGGAACTTCTACTTGAGTATGAAGGCAACTCAATGCCTAACACTGTATGTAGGTTAAAGAAAATATTCTACTGACTAAAATAGTCCCCATGCATCTCGTTCGAGAGATTTACTAAGGTGATTTAGACAATAGACTATCAACAAAGTCAAAGAGATCAGTATGTTGATGATATTATTGTCATAGGAAGAGATGAAATTGAGAAGAACCCATTAAGTCAACACAACTCAAGAGTTCAAGATCAAGACATTATGAAGGTTAAAATACTTTCTTGGAATAGAAGTTGTTATTTATCTCTCAACACAAATACATCATTTATCTATTTCAGGAGGCTAGTATGACTACTTGCAAACTAGCAAATACTTTGATAAATCAAGATTTCAAGTTGGGAGAAGCTAGAGATAAACTAGCTACCAACAAAGAAAGATATCAAAGATTGGTTGAGAGACTAATCTAGATGTCACATACACGCCCAAATATAGCATATGTTATGGGAGCATTAAGTTAATTCATGCACAATTCAAGAGAAATATATTTATAATTTTCTCATAAGGTGTTGTAATATCTCAAGGGATTACTAGGTAAATGGATCCTATTCAAAAGAGTATAATAGAAATTAAATTATACATAAATGTAGACTATGCTAGATCAATAGTGGACAGAACATCAGTCACAAGGAACTATATATTTTTTTCTAGCAACTTGATTACTTGGAAAAGTAAAAAGTAAAATGTTGTGGTGAGGTCGTGTAAAATCAGAATTTAGAGCCATTTCTCAAGGGATTTATGAAATATTGTGGGTACAAATCATTCTTAAAGACTTGAAAATCAAATGGATTCACCTAATCAAACTATATTGTGACAACAAGTTAGCAATTAATATTACATATAATCTGGTCCAACATTATAAGACCATGATCATCGCTTTATCAAGGAAAAATTGAACAATGGCTTAATCTACACATAATATATATCATCTAACAATTAGATTGTTAACTTCTTCACTAAAGGGCTGAATTCAAAACTATTTCAATATTTTCTTTGCAAGCTGTGGGATGAATGATGTCCATATATCAACTTGAGGGGGAGTATTAAACAATTAGTTATGTTTACACATCTTATTCTTATTTTTATGTCCTTTTTTTAATTTATACCCTCTTTTTTTATGATGTACCCCTCTATTTGAACTAAGTTGAACCTAGGAGGGTCTAGTTCAATATACTATTTCAGGACTAGTCTATATAAACCAATCCCATCCCTTATTTTGAATATGACGAAGCATTCTACTTTTCTAGGGTTTCTTCTTTTTCCTTCGTTCATTCCTTTTTTGTGTTGACTGTAAAGGTCAAGAGTTGAAGGAGAAGCTTGACGATTACCCTCAATCAGAATGCGCAAAAGAAAGGAAATGAAAATTTAAATGAACATGATTCAATATATTAAAAAATGACCTGGAGAAAATTAGAAGTAAAAATTACAAGAAGTACAACCTATTCACATGTAAGTTGGATTTGAATTAATCAAATCAAATCAAAATTTTGAAAGCTGACTACTAGCTAGTCTCTAACACAAGGTTAAGTTTTTCTACAATGTACAGTAGTTGTGTTAAAAAATTATTTGATATTGACATAATTGGCATTTGTTGATTGGTGCAAGTCTTGGAACATCTAATCATACTAAGTAATTTTTGTCAATAAGGCAAATATATTTCAACAAGTACACTCAAAATGTAAGTTCCTATAGCCTACTATTATGAAAATAATAATTTTCAGCTCCAATATAATTTGCATCCCCATACACAATGGGTGTAATACATAAAAGATAAAAACCAGTTAACAGATAATAAAAGATATCATTGAGTCATTCACTTTGAAATCAAAGACTTTTTGATGATGGATAGTTTATGAAATACTTCCACACAACTTGATATTGATTGTGCTAAGTAGTTGGTAATAGTCATATGGTTATGCTAATTAATGGGCAAGGACATTAGACATTGTCCACTCAAGGTTAATGCGTCAAGCAATGACATAATTTAGAAAAAGTCTAGTACTTTGCAGTCATTTAATATTATTTTTAATGGGCAAAAGGACAGAAAATATTCTCTTGTTGTCTTAAACTTTATGAAATAATTTTAATATTTCTAAATCTTTATTATTGAGTTTGGCCAATATGAATGTGCCAAATTTTGGAGCATGTTAGTAGTTAAAATTTTTATAAACTTGTGCGGTCCAATCATGCTGGGAACGGGACAGGTCCACTTGATATTCTCACACGCGATCTGACGTTGGAAGTGCTAAAAGCGAGGCATCACTAGCTATCCTTTCTGCTGTGTTAGAGAGGAGTGGGGGCAACACCAAACCAAGCCAGTGTAAGAATATCACTTTGTGTCGGTGCACCGCCACCACCACTTTGACCTCAAAACATTCATCCATTTGTCTTTACGTCGGCCTGCTGATAATTATAACAGAAAAATATATTTTATATTATTTTTATATATTTTAAGAAGTAACGTAAAATATTAACGGAATTAGTTGACTCGATTACACGCAAAGGTGGGGTCAATGCCCTTCCATTGACTTCCTAAAACACTAGTTATTATTGCATTGAAAATATTTTAATTATTTAACGAGAGAGAGAGAGAGAGAGAAACCGGGGCCACAGACGCATCTCCCTGGAAGGTGCTCGTATTAATACTGATGCCAAGTGGGCATATTTGACCTTTTTGACTTTTTTGTCATCTCTTCATTTATTACCACGTACCCAGTGGAGGGTAGTTTTGTCCATTAAAAATCAAAGGCCGAGAATGGGGGTGTCGTGGCGGTGAGTGATGGGGCGGTTAGAGAGAGGGAGGAGGTAGAGTGGAAATCCTCTCGTTCTGTATAAACGCGTTTGTAGTGCAAAGGGATTCTTGACTCTTCCTCTTCTTCCCGTCGTCGTCTTCGAAGTCGAGGAGAGATGTATGGGTTTTCGAGCGTGGAGAAGGGGGACTACGACCTCGAGTCCGGGGGACTGTATCCGGGGATCTCCCACGGTGAGAACCAGCTGAGATGGGGCTTCGTGCGCAAGGTCTACGGCATCCTTGCTGCTCAGATCGTCCTCACCACCGCTGTGTCTGCTGTCACCGTGCTCTATGCACCTGTCAATAACCTTCTCCAGGGCAGCCCGGGGCTTCTCCTCGCCTTCGCGATCCTTCCCTTTATTTGTAAGGATTAATGGATTGGCACTTCCAGATATTCTTTGCGTCTTCCGATCAAATTGAATCTAGCTTAACATATTCAACAGAATCGTTCTCTAAAGCCTTTGATTCATTTTCTTTGTGTTTTTACTTTAATTTTTTTTCTCCTGTCTATGGTCCTGTATGATATGTGAGAAGGCATTAGTTTCTGAAGAAACCTTCGTTGTTTCGAACGCGTAGATCTGGCTTCTATCTAAGTGCTATCTGCGACGCCTTGAAGCTCGATGTTTTCCGTTTCTTTTGTGGGGTTGTCATCAGAATCATCTTTTTCACGAGAGAATGATATTTGTTCGTGAGGGGGTTTCACCACGCTCTCAGCGCCCTTGAGTGATTCTGCTGGTGTTGGGGAATGTTCATTTCAGCTTAGTTCATTTACCTCTTCCGCAATTCGGCCATGCTTTCAATTTTGGCTTCACTTGCTCACTTTTTTTATATCGAAATCAAATGGTTGTATAGAACTATTCTTCCATATAAACATTTTTTCATATTGGGAGCTGGGATGCGCTGGCATGTTAATCATGCCAATCATATAATTATATTTTTAGCCATATCAAGAGTACATCATAGGTTACCTCGTGTGGCTTTCTGGGATATTTTTTTCCTTGAAGAGTTTTGTTGTGGTGTTGTTTTTTCGAACATTTCCATTTCCTTTGTATTCCATGGTTATTTCTATGTGAAGGAAGTGCCCACTACTGAGTGCGGTGTTTTCGGGCTCCTTCAGCCCATGGTCGATCATTTGAAGAGATGGTATTTCTTTTTGCACAAAAGCATTTTCATCCTGCTGGATGAGCATGTGGATTTTAGCCAACGATGTTTAGATGGAATAGTTAAAAGTCAGCATATAAATAAAATGATTTCAATGTGTCTGACATGATTGGTTGGTCCTGATGATCTTGGTCCTCTACCACGTCGAACATGACATCATTGAAATTTGCTTTTACAATCTCTGTATACTCTTCTCTTTCTGATTATGCATTGAACCTCACAGATAATTCTCTAGTAGGGTTGCATCTATCATCAAGTCATGATTCATCCAAATATATGTGGTAGTCATTATATTTATAGGTATACATGAATATAACTGGACCAAGTCTCTCATCTTCCAATTTGGCTTGCAAGCCAATTATTGCAAAGAAAATGATGAAGATCGTACATTGATTTCATCTGTTTTTGGTGAAAGTTCATTTCCTTCGGTGAATAATTAGAGTGGGAGCTGAGGATTCTGCAATGGAACTTATTCCTCGCAGCATCTAGGAACCTACAGATTTGTCCCCTGCTATTCTGTCTTTTTACCGTCAATGTATCCTTGCAATCTTCTTCCTTTTTCCTCATCCCTTGTCCTCTTCCCTTACCAATGCTAGCATATTGTTTACCTGTTCTTTTCTTCATTTCTGCAATTCCCCTGCAGAAGAAGAGGTAAGCTACTAGCTAGATTAGAGTTGAGACAATTGTGTTGTCATTGTTGTCATTGACATTACAGTTCCTTGCAACACCACCGTTCAGTTTTTTGCTCCCCTCTTCTATATCCTTATCTTCCTCTTTTCCTCTCTCTCTCTCTCTCTCTCTTGCTATATAGATATATATATATATATATATATGTATCTTGGTCTCCCTCTCCTCCACCACATTACAAATATATCTTGGTGTCCCTCTCCTCCACCACATTACAAATATATCATGCTCTCCCTCTCCTCCACCACATTACAAATATATCTTGCTCTCCCTCTCCTCCACCACATTACAAATCTTTGACGTTCCACTCTCTGCATCTTTCAAAATCTTCCTTCTCAGTCTCATATATCATATTATCTATTTCTACCCTAACTAACTGAGCGACCTATGGCCGAGGACCTGAACATAATCTGAAAAGAGCCCTGATTATGACATCCTTCCAATTGATTCATAACCCATTTTGCAACCCCGGCCTTTGTAGAGCATGACTCTACATAGTCCTATCATTTGTAAATACTCTATAGTAAAGTTCAGTGAATGCAATGCCATTACGTATGCATATATTTACAGATATTCCATTCAATGGTACGAACGCCTCATGCTCAATCCATGCACTGTCACCAATTTTCGTACGGGGAACTTATTATCCTACATTTTCCTATGAAATAATCCTTTTTCCTGAATTGATTTTATTATCAGAGCTTACACACCCTGGGATCCTAGTGTCCTTTCTGATTTAACTGGTATCCACGAGTTGCTTCTTGTCTACATTAGTTTAATGTAGACAAGAAGCAACTATTGCTGATTTAACTGGGATCCTAGTGTTCTTTTTTTAACTATTAACCTAGGTACATTAGTTTAATGATTTTCATTGGACAAACTAATTTCTCATTTTTCCTGCATCCTAGGCGTCATTGCTATTTGACCTTTTTTCTGCCGAATTTCTGGAATTATCTGAAATGCATTATAGTCTTCTAGGTTAATAGTTAAAAACAAATAATGGATTATTTCAAGATTTTTGTTCATGTGATTGCTTATAAATAGCATCACACGTTCTTTAAATACTTTTTTTAGGGTTTTTTATATATTCGGACCCTTTCTTACCAATTTTTTTATGGCGTTTTTTTTGCAGTGTTGTGCCCCTTGTATCATTATCAACAAAGCCATCCTATGAATTTTGTCTTTCTTGGTCTTTTCACACTATGCCTTAGTGTAACAATTGGAGTTGCTTGTGCAAATACCCAAGGTATACGTAAAGCCTTAGTATACTCTACTATGCATCACATGTTTATGCTACCTGGTTAGTCCATTGTCATGGTTTCTTTTACTTGCCACCCAACATATTTCAAACTTTATTCTGGGATTCTGCAGGAAAAATTGTGCTTCAAGCTTTGGTCATAACCTCCGTTGTCGTTTCATCCTTGACTGGATACACTTTCTGGGCAGCAAAGAAGGGAAAAGACTTTAGCTTCCTTGGACCCATACTATTCTCTGCTCTTATTGTGCTTGTTCTCACAGGTTTTATCCAGGTAAAATTAATGGGTCATTAATTTCCTTCCTCTATCCTTCATCATCTATGTGCTTTTATTTATAAGTCGTTTGAAGGATGCTGCTATTTTGAGTTGGTTCTTGACTTTGCTTCTACATGTTGTTTGAATGAATTTTATAGAATATCTATAAAGCTTCCTTGCTCTTGGGATTTAGATTCCCTAGGTGATTTGGGCATGATATAATACAGTAATAAATGGGTGCATGCCAACTGAAACCTTTAAACCATAATTCTTATGATGTTCACTCTTTTCCAGTTAAAATAATATTGGAAAGACTTGTGTAATGTCCAACACTTCACGTTATCATAAGCGGGGATGTGCAACAAGACATTGTTTTATAAAAGTGGATTCGATTAAATAACAACATAAGCTGCTGTCAGCTCGAGTTCTCTTAAACGTGGAAATAGCGTAAACAGGCAGAGATTCTTGGAAAAATGGTGGGGACTAAGTATCTTTTTTCTTCGATAAGAAACTTAGTAAAGGGTACGATTTTAGCCCAGTTTTTCCTTATGTCAGTGTCTTTTTGGTGTAGGTGAAGTTTTTCACGGATTATCTTTCGGTCTGACTATTTTTCCGTATAAATATCATGGAATAGAGGTGAAATATAATAATTAGATAACTAAGTGACTTACCGTATTCCATCAAAGGCACCTTATCCGCCGTGATTACAATATTTATGCTACTGCAAGTCTGAAATTCCTTCATCCTTTATGACCTGTAAGGAAAGGACCCCCTGGCGGATTTTTGGAGTCTTCATGGCACTGCTATCTTTCGATTTGATTTGACTTGATTTTTTTTATGTAAGTATCATAGGAAGGAGGTAAAAAATAACAACTAAATAATTGAGTAAACTGTGGTTGCCATATTTCCGCTATTAAATTCCTCCATCCTTCATGACCGTCGTAATAAGTGGATGCCATGTGATACATGCCAATGAATGAAGAATACCTGGAGGGTTAATTATATAATAGGACGGTCATTTATCATAGAACAACAATGCCTTTGAATTTCTCAATCAACATCTTGGGTGGGGGGGGGGGGGGGGGGCATTTGGATCCATTTTGCTTGCTGGAAGACATTGCCATCAGCAGAGTAATAGCAGACCATGGAAGCCTCTCCACAAGGTTGATGTTTGGCTGCGAGTAAGTTTAACAGAAAGTGGTGTAAGAAACAAGATTCTAGTCAAACTATTCATCTGCAGGAGTTATCCGGTGTCCCGTCCATGCTCATGATCTATGGGATTATTGCTTTGTGTCCTTCAAGAGAATCTTATGTGAAGGCAGAGCTTATGGTCTTCTCATTTTGAACTAGGAATTAGAATGTTTGATACATTGCTCTGACAACAAGCTTCTTCTCACTGTCTTTTTGTGTAGATCTTCTTTCCAATTGGGTCGACAGCGACAGCAGTTGTTGGGGGCCTAGGGGCGCTCATTTTCTCAGCATACGTTGTGTATGACACAGACAACTTGATCAAGAGGTTCACCTATGACGAGTATATCTGGGCATCCGCCATCCTCTACTTGGATATCCTCAATCTCTTCCTCTATATTCTGAACTTGCTGCGGGGCCTGCAGTCCGACGGGTAGAAGTGAGTTGATCCAAACTTTCACTGATCGTAAAGAAGTGACAACACTCTCTGTGCTTGCAGTTTCAATGTCATACATCTATACTTTTTATTGTCAGTGACAACATTGACCATTCTGTGGAGATACTTTCTATTTCTAAAACATTCCATGCTGTGGAGGGGGAATCGGATATATCTGCATAAATACTTTCCTCCAAATTAGTTATTGGGGGAGTACGGAACTCATGCTACAAGGGCTGTTTTTTTTTGGCTGCAGCAAAAGCTGTGGAAGAATAGAAAATCTTGCCTTGGATGGATCTATGGATCTATGCATCACTAAAGTTCTGAATCGTTAGAGTTTACAAATATCAAAATTAATTCTCTTGAATTTGCATGGTTGTTGCCCGTTGACGTAGCGGATGTTGTGTGGTACAAAAGGATTTGAGCCTTGAATCTGCTAGACACTAAATCCTTTGACTCCTTGAGCCCACAAGGATAAAAAGAATGATCTTGAGAATTCACAAGGGTTGTTCTTCTCTTGATCCATCAGATGTTGTGTGGCATTTGAGCCTTGAATTTATGAGGCACAAATTCTGAACTTAGAAGCCGAGTCTCAGATCTTAAGGACTTATAATCTTCAATCCTTGAATTCACAAGATTAATTAGGGTGACCCTTTAATCCATAAAAGATTAAATAGTTCGCCTGAATCCACGTGTAAAGAAAGAGAGATCTCAGATATTACATTGTGAGGGCTTTTAAATAGGTCAAAAATCAGTGGGGATGCTCTTAAGAAGATGGATCAGTTATAGAGCTTCAAAAAGGATTCAAAGCAATGTAAATAAAATTCAAAAATACATAAAAAGCATAAAATTTAACAGCACTAATCTCTAACACATTTCTCATATATTTTATTATGAGCCTAATTTGATTTTGAGTCATCTCATCTTTGCAGCCCCCTTTCTGCAATCTTCTAGAACGCTTTGGCTATCAATTTTTGGCCACTTGAGTTGGAATTTTTGGCCCTTGTCTTTCTTGGAAGTGTTGTCCTACGTCATCTTTTCTCCTGGTTACTTAGACTATGTGCATTTACATTCGTTATCTCTATGCTTGTTTTTGCAAAATTGGTAAGTTATCAGATAGAGATGGCCAATTCTCTCAAAATATATCATAAAACCATTATTCTCACTCTCATCTTCCTATATTAATCTTCTTCTCCAACTTTTTACTTTTAAATGAATATTTGAGGCTAAATATGATAGCGAGCTACTAGTTTTGATATTATTGATTGACTATTTCTGACATGAAATAGCATCTTGCTCTGCCTTGATTTAGAAAAAAGATTGAATTCTCCCAAAATCCTAGCTACCATGGGAGTAACATTTCATGATTTGGTACATCTTTGGGATATGTTTTATGGGAAGGTATACATATAGTTGATCATTGTTGGAAGGGTTTCATATTTTTCTTTCATGAATAAAGTATGTGAATATTTTTTCATTTTTGTACTATATTTGTATATTTCAGTGTGTTTTAAAATTGTGTTACGTTGGATCTAAGACATGAAGTGCCAAATGATGTACTTGGTGACCATCAAAAATTTGAGGTAGACTATTGTTCCAGTAGGATTTTCCTATCCATGCATTTATACTACTAAACATTTCGTTATTATTTTCTTTTTTCCATTGGTTTTTGTCCCTATTTCTTGTTCTCCCTAGAACCATATTCATTTAGACTAATCTTCTTACATTGTAAGGCATGGTACATTGAAGCTACACTTTGTTGGCATATAGTAACTAAATTAATTATCTTTCTTCCCATGATTAAATCTTGAATATTCTTTCTAAAAGGCTTAGTGATTTAGAGGTGTAGTGTTATTTTGGCCATATAGTGGGAATCTACTCTTGATTAGACTCCTTTTTAGGATAGAGAAATTTTGAATTTTTTTAGTGGTTTATAACTCCTATGTACTACTCTCTTGGGTAAGTTCCACAAACCCTAGCTTGTTTCTTACTCTAGATTAATGGATCTTAGAAATCAGCATATTACTCTTTTATTGCTAGCTTTCACTTTTTTGACTCACAATAGGTTTAAAATTATTTGACTTTCTATTATTATGAGCCTTCTACATACATAAGAATCAAAAGACATTTTTAAAACTTTGATCAAAGCTTCCTTGAAGGTAAAAGTTTTGAGTAGTTGGTGTAATAGTTCATCTACAGCACATGCTGGCATAAAAAAATGTAAGTCCTATCTTGGTCGTTTATAAATAAGTGCTGGTACTAATGTGCTCTAAGGCATCATTTTCTCGATTTTAAGAGTTTGAAACAACTAAGAAATGGCCATCTGTGAATGAGTAGTCACAAATGTTTGATAACTACTCTATAGCTATGGTATTATTTTTCTCCATCTCCTATTACCTCATAACAGTGATCTTACTGTATAATGGAATTTCCTCATAGATGATGAACAAACTCATCTTGTTGAAAAACAAAATAGGTCAATTTTTTTGGATCCTAAATGCTAAAATTGTTGATGAGAGCTAAATGCATTCATAATAACATGGAATTTGCTAAATATGTCACATCAATTAAGGGAATGAATTATAAATGATTGCTCTTTCAAGGGGAGACATTTAATATTGATATTCGCTTTAAATTGCAACAACCTACAACCAATGTAAACACATGAGAAATGCTACATGAAGGTAATGGATTACAACATAGTTGAATACAAATGCATTATGTAGGATTGTTATGCAAATTTGGATTTGTCAAAGTATAAAGTGATATAGAAAGATTAGTAGAATAAGTTTGTTAGTGATAGATAAAATGTGTGGGAGAATTTATACAAAACAATGTGATGACTTTGAGACCAAAAAAACTTAAGGAATTGAAAGCATCAAGAAAAAATGAATAATTAATATGGAAGCATGAAGAAATAATTAATACATAAACTTTTTGAGGTCTTGGAAATATCCAAGTTCAATTATTTGCAATAACTCTATTTTTAATTTTTTAATAAATTTCATTTCATAATCATTCTCATTTTTACAGATCCTCTTCTTATATTTTATTTTAGTATTGGAAGGTTTCACCTTTGTGGGCAAGAAACCTAAGCCAAGTATACATAGAGTACCTATTAACTATGACAAAATTGAACCACTATACAAATTTAATTTTTATCATAGATACTATTTGATTCACTCAAACTAGATTGTCCACATAGTTTACATATAGCCTTATAGAAAACTTTCAAGTGGTAAGCCACAAATCAACTTTAAAACATAATTCATGACTTAGTGGCTTCATAAGAATCACATGCAAACATATCAATAAAGAAAAGAGCTAAAGAGCTTAGAGGATAAAATAGTTTGAAAAATCAAATGATTCATTGTTTAAAATAATGATTAATTAATGAGACAAATAGTTTAGATAATATTAATGAAACTGACTATAATAACTTGAATAATTATTTTTTTTAGAGAACTTTCTAACCTATAATGTATTGTAAATGCTCTCTTTTTTCTTAAGCTAAATTTCAATTTTCAATGATTGTTATGAGTTTAAATATGATAAAAATCCATTGGACATAAAAGATCAAAATTTAATTCCCTTGTACCATCTCTTAAATGCATCACTATTGACATTTCAATATTTTTTACTTTTAAATTTTTTAAAAAAAATATTGCTTTATAATTATGATTTTTGTTTAGCCTTAAACCCTAAATTCTCAATGCTACACATAATCATAGAGAATCAAAATGAATCAAGAGAGGACACAATCACATGCTGAAACGAAAGATAAAAAGTAATTTCCTCATATATTAAGTTTGAGTTTCTGAACCCATGTTGTAACTTTACTATCTTAGGTGCAAGTAAGCTTATGCAAGGTAGTAATCAAATATTTCCAATGGAAACCTAGCCATACCAATAACAAGCTTTCTTTTTCATCTTAAAGAACAAAGAGAATTGAATAAACAACACAACATAGTATTAACGTATGAATAAATATAACCTATACATAACAAGGTAAGTCAATCTTGAGTAGAACAGAACTTGCAGAAGATGCACGACCTTTGATGATGCAATGGAGAGTTAGACTGAAAGAAATTTAGAGTTTTATGATGTGCTTGAGTTCTGATGTTCTTTTTTGAAGTTTTCTTACCACAATGGATTATTTATGGACTTAAAAGTAAGGCTTTTTTTGGAGACTCGGCAAAGTCCAAAGTAGCTAAAAATGTAGCTATTAATCTTTTATAATTCATGTTAAAAAGTGTATTCCTATTTACTTCCTAGGATAAATACGTGTGTGCCAATGACATCCTATTTGGTCAGATAATGATGAAGGTATGATAAATCAAAATATAAAAGTGGGTATCGTTATGAAAAAGTCTGAAATTATAGAAAGTTAAACTTCTTGTGGTTATGAGAGTAATGGGGAATTTACCCCAAAGTTTTAAAATGATAGTAAAAGTCCCCAGGTAATCCACCTTCAGGTTCCAATGTTCACAGTCTTGTCTATCATGAGCAAAGTGTCGTAATAAATATCTTTCGTTTTAAAATATACATCGCAACATAAAATAGCCCCATCGCATGCCTCCTCAAGTCCACGAAAAGCTCCAGTTTTTTCTTCTTCTTTCTGTCGGTAAAATTTAAGGGAGATGCTTAACGGCTTAGACAGTATGTTCTTTTGTTATCCATCCTCTTCTACCTCAGTTGCGCTTTATCTTTCATCTCTCTTCTCTCTCTCTCTCTCTCTCTCTCTCTCTCTCTCTCTCTCTCTCTCTCCTCTCTCTCCTCTCTCCTCTCTCCTCTCTCTCTCTCTCCACCCCCCCCCCCCTTCATGTATTGAACGGGAAGACAACTTATCGACATATTCTCTGCGAGAATAGTTGTCGAGATTCCTCTAGGGTTCAATGGGGAAATGAAATTTTTATCGTCTCGATTCCTCATTTACACTGGATCTTCTGTGGGTAATTACCAGAAGGAGAGCGCATAGAATTATTTTTTATTATTGTTGCAGATTTTGGCGTAAATATATCTCCAGGTTCAGCAGACTATATTCTCTATTGAAAGGAAAGCCGTCAGAGGGCACTGGATGGATTTTCAGCCGTCCGTGGTGCCTCTCGGCCATTCCGAGCCGCCGTAGAAGAGAGAGATTCCGTCAATGCTGGCAGACGCACCGGCGGAGAGCCACCGCTGTCTTGACGGCGGCGTCGCTGTTTCGTGACCTCATCGGCCGGCGTCTACGGTGGGGGACCGCTGAGCTCCCTCCCTCCCTCCCTCACCCGTGACAGCGACGTCCTCCCAGCCTCCACCACCTTGACCTTCCTGATGCGCAGGCTTCTCTTACTAAGAAAACCCGACGTCTATTCCGTCGTTTCATCATATAAACGACCCATTACAGAAAGCTCTAATATCTTGGAACTTCAGAAAAAATATACAGTTCGCATACTAGGAGAGCAGTACTAAGTGGAACGAGTTTCCTGTACCCTTCATTCTCATTGAATTCCAAATGGAAGTTAGGGTAGAGGGTACCTTCTAGAGAGAGAATGGCACAAAGAGGAAACACGTAGGCACATGAACATCTCTACACCGTCCGTCATAGTTAGGGAGAGAATTAAAGTGAGCGACTCGGTGCGAGTTGGCTGGCCACGGTGGGTCATGTTATGTATCTTAGACTACTTCACAGATAGAGGCTGACAGCCTTCCATTGACGGGAGCGATTTAAAAGACAAGTCGTGAAGATAAACGACTCACAGAAGCTGCATAAATTTGCCCAGCTCATCCTCTCTCTCTCTCTCTCTCTCTCTCTCTCTCTCTCTCTCTCTCTCGCCGTTAAATGTGTCATGCTGTCCGCCTAGGCGGACTGTGGAAAGAACTAGTGATAGACGAGTGCTAAGGGCTAGGAAAGTTGTAGATTATCTCCAGAGTAACCTGGATCATCACAAGTTCAATGAACGCCACTTCATTGAGATTAACGCTCTCATGCGTATGGTAGCCCCACGCAAAAGGCATTCAAGCTTCTCGAATATATAATATATATATATACAATTATTATTTTTATATTTTCATGTAATTATATAAATGGCATTCCGACAAGTTGACCGTTTGATGGATCTGTGATGGTTTAGAACCAACGCAATAAGTAGTGGAGTACGTCAACCTTCATGGTTCCAAAATCTTTACGATCGGGATCGATTTGATATGAGAACCAGAATCAATTCTACTACTCCTACTCCAACCACTACTACTATATTTAGACTTGGGTGTACATATTCGGTGGAATTAGATTTATAATAATAATAAATAAATCTATCATTTTATACTATACCTGTTTAGAGGGGGAACCAACCACTACGTATCATGGGTGATGGATGGGAGACATTGAGTGGCTCCGATCAAATGGGCAGCGACGTAAGGGGTGCACGCTGGAGGCTCCAAGTTTATCCTCGGTGATTGACTCAGGTGGGAATCGGAATCCGTTCTCAAATCTTGATCAATGAGCGCTGATTCCGATCCTCGGAATCGGACGATTCTGCGTGGGAGAGTAAGGTAACATGGCAGGAGTGTCATGAGAACTGAGCTCCAAAAATATTTGTGCAGCGGTCGGCGTCAGCGTTCTGTTTTATTATGAACAACTTGATCTAATGATAATAATATAGTGGAGAATAATGGCCGATTTTTAAATCGTCAGAGAGAAAAATAAGATGATGGCGGGGGGGGGCAGGGCATAAAATACTCAACGCCCTCCAATGATTTCACATGGTCTAAAGGAGAGGTGGGGTTGGGTAGGGGCGTATGATTCGTCTTTTTTTTTTCGCGTGGCATGTGGAATGCACGTCTCCTGTTCGACGTATGGCCTGACAGAGCATTACTCGCGTCCCAGCTCAGAACCACACAAACCAAGAACGCCGACCGATGACGGCGTGGATCTAGCTCTTGTTTTGGCTACGGTCGAGTTAGGTGCGCCGGAGGATGTCAGCAAGGACGACAGCTTCTTGTCCATATCCTCTCTCTCTCTCTCTCTCTATCTCTCTATCTCTGTCTCTCTCTATCTTTCTCTCTCTCCCTCCCTCCCCCCCCCCTTCCTCTCTCTCCCTCTCTGGTTTCCGGAGCCCAAATGACACCCGAGGACTAAAAACGAATGGCAACTCGAGTACCGACGGAGTTCCCGGCGTCACCTGGTTCCCTGCCCTCCGACAGATAGCCATTCTAAATACATTACTGAAGTAAACCACAGCAGTTTTCCAAGCCCATTCCTCAGCTTCTGAGGTCATCGTTCCGATCAGTTCCATATACTGTTTTGGAACAAGATACCTCGCAAACGATAAATTCCTTTTACGGCGCGCCCAGAATTCAAACCCTAATCTTAATATCATGAGATTCACGCTGATGGCAAGACAAAAAATGTCTGACGATGCCAAAGAAGAAAGTTTCAATGGCCTACGACCAAAGTTGAGATAAAGAGAAGATCCCTCACTCACCACGTTCTACTCCCCACCGCTTTGTCCCTCATCATCTCCCTTCTTCCTAAACTTCTCCCTGCTCTCTGCCCGCCAGCAACCCCACTCTACACCTCCTCTGACTTGGCATACTTAAGCCTAAACAATACTTTCATAAAATACGATAGAATCAAATATGAAAAATGGTGCAGTTGGTTCCTCCCAAAGCAAGTGGCAAATTGTCAACGCGGGTAATTCCTACTCGTTGAATACATTAACACGAGATTGAAGTACAAAGAAAGTTGATTGATGGCCGTTAAAATATTATTTTGTTGCGCAAATTCAAATATTTGGGTGGGTTTAGATCTGGAGATATTCTTTTTATCAAATTATAATGTCCAACGCAGCAGTTAGACTTTCCAACGTTGCCATTGCAGAGGATCCATTGAGTAAACGCCCTTCAAATCAGCGGATATTTCCTCCCCTCTTATCTTGCTCGTCAGATGCCGGTCTTTGGATAGAAAAGCTTCTGAGTGGTTTGGAATCCACCAGAAAGTCACCAGAAGTTACGTCCGATGTTAAAGACTCCTCCGGCCGTATCCTTCAAATGGTGGCTGAGGGGGAAGAGAGAGCTAGTGCGAGAGAGCTGTGGAGAGAGAGAGAGAGAGAGAGAGAGAGAGAGGCGTGCTACCGTCCGTGAGTAGGGCTGAATAAATATCATCCGATGGCGGTTGCACCCACGTGAAGACTTTCGATATCGACCTCTCCTTCACGAGTCGTCTTCACGAAAAGGGTAAGAAAAGTGGACGGCGTGAATGGCCTTTCAGGCATCTGGGGCATCGGATTCGATCGACTGTGCCCTCCCTCATCCATCATACCCTTCTTGTAAACTTTATTGCCGTTGTGCCCTCTCTACTCTTGGAGGATTGACCGAGAGACGTTGGGTGGTGAGAATAACCAACATGGCCGTACAGCTCGAAATCTATCATCGAAGCTGATCAATAGATAGTGGGGAAGAAGTTGACTGACTTTGTCTAAGTGAATGACAGCCAAATAAAGTGGTATCAGTGAAAATTTGGTGGGCCTATCTTCTTGTGGAGCGTCTCCATCTCTTTTGAGATGATTCGGTCAACCCATTTGCCCCAAACACACTCTGTAGAGTCACATTGACGCACAGAGATATTTGCTGGACCCACTAATCAGCCAAGCAACCTGAGGAACTCACTATCTTCTTCCATTGGGTGATACTTATACGAGTCCCCAAAGTCAACTCTAAGAGGTGTAGTCACAGAAGTTTTGGGTCGGACCAAGTGATCATTTGGCTGCTCTCTAGAGCTGTTCTACGTCGACCTTGGGTTAACACGCATATAGAAGATAACTCATTTGGCAATAACTCACGATGCTGCGGAGGAATAAGCCAAGTCAGCGCTCAGTGTCCAAATGCCTGATCGTCTTCAAGGACAGATAACCCATTCGGCAATAAGCAAGTCGTGCTGTGGAGATGATGGAGGAATAGCCCAAGTCAACGGTCGTTGGCTCTACGAGACGCCTTCTTCTTTGGTGAGATGGTGAGACACAATGAAGAGTTCTCATTCAGCAAGTCGCCCCACTGGAGAACGAACCCAGTCATGAGTCAGAGCCCCTATGAGTGAGCTTCCAATAATGTGGGATGGTAAGCCATAGAGAAGTCAACCCGCTGGGAGATAGGTTACCTTATGGAGGAACAAACCAAACAAGCTTTCCATCTAGAAAGACCGTCAAGGTGTGGCAAAGGCAGAGATAATGATGGATCAGCCCCACATAGAGTAGAGGTAACGTTGGAGTAGTGATCCGACCAGTCGTTCTAAACTTAGAGCCTGAGAGGGTTTTATTTCCAAAGTGATGCGATCTTTCTCGCAGTAACTTAACGTCACCAGCCTTTATTTAGTAAGGGGATATAGTAGACTGAAAAGAGAGAGCTCTAGTTACCTCCTTGTGAGGAGGAGGCTTCCTAGAAGCAGGGATGAAGCTTGTGAAGTAAATATATGCGAGCATATAACTTTGGAGAAAGGAAAGGAACATTCGTTCATGATGAAGCCACCGTGCGGCATTCTCCCTCCTCTATGAAATCTCCACACAGCGCACGACGACACAGGCGAGAGAGAGAGAGAGAGAGAGAGAGAGAGAGAGAAGGCGACAAGGATTTCTCATCAGTGTCCTGGAGGTGAGCAGTGAGAAAGAGGACAAGACTTCAGTCGTCTCCTCTTCTCTCTTCCTTGTGGGGACCGGTTCGCTTTAAAGGGAAAGAGTTCTTCAAGCTGGGGCTCGAGACTCTTGGTCCAGAATGGTCAACGCACGAATGAGGAGGCTGATTCCGTGGCACTTCACGTCGAAGGAAGGTCTCTTCGCTGCGCCGTGAAAACGGAAAGGAAGAGAGCATCAAAAGGGAGGAGAGAGAATGGGAAGAGAGATGAGAAGAAGTATGGGGAGAAGACGGATGAAGTCACAGAAAGATAGAGAGAGAAAAGGAAATAAGAGAGAGAAGGAGAGAACTTAAACATATGAACTTCATAGCTGCACCATATGAACTTCACGTTCATACGTAGCGCTTCCAAGGGAACTTAAACATCTTTAATTCTAACTTAAATTCTTCTAATGTAGAAGACGCCAAAGACTTCCAATGATCCGACTTTGTATTGACCACTTTCGCAAAATGATTAAAAAAACATTAAATTAATTAATTATCGGATTTATCTCTGCACAGACCTCGCGCCACATCATCCCCAAGATAGGAAATTTTGGGGACCTGGGTTTACCTTAGCCGGGTCAACTCTAGCCGCTGACGCCATTAAAGAGCCCTCCATCCCAACAGCAAGACTACTGTCTGGTAGGTCAACTAATCAAGGAACTTAAACTAGTTGACCACCCTGGCGGCTGGCGGCCGCTTCAAGGCCCTAAGTAATTAGGGGGTGGTTCATTTTTAGTAAGTTCCTCGGCCGACCGCCGCCTTTGGAGACAGGCGGCGGTGAAGCCTCTTCAGGGAGAATGATCCTGCGGCAGGTCAACCAATTTCGGCGGCTTTGGCGGTGCCCTTCCTGATTGGTGGCCGGTCGGAGGCGCCGCGATCTACAGGAAAGCATGTTTGGCGAAACGAGGAAACAGAACGATCCAGCCGGAGGAAGCCGCCGCCGTATGCTGACGTGGGCCGTTGCAACGGCCTTCCCGGATGCCTACCGGTATAGATCCGATAGTCAGCTGGATCATATAACGCTTGAATTCTCTCTCCAGGCCTCCATGTGAAGGACTTTACCCAAAAGAGCGATAAAAAGGGCATATTTTTATCCAAATTACGAAGAAGCTCGCCTCTCGTTTCAAGTAATATTCGGATTCGGATTCCTCTCTCTCTCTCTCTCTCTCTCTCTCTCTCATTCGCTCACTCGCTCGCTAGATAATAGGTGTTCTCAGGCCTGTCGATGAAGACGAAAGGGAAGGCCAACTTGCCAAACAGGTGGTGGGCAGCGCCACCGCCGCCACGTGGGATCCATGAATAGCAACCGGCCCAGCATGTTATTCGACCGCCCACGCGCGATGGAGGCCCCACTGCGTTTAATGTTTACGCATGAGCGGGACCATTAGACCGGAACCCTCTAACATGCGCCGATCACTTGTTAACCGAACACGTGTCCCGCGTAGCTCCTACCTTCCCCCCTTCCCCCCTTCCCGTCGTCGAATTCTCCACGCTCATACGCACTGACTGTTGGCAAGAGAGAGAGATAGAGAGAGAGAGAGAGAGAGAGAGAGAGAGAGAGAGAGAGAGAGAGAGATTCTTATGCTAAATTAAGCAAATCTGACTTTTGTAATACCTCAAAATGTCGACCAAGTGCAACGCTACGAATTCACTGGACTTGTTTACTCTATCTAATTCAGGCCTCTACATGTCACTCGCCATGCGCGTCGCATCATAACTCTCTCTCTCTCATCTCTCTCATACTTTATAGACGGGCTTACTCAACGTGAACGTTAATGGCCATTGGACCGGAGACCAGAAAGCTAAAATAAGGAGGTTCAGGGTTCGTGTGTTGATTACTTAATATCCGGCGGCGTGAGGCTGCTTGATTGAGTAATGTCGATGTATCATATCCGTATTTGGTAAGACTTTTATCAATGATATCCAAATATATCGTTTTATTATACCCTTTGAGCATTATGAGGCATTATTGACCAATAATATGGCTTTTGATATCATTCTATTATTCTATTTTTACATAAAAAATCATATGTGGGGCCTCTCTCTGACCCATCAAATAGAGAGCATGCACTCTCTCTCTATTTGTTGTCATCTTCTCAACCAAGTGGCTTAGTGAGAGAGAGAGAGAGAGAGAGAAAGTGTCAAACAAACTTCTTAGATATTTACTCGAATCTGATCAACTCCCACAATTTTACACCTTTGAAAACAACGACATGTTGTATTTTTTTAATACGTTTAATGGTGTACGTGTGTGTCTTGCAATTTCTGTGTTTGTTTGTGTTATAGAGAGAGAGCGAGAGAGAGAGAGAGAATTGTCCAGAAGTCAACCTTAGGCCCCCACAAAAGTCAAGAAGAGGGTGGATCTCATTGGGCAAGCAAGCGGTACACCAGACCAAAGTATCCATCAAAGCATGGCAAGCCTGGTCAACTCACATAGACAAAATTGGCTCCACAACCCTATTTTTCTCAAGTGGAAAAATACAATTGACCTGCATAAAATAAGAAATATGCATTATTCTATAATTTTATTTTATTTTACAAGAAATGTACAAGAGAGGCGGAGCAGAGCCACAGAGGATGGAGAAAGTGCATTGGAAATTCCAATAATTCAGAAAAAAATTCAAGCCCAACGCGAAGAACGTGCGTAAATTATTGAGTGAGGACGGTACGTGCGCGATGATATTTTATCGATATCGAGGGTGAACCTCCCTTATCCCCCGGCGGAGCACAATCGAGGCTCGGGTTGCTCCGCGAGGCCAACTCACCGCCTGGCGGGCGTGCGCGCTGACGTCATTGGGCCCCACCGTCCGAGAAACAGAGGTAGAGATCGCCGTCAACTGGACGGCGGCCCGGGTCGTTTTCCGGTTCACATGAACCGGACTGGAAAGGGAAAGCCACGAAAGCGAAGGTCAAGCTACATTTAACATAATGTCAAATCCACAAAAACGTTAATATAGAGTAGCGTAGATTTTTTTAATACGCCACGTCATCGAATCGGGGTGAGGTGGAAATAACTAGAGGAGCTAATCAAGACCCTGGAACCGCGGAGATGTTGACTAAGAAGAGATTTGCATGACACGTGTCATTACTGACGGCGGAATCAACCAATGAGACGCCACGTCATTGGACACGTAGAGTCCTCCTGGCGACGCGCCTCGTGGCGAGCAGCCCCCGCACTGCACTCCCAGCCCGCCCGCCCTTTCGTATAAATGGCCCCGGCTTGCTCTCCGGTACGCGCAGACGCATCGTCTCTCTCTCTCTCTCTCTCTCTTTCTCTCTCTCTCTCTCCTTCCTCCGTGCTTCCTTCCTCCGTTTGCTCGTCTCCGGCAGCTCGCCGTCTTCTCTCTCTGTTTCTCCGTGCTCGGAACAGAACGTCGCGCGTGGGGGTCTCCTTGATCTGTCAGGAGGAGGTGAACCTCCTGGGAGATCAATCTGGCGCCGCCCATGTCGATGGCCGCGACCCCGGGGGGGGGAGCGGCGGTGGGAGCAAAAGCGGCAGCCGTCGGAGGGCCTGCGCCGCCGCCGGTGGCCAAGGCGGCAGTTCCCTTTCCGGAGGTGTTCGCGAGGGACGCCATCATTGCCTGGTTCCGAGGAGAGTTTGCGGCGGCGAACGCCATAATCGACGCCCTTTGCAGCCACCTAACTCAGATCGACGAGCGAGGATCGGCAGCCGGGGACTACGACGCCATTTTCGCAGCCATACACCGGCGAAGGATGAACTGGATTCCCGTCCTGCACATGCAGAAGTACTTCTCCATTGCTGACGTTTCCATCGAGCTCCGTCGCTCTGCCGCTGCCAGGAGAGCGGCAGAGACGGAAGAGGCCAGGGACGGGGAACAGCGGGCACAGGAGAGGAAGGAGTCGGAGGCCAAGAACAAGAATGGCGCGGGAGTCATCCTCAAAGAAGAACAGGATGTGGCCAATAATCCCAGTGAGGAAGGAGAGGCCGGGAGGGCGGAGGGCCTAGATCGAATCAATGGCGATCTCCGAGTGTCCGCGGTGGTAGTGAACGGGGAGAAGGAAGACGAGGAGACGGAAGATTCTTCCGGAGATTCCCCGGTCGCCGATGACGGAGGTAAAGCCCCACATCTTCTCTGTCTACTCCTCTCCCCCTGATTGGTTTCCTTTCTTTTACAGACCACACGGTAACGATTTTTCTCATTTTTCTTCATTCAGAATCATCCTTTTGTGATCTGGTTTCCGTTCCGTCGGCACTCAAATCTTGCTTTTCCTCCGATTTTTTGTTCCCTTCACCCCAGCTAAGTCGGTTGGTGGTTCGTTGGTAGTTCCTTCATCTCTCTCTCTCTCTCCCTGTCCCTCTCTTCTGCAAGTGGGTAGCCGGGGGGTGAATCCGGTGCGCTCCTACCTCGCCGGGCGGCCATCTGTTGGCTCTCTTCTCGTGCCACCAGCTCTTCCAAGCTCTGCTCCGTCACCTTGCCTGGCTTTTGTCCTCTTCCTCTCCCGTACTTCCTGGCCCAACAGACTATTAGAAAGAACCCTAACCCCTCTTGCTAATCAATGGCGCCTTCCCTTCCGCTTACTCTCCCCACGCCGCTGCGACCGAGGGGTTGGTGGGTCGTCCGCCGCCGTCCTCAGATAATCAGAAGTTTCCTCCCCATGGCTGCTCGTCGTCTGATGACAGATCCTTGATCGGACGGTCCCAACCACTCCCTGTCCCCCTCCCTCTCTTCCTGACCGTCCGTCCGTCCGTCCGTCCTCTCAACCCTGTACAACTTTTCCTCGGCCGCCGGGGGTCGCCTGCCGATCGCCTTCCAGAACTCTCCTTTGATCCTCCGGCCGCCAACCCATCCACGCGTCGGGTCCCCTAAATTCAGCTCCCGATTTCTTCCGGGAGAATATTCCATTTTATTCTCCCCTCTCCATCTTCCACCCGTCGAAATGACTGCTATCGAGCCAGCGGCGGGATTTTTTGACGATTTTCCACTTCCGTCTTCTTTCTGCCACATCGCTCTCTGCCCCCTTCCCGTCCTCTGAGGTCATTGTCGCGAACTCGCGGGGTAATTGCGAGTTTTCGTACAGGCGGCGCGGAATCGTCGTCTTTGACTCTCGCGGGGGCACCAAGCTCCCTCCTCCCACGGCCCCCACCCCCTGTGGCTTCCTCCTCCTCCCCCCCTTAATTACAGTTTCTCGCCTCGGCGTCCGAGCTAGATGACCTTCCCGGCCCTCCGTGTATGAATTCCCTGCCGTGTGATTCGAATCTGAAAGGTCAGATACGACAGGGGGGGACTCTTTTTTGTTTCTCCTGGGATTTTTGTCGCCTCGCCATCTTTTTCTGGCACGTGTGGGCATCTAGACGGTCAACTCCACGCGACCATTACGTGTTATGCATGGATTGGTCAACGCATTTCCGGGTGGAAGAAAAGAGGGCAGACCAGGGGAACACTAGGTTCTAATTATGGACTTGCTCTGTGTTCTTGGCAGCTTCAAGGGCTAAACGGAATACTTAAGCCAGATTAATATCATTTCCTTTTTCAGCGTAGCCACAGAATTATCAATTTTTTTCATAAATCCATGTTGCCCGCATTGATCTTACACGTTTCATTGCGTGATGAGATGCCCAATTGCTTGTTTCTTCTTCTTCTTCTTCTTCTTCTTCTTCTTCTTCTCGTGTTATTGTTGAAGCAAAACAGGGTGATGATCTTTCTAATTTCCCTACTCTGTTTTACGTAGGATCTCCTCAGGCGCCAACAGGTTCAATGGAAGATGCAGAAATCTGGTCTGAACACGACGACCCTGCCGCTCGCCCAGATCGGATTAAGACGTTTAAAGGTTTTGTGGCGAAGGAACCAGTGAAAGGACATATGGTGAGTGAGCTTTCTAAACACGGCAAGAACTCCCCTCCCCCGCACAGATTTCTCAGACCCGCGCCATCTTTGTTGAGGCTGTGTTTGCCATTATCTCTCTAAATCTATTAAATACTGTATTTTTGTGTCTCTGAGGTTAATGTCGTCAAAGGTCTGAAGCTGTATGAGGACATCTTCACAGGTTCAGAGCTCTCGAAGCTCACCGAGTTTATCAATGAGCTTCGTCTGTCAGGTCGACGAGGAGAATTATCAGGTCAGTCAGTCAGTAGTCTACTCGCGCTTGCTTTCACTTCATCCAGTAAAGTAGCTACGATAGCCCAGTTGCAGTCAGATCCTGAAAAGCCACCTGAAGAGGAAATAGAAGTCGATGAGTTTTGGATATAATCGATTCTCTGCTGTTTAGCTCATGAAATATAATGGAATTGAAGCTAAGATGCTAATATTTTCCCTTTTTGGGTCGAAATTGCTGTTCGTATGAGCCCCCCAAGAACTGCTCGTGTGATTAATGCTTCTTAAATATCTCCCATATTTATCCAATTCTTGAGCTTCTTAGCCGCTTGATAATGATTTCAACGAGCACAGAGCCTGTTGGGTAATCGTCACTCATCAAAACCTAGTCTCTGATGCTCCTCGCATTTCGATTTGTGATCTTTTTTTTTTCTTTTTTTGTTCAGTAATTTATTTGACTATGGATAATTCAGGGCACACGTTTATTTACTTCAACAAGCAGTTGAAGGGAAATAAGCGGGAGATAATCCAGCTTGGCGCTCCGATATTTCAACCCACCAAGGAAGACGCATCAAGTAAGCAGCTCCATCCTGTGTAGTTCCTCTTCCAAAAGTCAACCGATTTCTACCTCCCGTTTGAGGCGTTGACAAGAGATTTCTCGGTCAACGACATTGATGGGCTCGATAGAAGTTCTCTGGATGGGTGATTTTTCAATAAATATTCTCTCCGCCGTTTCCAGGCCACATCGAGCCGATTCCGAAGGCCTTACAGTCGGTCGTCGACCACCTCATCCAGTGGCGGCTGATCCCGGAGACGAGGAGGCCGAACAGCTGCATCATTAACTTCTTCGACGAGGTTCCTCCCTCTTTCTGTGGATTCCTCTTCCGGAGCGAGAATCTGCCGGATCTCCGTTAATTGTCATTGTTGATGGTGGTGGGTGTGATGGTGGTGCAGGATGAGCACTCGCAGCCCTACTTCAAGCCTCCCCACCTGGACAACCCCGTCTCCACTCTCCTCCTCTCCGAGACGACCATGGCCTTCGGGAGGTTCCTGGTCAGCGACCACCAGGGGAACTACAGGGGCTCCCTCTCCCTCACGCTCAAGGACGGGTATGCCAAAGTTAAACATACATCCAGGAGGACGCCATCTCTCTCTCTCTCCCTCTCTCTTGTTCTTACTGTGAATGAGCAAGGATTTATTCATGGCGGCAGGTCGCTACTGGTGATGCGGGGGAACAGCGCAGACTTGGCGAGGCACGTGATCTGTCCCTCGTCGCACACGAGGATCAGCGTCACCTTCGTCAGGGTTCGGCCCTCTGACACGACGGCGGCGCCGGCGGCAACGGTCAGCCCCTCTCCCTCTCCCTCTTCCTCTCCGATGGGGAAAGCGATGACCCTGTGGCAGCCGGAGCAGAAGAAGGAGACGGCGGCGGCGGGCGGAGGGGGCCTGATGATCGGGGGGGTTGCCCGGTGGGGGGGAGTGCCGGCGCTGCAGGCGCCGGTGGTGCTCTTTGCGCCGCCGAGGCCGGTGGTGCTAGGCCCACCGGCGAGGAGGTTCGCCCGGGGAGGCACCGGCGTGTTCTTGCCTTGGACGGTGGGGCCTAAGAAGTACCACAAGCATGTCCCCCCTCGCATTCAGCGGCGCCGCCTCGCCTCCCTCCCCCCGCCGCCCCTGGAGGCCGCCGTCTGACCGGGTCGCCCTCTCCCTCCGCCGCCGCCCTGGAAACGGCTTCTCTGAGAGCGGGGAGCGCTGAGCTGTGGTGGATCGGATCGGAGCGGATCGATCTCCTGGGAGAGGACCTGGCTCGTGCACTGGAGTTTGAACAATGTGTGGGTGTTTTCCTTCCAAGGGTAAAATTTTTGTTCAGCTCATCCTCTCTCTCTCTCCCTCTCTCACTCTCTCTCTCATTCTCCCTCTCTCTCTCTCTTTCTCTCTGTCTTTCTCTCTTTCCCTTTCTCACACTCTCTTTCTCTCTGTCTCTCTCTCTTTCCCTTTCTCACACTCTCTTTCTCTCTGTCTCTCTCTCTCTCTCTTCTCTCTCACACTCACCCACTCACTCACTCACTCACTCACACACGCAGACAGCCCCCTTTCGCACGAGTAAAATATTAATTGGACTGAAAACTCTTTTGGAAACTCCTCAACGTACTTTTAGCCCACAAAAAATTATGAAACATTTAAAATTCAGGTTAAAGTCTATGAATGGATAATTCCATGAATTCCAAATGTTTTCTTTCCATCTTTTGTTGAATATAAATTTCTTGGAATATTCAGATATTGAAATGCCATGAAAACCAATATATCTTGTCTTATTTCTGAAAACAAATATGAAACTACTTACAGATTTACCAAAATCAAATATGAAACTATTATTTTTTGGCAAATGAAATCCTTAGAGATGCCAATCTATTTGAAGATCAGCTTACATAGAATTGAATTTTTTTCTCTACTTGATTCTTGATCACATAGATGGTTTGCCACAAAGGAAATGTTGTTGGCTTCAGGAACCTAAGTTATTTTCTTGAGGATAAAATGTATGGAAGGATCATTTGGTAAAACTTAGAGTAGCATAATCATATATTGAGATGATATAGCTCATTGATTATTGATGATAATCTCAAAACTAAAATAATTTTTTTCAATGACAAAATTATTTATAGCATACTCTAAATAAATAAAATAATCTTATAATTTTTTGAAAGACAATTGAATGAGGAACATGGTGCAACAAGTGACACACCAATATTCATAACTTTTATTTTTATTATGATCTTTACAAGATTAATAAGTTTTTATGGATTTAAAATTTCAAGCATGGATGTGGCTGATAATGAACCATTATCCAACTATCACAATGAAGGTTGAATGGCCCAATATATTCACACACATTACAATTGAAAAAAATGAGAAAATATAATTTCCATGTACAGCTTGTTCCTCCAAAGAGTTCAAGGACAAATTCTTGATTTTTGAGCACCAAGGAAAAAAGAAGGTCCAGCATTGCTAGAATCTTAAAAGTTTCCACTATACAAATACTTCCAAAATTAGAAATTAGATGAATCAATGGGCCATGAAGCTAGGAGCTTAATGGGAAATGAATAGTAACTTGTTCACATTCTAGTACTTGTTTTCAAATGAAAATTCTTCAATGGAGTGAAGTTGTAACTATCTTTGTTTAGCCCTCTTTGAGCCAACCATAAATATTGAAGGGTTTAGTGATGAGCTAGTCCAGTTTATTCTCCTAGAATTATGACCTAGAAAAGTATGTGGAGGATGTTGGAAGGATGTGGAGAATGATCATGTGTATGACAATCTAACACCATGATATAAGAGGGGGAATAACACGTGCAATGATTCTCTCTCCAAAAAGGACATGTTTGTGCAATCAAAGATACAGAAGGATTTTTCAAATCACATGAAATTTGGTGCCACTTTCCCTTTTTTGTTCTATCTCTCATGTTACCAAGTCTTAGTGGAACCTAAGGGGCATAGTCTTTAAAGAGTACCATAGGCAAGACAGTTTGAACCATTATGATTGTGTCTTAAAACATCCATAGCCTTCTGAAAAAGAACAAATAGCTATTAGTGTTGTCTAATTAACCCCCTTTAGAACCTTGTGATGCCATAAATAATCTAAAACTTTTGACATATCAAGTTACCCACTCATGCAATATATCTTCTAGCACATATCAAATTTGGTAAGAGTCTCGTATGTTAGATATCATAGAGAAACTGTTTTATCTCTCCAAAGATGTTGTTTGAGGTTATTGTAGAGACATTATTTCTTCCATTTTAGCTGGTCAACATATTAAGTCAGCACACTTTCTCTCTTATCTTTGATGATGACTTTTTTCTCTACATAATGCTTAAAAACATAATGCATGAACCAATGGACAAGGTCAAATTATTTAAATCTTTATTCATACATTAGTGTATGAACATAAATACTTAGGATCGATTTTTCTTTTTGAACAGAAATCACTTGATGGATCAAGGGTTACTTCCCCTTATTTTCCCCTTTTCTCTTGAGGAAAGAAAATAAAATTCATAATATCAATAAATCTCTTTACTTAATGGATTTCACAAGTCTATCACTCAACATTAGATACTAAGGCAATATCTTATCCTTTTGTTTTACCAACACTCCCATTCATCATCACAGTTATACATAATATTGTACTCATCTTACAGCTATGCTGATCATCTTCTCAATTCAAATTTTTTTTTTTCGATGCTTGAGGAGGCATGGGGCATATGGAAGATAAGCCTCCCTGATGTAGTCAGCAATTGATCGCTTGAAGAAGCCTCATTGAAGTTATATTACATGAAATTTTCAAAAGAAATTTCTAAGTGTGGAGATGAACTTGATTGATCATTGATGTATTATTTGAAAGCTCAAACAATGGGGTATTTATAGAGAAAGAATTTGATGGTTGGAATTGAGATATGCAAGATTTGATTAGTCAATGATTAATCATGTGGGACCTTGGAAGACAATAAGAGAAACCCATTTCAACATGACCATGTAGCCTCCACTTGAAACAAATAGAGGCTGAAATCCAAATCAGCCCAAACTCCACCACTTTTGAACCATAAAAGTGTTGGTTCCTATAAGCTAGTAGGCTTACCAAGTTGGGGAGTGCAATCAGTTTTCTGAAGTTTTTTGTTGTTATCTTCGAACAAATCTTACGAATTTCGTATAGAATATGTTGACATAAATTTATTTGGGTCAATGCAAATACTATGGGTTGATAGTGTTCTAGTAGGTCAACACACCACTAAGTGACCAAAGATATCGAGATTTATTGTGGTTTGACATTCCCTTGGTCTACATGTGCTTTTGAAGGGTTTCAACCTCTGGCTTCTACTATTCTATCGTTGAGAATACAACTAAAATTCATAGAATAAGCAAAGCCTTACCATAAATAGTTTTGAAGATCTATCTCCCACCATTAAACAATAAGGCACTAGCTTGCTTTTCCACCCATGTTACATGTAATCCCTTAAGTATCTTGACATATAGAAGGAAAACTTTAAACTTAAAACAATATATGAATAATTCAATGATATTTAAGGTGTCTTAGAAATTTTCTTAGAATTTAAGATGATGGGACAAGGGAGTTTTTTAATTTTAAAGTAGTAACAAGTTTGTTAAAAGGATTTTTATTGAGCCCAAAACTTGATTGTTGGCATTCAAATGAGTAAGATAAATTGGTCAAAGATCTTTAGGTTGCACGAGTCAACCCACTAATAGATTGCACACCATCTGGGTCAATTGTCCAAACATGCCTGTCACAATTTTGGACATATTGTTGATCTTGTAATGTGTCAAGATATGTTATCCTTGTCAACTACATCTGCCACATGTTAATAGGCTTGTCAAATGTGATGTTTTGGCATGTAAGACCAGCTATCAATATTTGAGATTGCTGGTCCTTTTCAGATTCTTCTTTGGACTAGATTTGGTGTGTTATCTGTGATCTTGCCATGTGGCATAAGTATTCATTAACGTTTTGTCATATGTTAATTTCAGCGACTTGACTATGTCACATGTCACTTTTACTTTTGACTTTTTCTACCATGTGTCATATATGTTGATAGATGGTGCCATCTGTCATCTCGATTTTGTGTATTTTTTGCAATGATCTAAGGTTAGATGATTTCCAAGTGCCCTTGTATGTTGTTCGCTATGTATCTTTCATCTAGTTAGATTTGAATGACACTTGTCATGGATGCCATATACTTGTCACCATTTCATCAGTGTATTTCTTTTGAGTAATAATTGTCAGAAACAAATATTTTCTTCTATCCACTTAAAAAAGATTAAGACTTTTTCTCTTGATTTATTTAAACATAGTTTTATGTTGATATTTTCTCTAGAGATCTGATTTTTTTTTTAATTTGAGGACTGAAAAATAACATTTAATTAGATTAACATTTCCATTTAGTGATTAACATGTTCAAATAAATATACATAATTTTTATCATATTTTGACCAAGTAAGCGTCGTGATTGGAAGATCTATCAAAATCATTATCTCAACAGGAAGTTCCGCCCAAATCAACACAATGTGTCAACTTTACATGCCAATAGGGACTTCCTTCTCATGGGTCTGAGGAAATGGAGAGACCCCGCGGTGAAGAAAAGGCAGAACCGACTCGACTCGGCCGTGAGTCGCGGGCGGGCCAGACCCCGAACGGAGAGAGAGAGAGAGAGAGAGATGCTGCGTGAGTTAATTAAACAGCCGTCCATCGGGTAGAGACCTCTCAGGAGTCGTCGGGATCCCGTGGTCCCTTGGTCCACCCCCATGGTCATCATCATCATCATCATCATCATCATCATCTTCATCATCGTCTCCGTTGGACACACTGAACATCTCGGCCTCATTTGGTGGTGGTGTGAAGAGAAGCCGCGATCCTCCTCTTCCATGGATTTCTTCAAATCTGTCTTCTCCGGCCAGCCGGAGCCACCTTCCGGCGCCGGGGACGAGGAGGGGGCGGCGGAGGGAGTGGATGGCAGCCGTGAAGGCACCGGCGTGGAGCGCGGCTCCTCCGGGGCGGATGAGGGCGGCGGCCGTTCCTGGGGCGCCTTCTCCGGGATCATACAGACGCTGGTGTCGAAGTCGGAGCCGCTGATCGAGACCTACCGCCGGGACCTGGAGGAGTTCGGGTCGGGGCTTCGCAAGGAGACGGAGGTAATCCGTGAGGTGATCCGGGAGCTTCCTTCCTCCCTTGAGGCCAGCGCTTCTGTTGCACAGGAATCCCTCGGGACGGTCGGGCAGGCGCTTGACGGGCTCAGCGGCTCCGTCTGGCGGGGCACCGCCGAGATCATCGCGCAGGGAAAGGACGCCCTGCTGTCTCTCGACGTGGATACCTCGGCAGATCTAAGCTCCGCTGTCGATGCCTCACAACCGAGCGTCGAACGAGGCGCGTCGAATCGGCTGAGTAGATTGGCGGTAAAGCTCCAAGGGATCCAGGCCGATCTGTCCACCGTCACCGAGGAGCCAGAGGACGCCGAAGATTTCCGTTCGTGGTTGGCTGGGTTTAGCCTGCCAGAGAGAGAAAAGGAGATTAAGAACCTTCTTGAAGAAAGCAGAGCCCTGCAGGGAAATCTCGCGAGATTGGTTCCGGACGTTATCGACTACGATACTTTCTGGAGTCGCTATTTCTACAAAGTCCACAAGCTGAAGCAGGCGGAGGACGTTAGAGCTAATCTCGTTAAAAGGGCGATATCAGGGGAAGAAGAGGAGGATCTTAGCTGGGAGGTTGAGGATGATGACGTTCGGAAAAGTGAAAAGGAAGAACAGAAAGATGGGCAGCAAAGTGTAGAAAGTCAAGGAGGTGATCAAGTAGGCGCACATAAGCGTGATATTTCTGCCATGCCGGAAAGAGACACTGCTGAAAACCCTGATAGCGCATGTGTAGAGAACTCAAGCGAGAATTCTGAAACCGATAATCTGGTTAAAGATGCAACAACTTCATCCGGGGAGAAAGAATCTTCAGAAATGAGTGCTACAGGGTTTGAAGGTAGAGAAGCTCCCATTAAGATTGATGATAAGATTCTTCCTGAAGGGATAGCAGAATCTGCTGAATCATGCAAGGACAGTGATGTATCAATCGTGTCAACTCAGCCATCTATTCCTGAAGAAGATGATCTTGGGTGGGATGAGATTGAAGATCTTGGTGACAATGATGAAAAGAAGCCCAGGGTTTCTGCTGGGAGTCCCAATCGGATTGATCTGCGCAAGAGGTTGACTACGGCCGAAGATGAAGATGATGATCTTGGTTGGGACATCGAAGATGATGAGCCAAAAAAACCTTGAAGCAACTGTCAGCATAAATATGTTCATCAAAGTGTTCATGGAGTTGGATGCTATCATTTTTTCTTTGGTTGTGAATGTCTCTTTTCGTGACAAAAAATTGTTGGTTCATCATGTCATCGTTGTGTAAATAGCTATTTTTTAGCCTGGTTATGTTAAACTCCGACCTGCAACTATTAGATGATTTGTCTTCTCTCCTGCCTAATTTACTTATCATAGCTCTTTCCTGGACACATTTTTACAACTATTAAGAACTTTCTTTTATATTTTTGCATTCTCAAAACAATTACTTCGTTGGGAACCATGTTTTCTAAAATGATCATCAACATTATGTCACTGTGATCAACTAATGTTCTCATTCGTGAAGACTCATTTCCGAACACAAAGATGATTACAACATGAAACAAGTAGGCTGAATACATATTAGGGTTCACCTACAACTGCATGAGAACATAATCTATGGTGCTTTGATCTCAACAGCCAATGTGACTAACGCTGAACAGCCCAATTGGTACCGAAAAGCTCATCAACTCACCATCTGCAAAGTGTGATTATGAGAAACACAACAAGTTAGGGTCGTCTAATCATTAAAAATGAAGCTGTGGCCTATATATATGCCAATTATTTGTGACGCAGTTTTGCCTTTTGTTTGATTTGAACCACATAGTGAGGACTCATTCACCTGTCATCTTGTGGAAAGTTCTTTTGACTGAATATTCTTCTCTATGTTGTCTATTAGGTGCCTTGCATTTCTGCATGCTTGATGCTCAACTAACAGTTCTTATGGAACTCTGTGTGAAAGCAAAGGTGCGGTGAACTTGCATGTCAATTCAATTGAAGAAAAAAAGCAGGAGTCAGATATTCCCTTGTATCCTATCTCATCCCCTGTGAACGGAAGGAACAGAGGCAAGAGTCTCAAATGCGTTTCTTCAGTGACGTGGAGAATGTTTAGATGGCTTCTCCTGCATTTCTCCTGCCCAAAACAAATCCAAAAGATTTCTCTTTCGTTTAACCAGGTCATGGTCTGTGGCATCTTCGTTCAAAGGTTAGTATGATGGTGCCCATATATCTGTATTGATATTGAAGGCACCACGCCTTCCCTCTTCCAGTATGCTTTCTCACCTTGCGATGGAGGTGTGTTGCCATGGCTTTACCTTATTAGTCTCACTGATATGTCAGTCAGCTGAGAGTTTTGAATTGTTTTATATTTCCACTTAACCAACTATGTTTAGCAAAAATATTTCCTTGAGTTATCTGGTTCTTAGACATCCAAATAAGAATTTCAAATGAAGAGTAAACCCTCTTTGATTTAGGGGTCTCAAATGAGTCCCTGTAGAGGACATCATGAAAGCAAGCTATAGGGGGGGATTGAATAGACAAGGCTAAACACTACTGGTTAGCTGGGTGGAGAGAGAGAGAGAGAGAGAGAGAGAGAGAGAGAGAGGGTGGGTGGGGGGAGGGCGACAGAGAGAAGACATGGGGAGTTTGTTTGTAGGGCTCTACTATCTGGCCATTCAAAATTATTCTGCTTACTATATACTCTTGCTGCTAGCTCAATCATTCAGAGTTGAATTTTTAATTATTTTTTGGATTCAACTTTGATGAGTAACTAAATATAGTGATCACATTTAGTCTTTGAGCTCATGTATGTTGACTTCAAGAGCCTTAAGTGTTTTGATAATGATAGAGGATAATATGATAATATTTTATGATAAATTGTAATATCCATGTGTAAATCATAACGGACTAAATCAAATATCAAACCATGAAAAATTCACTTAAAGGAAAAATGGTCTACACCCACAACTATGTGATGACATAATTTTTTGGATGCATGTTTTTATCATAAGATAGACATGCTTGTGCTATTGAAAAAAGGTTTGAAAGTGAACATGATGCAACATATGAATCTAACATAATAGTGAATGATGGACATGCTTGTGCTATTGAAAAAAAGTTGTAAAAAATACAGAATATAGAGACCTTCAGCCATATTTAACATGTATAAATAGAGAGAGAAATGAGAGTGAGAGTCCCAATGCCTAGTTAGATCCTCATTGTAGCTCATATGCAAACTCAACATACTTGAGAGCCAAAAGGGAAGAGAATTTATCTGCTGCTCAGGCCATCTAATCTCCTTCATACAATCTTGACATCTTCAAGCAAAGGAGGCTATGAGCCAATTCGTAAGCACATTTACTTGTTCATAATTGATAAGTTGAGTTTAGGCTTGTTGAGACCTTTGTGTCTAGTGTATATGTTTTTTGAAGCCTATGTATTTAATGGAGGCTTGTTGAGGTCATTGTGTTCAATGAATAGGCTACATAAAGTATTTAATTTAGAATTAAGTGCGAACCAAGGACATTGTCCTCAAAAAGAGTAGACAAAGTGGATATTCAATATAAACATTTGACAATTATATCACTGTGAGAATTAGTAACTAAAATATTAACATAAAAATACTAATGACCTCTTTTTATGGTTTCTTGTATAATCTCTTCAAAACAAACAAGTTGTATAAAAGCTATTATCTCTTTAAAAGAATTATCAATACTTGACGAGGAGATCTGATAAGTCTTTATTATCATGAGTTAATAATTAATAAATAATAAAATTTTAGTCTTAAATTATAAAAAGTAGTTTTCAGTTGATTAATTTGATTTTTTAGCTAATTATATGATTTTATAAAAAATTATATAATTTTTATAATCTTATTTTTAAGATAAATAAAAAAAATAAATTAAAATAAAAATATAGAAAAAGGGGAAGACTTGTCGGCCAAGCCCAAAAGTGGGTCAGAAGCATAGTCAAGGCAAAGCTATGAGTAGGGGCTCGAGCAGCTATAGACCAATAGAGGTACATGTGCGTCACTCCCCTTCCAAGTCACTGATGGCTAGTCAAGGCATGGGGCAAGAAGTGATTGTACACATGCAAGAAAGAGACTCATTGATTCTCAAATCTTGTATTACTATATATTCATCCCAAATTTGATATATAACTCATGTGTGACTAAACCCTGGTCACACCTTCCCCAAAATGATTTTGATGATTTAAATATCTAAACTATCCCTTATTTATAACAACAATACATTATGATGATGTTACCATATAGGGTAATTTAAATACTTATTTTCCTCTCTCATATAGATGGGCGACTGATGTGAGTTTGAATCCTACTAAAACCAAAACTCATATTTTTATCTGATTAAATCGTAACTTTTATGTAGATTGTCAGTGAATGATTAAGCTGGCAAAATCATTCAATTATTGATGAAAATCTAATTAATACGATTCTCAAAGTATTGTTATTAAAACTGTTAAATGATTTGCAATAAAATGATCACAAATCCATCAAGTAAATTATCTCTGATTGATCGACGAACAAACTATAATTAGAAAGAAGATGATTCACTAGGAGACGAGTTGTCACCTTTGAGAGCATACCAAATGCGATGAAGATCCTCATCTTGTTGCATGAACCTAACATGCGTCCCACCTCCATCTAGCTCATTTCTATTGGGTGATAACGATTAGAGAGTTGCAAAGTCATTATTTTTCCGCTCCACTAAGTGACAATCGCAAGACACGATTCGATGACCCATTTAATTAATCTTTAGACTCTATAGGAAAATCTAGAGATTGTCCAAGTCGTTCTTGTTCAATAAAAACTTTCAAAGCCGTGGTCACTGCATGACAATTTTCTCGAATGCTCAAGATTCTAACACATTATTGGTGCATCATTATCGCGACGCTGAAATTTAATTTTTTCTGCTTTTTACTTAATTTTTACTTTATTTAATAATAATTTGTGGGATGTCAACTTTCTAAATTATGCTTTGTTCAATTACGATTTTTCTAACTTTTACAAAGCTTAACTTGACCAATTAAATCGTTTGTAATCACTTACATAAGAATTGTTGGGCAAAACTATATTTTTGCTTGATTCACATTCATCAGGTGCTGACATCATCCTAATGTCTACACCTTTATTTTCCTTTTCTGTGAATTATAAATATATTTTATTTTTATTTTTAGTCTTAAATTTAGAAAAATTCATATTCTTTATGAAAAATTCTGAATAATATTTGTCATTATATTACATCCCTATGATCGACTTGGAAATTTTTTATTATTTTTTAAACTTTTATTAAATTATAATTGACATATTTGTTCAAAAATACTTCTAAATATTTAAAAATTAATATTTTTTTAAGTTTATAAATTTTAAATTTATGTGATTTATTATACAATGACTAAGTCATTTCAAAATCTCATGGGTAATATTTTATGAACTAAGTTTTTAAGACATTCTACACCTAAATCTTTATTCAATGGTAAAAAATACATTCAATTTGAAAATGTCTATGACAATATAAAGTAGAACACAATGAGAATATAGAAAGTCATGTTTAATGTGCATTGTGATCCAAAGGACAAGCAAGAAATTTTAATGAGGATCTCAAAAGGTTACTATCATTAAATCCAAAGGTGATAAATGTTTTATTTTATGTTCTTGATGAGAGTAAACTTCACTACATTTAAAGTAGTGAAACAATAGAAAGAGCATGAATGATTACATATGGGACACATCCCAAGTGAGACAACAAAAGGTTAGAGCTAATATACAAAATTTAGGTGTGAGTTAAAGAACCTATGGGTGATTAAAACTTAGAACAATAAGGATACTTCCTTGTCTAATGTTGATAGTACTAACGAAGTTGACTCCTTGTCTTATGGTTCAAAGATGAAGTATCACTAGAAAAATCCTTGTCAAATTACATCTTATAAGAAAGGTAAGAAGTTTTTGATGAAATAGTTAAAAAGTTTAGGGCTTAGCTCAAGACTTAATTCAACATCATGAATGCTTGAATAATGAAATTAATGATACTAAAACAAGCATGTCTTGCTTCCCTTGTAGGATAGATTATGTACCAAGAGCAGGAGTGAATTGATTACATATAAGGTTTTATTAATTTTGAGGAATTTAAATTATTTCTGCTAATTAAAAATATTGTGGTCAACAAAGAATTTTCTTAGTTGGTAGAGTGATGAGATTGTGGTTTGGAAAAAAACGTGATTGTGGTTTGAAAATAACTACATGGTGCGAACCACACCAGTCCACTCCTTGGTGCAAACCACTTAGTCTACACCTTGGAAAATCATTGAGAAAGCTTGTGGAACTCATACCAAAAGATCTTCAAGATATCAAAAATCTATATTGTAAAAGTGTGTTGATTTTTAAATTACTTGTGAAGTTGGTCATTATTTTTTAAATATTTACTCTTAGAATTTGTGAGATTCATAAGATAGTCACCTTTGTGTGAAAGATTGATGGTCCTAAACCTAGTTGAGAAGCCTTGTTTGATTCTTTGAATTAGATAACCTAATAGGTAATTAATGATCTTAATTCTCTTAAAATTGTAGGATCATATAAATATTAAGCCATTGAAGTCCTAATTTTAATCAACTTTAAAGATTAATGTGTAGCTCTTTCTAAAGAGATCTATTATGGCCCTTTGTCCCACGTCATAGAGACTCATTTTGTTTGAGATAGTGTGTCAATACATTAATTAGATCAATTAATTGGCACACCAATTGACTTAACTAATTTGAAAAATTAGGTTGACATGTGGATCATCACACAATTGATTTACTTTGGTTGGCATACTATGGTAGCAAATGGTACCAAGAGGAGTGCGATGAATTGATTTTTCAGTAAGTTATTTTCGACCACTAGAATCTCAAAGGCTAAATAAGTATTCTACAATAATTAATAGTGATTTAGTGACCAAAATATTTCTGCTTTAGTGAGCTTCTATGGTAAAGATTGAGGTAGCAAATCAAGAACAAAATTTATACTTTTTCTTATCAATTCAGCTCATAGTTTCCTTTGGTTGAATGCTTTGTTCTTAATGGAGAAAGCCTCAAATGTAGGTTGGAGTCATTGAGGGTCTAAATATGAGTTTTTATCTTGCTATTTGTGTGCTCAAAGATGAAGGTGAGAAGCTTAGTCTCCTTGGATGAAGAGTAATGAAGTGAGCAGCTTTCTCTCTAATTTCTACCTCTATTGCTGAAACCCTAATATGGGGAGAAGGTCCCTTTTGTACTCTACATATTGAGTCTTTAACAATCATAAAAATGCTAGTTAACAGTCCTATTGGGCTATGTTATAACCTGAATTTTAAATAATAAATAAATTAATGTTTTAAAAAGTAACAATATAAACTCTTTGAATTTTTGGTATGTTACTACATTACTCATGTGACTTAGTCATTGTATAGTAAATCACATAAATTTAAAATTTATAAAACTAGAAAATACTAATTTTTAGATATTTACAAGTATTTATGAACAAATATATCAATTATAATTCAATAATTTTTTTAAAAATAATGATAATTTTTTAAGTTGGTCACAAAGATATAATATAATATCAGGTAATTTTTCAGAATTTTTCTCAAAGAATACAATTTGTTTATAAATTTTATACTAAGAAATAAAAATAAAATATATTTAAAATTTACGAAAAGGAGAAATAAGGGTGTGGACGTCAAGATGACGTCAGTGCTCGACGAATACGAATCGAGCGGAAACAGAATTCTTACATAAGTGATTATAGATGATTTAATTGATCAAATTAAGATTTGTAAAAACTAGAAGAATCATAATTGAATGAAGTATAGCTTGATAAATTTAAATCACATAAATAATTACTAAATGAAGCAGAAATTAAGTTGAAAGTAAGAAAATAGAGTTCTTGAGTATTCAAGAGGATCGTCGTATAGTGTCTATAGCCTTGAAGGCTTTCATTAGATAAGGATGATATGGGTAATTTCTAAATCTTCTTACAAAGTCTAGAGATAAAAAAAATAGGTCATCAAATTGTCTCTAGTGAAGTGAAAAAATAGTGACATTGCGGTTCTCTAGCGGTTGTCACCTGATGGAGAAGAGTTGGATAGAGGTGAAGCGCATGTCAAGGAGTTTCATCTTTAGGTCTGCACAATAAGAGAAAGCTCTTCATCGCATCTAATATACTCTCAAGAGGTGGCGACTCAACTCCTAGTGAATTGTTCTCTTCCTAACGATGATTTATTCATCGATCAATTAAAGATGATTTACTCAATTGATTTACAATCCTTTTATCACGAATCATTCAACAATTTTAATAATAATACTATGTGAATCACATTGACGAGATTTTCATTGATGATTCAACAATTTTGGTGGCTTAATCTTTCATCGGCGATTTGTAGGAAATTCACAATAATCAGATAAAAATACAAGTTTTGGCTCTAGAAGGATTTAAACTTACGCTGATTGCCCGCCTACATGAGATAAATTGAAATAAGTATTCTAATGCCCTTATCAAGTGACATTATCATGGTATATCTTTATTATAACTAAAGAGTAATTTAGGTATTAAAATTTTTGAAGCCTTTCGAGGGAAGGTATAATGTGGGTTTAGTCACACATTGCTTGTGCGCCAAAGTTTTGGGTGAATATATAATAATATCACATATATAAGTAATGTGTCCCTTTTTCTCACATGTACGACCACTCCTTGCCCCACAACCAATTAACCACTAGTGATGTAGAAGGGGAGTGGTGCACATGTGTCCCCATCAGTCCAAGCCGCTTAAGCTTCTACTCGTGGCTCCCCTCGACTATGCTTCCGACCCACTTGTGAGCTTGTGCTCACATTTTGCTATATTTTTGTTTTTATTTCTTTTTCTTTATTTATCTCAAAAATAAGACTATAAAAATTATATAAATTCATATAAAATTAAATAATTAGCCAAAAAATCATGTTAATCAATTAAAAACCACTTTTCATATTTTAACATAAATATAAGTATATTTATCATGAGATAAGACTAAAACTATATTATTTACTAATTATTAACTCATGATAATGAAGACTTATTAATTATATTGCTCTAGAATTAACTTACAATTAGTTGTCAGATGTCTATACTTAGGAACCACTTGTAGTCAAACATTATTTTAATCATATGGGCTCCAAATATTTATAATTTTTCTCTTGTAAAATTTCACCTAATTGAATTACTTGATGTAGTCTATGGAAATTCATCCTTTTAATATAATACAAAATTATCATATACAGATTACCAAATTATCCTTTGTCAACATCAAAATATCTGAGGGTCTCAAAACTAATTGTGATAATGTCTTCATGTCCATACATAGGTTTCAATTATTTATGACTTCAAGTGTCAACTCCTCACTCTAACAATTGACACATGCCTACTGTAATAAGAGTCATAGTTTAATTTTCACATGAATATTTTTCTTCATGGGGTAAAAATATTATTGAATTTATAATGTCATTTCAAATGCAAAGCTTCTATATTTGGTTAACATTTTTGTTTAAAATAAAATGACCTTTTCAAAACGTATTCTATGTAAACAATTTGATTTTAAAACTGCTTTAAAGCACAACAGATATGCAAGGAGATGATTAAAGTACGTAGAAAGAATATCTGATGGGACTCCATAAAAGAACACACAAGGAGATGCGTTTTCAGGTGGATAGGAGCACATTCCCAGTGGATTGGAACAGTTGTTTTCATGCCACTGCGCAATAATGAAGAGTTCGTAGACTGGCACTGACGTCAGCTTAAGCAGCTGACATCCAGTTAAAGTGGCAGAGAGTATTAAGCTGCACTTCACGAAGCTTCACTAATTTAGGTAACTATACAAGTAGGCTTCCTTATTTTCTTCCAGGTAGCTAGATGGACTGCCGCTTCTGCAACACACATTAACAGTCGAGTTATGACGATTAGGAGGAAGATGGAGCAAATTTTGGTCACTACAACCAGGTTTACGGAGATCTAAGGGCCGTCTCATTTGAGACGGGCAAGGAATCTCCGGACTAGTGAGTTCAGATGGTTTTTGCCTGAAAAAGTGATTCCAAAGGCCTAGAGATATTACGATTAGTTCGTATAGTAGGCACAAATTTAACAGCCCTCCAAGCGCTCTAGTTCACACAACAAATAAAAATCCGTAAACAAGGTTATTTAAGGCCTGCATATCCAAATCTAGGGAATTTATTGCCTGGGATTCGGTCTGCCAAGTGGTAAAAGCTTACAGAAAACCAAATCCAACGAGTTTATAGCTCTAGATTCATTCAGCTAGATGACAATTCCAAAATCCTGACTTTGGCTATATTTTTTGCTATAAATATAGGTCTATTCCACCAACTCGTAAAGCAAGTCGTAAGATTCCAATTTTGGTAGGAGACTTGCCGTGGAAAAGATGGCGGCAAAGGGAGTCCTAAAGTTCTTACTCTTGGCCACACTTCTGGCGTTGTTTTCGTCCCCAGGTGTGTATCGTCATCTTATATGATGCAGGCAGGAGGATACCACCAAGGGTATCGCGTACCCGTTGTGATCCAATTTTTCAGTATCTGTTTCAATCTAGTCAGGGACGGACGTAACAGTCTCGTCGGGGTCTTCATTCGTCCCTTCTCTCCTCAAAACAAAAGACCTCTAGTCCTTGCGTTTTGACTGGAGATTAAATCTGTGGCGCGTGAATACAGGCCTTGCCCAGCCGAAGTGCTCTCGGAGTACGTTTTGCTTCGGAGATGCTGGGAGCTGCAGCGACGGTGGCTGTGCTGAAAGGTGTCGATATATACCCGAGGGAGCCAACAAGGCGTGCTGTGACTTCGAAGGAAACTGCTGCTGCCACAAGTAGAACCTGCCGCCCCCGATATCCAAATAAAGGCATGCTTTGCTTTGCCCTTTGAATAAAGGACACCTTTCGTTGAGTGTTTCCGTGTACTAGTGAGGAAGAAGGGTGGTGACGAAAAGAGAAAAAGATCGAATTTGCGAGGCCTCTTCCTCTCGTTCACAAGAAATTTTGCTTGGAATAAAAAATTACTTCTGGGAACTGACGCAAAAAAACGCGTAAACTAGTAGTGGCTATTGAAATGAGTGTACTAAAAAGTTAAGCAAGGGGGAAAACAAGATTTAGCTCTTTGACGGTCAAATCTGAAGTGGCATGAGATACAAAATTGGACAGCAATTAGAATAATGAGAAATCAACTATTTTATTTTAAATAAATTAAAAAATTTAGTTGTCCTTGATATGCTCATTCCGCTTATAAAATAATCAGGCATATGGGGTTGATGAGAAGCTACAACAAGACTAGTGTGCTAAGAGCTGTCTGTTTGTTTGTGAAGCATTTAGGAGTATAAAAGGGATTCTATTATCAAAATGCAAAGATAAATAATCTAAATACGGTCTATCTCAATGCCAAAATAAGGTAATTCAGTTTAAGAGTGAAGAACAATATATTCCATGCGGGAGGGAGATGGTTTTGCAGCATTCCTGGATCTTTGGAAGACATATTTTCATAGGAATGTGGGCAAGTATTCAGGCTACTGTGGATTGATGCAAGTGGCTGCATATTCAGGTGCAACGGTGTAAGCTTTTCGGGGTATCAGGCAGCAATGGAGAGGCAGTTTCAAGCATGGGAGTGGATGGAACACGTTAATGGTGCTGCAGCGCAGTGATTGAGCCATGGATATGAACACTAGTAGAAGGGCATGAACATCGGTGATGAGACAAAGGGAAGAAGTGGAACGACAGGAAGGAAAGGAGATCAAGGCTTTCCCCATGATAAACTAGACTTCATGGGCAACCTCTCTCCCAAAACTCCATATTTTACATTCATTTCATATTTAGCACAAATATAAGGATCACGTCTTTCAATAGTGCTCATAGCTTTGAAGTGTAATTGAGGCTAATAGAAATGATACACGAAATGTTCTACTTAGATCAAAATCACAAAGGCACTATTAAATTTAACAGAAATAGTGTAAGAAAATGAAATGTACGTATCCTCAATTGACACTATTGTAGAGCAGATTTCTGATCATGATGATCTTGCCTGACAGTACTTCATTAAGGTTGTCTCTCATTTATCGAGAAAACTTTAAATAAAATGAGAGGGTAATGCAACCCATTTAAGTAATATTTTTTTTCTGGTAAAAAGAATTATGATTTTTTTCCCTCAGTATCCTGGTTTCTTGCCGCTCACCTCATATTGTTTCTTCAATATTTTAAAATAGTGTAATATTTACCAATTTCCATTTTACATAGATTCGTTTGGTTGTACGTTCTCAGTAAAAACTCAATGATGAAAAATTTTAATTCTGAAGTAAGTGATAAAACAGTTTCTCCTAAAATGCTAGTTCAGGAGGGAAATTTATCTCTACATTGACTAGGAATAAGTGCTTCCATTTTTTCGTTTGGTGCACATTGATGCTAGTAAGTTCCATGACGTATTGTCCACTCATAAATCCACTGCCTAATCGGTGTTCAAGTTAATTGACGTCACCATTAAATCACTTATATTACGTCCACATCACAATTCTTGCAATTTTCGCTTGATATCACAACTATAGGAGTATGATTTTGAGATTAAAAGTTTTTTCATTAGTCAGTGTTTATGTTCAGAACTATCACTATTGATGTTATAAGTGTTCCATTACCTTATTCAAGAATGCATCTCCCCGGTGGTTCATTTTTTCTCACTGACTTTGTAGTTTTGCTATGGGTACTGGGCGTTTACATCTAACCTTTTATCCTCCATCACCCATCAAGGACAACTATACCACTGCCCTTGTTCTTTTACAGTGAGGTGTTAATTCCAATACCTCTGTGGTCTTCACATTAATCAATTCTTAGGTGAAACTGAAGTTTTAGTATCACTATTTCTAAGTTATTCTATGATCTGATGTCTATGCCAATCTTTGACTTTGGTCAACTATTTTCACATTTGTCCACAGCTAGTGTTATGAGTACATTACTATCTATCACCATAATCACCATAATCACTATAATCACTATAATCACTATAATCACTATTTGACCAAATCAATAGAAAACAGGGATTCCTATTTAATATTTTCTTTTAAAGTTAGCATTTATGTAGTCACAGATTTTTATTTAAAAAATAGAAGCTTCACTTAATCAGCTCAATGTTATCATTGGACGCTATATTATATTGGTATTCCAATAGTTTAGGCTAACATAGGCACAAACCAAGGGTGGGATATCAAATGTAAATTGGAGATTCCAACCATTTTCCAGAAAACATAAGAGTATGGTAAAATATCGTTTGAAAATGACATTTCATAAAATCGATTTTTATTATACTGCATTATATTTTGTCGCATACTTTATGGAAGGAAAAACGTCATAAATAAATGCTAGTAGACTAATATTTTATTCTGGAGATTAAGGCAATGTGGTGTCGGATAAACAACTAAAGCATAGTAAATTTCAACTTGAAACCCATGTAAAAATTGTTTATCAATGGCAACAAAAGAAATTTGGAAATAGTAGCTTCAAGATAGAAACCAGATCAGATGGTCAAGAAAAGCTGTGCCCTAAGGTGCATGTTCAACAGTGGGATGCAGCAACTAACTGATAAGTTTGGTACTGAAAGGGATTGACGATCGAAGTACTTGGTTAGCACCATTGATATCTAAGTAGTAGGTTCGGTAAACTAGTCAGATTGTGATGGTCCCTCGGGGATAAGTGTAGATACAGTAATCTTTTTCTAAAACATCCAATTCTCTGTTCAACTTGATCATTTTCTTTTCTGTTAATATGAAACTTATTCTCTACTTTCGGGTCATGTTAAATCCAGACAGAGTTTGATTCTGACTTCTGGATATATATCCGACGATTTGTGTTTCTTCGTATTTTTGTACATCCCCGGAGCTCGATCATTCAAGAGCATGGTAAGCAACAATAATCACCATAGGATGGACAAATGCAGGGGACAAGCCAACTGATAATCTGGAGGGGTTTTGGAAAAACAAATTTACCGTTCAGGGATATTTGAGTTCGTATCAGGTGTTGAATCGAGAATACAATGAAGGTTGGCGAAGAGAATGGTCTTCCAATTCACTGAAAAGCCGGGGGACGGCTGAAACTTTTGTCTGTGAAATTTAGGTTAAACACCGACGCCTGAAAAGTAGTGGATAGGAATAAAACGCGATTCTGGAATTAGCATTGACTCATCAGGATCTAGAATCGCATAAATCACTGCCTTTAATAACCTTTTGGAGTCAAATCTAGCGTGATTTTGAGAACAAGTGTATCCAAATCCAGAGAATTTATTGCCCCAGATTTCATAATCCCAATGTCCGAGAACGGAAAGAAATCCAAAGCCAGTCTATTTATTTCGGGGGAATTGCTTATTCCGCGGGCAAGTCCAATCGCTTGAGAGCTATAAACAGGCCGTTGATTCCGCCATCTCCTCACCCAAGCCATAACTAGCCTAGGAAGCGAGGATAGTTGCGGTGACAAAGATGACGGCCAAGGGACTAACTACTCTGATGAAGGTCGTCGTCCTCCTTGCACTTCTGGCCTTTCTTACATCCCCAGGTACAGGATGACCATTTTCAGTAAATCGCCTATCTGCCTTCAGCCATCCCTTCGTCGTTTACTCCCTACATCTGCCATGAAAATGTTGGTGCACTCCATGAGCTACAATTAGAGTTTCTATTTTGGTTACGTTTACCGCGAATTTGTTCATATTTTTGGTTATTGGGAAAACTTCGAATAAAGATTTGTTGGAGACTTGAACCCAGTTTTTCTTGAGAAGAAAACTTACTATAAAAATCCTACCCTTGGCATTTGATCGCAGCATGGGCAGAGCAACGCTGCGCCGCGGGGACTTTTTGTCGTGGAACGCCAGGGAAATGCAAGGATTGGGACTGCGCTAAAACCTGCGCAAACGGAGCACCGCTTGGTGCTTCAAAAGGCTGCTGTGATAATGACGGCATTTGCTGCTGCTACGAGTAGAACGAGGCGCCTTAGCAGCCATAATAAATGAGATCGGCCTTCCGTTGAATAAGTTCTCCCGTTTGTATGTCAACGATATTTCTTGTCAACGTAAGATTTCCTTTCTCGCCGTCAGTCGCTCATTTTACACCGAAGAAGAGGTAAACGGGGAACAGGGAATAGTCTCAATGATGCGGTTTACGAACATCCAATGCAGCCCGAACTAACCGCATATTTGGATGACACCAAGGAACATAAATCCTAACGACCACGTTCAAGGGTGGACTGAGTCCACGGTAGCCCTCACGTCTAGTAAATGGAGGCAAAGAAATATGCCGTGATAACAACAAGTTACATATTGGAATAATGCAAGCCAAAATAACACAAATGTAACTCATTTAGTTTTCTCTAACTATTCAATATCACTCAGATATACCAACTTTGAGGTTGTTATAACTATACATGAGAGTTAAACTCAGTCCCACACATTACGAGACGCTGATAGCAAGGGAAAATGATAAAATTGCATATACCGGTAAAGACTATTATTTACAGTACAACATCCAATGGGGTAGCTTTGTATGAAGTCTTTTCGCTCTACCAGCGTCAGCATTAGTGCCGATATTAACTCTCTAATTATTTCTTAAATTGTTTCTTATGGCATGTAAGATTCATTAATTCTTTGACATACACTTTTTGAATGCTTCAGGTCCTCTTTGCTCCTTTGATTCTGAAGCCTGCACAATAAGATATTTTTCTTGCAATATATGCTCTTGATGCCATAAGGAAATGATGTAAGAGCTCCTTAAGTTGCACAGGAGGAAGTTGATAAAGGAGCACTTGTGGGTTCCCCACCATTTAGTGTACCAACAAGGATGGGACTATGTTTTTATCTGTAGTGACCTGTTGTCCCATGCATTTTGACGTCTCACTCTTTGTTCCTACAGTCATGAAATGGCAGTGCTTGCATCTTATTTGAGTTTTGATGTTGTTCAATTTAACTAGTTAAATTACTATTATATTTAACTTCAAAAATAAGAAAATATGAAGAAAATAAAGATTTTTTTGGAAAATGATCAATAGAATGAACTAAAAAATTACCAATGATAGAAACACAAGACCTTAGTCATCCATGAAACATGAAATTTGAGTCTTATGATTCATAGATCTAAATTTCTTTTAACTTCATGCAAATAGAGTTCAAGGAAGAGTGGAAATCCCACCTTGAGTTTCTTGGGCTCACATTGGGAGGACATTGTCAAGAACAAAGTATTGAAGCATTAAATGTATATTATCTTGATAATGGCAAACGCTCATAATATTTATTAAAGGATACTCCTTATTTATTATTCTGGAACTATAATAATTAAGATGAGTTTATTAAATAGAAATTAAAAATAATAAAATAATAATACCAATTCTAAATAGGAATTCATGGAATATAGCAATGACTCATAATGTTGAAATAGTGGAGGATTTTTTTAAAAACAATTGAATAAATTTAACACCTCTCCAATGGCTATCACCTCTGACTCCTCTACCATCTCGAGAAAGTTTTTAGCATTTTCTATAGAGATTTATTTATGAATTCTGATCAGTCTTTATTGCTCAATCAAATGAAAAGAAGATAAACAAATCAAGAACTGAAAGTATAACTTTACAAGATCTTCAACTTAACTAAAGTAAGAACACCTTCAACATATCTATGAGAGAAATAAGAAGTAAATCTTTATGTTGATGGACTAGTTATTGATTCAACTACAAGGGTAATCATGAAATCAAGCTATTGGCCATTTAGCATTGTAAATCTAGAAGATAATTTTGGGTAAAATTCTCTACGGGTTGAACCTATTAATCAGGGACAATGATTGGTCAAGTGAAATGTAGGGACAAGGGTGTCCTATGAGAGTGGACTTAGGACACAAACACCTTAGAGTGCTTTTGATTTATAACCCAAAATCCCAGGGTGCTTCCATAGCTATAGTAATAGTCTAATGTTCATCATAAAATTTTATTTATTTATTTTCAGCTAACATTTTTAGAAATAATTGTACTTGAACTTTCTTCATTTTTCAATCTAGATCTAGTTTACACTCAAACTATCGTAAAATCCAATACGTTGAACAAGTCAATATATCTTCATTCTCTTAAAAGACCCACCTTTCTAGATGTCTTCTAATTCAAGAGCCTAAAATCATTGCTGATCAAAATATTCTGAAATTTAGTCTGTAAAATTTTTCTTTATCCTTAATCAGGACTTCTTTCTCTTTTTTCCAAAAAAAAATCACATTTATTGATTTCTCAACCAATGATGCTATCTCATTGTACACTTAAAATATCATAAAATTTTCACAATATCTTAGAAATTGTTCTTTGGTTCTAGAGTCAATTTTTTTATTTCTTCTAAATCATATATAAGAATAAAGAACTTGTATCCAAAGAGCCTAAAGTAATGAGTGTTTGGTTTTATCTATTGACTAACTTAGAGGGAGTTTTCTTAACTATGGGTCTAATCATGATGTAGCAAATGCTACTTATTACCGATACCCAAAAATATTTAAGCTATTTAAGTTTCTTATCTATAGGTTCTAGAAATTTTTAGTAATTTCTTATTCCTTCTCTCAACAACTCTAATTTTTTTAGGTGTCTTAGCATGCAAAAAACTCAAGGGCTATCCCTTGATCATTATACAATTTCTCGATGCTCATATTTTCAAATTTTCCTATTGATCACTTGTAGTTCTCTTGATTCATACATCTATTTCATTTTCTATCTTCTTATTCTCCTTCCTATTCTCCTTCTCATTCTATTTTTGAATTTTATTTGAAATTAAAATTTTGACACCCAATCAACAAACTTTAACCTATCTAAAGGCACCTTGTGTAGTCCAAGAGTCATTCAAGTTTCAATCAATAAATTTTATAAGTTTCTTCCTCTCTAAGGTACTCTCCATCTGTTGGTGAACTTCAATTTCCCCATGGACTTAGGGAACCACCCCTTCGTTTTGTGGACTCATAATCATACCCTTACAAATTCAAGGAACTTGTTTGTAAATGTTTTTGATTTTGACACTTATATTGCAATATTTATTTATGAATTATTTTGTTAATGATTTATTAAATATAAATTAAATCATTAATATATCATGATAATTTACATGACATAATTAGTGACTAAAGTAGGATTTAATCTCAGGTTCTACATGACAGTTGAGGTAGACCATTTGCACAAAGCAATCAAAGAAGTAGAGAAGTCTTTGCCACATAACCTACACGGTGACACACCAAAATCTTACTTAGAGAAAATGATGAAGCAAAACAACTAACTTAAACTCACTCTCAAAAGGAAAATTAAGTATTGAAGTATCAAGAATCTCCAAAAGAAGCTTCAAATATCATTTGTAAAAAACCTATGCATTTCAAAGTAAAGAAGAATTCAAAGTGAATCTCACGCACCTTAGATGAAAATATGTCACTAAAGTTTATAGACAAAATGATAAGCTCAACGATCATATTCAAGCTCAACTCTAAAGACAAAGATGTATGTTGATCAATTGAAAATCTCTAAACATATTGTTAAGGACAACCTACATGAGAATAAAAAAATTTGAGCTGAAGCATAACTGAAGGTCAGAAGTGCAGATTCTGAATAATAACTCATCAATAGAATATGTGGACTAAAGACAAACTAAACGACCACCTTTAAGTAAATCTTTGAAAGATAAAATATATGTTGATTAGTTACAATCTCCATATAAAATTTTATAGATAACAAATTTAAGAGTAGAAGGGTTGGTACTGTAAAATAGTTAAAGGTCACTAGTATATTAGTGGAGTAATAGAAAGATTTTTAAACTCATGATTATTCTCAGATGTTGAAATGACAAAAATATATAGGAGTATAAAGAGAATAAGTTGAAGACATAGCAAGGTTAATGTTGAATGAAAATATTTTCATCCACATCATTCATCATTCAATCATCTACAATAAAATAATCGTACATGTGAAAGTAAAAATCAAAAGCATCATCTACTCATTCATCTATGGTAATCTATGAGTTAACCAACTGAACTGAATATTGTCTCTTTACATCAGGCCCTAAGGTAACATGTGTGGTGAATGGAGATAGGGTTAAGCTAAGGTAAGAAGTGCTAAGAGTAAAAAACTACTCATAAGATCTCTATAGAAAATTATGTATTAACTTTGGTAAGTGGTGTTGAGAGTCAAGACTTGTATGTGAGGGATAAGATCTCTACACATATCAAAAAAATATATTTGAGTTTCTCATCCAGTAAAATCAATGGTACTTCTAAAAGAAAATAATGAAATATGATAGAAAAATCTTATAGGATTAGATGTAACCTAGTGAAGGGTGAATTATAGTAGAAATTTCTATCTTCATCATAGCCACGAGTGAGAAAAGAGATCAAAGTGACCCCATGGTAAAAAGAAAATGATTTTCAAGGATCTAAGAGACTATGTTATAACATGTGTCAACACATATACACGTAAACAAAATAATATAGTAGCATAGAAAATATAAAAAACTAATTTACCCTCTCTTTTGGTACTTCACTTACACACATCAAACGTAACATTGTCCTTCTAACTTGTAGATTCAAAATGAGAGAACCACAATACAAGTACGTCTTTCGAGGATTCATGACTTGATTTCAATCTCCACAATGTTAGAGTTATTCATTGTTCACCCAAGTCATCTACCTCACAAATTTTGCTTTGTGGATTATAACTACTTTATACCAAGAAAAAGTAGTTTAGATGCTAATAACTTTATATGTTTTTATGAACATTTTTGTAACTACTCGTACTAAGCACATCTTTCAGGGCCTAAATGACTTTCTAATTGTATCTCAAAACATTTTTGATATGTTCGTTCTTGAAACACAATAAATTTTCATTTTGATGGACATTGACATCAACTGATTTACCTTGAGATACTCTCAAATCAAATACTAAAAAGATCAAATGCAGAAAAGATATAAGTGGTGCCTTCAACTCATAAATTCACAACTAGGTAATCTGAAATTTAGAAGATCAAATTCAGATCCTCTAATTCACTAGGGGTTGCTTAAATTTAAAAGCAGAAGGAGAGTTGATACAACAAAGTTTCACCTTAGTACAAATAGATTAAGAGTCCCAAGATGCATGAAGACACATTTTTTGCCCAAATTTAGTTTGATATGACATAGTAGAAAATTTTGGACACATGTTAAATGCGTCAAAATCTCAACTCCTATTTTTGTTTAAATTTCGAAACCTAATATGTTAAGGGCCTTTTAACATAACCCTCCTTTTCCTTGAGGAAATTTTAATGTACTTCCCATTTTCTATGTTAGTTATAACTAGATTTCAGCCTATAAAAAGTGCACCCTTATAGCCCTAGAGGCATTCACCTTTTAACAAATCTATTTTTAAGTTCACTTCATTTCAAGAGGTTCACTATCTCTAATGGTGGATTTTAGCCTTCATGTGGACTTAAGGAGTTATTTTTGATCATGTGAACTCAAGATCTAGCTCTTATGGACACAAAGGTTGAGTTTTTAAAACTCTATGAATTATATTGATGCCCTTAGTTTCAACACTTCTAATTGAAATTTATTTAAAAAATATTTATGAAATATTTATTGAATATTTATTGAACTATCAATGGACATAATGAGAGCTTATGTTTACACGTTCAATATCTTTGAGAAAGATTCAATATATATATTGATGATGCTTAAATAATCTTATAGTTAACAAAAAATCTAAAAATTTACATGCTCAAGATTTTTTTGTACTAAAACACAATGTAATGTCATAAAGTTCAAACATAAGTACGGATGAATAGATGTCAACACATGTGATGAAATCTTATGTAAAATCTAGAAATCCAAAGTCACCTATGGCATTTGAATGCAAGACTTGAGCGACATGAAGTCAAAAGTGTCAATGAGAGAAATAGCAAAAAAAATCAGAGCATATGAAGTCATGCAAAAAATTCAAACTCAAGATGTAAGTTACAAAAAGACGAGACCTATGGCAACTGAAATATTTGAATATCATGAAGAACAAATGTATTAGTGGGATATGAAATCAAGACCTTACTAATGACACACTAGAAAGTTGATCAGGACATATGAAGTTATATCAAATAGTCAATCTCTAAGGTAAAAATTCAACTCAAGACTTACACAATGATTGAAATGAAGCGTTTATGTGAAGCCCCTATCAAAGTAGAAAAGTCTTCAGCACAAACCCTAGGCAATAACTTGTCAACGCAATGTGTGAAGAAGATGACAACACAAATTAACTTACTTCAACTCAACCTTAAAAATAGAAACAATTGTTGGAGAATCACGTATCACCAAATCAATCTCGAAAGTAAAAATTTATGTTAGTAGAGAAAATAAATTATTATTGAATTCAGTAGTGCCTTTTGTTAGAACATTGGTTAGAACATTTGGGTTTGGTTCAAAGAATGTTTGTCATAAACTCAATTTGTCTTCAGCTCAAAGAACCTTTGCATGCAATCAGTTTCTCAAACTGCTAAACTACATGTGATAAAGGAAAAAAATATTTGTTTGATATTCTTTGATGGACAACTAATTTGTTTCCACAAATAATACCATCTAACGAATTTTTTTCACAAAACATTCAATTTTCATTAGTTTTAACACACGAGTTGTATTACAAATGGTAGAGTTGCATGACATGTACCATCACGTAAAGGATAAGCATACACTCATAACATTATGTCATTCTGAAACCTCCAGTACATTTGTTTTTAGAAAGAGTTAAATCTTTTTTAATTTAATCAGAGAAAACCCTTTTGATTGAATTACCAATAAATTCCAAAGCGATAGATCTTAGGAAATTAAAATGTTGTAATTCAGTGGTAAACATGCAAAGAGTGGAGCTCATTTTTGATGGTGTGGTCCCGATGGCAGGTTCATTACTAATCAAAGTTCAACAAGAGATTTAATTTTACTTGGCGCCTCTGCTGGTGTAATTTTCAGATGCTCTAGTGATGTGACTACCCTTGGATTATCACGTCAAAATGGCGCTGTTATGTTTGTCCCAAGATTTATCCCTTTTTTTACGTAGTGGATAAATCATATAACTATTTGTCACACTGTTTGTATATGAATGGTATCCATAGGGAGCATCCACACAAGACCTTTGAAGGATTTACTGATATTTGGAAATAACTTATTTCAAAATCAGTAATATTGGGATAACCATAGCAGACTGCGTATTAAAGGATTTTTTATTGACGAAGGCAGAGGCACATCAGAAAGATGCCACGTATTATCTGTAGCAGCAGCACAAACCGTTGCTTCCACAACATGAACTTGTGCTTCCCTTGTTTTCTGACAAGCATTGTACAGCGCAGTCAATTGCGGTGCACCTTTTCTGAGAGGTAGAGCAGTATGCTGCTGGAGGGCATATAGTCTGTGCCACAGCTGTGTACATAACAAAAAGAAACAAGTCACAAAATGCACAGAATGTCGCTATAGTTTGTTGTAGTTTTCCCATGCACCACTAATAGGATACTTATCAAATACCCAGCATGTGTGCTAAATGGAACTCTTATCTATGGAATAGGTTTGCTCGCGACATACCTGACGAGATGAAAAAGGCTAGAAGCGACATAACTGTCAGAAGCTTGGCGATTGTAAGGGGGTAATGCTTTGATGCCATCGTTGTCCTCGCGGGCTTTTCTCGCTGGGTCGGCTTACTGCTATGTGCGTAAATCAAAGGTAGAATGAGACGTGTACTTATAGCTCACAAGAAACCGGTGGGTGGTTTGTGCCTTCATAATACTAATTGGGGAGACGAATCTTAAGAAGTAAACTTTTGATTTTCAATTCCATTAAAAGTTCCCCGATTTTTTTCCTGAAATAGAGAGATGGTCGTTTTAAATTTACTTCCATTTCGCAGCTCAGCGTATATCTATCGTTTTTTCTTACTGCGCGTCAATAGGGAGCAATAAACTCATTAGATTTGGTTTCCCTTTGGTAATGTGGAAAAAGAATCATCACCTTTACATTCACCTCTAATTAGATTCATGTTTTCTTCTCTACTCGATTCGGATATGACTACATGCAATTGTTCGCTATGCGAACCTAAGTTACCCTTTGCTCCGTCTGTTTCTTCTTTTTTACCAACCAATCGCCTTTTTATGCCGTCCCGATGCATGATACTCTTTCTCGCAGAAGGACAAGCCTCTTTAGATACATGGCTTTTCACATAATATTTTAGCAACGCGAATCCTTTGTGGATCTTGTTTTTAGCAAGAGGCAGTTGCCCCAATTAATAATTCATTTAGCCCAGAGTGGCAAAAATCGCGTAATCGGTGAAGCTCTCATCTCTTAAGTCCATGTTTCCAACTACGAAAAATGACAAACGCTAGAATCAGGCGTCTGAATCCACAGAAGACGAGATCTTCTGTAAAATAATTTAAGGTCTGCGGATCTCGAGGGTATCAGGAAAACACCCGGTGAATCGTGATATTGCAATAAAAGCGAGAAAATTAATCGTCTTCTTTGTAAGGAAGGAAATGAAGAATAGAACTTAGTAAACGCAACTCCATTGAATAAAGAATCTTCCCCCAGATCCTTGATCGGAATACGCATGTCTATTTTGTGTGATCCGGTTGCTGTAACGAAGGCGTACTACCTGTAAGGTGGAATCCTTTCGTTTGATGTTTGTGATCGTGGTTCTCCTTGGCTGCTGCGTACATTACGGCTTGCCTAATCACGTGTCAGCAGCCATGAAAGTTCACCTTAGAAGCCTATTGTATCTGTCGGTTTGCTAGCTGCTCACGGAAGGACGAATCCAGTGGACGATCTTCACTCGTGTTTGGATATGTTTCCACCCTGTGACGACTAGGTACAAAATTATTCACTACGATTCGATCTTCTTGATTACAGGTATTTATTATATCCATCGTTTTTATACCCATAATCGTTACGGGAAACAAGAAATCATTATTCCAGTGTCATGATTCTTTAGAAGATCTGAACGCTGACGTGAGAGGGCGATGCAAAATGAATGGACGATTCTATGTACTTATTTAGCTTGTAACTTCGAAAACGTACTCGGCATCGCAAGTTATACCCGTAGAAAATCCTCTTAGAGGAGAAGAATCCTGGGGCTATTTCAAAGCTAACGCTAGATTTTCGCTGCTACACTTCAATCTTCGAATATGATGAGGACGAGAAAAGGAAAAAGGCTCCACAGACAGATGCAGCATACCTTTTCCCTTCCAAAATTACGAGCATACAATATAACATACTAAGAAACCTCACATTTAACAAACCGCGTATACAACGAGTGTAAAATGGGTCCTTTTTACCCCATTCAGCTGCACAAAACACTGGAATTATCACTCATTATATTGGGTGAAGCTCGTTTCTGTCTTGGAAGGTAAATATCCTCTGAATGCTTGAACCTTTTCTGTGAAATGATGTTGACTACAAAAACTGGGACCGTCTTGTGCGGCAGCGAGAGGCTCATATCTATGAGCATTCCAGCACGCTTAGTCAGCCCTGAACCATAGGACGACAGCCCCACGTTAGTTCTTTTTGTTCCTTTACTGCATGAGCACAAGGAAAATCGTGCAAACTATAGCAGTAAAGAAGAGGCAAAGAGCAAACGCCTGCAAACTTGGGGGTGTATACGCCAGGATTGAACAAATAATAGTGGAGTCTTCTTCACTTCCAAACAAAGTTTGTCTTTGTGCCTTTTTGCCTTTGTGCCCGATTATTTCCTTTTCGGAACATCAATATTCAGCTCCTTTTGATGCCTCAAACAAGCCTTAAACTCTCTCAGTAACGATGAGATAACCGTCAAGCGCAGTAGAGAGTTGAGATTCTAAGCTCGATGGTGGAGGAGAGAAAGACAACCCTGATGTTCTCTTCTAGCATTGTCAGATATGTACAAGTAGTTTTCCGATTTTATCTTTGAGTTGCTGTCATCGAGCTCTCTTTGGTTTTGTAGCGCGGCGGGCGTTATCATCTACTGTCAGAGAAGAATGTATTGGCTTTCTACTGTTAGCGAGGATGTATTAAACGTGACTGTGGGAAGCCCACCTCATCCTTTGTAGATCATTTTGACGATGTAAGAAAATTATGACTTCTGGGTGTCCTGGATTAGCTTCGAGAAACTAAAAACCCAACAAAAACCACTCTCCTCTCAGGACCAACAGTGTTCGACCAGACACTTCATTCCATTTTAGCAAAGAAAAAGTTATCTTTAAATAGACATTTGACTGATAACAAGCTTGGTCCGAGCATAAGCTTCCACAGAAAGTGTCCGAGCATATTCTCATTGGTCTTTCAGAAAAACGTAAGCATTCACTGGATCTGTGAAATTAACCACTGAAATGAACCGCAGAAATTTCAAGGAACCAGCGTTATCCCTAGAAAGTTCAAGGAACCGCAGACTCGTGAGACCATGCAATTATATTTTCCCAAACTGTTTATCGTTAGACAGAATAATTCATCGGGAACCCAATAAATACTGTTGGCTTGAGCGATTTAAAAGTCTTTTCCTTAGTACTCCAAATTGTACTATATTTATATTTTTATTACTTCAAAATTGTGCAGTTTTTGTGCTTCATCAATCTCTAACGTTGCACCCTGAGTACTCATTGATAATAATTATATTCGAATTCTCTCAGGTTAAGCTCATCTCCTTGCCTGTTAGAATAATCAGTGCCAAATCGTCTGGCTTATTTCTATTAGCCCATTTACATCTCTACACAAGGAAAGAGGACACGTGAAATAATTTGGAAACAATGAAATCTTATTGTTGTTGGCAGAAATAATTTACCAAAGTATTCTCAACAAAGGATTTGGAACATGTTGATACTTCGTCATTTACCAAAGTATTTTAAATCATAATGTAAAAATAGAATAATACCATGAGTTGGTCAGATAAATTACTGCAGACTATTTAGTTGACTCAGAAGCTAACTTTGTCCCAAGATATAGGAGCATTTGGTAACCAGTTTAGACTAGACAAGGGCAAGGAGACTAAGGGACATTAGACAATATTCACCTAATATTATCACATTTTATGGAAGTAATCAGTTATAATTATGATGGTTTCACTTTGGAAAAAGGGACAGTCTTCTAGCCAACAAATCACCTATAAGCTTGTTTAGGACAACACTCTTTACAAAAAGGGCTCAGGAAAATCAATAAAAGTTTGTGTGTTGTGTGTCTCTTTCCCCTTACAATACTCTGAAACATAAGAAAACTATGACAACAGTCAAAACAAAGCACTTATCTTTTTGGGTGACACAAAGTATGCTTCCATGTCAATCGCACAAGATTCCAACTGCACAAGATTAAAATAAAATAGAAGATGGAAGAAGCATAGGAATAGGAAATCTCTATTGAGAAAAAAAGCTATAGGAGAAAGAGTTACCAAAATAGACAGTCAAGATCTAAATCACACTAAGAATGCATCCTTTATGAGTAAAAGCTTTCCTACCATTAGATTAGTGGAATACCCATGGCTTAATTATAAACCAAACTAACAAATTCACTGACTCAAAATTTGTTTAGCCACTTTATCATGTTTTCACTTCATACTAGTATGAATTCTTGTAAGATGCAGAACACAGAGTTAGTGTGAAATAGGCTAATCATCGATTTCATGTTGTGGATTAATATTCACCACAAAAAAAATTATCAAATGATAATATTAAAAATATTTAATTTAAAAATTACCATGCAGTATCATAAAATCATCATCTAAGGTATTCTTATGGTAGTATATAATTCCTTTGTTGAAGATGTAATTCACAATTTTTGTGAAAAATCAATAAGAGGCCTCACATAGATGCCTATTAAAAAGAGATAAGGGGGCTCATCTTGATCTCATTTACATTGTAAAATATTATATTTGCCTCCTCAACACATCCAAAAAAGTTATTTACAGCAATGAGAAAAGTTTTATCTTTGATTTATCATGGGCTTCCCTTTTTTTCTTTTGATCCATCCAAAACAAGAAAGAAAGAAAATGAATAGATGAGAAAAGGCACTCAAGTAAATCCTTGGACAGAGATGAGCTTTACGAGATAGGCCAAAAATTTCTTTGGTTCCATCTTCTTAGTGCATAGAATGCAAACTACTTGTGCAAGGGAGATGTAGTCTATCAAAAATACTTGTAGCTCTTACAAGAGAGCTAGTATTATCAAATCTCTCATAGTAAATTCCCCATGTTAGAGAATATTTTGATCTCACCATTGAATGTATCATAATTCCTCTATCTTATTTGTGTGATGATATTCTTCATTACAAAAAAAAAACTAGGTAGGTTCTGATTCTGTGATATAATTGGCAGCCACAAGTTAGGAGATCCCCAACTTAGATTTTAAATAGCATTTCTTAAAAGAAACACATCAAAAGGAGTGACAAAGTCATTATAATTTCATGCCGGTTTGTTTCCCCTTCTAAAATGGCCTATATAAAGAAACCCTCTTTGATGAAATCTAACTAATGGGATATTATATAAATATATAAATATATATATATGTATATATATATCTAGAGTAGCTGAAGAACTATGGGAAGATTTCAAGGTACAATGGTTCAATGAAGATCATGAAGGAGTTGATGATTTTTTGTTATTAATGTTAACCAATTTGATAAAAATTGTCACCATTAATATGGAACCACAATTGACATCATCATAGACAAGGTCGTAAATGAAGATTTATCCATAAATAAATGCATGAGGGCTGACCAATCGAAGGCATTTAGAGAATTCAAAGAATTCAGCATTAGCCCACTATCACCACTCCACAAGATATATTTATCCTTTCTAATCAAAGCCTATGAGTTTTAAGGATAGAAAGAGAAACATTTGATCTGTTGACAATTGATCTTGATTAAGATTCATGCAACTTGAAGAATGAACTAGTCACCACTTCTTGGAGAAAAATTTCCTCACTCCAAAAATACATACCTAAATTATCATGGTTTCCTCCTTAAGTACTGGTTACATGAGAAGAAGAAAAAAAGTACTGATTACATGAGTTAATGGGCCATGCCCGTTACATTATCTTTAAGTGGATCTATTAATAGTCAAATGGATCCACTTAACATAGGGAATAATAGGAAATGATGAAAATACAATGAAAATGAAACACATATGGAAAGGAAAAACAATCCTAGAAAGTTCAACACCACCCCTCTAGTTGGGTATGAATGTTTTCCATGCACAACTTGGATACCATCCTTTGAAATATTGGTCTTATGAGTCCCTTTGTGAATATGTTAGCAATTTGTTTTGATGTTCTAACATATATTAGATTTACATATTATGTTTCTATTTTTTCTTTGATAAAATATCAATCAACCTCAATGTGTTTAGTTATATCATGTTTTATAAGATTTCATAAAATAATCATTACTAACTTGTTGATGCAAAAGAGTTTCATATGATTTGATTGGTTGATTCTCAATTCGTCCAACAAAGCCTCAAATCGATAACCCTTCATATATCCCTTGAGCTTATGCCTTAAATTCTACTTCAACACTAGACCATACAACTACTTGTCGTTTCTTGCTTCTCTAGGTTACAAGATTTCACAAACAAATGTACAGTAACCAGATGTTGTTCTGCAATCTATGATAGACCCTACATAATTTGCATCAATGTAGATTTCAATAGAAGAATTCTCTCCTTTCATGAATATAATGCCTTGTCGTATTGTTGTCTTTAAACATGCCAACACTCAATATGTTGCTTGTAGGTGTGTCTCCCTTGGGTCATTCATATGCTGACTGAGTACATTCATTACAAATGTTATATCTAGATGGTATGATTTAGATGGATCAACCCCCCAATCAACCATTGATATGAATTTTTGTCCACCTGATTAGAGTATGTAACGTCTACCAAACTCAAGTTGGGATCAACCGGAGTGTCAATAGGTTTACAATCAAATTTTCTAATTTCCTAAAGTAAATCTAAAATATATTTGTGTTGTGAAAGAAATACTCATTTCTTTGAGTATACAACCTTAATTCCCAAAAAGTATTTTAGACTTCCTAGAGTTTTGATATAAAATTCTCTAGATAGATTTTGGCCAAGGCATTTAATCTCCTCAATATCTCTCATGTTATGATATATCATCTACATATACAATTAAAGTTATAACCTTGTTTGGGGCACCATGCTTAATAAAGAGAGTGTGACCCCCATTGCTTTGTAGGTACTTGAATCCCTTCATAGCTTGAGTAAATCTCTCAAACTAGGCTCAAGGTGATTTTTTCAAGCCATATAAAAATTTCTTTAACCTACAAACAACATTATTTTGATGGGTAAATGTGTAACCTAGAGGTACATTGTATATTTCTTCATCTAAATTTCTGTAAATAAATATATTTTTCACATTGAATTGACACATTTCTCATCCTAGATTTACTACCAATGCTATAAGTATCTAGATAATATTCAACTTCACAACAAGAGAACATGTCTCAGAATAATCAATTCCATAAGATTGTGAATAGCCTTTAGCCATCAACTTTGCATGTATATTTCTAATGTTCCATCAGCTTTATACTTAGGAGTATAAACCTACTTACAACCAACCACCTTTTTTCCTTAAGGTAAAGGGACTAAGTCACATGTACAATTCCTCCTCTAGTGCTTAAATTTCTTTATTCATGACATGACTCTAATCTTTATATGACAAAGCTTCTTTTGCTATCATGGGGATAATAATTATCTTCAGGTTAATGAGAAAAATATTATATAAATAATGTCAATGTATCATATGATAGGTAGTTGACCATAGAATAGAGTGGTTTCTTTATACAAATTATCTTCCCTTTGCACAAAGTAATGGGTCAATCTAGTTGCTCCTCATCATTGGTTTCAATGAATTAGTTGTTAGTGAACTGGTGGTCCTTTTCTTAGTCAGTATTATCAATTTGAGGTATGTCTCTTGTACTTGGACTAGTTTATTCTTATGATCCTCTCTATAATGTAGGTAAATTATTTATATTTGTTAGCATATTTTGTGTCTCCACTCTAAGTTGTCTCCATTGCACTCGTACTTCTTTGATTCTAAGAATGAGTGTCTCCTAAATCATGAATCTATTTTGTCCTATAACTTAGGATCAGCAATCAAGTTCTCTATCTCTTGTAGATTTCTTACCTCATAATCTCACTCCAACTCATTAAAAGTCACACTAGTTGAGATGAAGAAGTTTTTAGAAATGAGATTATAACATATAACCCTTTTGTATAGTTGAGTACCCAACAAAATATATATTTAATAGATTGTAAATCTAGTTTTCTCATTAGGTTGCCTTGAGTATGAACATAGACAATACATCTAAATACCCTTAGATGAAGGTGAGTCTTTAGTTTCACATGAGGATAAAATCTACTGAATAGTTCCATAGGACTTTGATATCTTAAATATTTAGCTAGAATTCTATTGATAAGATGAGTACTAGGCAGAACAACTTCACCCTAATATTACCTTGGAACTTGTTGAAATAAAAGAGCTCTAGTTGTATCCAATAAATGTTCAATTTTCTTCTCAACCAATTCATCTTACTAGATTATATTGACGCAAGATGACTCATGAATTATCGTTTCCTGATCAAAGTAAGAGGACATAGTCAAGTTGAAATAATTTCTTGTATTGTCTGATCTAAACCTCTTGACAATAGTTCCAAATTGACTACAAATCATTTGACAAAAAGTTTTCACTACTTGAGTGATGTATGATTTTGATTTTAGTAGGTAAACCCAAGTGAACCTAGTACAATCATCAACAAATAAGATAAACCACCTACATTTAGACAAACTAGTCATAGGTGATGGCCCCTAGATATTGTTGTGTATATGATATAAAGAAATTATATTATTTTCACCAGCACTTTCAAATGAGGAGCATTTATGTTTGGCTAATTGATAAACCTCACACACTAAAGTTTTAACATCAACACCTTCAAACATAAAAGGAAACCACATTTTTAAGAGATCAAATAAAAGATGGCCAACATAGTAGTGTTGTAATAGTATACTATTCTTTTTGTGTTCCTTGACTCCTCCACTCCAAGGTGACTACTTTATAGACATCAATGTATGATCATCTTCGTCCCAATAGAGCAAGCCATCTCTTTCACTAACATGTCTAATTTTCAACCCCGAGACCTTGTCACACAATGAACATCCATCATCCTCAAGAATGAAACGACCATTAATATATTTAACAAGTTTTTGCTATGAAATCAGATGAGCCTTTAATTTAGGCACATGTAAAATATTTCTTAAAGTGCCTAAATGATTTATTTTCAAGTTCTCAATCCCTTCAACTTGTAATCTCAATATCAGCTATAGTAACTTTTTTCTGCCCATCACATTTTGCATAATCAACAAATTTGCACATATTGAGGTCATATGGTCCATGGCACTAGAGTCAAGTATCCAAGACAAACTAGAAAACTTGTTGAATGCATATGATTTCAAAAAAGTTTATTCCATGGCACCAGAGTCAACTTGTTGAATTTTTAACACGGGCTCCTTCAAAAATGTGCTTAAAGTGGGGGGTGTGCTGTCCCTATTGGGCTGGGCCCAATCTTTCAAATTTATCACCCTTCTATTGATTATTAGGATTGAGAGGTTCCTTCATCACATATTGACCTTCTATAGTCTCTACTAGTTGGGAATTAGCCACTTATGCTCTCCCCTATTGAGGTGGTCATCCATGTAGCTTCCAACCATCTTCTTTTGTATGACACTTCTTCTTGCAATATGAACAACTAAAAGTTCTCTTTGCTATCCCACTTCTGCTATCTTCCTTATGATACAATGGTTGGGGTTTGATTGTATTTTTTTTTCCTTAATTGATTCCCCTAATTGATCAATTCCGTAGAATGAATTAACTAGCCTTGCTTGCTAGAGGTGAATGTTGTTGACTCATCCTAATATTGGTTAAACTCAATCTACTCCTCTTCCATAACAATTTGAATAGTTTCATCCAACTCATATACCTTCTCATGATGGAGAACTTGACCCTTGAGGATTTCATAGTTAGAATTCAATTCCATTAGGCATGTATACATTTTATGTTTCAATGTATACATATACTCCTCAAAACTAAGATTCTTTACTAGCCAATAGTGATCAATCTCCCTCCATATAACCTTTAATTCGCATGAATATTTCATAACATATTTACTTTCTTGCACTAAATGTGTTGCCTTAGCCACCAGGCCATAAATCTTTCAATTGTTGTGTTTCTTTAAATAGCTTTTGTGAATCTGATTTGGTAATGCCTTCACCGAATACATGAATATAAATCTCATACATCTCTAGTGTCATTGTACTTAACAGGTATGTATGAATAATAGCCTCTTCTAATTTCCATCCTCTATGTTTCAGATATGATTGCTTCAATGATTATTTTATAAGGTGAACTATCTAACTTCTCCTTAGAAGTGCCAGATCAACAAACTATTCCCATTGATGAAGATTTATCCCATTGAATCTAAGTTTCTCTAAGATATTTAGAGTATGATATAGTATCTTCCTTTCTCCAATCATCATTAGATATAATGTGAAAGTCTTTTCCTTTGTACTTTCTAAAATACCTTAGTTTACTGCTTGCAAAAGGTTTCTTTCTTCCTTGGTTTGCTCCAACACAAAATGAAAAACAAGATTTAAGAAACAAGAAACAAGAAGTATCTGATTCTATCAAAATTAGTACCACTCTGATACCATGTTGACAATTGATCTTGATTGAGATTCGTGCAACTTGGAGAATGAAAAGAATTGATTTTCACGATCCTCCTCTTCCAAAAAAATGAACTAGTCACCACTTCTTGGAGCAAGATTTCCTCACTCTGAACTTGAATTAGTCAATTATCATGGTTTCCTGCTTAAGTACGAGTTACATAAGTTAATTGACCCAGCCCAGTACATTAGTCTTTAAGTGGATATGTTAACAATCTAATGGCTCCACTTAGCACAAGGAATGACAAGAAAGGACGAAATACAATGGAAAAGAAACATATAGAAAGGAAAAACAATCCTAGAATGTTCAACAAGATCAACACAAAGCTGGTGGTTCTCAGAGCTTCTACTTGAGGAGGAAGGGCATGCTGCCAGGAAAAATGGGATCGGAGAACCTCCCAGTGAGTATTTGGGAAGAAACATGAAGATTCGCAGCCTCTGTGTAGTGAATCCCATCCCAGTTCACATGCTTGGAGGTATCATTGCACCCAGCAGCCGTCACAGCACTTCCATTCAAAACTCTTGTTTCTCCACAGGAAATCCGACTATCATAGTTCAGGGGGGGGCCTCCATACCCGCAGCAGGCCATTACAGGGTGTTCAAATCCTGTGAAGCATGAGGCAGTAGCCAACCGTGTCAATCACAACGTAGTTTACCAGAGGGCCTTCTGTGCTACAAATGCGAATATGATACAGATACGATTGATATTCCATGCAAGGGTGTAAATGGGAGAGAAGAGACTGAGATTTGGAAGTGATGGACGCAGAAAAAAGAGCTCTGATCGGTACATAAATTCTTCACAGTTTCTATTCATATTCACGAGCAGAGGGCTGAGCTAATAATCCCCAAAGGGAATGATTCGTGAAACTCAGACATGTTGCAATTAGTGAACATGCTTTACCCAAGCTACCAAGGTTCTACTAACAATCTAGCTTTTAGACTCACGATCATCCCTGCAATGTTTTCATTTTTACCCTCGGAAACACAGGGAGGACATTCCACACACGTTACCTGAAGGTCACATGTTTATTTTATGCACCAAAAAAGTTATGAGGTAAGCAAAAAATTATTAAAAGGCGCACAGGATGGTTCAGTTACGAAGAACCATGCTAAGATACAAATACAGCTGCTAAGTTCCAATCAATGAACAATTAAAAGCCGTCTAGAAACCAGACTGCCAACACAACCAACAAAATATGAGAGCAAAGAATGAAAATGGTTTATTTTCTTACCATATTGAGAAAAGTTGGCAATGAGATCTGATTTTATGGAAAACACGTCGGTGTAGCTGACATGTGCATCTGTAAGTTCACCCTGTAATTTTGCGCAAAGAGCATGGAGCTGCAAATTGAACAGCCTTGCAGCACGATTGTGAGAAAGTACACATCCAAGATTATCAAGCTGAGAAGGATCTTTACCAAACCTAGCAATATTCTGAGGTAAGCACCCAAGGGGACCGGTATTATGAATCCAAAACCGTCTTGCACCTTCATTATATAACTTCTGTAAAATAAATTAAAAATTAGTATGCAACCTAAAGCCCATTATTGAGGAATGTTACTGAACTCAAAACGACTATACATGACATATTCTATTAGCGCCATAAAAGCTACAACCAGTAAACATCAAGGAATGTTGAGCAAGACCATTCCATGCACTCTGAGAATTGTCAATTGGATGTTTAACCAAAGCTTGCCCGGACCCTGATCATATTTTTTTTAAGGCTGGTCCTAAAAATCAAGTGAAGTGACAACAAAATAGACTCCAAACCTTTAAACCAGATCCTGTGGCCTCAAAGTTAATCCAAGATTGTAAAGACCTAATCAAGTCTTGATGTAACCCATGAAATCCTATCAAGAGAAGGACAAAAACGTTTTAACCTAGGTGGAGAAAACTAACAGGATGTGTCCAAGGAACTGAAAATATATTAATTTCAGGCTCCAAATGGAGTACAAGCTCAATTTCAGCCCAATTCAAGAGGACTAGAGGCTCCAAGATGCGTGAGGACACAATTTGGCCCAAATTCAGTTCCAAATGGCCTAGTAAAAGATTTGGACACATTTTAAATAAGTCAAAATCTTAATTTCTACATTTATTATTTCTCACATTTTTTTATTTCAAATAATCCCCCTATTATGTTAAGAGCGTTCATATTCTTTAGGGGCGTCCTAACAAAATATCCCTTTTCCTTAGAGATGTTCTAATAGAACCCTATCTTTTCTAGGTTTGATATAGCAAGATTTTGGGCCTATTTAAAAGTCCCTTTGTAACCCTAAAGACATTTCAATTTATTTTAATCAATCTCACGAAATTTAACTCCAGTGAGATTATATTTCTCTATTGATAGGTTCCAACATCTTTTGTGGATTCAAGAGAATTATTTTGACCACGTGGACTCAGGATCAGAACCCTTGCAGACTCAAGGGTCAATGTTTATACATCTTTTGGACTCAGGATGAAGGATCTTCATACAAATTGTCTTTTATAGATTTATGGACAAGATTTCAACTTTGTCCAACTCAAGCAGCACCCAGTTACTCAAATCATCATCAAGTCAACATTTCTACTACATCAAGTCCATAGCAAGTAGGTTCAAGCTTCAAAAGGATGATAGGGTCGGGTATAGGGATGTGGAACTTATTTTTTATCAAATCTTGTGTCACAATCACCTAGGTGATAGTCTCAACTGAAACTTCCCCCCACTCCCTTACTTTTTCATTACCAAAAGTCGCTGGGTTTGATAATCAAACTTCATAATTCATGCGGGCTAAATGATCTCAGAATCTTCATAATTCATAGCAATCTAGTGTCCTAGTTTTCTAATGAAGAATTTATCTGTTTCGATAACCTGGTTTTCATATATGAAACAATACTTAACTGGGAAGAGCAATAATTTATCAATGTAGAAAGCTATATCAATTCAGGATTACCAGTACCATCAGGTCCGAATTTGATATTTTAAATATATTCCGATGGGCATAGATCAACAGGAAATCATTCTCTATATCAGATATCTATGTACCTAATTCTGGGAAAATGCCATCTAACCTTGAGTCCAGCTTCAAACTCGACCAGAATCGTTGGTATAGAGGCAATAACCTGATCCTCTGATTTAGATTGAAAGGCACCAGCAAGATCATTTTGCCCTATGTCCAACATGTACAGTGCTTGTCCAAAATACATTTTGTGAGGAATATACTTTTTCCATTTATTACCTGAATAAAAAAGATCATTTTTCAATCAAATAACAAAATGAATAAAAATCATTACTGTTAAGAATCGTAACGGGGGGAGGGAGGGGGGGACGGCACTAAAAGAAGAAGTCATTTGAGAGTGCTGGGGTGCTCTCGAACTTGCCCTCGACCATGATCTAAGGTTTCTCCAGAAACCCCTTCTCTGTCCCCTTTCTTTCTATCTCAATTTGATTTTCCCTTCCTAATTGTGACATTCTCCCTCGTTTCTACCACTATCTCGGCCCACTACCCTGGGACTCTATCAGATGCATTACAGGATACTGCAAATTTTAACTGAAATTAGTATAGTTCTTGATGACTTTCCCCAATATATTTATCACCTTATTGAATTTTACAATAGATGAGCAGGAGATAATGAGTATGTTTCTCCCGAAGAATAATAAGGTAGACTTGTCTGGACAGTGACTATGTTGCAGGGTAACAGTCTACACTACAATATCCTTGGTTCAATCAATTTCGCTGGAATATGAAATTGATATCAGTGTCACATTAAAAATGGATACATTTTAATACATGTTTATGTTTTACTTGTGAAGCACTAAGGTCAATGGAATTGTCGAGTGGTCAGAATTCCAGAGATTTGTGTCATTCAGAGTACTACCAAATTCTCAGTCTCCATGAAATGATTTTTCCACAAAATTTCAGAACCTCGGTGATATCAAATTTAATTTCACTAAAATTGAGGCATATCAAGTTCGTGAAAAATGGAGGTCAAAGCTAAATAATTCCAGGGGTAAGGCAGATTTCAGCCAACAACCTCGAACTCAAGCAGCCATGCATTTATTACAACAGTCAAAACCGGAGTAATCAAATAATGACTTTTTTCAGTTTAAAAAACGTAATTATAGTGTTACCGAGTGAAAAGTCACTGTTTTATTTCCACCATCTCATTGCCCATCCGTAATAATATCTAGTTTATTCCATTTTTTCCAGCTTCAGGAAAATTTAGATTTTGTTAAAGCATTGATCATGATCATTCTTGTCAAATGAATAAAAAATATAGCTCAAGTAAACTACTCCACAGGAAAGTCTAAAAAACTTTGGACTTCAATAAGAACTGTTCATTTAAAAAAAAATTGTACACCACACTAAATAGGTCATTGACGTCAGGTTCACTGATGGATGTTCTCTTGGATACATACACCCAGTCCTCCGATTTCTATGGGCAAAATGATAAGGGCCTTTATGCAGAGAACACAGATAATGGACGTCTAATCAGCAAGTTCAGTCCTTCAATAGAGTAGTTCAGCATCTTAATGCGACTGTTGCAAAAATCAGTGATGATAGGCCGCGGGATGTGTGATTTAAGATATAGAGAAAATTTCAAGGAGATAGAGCAAACCAGAAACTTTTATGTATTCGTTTCCTAATGAAACAGTTGATAGCAATGTTTGAGGCAAGAATGAGAGTAATAAAATAGACAATCAACTACGCCTGACTGCCACAATACTGGCGATAGAAAAAGCAGGCAGTAGACAAGAGTGAAGGGGAAGTTGACACATTTTTGCTAAGGACATGAATATGCGCTCGTTCAGAACATTCTTTACAACAATGTCGTGCACTTTTTGGTGCAGCACCTAGTTGTGTAGGGGTAAGACGTAGAAATTGAAAAAGCACGTACATTTGCTTCACAACCATTTATTTTTACTGCTAATATATACATGGAAAAGACCAGTCCCCAGAAAAGATAGGACAAGTGGGGTAAAATATTATTTGAGCATTAATGATGAATAATGGCTAACGTGATATGTTTTTTTTCTACCACTTATGTTATCAACATGGTTAAAAACAATGAGTCTCTCTACACAAGAGAAGTCTCACATCAATACGAATCTATATAGTCAATTATCTAATCACTAAAACGTTGAAAAATTTATCATAAACCACGGATAACAGATTGTCTCCAAAGCAAGGAAAGTGGATTTACCTTTAGCTTGTAGCTGAAGAACCCTAGCTTTGAAGCGAGAAAACTGAGCCACCTGGATCCCAAAGGAGAATGGACTGACAGATGTTGCTGTTGCAGGAAGAATAGTGGACCCTGCTGCAGCAAAATTGCATCCTCTCCGAAAAATTGGAGCCCCAACAGAGTCCAAATACGGATTAAGAAGGGGTAGGTCTATCGCATCCACTGCAAAGGACAATCATTGCTTCATATTAATTAACATGTGTGTCCCATAATTCAACCATAAACAGCAATAGGATACATTTTGCATAGAACAATAGCACAAGGCCCTTTGATGAGGAATCCTCTTAGGATAACCAATGAAACGAATGGTGATATGAGGATAACTGCAGAAGAAATAAGAAACATTGCACGTAGCAGAAAACCATCAACATTTTCTTTATCAAGATAATTAAACAAGGTTTATTGCATCCAAGCTAATTTAAACAGCTACTGTAGCAGGCATCAGAAGAGTTTAGTGACCAAGATGTTGTTTATCATTTATAAACTGCTCAAAGTAGCAGATTTTCTTTTGCATTTCTATCTTAGTGACAACAGATTTTGGAACATTACTCAGGAGGAGTTCGACATGCTGGGCCACCCACTCAATCCATTGTGTTCTTGAAGTTTTCCCATGGCAAATAAGGAAACATCAATCACACTATTAAAGTTATATAAAATGCCGCAAATCAGAATATTCCTTTCCAATATACGAGAAAAAGACTACTCTAAGTCGTGAAAATATTCACCCTGTGTTCCTCCTTTAAGATCACTGCCCAAAAACAAATGGAGGTAAATTTTTAGAATCTCATTCTTCCATTAAGCATCAACTACTGTAATTGAAGGAAAGAAACGAAGTGAGAACTGTGCAAGTCCTCAGCTGCAACAATGAGGATGGATCTTCTCCTAGTTATGTTACACAACAGTCACACATAGACCTCTCGTCCAATTTGTCTCTTCGCTTTCACCATAGCGTAGAGACATGCCAGGGGATACAAGCCACATTGGTAACAGAGGATTGCATCCCATTTTAAGTGCAATAAAGCTATACATGAAAAGGCATTTCTTATTGTAGAAAAAGCATTATTCCACAGTTGGCCTCTAAACAGGAAACTGGAAAACAAACAACAATAAAGTAGAGAAACAACAGTAATCTCCAGATATCGAGGAGCGCAGCTACACTCCCACGAAGGAGCAAGTGGATGAAGAAGTAGTGATACACTTTTAACCGCCCGTGTGAGAGATTACCATAGCAGTGTGAGAGATTACCAAGGAAATCGATGATTAACCGCCCGTCGCAAAACCTTCCCGAGGGAGCGAGGAAGTGCGTCATCCCATTCGGCAGCTCCAGACCCTCACCAAGGGCAGCGACGAGCCCGCCGGTGTCGGAGTTCGAGTCCCCGAAATTAAACACGGCCGGATAGTTGAAATCGACGGCTCTCACCGCTGCGAGCAATGAAATGAACCCAACGAGCGCAACTCCGGCGGTGGGAGCCCGTCGAGAGGTCGCCATGATCTCTAACCCCTCTGCGGCCGATGAAAATGCCTAGTCGGGCTTGCCAGATTTACCTTAAAAGAGTAGGAATGCCGCCCCGTACTTGCAGGAGAAACTTCACCCGCGAGTTGGTGAGAGAGTCCACAACCACTGCATGTTCCATGCGGGTGAAGGGGAGTGCGCACAGCCCATTGCGAGAACTTAGCAACTACGCAACAGTCATGACTTCACTGGAGAAAGAGGACCAGAAACAAGGTAGACGAGACGGAGGCCCACACTGGAATCGCCAGTGGTCTGAGAATAGAAGGAAAGAGGAGATGATGGGGCTCCCCATGCGTCGAAGCCACTCCACTTCCGATGGTCGGCGATGGCCCCGAGAGCAAGCGTCGCTTCTTCTCTGGTCACACAAATAAGCGAGTTCCTCCCGCTCGGCCTCTCCCCTTCTCTTGAGATGAGATGGAACCCTTCTCTTCCAGCATGGTTGGCTGGGGGTGGGGTCCCCAGTTCGAAGCACGTACGCCAAAAGTGGGCATTCTTTCCCGCGCAATTATTTAGTCATAATTTAAATTTCTCATGTGATCATATTCAATAATAATTTATTTTTATATTGAGAAATCCTTAAATCTCATGAGAAGGGTACAAAGACTAGACTATTATTATTATATAAACCCCTTACCTTTAACACTAATTCTATTAAATTTTAATGGGTACAATTTAATAATAGTGGCACTAGGATGATAATTTAAGCTAATTATGCAACTTGTGTGTTCTGAAAATAAAATTAAAGTATATAAAAAAATGATTTTTTTTGAAAAATATCACCTTAATTATGCATAACATAAAGATTTCGTGGGTCGACTAGATCAAAAATGACTCTCTATGTCCATATGGATGTTGGAATGCACCAACAGAGATAAAGAACCTTCAGAAAGGAAAGGAACTTAAAAATGAATTAATAAAAATGCATATTTCTCTAGGGTTACAATAAACTCTTTTATATAAATTAAATTTTAGTTACAACAAAAATAGAAAAAAGAGCATATGTTATGATCCTAGAGAAAGAGGAAAATAATTGAAAAACTTTCATAAATAAAAAGTAGGAGATTATTTGAAACCATCAAAAGTGAAAAACATGGATAAGATGAGAATTGAGATTTAGGCACATATAACATGTGACAAAATATTTATTGAGCTATTTTGAACTGAATTTGGGCCAAATACAATCTTTACCCTTCTTTGGCCACTAATTTACTTAAATTGAGCTGAAACTAGGATGCATCATTTGTTCTATCTAAGTTGATTTTAAAATATGTTTGTATTATAGTTGATCACGAAATTAAAAATTTATACTTAAAAATATCTGATTTTTGTCACTTAAGTGAAAAAATTTACATCTAGCATCAGGCAATAGTTTCTTAGCTACATCAATGAATCCCTTGTCATCACCTCACACGAGCGCATGTGTGTGGCTCTTCTACTTTCTTCAACGTATCTCACATAGAGTTACTTGCAATTTTCATTCTAGCTTCCTAATAACATCAACAAGAACCTATCCTCAAATTTATTTATTTATTTATTTATTAGCTTTTTTTTAGGGCTAGAAAGTGAATTATAACCTTCATGGGATGTTTCATGGGGATAGGGAATTAATGGCTTAAGGCATCAAGGTAGAGAGGGGTGTATGGCGCGCGAGTCGGGACGAAGATTTATACACGCCAGACGAAGCCCACGGTGACAACTGCCGAAGAGGAGGAGCGGCGGGAGTCGGATGTTCAGAGCGAGAGAGAATAATGGGAGGGAGAGGAAGAGGAGACCCAGGGATTGACAACGGCGAAGCTGATAAGAGTCGACGTAAGTTGGAGAAGAAGAACGCAAGAATGGGGAAGAGAAGGGGCGGCAAGGAGGAGAGCAGAAAGAGGAAGAAGAAGAAGGGGGAGGAGGAAGAGGGGAAGCAGAATACGGAGGAGCGAGAGGCATGTGGCATGGCGGGAGAGGGGTCGGCGGCTGCCCCCGTTGTCACTGTTAGTGTTGCCTTGCCGGGCTCTATCATTGACAACGCGCAGTCCCTCGAAATGGCAACCCTGGTAGTCGAAAATGCTCCCCTGCCTTGGACTTTTTCCTTTTCTCTTGTTTACTTGTGTGCTGCCCTTGATGTGATACTCATTGGTCCTCTGTTTTCCTTTTGTTCTTGCCCTCGCCAGCTGGCTGGTCAGATTGCTCGCGCGGTCACCATTTTCCGGATACATGAGGTCACTCTGCTCTTTGTGCCCAGACCCTCCCTCAGTTTTCTGTGATTCCTTTACGTAAGAGACTTGTCTAAATGTGTTGTACGTTCTTCTGTTTCAATGCGCAAGAGGGTGGATTCCCTCGTAGGCTGCGCTCTTACTGTCCCGAGTCCAGCCTAAAAGCAAGTACCATGGTTGCAGTGGGGAAGGGAGACAAATGATCAAAACTTTTCGTCGAGGCTGACGATAGAGAAACCATTATCATGTGTTTGGTGGCTTTCAGCTTTTGTGGATCTCATTTCAGTTTTGAGATGTCTCCAAATATCATTTTGCTGCTCCTCGTTTTTACTCTTTCCCTCACCTTTACTTTCTCATCCTTTCTACAAAGGGTTCCTGATGGGCCATCATCTACTGAGAAATCTTCTTCTTTTAGGCAGGCATGTATTGATGCCCATCTGATTCTAGTCTGACCTTTTTGTCTCAGGCATATACCTTTTTCTGCAAAACGTTGATCAATGATACATTTTTCACTGTTAACCTACATATTGGTTCGTAATCAGGGTTTTTGTTACTCATCAGGCATTGGTGGTCAAAAAATCCTTTAACATCATTTTGTCATTCATTCCATCATTGTTAATTATTGGAAGGCTCCTTTTGGTCTAGGGCAAAGTAATTGTGGTTTTAGAAATGATGTTTGTGTCATGGTGTGAAGGACTGCTTTTTAATTGACTTTTATCAATGGGCTTGGTCTTTCAGTATTTAAGACAACTGAGTTCGTGCTCTCAAGTACATACACCTTTCTGTACTAAAAGACTTTAGGTATTTAAGTTAAAGAATTTGTAAAAGGGGTTGTGACTTTGTTTATCTCATCCCGGTTCATGCTATCTAAATTGAGTGATTTCTGCTCGCTGATATATGCTCTCTTGTTTCAAGATATGCTTACTACTGAGTTGTTCAAGACACTGGCTTTCTCAGTTGTCTGGAGAAATATGTCAGGGGGACGCATGCTGGTTTTTTTTATTTATAAAATTTCTTGTCTGATCTTGACCATTGGAACACAGTAAGTCCAAGAGAGCCTATGAATGCTTGTTAAGCCTTTTTATTTTTCGAGCAGGTGATAGTTTTTGATAATAAAGCCTCGTCAGATGATGCTGTATTGGCAGAAAATTCAGATAATAATGAAAATGGCGCTGCATTTCTTGTAAAAATTTTGAATTACCTTGAGACTCCACAATATCTAAGGCGCAGTCTCTTCCCTATGCACAATAGCTTGCGGTTTGTGGTAAGCATTAACTTTATTCAAAATGATGCTTATCATAGGTTTGTTTCGTCATTGTTACAGTATGCTAATAGTAATGTAATCTGCAGGGTTTGTTACCCCCACTTGATGCTCCTCACCATGTCCGCAAACATGAATGGTCTGCTTTTCGGGAAGGTATAAGAAACTTGCTCACATGATGTAAGTAATCGAGACTATTATCAAAATAATAAACTTCTTCAGTGTGTGTGGGATACACCGAGGATGCTCTCTGGAAAGCAGTTCCCAATTGTGATAGAGATAAGTGTATAATAGGGCAAAAGATGTAAGAAGATAGTGACTGTCTTCTCTTTGGGAAAAAAATGCAGTACTACTGAAAGAATATCTTCCATGAACTTTGGCTGACCTCATACTGTATTGAAGGTTGTGATGCTCTGAGTGTGGAGAACTGCTGTATACTGCTCCCATAAAACTATCCGTCTGATTCCTCATTGTAGATACTAAGTTATTCAGGGATGATTGGTCCCTAAACAGAATTTGGGAACCATGCATACCATGATAAGTCATTCAATTCTCTCATCCATTGATGCGACATATCATTCTCATTCAGGCAATTGGCGCAGAAAGGATACACCAGCCTATAGAGCTGAAGCCAAATCCTACAGTGAATTTCTTTCACTTTATGTTATACCTTTATTCTACTTAGACCATCTTTCTTGTTTCATATCTGTCATTCTTGATGTGAAGACAAACGTATGGTTGACATTTCCATGCTTCTATACACCATTTCAATTCGTCCTTCATCAGGTATTTGGTGCAGTGTTCTGAAGAGTCTTCTCACCTGGCTCCAGCTTTCTTACTTTCTTTTCTCTTCCACCTTCTGAGTCTCCTACTGTGTATTCCTATTCCTGGTCACACTCGATTGGGAGAGTAGGCTTGCTGCAATTCTACTCAAATGCTAGAGAAGCGAATCAGATTCGCCTTACCTTTTCATCAGAGATGCTGCTATCCTCTATCTTAGTCTTCTCATGTCTTAAGCTCTTCAACCGCAAGCATGGTCCAAAGGAAATGAAGCTCAGCATCTATTTTGACTATTGAATTGGTGCTTTTCAAAGAAGAATAGGTTTTTTTTTATCTCATATTTTGGATCGTTCGTAATGAAAGTAACCTTGACATGATTGGATGATTCCTGTGGAAATATATGAATTCTGCTAATCACATGGATCTTTGTATGTTGTGTGTTCAGAACCTATGTCCAATTGAATAAGGCACTCCATTCATTATATCAGGTTCTTTAATTGGATCAAATACAAATATATAATGTGCAATACTTTTTTAATTATGTGTGCCTGTTAATCCTCAGTCCTTAAAAAGATGTGTACTTCTTAAATGTGTCGCATGCAAGAAGTATCTCGAGTGAGAATGTCTAATTCCTTGAGGCTTTTATCAACTCGAAACTAGCATTTGACTCCCCATTGAAAAAAAGGTGAACTTTTGCTTCTGTCTCTTTGATCAATGATTATGGAAAGAAACGATATCATTAGGAACTGAATATTAATTGTTATTCATCTGGTGGTATCTGTCTTTCATAAAAACTACTTTGAGCTATCTCAAGCGTTGACCACTTTGGGGAATTAATATAATTTGCTTTAATTCAGGTATAACGTTGGAAGAGAGACCATTGGATTTTTCTGGAACATTAGTTAATGTTGGATTAAGTAAGGTATGTGTTACCACTAGTCACAACTTATTTTTGGCAGAATTATTTACTCTTGAAAGAGTTAGCTAGGAAATTCGTGAGTCAAATTCCCACTGTGTTCATGATTGGGTGACAACTTTTAAAGTCCATGATCTCTTCATTTTTCCATGACTTGCCCTGTGCTTGGTTCTTACATCTTTTGATAAAATATAATCAATGATGGGAAGTAGAGCGATATGATGCTGTTGAAATGTATAATTTCAAGACATTGATGTATTTTTCAAAAGAAACAATGTCTACACTAACGAGATTAAATGGATGTTCCAGAAACGATACCTTTATGTTGCATTAACTTTTGGTAAGTAACGAACTTCTTTTTTAAATCAAGGTGCGTCGAGAAAAGAAAATGAACAATGTGAAAAAAGGAATTACCAGGTCGTTGAGTTGCCTGCATGTTGTTGGTAACATTTCTACTCAAGCTTGTCAAGAATACGAGATCTGCTATTTATGATTGAAACATATTATCATATTATAAATGAAAACTGGATGGCTTCTCACGCACAGATGATTTAGAAAACCATATGTTTTAACTGAAATGAGCTAAATTGGACCAAGAACTGGTCGAAACTGGTCTAATTTTGCCTGTTCAAGTTCTTACCTTTCGTATTATGAAAGTGTAGCGCTAATAGCCGTTAATTTTTTTATGTAGCTTTATTTTGGCTTGATTTTGTGGTTGTGGTCTTCAGGTGGTTGTGTTATTATAAGGATGACCCTTTTTGTGACTCTTTCCTTTGGCTTTATTCAAGAACCTTTTGTGCCATTTAAAGGATATGAAGTTAGCCTGCAGTGACAAATATTGTCAACTGTTGGTGAAGAAAGCAATATAAAAAAGATAGGGTGACAGGAAAATAAATGGGATGGTCATTAGCAATGAAGCCTTTCCCAGTGTCATTTTGGTTGCCATTGTGCATGCTGAGGCTAAATGCTGGTGTTTTCCTTATTTGGTGATCTAAGTAAATTGTTTTGTGTTTTTTTTCTTGATTTACTGTAACGATCGAGAGAAAAAAACTAAAAATTTGTAAAACAGGTAAAATTATGAGTTTTTTAATTTATGGGCTCGCTGTTTATCCCTTTACTACTGGTTTTGGATAATTTAGAGTTAGTTCACGGAAGTTCTGAATTTGCGTAAAATTTATATTCAAAGTTTCTGTTTTCATACAAGTAAAACATGATAAAACCTCATTGAGGTACACTGTGGCATCAGTGTCCAGATCAGGCCAACCTCAAACTTAGTCTGTTAAGGAAAAAAGGAATGGAAGAAAACGCATTTTTACAAATTAATGGCTTCTTAAATTTTTTATCAAGCTTAGCCTGTGAAGTAAAAAAAGGAATAGAAGAAAAACATATATTTGAAAATTAAATGTTTATTAAATTATTTATTATTATAAGAGAGGGTTCAATTGGTTTTAAGTCTTTGTAAAATCAACCTATTTTCTATGAGCCCCTATTTTTTGTCATTTTTTTTTCTGTTCGGATTGAGTCCTTTACATGGGCCGTTATGATAGGTTAAGTTAATTTTAATAACAAATAGGTGGATTTTTTTTAGGCGTTAAAAGAACCCAATCATCCCCCATCCCCTCCCCCCCTCCCCCCCTTCTCTCTCTCTGTCTCTGTCTCTGTCTCTCTCTCTCTCTCTCAAACACACACACACTCTCGCATCTTTTCAAGCACCCCAAAGATCCCCCATGCTGTGAGTATCCTGGGGAGATCTTTCACAAAGAAGACAGACTTTTCATAATTTATTGAATATGACTGCAGAAATAAAGTTTAATTGAATATTGGGAATATTTTTGTATTTTTCTGATGGCGAGTTCCCTTAAAGACCAAATCCACATGATGTTTCTTGGGCCTAAATGTTGACAGGAAAAATCTAAAGCCTGTAAATAATAAATGACTAAATCTTAAATGAGATAAGCGATCATTAACATATTACCCTGATCCTGTTTCCTTGACTTTCTCTCTTGCCATCTTTCTTTGTCTCTGTTTTCTGCTCCTATCATGGCAGTAGGAATTTAGAGATGATAACAGCAGGATTCTTCATATGCATAGTTGATAGTAGTACAATCCTGAGCACTAATGTCGCAAACTCTGATTGTGTATGACTACATAATTGTTTAAAGAACTATAAATCAATCAAAATATTTTTAAATAAAAAATGTTGGTGCTTAAGATCTAGTACTGAGATCCATTATATGGTGTAACTTTGTATTAGCTTTTACTCAACATTTGCCTTTTTTATTTTTCTATTTATAATCTTTGTCTTATTTTGGGAATTTATCAATTGATTTTGGGCTCGTAATTATTGCTATATGTTAAAGTGATGCTAGGCGTGATATTTCGTAATTCTAGTCTTTGGTGATTATTGTCATGAAGGAGTACTCATTTCTTCTGATTAGTTCATGATAATAATTCACTATGAATATCTCTTTTACTCTTTCAATGTAAAAAATTAGATAATTATTACAGAATGTTATGGTGGAGGAAATTCTTGAACCTGGTGTACGGGTAACTGTGGCCATGGGAACAAGTCGTACTCTTGGAACAGGTATGTGTTCTCAAATTATTCTATGATTCAGTTTGTTATTTTTTCGATAATAATATTTTCTGTTTGCTGCTTATGGCCTTGATTCTCTTTTGAATATTTTCTAGTTAAACTTTGTTTAATTTTGTGGACTTAAGTGATGCTATTTTTCGATCCTTTTAGGTTTAAAGATCCCTATCAATCTGTGTGGATTCAAGAACTCTATATTTTTCAATTCTTGTGATTCTAGGGACCTTACTTTTCAATCCTTGTGAATTTGAGATCTCCCCTTTCAATCCTTGTGGATTCAAGGATTCTGAATTTCACTCTCGTGTGAATCTAATAGTACAATTTCCTCTCTGGGCTCTATTACAATGATTGGTAATAAAGCGAGATTCCGACCCCAAGACTCACCCTTGTGAAGATGTCTCCTATTCGTGAGGTGATCGATGCTGTTGATGATGTCGTTCATCAGGTAGGATCTCTTTTAAGAGATGAATTTCGTGGGTCTGAACAGTGTGCATCACAGTTTGCAAGATAAGCATTGTATTTTGCAAAAACTATTGTGGAAGATGACTGTGTATTAATAGCGGAGGCCAGAAAGAAAATTGTGCATTGAATCTGACGAAATCCATCAGGATTGACGGAAGGGTACTTTTTATCCACAAGGATTGACACGTGTGATCCTTAAGTTCACAAAGATTGACGAAACGGTCTCTTAAATCCATAAGATTGAAATTGACATAGTGGAAGTTAGGAAGAAATCTTTAAATTTATTGGGATTGATTGAGGTCGTACTTAAACGGGTAAATATCTGAAAATAAGGTCTCATGAATTCATAAGGGGTTCCTTAAAAGAGGATGATAAAAAAAATATTTCTGATCAAAGAAAACCATTGTTTATAAACCGTGCTTCATTAAATAGGGAAAAATCAACTGTGGATCCCTTATAAGGCAGTTTATGACAGCAGCTTTATGTAAGACTTTGTAGATAACAATAAGCAAGCATTAGTCTTACAAAAAGGAAAACGTATTTTTGGCCTTATGAACTGTCTGAAAAATTTCATTGTGCTCTTCCCCGTTTTACCCGTTAGGTCTTAGTGGGCTGAGCTTTTTTAGTGTCTTCTGTTTCCTGTGAATCTGTCTTATATCAACGTCTTTAATGATTCAGTCCATAGCTGCCTATTTATGCATTGAGTTGAGGTTTTGTCCTATATGTTTTCAGTTCAAAATAAAGTAAGTTGTTAAACAAGTAAAACACATTCGAAGTTGAACACATGATTAGTCATTTCTTTTCCTGAACTTCGTTAGTTTTAGCTTTTCCATTAGTAGTGGTGTCTCACATTTGGATATGTTACTCTCTGCTTTGATTTTTAATGAAAAATTAATTCTTTACACCTCCATTGTTGACTTATTTTAAGTAGAATGTAATTCATCCATTTCAGTCCAGGTGTGTTAATTTTAGAAATTTGTCAAGGTCCATGATTGAGCTAGACGCATCCATTTCAAATGAAATAAACCGTCAAATGCACTTTGAGGACCGCAACGCTTCACTCAACTTTTGTATCCATCTGAATCTTGTCTTATCTCATCTATTGAATTAGCCAAGGAATGTTTGGCAATGGACTGACTGGTCAAAATAAGACTAGCTCATATCAGCAAGTTTTTGTTGAGAAAGTCTACTGGTTCTTATTCTGCCCTTTTGTTCTTACTTGGCTGCGAACAAGAAGGTTAGTGTCCTTGATCTGAATGACGGCCAAACCACACCTACGTTCTTTGAACCCCAAGCAGGAGATTAGCATGTATGAAATAAATCGGGCCAAGGAGAACAAGATCTTAAACTAGTCAGAAGCTTTCACTGTCCAAAAATTCCAACAGTGAAACACTTTCTTGAAATAAATGATGTTAACGTGCAAATAGAAAGAAACTGTCTCTTGAAGGACAGAATCCCTCTGTACCATTGCAAAATTGTCAACGTAAATGAAAGCCTTTAAACTAAATTATTCTTTACTCATGTCAAGTTAATTAGATGGGACATCCTCATGTTGTAACATGATGTTGGTCGTCATTTTTTGCTAAGTGATTTCGGTCCAGCCCAAAGCTTCAGAAAGCCTTGATAAAAAACGAAGGAAGAATAATGCAATATCAGGCGCAGTAATGCTGTTCCTTTTTACTGGTATTCATCACAGTTGTGCTGCTTCCAGAAAGAGAGGAATAAAACCATCTTTCTTGCATGGGGATAAGTAATTAAATTACGGTAATAAACAATACAGATAACCACCAATACTTCTATCATGCAGACTGTGTGCTCTGGCTGGAAACATTAGGCCATGGAACATTGAAGTATGCAGTCATCATTATGGTACATCAGGCGGCACAGATAAAGGGAAAAGTGACAAACTAAGCAGTCCTTCAATCAGGATCTACTGTTACTCTATGCGACCCCTTCTGGGTACTGGATTTTGCTTTTCACTTTTCTATGTTTTTTTGATATAATTTGTCCTCTAATGTTGTTTTAATAATGTTATCTGTCTCAACAGCTTAGTTGGTAATATATCGGCATTTACACGGAAGTTTTTGATTACCTCTTTTGCGCAGATCTCTCAACTCTTTTCTTAAAAAGTTCTGGTGCAAGCAAAATTTAAAGAACTTTTAGTCACTGCAAAGTGCTACATTTTACGTTTTGGTTTTAATTGGCTTCGCCTTCAGTCTTATGATGTAGCTCACTTTCTATGCCTTGCATTCAGTTTATGTATCTCAGAAGATTTTTAATTTTTATGATCTCCAATTATATTTTCTAGATGTTCCCAAGAAAATCGTTTCTCCCTTCACACCACTAGAAGAAATGGGATTGTATTGGGGTTATAAAGTACGATATGCTCCTAACATTAGTTCTGTTTTCAAGATGTGTCCGTTCCAGGTACATGTCTTAGATTTTTCTTTTCTTTTTTGAGATCAACGGGGAGACTTCACTCTTTATATGTGACGCTTATGTTTCCCTTATAACTATGAAATATTGTTTAATTTATAGGAGGGTTATGATCACATTGTTGGGACATCTGAGCATGGAGTCATTGTTGATTCATCAGAGCTTGTGATCCCTGCATTTCGGTAATAGTATTTCCATTCCTCTGTATGGTTTTTTAGTTATGTCGTCTGAAAACCTGTTTTAGGATCATTTCGTCTATAGTTGTCTCATTATTTATCCACGTCATTGTCTTTCTCAATTGAATCGTTCGTTTATGCTGGTTCATGATAGATTTTGTCCTACTTGTTTATCTCTATGTTCTGGTTAATAGCTTGCATGTCAAATACTCTCTTAAGCTTCTCCTTCATCCATTTAAATGTTCCTCATTTAGAAGGGTGGTGTTTGACTGGATACATAATGACACAACTCTTTGGTTTCTTCATTTTCTACCTCAAATTTCGTTCAATCATCTAATCAAGCCACAAAGCTTCAACCCTCTGACCAAGCTTATAGCCACGGATATGGATAGTTCTAGGGGTCACTTTAGGCCTCTTAGATCATGTAGGTGGAAAAATCATTCAACTGAATTACTAATGATGACGGTCTAGGGTTTATATCCTAACCCTAGAGGCAACATAATGGACCACAAGTTTGGCCCATTATCACTAAATCAAAGTCCAGTAGGGCATGACATAAGAAGCCCATTACATTTAACACCCCCCCTCAAGCTGGAGCATAGATATCATATGCACCAAGCTTGGTAAAAATGGCTGTCGCTCAAGGAGCATGGACTGGTTTGGTGAAAAGATATGCAAGTTGGTTTTCAGATGACACATTAACACTAGGGATGAGTTGAGCTTGAATCTTCTCTTGAATGAAATGGCAGTCAACTTTGATGTGCTTTATGTACTCATGGAAGATGTGATTAGATGCAATGTGAATGGCTGCTTGATTGTCACATCAAAGTTTAATAGGGCCAAGAGAAAGAAGTTTTGAGTTCTTTGAGGAAATGCTGAATCCAAATGAGCTCATAGCCTTATACTCGAACTCTGTACTAGATCATGAGACCACTAATTGTTTCATGCTCTTCTAAGAAATAAGATTGTAGCCAAGTAAAATACAATAACCAGTCATAGATCTCATGTTTGTATTGCCTCTAGCCCAATCTAGATCAGAAAAGCCATGTGTGTTAAGATGAGTATGATTCTTTTATAATAATCATTGGCTTAGATTTCTCTTTAGACATTGTAAAATTTGTGTAATGACTGCAAAGTGCTTTATGAGGTTGCCCATGAACTAACTTACAACACTTGGAGCAAATGAGATATCTGACTGAGTGATAGTTAAGTAGAGGAGTTTTCCAACAAGATGTTGATATCTTCTTCGATCATCTAATAATTCTCATTATGCATGAGATAAATTTAAGTGGAGATCCATAGGAGTAGTAGTTGGTTTTACTATACTTGTCTCTACAAGTGGATCAAGAGTATACTTTAATTTATTTATCACAATCCCTTACTTAGAAAGAGCAACCTCTATACCAAGAAAGAACTTGAGATTGTCTAGAACCTTAGTGTCAAATTGACTCTGTAAAAAGTTCTTGAGGTGAGATATATCAACATAATCACTCCTATTGATAACTATGTCATTGACATATACAACTAATAAGATACACCTAGTTGAGGAGTGTTGATAAAAGACTGAGTGGTCAACACCATACCCTTTGAAAACTCACTCAAAGCGTTGTTAATTAAAGTGATTGTTGAACCATGCTCAAGGAGATTGTTTCAAACCATGAAAAAACTTTTGCAATCAACAATCAAATTGGAGCCTCTATGTGCACATAATCTTGGAGGTTGTGTCATATATATCTCTTCTTGTAGAGTGTCATGAAGAAATATATTCTTTATATCAAGTTGATAAAGGGACCAAGAGAAGTGAATTGTCAAGGTAAACACAATATGGTTAGAAGTAATATTAGTAATAAGGGAGAAAGTTTTGAATAATCTTCATCCTTTACTTGAGTGAAACCTTTTGTCAATAATTGAGCTTTCAAACAATCAATTGTACTGTCAGGTCCAACTTTAACTGTGAAGACCCACTTGTAGCTAACAGTAAATTTTCTTGGAGGATGTGGGACAAGCTCTCAAGTTTGGTTCTTCTTAAGTGTATCCATCTCTTCAATCATAAGAGCATATCATTTGGGATGACCTAGTGCTTCTAAATTAGTTTTAAGAGTAAGATAGTGGATAAGGTAGATATAAAAGCTGAGTAGGTAGGAGATAAGTGATGATAAGATACAAAGTTAGAAATGAGATAGTGTTTACAAGAAAACTTTCCTTTTCGTAAGGCAATAGGGAGATTGAGATCACCTATCACAGATGTGCTTGCTTCTGGTCCCTCAAACATAGGAAGGACTGGTTGTGAAGTAGACACTTCAAGAGGTGATGAGGGAGCATTTTGTTACATGTACACCTATGTGATTGGAGGACATTTATCTCCCAACCTATCATCTAATTTCTTTGAGATCCCACTAGGACTGTCCACAAAGGTTGACTTGATGTAGAGGTAATAATTCATTTAGAGAATCAATATGCTATGACATATGGAAGATAACTGATGATTCCCTCCTCTCTTGGACAAAAAAGGGAAAATGAATAATGTATTCAAGAAAAATAGAGAAAACAATGAACAAAGGGAAATTAGTTTGAGTGAATTCCCCTCTCCCTTTCTCTTGTGTCACTTCTACCATGATATCCCCTCTTATTCACAAGAGATGTTTATACTGCTCAGCCCACTCCTTCCCTAATGTTCACTATAGAAGCTTCTAAACTATTCACTTACAACGAACATGTCTTGAGGGGTACCGTATCAATAACATCAGCAAAAATAAAGTGTTTATGAAGGACAATAACACATATCCTTTTTGATTGTGAGAGTATCTTAAGAAAATACATTTCATAGACTTAAGATCAAGTTTATCTCAACTTGTATCTAAATGATGGACAAAACAAGTACATCCAAAAACATTTGGTGATACATGATATAATGGGCTAGTAGGATAAAGAATGAAATAATGATTCTGTTAATTCATAACTGATGATGACATTTTAAGTAGGTGGTTGTAAGAACAGCATCACTCTATAACTCAAGTGGAACATTTATATGTAAAAGTAAAGTACGGGCTGTCCCAATAGTATGACGATTTTTCCTCTTAGTTATTTCATTTTTTTGAGTATGAGGACATGATGATTAATGAATGATGCCCTAGGTGGTCAAATATTATGTCAAAAATAAACTAATACTCTTTTACATTATTAGAGTGAAGTATTGTAATATTCTTTCCAAATTGATTCCAAATTTCAATGCAAAATAAGCAAAAGATAGTGAATAACTCTGATTGGTCTTTCATGAGATAGTGCTAAGTGATATGAGAATGATCATCAATAAATATAACAAAATATTAAAACCAAGTTTATAAGTGACTCGACTTGGGCCTCATACATTTGAATGGACTAAATCAAAGTTAGAGCCTATTCTTGAAAGAACTCTTGACCCAAAGTTAAAATGATGTTTACCTAATTGACATGATTTTTCTTGATTAGACAAATTAGATACCATCAATTTGAGTTTTTCAAGTAGTACATAAATGAGACATGAATCAGGGAAGAAAGTTATGACAGCTTGTAGAAATTGAGTGAGTTTACTAGTAAAAATAAGATTAAAAAGAAATTTGAGAATGTGCAAAATAAATCTGAGAGGAAGGTTGGGGTTAGGATATGAAGATTCTTTACCTATGATAGTAAAAAAACTAGGATGACTAAACTAGGATGACTAAAATAGGATGTGAAATTGTTGGATATATAATATGGTTACTCGTGCTTGAGTCAAGAACCCAATGGGGTGATTCACCCAAAGAGGATGTAGATGTGTGAGAGAAGCATGCTGTAGATGTCCCAGGTGTATCCGAAGTAGTAATGGGTATTAATACTTATTGGGCCCGTGCAGCTGCAGTAGGATTTGAAAAAGGAATTGATCGTGATTTGGAACCTGTTCTTCCACGACCTCTCTTAGTTGATATTTTTGTATTTATATCTATTTTTTTGTTCTGGCTCGGCTAGACGAGATAGGATAGCCGAGCCAATTTATAACAGCATATTAGTCCAATAAAGAAACATTCAACAAGAAAAAGGAGAGAGAGGGATTCGAACCCTCAATAGTTCTTTAGAACAAAAATAGAGAGGGTGAGCACACTCCATATCAAAGAGTGACATCTGATGTATGACTTGGGATCTTTCCTCTTCTCCTCCTGTAACAACATTAGCAGTCTTAGGAGGATGGCCATGAAGTGCACTTATTCCTTGTGTGCCCTTTTTTGTCGCAATATGTGCACTCATATTTTTGATGATTTCCAGATGCTCTACCTCCACTTCCTCCTTTCTCAAAGCGACCACCATGAGGATGCCCATGAGAGGGTTCTTGAGTAGACACTAATATTGTTTTCTCTACAAGAGGTGTGGTCTTTAGAATGCCATGATCTAGAAGAACATGAGAGACATTAATGGGCTTCAGTAAGCGTTGGCAGCTCATTCCCTACTAGTATTTGACTACGAATTCTATCATACTCAAGACAAAGCCAACTAAGACACTTGGCCACTGTTAGCTGATATCATTGTTTCTCCATCACTTGGAGATCAATAGATAAATGAAGTAATGAGTGGAGATACTGAGTAAGATGATTGATCTCACCAAAGTATTGACTCAGATCTGTGTCACCTTGTTTCAACTCATAATACTCCATAGTCACATGAGACCATACAAAAAACATCTTACCAAATGAGGTGCATTTGGCTTTAAAATAAGTCTTTAGATACCTTAATGTGTCTAGACTGGCTACATTACATGCATAGGGTGTATTACGAAGGGCAAGAGAAAACTAAGGTGTATATGAATTTGGTTGGATTTGAAGACCGGTGTAAATAGAGTATTTATGGGGGAAAGTTAAAAACACGATTATCGCCAGAATGGATTGAAACCTAAACGAGGTTTGCTCTGATGGTTTAGTACCATGCATAAAGGTTGACTCTTATGGATTTTGAGTTCCATTGCCAAAGGCTTATGGAAGGCAGTATGAAAGGTGTTTTACATTTGGGGAATTCCTAATGCTACTCCTGCTATTGCTATTGTTACTGCTGGAATTGACATCTTTCTTCAGAGGGCCACTTCTTGCGGTAAAGCTTTCCAATTAAATGAATGTGCTTGCATACTCTTGTATTCCTGTGGGAAGTGTGGGACTAATTGAATTTCATTTGTCTGCTAAGATAATTCTTCTTACTCACAGTTTGCATTCGATGCTCCTGATTCAATAATTCCTGAAAACAGGGCATTCACTGAACTAGTCTCCCTTTGGTCCCCCAGTCAGTCCACTTCTTTCTAACCACTGGGCTGTCAACAGAGTATGATTGAAGTATGATAGGAATCTAGAAATAGCCTGGAGGCCTCAAAGTTTGGTTCAGAAATGTGAAGTGGATGATAGCAAAATAATTACTACAAGAATAGCTCTTCATTCAATGAAGTATAACACGTTTTTGAACTTTCTTGAGAACCAATCCAATTACTTACCTATGGAAAAATTATGTCTGGAGGAGCACCCATTGATGACGTAGACCTCTATTATTTTGTTCGTGAGATACTGCTAGATAATTCTGATTGAAAATGGATAATTCAGAATGGTTCAATGTAAAATATGTGGGCGTTGGGATTTCGGCCTTGTACGGTATCCTCTTTGCTATAAAGCAATCCTCCAGACCTTCTTGACGGATTGCTTTGTAGCAATCCGTCAAGAAAATGCATAGAAATATAATGTCCAACTTTGGTATAATTTGGAGATTGTTTGCATTTTGATCGATTAATTGTTAATGGGTTTATGAAATAAGATCCGCATTAACCATTTTATATTGCAGTTAAGGTGAGATAAATTGATCTGCCATGTTGGTTCTTACCAATGTATATCATAAGACATGCAACTTCAATGTGAAGCATTTTTTTCATGATCACTGTGCAAATGGCTTCATTACTATCTTTTTCTGGCATTTTTTCTACTAAAAGTGATCCAATTACCGGAATGGCGTCAGGTACGCCTGTCCTAAATCGATACCTATCCTATCATAGGATATTTGTCTTTCTTTCGTTCTGGAGGTTTCGAAACCGGAAGTTGAGAAGCAAGGAATAAAGAAGGCCGAAGGGCGAGCCGTAGGCGAGCGAGGAAGATAACCCTGACAGTAGACTTGGAGTTTTTAGGGATAAAAGCATTCTTGGTGGTGCCGCAAAAGGCTCATCATCAATTTCAGCCTCACTTTGGTGGTTGGCGTTCGGTTAGTAATAGCTAAAAATCATCTTCTAGTGAATTAGAAACAGTGAAAGTCTCACCTCGCTACAATCTAATCAGCCGTGGACATTTTGTAGATAGAGATAAGAGTAATTTCATGTTTTTCTGGGAGGATTGGAGTTTTATTCTGCCTCATACTTTCGCACAATTGGACCTGGAGATTGTTGTTTAATAAGAAGGTATATGACCTTTGACTAAAGATGTTAGATAGATGTAAGCCTGTTCAAGAGAACTTTTTTATTTCACATCAATCTCTCGTCCTCTATCTCACTACAAAAATATTGGCATGATGGTTATTTTCGGTTTTTATGATTTTGTTCTTGATGAATATTAAGGTGTTTGTTCCTGATATTCTGGAAGGTGGGTTCTGGATAGAGAAATTGTTGTCCACAGGCAAATGCTGTATAGATGCCTGGTTTATCACTCTGTTGTAGTTTTGGTCCTCCTGTGAAATAGAATTCTCACATCTCCTCTTTATTCTGGTGACCTTGGTGATGCGATGCATGAAAGTTTCTAAGTATCACTTGGTCACTGTGAAAGAAAAAGGAAGATGAATTAATGTGTTTCACTTGAATTCTAAGGTAATCAATAGAGTTCAGTAGATATGAATGAATCGTGATAATCAGAATGTCGATGCCTGATCATTCATGAATGTATCATATATATATGAGGATAAACAGTAGGAAAAAGTCTCTTCTTTTCTCAAATCATAGTACAATGGCTAGTTATGTTTAATTACCCTGGCCATTAGAAAAAGAAAACCACCTACTTTGAGGAAACTGACAAAATACGACACGGACCTACAAAAAGTAACTCCTAAGTATGCGGTTTTCTCACAATAAAGAATTATCATAAATGGAGATAAATTTGTTTTGTGGTACAAGTCTAGATTGCAGGTTCAATTCTCACTGTTCTTGCACTGAGGTGCACGATATTTACCATGATACTGAGACACTTGAGACTACGCTAGTGTAAATTATCTATCACGGTAATTGGAGTATAAAAGTTAAAGTGCCTATTTTGTGGTGCCTGACGCGCAAGTCATTAGATGTGGGTTCACTGAGCTCACTGAGATGTCTTACCGAATTGCCTGTAATTGAATCCCGCGAGTATATTCCAGCTTCGTATAAACCTTGTCCAGCAGCATCTTTTATTGTTTATGTCCATCGATGAATTTGGCTTCTTTTGCTTGATTTTGACGCTTAATACTGAATGCTAACAGGCATTTATTAATTGCATTTGGTGGACTTGGTGGATTAGAAGAGTGCATTGAGGAGGATAGTGACATGAAGGTACAATTTCATTTGAAAGATGTTGGGTTTTTTGAATATATGGCACAGTTTTCATAGTAATCAGGTGTGCCTATTTACATCTGAATTTGTAGATCTAAACCTTGGTTTTTGTAAATGAAAATCTATCAGAATAAACTTCCCAAGGGTGGAAAAAAAAAAATTATTTCTTTTTCTGCAATTCATTTTTGGATGAACATTCTCTGGAACTTCACACATTCTCATCTACTGGCCGTTTGTGCTCCCTGTCTACTTTTAAAAATATAGAAACAATGCCTATTTTGCTCCATATTCGTATTGACAACTTCCGTGAAACATACTCCTACAGCTGCTGTCATTACGTGAATGTATATCTCATAATAGTTACCAAACAAATAATGTGCCAGCCTGCCCAAACGTTTTTTTTTATTCGTCATTATTCTTATTGATATCCATTAAACCCAACGTTTACTAATGGCTTCAAATAGTTATTAATATTTTGTTTGTATTCTATTTTTGACAACTGCGTTTATCGGATTGTATCTTCAGTATTGTCAAATTAAGGTCAACTAAAATTTTTCTAGTGCCCTTTGCCTTCCCACTTCTAGTCAAGTGCAATTGCATTAGTTTATGAACATGCGATGTAGCTGCTCGGCATAGCAGCCTACGGAGGGATTTCCTCATCCTCAAGCTTATGGCAGCACACATCCTTGGGCAACTAAGTGTATTGGCATGCACATGTAGATTTTTTATATCAGTTGGAACTAGATTGACAGAAATATGTTTAGTCTGCCGTAGTGAGCAATATAATTTTTTTGTAACCAGGGAAAAAATGTCTCCGAGATCTTTCATTCCTATTTGAATACATGTCCACATCAAGGAAGCAGAACAATTCGAACTGAGGTATGTTTGATCTTGATATCTTTCCCCTTCCTTTTATGTGTTTTCTCCCTATTCCATGGAATCCTAAGACTAAAATTTTCTCATTGGCAGGAAGCAATCTTCATTTCTCTTCAGTACTTTCAAGAACCAATCAAGCGGGCAGTCAATAGTTTGAAGCAACAATAATGGCGTGAGCTGTAGATGCACTTAGTGTCTGGGGAGATTCGCCAGGTTGTGTTTTGCAGATCAAACGTGAGTCAGCTTCATCATTCATCTTTCCGGGATGGCCCTTGAGATTTCTACTCCCACGAGTGATCCATGGGAAGTGAATTGACACCGGACGATGGTCCCTACCCTTTGGCAGAGCCGGGTATCTAGTGAAACATGCAGGGTTGACGCCTCTTGCAGTTCTAGAGGCTCAGACTTACTCATTGTACGGCACAAATAGTGCACATATTGGTCAATGTTGACAGAGAAACGAACAATGTTTATCGGATGATGTCATCGCCCATCATTGTGTTGCCCAAATAACGCAAATGTTGGGAAATTTTGACTAGATCAATGAAAAAAACTTGGAATTTTGAGAACTTTGTTAAGGTGGAAGCTCTTTGACTTTCTTGTGCTGAGCAAGAAACTGGTAAGATATTTTACAACAAGTGCTCCTAAAGACGAAACAGTTTTCAATTTCTCAGGTAATGTTCTTTGCTGGCTGTTCTGCAATGAATGGAAGGCCAACCAATCCATAGTTGGGTTGACTGGCTTGCCTTGCTTTATTAATCGGATAAATTGCCTATTAACATATTTTAAGCAAGTTTTTGAACGTTGGAGGACTACAACAGCACCTAAAAATCGGTTTAACTCCCATTTTTTTTAAATGAAGGTCATTAATGAGCCCTTTGGGAGGGACATCAAATGTCTGTGGACTATCTGTTCCAGAAAATATACTCTAGGATGCAGGAGCATTAGGGATGATAACATGGTACACAGCTGTTGCCAATCAATGGAAACACAGACTAGAGAATGTAACCAAAAGTTTAAATGCAGCACCAAGACCACCCATGTGGCGCATTTTTCTTAGAACTAATCTTGAATGATGAAACTGCAATGGCCGATATATTCAGTGTATACACTGCAATGATGAAACCACTGGAATTTTCTTTTTTTTCTATAGCTTGCGTTCTAAGGTCGTTTGTGTGATCAAGGTTTTGATTTTCTTAACTTTCTCAGGCCTCTTATGCAAACAAAACCACAGATTGAGCACCAGATTGCCCATAAAACTTTTCTGATCAAGCCTCACTCTTTAGAGATCTGCGAGATTAAGAACTGATTCAGATCACAAATTTACAAGAACCTGGGGAGGAATTCGAGGTTTTGAGTGACATTTCATAGAGATTTGTTGGAACCATACAAGATAGCTTTGTCATTACTGTCACATAGCTGATTTGCCATTGCGATAGGCACGTTTTCAAGCATACATTACAAGTTCAGGCTTGGAATATTTGTTTTTGGGATACACCATGAAGAGCATTGTAAAATTGGAGAATTATTGAGTGCATGTCCAGGAATTTCCAAACAATGAAAAACAAGGATTCACATGGGAGGATTATATTTTGTGCTTGGAAATAGGTTGGAATCGTTTGGCTGTGGAGTAGAGACTATGGTGGATGAAAGGAAATTCCATTCTATTCTCTCAAAGGTAACAGATCTCCAATTATTATCACATACATCACACACGGCTGATAACGAGTGAGATGAAGAATTAAGAGGAAGAACAACACGAACAGCGAACAAGCCGCAGAAGGCTCTTAAATGATGGGAATTCCATAAAGGAGGGAAGTAGAAGAGATTTACCAATGCACGGAAGGCATGCGGATCAATTGACTGTTTGGAGTGCGGTTAAGTAGAAGGGGCGAGCTCGGCTCATGCCCGAGAGGCTCCTCCTCCTGTCTTCGGTGCCTGGGTCAGTCTCTCCCGCACGCAATGACCAGTGCAACTCGAAGTTTGAAAGGTCGTGCACCCCAGCTGAGAATATGCAAACCCTCACGGGCACCTCCACAGTCGACATCGGCTCTAAGACCAGGTGACTGGAGCTCGATCTGCACCAAGCAAAAGGCTGCCCGTCGCTTCCTGACTGCGGCATCTTGGGACGTGCTCCCTCCAGAGCAGAGGTGAGGGGATCACTCGCCAGAGGAACATCTTGCCAGCCTCCTTGGCCACGATTGGAAGACGCAAAGTCGTCGCTCGATTCGCCCAACAGTGCCGGCATGCCGTCAGGAATCACAACCTTCACGGAGGCGGCTGTTGTGGAAGAGTTGTGTAGTCTCATCACAAGATCAGCCTCACAGAAGGACGAACCAAAGTCGTGGGTTATGGCGTGAGGGCCACACAGCAGCCACAATACTGGGTCCTTGCTCGCAGTTCTAAACACAGGCATTGAAAGAGAAAGTTAAAGGACAAGCGAGAAGACAAGATTTAGGCATCAAGTGACTTTGTATCACACTAGGAAACGAGCTTGCCTGCAGTGACAGGAGTGATGAGAAAATAGCTGAGGGAGCTCATCTGGATCGGAATTAACCAGCTGTGAGATCAAGATGAAGTCGGCAGTACTCGGACATCCCTGGTCCATGAGAATAACATTTAGTTAAAGAAACAGAGATCGGAAAGAAGAGAGAGAAACAATTGATTGCCTAGTTAAGATGAGATAAGCTCAGCTACGGTTTTGAGATGGCTCCACCATAGACAACCTTGAAATCCTACCCTGATCATTGTTCCCTGGTGACTACTAAGCCCTGAAATCTATGTTCCTAGCACTCGCTTAAAACTGCGAGATTGAAGGCCTCTACTGATGTGGAATAAGTTAGGTCTCCTCAGTATTTGATAAATGAAAAATCGCAGGGTGAAGTTCTAAAGTTCCCTTGTGTATTCTTGGCTATCTATTGAATGGAGCGTCTTCTTTCTCATTTCCTATGTTGTTCCCCTTTCTTTCCTTTCCTCATCACCTTTGGTTCTTCCTTTGTGACAGACTTTCTTCGGTCCGAAACGGCTAAACAGATATGAGACCAATCTTTTGTCAATGTTAAATTCCTCCTGGAAATCGAATGGGAACTTGGCAAGTGCCGGCATTTATTTTCCTGTTGAAAATACAAATCAGCCGAATTATTAAATGATGATTGAAGCACTGGGTTGGGAAGACCCTTTAGTGTTATTTAACGTTCTCTTGTTTCAAGACCCACGGTAGCAATCCACATCCCTCGTCACCAGCTACCGTGGCCATTACGTAGAGCAAATGATCAACTTCTAATTACCTCGAACTAAAGTAATATTAAATGATGACGATGTCAGCAAATCAAACCAATCTTTTCATCATTCCAGTAAGGATTAGAAATAGAAAAGAATTACAAGCCAACCACTCAGAGGCCGATGCTGTGTGAAAGGCAATATTTATAACACAACAGGGGCCGAACCAGTAGTATGGAACAGCATATAAAAAGAACAAAATTTCCTCCTTCCTAGGCGGGGAAGACCCTTTCTTTAGTCTTTTTTAAATGCAAGCAAGTTTCATGGACTGACTCATAAGTATGCAAAGGATATTTCAAAGGCTGTGCCCAACTGGAATATAATAATTTTCTTTCTGAAGGGTTGCCATTTTTTTGTCGTGGATGGTACTTGCTTAGTGCTTTTGTCATATAGAAGTTAGTGAATAAATCCGTTGAAAGACCTTTTATTGTGCTCCAGTCCGATCACGTACACTTTGGGGTAATCATTACTTTTGATACATCCTTAGGATTGTATTTCTGTGATTCTATTGAGCACATGCCCTAAATGATAAAGAGATTTTTTAGATACTGTCCCTATTGAGCACATGTTCTAAGTGACACTTTCAATTCAATGGTGTTTATAAAGTCCTATCTTATCAAAAGCTAGTCGTATTAAAAAGGAGAAGAAACCTTTCGCAAACATCTTGCAAACCTATCCTATATTTTGCCATTCATAGAGATGCCCAAGGAAAATAGTCTATGTGAGAGATCAAACCACAGGTACATCAAAGCTTTGGCACCAATACTTCATATCTAAAAGAAAGTAAACTGCTCACAAACGGAGTAAACATCTGACCTGACCAGAATTTTCTTGATGACGCCTTTCATGATGGTGAAAATCGATTAGAGGTGATTTAAAAGTATCAAGTAGTCCTTTGGCAGTGTCCTCAGACCCTACTCGGGAATCACTTCCTTGGATGGGCAATAGATTGATTTCACTGACCCCCTAAACGAACATGCATAATAGAATGTGTAAGATAGGAGACAACATATAATAAGAAAAACGAACAAAAATACTCCCATCTCCAAAGCTGCATCTACAATTTGGAATTCGAGATGTGCGAAGAAAACATGAAAACACTTTCAATATGAATAAAAGTCAAAATAACGCATGAATCAGTTCTTATCTAGTGTGCAGAAAAAAAGAACTTGTTTTCATACATTTAATTGATCTTTAAGTCTGAAAGTTAACCATAAAATTCATAGATGTTAAGAAAGAGTATGCTGCGCAATACTAAGAATTTTTTTGTGACTAGCACATAATGTAGAAGATCCTATATGCATTTAACCTTTGTAAAGCAAAATGTGGCATTTCAAACCTTCAGCTTAAAGAAACAGACCAACGATTGCCCTGCAGGTAATAATTGGGAGAGATGGCCGGATGCATATGATGACAGTGTTGAAATATCCCAGTCAGAACTAACAACCGACAGTTGACGAAGCCAGAAATTCTCTGTATGTGTGCGATTCACAATATCCATGCGCAGAAGAAACTCTTCAAATTTTGTAGGGTAAGGAGTGATCGACATTGATATGTTCAAGGATGGCAATACCTGTTATAAAATCCAATTAACTTAATGTGATAACATGTAAAAATAGACAAAAGCGGATATCATTAGTTGCATCCATGTTAATAAAAAAGAAGCATACGAATTTAAGAGAAAGTATCCTTTGAAGAAAAAAAATCCATTCGGTTCAATGGCAACCAAGGTAGAAATGGTCAAAATTCTGGAAGGATTATCAAAGAGGTATAAAGTCTTCTATTAGTTTTCAAAATAAAGTCAAATACTGTATAAAAATGTAAAATAATATCAATAGTGAAAATACTTCAGACAGTGTGAAGAAGCGAAAGAAAGAGTGAACTTTATATAGAGTTGGGTTTTAATGGTCCATTAAGATCTTATTAACATCAATTTTAATGCGGCAAAAAATATTAATCATATATAGGAGAGGTTGTTGTGTCTGAAATTATATTATATAAGACTTGTATTAATGAACCCAAAATACATTTTTAATCGTATTTCTCTGAAATCTTATTAATCATAGTTGCTGATCTGTTAGATAGATTCGCACAAGGATAAAGACCAAGTCCAAAAGTGTCGACACCTGAGAGGTAAGGGATGACAAGTGTAGAAGCAGTCATTATTTATACGAGTCAACTAAGCAGAAATTATAGACACAAGTCTTTCATTGTGTATGCATCATAAATTCTATCAAGCATTCAAAAGGTTGTGTTTTATATAGTCCTTTGAACAAAACTAATTGAGCAAGGCTAGAAGGTTGGGAAGTTAATTTAATAACGACAACAGATTGTATAAGGTCTGACAGATACCTTAGTATGTGTCAATTTAAAAGAAACCTACTGGATAATGCACAATGGGAGAGTCGAGTAAGCCTGGAATTTGACAAAAACAACATAAAAGTAGTGTCTCATTTATAATTACATAGTGTCTCGAGATAAACATTTCTATTGCTCTTGGTTTATACTTCTCAATCATCATTTATTACTAATCCACAGAGAACATAATTTAGTAGGTATTTTGACATAAACCCCAGAAAATAATTGGAATCTCTGCAGGCTTCTAAGACTGCAATAAATTTGATCATGGGACTTTCTGTAAACAGGATGTCTTGAAACAACTAATTTCCCTTTTCCTTTTTAAAAAATCCATTGCGCATACACACTGCCATAAAATTTCAAAGTTATTCTTGATCAAGGGAATCAAAATATTTTGTTTTAAACCATCGAAAACTGACTGAAAATTTCTGCCTTCTTGTTGAGTCATAGCGATGACATGAACCCAGCATACTGAGTAAAAAGGAATAGAACGAGCACAGCTGTTCTGATCACTGAATGCCAGATCTTGGAGGATTCCTAAAAATTTCATTCAGGAAAGACATTACGGTCAACATAAAGGTTATCTAAGCGTTACCAAGAAATTATAACGAAGTATGTTGGATAAGGGAAGATAACTTAAAGACTGTAACAGCATAACTGCTCATTTGACAAATTTGAGCAATCAGTATGAAAAAAATATTAACATCCAATGATGCTGCAAAGATTTAGGAAATTTGAATAGAACCACGAGAAGATCAGAAAAATGGCACAGTTTATCTAAGAGTATGTAAAACTAGTAAATGATACATTACTAAAATAATTTTTCGAGCATGTTAATATAGTAGCATTACTGGCAATAAGTAATCCGTCACTTCGCAGTATATGCCATTACCTCAATGTGATAGTGCATCCGAAGTGTGCGGTAGGTCATGTCACCGGAATGATTTTCCATTTCATAATACACTGATATATACTGTGATAGATTTCCAGCAACTCCAGCATGAAGCCAAAGAGGCCAGTGGAAAATTGTCCCTCCCTGAATTTTAGTACCCTAAAATATGAAAAGGTAAATGAATATGATGAAAATTCAGATTTAATAGAACAGGAACACTGAGTCTCACGTTTGGGAACGAAAACGAGCCATTGGATTTCTCATATGAGTTAAACGCTATCTTTTCTTGGATGTCACTGGATTCAGAACGAATCTGTTTTTCTAGACAAGCTGGAAAATTCAGTTCCAAGTCTCCCAAACTTTCTGGTATTAAGAATCTTGGATGACTAATCTTCATTTTCAAGTTCTGCAAAATAGTGTAAGTATCATGAAAGAAACATGAAATAAGAAAAAAATTATCAATGTAAACATACCTTCACAGAGTACTCTGAGTGATTTTTCAGTTCAAGCATGACAAGCCGTAAATCACCAGCATAAGTCTTATGAGGCATCTTATGAATACATCCTTCCAGTTTGGGTAGACCCTGGACGTAAAGAAACAAGAGTCAGACCATGTTTTGCAATAAAACGAGAACGAAGAAAAAGAAACAAATGAAATATGAACCTTGACAACAACAAAGCATAGGGTAGAACCGAAATGATCCTCATTGCTCCTTGGTTTTCCACGTTTCCTTTTTATATCTGTGTTAAAGATGTGCGATCCCACAATTGAATCTGAAAATACCCACCTGACTCCAACGATCTTTAGTAAGCCTTGGATTCTGGGAGTAACATCAAGTTCTACCTGACAGCATAAAAGACAGGTCCACAGATATGAATTCGCCATAATGAAACATTGTTAAATAACACGTGAATGAAGTCTTCCCGATCCTATTCCAATGCCTGCTTTATAATATAACGATGAATATATAATTATTTAGCAAAATCATTTGCCCCACTCCTTGATGATCAACTAAATGCCAGAGACAACAAACCTACATGAGTAGAAATGTCATAGAAGAAACAATTTCCTCAACTCAAAAGGGTTCATTAATCATGATTTTCCCTCTCTTAGCCAATTGGAATATGCAATATATTCGACCATCAGAATAAGAAAATAGGAACTAGGGGGAATAGTTGCTTTAATATATCCACACACCATGAGGGTTGTAACAAACAAAAAGGTTTAACAAAACAAACTTTCTAAATTGTATTGATTCCAAAAGCTGCAAAGTAACAGCGGATGCAGCCATTGACAAACAGTTTCAAAGATTGAAGACTAGTTAGCATTTAATAATAACATATTCCTTTTAACACGGCCACAACCGAATTTTGCAAACCAGAACAAGCGAGTTCAGAACAGAATCTAGGATACATTAATTCAATCTCTAGTGCTTGTTACAGCTTTTGCTTTATTGCTACCTACGAACAACAAAGAAGATAAGAATACTCTTAGGAAACTTCTCAAAATTGGAGCCCATAAATTATCGATTGATTTCTTGCATTGAAATCTGAGCTTGGAGACGATTTAACATTGGAAAGAATTAAACGTACTTCTGTTTGAAACAAAGGTTAAACATAGGATCAAGTGGAATGGGCTGCAAGCTCACTTTGCACTTCCATTATCAAGAACAAGATAAACAGATTATGAACAAGATAATTATGCTTCAAACCCCTGTCTAGTCTGACGAAGCCACCTTGAAGCTTTGTAGTTGTTGAAAGTTCTAAGTTGTAAGGAAATAATATAAAGGACTGAGAGTATTTTGGGACAGTTGTCTAGGGTTCCTCTCTGTATTAGAGGTGTTAGAGGTGAATGAATCTTGTGGCGATTGTCTGCCATTCTCGCCTCTATCCTCCATGACAAAGGTCATTCCCCCTGTGCCTATGTTTTCCAATAGCAGTTACAGATGAAAGTCTGGAACAGATACAAGGATGAATCTTAGGAGAAGCACAAGAAAGGATAAGACTCCACACTTACAGGACTAAGAAAAAAAGATGTGAGAAATCTTCCTCTTGCCATTAACCAGCATGGGATGTTAGAAACAAAGAAATTCAAGGCTAAAGAGGATGGGTTAAATTTATTATCAAATAAGAAGCTTCTGACATTCATCACATGAAGGAATTACTTTCCTGTGGCACAAGCATTTATGGGCTGGGTCATCTACAAGGAATGTTAGTTTATTTTACATAGAAATATAAGGGAGCAATCATCAGTTCTCACATTGTTAGTTTATTCTCACATTTCAGACAATGTATAAACAATCTTCCGTTCATTTCCAGTCTCACGAATTTAACTGAGAAATGCTTCGATCTCTGTGATCCCTTTGATGATTGCCGCTCCTCACAGGAGGTATAGGCTTTGGCGTCGGAGACTGCTGCTTGCAATGAAGGGAAAGAGGACGGATTTTTAACTACAAACGAAATGAAAACACGGATGTTACGTCACTTCCTGTCAAAATTTGTTATTTGCCTTTACACTGCATACATTATTAAGTACCCTTAAAAATATTAGCCAAGAAAATCACTCTAAAAAATATTCGTTTGTTCCAAAAGGGGTGCTCTGTATGATCCTCACCGATAATTATTGAGCCTTTTAAGAAAGTTCTCATAGTAACCTTTTTCAACAGCTATGAATGAGAGATTGAAGAAAAATGTGAATATATCGGCTATTTAGAACCAAGGAAATGCAGATTGTTACGTTCAGACTTACTCCTCTGGTCTCACCACCTCCTAAAATAAAATTTTCTCTTGATAAAACGTACGATGCATAGACGTTCTCCAGCTCCCTGCACAGACCAATCCAAAGACGATGCTCAAAGAAGGGAATAGACAATATTACAGGCATCCATAGGAGATAATTATATGGAGATTTACAGAGTGAAATGCTGCAGCAAAAACGGGCTGGTACCTATAATCAGTAGAGTCACTATGAACATCTCCCTCAGCCCCAAATGGTGATGCATTTTCATCTGAAATATATGAACATTATGGATATTATTACGTCTTGTCCAGTAAACCGATTTCAAAAGCATTTTCGGAGATAAACTTACTGAGTTCTGTTCCATCAGGCCTTGGAGAAAGCTCACATATAAGAGAAACATCAGACAAAGATATGGATATTTGGAGAGGATTTTTAAACTCCAAGTAAACTTTTATTGGTTCTGCAAAGACAAAAATGCTCAGAATAATGAAAGACTTTTCTACACATACCACTCTGGTTCCATGGTAAGGTAATCTGCATTGGTCTATTGAACTGGAAATATCAGTTCCTTTTCCATAAAATCAAAGAACTAGAATAACATTTAAACTGTAACATAAAAATTCCTGAAAATAAAATAAGTAAACTCTGTCAGTAATGTGCAGTGTCTATTGTGGAAAAGAGAAACGTATAATTAAGAGTTTGTTTCCGTTGGTCAAATTCATACGTTGGTTTTGTTGTTGGTCAGCCTAAGTTGGTTACGTTGTTGGTCAGTTTCCTGGGTTGGTTAGGCTGCTGGTAAATTTCCTAGTTCGGTTGAGTATTCAAAAAACCGTGGTATTCAACCTAGGTTTTCTTCCTTTTTTGAGGCGTGGGTAATTGTATATAAGAACCAACCGTTCTATGAATTGGTGAGACAAAAATTTCCCAACTATTTATCTTCATTTCATTTGCATCACGGTATCAGAACCTTAGGCTTGTAAAAATATGGAATTTTTTCCATAGTCTTCATCCTCCGCATCCTCTGCTCTCTGTCAACCTGGAGGCAGCAACCAAGATCTTCATCTGTATCTGATCTTGTTCCAATTCGAGGAAGAATCGTCTGCCCTCGATGTATCCTGTTTTGGCAGTCATTCTTGGATATCTCAGTGATATGTGGAACAGGCCGGGTCCCCTTTTTCAGACTCGCGGATCAGCAGATATACTTGGGGAGCTCTAGGTTTTTTGCATTCGTGTCAACAGGGGTTCACGACTGTTTAGGATTTATCTTCATCGTCCTTTTCCAGATTTCAGACTGCCGTCTGTACCATCTCATGCCTTACGGAAGTTGGAGGCATAAAGATGACTGCTACAACACAATCCAAAGAGTTCGTACCATTTCAACAATGCAGAGAGTTGCAGAGGGGCTGGATGGAAAAAATTACCTAAAGTAGTCCCAACTACTTCGCACTGTGCTGAAAGGAAAATGGAAGATCAACCATCTCACAGGTACAATGCTGAAACCAGGGGATCCTCGGTTCAAGGCGTGGGATAAAGCAGATTCCATGACTATGGCATAGTTATGGAATTCTATGACACCTGAGATAGCAACACACGTATGCTCTTGGCTACGGACTAAGGATATCTGGGATGTAATCCAACAGACTTATTAAAGCCAGAGACACGGCTCAAGTCTGTGGATTTAAGGTGAAGACAATTGCTGCAAAACAGGGATGCAAAACAGTTGTGGAATATGGTAATCAGTTGAACGTGTTATGGCAAGAACTAAAGCATTATATGGTGACTAAAACCAAACGTCCTGAGGATGCAGCTATTCTGAAGGATTTCATTGATCAAGATAGAGTGGCACTGATTTAATGCAGTAGTGGCACTGATTCGAGGAGAGAAAATCAGGGAAGGCTTGGCACTGGAACCAAAAAGCAAAGACAGCTCGATGGTGCCAATAATTCAGCCACAAATGTGGAGGGAGCACAAGCTGCTATAGTGACAAAACTGGACAATTGAATGCCCAGAATCGTGACTATAAGGATATTTGTGGTGCACTCATCGTAGGCAGCCACGTCATACTCGTGAACGATGTTGGAAGCTCATATAAATTGAGAACTATTAGTAGTTAATTACAGAACACTGCCTTACACAAGCATCTAAATTGAGATCTTTTCAAATGAGTTAAGCTAGAAAATCTGTAGCATTTTCAGTATTGTGGGCTCACCTAGGTGAAATACAGAATTGTCTAATTAGCATAAAATTCTATAGGACTTCTTTTAAGGATAATGGTGTCGGGATGTGTCAAATATATTGTCTAGTTTTTTGTAGGTCTAGAAACTTCCAGGGGTATGATACAAATACCAGGCCCCGCTTCCTTTGTAAGTTACCTGTTAGCGCACCAGATCAGATTCAAATCTTCTATAGATAATAAACAACATTTTCCTCCAAAGTGGACAGTAAACACGACAGAGTGAGATCGATATGTTCACTAAAAACCATATTAAGTTGGGATAGCAAAAAAAGAGGACTTAACAGTATTGAGCAATTAAGTACATGCACTGTATAATTGCAGAAAATATGCACACAATTGCTGAAACGGTAAACAGACGCATAAGTTGTTATACGCTTATGCTTCCCTGCCTAAAGCATTAAAGATGTGACTTAAAACCAAAAATCATACAAGCAACTTGAAGGTCTAGCATTATTTTCAGGCAATAAATTAAAGAATATTGACAACTTGTTAGAGATTAAAATGCAAGCGATAGATCCAATCAGCAGCTGCATAATGGTCCTTACCTCCGATCACACAAATGGAGGCCTCATTTGACTTCTTCAAGGCATTTAAATTTTTATAGGATTCCAACCAGTTTGATTTTGCAGCATATGTTGATGGGACCATATCCTCCTCCAAAGTTTTCCACAAGCTTTCTTCTACGTGAACCTAGTGAAGAAAAATGAAAGCCCAGTAAATTTTAGCAAGTTTAAGCAAGTTGTGATGCTAAAGGCAATGAAAGGAGAGCTTCATAAATCATGTCATACGAGTGGAATAGTTGAAGCATCATTCCAATCTCAAAGAAAAACGTATCCACCAATAGCAGAGCTTAAACCCATACCAATAAACTTGGAAAAAAAAAATTAAGATCGTTAAACTCAGAAATGAAAAACTATCCAATGATGCAGCATAGGTGAAAAGCCAGATTGAATTAGTCAATATTTCATAGTTTAATGAGATTTAGCAAAAATATGAATTGGCTCTTATGCCAGTTAAATAATTGAAATACAGCAGAAAACAAAGTGGGCAGAGTATGGGTACCCAATGTTCAGTGAGAAAAGCATGCATGATCACTGCTTCACCAGAGACTTGTACAAGAATGGCATTCAACATTCTAGAATAAACTTGCATGTTTTTGATACTCAACACTCCACGATACAAGGAGTCTCGGCATACAGGTACTATCAACTCCAAGCCACTTTTCGATAATTCTATTCATACAGGTACTAAAACAGTTTCTACACTGAAAAGTAAAAGTATCAGAAACTGTTTCCATAGCCTTACTGCCATTCCTCGAGTTCAAAGCCTCATTAACAGTCCGATCAAGAAAGATTGAGCAAACAAAATCCAGTTTACCATCACTAAAACTATTTTCTACGTCAGGAAAAAAATCATTAACCTTTTCACCGTACTCAAAATTTGAAATGCATTCTGTGATAAGACTACAACAAGTCAAATGTTTCTTTAAAGATGTCTTTTGCAGTTTAACCACATCACTATCACCATGACTATTAAAAGTGGATGCTGATGTCCCTAATAGCACATACACAGCCAGAAGAAGACAGTGTGGCGGGCAGCACACAGCACTCAAACCCCCTTGCTCCACCACCTCTGCCATGCCCGGGGGGGGGGGCGCATACCAGAATCCCGTATGACAAAGCACAGACAAGAACCACTGTATGATAGCATGCGCACAGCATTAGTTGCTGGTTGCCGTGGAAAGCATAGAGGAGAATATAATAGGAAAGAATAGTAACATTTAGTTTTACAGGCTTAGGCGGACATTTTGAACCTATGTAATACACGGAGTTTTCTTCTGAAAAAGTATGAAATTTCACGATTTAGAAGTTGTCAATTTCCAAAAACAGGATATGATCAAACTTGTGCACTGTTGTAGTGGTGGGAAAGTAAAAGTCATATAGACAATGTTCACCTTCATACCTCATTAACTTAATCCATAATACAGCACTTTATAACTATAGAACTGTGTGCTCAGTATAATCTAAAAGTAATACCATACTTGTTCTCCAATTTCAATTTTCATTATAAGACCTAGAACCAATTTCAATTCACTCCCCAACTTAGGGGAACTTCGGTTTTTCCTAATCCCTCTTATCTCTTCTTTGTGTTGCCATATGCCATAAGCTCATTTTCCCACTCATTAGGATCTCTTTCCCAAGCTTTCAGCTTTGTGAATTTCACTACATTTAGAACCATACCTTAGAGTCTTGAAATTGGCAACAAAATACACAAGCACAACTCCTTATTATAAGAAGCCAGAGTTCTATGAAGATCCCAAAGAATTTACCAACAAAAAGTAATACCAGCTAAGACTATGTCATCATCAAGTAACGCAAGTAACAAAGTCACCTCTCCTATAATCATCTCACTCTCTCTGCTAATGAAATTTGCACCACATAGGCACTAGCTATAAAATGGTATCTCTTATTCTTTTAATAATAGTTTCAAATACACAATTCCCTCGTACACGCCCTGAAAGCTTATTGTTACAAGTAAACTTTTAATTGGCATTTTAACTGCAAAGAAACATCAAGTAACTGTCATTAACACAAGACCCTTAAACAACAAAGTTGTACACTATGACATATTTTCAGAGCTTTATGAGAATTCCATGACAACTATATACATGACTCAGCAATCCTACATTACTTATGTACAACAAGGTGCCCAATTACAAAACTTGTCTTCGCTATGGCCATGGATTCAGGGAAAATATCTTTGATCCACAAAGTTTCCCAATCCACTAACAGAAAAATAGTTCAGTGCCAAGTTAACCCTCAACGTAGCTTCTCAAAATAAGCAATCAGCATTGAATGTTATATTCACTGAGATCATATTATCCATGTTTTAATAAAAGCCTCATTTAGTAAGTCAAACTATCGCCCACAAAGTTTTAACCTATTAAGCTCTTCATTCAATTTCCCGCACCGAATTGCATCTCCCTCTCCATTCAACTATTAATCTTCCAATCATTATTGTTCAAAGCGAACATATTTATCAGAGCAAACAGGGAATACATTGGAATAAAAATATCACAACAGGCATAACATTGCAAAAGAAAAAACTCCCTTTTCCTAATTATGGGGAAAATATATGCCTTAGCTATTGTCTTAAAACCATTAAACATAAAAAAAAAATTCAAAAATATCCTGCTTAATCTCAGGGGGTTTCAGGAAGGGCCTCAGTGTATAATTTCCTGACTGAGACACATGCCATGTCTGTGGATCTCCAGAGTCCCCACAATCTAGTTAGTCTGAGTCACACAGAAACAGTGGGAGATTAAATGGAGTTCATGAATTGTGGAGGATGTAAAGAAGTTCAACAGTAAAAATAGCGAAATAGACGGCCTTCTAGAAAATAGTCCCATGGAGATCATGCAACGTACTACTACACTTTTGTTCAAGTATTATAGCATTATGTCAAAATGCAGATGCTCAAAGATGTGATGAAGCTATTCCCAGACACAATGGATAGAATAATTGTATAAATGGCACAAATATTTCAGTCAAAGTACATACAGGTTAAATCATACATAGAGACATAGAAGATGGAGGTTCAACTTACAGAAGCTGATGATGCATACGTCCGATGATCCTCAAATGTTATTTTTAAGGAAGGCATATTAATAAGTGGCAGTTGAAGCTTGTTTACTTCTGTTTTACTCCCAGTACTCTGTGATGCCAAATTAATTCCAGTAAAAATGTAATGATAATGTTTTTTGGAAGAAGCTAAGAAGAAACATAAGTGAGATATACATACTACCTGAACAATACGAAGAAAGTCATTAAGAAATAGCTTTTGAGTTGCTGCAGATTGATGAGAACATGCAAGAACTTCGACCATATGATCAATTGCAACATCAAGCATACCAATCAATGCATACCACCTGTATCAAACAAACTTTTGAGAAAAGACACCATGAAAAAGGAATATGCCAAGGTACAACTGATATGAACAGAGAAATTACCTTCCAATATTAAAATGAACATGATCATTAATGTAACTCCAAGAATTTTCTTTATAGACGGAGAGAGCACCTGTGTATGTTCTAATGGCATGCTTTTTCTGAATTGAGAAAAAAATAAACTTTTAGCTTTAATCTAAAATATTCTACTATTTTCTAAGAACTATTCTCCTGTGCACTTTATATACCTGTTCAGAAATGTAATAGCGATTACCAGCCAGAACAAGATGAAATGCATATTTGCGCAGCATTGGTGGATCTGAAAGTAGATAACAGTAGGATGCCTGCTCAAGCATGACAGCAGCATGCAAAGAAGGTTCCTGAAAGGACGGCAGAGAAAACCAAGAGTAAATAAATGAGAAGTCCCGCATGTACATGTAGCTTCAAACTTACCTCAATTGAAATGCGAAAATATACAGCAGCTGCCTCTTTATACTGGCCCCTCTCTTTAAACATTTCAGCCCACCATAGTCCACACCTTGTAGCATATCTCAAACCAGATGATCCAATTCTCTGTAAAAGAATTTTACATAGAAAAAAATTATTTATGTTTAAACCCTATAATAAATTTATAAACATGCCACTAAACTACAACGTCTCATTTGAAATGGAGAATAAAGAACAGAGTTCTTTAATCGATTCAAATCCCAAGGAAACAAACAAATTAGGGATCTAAATAGATGATTAAAAAAACATCTTCAATAATGGAGAGCTCAATGGGATGTCAACAAGGTTACCAAAATACGAGAAAGTTAACTGCAGGCCACTTATCAACCTCCAGTGCGGCCCTGTTTCTCAATATTTTAAACATTTTCTTTGATCCCCTATGCAACAACAATTATCATGGAGATTAAGTGGCTACTAAACAGAAGTCCAGCACAGTGTTGTTCCACAGGCTTGACCTGGACATCACATTTTAAATGGTCACTGTCATAGATGCTACGATGAAATAAATTCATCTCGTACCTAATCTTGCACAAGGAATTGAGCACCCTGACATAACTTTCTCTATAAGAAAAAAGGTACAATAACAAAGTGTCGGAAGATACAAATCAGATCAGACTCTGATCCCTTCCATCTTGTTTTGTAGTCAAAGACATGAAATATTCATATTTTTTCCAAATAATCAGTTTGACTGGATTTATATTTTTCCAAATTGATTACATTTTCCAAAAATCTGATTGGATACATGAACAAAAGCTGCATCACCAGTTATGGCCTGCCTCAATTATATTGCATAGTCCATCACCTTTCTAAATCGTAAGCCAATAAGACAAATGACTGATTCTAAAAATGAAAATTGCACTCTGTGCAGAACTAAAAGTCAATTCCTTTCTTCTAAGAAACCCACTGTTGTCTTGCATTGTGCAACAGTGTTAAAATATAGGTAATCAAATGGACCATGAGGAGACCAGAGAAGAGGATCTTCCTATCAATACAATCTCAGATAAATACAAGTAGAGGTAACTAAAAAATAATCAGTGGTGTCAAATTATCCTATTCACCTTTTTGTTTGATGCCATGCTAGGAGAAGGGGTGATACACGTACCTCATATGAATGAAAAGCGTTTTCCATGCTATATTCAGCCTCTTTCTTTGATTGATCCAACATAAACAAGGAAAGTCCCACCATTTCCTGCATGAAAATCCAAATAGAAAAGGTGATTGCCGTTTTATCATCGATTTGTGAAGATGAGACATGAGGAGATAACGGATAGAATGTGGGAATGACGGTGTAAAATAAGGCAGTAGATGCTTATAATAAGAGATCTTACATGCCTCAACAGATCTATGAGAATTTTAGGAATATTTGGTAAAATGCACTTTTCGTAATTGGAATTGACCACAAAATCATTAAACGAGAACGAGAAAAGAAGGTCCTAGTCTCTCATCTGGGAGCTCTGAAAACGAATACCCCATATATCAGTATGTCCTTTCCATCTCTGCAGTTTTAAATAGAGGATACATACACCCCTCCTGTAGTAAATCTCCATGTAAGAAAACATTATGGGATGAAGTTGGTGCAAAGTCCATGGAAAATAATTAGCAAGAGACAAAATAATCCTGACTAACTTTAGCTCGCCTAATAACTCAAAAATTCTCTTTGTAACCAATTTCATATCTGTCTAAACTCCCAAGCCAGAAGCCTTGCCTTATACCATGATGTAATACTATCAGCATTTTACCCAACCCAATTGTTCCTTCATATAGAATAGTGCTCCCAAGAATCACTCTTCTAGAAAGCACTCACTTCTTCACTCGTTTGTTGACACCCAACATGGATTGCATTACAGCATTGCTATAGGATGCAGGTACAGAATTACACTATAAATTACAAACACGTTTACCAATTGAAAAAAGTAGTAGGAAGATGAATGCCATAGGCACAATTTAAGAAGGGGGGAGCATGCGCTATCTTGATGAGATGACTCGGTATTATATACGGCTTGGTAATCAGAAGGAAGCCCTTTCCTAGTGTTCTTCCTCCTAGTGTCAGTAGTTACTTGTTAGTTTCCTTTACACTAGTGTGACAGATACAATCATGAGAGCCTATTTGTGATACCTCTACAAAACAACAGCTTCATTTCCATCAAGGACAAAAGGAACATGTGTGAAGGAAGCACCAGATGACAAATGGAGAAGAGGCTATAAATGAATACCAATGAATTCTCTTCTTAAGGACGAGACTATCCTAGAGTAAAGACAACATCCTTCAAATGAATATATTTTTGAGATACTGTAGCAAAGAACTTATATCCTTTTTTGTAGTGAGGACACCCAAGGAAACACGTCACTAACAACTCCCAGGACTAGATAAGCTAAGACGTATTGTGACACTCCTTGCACTGAACACCAGGTAACACATGCACAATGGATGGAACTAAGATGCCCAAATACAAAATGTTGTAGAGAGAAGAATGAATGTGCAGAAACTAATTGAGTCATAAGAGACTCAATCATAAGAATCTCAGAGAACATCATGTCATAATAAAACTACTCGTAAGAATTGCTTCGATGAGACATCTATAATTAATGATGTAGAAAAAGTTGCGAAAATAGAAAATCAGGCCTTGGATCCACAAGGCACGAAATATGAAGTGGGGAAGAATGAAAATCAACCCTTGAATCCACATGGTACGACTTTTCCCTTTCCTAGAATGCATAAGGATTAATTTAGATAATTCCTTGAATCCACAAGGATAAGAAAAAACGTCCCTCGAATCTACAAGGTTCACTTGAATCCCAAAACTCTCAGAAATCTCACAGAGAGAATGAGAATTACTAATTTTCATCTCCTATAGAGTCCTAAAAAATTGGATCAGTTACGAAAAAAAATAAAAACGACTTCAAAGCACAACAGTTACTAAAACTGAAAACTGATTCCTTATCCACAATTTATGTGCGCTTAGTTTCATTTTGTGCCTTTCAATCTTTCTAGTCATTTTTTAACTTTTCAGCCACCTGCGTCCCAAATTTCGGGCCTTTCTCCTTTTTTCAAGGAGTGTCCTACATCAATTAAAGACACAAACAAGACAAGAATAAACAGTGGGGAATTGTTTTTGTCATAACAATTCATAGAACGATTGCTGGTTAATATACTTGCCCCAGCCTCAAAAAAAGGAAAACTACCTAGGTTGAATCCCAGGATTTGTAGGGTACCCAACCAAATTAAGAATCTGACCAAAAATAGGGAACTGACCAAATCAGGAAACTGACCAACAACCTAACCCTTATATGATTTTTCCCACACTATCTCTCAAGCTGGTGAATAGGATTCTCCATTCTCAGCTTTGATACAATACTCAGAAATACCGAATTACTTATTCCCTTGGTAAGTACATCCACAAGTTGGCCACGTGTAGAGACAGTGTACAAATATATCTGCTCTCCAACTTCTCATTGATGAAGTGTCTGTCAATCTTAATGTGTTTTGGTCAATCGTGTTGCACAGGGTTATGAACTGCTGATTGCAGGCATGTTATCAAACTAGAATCTCATTGGTCCATCCCACTTAATATTCAAATCTTCTAAGATAATCTTCAACCAAACAGACCCGACTCATTGTTCAGAATACAGCCTCTGCACTAGATTGTACCACCACATTCGGTTTGTTAAGTCTTAATCCACAGGTTGATCTCATAGCAACCAATGACCTTACATAATCAGCATTTGAATATGCCTCAAGTGCCAAGCCTATGTCTTTCTTGAATGAAATACCTTTTTTTGGTGTCCTTCTGAGATGCTGTAGTACCACGTGAGATGCCCCCAAATGGACTTTCTTTAGTTCTTTTCGCCATCAATAAAGGGCTTTAGTCATCTCGATTCGTCACATCATCGTCTTAACCAAGGAAAAATTTAGAAAAGAAAGTAGGATAACCCATCATATGGTCACTAGTTACAAAGTCAGCCCAAAGGTCACCAATAGGACTAGTGGCACTGAAGGAACCGAGGTGGTCCCACGACATTGTAAAATAATCCTCTGCAGGCCACAAACAGCATACAATAAAACTCCTAAACATTAGCCTCAAGATTATAAGCTAGAACAATGTGTTCTTTAATTTCTTGTCCACACATGAACGTAATGGGCTTTTTTAGTCAACATACCTCCCAACCACTGTCTACATTGTGATTCTCAAGGTCACAATGTGTAAACAGCTTGTCATCTTCACGTTTCTACTTCCCCTTATGTTTTCCCCTTTTTGTTTTCCTTACAAATCCAGTTAGAGAGTGAATAAAAGTCATTTTCAACAATGCTTCCAGAAGTATGATTTTTCCTCCTTGCTAGCTAGAAGCAAACGTGTTGCCACCAAATAGTCCCTTGGGAAGCCAAATCTAGCAGCACAAAAATAAAGAAAGAGGAAGAGATTGATGGCTTAGTGGATAATGTTCATGTTGGAATAAGACTCTTACAGAAAGAAATACCACTCTCATATAGGGTAAGAGGGGATAAAATAGGAGATGTAATTAAAGAAAAATATATATGTGTGTGCAATCAAAAAGACTCTCTATGCCTCATCAGCATCTCACATCATACTGAGACGAAATTAATAGCATAGCAACCCAAAAGCGAAGATTTCTCCTCGAATCTCACTCATTCTCTTTTCACAAGCACCAACGTAAAATCTTGAAAGTTATACCACTTTCCCCCTAAGCAAGGGTCTGTTTCGCAGTTCCAAGACATACGATAGAAAGCCCATCCAAATCTTCTGAATGATTGACAATCCAATCAATTAATTGTCATATTCCTTGCAATGCATGTCATTCATCACAATTCAACACATACATTATCCATCTAATGTATCACACTCACAGACCAAAACATACGATAGAAAGCCCCTCAGGTCATATATTCTTGAACTAGTAACAACCTTCCATCCTCACATGAGGTTTCCCCTTTCCACAATCCCGACATTGGATTTGATCTCTATTTACAACTGCCAACTCTTGTTCTTCACCATGCTGGCTCATCCAACATCATGATTTCAGTGGCCCGAGCTACATCACTAAAATGCTCATCTGTATTCAAAATAGCCTGTTAACTGTCTCGATGTAAATGTGTACATATCAAGACAAGACACCAAATGGTGTTGTCCATAATAGCGAGATCCTCATAGTGAGATCTTATTGTGCAAACTGAATGGAAGATGGGATCTTTATGAGGGTACACAGAAGAGCATGGAAGTTAAAGCAATGGCTTAAAAGATTACAAAGGCTTATATGGTACCTGAAAATAAAAGTGTGAGAGCCAAAAGGTGGCCAGAAAATATTTAAGAGGAAATTAAAACTATACAGAATTCGCATTATTTATTGTATCGAATGAGCACTTCTCCTCAAAGATCATCGTTTCTGTTCACCCTATCTCATATTAGCATAACCATGACAAACGACCATAAGCAATAGTATCAAGTAACACCCTGAAAAAAGGGAAAATACGCAATGACAAGATAAAAAAAACAGGTAAGCATTTTTCCAAAAAAATATACAGTGATCAAAATCTACCTGTGCACCTGCATAATGCTTCCAGGCTTTATCAAGCTTATAATCAGTAGAGAGTAACCGATAATTGGACAATGCAAGTTCATAGTCGCACAGCATGAATGCATAGTCACCCAAGAGTCTTATCTGAGACTCTGTGGAGTTAAATGTATACCTTGAACGAAAAACAGATAAAGTATGATTAGCAAAATAACGCCAAATTCATATTTTATATTCTAACTTGTTTTTCCTTCCGAAATGAACTTTGTGCTTGAACTTTTATCTGAAATTGATTCCCTAAGTCCTTTTTTTTAAGAACTCCTGAATCATATACACTGAATTTTATATGTAATTTTTTCATACAAAAATAAAAAGATTATATTTCAAGGAAAGAATAGGTAGTGCATGTGAAGCAAGCAGGAATAATGTGAGCAAATGACCTGATTGAAAAGGTCACAAGCAGACTAAATGATTTTCTTTATTCTGATTAATCATTTATTGTGTAAGATTAACACTTCTAAAAGCAAAATGTATTATTTCATTCTGTCATTCTTATTTCATAAAGGTAAAGAAAAAACACCAAAGCAAATCTTACATAGGGCCTTTAGGAGCCTCTGGCGTATCTTCCTTCCCTTTCCTCCACCACAAATTTTTTATTTGGTTCCTAAAACCCTTCCTAATTGCAGAAACCTATAGCAACAACCCAGTTAAAAAGGACAGTAGAAAAATGGTACAAAAAGTAACAGAATAATTAAGTTAATAAATCCATAAGATAAATTAAGTACCTGTTGGTTAAGCTCACGTACTTTATGCTCCATGTGAGGAATTATATGTTTGGAACATAGATCTTGCATGAAATCTCGAATCTAATTACACCATATATGCAACATCAGCTATTTCTCTTATAAAACTGTAGGAACTTCCACAGGACGTTTCTAAAAAAAATTCTGATTCAAAACATATTTCCGTGATTCTTACGAGAAATAAAATGCCCAATGAAGAAAAGCCAACTAGAAAGACACGTGCATGACTTCTAATATTGATGGGGGTACCTGATTAAGATCATCACTGGTAAGGAAACAAGCATTATCCTGTTTCAATGATACTCCATTTTTCTGTATTAAAAGAAAGTACATTAGTAAGTATAGAAAATTAAAAAAAAAAGTATTGAGTCGAATTCCACTATAACATTAAAGAATTCCCAACTCACGTAGTGAAACCACGGACTGTGGTCCCCTTCCCAAATTCCATCTGGAGAAGAATTAATGCAAAGCAATCGAGAGTCTTTCAATCCAAAAGTGCTCTTCATCTCTGCTAAAATGCTGCTCGCCCTACCAAAAGATGATACATTAACATCACAAAATCAATGTAATGAGTGTCTTTCGGATGCACAATGTTTCCAGCAGGTTTCTGATGCAAGAAGTTACATTTTCTATAAAATAACAGTCACCATGGCCTTTTAGATATCCACAGAAAGCAACTATACAAGCAAGGATTTTTTTTTGTTAACTGTGTTCTATATAGTGTTTCACAGCTCAGTATCATTTTAAACAGAAATTCAGGTGCTACATTATATGCTTCAGGCATGGATTCTTTAAAGGCTGGGTCTTGGTGTCTCCTCTTTGAGACACAACACTATCTATAATAATATATTACATTTTCCAGTGAATTACTAATTTCGGCCTTTATCAAATCCAGAAACAAATCCATCTTTGACTTTTATCGTAAATCAAATTTTACTTTTTATATTTTTCAGAATTACTATTCAAAATATTCTTCACATCCGTCAAGAACAACAAATAATGAAAATGAACATATTTGAAAATAAATAGTTTCCCGCCAAGAGATAATATAAATATCGTCAAAACCACAGTGATTAATAAACTAATATTTTTCAGAAAAAATGTGGGTTTGGCAGAAACATACCTAGGATGTATTCAAAGTCTTTTTCACCATGAATGTAACATTACAAGGAATACAGACTCTTCAACACAGTGATTTGGGATGATCAAAGAAGCGATTAACATATTTTTCAAGTTATACAATGCCCCCAACATTTCAATCTCCCCAACATTTCAATCTCCCCATTGACCTGTTCTGGCCCTCCTAGTGCCATGAGATGTTATCATCCAGAAAAGCCTTTGTTTCTGATATTTGATAGTTTTCCTTGCAGTATCTAGCAATTTAAACAGGATGGTAGGTCACTGATTATTAGAAAAACCATTAGAGAAAATCACAAAAATTTCCAGGGAAAAAATACGCTTTTTGATAATTTTAACAGCTCTTGAATGAATTCTAATTAAATCGTCTTCTAGTTGCTTTGACTACTAATTTTCTTGGATGAAGTGCTTCATCCAACATTTCATAGGCTTTTACTTCTATTTTTCGATCAGGTATATTCAGTATTTGGCACCCTACTTCCATATTTCGAAATATTAATATATTTCCGCTAGCTTGTTGTATGCATCGCAGTAAAGTGACCACTATTTTTGACACTCATAGTACAATTAGCAACGTCCAATTTATCAAATGGTAAGTGTTGAACTCTCTAGGATTGTTTTTCCTTTCTATCTGTTTCTTTTCACTGTACTTTCGTCCTCTGTCATTCCCTATGTTAAGTGGATCCATTAGACTTAAAGACTAATGTAATGGGCCTGGCCCATTAACTCATGTAACCTGTACTTAAGCGGGAAACCAAGATAATTGATGTAAGATTATGGGATTGTGGAAATTCTGCACCAAGAAGTGGTGACTGATTCATCTTCCCAAAAGAGGAGGATCGTGAAGATCGAATCCTTTCATTCTCTGAGTTGCAAGAATCTCAATCAAGATCAATTCTCAACATGGTATCAGAGCGGTGCTGATTCTGGTAGGATCAGATACTTCTTGTTTCTTGTTTTTGAATCTTATTTTTCTTGTTTCTGTGTTGGAGCAACACCAAGGAAGAAAGAAATCTTCCGCAAGCAGTGAACTGAGGCATTCTGAGAAGTGCAAAGGAAAAAGGCTTTCAGAATGTATTCAAGGGAAGGCTCTTCGTCATCCATAGAACTCATATCATCTCCAGTGATGACTAGAGAAAAAGAGACTATATCATACTCTCCCAAATATCTCAGAGAAACTTAGATTCAATGAGATAAATCTTCATCACTAGGAGCAGTTTGTTGATCTGACGCTTCTTGGAAGAGGCTTAACAGATCACCTTATATAAGAACCATTGAAGCAGTCAGATCCGAAATATAGAGGATGAAAATCAAAAGAGGCTATTATCCATACATGGCTGCTAAGTACAAAGACACCATAGATGTATGAGAATTTCTGTTCATTCACTCGGCGAAGGAATTGTGGGATCAAATTCACAAAAGCTGTTCAAAGAAACATAACGATTGGAGGATTTATGGCTTGGTGTCTAAGGCAACACATTTAGTGCAAGGAAGTAAATCAATTATGAAATATTCGTGTGAATTAAAGGCTACATGAAGGTATTGACCATTATTGGCCAGCAAAGAATCCTAGTTTTGAGGAGTGCATGTATACATTGAAACATAGATGTACACATTTTTAATGGGACTGAACTCTGATTATGAAAGCCTCAAGGGTCAAATTCTCCATCGTGAGAAGGTACCTGATCTGGATGAAGCTAGCTAGATTATTATGGAAGAAGAGTAGATTGAGCCTAATCAATAATGGGAAGAATGAGTAAATAGCCATCGCCTCCAGCAAGCAAGATCAGGGGAATCAATTAGAGAAAAAGGAGGGAAATCAAAACCCAATCTCTGCATCACAAGGAAGATACTAGAAGTGGGATAACAAAGAAAACCTTTGGTGTTCATATTGCAAAAAAAAGCATCATACAAGAGAAAAGTGCTTGAAGTTACATGGACGACCACCTCAAGAGGGGAGGACATATGTGACTACTTCTCAACCAGCAAAGACTATAGAAGGTCAATCTGCGATAAAGGAACCTCCCAGTTCTAGTAATCAGCAAAAGGGTAATGAATTTGAAAGACTGAGGGAGGAAGTAGAGAAACTCAAGATATGCTGAGCTCTACGTCCTTGGTTCAGTCAGAGGAGAATAATTTTTTCTCAAAATCATATGCATTTAACAGTTTTTCTAAATTGTCCTAGATACTTGACTCTGGCGCCACAGACCACATGACCTCAAATATGTGCAAATTGTTGATTATACGAAAAGTGATGGGCAGAGGAAAGTTATTACTGCTGGTGGTGAGATTCTACCGGTCGAAGGGATTGGGCACTTTAAGAAATGTTTTACATGTGCCTAAACTAAAGGCTCATTTGATTTCACCACAGAAACTTGTTAAAGATATTAAGTGTCGTTTCATTCTTGAGGACAATGGATGTTCACTGTGTGACAAGGTCTCAAGGCTAAAGATTGGACATGTTAAGGAGGAGGCTTGCTCTACTGGGAAGAGGATGAACGTGCAACGATGTCTGTACAGCAGTCACCTTGGAGTGGAGTCAGTGAACACAAAAAGAATAGTATATTGTTACAACACTGTCGTGTTGGACATCCTTCCTTTTATCTCCTAAAAACATGGTTTCCTTCTATATTTGAAGGTGTTGATGTAAAAACTCTAGTGTGCGGTTGGCCAAACACAAATGCTCCTCATTTGGAAATGTTGGTGAGCATAGTACAATCCTTTTATATCATATACACAGTGATATTTGGAGGCCAACGCCTATGACTAGCTTGTCTGGATGCAGGTGGTTTATCTTATTTGTTGATGACTGTACTAGGCTTACTTGGGTTTACCTCCTAAAATCAAAATCAGACGCCGCCCAAGTGGTGAAATCTTTTTGTGAAATGATCTATAATCAATTCAAAATTGTTGTCAAGAAGTTTAGATCAAATAATGCTAGAGACTATTCAATTCGGCTGTGTCTTACTTTGATCAGAAAGTGATAATTCATGAGTCATCTTGTGTCAATACACCCCAACAAAATGAAGTGGCTGAGAGAAAAATCGAACACTTACTGATACAGCTATATCTCTTTTGTTTCAACAAAAAGTTCCAAGGCAATAGTGGGGTGAAGCTGTCCTCACTAGCACTCATCTTATTAATAGGATACCAGCGAAAACACTAGAATATCAAAGTCCTATGGAACTGTTGAGTAAATTCTATCATCATGTGAAACTAAAGACTCATCTTCGTCCAAGGATATTTGGATGTACTGTTTATAGGCATAGTGGGAAAACCTGATCCACAATCTATAAAGTGTATATTTGTTGGGTACTCAACTACATAAAAGGGTTATAAGTGTTGTAATCCTGCTTCTAAAAAATTCTTTATTTCAGCTAGTGTGACTTTTAAGGAGTTGGAACCATATTATGAGATGAAAAATCCAAAAGAGTTAGAGAACTCGATTGCTGCGACTGAGTTACAGGACATAAATGAATTCGTAATTCAGGAGACACCCATTCCTAGAACCAAAGAAATGTAAGTGTATAGGAGACGACCTAGAGTGGAGACACAAAATATATCAACTGAGATGAATGATTTACCTGCACTGCAGAAAGAACCAGTAGAAGCAATTAGTCCAAGTATAAGAGACACATCTCAAATTTATAATACTCATCAAGAAGAGGATCATCAGTTCACTGAAGCCATTGATGAGGAGCAACTAGATTGGCCCATTGCTCTATGCAAAGGAAAGAGAAGTTGAATAAATAAATCACTCTATCCTATGGTCAACTAGTTATCATATGATAGGTTAACACCATTGTACAAGACTTTGCTCATGAAGATGAAGACTATTATCATCCCCAAGATAGTAGAAGAGGCCCTGTCACACAAAGAATGGAGTCATGCCATGGATGAAGACATTGATGCACTAGAGAAGAACTGTACATGAGACTTAGTCCCTTTGCCTTCAGGAAAAAAGGTGGTTGGCTGCAAGTGGGTATATGCTCCTAAGTATAAACCTAATGGAACATTGGAAAGATACAAGGCAAGGTTGGTAGCTAAAGGCTATTTACAATCTAATGGAATTGATTATTTTGAGAAATTTGCTCCTGTTGCAAAGTTAAATACCATCCCGATACTTATAGCATCGACAGTAAATTTAGGATGGGAAATGCATCAGCTTGATGTGAAAAATGTATTTCTTCACGAAAATTTGGAGGAAGAAGTATATATGAATGTACCTCTAGGTTACACATTTACCCATCAAAATAATGTTGTTTGTATGTTGAAGAAATCTCTATAGAGTTTAAAACAATCACCCCGAGTCTGGTTTGAGAGATTCACTCAAGCCATGAAAGGATTTGGGTACATAAAAAGCAATGGGGATCACACTCTCTTCATTAAGCATGGTGCCCAAAACAAGGTTACAGCCTTAATTGTGTATGTAGATGATATCATCATAACAGGAGATGATACTGAGGAGACTAAATGCCTTGGCCAAAATCTATCTAGAGGAATTTGATATCAAATCCCTAGGAAGGTTAAAATATTTATTGGGAATTGAGGTTGCATATTCAAAAGAAGGTGTATTTCTTTCACAACACAAGTATATTCTTGATTTACTTCAAGAGACTGGAAAATTGGAGTGTAAACCTGACACTCCACTTGATCCCACCTTAAGTTTGGGAGAAGGTAAAGACTCTAATCAGGTGGATAAAAGCTCATATCAACAGTTGATTGGGAGGTTGAGGTACCTAAATCATACCTGTCCAGATATAAATTTGCAGTGAATGTACTCAGTTAGCATATGAATGATCCAAGGGAGATACACCTACAGGCAACATATCAAGTGTTGGCATATCTAAAGACAATAACAAGGCAGGACATTCTATTCAAAAAAGGAGGGAAACAATCTATTGAAATCTACACCGATGTTGATTATGCAAGGTCTGTTATAGATCGCAGATCAACATCGGGCTATTGTACATTTGATTGTAGAAATCTTGTGACATGGAGAAGCAAAAAGCAACAAGTAGTTGCATGATCTAGTGTTGAAGCAGAATTCAGGGCATTGGCCCAAGAGATATGTGAAGGCTTATGGATTCGCGGTTTGCTTGACGAATTGAGAGTTAACCAGTCAAATCATATGAAATTGTTTTGTGACAACAAGTCAACAATAGCTATTGCTCAAAATCCTATACAACATGACAGGACTAAACATATTGAAGTGGATCGACATTTTATCAAAGAAAAAGTAGAAACAGGAGGTGTAGATCTGATATATGTTGGGACATTAGAACAGGTTGCTGACATATTCACAAAGGGACTCACAAGACCAATATTTCAAAGGATGGTGTCCAAGTTGTATATGGAAAACATCTATACCCAACTTGAGAGGAGGTGTTGAACTCTCTAGGATTGTTTTCCCTTTCTATCTATTTCCTTTCACTGTATTTTCGTCCTTCTATGTCCTTCCCTATGTTAAGTGGATCCATTAAATTGTTAACGGATCCACTTAAAGACTAATATAATGGGCCTGGCCCATTAACTCATGTAGCCTGTACTTAAGCGGGAAACCAAGATAATTGAGATTTTGAGATTGCGGAAATTATGTTCCAAGAAGTGGTGACTGATTCATCTTCCTGGAAGAGGAGGATCGTGAAGATAGAATCCTTCCATTCTCCAAGTTGCAAGAATCTCAATCAAGATCAATTCTCGACAGTAAGTGAACCAGAATATAGTGTTGCAAAAAAATAAAAATCGTTCTGTTACCATCTAAGATAATTTTTTGGAAAGAAAATGAATGCTATGATGGCATGATCACAATATTCACCCAGTTAGCTTTCAGCTAAGTTTTTCCAATAAACATGCCAAGTCCATATGATTTGTATTTCATGAATGACATATAAATCTCAGAAAGTTAAATGAGTCTTACATTCAAAGATAAAGTGAAAAATCAAATCGAACGCCCATTTCTCTAGAGTAATCTAAACACAGATTAAAAGCTATGACTTATTTTTCCCTTTCCTTGACAAACTAATTTCCTTCTTGAGAATCCAACAACTCTTCAAATCATGAAATTTTCAACAGATACACCACATATAAAGATCGATTGCCCTTTTTTTGACAGCTAAACGCACAATTAGTCCACAAAAAATCTACAATGTGAAAGAAAAAAAACTGTCTACAACAAGATGATGGTTAGATCTATAGGATTCAAGATATAACTTCTGCAAGTTGGAGAAGAAAACACAATAATTAGAAAGATATTATACTTCTCTAGATTGCCACTTTGGTTGTCATGGAGTAGGAGGTAGTGTTTCAATATCTTCGAATCCATTGTACCATCCTTTAGAAGAGAGGGCAACTGTTCCATATTGAACAGATCGACAAATCTGCTTATTGGCTGATCATCATTTGTTGAAACAACCAAGAGGCCTGAAGTTGAGGTTAGTTCCAATATTTAAAAAGCATGAAGTAAAGAAAGCAACGTAGCAGAATAATAAAATGGATGGAAGTCTCTAACATCAGGAAAAGGTGAAAAGAAGCAAGCAGCTTACAGGCAACAGGATGGTCAAAAGTTTCATGCTCTGAGAAGGATAGTGTATGTAAAAGCTCCCTATTAAATGTCTGAAACCATGGTGGCACAGATTCAGAATCATGTCCTGCCAAATAAATATTCCTAACCAAGTTAGAAAATGTTTTCCTCATCTACAGCAACTTAAAAACGAAAATACACGCTAATGACGAACAAATGAGACACTGACATCATCATCAGCCAAGTTCTTTTCATAATCGAAGCGTAAAAGTGTGTTGCAGAAACTGTGCCTCCAAAGAAACAACTTTGTGAAAATGTTGTTTTAAGGTTTTTTACAAAATAAAAATGTTTTGAAATTTTGAAAGACAAAAATAACTTTAAAACTACAGTGACCAAAGGAAATTTAGCCATTAGGTGCGATGGTGAACAAAATTAAATTGTAAATTATGGGTGAACTTTAAGAAATTCCATACATCATTTTTTTTTACTTTTAGAAGGATAGTATCACAGAGTCAATTAGTGAAAAAAACAAGAAAAGGGATAAAGGCAGTATGTACACAATCAACTATCAAAGCAGTATACCCCCATGAACGAGAACAGAAACTAAGTCACAAGCTGGTACGTCACTCTTTAAGTTCAAGGCTCTCAAAATGGAAAAGTCACCTGTAAAAAGACACTGCCCAAAAATTCATCTGTAAAGAAACACTAGAAAAAGCTCCGTCCACTGTATTTTTTTTGAACTTCAAGATGCCAACCTTGGCTAAAATGTTTTATTAGATAACAAAGTGGTATCACTGATTCCAGTTGACAATTTGCAAAAAGCATGGTCATTAGGACTGGACTCATAAGACATTCCTCGATAAAGATTTATTCAAACAAGGTAGCATCAGTTACAAGAAAGAAAAAGTATCATAACTTGGACAAGAATACAAATAGAACAAATGATAACTTTCAGACAGTATGGACGAGAGGAACAACCTTGTACGAAAACACAAAAGCATGTTGAAGTCCCAAGGGATACTACTACTAGCTCATTCTACTAAATGAGCTGAACCAATGAGAAAATCATACGTGACTACTAAATTTTAAAAGAAATAACTAATGATGATGTCACAATAACAAATTCACGTCCCATCAAGCCATATATGCTATTTTTGACTATCAGCATAGAGTATTGTTCGCAGCAGTAAAACCTATTGTAAGTCAACAGGGCTCAACCAAGTTTCCTGTCACAACCTATCAGCATAGAGTATGCACATGCCTATCAGCATAGGCATGTGCATGTGACACAACCAAAGTCGGATCTATTCATTTTCAGCAAGCCATCACATCAAAACAAATAGCACTTCATGTAATAGAACCTGATGCAATCTGTCACTCATTATAAATCTTTAAGACAGTGAAAAATTGTTTACTCACAGAACCTTTTTTTTAAAACTTACATGCAATGAGCATTTATAAAACAAAAATCAAAATAAACACTCACTGTGTGCGAAACTGATAGTCAATTCAAGAGGTCATAAAAATAATTCATTGGGCAAACCTATGGATAATTCACGAACCGAAACCTATCATTGAACAAACAAATCCTTTCATACTCCATTACGAGATGTCAAAAAAAATTTCCGTAATGCATCATGAGGCATTGTTTCCAAACATAGAGGACAGAGAGCATGGAACAGAAACCCAATTTCAAAGCATATATTGTGATCCAAATTTTCGAAGCAAGAACCAATGCTGTTAGTTATTTACTTTAAGAAAGGTCTCTGTTAAGGAAGCTTTTGAAGAAGTTTATTGTAAGGTGAATCGGCTGTCCTTTATTCGGATTTTAAAGATAATAAGTTTGGATGACAGATAGTGTGTAGGATTAAATTTCGCATCACTCCACATTCTGATTCAGGGCAGTATTTGGGTGGGAATCAAGAGTTGCAGACTCAAACATTCTCTTGCACACCAATTTCAAAACCAAAGCACGCAGATACGACAAGTAAGATGCATATCCCGTCAAACAAAGGATATTTCAACAAAAACATAAACCTGAAAGCATGATGATAATTCAATGGAAGAAATTAAACTATTGATTCTGATGGCATCAAGGTGAGTTTTTCTGCCAGCGGAAATACCTTCGTAATGCAAACCATCAGTCTGTGATTTAGAGAAAGGTATCTCACTTCTGTCGGTCACAACTTGCTTTAATAAATTTTCTGCAACCTGCTTGGACCATCACTAATCATTATTCACATAACAGTAAAGTACATTACAAAAAAAAAGTAAAAAGAGGTTATTATTGATGATAAATTCGTTGATAAAAGGACAATAGAAAATATGAATAAGAACGACTGGGCAATTGCATTACAAAAAGGGAGAGACAGTATCTAAGAAGACCGGAGAGAATATGAACAGAAGTTATATAACAGGAGAGAAGTAAATGAAAACGAGCCAAAAGTTTCTCTCTCATTCGAGACGTGAGAGAAGGCTCCACTTTCTTTTCGGCATAAACTACCTACACCAACTACAGAGGGCTCATAATCTGCCAATGATAGTGAAAAGTAAACTATATTTAATGGACGTGCTGTTACCTAGGCTGGTCACATATTGCAAGTCTACAGTCAGTCTAATTTCCAGATTAAGATCAACTGTTGCATGTATAAGAACAAAACCAACAGATCTTTCTAACTTGTATGGAGAATATCTTCACTAACATTGCGAAAATGCAACAAACCAGGAACCATGTAGAGAGAGATTTGATGGTGTAGGTGTAACCACTGAGGAATCTGGCTCTATGACTGCATATGTATCCAGATCTACATGTGACATACTTCCCCTCGTCTACCTTAGCTTGTAGACATTGGACGAATACCCTCTCCTTAATTTTGAAACATTCACTTGGCAACAGAAGGCAAAATATTATTCAGGCAAGTCAACTTTTTAAACGTGACAAAAGAGGACCACTGCTGTTATTTTCCGTCCACAAGTAGGCATTTTTCATTGTAGCCTTGTAGAGAAAAAAGCCTCGCTCCTTGTCCACATTAGCAAGAAAGACATTGCCATCTTTGGCAGCCTTCACAGGGATTTAAGAACCTGAATATAGGTATTTTCTCCATTTAACTCAAACAACACTGAGTTATAAAAGAAGATCCTGTTTATCACAAGTTTTCAAATAAGAAATACATGAAATAATAACCATGATAATGATACATGTACCACTTCTGCCTTTATTGAGACTGAATTTTAGCTGAGCTTCCCAGGTTCCTTTTGAATAATTTTCTCCACTTCCTCTCACTGTGGACATTAAGTTAGATCAGCCCTCACAAACTGAGGGAAGAGATGCCCGAAGGGTAGCTTGATCATGGTAGTCTTTAGGAATCTATCCCCTGACGTGATCAACAGTCTAATAAGACAAACTACATATCAGAATTTCTATGATATCTTATTTTTAAGGAAGTGATTCGATTTCATCAGTATAATAATAATTTAGGAACTTCAAGAGCTGCTTGAAATGGCCCTAAACAACTAAATTCTATATTCACATTGATCAGATTATTTAGTTCAAAATTTTCTGACATAATTTTATAAAAATTTAAATAAAAATAATCAAATCCTATGTATTCTTTTGTTTATCTGATGCCAATTTTGAGTTTGCTTTAATTTATATAAATTAAAATTTTCCAAATTGAAAATATTTAAAACATAATTTATCTGTGATGGAATATTTTCCTTAAAATAACCAGTATAAATCCTTCTTACACGGGTAACACCACCAAATAGTAGATCCTTGCATTTTTCAAAAGAGGCTTTATGACATGAATCTTTCTGGGTAGAGAATTCAAATTTTGGATCTTTTTAATACGGAAAATGCACCCAATATTAGTTCTTGCATTTTCTGAATGGCCTTTCGTAGCATGTAAATTTTACTTGGCGGTTGATATGTTAGTCAAAATTGCGGAAACGATCAATGGCATATTACCATTCCACAGAAGTTCACACTGAACCACCTTTCGGACTTCCCCATTGCATAATTTCATTCCTGGGAAGGTGAAATTGTGTATAGCTAGTGAACATCACAATTTTACTGATTTCAATCGTTGCAAATGTTTGCATCAGACGAACCAAGGAAAAGGAAAAGATTTATCACTAAAAGAACAGAAAAAGGTCATTAAGAGTAAAGTAAACAAGTGCAAATCAAAGCAATGTATGACAGTAATCAGCAGGGATACGCATTCTGCGTCAAGTATTTTGAATCAATCCGTGAGAGTAATTCGTGCGTGAAATCGTGTTACCGAATATCCAGCTTTGAGAAAGGAATATGAGGCCATAAATCATAGAGAACAGAGATCTGTAGCCAGATCATTCTCTCATTTTCTTTCACATATTACTCCAAATTGAACATAAACATTTATACAGCCAGTGGAAACAGATGGAGAGAGAGAGGCTCGAGGAAAGAACATGGAGCTGAATGGATGCAGAGATCGGGTTTCCGGCGCACCTCAGAACTATGTTTGCGCACGTCGGAAGCATAAAATACCCGTAGAATGAACTCCTGCAGTCTGTAGGGCTGGTCGCTGGCCGTGCGCACGGGTACTGAAAGGAAATTGAAATCGCCGAAGAAGATTAGACGTTTTGGACGGCGAAGATGATAGACGTGTCGATGAAGATCCATAATTTATTTCAAGCTGGACGGCAACACACCGTCAATGTTCTCAAAGAAACAGAAGGGGCGGAGCATCTGCACGAAGTCCAACCCGTTCTTGCGACAGGCTTGCTCAGCGAGCGGGGTGGAGAGTACCATGACCACAGGCGCGATCTCCTCCACCAGGATCCGCCCGAGCGGAGAATCAGCAGCGGAGGCCATCATCGCATGATCCATTATTCTCCGTCGGCCCCCCCCTCCCCCCCTGCGAGGTGACGTTCCCGCAGAGGACGCAGCGGAAGGCGGGCCTCACAAAGGGAGCACACTGTCGGACGTCTTGCGATGGCCGCCGAGCTCTCGCAGAAGCACAGTCATTCCGGGCGGAGCTGGATCCGATGGGGCGTCCCTGACGATGACCTCGAGCGAAGATCGTCTGGGACTCCTCCCATCTCCTCGGAGCTGACGATTGATGGGAGAACACCGAACGTAAAAAGCCTCGAAAGGAAACGATCTCCGCGCATGTAAACGCCGTTTCGACCTTTTTATCAATCCCAGCCTCACTCTCTCTCCTCCCCCTCCCATGAGACGGCGGCAGCACGTGACCTTTGTCTCTAACAGTCGACATCTTAGGCTCTATAAATAGATCTTTGGAAGAGCTTTCAGATCATCTCATCTCATCCCACCTTTCTTTCAACCCACTAGAAAAAATCCTCTTTGCAAACTAGGGAAGCTAATCTTTCAGCATCTTCAGTTCTCAGGACTTTACTTCTTACATAAATCTACTATATATGGAGTGCTTTTTAATGAGGGTTGAGATACAAGCTAGTGTCTTGATATGTAACATGCATAGGTAAGCTCATCCATTTAATATCACTAATGATTTTTATGCAATGCCTCTTAATGATTTTCATCCATTGGTAAGACGAGGAAAGAGAGGTAAACTAGTACTTGGGTATCTAGCACAGTGAAATAAACCCATAAAGCTATCATGTCTAGTATTTTGAGATTGAGTGAAGATAGGGTAGGAACCTTTGGTAAGTGGAAATAGGGCAGAAAAGGTTGACCAATCATAAGTGTTGGTGTGTCAACTCAGCTGAGTCAATATAATGTGTCAACTTAATGGGTTGACCGAAATTAACATGTCAGCCAGAGCTTGTTTGTGACAACCCAAGTCTATGTTGACCCCAGATAATTTAGCTTGGCCCACCAAGTCTAGAACTAGGATAAGCAACCTAAAAATTAAAAAAAAGTGAAAAGGATGTGAACAACATATATATACTCATCTTAATATTCTATCTGCCCACCTAGGGACCAGCAAAACCTTAATTATTAATGAGAGGAGCCATGATTTTAATTGGTTATGTTGAGAGCATAACCAATAATATGATTTTGCCATAATAAAATATCAAAGGTCATAATGTAATCAAATAATGTTAGTGTTATTAGCTACCATCTTGACTTACTAAGAAATCCACAATGAAGGAACATTAAAGGGATCTTTTAAGATATGAAATGCTGTCCAAGAGGAGGTTGATTGCAATCAAGTGATATGTTATTGTCCTTCAAAACACATTACTAGATAGATATAGTAATATCGGTTGATGAGTAACTTAATAGTGGTTTTGATATTAGCTGGATAGTAATAGATAAAATAGTAATTTTACTTGTGCCCATCATCTCTAAGACATTAAAGATGAGACTTTTCTACTTTAAACATTCTCAAAATTATACAGAAAAATGAATTTAAATAACTATTACTTGAAGATGTTATTTAGAATCTCTAGACGTTTTATTACTCAATCACGTGGTCATGCTCCACAAGAGGAGTTCACCTACCTCATGCAAAGAAATTTATGAAAATATAAAACAGAAAAATAATATATTTAGCTAAAAATATAGTCTTAGACCATTTCTTGCTTTGAAAGAGTTAAATATTTACCATTATAAAAGAGATAAGTCTAAATTAAAACCAAAGAAGTCTACAAGAAAATAGATATTTGACTTGGGAAAAAAAGATTCAAGAGGGTACACAAAAAGGGCAACATTTCTAAATCAACAGTTCTTATTGTTGAGTCCAAGAGAACCAAATAAGGAACTTAGAGATGTGGTGCAACGTTCTCTTTGAGCTGTTGTAGAAACTATAAAAAATATAATTACATCAAGGAAATCTTTGAAGTAAGAAACAATATACCAAATGTTATACTCAATTAAATTAAAATAAAGTAAATAGTATTTTATTATGAAAGTATATTTAAGATGGTTCGTTGATAAGTCTAAGTTGAAGCTAGACGACTTTCCTTTAAATAAACATGTAGGTGTCAAGTTCCATCAAGCTAGTGCCCGTTTCTATAATTTAGGCATCTGAACATGACTTTAGACTCAATGTTGGAAAGCCAGGGCTCCCATGTTTTGGATGCTGTAAAAATGTGGGTTTCTTAACCTTCACTTGGGATTGTACAAAATGGGCAGAAGCAGTAAGCATGGAAGCATTTATGGGAGCACCAAACTCAACAACTATGGCTTTTATGAGGTCCATGTACATGAGCATTGTGCAACAATAGGTTTCAGACAATATGATTAGATGATGAAAATAACCATGGAGAGAAAGTTGCCATTTGATACAGCAGTCTCCTATTGTATTATAATCTAATGGTGTTGAGGGCGTTGAAACACCAACTCCACACTTCAGGCTGCCTGGGAGTTCTAAGTGGTGCCTTCCTCTAATAGCATAACACTAGAGTGCTGGGGGGTTTAGGGACTCTCTCTCTCTCTCTCTCTCTCTCTCTCTCTCTCATCCAAAGACAGATCCTGAGGAAAAATGAGATGATCTTCAGTTGTGTACAACAGCATTCATAAGTATAGAATCTGCTGCTAATGAACAAATTTGCATTAAAAAAAGGTCGCGCCATGACATATTTTGCTCACATCACTCATGAGAGAAGAGGACTCTGATGACTATGGCTGACCCAACACATTATAAAATCGCTCGCAGGACCTTTGTAATTGGCATCATCGTCACTGACAACAGCTTCACATCTCAGAGAATCTCAGACAGCTGCTGGACAACATCTGCAATTCAAGTAAATCAGTAGTTATCACACTTTTTTTTTTCTATAAGGAGGCTGCCGCAGTACAGAGAATGCATCACCATACACCATACCTTGAAGAATGGAGGGCGTGGTCTGAAACTCATGCCAGATACCTTGGTAGTAAGCGAGGTCCAAATTGAGGAACTGGGCGGCTAGGAATGCAGCCCCTGCAGCTATATGATGAGGCTTGAATTGGAGCCAAAGTGAGCTTCTTAATCTGAAAAATAATACAGAGTTTGAATGCTGAATGATAGACTCCGCTACACTCTAATTCATTAACCAAGAATGCTCATGAGAAATCGTAAATAAACCATCCATCAGAAGGCAGAACGTATCATAGTGCCAAAACATTACCATTGGGAACTTATAGGCTGGGAGAGAAAAATTACACAGAGATACAGAAAAGCAAACAAGCCACTGAGTGTTTCTTTCCTTACCAACTAGCAAATAAGATGCCCAGTGGAATATAAATCTTTCTGCCTCAAGTGCTGACAAGGAGAGAAAACTAGAAGTAGGCTGAGCTCTTTGGATTGCATCTGATTATTTAGTCATCTTCAGGACCCATCATGCTTGGTGCACATTGAAATCCAGAAAATAAAGTACAAAGCGAAACAGTAGAGATACAGACCGTCATATGTCAAGTAGACGCGATAGGAACCCTCCAAAATCATACCTATGACTGGTCCTCAGTCCAGCTATTGACTCTTTAAGGAAATATCAACACAGGCAAGCATCATAAAGATGTCAAGCAAATTGGCAATCAAGATCCAAAGACTCAAAGAGTCCTCTTCTGAATAGGGGAAGTTCTCAGCGTCCACATTTAAATCAGCAATGCTGTGACCCCATACTTCATCATAGAGGTTGTTTATCAGCCGAAGGCCAATTATGTCCATTAAAATGTATAATCAACACGTGTGGGGTGATCTAGGTTTGTTGAATGCCGCTAATCTGACGCAAGTCAGAGAACAAAGAAAATTTCGGAAAGGCCAGGAATCCTTTGCCATCGACGACCTTTTTGAAGATGAGGAATCTCCAGTGACGTTGTGACGTAAACACCCCCACCCAAAAAAAAAAAAAAAAAAAGGGCATTTGCGAGAGATGCCTGGATGCTCATTACAGCCAATCCCCTTAAGCAATTCATGGGCATTGAAAAAAGGGGACCCAGGTCAACAACTCCAAAGAAGATGGCCTCTCTTTACCATCCTCATGCTGCAAATAAATACAAACATCTTGAGGTAATATAGGTGTGACACCGTGACCACACATTTACAATAATTCAAGTATATTGAGACATCTCTATCACCCACTTGTCTGAACTTTCCCGGGATTCATTCCACATTCAAGTAGATGGTGGACGGAGTTAAAAAAAAAAAATGGAAAGACAAAGTGCATAGATGCACGAAATAAAAGGTATATGAAGTGAAACGAACGATGAAGAGATTTCTTTTTTAAAAAAATTTAGGTGAGAAATGAGTAAAAAGGTAGTACTGAAAAAAGTTAACCATTTTTGGAGAGTAATCAGTATATGAAGCCAAGTCCGAGGAAATCAATTTGGTATCAATAAATGGTAATGTCCCTTTCTTTTCTTTTTCCTTTTTCTTTCGGGGGAGGTGGGGAGGTGGAGATTGATCTATTTCCTTGGAGCAAAGGCAGATGTGGATGAGACACTACCAGACATGTCGTGGATAGTTAATAGTTGATTCAAGATTAAAAACACTAAATTATTTCTTACTGATTGGTAATATATGTTACTCATGGTGAACGGATATTTGCTTGATTCTGCCAATAATAGTTGAAATCACAGAAAGCCATAAAGATTTGATCTTGATCAAATAATCAACAGCAAAAACAGGTAAAACCATTGTTGGGGAATAATAAGAAATGTAGGACACAAAACCGGGAAATTAAAAGGAAAATAAAAAAGGGTTTGATAAAAATAGTTCACATTGAAGGAAAAAGTGTGAAACAGGTAAACTTAGGAAAAAAAAATTAAAAATGATAAAAAGAAAAAATCAAAATTACTTATGCATACACAAATAGACTACCAAGAAGGCAGTACTAGATGGTATCGGAAAAAACTAGTTAGCGATCTTGACTCCCAAATCTCATTAAAATGTATCAAAATAAACCACTTGCAACTTCAGCAATAAAACAATGCTTTCCATGAACAGCATTATCTATCCTCCAGCTAAGAATATCACATAGGAGAGCACAAGATTCTCGTGAAGATCCTGCAATTTATCCCAACCAAAAATATCAATATCCCGTGAAGAAACAATTCTCTAGAGAAGAAATAACACAAAATTTGACACAGGAAGATCATACTCAAACCCGTTTATCAGCGGCAGATATGGAGAGATGAAATGGGAATTGATGAACCACTGGAAACTTATGAAAAAGGCTGTCAATTTAAAATCTAAAAACTTGCGCTTGTACAAATGAACGGCCATGAATCACAATCAAATTTGGTGTCGATCGTAGAGTCATATACTTGGGCCAGCTCCAACTAATCATACATGGGCCATTTAAATATCAACTAGAATCCATAATTTGGAGAAAGTTCATACTGAATGCCTTTCTGTCCAGGGTCTTTCCTTTGATAAAATGAAGACCTCAAAATATGTTACCAAGCTGAACAAAAATCTTCCCAAAAAAATCACGATAAAGAAAAGAACGGGCATCTCTATAATATCAGTTATGTAAGCATCACTGAAACCAAGATGCTCACCCTTCATTTATTAAGTTCAAAGCCAAATTCAGCAGAACCGATTGGGAAAGCCCTAATTTGTGGAGGACAGATTTAAGAGGCGTATAAGGATGTTGGACATCAAGTTCAAAGTTTAAGGTTGTCAGTATCATGTGCTCTGCACCAATGACAGACTCTCGATATTGTTCAAACCAGTCCTGCCAAAACAAACAAAAGAAAGCAGATCAAAATCCATAAAATTTCTGCTCATATTTATTTTCAATGCAATAGATACTTTAGAAAATAATTTGATGACGTGAGTTAATTAGCAAAAGAAGTCTGGAGAGTGAACTTATTTACATGAAACTACTCTCCTCACATCTCTCTACCAACTAAGCCAAGGCCAAGACCTTAAGGAAAAGGGATAATTAGAAAAATAATGTTTTTGGACACTCTAAAATTCCCGTGATCCATTAAAAATGACACATTAAAACAATGGCCTACACAAAGGCTCAGACCATTCAGTGGCACATTTTGCACAATGAATGATATTTGTGGAAAAAATGAGCACATCAACATTTGCATCAGACTAGAAATTTCGCATCACAACTAACATTCTATCTACAAACAGTTATTAAGTGATGAATGGATAGTGTATTCACAAGGGTGCCTGTCTGTATTTTAATCTGTTACATTTACACAGTGTTCAGGCGCACAAACTATTTTTATAAAAAGTGATTTTCACAAGCATTATATGCTATGGAAAGTAGTGAAGAACTTTAATCAGCCATTATGCCAAAAATGAATCCCCATTTTGCCTAAAAGAATAAGTCCATTTTGGCTAAACAAGCTTAAAAAAAAAATGAATAAAAGTGACTCCAAAGGCATACTCACAATAGGGAGTAAACATTGAAAAACAGCAGGATTATGTTTTTCACATATTTCCCAGGATACCCTGAGTACAGTGTTTAAAGGGCATGGTGTCTCCTCCGACTTTGCTGCAAGGAATAGAGCTGCTGTTGCAATCAACTGCAGATTGAACTAAATTAGTAGTCGAAAATAATTTAATTCTAAATTGGAATGCTATGCAGATAACATGTCAAAAAAATATCCACAAACAGGCACTTGACATTAAAAACAACGCATGCCTTTACAAAATAAGAGACATTAACTTTTATAAAACCATAGAGATAAAAGAATTAAAAGAAATCATACTTAACATAAGCCAATTATTTCAGGTTTTTGAAATCCAGAAAAACTTAAAGATACATATATTTTAATAGAAAGGGGCAAGAATCTGAAAAACATGTCCTAAAATAATGTTTTAATACTTTTTCCGACACTAGATAACTTCACTGAATGACAAACGACAGCAGATTTGAAGGCAATAAAAAAAACACTTAATCAACTCAGGATCCAAGTTTTTCGTTCATTCTGGTTTAAGCCACTCCCTGAGAGTGGATAATTTCACATTTCGTTAAATATTAAAAAGAGTATTCAGGTTATGACTGATGAAAATTTTGTAATATTTTCACAGTCAAGACCAAGGAGATTAGATTGCCTCCTAAAATCAAGTAATTAAGACCTTCATCATTACAAACCGAAAGTCACCCTCACAATTCAGAGCATAAGCTACATCTCTAAGGAAAATGAATACTCTTCGTCCTAATCATCCGAAGAGTAACATGAATGATAAGACATGACACTGTCATGAAGTACGGCTAGTTTACTTAGAATCATAAGCTACATCTCTAAGGAAAATGTATATCTAAATGAAAAGCAATCTAGCCGACCCTCCCTCCAACCTATGAAATCCTCTTCTATATTCACCTTCAAATGACGGCCACAAACAGTGGCCGAGCACATACAATTTTCCCACAAGCACTGCTTGATGAAAGGAATTTTTGTGTCCCAAGTCTTTTCAGCAACCACATCTCAATGAAACTAACGAAATGTCATGTTGAGGCTAGATTAACATTTGCAGGTAAAAATTGTGGTATTTAAAATTGCACACCAGCTACACAGAACTGAGGTTGGGGAAGTCAGAATGGAAGGGGGGAGGGGGGTGTTGGTTTCATCCCCCACGGATGCTGACAATGTTGATAGATCGTTTTTGGAAGGATCACAGCAGCATCAGGGGTGACGCAGGAGAGGAGAACAAAAAAGATATGTCATGCAGAGTTGGGAGCTGGAAAGATTCTCAGACAACAGTAGTATCTGATCTTTCTACCCTACTTTGGAATTTGGGGCCTCTATTCTGGTCCAGCTCGACACTGGGTACATGTCAACCTTCCCAACGATCTGCAAGGTGACATCAAGGTCCTGCCCTTTTTAACTGTGCAGAAATCTTGGGATCTCCAGAATTTATTTAAGAGTGACAGGCTGAAAGGCAAGGTGCGGTCGGTGAAGACTACAGTTTCTTCAGCTAGACATGGTTCTGGAATTCGGTGCCAATGCTCATGTGCCTGTCCGAGCAAAGAATCATCATCACCAATGCTCACCGCCATTGCCAGCAAGTAACTGATGGGAGCTGGGCCGACAAAAGCCCGATGCCTTATTCCCAATGATTGCCCTGCTCCCAAATATCTCTCGAGAATATGACAGAAACTTATAATATCACCAAAGCAGAAATCTCTTGTGTTCTTCAGCATATCACGAGATGTTGGAGCAGTGCTCTGCCTATGAAACCTTGCAGAAATACATTATTGTGATGTAAATATTTACAAGCAATCGTAAAACCGTAATAATAGGTTAATAATATCCATTTAAACTGCACAAAAATTAGAAAAGGACAGAGAGTTAAGACTGCAATTCGACGACTAAGAAATTCAAAGTATGAAGAGAATAAAAATAAAAAGGAAGGAAGATAAGAAATAAGGACTCGGAACTCACAAATCTGTCGTGACAAGCATGAGATCTGCGAACAAAAAAACGGTGGCAGAGCACCATTGCAGTTCCAATCGTCGTTTGAGGCCTGTACAATCAAGAAAAGCAGAAGCCACAGCTACCCAATTAGGTACTTAAATACGATAAACAGATGGACAACTTTCAGATTGAGATGGAGAAAATAAAAACGCGGCCAACTTAAAGATAGAGATGAACAAAATAAATATACGGCAAACTTAGAGATAGAGATAAAGAAAATAAACATACGGCCAACTTAAAGATAGAGATAGAGAAAATAAATAGACGGGCAACGTACAGATTGAGATAAAGAAAGTAAACAGACGGACAATGTACAGATTGAGATAACGAGAGTACACAGAAGGGCAACTTACAGATTGAGTTGGATGCCTAAGTTCTGGAGGAATGCACAGTATGAGTAGCGGAGATGCGTCTCTCGCAGATGATTGATACCATCCTTCCTAGAAGGAGAGCAATGTTCAAGCTCGTCCCTCGACATAAATACCACAGTGTCCTCCAAATTCGCCTGACTTCTTGTGGAAGGCGCATCGAGATCCGTGTTGAAGAATCGGCAATCTGGGTCGCGTTTGGCAGCTACCCAACCTGCCGTAGTCACATGCAGAAAGGAACTATTGCTGGTAGAAGGGCCATCGCTGCAGTGGCGGACGGCGGCGCCAGGGTTCCAGTGCTGACTGCCACCGTCGAAGTCTTTCTCCCACATGGGCTTCCTCCTCAGCAAAGCAGGTGCCAGAGAGACGCTTTCGCCACCGGCAAAACGGCCCTGCCGATAACTGACGGCGGATAGGTCTTGCGCACAAGAATAGACAGAGCAGCTGCCATCCCCGGGATGTATGCTGCCGTCGTTTATCCAACTCTTAGAGCAATTGGATCTGAAGCCCCACAAACTCCCGCCACCACCGACACCCCCCTGCCGGCGCCGCTGCGTGTGCATAGAATGCACCCGCGATGACATGTTCGAATCCCGCGGGGCACCAATTCCAAGGTTTCCAGAGCCCACACTTTTCCTTCCCCAGACAGAGAGAGAGAGAGCGAGCGAGAGATTTCCTCCTAGGGGAAAACTGGTGACAGCTTATCAGAGAAGGGAGAGCGCCAACACGTCCACGGATCGGATCAAGAAATCCCCTCCCGCTGGGGTTGGGATGATGGAGCGGGGATTCCGTCAATTGCCTCCTTGGGAGGAACAGGGAAGGAAGCCCCAAGGATGAGAGCCAAGCGAAGCCGTGTCGGAGATGGAAGAAGATGACTTAATTTATGCGGGCAAGGTAGGCAGGCCGGCCTTTTACCCCAACTCCGCCTCGAAGGAGAAAAAAAAATATCATCTTGAAACCGCTTTGTTCCCTCAACTCTCTCTCTCTCTCTCTCTCTCTCTCTCTCTTCTTCGCAATCTCTCTCCGGCGGCTTGATCAGCGCCTTGTGTATACACGCCTACCTCACAAGTCAGGTCCAATTGGATGCTAGGTGGGATGGGGCCCAGAGATGGGCCCATATCCTGTGCTTTCCTCGCCGGCCTCGTCGGTTACTTATAATCAATCCCACGTGGAGTGGAATCTCTCCTAACTAGTTCTGTTGACGTCAAGAGTCAACACCGGAGACAGATTTTTTTTCGTCGGCCTCATAAATTACTGCAGTCTGGTTTCCTGACAAAGGGCGTTGACCAGGATACCCTCATAGTTCAAGCCATGCCAACTCCAGGTCATGTGGTTGACAAATGAGCCAGGCATGGGTTGATAACTACTTGCTTTCAGGCCTTTTAATCCTCGGCCCCACTTCTAATAACATGCTGCACCAGTTAGGGTGGGCCTTATCTTTCCATCCTACTTAATTTTTTAAAGAGAACTTCTAAATTAGACTTGAGAATCCATTGATATGCCATAAATATTTTTTTCTATAATTTAATATTTTTAATTCTGTCAATTCCCAAATCATATAAATCTTCTAAGTTATAATCTACTAATCAAACACCATGATGGCATGCGAGATATGACTAACATAATTCATTCAAAAAGGAGTTAAAAAGCATCATGTTACCTCAAAATAGAAAGTTTAGTATTCTTACAATCCATAAAGTTGGTAGACTAGCCCTTGAATTGAGGCAAGAAATGTTACTACCATCTTTGGGTCCAATTGATCATGGTATCTAACTAGTTAGTTGATTGGATTGAAGTATTAACAATTAATTAAACATTTGAATAGCTAGAAACCGTAAAATATTATCTTTAAAGGTTTGAACATCCTCTAAGAAAAACCATGATTATTACATTACATATGTATCCAAAGTTTATCAGTTCAATGAAGTTATAATCATCTATTATCATCGAATAAAATGAATAATATACCAAAAGAAAACAATATTTTTTCAGCCATAGCTTATTCAAATCTCCTCAAAGAAATCATGAATGTCAAATAGACTCATGAAACTATAATGCAAATATGTAACATCATAACGTCAATGTCATATGATAATTTAAAATTATTTTCAAATAAAAATTAATTATATTCAATATATAATGAGTTGTGGTATGATGATTTCAATTCATCAATAAATTCAATATCAAGAATGATTAACAATAGTCTTTTAGTATCATAAATATCTCGTATATTGATTAGTTTTTACACCCATATTTTACTTCAAGAATGATAGACAATAGTCTTTGTTTGTAGGTTAAGTAGCACTTACTCAATGATCCAAACTGTTAGAAATATTTTTCAGTTCAAGATCTTGGATGTTCAGACTACAGTCCAATGTCTTATCATCCATAGGAACCAAGAATCAAATCATCAATCATTTACAAATAAGATATTTGACCAAAAGAAAGTAAAAAGGTCAATTGACATAGTCATTTGGGTGGCAAGAGAATAACATCAATAAGTAATTAAAACACTTCAAAAAAAAAGTAAAATCTTACACAAATGGTATTTTGAGATTTGTAAATGAGTTAGATATTAAATTAAAAGTAACATGACTATGAAATGAGAAAGTACATACATGAAATCGAAAGAAAAATACAGATTATGTGCTTTAAATGATCATATCCCATCATATGACTATCACTCATATGGGGGCATTTATCATGCAACAAAAAAATGAAAGAAAGTATCAAACTTGTTGAGAAGTCGAACAAACAAGTTAGAACTCTCTCTTCTCCTATCTGTCACCTAGAAGGTCTTGAGAGCATAAAAGAAAGCTGATTTAATAAAAACCTACATATCAAAAGGCAGGAAATGTGACATCTTTCAATCCTTGGTTGTCACCCAAAGCCTTCAGGAATCATGATTAAATTTCCTAGCTAAAACATACAACAAACTAAAAGAGAAAGGAAGATTCCCATGACAAAACTCTAAGTTGATAAAGTAAAGATTAAGGGTGATTAATCTCTCCCTCCTCTCCTCTATTCATAAAATGTTTGGGGATATATAGGCCCCAATTGGTACAAATATTTAAGTAGAATTCAACAAAAAGATTGTTTTGGTGTGCAAAGGTAGTGTAATATATTTTCTCTAATAGGATTTTAACCCTGCCTTAAACACAATGGTTAATACTTTGATCAAGCTTTGAGAAGTTTCATGAGATATCTTGGTGTTTGTTTTCCTTAAATGTTGCTAATTAGGATGATAAAAAATTCAATTTATAAAACTGATTTTATAACAAGACAAAAAGTTCAAAGACTTAATTATTGAGGAAAGTCAAGTTGATCAACGGGGAATTATCTGACTTAGGATGAATCTAATGATTAATTTTATTGATTTACTTTAAGGAAAAAGTAGGTGAGAAGATAAGAAGAGAGTTGACTCGGGCAAACTAAGAGAGAGAGAGAGAGAGAACTCTCTCTTGATGATCTTTTAATCACCAAAAGAGGGGAAATAAATTAGAAAAGAAATGGTGGCAAAGTGTTATAGTGGATTGAATATAGATAAAATTTAAATCTCTACTCTACTCTTACTCTCTCCTAATCTCACCCCTCTTCTCTACCTTAAGGTTTCAAAGGATCAAAAGATGATTAAGGGATAACATAAAGACCTAACAGCCACTTCAAATATAGCATGCTCCTAGATCAATTGTGTGTCCCTCACAAGATCAATAAGAAGTTAAACCTTATTTACTCTTCTTCTAAGTCTAGTCTACCTCTTATTTGCTCTACTTTCAATTGTGGTCAAGCTTGATGGCTCAAGGGTTCAACCAAGACTGAAAGAAGACAAAGTGAAGGTGGAAATGATGATATCTCCTTCTAGGTCAACCTATTATCCTCCTAGGGATCAAAACGAGAAGGCGATCCTATTATTACTCCCTAGAATCACTCGGTCTTGCTATGAGCTTCCACAAGAGTAGACAATATCATAAAATAAAATTTTATTCATCAAAATAAAATGTAATGCATAATGAAGGAATCAAATACATGAAAGATGCCTTCTATATGTCATTTGGAGTACTCCAACTGATCCCTCCTTGGAATTCTTGGATTGACTCAATGTTAAAGTTTTTTGAGATCTCTTCTTCTGCTTCTTAGGCTCACCTCTTCAATGCACAAAATGCCCTTTCTTTCTCCTTCTTTGAGACTTTATACAACTCCTCTAAGCTTAAATCTCAACCCTTAGATCCTCTTCAAGCATGAACAACTGAAGGATCTCCCACCCACACCTTGGAAGACCAAGAGGTAAGAAAGAGAAGGAGAGAGAATTAGGCAATTATCACCAGAAGTATATCAAATTCAATAATAGAGCATAAAACATACATGAAAATAACACACATATATTAATATATACATGCAATGTAATGCTAGTTGATTAGTGGTTGCCCTCTATTTTTATCCTTAAAAGTTTGGTATGAATTGAATTTCAAAACTCTTTCTTAAACACTTATATACTTGGCTATTAATATCAATGGTTGTAGGGGCAAATGTGAAAAGAAGAAATAGATGGACATATTAAGAAAAGGAGGGTGCAACATTTGAGGGACATCTTGATTTCCTTCCCCTTTCAACCCTAGGTGCAGTTCCTATGTCGAGCTGGTCATCTTGTCCTTCTCCCTTTTTGGTAATTTTTGCAACCTCAACATACCTCTTTCATCCCCCCCCCCCCCCTCTCATCGATGAGTGACAATGTTGGTGGCTTCAAGTTGAAAGTCACTAGAGGTCTTTGCACATGAAGCCTTGGAGCAGCCAAGTTGTGAAGATCACCCTTGCCTAGTGAAGCAAACCAAGGTCAGTCAAGCTCTTCACCTATGTGTGGTGTCGTCCCTCCACACAAATGTCATATTAAGAGGGAGTAGTTAGAAGTTTATTTTTGTTTTAATTCTACTTATTGCACTATAAGAGAACTTTGATTTCAATTCAATGTAATTTTTGCTTTCTTGATCTCTATGCCTCTTTTAGTTCAGTGAGTTGATTCTATCAATTTCTTGAAGGATCTAAGGAATCCCACCACTAGACATCTATGACCAATTCACGTAGACTGATGAAACTTTGAGAGTGTTTTTCCTTTCAACAGACTAGGATTTATGGATAATTTGCCTAATTTAATATGTGGATTATGTTAATAACAACGATCATCAAGAGACAACAATCAACATTGGCTTAATTCATCCCCCTTGACGAAGTATATAGTGAGCATTACTAATAGAATTAACAAAACACAGGTGTGGATGCTGTGATTTGAAATCCTCCTTGAGTTCAACCTAATTTTCCACTAACTTTCCATCAAAACTAAACTCCAAAAATCAATTTATAAATGTAACAACAATTTTTGGTGATCTTAATAACAACAATTTTAGATCGATCAATTTTGGTGCCATTTCTAGGGAGGATTTTTTTCTTAAATTGGCAATTTACATCTATGAATCTTAATTTCAGAATTTAAATTGAGTTGACTTTTATTGTTCTTTCTTAGTCATTCAAATAATAATAATAGAAAAATTAATAATAATATCAAACTATGCACAGTATAGTATTTCATTTAATTTATATACTTGTTAATTTTGTTAATTCTTGTTTACTCTATGATTTAAATTTTTAAAAGACCAAAAATATTTTCCTTGTACTATTTTTGAATTTTATTTCATGTAAGGTATTTTTGGTCCATTTATATTTATTTTTTTGCTTTATTTTTCAATTTATTTTAGCACAACATTGAATTCTTACTTTCAGCTGCATTTTTACCATTTTAAAAAATAGAATGTAGCAAGTGAATTTTTGCTTGAATTTTTATTTAACGTGCTGTCCTTCTTTATTATTTTCATATAAATCATATACCATATTGATCATAGAAAACTATGGATGGGAGGAAAAGTAAAAAACGTGTAATTGGAGTGACTGGGGGGATAGAGGTCAAAGTTCTAGGGAAGAATCAAAACCCAAGCCCTGCCCAACTAATATGGTAAGCTTAGAGATATCCCAAAATATAGATAATCCACTTCCGTATAAGCCCATGTATGACCATTACACACCAAATTTCTATCACCCATCATCACAAATTAGAATACCATTAGCACGTGATGTGTAGTTTAATATCAAGCATGGCATGATTTAGGTGCTTCCCACATTTCATTGCTTATCAAATAAAGAGCTGCATGAGCACATAGAATCTTTTTCTTATGATCTGGTGCATTTTTCTAATATCCCACAGGAGGCTCTTCGAATGAAGTTGTTTCCTTTTTCCTTACATGACAAAGCTTCAGATTGACTGATCTCATTAAATCAGGAGTTGACCTCTTTGCAGGAAATCAAACAAGTCTTTTTGAGTAAGTTTTATCCTGTAGGTAAAACACATGCCATGAGGAAACTAATTTTGAATTTTTCGTAGAAATCACGAGAGACCTTCCATGAAGCATGAAAAAGGTTTAAGGACTTGTTGAAGAAATGTCCACATCATGGCTGATAAGTCTTCATTATCATGAGTTAATAATTAGTAAATAATATAGTTTTAGCCTTAACTCATGATAAATAGACTTATATTTGTGTTAAAGTGTGAAAAGTGGTTTTTAGTTGATTAATGTGAATTTTTGGGTAATTATGTGATTTTACACGATTTTATATGATTTTTATAGTCTTGCTTTTGTAATAAATGAAGAAAAAGAAATAAAAAAATAAAAATAAGACAAAACGAGGGGGACCCGCTGGCCAGCCAGGCCCGTAAGCGGGTCGGAAGCTCAGCCGGGGAGTAGCGGGGGAGTAGCCGCAAGCAGGGGCTCGAGCGGCTTGAACTGATAGGGGGACATGTGCGCCACTCCCCTTCCACGTCACCGGTGGCCAGCCGGCTGTGGGGCAAGGAGTGGTCGTACACGCGAGAGAAGGGACTTTGCTTAGAAATCTAACATTACTATATATTCGCCCGAAAAATCGGCGCACAACCGATGTGGGACTAAACCCGCGTCACACCTTCCTTAAAAGAGGCGGGCGACTGGCACAGGTTCGAGTCCTTTCAGAGTCAAAAGTCATATATTTTTATCTGATTATCGTGACTTTCCTGCAGATTGCCGGTGAAGGATTAAACAACAAGAATTGTTGGATCATCGACAAAAATCTTGTCAACGCGATTCGTGGAGCATTGCTACTAAAATTGCTGAACGATTCACGATAAAAGGATCACTAATCCATCGAGTAAATCATCTCCGATTGATCGACAAATAAGCCGTCGTTGGGAAGAGGATGATCCGCCGGGGGACAAGTTGCCACCTCCTAAGAGCATACCAGATGCAATGAAGAGCCTCCTCTTGCTGCGCGGACTTGAGGATGAAGCTCCCTGACACGCGCCCCACCTCCATCCAGCTCTTCTCCGTCGGGTGACAGCCGCCGGAGAGCCGCAAAGTCGTCGTTTTTCCGCTCCGTCGGGTGACAGCCGCCGAAGACGACTCGACGACCCATTTCATTAATCTCTAGACTTTGCGAGAAGATCTAGAGATTGCCCACGTCGTCTTTGTCCAAAGAGAGTCTTCGAGGCCGTGGACATTACACGACGATCCTCCCAAACGCTCAGGATTTCGGTGCATCGCCGACGCATCACCGTCGTGACGTCAGAACTCTATTTTTCTGCTTTCAACTTACTTTGCACTTCATTTAGTGATAATTTTTGTGATTTTAATTTACCAAAATATACTTTGTTCTATTATAATTATTCTGGCTTTTACAGATCTTAATTTGATTAATTAAATCGTCTATAATCGCTTACACAAGAATCACTAGGTGGAACTCTATTTCCGCTCGATTCGCATTCGCCAAGCGCTGACGTCATCCTGACGTCCGCACCCTTATTTCCCTTTTTCGTGAATTTTAAATATATTTCCTTTTCATTTCCTAGTATAAAATTCATAGAAAATCGTATTCATTGAGAAAAATTCTGAATAATTACTAGATATTATATTACATCCTTGTGATTGACCTGGAAAATTACCGCTATTTTTGGAAGTTTTATTGAATTATAATTGATAGATTTATTTAGAAATACTTCTAAATATCTAAAAATTGATATTTTCTAGTTTTATAAATTTTAGATTTACGTGATTTAATATAGAATGACTAAGTCACGTCAATGAGATAGCTAAATGGTAAATTAATTGAGTTTTTTTATTACACAATTTTAGAAAAAAATAAAAATTTAGTATATGTAACTTGTGGTAGGACATTTATGAGTAAGGCTAAGGAAGAGATGTATCAATTGTATAAAACACTTAGTGAATATTCTGCTGATAGTGAATCCTTTGCCCTTTATGATCGTAGCATGGGAGAATAGAAGAGAGGGGTTCATGAAGTTAGAAATTAAGAGGAAAAGGAGTGGAGAGTAGAGGTGAATAAAGTCCACCAAAAGATTAGTCAATTGTGTGATCAACTCTTCCTAAATTCTGAGCAAAATCAACTTGTAGCTGGTTCGAAAGGATCATAATGCCAAACCCCATACACAAGGTGTATGGTGTGTGGCAGTAATGATCATTATGATCATTAGTGCCCACAATTACATTTAGTGGATATGGGTACACTAGAGCAAGTTAATACTTCTCAAGAATATAGTTGGAGAACTCATCCAAAATTTTCTCGAAAAAACCTAAACAACTAGAACCCACCTGTGTCATCTCCAATTTTTTCCTCATCCCAACTAGTAGCTGCACCTCCCCATTATATGATTGAGTTAGAAACAACTTTATTTTTATTGACCACCTCATAACTACTCATGGATTTAGGCTAGCATTTCAATCATCAAGAAATGCCAATTTGAACCAACTTCTTAAATGTCCAAATTTGAATCAATAGATGATAAATATTGATCCATCATAGTCCAACATCTGCTGCAATGTTGCAACAAATGATGAATCAGATGATGCAAATGATGCAACATCAAATTTAGGAAATAAACATTGTAGTCAAAACAAACTCAAATGAAAATGCACACAATCTGCTACAGATGCAGCAGAAAATTGATTAGATACAACACCAGCTTCATCAAAATATACATAAATTAGAAAAGGAGATAGGAAAATTAGCAGTTGCTAATCCTAGAAGAGAAGAAGGACAACTGCTTAGCTAGACCATTAGTAACCCTTGTAATCAGTCAATTAATTTTTCAAGGCAGCAAACTTCTACATCTCAACATTTTGAAAATGTGGAAGCCGTGACAATTTTGAGGAATGGAAAAGTCCTCAAAGATCCATTTGAAGGGAAAGTTCAGACCCACCCCATACTAAATCTTGAGGATGACTGCGACAGCCTATTCTCATATGGGGAAAGAAAATTGGGACACTCAAGGCTTGAGGGACCAGTAGACCTTGAGAAACTAAAAACAATTGACCCAAAAGGCCAAGCCAAAGTGGTGCCATTTTCTAAGGCACTCGAGCCCAAATTGACAGCGAGAGCAAAACCTAATAAAGAGTTAATGAAAATATTCCAACAAGTTCAGATCATTATTCCCTTGGTGGATGAGATCAAACACATTCCTACTTATGCAATGCTTTTGAAAAACTGATGCACACCATATAGATCACCTTGAAGGATGACACTTTCAGAGAAAGTTATTGCAGTGATCTCTCATTCTTTGCCAAAGCAACACAAAGATCCCAGGGCTCCATTCATTACATGTTGAATTAGGAAAATTACATTTTTTAATGCTTTGGTTGATTTGGGTGCGAGTGTGAATTTACTCCCTATTGAGGTCTTTCATAGATTTTCGATGGGAGAGATGAAGAGGACTCTTGTGGTTCTCTAGCTAGCTGACAAGTCAGTGAAAATACTGTAGTGAAAATACTCTTGTGCTAAAGGATGTAATCGTTGATGTATAGGGTAGCTATTTTCCTACTGATTTTTTGATTTTAGATATGCCGATTAGAGATGATTTATGCCATGCATCAATTATATTAGGTAGGCCTTTCCTTGCCACAACCAAGGCATATATAGATTGTGAGAATGGAATTATCAATATTAAATATGAAGATCAACACATTGAACTTAATATATTTTGGAGTTCAAAATTTATGATGAAGGAAAAGGATGAATATGAGGAAGTTAATAGCGTAGAGACATGCATAGAAGAGATCAATTGGGTGCAGCATACGGAAGAACATATAGTGGGGCTTGAAATAGCTTGCACATACATCAGTCATAGCTCCATAAAGTCTCTAGAAATTAGTACAAAGTTAATACAGCCATCATTAAAATACCTTCCTAAATTAGAGTTAAAACTTTTACCTAATTTGATGAAATATATATTTCTTGGGCTTAACTAAACCTTATCTCTTATTATTGCAACAACTTTGACTATGGAGCAAAAAGATAAGATTATGGAGGTTTTAAAGAAATGTGAAGGAGCAATTGGTTGGACAGTAGCAGATTTATAAGGGGTAAATTCTAATATCTACATCTATCAAATTTATTTAGAGGAAAATGTAAAATCTACTAAAGAAATGTAAAAGAGATTGAACCCAAAAATGAGAGGTAGTCAAAATAGAGATTTTAAAGTGGATTGACGCAAGAATAATTTATCTAATTTCTAATAGTCCATGGGTGAGTCCAACACGTGGTTCTAAAAAAGTTAGGTTAGACAATCACCAAGACGTAGAAAGGTGAAGAATTACCAACGAGATCAACCACAAGTTGAAGGGTCTACATTGACTATTGAAAACTTAATGTAGTGATGAATGAAGATCACTTCCCTCTCTCATTTTCCAGACTAGATCTTAGAGACATTAGCAGGACAACAATATTTTTGCTTTTTAAATGGGTACTCAAGCTATAATCAAATAGTCATTTATCCCAAAGATCAAGAAAAAACTACTTTTACATGTTCCTTTGGTACATATGCATTCAAGAAAAAGCCCTTTAGATTATCTAATGCACCTACTATATTCCAATGCTGCATGATGTCTATCTTTTTTTATAAGATTGGTGATTTTCTCAAAAAATTATGGATGATTTTTCAATTTTCAAATCGTCATTTGAACACTACTTGAATATTTTGACTAAGGTACTGAAACAATGTGAAAAAAATAATCTTGTATTAAGTTGGGAGAAAAGCCATTTTATGGTCAAAGAGGGTGTTGCCTTAAGTCACATTATAAGTGAGAGAGGGATTGAGGTGGAAATAACAAAGATTGATGCTATTGTCAATCTACCTCCACCATAATCAGTTAAATAAATTCATGCGTTCCTTGGACATGTTGGATTTTATCGACATTTCATAAAATATTTTTGTATGATTGCTCGACTATTAACAACATTATTGGAAGAAGACATCCCATTTGATTTTGATGAATTTTGCATTGAATCTTTTTGACTCTTAAAACAACACTAACGAAAGCACGAGTCATCCAAACACCAGATTGGTCCAGACTGTTTGAGGTCATGTGATACATCTAATTCTACTATTGACGTAGTCTTAAGACAATAGATACATAATCAACCCGTGGTGATTTATTGTGCTAGAAAAACCATAACCGTTGTGCAACTCAATTACACCACCATGGAGGAGCTATTAGTTATGAAATTTAGGTCATACATTACAAGATCAAAAGTAATAGTTTATTCTAACCATGTAATATTGCAATATTTATTAACTAAAAAAGAGGTTAAGCCAAGACTATTACAACGGATTTTGTTATTACAATAACTTGACTTGGAGATTAAGAATAAAAAGAACTCTAAAAATATTGTCATTGATCATTTATTTTGAATTGTGCAGTTTGATAAATCTATGTTGCAAGACGTATTTCTAGATGCACAACTTTTATCAATTTAACAAGTGAGAAACTTGACATGGTATGCAAATATGGTCAATTATCTTGCCATTAGAAAAATACCTTTAGGCTGAAGAAAAGAAGAATGAGATCGATTCTTCTTCTAAGTAAATTTTTTTTTTTTAGATGATCTTGATTTATTTCATTTAGGAGAAGCTCAAATTTTACGAGGTTGTGTTCCAGAAGAGAAGGAAGGTAAAATCTTACAATTTTTTCATTATTTACCTTGCAGGGGTCATTTTGCAGGCCAGAAAACAACGATGAAAGTATTGTAGAGTGGGTTTTACCAGCCATCTTTATTTCAAGACTCACATGCCTTTAGTAAACATTGTACCAAATTTCAAGCCATGACAAATATAAAGAAGAAACATTCCATGCCTTTACAATTCATTTTAGAAGTTCAAATATTTGATGTATGGGACATTGATTTTATGGGACCCCTTCCTTCGTCATTTGGTTTTGAATATATATTGCTTGTAGTGGATTATGCATCCAAGTGGGTAGAGGCTATCCCCACTCAGACTAATCACTATAACATGGTCACATAGTTTGTTTGCAGTCACATTCTTGCTAGATTTGGATACCCTCGAGTGATAATCAGTGATGGTGGCTTGAATTTTATTAACATTCATTTTCGAAATCTCTTATGAAAATATTGTGTTCAGCATAGAGTGACTACAACATATCATCCCAAGACAAAATGGACATGCTGAATTAAGTTACTTTATGAAAAGGCCTATCATCTACATGTATAAATGGAGCATAGAGCCTACTGGGCCATCAAACAACTGAATATGGATCTTTCTAAAGTTGGCGATAAGTATTCTTTAGATTTACAGGAGCTAGATGAATTATGCAATGAAGCATATGAAAGTGTCAAGATCTACAAGGCCAAGACTAAGGAATTTCCTGGCAAACACATAACTAGAAGACAATTATCACCCAGTCAAAATGTATAGTTATACAATTTGAAACTTAAGCTTTTCTTTAGAAAATTGAGGAGCCGATGGGATGGACCATACATTTTAGAAGACCTAAATGTATATAGAGTTGCCACAATTAGAGACCCAAAATCTGATTGTTGCTTTAAGGTGAATAGACACCAAATTAAAGCTTACTTAGAACATGATGAAAGGGAGGTAGGGGACAAGATTGACCTACTGCCCACCCCCTAATTAGTAGCACTATTTGACTGAAGACATAAAACTCATCATTGTTAGGGATGCAACCCTACAAGCATAGATTATTATGATACAAAATTTTCAAGTTATAATTAATAGTTTCTTTTAGTGTACCTAATTTCTACAAATAAGTCATTTCGTTTAGATCTTGATTAATTATGGTGCAGCAACAATCATCTTTTGAAAGCATGCATGTGAGTTTTGTCAATTCAATTCAGTTGTCACCATTCTTTATACCCATGCACTTCTTCTGAAGTTTTATTTGTTTAACTTTGAATGACATCCATATGTGATATTCTCATTGAGGACAATGAATTGAACTGAGGGGGGGTGAAGAAAATGGTGGATACTGACGAGACTAAATCGTATGGTCGTTGAATGCACACGATTCAGTGTCAAAACAAAGTCCTAATCTTACTAATTTATCATTAATCAAAGTAATTAATTAGTATAATGGTAATTAAGGGTCGAATCCACGGAGAATTAGGGAAATTTGAGAGATATCTTTGAAATTCGGTCAAATCGGACGATGAAATTAGGTTAGAAATTGGGCAATTTAATATATTAAGAAAGATAATTCAATTTAGAATCCACGGAATCAAAAATCAGGTGATTTGGATGAGAATTCGAAGAGTAATCAAAGTTTGAAGTTAAGAGAAATTTTCGTATCGCGAAATGATTAAAAACAGAAATTAAAACTAAATTAAACTTATTCTACAATACTTAAAGTAAAATTAACACTAAATGATGAAATATTAAGATGAAAAAAAATAATCTAACCCAAATTAGCCTTCGAAATGATCCAATTAATCGCCGGATGCAAGGCTTTTCATTCCGAATTTTCGAAGACGAAAGAGGAGTTCAAGACTTGATTTCTTCCAATTATTTCAATCAAACATTGAAATTAAACATCCAACAGAAGCGGAAATGAGTTGCGAACACAATGCAAAAGATGACGCGCGAATTGGAGCTCTAAACAAAGAGAATTTGAAGATTGATCGCGGGCCGTTTTTCCGTCGCGAAGAACGGATTTTATAAAATTCGGAAATGATCGTGGCCGTCCGATCTGATGGAATTGATCGCGATGGACGATCGCGATGAGACGCCTCTTCACGAATCGTCACGACGATTCGACGATCGTCCGATCGTGATCGTGCGGTTAAGATGTGATTGGATGTCCATCTGATGTGAATAATCTGGACCGTTATAACTCTCGATCAGACGGTCGCGATTTATTCACTTAAGTGAGTATTTAGGCACGTGGTTGATCTCTGATCGCGTGGACCTCGATTCCACGTGATCTACGCACGCTATTTGTCGCGATGTCGATCGGACGCATGAGATCACGCCACGCGTCCTGCACATAAGAAAACTAAGGGACTTTAGTCCCACACGGGAAAAACAAAGGAGTATATTCGGGTATATAAGATATGACGATTAAGAGGGATTAATACTTTGTCTTCCGATAATCGGAAGACCTATATACTTTATTAAATAATTATATATAGTAAATATAAATACGCCACGTGTCACATCAGCACCACACAGGCGCCCGCGTGCTGTCCACGTGGCAGAGCCACGTGGCCCCGAGTACCACGTCGCATCCACGTGTACACGCGTGACATATAACCCCTTTTTGCGATTTTTTAATTAATTTAAAACATTTAAAAATCGAAAATAAATATAAATAAATTCAGAAAAAATCCAAAAAATTCTATAAAATTGTAAAAATCATAAATTTCAAAATATGACTCCAAATTAATTCAAATTTGTTTTGTTGGATTCAAAATTGAATAATCTATCATTATAAAAGGTCAAATTATTAAAATAAGAATAGAATAAATTTTAATTAATTTTATACATTTATGTATTATATAAAATAAATTTATATAAATACATAAATGTTAATAAATATCTTTTCTCTCATATTTTCACTCTTAAAACATGATTATGATCATAAATATAATTAGGATTAAAGATTGTAATGTGTAATTATTTATAATAATCCATAATTTGGTGTATTTTAAGATCATAACATGAATTTACACAAAATGATAGAAATATACTTAAAATATGATAACATGCATATATTTGTAATGATTAATGCCTTAATTTGCATTAATAATTATATAATTACATGCATAAATAGCATGTTATCAGATACTATAGTGACAATTGTGAAGAGAAAGGAGACAATACATAAAGGTATCATTAAGGAAGGTATTACAAGAAAAAAAATATGGTAGCTAGAGAAAAAAAAATGGTAAGATACTATAATGCTTATATACTTGGTTGTTAATATCTATGGTTGTAGGGGCAAATGTGGAAAGAAGAAATGGATGGACATATTAAGCAAAGGAGAGTGTGGCATTTGGGGGACTTTTTAATTTCCTTCCCCTTTCAACCCTAGGTGCAGTTCCTATCTCGAGCTCATCTTCTCATCCTTCCCCCTTTTTGGTGTCATCAGCAACCTCGACAAACCTCCTTCATCCTCCCCCCTCTCACTAGCAAGCGATTGTGCCATTGGCTTTGAGTTAAAAGTCTTGAGGTCTTTGCATGGGAAGCCCTAGAGCAGCCAAGTCATGAAGATCACCCTTGCTTGGCGTAGTAGACCAAGGTCCGTCAAGCTCTCCACTTGTATGTGCCTTCGTCCCTCCTCACGGATGTTAGATTAAGAGGGAGTAGCTAGAAGTTTATTTCTGTTTTCATTCTACTTCAATGTAATTTCTGCTTTCATGAGTTCTATGCCTCTTTTTAGTTCAATGAGTTGATTCTATCAATTTGCTAAAGGATCTGAGGAATCCTGTCACTAGACATCTGTGACCAGTTCACGTAGTCTAGTGAAACTTTGAGAGTATTTTTCCTCTCAATGTGCAATTAACCTGACTAGGATTTAAAGATAAGTTTTCTAATTTAATATGTGGTTTCTATTAATAACAACGATCATCAAAAGACAACAATCAACATTGGCTTGAATTCATCCCCCTTGACGAAATATATAACAAGCATCACCAACAGAATTAACAAAGAATTGGTGTGGATGCCGTGATTTCAAATCCTCCCTGATTTTGACCTAGTTTTCCACTAACTTTCTAAGAAAACTAACCTATAAAAATCTATTTATAAATGTAAAAATGATGATTTTAATAAAAAAAAATTTAGATCAATCAATATCCATATGGTAATTCCATATAAATTTCCTCTTCTAACTATCTCTGTAAACATACATCTTCAACATCAAATTGTTGAAAATACCACTCAAAGACACTTGCCAATTAAATAGGTATCATGATTGTATTAGTTTTTTTTATTGGTGTAAAGGTTTCAATGTAATGAACTCCATAATAAGTCTATGTACCATTTAGCAACCAACAAGGCTTTGTATTTTTCTATGGACCCATTTGCATGATACTTAATTATATATGTCTATTAACATCAAATAACTTTCTTCCCTATTGGCAGATGCATAAGCTCTCAAGTATCATTTTTCTCTAAAGCTTTCATCTCCTCATTCATAGCTTGTCTTCACTTCTCATAGGTTAAAGCCTCAAAAATAGTCTTTGGGACTGATGTAGAATTTATGTTAGATATAAAGGTTTTATGTGAAGGCATTTATCCATCATAGGATAAAAAAGTGCAATGGGATATAAAGATCTTTGAGTACATTTTCTTACCCCTTTCTAAAGGAAGATATGCAAGTCTTCATCAACAAGTAAGCTGGTGGTATGAGATGCCTCATTTGACTCATTCTAGGATGACTCTTAAACATGTGTGGATTTTGGAGTATTTTCCTTTTTTTCTAGAATATATTTGGCCAACTCTTCCTCTTTCAAGTTATTCATTAAGAATAGGTTCAAGGAAAGGTGGTTGATGGGGGGGCACCATTATAAATAAATCTTAGGTGGGAAGTAAAAAAGTAATTTCAAATTCTCTAAAATTGAATCTTCTCATGATGATTCAATGTACTATAGTATGCTTCCTCCTCATTGAAGGTAACATCTATTGAAATAGTTTTTTTTTGTTGTTGGAGGATAATAGCAATGATATTTTTGTGTTTGAGTATCGTCAAAAAATACATTAAGAGATCTGGGATCTAATTTATCTATATGTTATTCATGGATATGAATAAAGGCTATACACCCACATATTTTTTATATGATGTTTGCTTTTAAATAGAATATGAGGATACAAGAAAGATAACATGTCAATTGGAAGATAAAGGCTATACACCCACATACTTTTGAATTTTTAGGCCATTTATCCTATTCAAATCATTGTGTAGTTTTGATGAAAATAAAATAATATTGGAATATAATTCACACTCAAACTAGAAGTAGTCAAACAAGGGTCAGCAAATATAAAAGTTTGTATTCTTGGTGTGAGAGTACTTAGAGGGCCTACGACATTAAACTATTTTTACACATGTCTCAACATACTTATGCAGATCTTTATGTCAACACAAAAATAGAGTTGAATATGAATCTGTATAAAAATCAAAAAAATAGTCAAAATTTTCTGAAACTCAAATTCATGCCCCTCTTTTGGTGTTCCAATTTGGCCTATTATTCTATTCGAAATAAATTCTGTTTATAATATAAAAAAATAATTTATCAAGTTAATATGTACTAAATCTTAATTATCATGAGTTAATAATTTATTAATAATATATTTTAAACATTAACTCATGATAAATAGATTCTATTTATGTTAAATTGAGAAATGATTTTTAATTGGTTAGTGTAAATTTTTAGTTAATTATGTGATTTTATGTGAATTTATATCATTTTTATAATTATATTTTTTGAGATAAAGTGAAGAGAAATAAAAAAATAAGTAGGGCTCCTAGCCAACTGGGCTCACAAGTGGGTCAAAAGGCACATCCAAGTGGAGCCATGAGTGACTAAGGAATGGTCAGCGGGGCACGTGTGCATCACTCCCTTTTCTCGTCACTAGTGGCCAGCCAGATGTGGGACAAAGAGTGCTTGTACACACTTATGATGATGATATTGAAGAAAAAAATGTATTGCAATATATCTATCTCAAAAATTAGAAAATAGCCAACATGGGACTAAACCCACACCAGCACTCATAAGTTTTTATTTTTGTATACCTATAATGCCCTTGATCTATGAGAAAGATTTACCTTCAAGATGTCACTAGGTAAAAGTATGAGTGTACCTGATTACTTCTCTCTCACGCAAGTAGATGATCGACAAAGGTTCAAATCCCACTAGAGTTAAGACTTATATTTTTATTTTATTAAATTGAAATTTTTCTACATAGTGTTAGTCAACAATTAAGCCACCATAATTGTTCAATCATTAGCAAAAATGTCATCAATGCAATTTGTGGTGCATCTTACCAACTACTAAAGGATTTTAGAGAAAAAGATTATAAATTTAATGAGTAAATCATCTCTAAATGATTAATGAACCAATTATCGTCTAGTAGAAGACGATTTGCCCGAAGACGAGTTGTCACCTCCTAAGAGTGTACCAAATGTAATGAGTAACCTCCTTTTACAACGTGAACTTGAGGATGAAGCTTCATAAGATGTTCTCCACCTCTATTTAACTTATCTTTATCAAGTGATAGTCATTAAAGATCCGAAAATTATCATTTTTTTGTTCTATTAAGTGACAACCACCGGAGATTGAGTGATTTGTAAACTCATTTTATTGATTTCTAGATCTTACAAGAGGATCTAGAGATTGTTACATCATCTATATCTAAAGAGAGACTTTGAAGCCATGGACATTATATCACAATCCTTTCAAATATACAAAATTTTGACGATTGCTGCTACGAAGTTAGAACTCTACCTTTCTTGTTCTAAACTTATTTTTTTATTTAATTTAATAAAACTTTATTGATTTCAAGTTTAAATCTTCTTAATTCAATTATAATTCTTCTAACATTTAAAAATCTTAATTTGATTAATTAAATCATTTGTAATTATTTACGTAAGAATCGTCAAGTAAAACTTTGTTTCCACTCGAATCACATTCGTCAAGGCACTAATGACATCCTGACATCTGCACCTAAATTTCTCTTTTTTGTGAATTTTTAAATATATTTTATCTTTATCATTTAGTATAAAAATCATAACAAAACATATTCTAAGAGAAAATTCTGAAATCTTACCCAATATTAGCTCACATCACTATGATTGACTTGAATAAAATTATAATTTATTTATTTGTTCTAAAATATTTTTAAAAACCTAAAAATTAATATTTTTAAGTCATCTCATTATGCAATGATTAGGTCATCTCATTATGTCAAGTGATGTATTTTCAAGTTTTTTGTATCCTACAAATAAGAAACTTGTAAAGTTTTATATAATATTAGTTATTAATTACAAAAGTTCTTAACAAAGGCTTTTCACTAGAAGCATGAGCTAGTATGACACTTAACTATTAAACTCAAAAGCCAATAATTTGACTCATTGATAGGTACATTATGAATGTTTGGAATCCATATTATGGAAAGAGGTATTTTTTTTTCTAATTCAAATTGAGAGGTGGTATCAAATTGGTTTATTTATTACATTAAAAATATATAATTAGCACATATGACATAGTTATAAACTAAAAACAAGATAAGGTGATGGATAAAGGAAATAAATTATAATATCTAGAAACCAACATCCTCCTAAGAACAAGCATGATTCATTGATGTTTTTTCTAATCAAATTAGAGTCATAATATTTCGAACACTAAAATATATTTCCTGAAAATTACTTTGAAATTTGACACATTAGCATAGAGTAAGTGGCATGACATGTTGACTATTGGTCAAGTACAATATAAAACCTATCATACTTGTGTAAGATGTTATGTTAGCCTCCTCTCTAGCATCATAATCATCTAATATCCAATTCAATGACCATTTGACATATGGTATTTAATGCTTTTGCTAAAATCTATTTGGACAAGCCATTATCAATTATCATTGTTATAAAATTATTCATGAGTGTCATATTATTTCCTTAAACTATTCCACTTCTTTGAGGTGTGCTAGCATGATAAATTCTGGGATAAACTCTTTCCTTCACAACATTTAGTGAAAAAGCTACACCAAGTAAGAAGTGTAGAACGATTAGTTCATAAGGACCACCATTGTATAACCATTCATCAATTTTTGTTTCTAAAGTTTTCCTCCGTGATAACTTATATTTTCCTGTACATTAGTGTTCATTATGAATCCCCTTGATAAACTTTATAAAATACACAAGCTTTATCTTTCTGTACTAAAAACTAAACACAAGTAAATCTAAAAGATTATATGTGATAATAAATCCAATGTGTTTTTCTCCAATTTACGGATCTTTGGTTGACAAAACAAGTCAAGGTGTCCCAAGCCAAGATGTTTAGTTGATGGGGTGTGATTGTTTGATTTGAAACTTTAGTACAACCTTTGCTAGGGTACTTATAGTCATTTTTTTAGTTTAAGAGTCTCTTAAATAGTTCTTTTTTGGATAACTTCCTAATCATGTGTGTTAGAGAGCCTAACCATTATGTTACTAATTTAGTTCTTTTTTGTTATTATTTTTCTTGTATTAAAGAGGAGTTCTGTATTTTATGTTATTAAAATTTTGTTTTTTAGAAGTTATGTAGCAATTTGTTACCATCAAAACTATTGTGCCTTTTTTTGTTGTAATCTTGACATATATGTTCTAGTACATAGTATTAGATTTGATATTCGAAAATTCATCTTTTAATAAAATAAAATAAAAGTATAAAATTTGGAGCTTAATTTTAGAGTTTCTATTTGCAATAAATAATTCATTCTATTCTTGAATGATTTCTTCTCTAGTTTAATTTATTTATGATCAGATGAAGATACCTTAGTAATTTGTCGGGGGGTAAGTGGAGATGTGTGTTTTTATGCAAACTTGATCTCACATTGCTGTAAGTGGCAATCGTTACCTTTTGTTTTTGAGAGGGATCCTTCTTCTTGAGTATTAGGCAGCTTGCTTTGAAATGTCTTACTTATTACATTCAAAACGTACTGATTCGTTTATGACTGGATACTTAGCTTTTCTAGGTGATCTAAAATTTTAATTTCTATTTGGCATTGTAATTTGATTGAACTCTATAGAGAGTAGAGAAATATCTTCTTCTTCTTCAAAGTTAGACTTTGATTTACTTTGGTCATCTACTTTAAAAGGCCTGCCAAAGCCCAGTAAACCTGCCTATGCCCGGACTAAGGCGGGAGGAAGCCCGGGGCCAGAAACCACCCAGTCCAGGGAGGCCCGTTAACACCCTTCTTTCCGGTTGCCTATAACGGTTGTCCTGAAGAAAGGTCACTGAGCGGAAACTACAAAACTACAGCTTAAGAGCTCTCTGCGCTTGCTGGTTGCTGCAGCAATGAGAAGTATGGGGGATGCGGTAGTGGAGACTGGTCGGATTCCGGGCGCCAGAGTGGTGCCAGGACTCCTATTGTTGCTGGCTCTCTGCGTTCCTTCGTCTTCATTACCTTTACCGAATCTCGCGAGTGGATGGATGGACGGGATTGCCAGTAGGCTCGACAGCCAGATGGCAACATCTGCGGCGCAAGAAGCCGCCGCTAGAGGGGTCCTGGAGAGGTTGCTCCCCTCCCATATCTTCGCTTTCCAATTTAGGATAATTTCCAAGGTGAGGATATGCTTAACTTGGCTTGTCGCTCTTTTTCTCTCTCCTTTCTCTTACGCCTTTTCTCGAATACTTTCAAAGATCTGGTGATCGGCATTGTATTTCAAAAAATTTTGAAAGAGGATGCAGATCAGAGAAAATGGAACTTAAGTTTATTTCGGATTGAAACTCTCGTTCTGATATACGTGAATACTTTGCCGTTCAACCAACCCGAATTATTTCCCACTAGTCCGGACATGCTTGCTAAAAGACGCTGGGACCTCAGAATCTTATTGCCACACTATCCTGTGCACTCCGGAGGTAATTTTTTTGCAGAGGTGGGGCATTATTGTTGGTCAAAAGCTGAATGTAGGATAGAAGAATAATGAAAAGGCGAAATTTCTCTGTGATTAAAAGGTTCAAAATTAATAAATAAAATTATTTGAGTTTTTATCAAATCGTAGACGTTTTGGATTCCCTCAGTTTTTCTACTTTTGAAGCCTAAATGTTGAGATCATGCGTCCAGAGGAATCTGATTACCGTTAATAATAACCTGTCTATCATCTTTATTCCCTTATTCGATTTGACATTTTTGAAAAACCTGTCCTTTTATAGATTCTTTTGGCTGTATTAGCGGCATTGGGGTGAGCGAACATAGACACTTTTCAAGAATCTGTAATTCGCATTTAAGCAAAACTCTTCAAGTTCATAGCTCACACGTACTTTCCTAGGCCTGGCATAGGTGCCTCTTGAACTTGGTGCAGTGAACCAGATCTAATAACTGTTTTTTGTGGGTACAACATGCACTAGAGTCCCAGTGGCGTCCCTTCAAATTTCCTAGGTTGGACACACCAATGGATTGGATTTGCAGAACTATTGATTGTTCATTGTAGCAAACATGACCGTATGACTGATTCCAAAAATATTCTTTTTCTTTTTCAATCCTCCTATTTATCTCATATAGTCCCCATAGATTCGTGTGCTTTTGAATTGATTTCTGTTCATTTTTTATGATTTTAAAATTTAAAAAAATTCAGGAGTTATGTGATGGACGAAGCTGCTTTTGGATAAAAAACATAGACAACTTGCGGAGGAGTGGGCCAGCAATCAAGTATGTTATTTCTTTCAAGGCGAAAAAAAAGAGTCTGATCTGGAAACTTAGTGTAACTTTATGTCATTTCATTATCGTCATAAATTTCTCACTGCACCAAATTAGATACTTCCCTTTTTTGACTGACTAGACCAAAGCATCTGACATATTACGCCAGTTTTCTGCATCCTAATCATTGTGAGTTTCCATTGATTTATCGTTTTTTTGGGGGGGGACTAAAGTTCACTACAGAATAGCTAAAATGGACGCCAGGGTTACATAGGTACACTATTCAATCAAAGATATAGTTCTGCTATCCAGTATAGTTCAGTCGACTCCCTTCCCCTTTGTGGGAAGGAAAATATCTTTCTCAGGGTCTATACATTTATAGATTTTTTAGAATTAATTTCGCTGAAATATCGGCAAGTTTTTCTCACCATCAAATATTGAAACTTCCCTTCCAAGATTTTTTGTTTGACTATTTGAATGTTATAACGTTTTTTTCCTCTGGGTAGTATGGTTACGTCTTGAAGCAGATGAGGATTGTATGTAAATATCTAGAGTTCCCTATGCCTCAGCTGTTGATTGCTTTATTTTCTCTATGGTTTATCAAAGGTCAGACATAGCCCGCTTATAGAAACTTTGAGAAAATACATGGGTATCCACACCAGCAGCATAGGTTGTTAACCAGATATTTCGTTAATTAGGGAGTACTGCAGGTTAAATATGTTTTAGCAAGTATAGCACTACATTACAAGGCTTGGTTGATCTAGATTTACATGGTAAAATTGATCATAGAAAAGGCACCATCAGGTATATTTGCATACTGGAAGGCATCATTGCTATAAGATGGACACTTCAGTTATGATTTAGCTGAAGAACTACTGAGAGATGTGAGAAAAAAACGACAAATAGTTTGCTTTTATGACCGTGGGTATGTGATTTGTCTAGCAAAAAGACTAGAATTTCACTTATACAAAGCAGATATAATGGTAGTACTTTATTTTTGTACTTGATGTGGCATTGTCACATAAGAAGATGCTAGGTACAAAGAATCAGCTGATATGCTGACTGAGGTAGTTACTGCAGAGGAACTGTGCTTTATGTATAGATTTAAGCGGTCTCTATGATTAGTTGATGAGTAGACATCACTCTGAGGTTCTAAGTTTAATGAGGAGTCGTATCACTTTTGTTCTCTTGTTTCTTTCTTCGATCAGTTGCCAGGAGGGAGATTGTTAGATGTTAGAGTCTGTTTTCCCTCAGTAGTGTGCTTAGCCCCTGTTTTGTGGATGCAAGTTATCCATATCATGGCAAAATGCTTCTCATGTCTGCTTCGTCTTGTCTTGAAGTTCTTTAAGTTTCCCATCATCCAGATCATTGAAGAATTTTTGGTTGGAGATGAGGCACGCTTCTCTTGAATGATTTTTTGAAGTTTCACATCCTTGACTTTTGTATCAAGAGGAACAACCATCTTTCCTTACAGACCAAGTGACTACAGTCGAACATAGTTTCAGAACAATGTGGCTTAGTTTTGGGATGGAGGCGTGAAGGATGATAACAGGGGAAGCTTCTTGATATATGTTCATCTTCATCAATATGACAAAATAGCTTTGAAGGTCCAACTCTTAAATCCTTTCTAATCTTGTCATGGAAGATGTTACATAGATTCTTGTGAAGGTTGTATGCAAAAGTAAGATCTATATTTGATTAAAAACATTTTTATTGGACATTACTATCTGATGGAAGTTTATCCTTCACGACCCACAAAATATTATTTAGTATGAGTGTTAGCTTTGTAAAACCTGCTAAATGTTGGAAATGTCTACGACTTCAACCAGCTCCCAATTGATTTTATAGAGAATGCACTATATTCCTCTGCCTGTCAAATGAAATGTTTAATATCTATCGTGACATGAAGAGAATTAAGAATATGCTCATCAAAACATGAATGACATCACTTGGTAGTGAATACAAGTCCCATTCTTTCACCTCTGTTGATCACATCACTAAGCTGGGATAGTTTTTTGAACATATTGTGGTACATGTCAGCTGGAAGAATGCCATATTAGGTTCTCAACGAATCATGATTGTCTTTCTAAAAGAATACATGGCCGTTACCAATTAGACAGCTGTTGCTGTTAGTTATATAAGATTTGTGCTTCATGATACTTCTCCTCGTACATGATCTCCTGAAGTCATTTAAGTGTAAGAGGAGCATTACGATGGTACATTTTCCTTCAGCTATTTGATTCCATTTCCTGTCTAAGATGTCTATTTTTTAAATGAATTGTATTTTTTCACGTGAATATATGTTTAATTGGTCTGATGGCCACTCCATAATTAGAAAGTAATGCCACAATAGTTGATCTAATGTTGCTTCTTGTGATCTTTGTTGGTTCTTCATAATGTGTCAGCTATTATGCTGCCAAGAATAGTTATTACTGACTTTGGTAGAGTCAGAAACAAGGGAGTGTCGATGAGATGAGATGATAGTACACGTCTAAGTAATCTAAGTCTAATTCCAATAGATTGAAATTCATGGGACCAAGTTTATATCGTACTGACTTGTTTAATACCAGAAATCTTGTAAGGAAAGAAGTTGCCAAATAAAAGTGAGAGATTAATATGTAAAAAACCTGTGTCATTAACAATATGACCATGTTTTGGAAAAGCTTTTTAGACATATAATCAACTTTGTTTCTGTTTTCTATTTAGCTGCAACAAGCTTCATGTGGTGAAATAATGGTCGTAAGATTTAAAAACTCATTTGAGAGACATTGATATATCTTCTGGCATGGAATTTTTGTAATATCCAGGTGAAGGTCTTCTGTGGAACCAAACAGGCTTGGTACAACTCAAATCTTCCTGGTAAAGATCATATGGCTGGAAATAACATGTGCTGGTGTCATCCATAATAAGACAGATCTCCACCTAGTTCATCCATTAAGAATGGTAGAAGAAGGCCACAGTTTTCATGGCTGGTCTGATCAAAGACTGGCCAAAAGGACGAGTCCACTCCACAAATGCTTAGGGAGCTTTCCCACCAATTTCTACTGCAAATTTGGCCTTTCCTTGCAGTGTCCCTTGGTGAATGCAGTATTGAGATTTTTTCTCCAGTGGAGGAGGCTGCATGGTGGTTAAGGTTTGTTGATGAGGAGTATGTGATATTATAGAATCAAGAATAACAGGCAGTCGGGATTATTATCAGGCTGAAATGTACATTTTGAAAGAAAATCGTGGACGTGGAGGAGATACGTGTGATGGAAGGACAGCTTTAGAATTGCCATAGCTTCTCTCCACTAAGCAGTACTCTTTCTTAGAATTTGTTGGGTGATATATTTTGTCATTCTCATTAGAACTGCGACCTTTCATTTGCATTCTGTCCCGTCTGTTTGTCCACTTCGGAGACAAAGCTGAGTTTAGTGCATTTGCCTTTTGTCCCTTCTAAGGGACTAGGCTTGGATTTTAGTTCGTGTTAACATTCTTTTCCGAACTACCATCTGTCTAACTTAAGTCATGGAAAGCTTTTGTGAGGCTAATTTGGACCTCTCATGTTTTGACTTATACCATAAGTTTTCCATTGTCCTTCTATTTCCTCTTCTTCTTCTGCCCTTTTTGGCTGAGCCATAGGTGCAAGACTTTTTTGTTCTTTCTTTGATAACTCTGCCACTATTATAAATTGCCCTGATTTGAATCAGAACTGGTTCGATATGATTTTTAACGGTTTTAATGATAACAAAACGAGGACAGGGAATCAGTTTCTTCTTCATCTGCTCTCCTTTAGTGGGTCTTGATTTCTGCCCTCCCATGTCATTGTTTACACTTGTTCCTTTCCCATTAGATGTCTAGGATTGTCCCAAAAAGAATATTCATCCATGACCTTAATGAAACTAAACGGGGAAAAAATGGGCTTCTATACCACATCATGCATAGAATTAAATTTGTTCTAGTTCATATCTTTTGATCTAAATATCGCCCTCCAAAGTTGACATTACCACAGGAATGCTATGATCCTCTCTTCTGACCTATGGAACGTTATTTTTTGCTTTTTAGGAAAAACATTATTATATGCTTGTGGATTATTCTGTCATTAATACGGTTTATAGATATTTTGATATGTTGAGTTTTTTGAAGTGTTGACGTTTTTGGAAATAGGATTAAAAGGAAATGTAAAAGTCATCCTAGTGAAGTCCTTTGTCAAAGATACTGGCAAGCATAGAATATCGCTTAGGTTGCTTCTGCCATTTTTCTAGATTATTGAACCATGTTCTGGTTCTTCCTTCTGCATTCAGAAGCCTTAATTTGTCTGCCTTTTCCTGTGCGTTCTGATCTTCCAACTATCGTGTCGCTTATTGCAGTGTATTAGCTTGTGTGTTTTTTTCTTTGACAGAGGCCTACCATCTAATCTACTTTGGAGGATGTGTATAACCTTTTTATAGTCTGAAATGGCGAATGTTTATTCATGCTCTAAGAGAAGTTGTGTTCTTGCCATAATGGCTGTCCATTATTCTTGCTGGTTCCATTTAGGATTGAAGGTACTACTGGGGTTGAGCTGGCATCTGGTCTACACTGGTATCTGAAGTACTGGTGTGGGGTTCACATTTCGTGGGACAAGACGGGAGGCGTTCAAGTGTCTTCAGTTCCTCCACCAGACCTGCTTCCTCAGGTGGATGATAGAGGGGTGGTGATTAAACGCCCTATTCCATGGAGCTACTATCAAAATGTTGTTACTTCAAGTTGTAAGTTCTCTTTATAACTTGAACTCATTTTACACAACGGGGAGGATGTGACAAAACATATACACTTGTCAGATTATATTATTCAGATGAATAATTTAGCCGTATTTTTTTCCAATTCATGTAAAGATTGTGAGATTTTTGGTTCAAGAAGAGCGATTTTATAATTCTGCAAGAGGATGAAAGGTTTTTTTCCTGTTTGATGTGATCATATAAGGATGTTATGAATCAAATGGATTTATTAAGCTTTTACTTGAAAGTTTTGCTGTTAATTGTTTCGTGCTTGCACCTAAGAGATCGATTGTAAATTTTTGAGATTTTATGTTGAGATGCGTTAAAGCCTGTGTATTTATTTGGACTTCTGAACGTAATTTATGCATAGCCGTCCTACCTTTCGTTTTCTTTGTTCTCTTATATGATCTCACAGTTATTCCATTAATTCGTGCTACACTAGCCATTATATTTTACTTGTAACAGATTCATTTGTCTGGTGGGACTGGAAAAGATGGGAAAAAGAAATTGACTGGATGGCTTTGCAAGGAATTAACTTACCGCTGGCATTTACAGGACAAGAAGCCATCTGGCAGAAGGTTTTTAAGGTGATTTAGTTCTAGCTGTCTACTGTACTGTCATATTGTCATCCATAAATATTATATTTATATTTTGTTGATTGTTATCTCTCAGTGTCAGCCATAAATATTGATATTTACAGCATCCTAATATTACTACTGCATATACTCTATTCAATTAGTTACTTTGAATGAACTTCCTTACGAGGTTTATTTTTACACTAACCTAATACTTTCAATATCCTAATCCATAAATAATGTATTCACAACATCCTAATGCTCACGCAGTAAGTAAGCATTGATGCTTCCAATATGTCAGACTTAAATGGAATGAAAGGACAATTATGCTTGACAGAAATAGAGAGTACACAAAGGAGAGAGAGAGAGAGAGAGAGAGGGAGAGAGAAATGACCCAACTCAAACCCTAACTGAGAGACACTAGTATTTATACCATAGGCTCAAGGGACTAGATGGGCCAATAGAGCTCATACCCATATGAGCCAATGTGGCCATGACCTGGATGGGCTTATAACATTCAACATTCCCCCCTAAGCTGGAGCATTTATGTCATATGCACCTAGCTTGTTACATAGAAATTGTACCCTATGACCATTTAAAGACTTGATGAACACATCTGCATGTAGATCTAATGTGGACTGTAGTGATGAGTTGTGCCTAGATCTTCTCTTTAATGAAGTGACAATCAACTTTCAATGTGTTTTGTCCTCTCATGGAACACATGATTAGGCAAGATATGAATTGCTGCTTGATTTATCACATTTGAGCTCCATAAGACCTTCATGATGAAAACCAAGTTCTCCAAGAAAATGTCTGATCCATATAAGTTCACATGTAATATGTGTCATTGCCCTGTATTCTGATTCAGCACTTGACTGTGAGACCACAGATTGTTTATTACTTTTCTAAGAAATAAGATTAGCACCAAGGAACATACAATAGTCATGAAGATCTCCTGTCTAGATTGCAATCAGCCCAATCAGCATCTGAAAAACCCTGTACTGTGAGATGACCATTATTCTTGTATAGCAACGCTCGACCTAGACTGCCCTTAACATACCTCAATATCCACATGACTGTTTCGAGATGCTTAGTGCAACTTAACAGACTTTATTAATTGTTGTGCCACCACTCAGCACAACTGCTTGTTTTCTTCACTAACAACTGCAAGTTGGACAATTTCTAAGATTCTGCTATAGGTTTTGGGGCCTCCAGTTGCAGAGCTGATGCCATGATATATATCAGCTTGGGGCAGGATCTTGTCTGGAGATCTGTCATGAACGTCTTGTCCAATAGATTTCCATATCTCCACATTCTTCTATTGTGGGAAGCAGATGTATCAGGCAAGATTTCTTGCAGCCTGATGAGAATACTCACCTGTCTCTCTGTCTCTGGTGTATATGATGATTGTCAAGATGAGCCTGGGGTCGCAGCCTAGCAGGTGGCATAGATGTACTAGGATGTTTACTATGCGCATCCCAGTGTTTAACAGGTGGATGTCATACAGAAGCTTCTTCATCCCCATCTCTCCTCTGTCCTGTTGCTGATATATAAGATCCTGTACATTGTTATCTTTGCTTTGCTGTCTAGGGAAAACCAATCAGACATGGTTTTCATCGCTCTTTCTATGGGCATAGGGAGCTTTACTTCTACGCTATCACCATAGAATTACCACTTAACTCAGCTCAGCAAAGAATGTGGAATTGTATTGGTGCAGTTTTATCCCTTGCTTTTCTAGCATGCATCGCCTAGAAATTCATATCTGACCACCCTCATATCCACTGTAACTGCCTTAAACTTTTTGGACTGGTCGGAGATTGTGACAATCTTGTAGTTCTTTTGTAAATATGCATCGATCCATCCCTGGATTGGATCCTGTGCTCCATCTTCATGTGCTTTGGACTCTACATCACTTACTGCTTTTGCTCCGTTTTCCAGTTGCAACTGGCTTTTGGCAGCTCAGAGTTTCCGAAGCCAGTACCTCTTGAGTTCCCAAGCTTGTCATGATTGCTAAGGCCGTGTCCCATGGAAGTGTCTGAGGATTGTGTATGCTCCAAAGGGGGAATGCCAGTTGATTGGATGTTCAGTTTTTTTTATATAGTGTCTTGTGAGGAGTTCTCTCTAGCCTTTGACATCCACAAGTGCTTCTACCTTCACCTCTTGCCTGTCCAGTACAACCTCCTTGCCCACAACCATGAGGTCTCCGCAGCTGCCTAAGTAGACATGAAGGTAGTGGTCTCACTAGCTGCTGAACTAGTTTGGGTACCTTCCTGGTTTAGAAAAGCAAGAGAGATATGCTAATACATCTCAGAAAGTGATGGTAACTCAGCTCCTGATAGAATATGACCACAAATGTCATCATATTCTGCTTGAAGTCCTCCAAGAAACTTCATGGAAATCATTTGTGCATTATCTGAATATGACTGGATATGAGTTATAAAGGATTGAGGTCATCACTAAGTTGTGTTATCTCACCAAAATATTTATTCAAGCTCTTATCTCCTCACTTCAACCCATAATATTTAATAGTCATATCATACATCCTAGAAATATTATTAGAGAAATAATAGCAAGATGGTCCCTTATTGTCTTACATGTATCAAGATGATTTATTAAATCAGAAACATTCGACTTCATAGATCTCCACAATATATTCAGAAGTTTTGCATCTTGTTGTTCCCAGTGTTCTAATCTAGCCAGATTGAAAGGTGCCAGATCAATGAAGTAAATCTTGACAAATCTACTTCAGTGAGTATACTAGTCATTTAATATTTGAATTTATAATGATATGACTTTAGATTATCATTGCTAATTTTAGAGTTATAGAGGATTTTGATTCATTAGCCATCACTGAGAAACTAATAGACATAGTCTAAGTTTGACTATTAACTCTCAATTGAATTGTTCACTTTTGACTATTGACCATTGATTGATGACTTTGTGAAGAGAGCATTACTTGATAGGAATGCTGGCTGTGGGAGACTCTTGTCAGAATCAGATGAATGAATGTCGAGATCCCTCCAATTTTTGTTGGAGGATGGCACAACTAGATGGACTAACACATCAAAACTTGAGAAAAGGATGGCTTAGGCAAATTGTGATCAACTCTAGTGTTGTAGGGGTTGAAGTTACATCATGAATCCTTGAAAAATGTGCTTCAGTTGTCCTTTTGCCTTGAATCCATAAGTTGAAGAGGACAAGTCTCTTGAGTCCACAAGGGGGTGATTCTGAATCCATAGAATCAAGAACTGGGTTCCCTAAGTCCACAAGAGAACTAGAGTCTGCCAGTAGAAGGAGAGAACCTCAAGAGAATAAGTTCACAAAATTTTATTGATAGAAAATTAGAATGCCTCTGGGACTACATGGGAGTGCCTTTAAATAGATTGAAGGGTCTTGTTTTGGTGCCAACATTTGAATTTTGAATAAAATTTGAATTTCAAAATGAAATCTAAAATGAGAAATAAATTTGAATTTAAAACGAAATTTAAAATTCAAAATTTGAAGACATACCTCAGAACTATGAGTCTTGAAATCAACAAACTCTAATTTTGAAATCGGGCATACTTCAGAACTTTCAATGTCATTGATGTGAATCAGTTTACCTTGTGACATCTTCAAAATCCAAATCTAGAATGCTAACCACTTGACATAGTGAAACTTGAGAAAAGGATGGCTTGGGTAAGTTGTGAACAACTTTAGTGTTGTAGGGGTTGAAGTCATGTCCCAAATCCTCGAAAAACATGTTTTAGTTGTTGTCTTTTCATCTTGAATCGATAGGTTGAAGAAGAAAAAGTCCCTTGAGTCTACAAAAGGGTGATTTTGAATCCATAGAATCAAGAATGGGTTCTCTAAGTCCACAAGGGTATTGGAGTCTACAAGTAGAGAGACAGAATTTTAAGAGAAGAAATTCACAAAATTTTATTGATAAAAATTTAGAATGCCTCTAGGGCTACATGGGGTGCCATTAAATAGGCTGAAGAGTTTTGTTTTGGCATCAACATTTGAATTTCAAATGAAATTTGAATTTGAAATCAAATTTTGAATGAAATTAAAATTTCAAAATGAAGTTTCGAAAAGGAAATAACATTTGAATTTCAAATAAAAATAAAAATAAAAATATTGAATTTTCAGATAAAATTTGAATTTAAAACTAAAATTCTATTTTTGAGGTCATTTAGTTGCTTTTCATAGTAAGAAATTAACAGAAGCAAGAAGAAAGTATATTACATACGAATTATAATTTTATATTGTGATTAAAGCATTACATACTTAAGAACACTATATGATTTAATGAGAATTTATTTTATTTACTGACCATCAAGTTTTGAAATCAGTCAACGATCAGACTACTATCAATAGAATGTATGCTAGATGAATTTTGTTTTTGTGATAAAGCATAAATTTAAAAACTCAAATAAAGTGGCTGATGCACTAAGACTAAAATCAACATTCTTGATTATAGTGTGAGGTGAAGTTAGTGATTTTAAATATCTGACGTAACTCTATGTAAGAGATGAAGACTTTGTTCAAATTTGGTGTATGTGTAAACAAGACAAACCATTCAAAGGATTTCACATTCTTGGAGATTTCTTATTTCGAGAAAATCAATTATGTATCCTTAGAACTTTTTTTTATGAGAAGTTAATTCAAAAATTACATGCATGAAGACTTGGGGAACACTTGGGATATGGCAAGACTTTGAAAATGATAGAAGAACGTTATTATTGGCCACAACTTAAGAAAGAAGTTGAAAGTTTTGTGTAAAGATGTCAAATTTATGAAGTTAATAAAGAACAGTGCCCGAACATAAGTCTAGACGCTCCATCACCCATTGCAGATAAAGCATAGGTTGGCATTTATATAAAATTGTTTTTGGGATTACCACGTACTCAAAGATGAGTAGATTCTATTTTTGTGGTTGTGAATTAATTTTCAAAGATGACACATTTTATTGCATGTAAGAAGACTAATGATGCCATTCAAGTAGCAAATTTATTTTTTAAGAAATAGTTTATTTGCATGGAGTGCTTGTGATTATTACATCTCACAAAGACTCAAATTTATATCTCATTTTTAACATGCTCTTTGAAATAGATTTGACTCATACCTAAAATTCAGTACTACAAGTTATCTACAAACTGATGGTCAAATAGAAGTGGTTAAGCTTGAGTGATGGCTTGTAAATGACTTGTAGTATTGAATATAGGCATGAGTCAAATCTGTTCCAAGAGAAGAAACTCATGAAATTTTATTGATAGAAAATTAGAATGCTTCTAAGGTTACATGGAGTGTCTTTAAATAGATTGAAGAGTCTTGTTTTGGTGCCAACATTTGAATTTTGAATAAAATTTAAATTTCAAAATGAAACCTAAAATGAGAAATAAAATTTGAATTTAAAACAAAATTTAAAATTTAAAATTTAAATTTTCTAATAAATCTGAATTTCAAGAGAAATTTAAGTTTCAGATGAAATTTGAATTTCAAATGAAAATTTAAATTTCGAATGAAATTCGAAAAATAATAAAAACGGAGATATGGGCCTAATTTTGTAATTGAGCCAACTTCAACATGAAGTGGGCTTCAAGCTGCATCAGTAGTAGGCTTTAAGCTGCATCAAGAACGGTGGTGATGGTGGCCAGAAGATTCTGAACAGATGAGTAGCTCTGAATAGGGAGTGTCTTGGAGAGGAGCAGTGGTTGGCATGGCAGCACCAGACTAGGGCGACACTGGACAGGGATGATGGCAGGCAGAGGACGACTTGCCCCACCTATAGGGTTTTCGTCAAACAGAACTCAATTTTGATACCATGATAGAAATAGGGAGTACACAAAGGAGAGGAAGGAAGAGGGAGGGAGAAAGGATTCAGTTCAAACCCTAATTGAGAGACTCTAGTATAAATGCCAGAGTCCCAAGGGACCTAGATGGGCCGATAGGGCCCATACCCATATGAGGCGATATGGCCATGACCTGAATGGGCTATAACATTCAACAATGCATAATGAATGTAAAAGTCCCAAGTTATGTTCAACAGGCTTTTATTAGAGAAATTTGAGTAAATTTAATATTTGAGCATCAATGTGAAGACATCTGAATGGATTTAGGATCTGTTTTTAAGATTGATTTCAAAATTTAGAATATTTGTAAGATATTATCAGTTTCAAAAACATCTTTATCACTGTCATAGACCATTGTAGTTTTCAAAAATAGTTGAAAGCCTTGCCATTTGTTAATGGTAAAACATTAAAGCTACCCATTCTTTTGTGTTGGAAAAGGGTTGTCATGCAGCACTGCTTCACGTGGATTCTGTATGTTGTGGTTGACCTACAAAAGAATCCAGGTTCCTGTTGGCCTGACTATCTTTGTCATGACAAGGTCAGAACTTAAGGTTAGGGCCTTTATTATCCCCACACAGATCTTGTGTGAACTTCATCATGCGATTTCAATGGATTTCTTTAGGGAGGTGCAAGAGAAAGAGGTGATGTTGTTATCCTAACTATTCGCAATCAGGCCCTTGAGAAAGGGTACTGGTTCCTGTCAACCAATTTAGCTCCAATATTCTTGTTAGTGTCCTTGAAATAACTCCTAATAGTCTAGGGCATGGTCAGTCATCGTATTCTAAAGGCTGATTGAGTGACATACAAAAGAATCCCTTTATTCATATGCTTAGTCTTGACATGGTTCTCTCAGTTTTGGTAAAATATTACTCAGGTAACATGATACGAGGTTCCAAGTAATCAGTTATTTATGCTAAAACACAAATAAAAGGGTATTTCTCTAATTGATGATATTTTAAGGGTCAATGTCTAAACAAGTTATTCTTAAATTTTGTTGGAATTGGTCTTCAATTTTACATTGTGGTTAATATAATCCCTAGTCTATAAGTTCGGATTCTAGTAGAGTTTGTAGTTGGGTTACATATATGATGAATTGGACATTTGGGTCCCGAAATCATGATAGTTTATGAGGAAGGAGGTATCAGATTTATGAATGATGCTATGAGCTTCATGATTGAATTTCTAATTTATTGTAGTGAGAGTATCGCATGTTTAAAGCTTGTCAATCTCTTAACTTATTAGGAAAATGCTTGGTTATTGAGAATATGAGTCATGTATTCTTTTGTTAAAGCATTGATATTTATTTTGATCATTCTACAGTTTTCTTTCAAGTTATTGATTAATAGATCTATCTTGAGTACGGTTTAGTTTGCTCATTGTGGTACATTGAACAGGAGTTTAATGTTAGTGAAGTAGATCTGGATGGATTTTTTGGTGGACCTGCCTTTCTTGCATGGGCACGCATGGGGAATATGCATGGGTAAGTTCTAGTGTTAGAAACTTGGTAACACTCTAGCTTCTTTTGTATTTCATTTTGATTTGAGAAATTATATAAAAAATCTGCTATTTTGAATACGACTTAGTTCTTGCTGAAAATTGCAGATGTTGAACTTTTAATTGAATGCTTGTTTCCTTTGTGGCAGCTTTTTGGATGCCTTTTTCCACCTTTGCTGAGCATGGTTTTTACATTTTGTCAAATTCTTTTTTTAATACTATTGGCGTCAACATGTTCATTCATTGAAAAGCTGCTATTTGAACTTTCCATTTTGTTCTTTGGTGTGGTAACAAATTAAACAGTTTACTCTTTTATGCTGTATTGTGCATTATTCTTTATTGTTAAAGAATTATGGTTCATTCATCAAAGCATCTGTTTGTACAATTGCCAAAGTTGATAAGTTGTCTTATTGAGCTCATAGAAATGAATGGTCATCTCAATGTTAACCTAGTCCCACTCTAATTTTTATGTAGAAACTGATGGATCCTTGTTGAATTACATACATAGGACATAGATGTCAACTAGTCGAAACAAGAAATGTATGTTGCTGATCTAATATTATTAGAAATAATGACCAACATGCTCTCCTCTAGTTAGGGCAAGAAATTTCGATTTTTTTGATATTCTAATAAAATTGAATTAATAACGTAGATGTGTCATTACCAAAGTGCACCAGCACTATGACCACTGACTAGATCTATATCCAAGTTAGATAGCGTGTTTCCATAGCATGTTCATAATAAATGATAAATAATTTGATGAAATTGAAATTTTATGTGAAAGTTTTTGTTTGAATATAGTCTATGTTAGCTTTGCCTAAGGAGAAATGCACCCTGTTTTAAGGTCTTTGACTGGATTAGTTGTGATGGTAAGTGCTCCAATTTTTCCTCTGTTTATTTCTAATCTTCACGCAGATTAGATTGGAAGCACACCAATTTCTATCACATTGGTCTGGTGAAGCAGAATAGTTAAGTATGCTACAATGCAACAAAGGCTATGGATTCCTCCTCTACTATTTGCATTGATCCACCATTCAACTATGGATAAAAGGAAGAAAATTTAACCAATGAAATCAGCAGCCAATTTCAACAACTTCGTAGCTTAGTGTCTTAGAACATAAATTCGATTATTCCAAGCCTAAGAAACAGTGTTCGACAACTGTCTGTAGCTGTTCAAATGCTTGGAATAGGGAGAGGAAGTCTTTTGTGTATTTCAATTGTTGTTTTTGCACTGGGTCGAATATGCCTTATTCATAATCATATCTTTTGGGATTTTGGTTCGTTCATTTTTACTTTCAGAACTGCACAAGACTCCTTATTAGTAGAACTTGCTATCTTTTACTTTCCGAGCTCTTTGCACTTCGAGTTTTTTCCACCTCTTAGAGTTTCTTCATTAAGCGTCTATTTAGACCAGATAAGGATATACTGACCCTTAATTTGTACTGCGGATAACATGTACGAAATTACTCTTGTAACTAGTGAAATTATGAATGATCTGATTCCTACTTGAGTCGCCTCCTTTGTTTTATGGTCGTTCATGGTCAATCTGATTTCACAGTAGGGAATTTGGTTTCCTTTGAAATTGAGAAAAAAATTAAAAAAATATAGTTACCCTTTTAGAATTGGCCGATTTCTCATGGATAAGCTAATTAACGATATGCCATCTGCTTCTACGATAATTGTTGGATGATGGAAGAGTTACATGATCTTGCCAAAGGGAGGGCTGGGAAAGAAGAAAGGAACAACAAGAAGAAAAATTCACCTGTCTTGTTACTGTCATCTGCTGCTGATTGTGTTTGACCATCACTGACTGTTACAACTAAGTGGTGATCAGAGACCACTATCTAAACTAAGTGTTGGGAATCTCACTACATCCTAAAAAACCTGATTTTGAAACTTTTTTCCTTGACACACTCTGTTAGTTGAAATTATTGACATGCTTACTTCTTAAATTATAAATATTTTTTCTTTCTAAACCCGATCTAATTTGTAAGACATGTGACAAATGGCATTTATCGAGTTTCTAACTACTGACACAAACCATAAAAGGATAAAAAATCGGGAAAAATCTCTTCTACTTCTCAATTATATGACAATTGTTAGTTATGTACAATTACCCTTGCCACAGGAAAAGAAACTACATTGGTTAAGCAAACTGACTATGGACGTGAACAAATGGTACACCCAAAATCCTTAGGATAAGATATTTCCTTTGGACTCTGGAGTATTAAGACTCTAGAAAGAAAACAGTTTATAAGATGAGTGGCTGTAAGAACTACTTCTCTCATGAAGAATTTAGGCACGTCGTTTTGGAACAAAGAGGCATGGGTTATCTCAAGGAGGTAAATATTTTTTCTTTCTGCTGCTTCGTTGTGCTGTGCTGTATTGACATACGATGACTCAGGTGCTATCCTTTCATTTTGAAAGTATGTATTTTGGATTTGATTGAAATAGTTCCATGCATTATCTGACCTAAACCTTTTGACATTGACCCTGAATTAATTCTTAATCATGAAACAAAATTTTTGGAGAACAGTGTTGACATCAGATTTCTATTTGAACAGAAAAAAAACCAAGTAATACGAGTACAATCATTAATGAATGATACAAACCATCTAACCCCAGAAATGTTCGGAGGGGCTATTTTCCTACACATGCTACAATATTCTACACATGCTAAAATATTCAAAGAACCATCAGCTGTGGCTATTTTCCTACTGCTTGGGCAAGGAGAGTATGTGGAAAAGACATTTGGTGAGTTGGTCATATGGTTGGTAGCTCCTGAACCCATTATCCATGAGTCAACAAAGGTTGTACCTGAGACATTCACTCCAATAGAGGATGGAAACTCACCTGAATATCCTACACCTGCTAATGAACGATCTCACTCTCTTGACCTCTTCTTGGTTGATTCCACTTGACTCCTTTGGTGCTGCGTCATTTTGCTGTACTGTTATGGCATGTGCTCGACATTGTTCATTGGGTTCTCTCTTTTCCGTCCTCATTCTTAACGCAGAGGTTTCTCACAGATCTTCCAACATCATTCACGAGTATGGTGTGGCTTCTTACACTAAGTGTACCATAGACTACCCATACGGTCACTCTCTGGAACTTATGCTCTCTCCATGTTTGTGGCTGAGTTATTGCTACCTCTAGCCACCATAGCTGAGCTGTACATTGTGGCTCAAGTATCAAGCCTCTTCTGCTTTCCCCTCCTCAAATCAGTGCTGCTACAAAATTAAAGCATGAAACCTCCTCAATGCCCAGAATCTGAATTCTCACTTCATCAAACTCTGGATTAAGCCCAATGGGAAAATCATAAAAGTCCTGGTCAATGAAATCCTTCAGAATAGCTGTATCCTCAGAAAATTTGGTTTTAATTGACCTATAATGGTCAAGCTCTTGCCAAAAAGCTTTCCACTGATTAGCATATTCCAAAACTGTTTTCTCTGTTTTTGTAGCAATTGTCTTCACCTTAACTTCATATACTTGAGCTGCGCCACTAGTGTTGGAATAAGTCTGTTTAATTATATCCCAGATGTCTTTGGGTATAGCCAAGGGCGTACGCATGTTGCTAACCTCTCTAGTGTTGGAATCATTTCCATCCCATGCCTCAAACTGAGTATCCGCTGTTTTTTTCCCAGTATCTGTGTAATGGCTGATCTTTCCTTTCCCTTTCAGCACAGTGCAAACAAGTTGGAACCACTTCAGTTAATTTTTCCCATCCAGCCTATATGTAGGCTGAATATTCTGCAACTCTTTGGATTGTTGAAACCGTTCACAAGGATGGAAAATTAAATAATGTATATTTTCACTGTTCACAAGGATTAATCAATAAGCATGTGCCCCCTATTGATCATGTTTCTCTTCTACACAAATTATCATTTACTTTTCTGTTCCAATGTTACATATAATGCAAGTATCTTTGTCGACCGTCATCATTGTACATATGTACTTGTATATCTATTGATATAATAAATCAATGAAGACAAATGAGAATTTCCGTTTTCTAGTGAGTAACATTTGTCTAATTACATAGATAATATGAAATTCTCGCTATATGGCTATATGTAACTGCCATCAATTTAGTGGTATATGGTAATTTGGAAATTGTTTTTGATGATTCTTAATTTGAGGATAAAACCGATCATTTTATTGGTTTTTGAATCATCTTTCAACTTTTCAACTTTTCTATAAATTTCGAAGAACTCTTGGGGTCATCTCAGTTTACTTTCTTAATTTTGTTGTCTTGTCCTCCTTTCCTCCTATATTGGTTCCCTCTCCTTCATCTGTTTGGTGGTTGTGCAAAGTTGATCAGAGTGGGGGAGGTGGCAGCTTCTTGTCTTTTTTTTTCTTTATTATAGCTCATATTGGCTTGGATTTGCATTTTCGCTGCTACAATGGAGATCAGAATTAAAAGAAACTACCTTGGGGGAGTGGAGATGGTAGAGGTATGGAGGTTAGCCTTAGCTTGGGCCAAGATTCCAGCCATCTCAACTATTTTCATTTTCAGAGAGAGGTTTAACAGAAAATGACTTTTTTGGAAGACTGGTTGATTGGCCCAAATAGATCTGTTTGAGAAGGATTTGGTGATTACTAGCTATGTTTTCAGCAGAATTTACAATTTTAGTGGAATCTATGCGATTTTGTTGTATAGGAAATACCTGGGATTTTTGGAAATATTTCATTTCTTATCATTTTGATGTTCCATCATTCTGTTTCCTGTTTTGGAGACGACTTACTATTTTTGGTGGATTACATACAGCTGGGGTGGCCCTCTATCACAAAATTGGCTTGATTCACAGTTGTATCTACAAAAGTCCGTACTGTCACGAATGAGAGATCTTGGAATGACCCCAGGTATTATACAAGAAACTATGAAAAGTCCATACTTCTCTTGTAGATTGTTGTGTTCTACATTTGCTCATTGGTAGGTATGATTGTCTTTCATTATCTACCATTAGAGGCTCGGGATTGTTGTGTGACCATTGATGCTATTAGTTTTTTCATGGGAGTTTCTTCTCAACCAATCATTCTTTGATTTCTGTATGCTTTCATTATTATTCTTCCTTGTTTTTTTCTTTAAAATCAAGAGGTGGAAGTCAACTTTCTCAAAATCTTTGTGACGATTGCATCAGATAGCTTCCAGATTGTTACACATTGCTTGTGTTATCTAGTCGTAGAGGTTTGTTGGTGGTAATTAGGCAAATATGGAGTAATTCCTGTAAACTGGCTATTGGTGAAGGATTATGTGGAGCTTAACGTTTTCCATAGTTTCTTGTATAAAGTTGTTAGAACCACATCCATTTCCAGCTCATTCAGATTCGAGTTTAGTGTCTGGTTATGTCACATGGACAATTGGATGCAGTTTCTGTTGAATATGTGGTCTATATGTTTATGATGTCTCCAAATGGTCCAATAACTTTTTGCTTTTCATGGAACACGATTTTTGAGAACCATTTCCAGGAGCTGCATTTACTAGAAATAAAAATCGGTGATGGTCATACCTATATGCAAATATATGCATCCAAATGTATTCTCTTTTTATTAAAATAAATTTTATCATGAGCTTTTAGGGTTATGACTAGGCTTACATTGAATTCATAGAAGGAGCATGTCACAGACGATAGGACATTGATGAGGACATAAATCAATGCATGTCAAGATGAAAGAGGGGAGAGAGAGAGACGCTTGATGCTTTGTGGTTGAAATCACTGATGCTGCTGTTTTCTGTTTTCTTTCTTGTGAATTTTGATTCTCGCGCTGCCTGATCTTCAAACTTTTGTCTATGTTCGTTAACAGACTTAGCCTGATGACTTTTTATTAGTTGACTCGAATATCATTTCAAATAGTCCAAATAATTGAGACCTTTGAGATATATGCTAGGCTCATTGTTTGAATTCAGATAATTTATATTGGTATACCCCCTAATTTTGGTATATCCTTTGATTACTTCCTGTGGAAGAGTATTTAAATTGTTAATTTAACCAAAATGAAAATGAGAAAAGATGAGTCAGCTTAGGTTTATTAACTTATATTTTTATGAATTTTGTTAAACTCTGGAGCAATGCAAATACATGATAATACCGATGCTTATTTTATATTGTTGATAGAAGTGGAGAAGAAGAGATAGAGTTTGATGTGCCAGAGCCATTGGAAACTGAGATGGAGCTCATTGAGTGGTGTTTTGTAGCTGATAAATGGTAAGTGGGTCTGCCCTTTAATGGAATGTCGGTTCCAACCATTAGATCGTTTTAAATTTATTACGTGGTATGCTAAAGTCCATTGTGGAGGTACTAAGAGATCATCAAGTGGATAATGATTTGATTAGAGCATATTAGATAGAGTGAGCTTCAGTGCACCAAGTGTACAGTGGGTTAGAACCCATTTGATGGAGATTCGTTGTGGAGATTAATTGGAAGGTGGGTTGGAGCTGATCAAATGGAAAGTGTCCTAGAGGCCATTAGATAGTGTATTTGAATTCACAGGATTTGCGGGTTGGAACCTGTAATGTTTTCCATGGAGAGGAACTGAGTAAAAAGCCTGAGTGTTCTGTGCTGCTACAAGTTCTCTCTATTTTCACTAGTAGCCTATCCCAAGGTACGAGGTAAAAGGGGTGAAATGCATATTCACCAGGTTGACGTGGAGTGTGGGAAAAAACGTATTATTAAGAGTTAGTTTCCTAGGTTAGTTGGGCTGTTGGTCAGTTTCCTAGTTTGGTTGAGTATCCCATAAATCGTAGGATTTAACCTAGGTAGTTTTCCTTTTTTGGGGCTTGGGTAATTGTATCTAACTGGGCATTGTTCTATGAATTGACAAGACAGAAAAATTTCCCGACTGTTTATCCTGGTTTGGTTTGCATCAGTATGTGTAGTTTTGTCTCTCTTTTTCAATTGCTTACCAGAGGTTGTCGGCACTTTTTACTCCTAACAATGGTAATCACTAATGAGACATTTCTGGGAACTGGATTCTATTGAGGTAAATGATCTACAGATCTATGGAGTCAACACATTGTTCTCCTAACAGAATTAAGTGAAACACCCTGGTAACTGATGTCTTCGGGGAATGTTTTAGGAGAAGGAAATTTCTAGTCAACATATGGATACTGTAGACATCATAATTTGTCTAATCATATCAGTAAAGGAATAAGTTGTTGTGACTATTGCGGGACTTTCTCTTCTGTGTCCTGTTTTTCAGAACCTTCAAACAAACCTCAATTTATTAGCTTAACTAATCAATATTTTAGAATTGGCAACATGCTAAATCTTTGGAGTCACTTCTCTTATTTTCCGCAGGTGTGTAGTGTAAGTAGGTTGAAAGGGAAAACTCTACCAAACTGTGCACCATTTTTTATTCAGTACCCAAGTAATTTAAACAATTAAAAAAATTATGTGTTACGAACCTCCAGAGATTCGGGCGAATGCACGCCCTAATCCTACGTTAGAAGTGGCTCCTCTCGCCGAACTAATAATTCTCTTCTATTAGAGAACCAGATGGAAGAATTAACAATGGAAAATAGAAAGAACAAGTAGAAGGTTCGGAGACAATAGGAAGTGTTTCTGAGGTTGGATCGACCCTCAGGAACAGGAGAGCCTGAATTGGACTCTCATTTTATTTAGGGCCTTCTCTATATTTATAGGTCCTAGTACATTATTCTACAGTGGTCCCCTTCAACGTAGGGGTCTAGGTCATCTTTTGAAGATGATGGATGCCTTCGTAACATTATGTTTTATCCATATTAGTGGTGGCATGCGCTAAAAAAACGATAAACATGAAAATGGTCAATACTGTGAAAAGATATACCTGTTGTTTTTTAAATTTGCATTACTATTCTCTCCATTCATTGCTATCCTTTGGATGGTGATGTGGTTGGCCATTGGTGTAAGTTCCTTTATTACGTGAATGGGTACTAGAAACTGTTTATTTCTCCCATTTTTTGTGTGTGCGGTCAATGGTTCCCCATTTATTGTGTCTATTTCGACGGTACAAAAAAGGTAATTCGCTGAGGAGTTTCCTTCAGTACTATGATTCTTGTCATGAAAGTTAGTTTTGAATCCCTCTTTCTTCTTTATACTATGAATTTCTATTTTTTTTACTCATGTACATTCATTCCTTTCCTCCAGTGCTACCTGCATTCTCTGGGAATGTTCCAGCTGCACTTGGAAAGATATTTCCGTCAGCAAATATAACTAGACTTGGAAATTGGTATGATCCCTTTTTGAGATAATTTATCCATTGCATTTTTCTGTCCCCAAAGAAAGAAGTTACTAAAAGAATGATGTTTTTGTCTTATTTTATGGTGATTAAAGTTAAATCTGCGTTTCTTTTTAACATTTATGGTTTAAACACTATATTACTGTGGGAAAGAGCACAAATTAGGAGTTCGGTTCTTAGTTGAAATGCTTCCTAGTTTGTCAGTTTTCTAGTTGTTAGGTAGCTTAACAGGGATCATTGTACATCGTGAATAACCAAATTCCAATTGAAGTGAAATCTTTAGGAGGAATCAATGAAACCCTGTTTTGTGGCCCTGGTACTTGTATATAACAGTCACCTATGATCTGAATACGAGTTGATTTTTTCCTCTGCATATCCTCCTTGTGTTTGGGCCATTCTTCATGACAATTATCATTGTGCTTTGATATTATACATGCCCTAATAACAAATATCATGTTTGAGTTGTGGAAAATGTTTCTTGTGATTAGATGGTTCCAGTTGTAAAGTCTAAATTTTTTTGAGCCTATCTTGGGAGGCTTCCCCACCATTTTGTGATGGTCGCTACTGATCTATGATGACAGTTTGCGCCAACTGATCTGCATACATAAGTGACAATTCATTTGCTTTCATTGAAGGATTAAGAAATTTTCCCATGCGCTTTAATGCCACTCTAGATCCCTTTGTCTAAGTTGAATATTGGAAACCTGTTTTTTTTTCTTTAAGAATGAATAAATGTAAACATATACATGTACATTTTTTTTATGCTATGGTACTAGTTCTTTTATATTTTCTCCCTTGCACTCATGACTGCCTTGCTACATAGATTGGAAGAAAGTCAAAACTCATGTGGAATGGTGTTGTGGGAATTTTCTCATATTTTTTAATTGTCAGTTTGTGTTGTAGAAAAAAAAAAGGGAAAAACCAGACTGCTTTATCTGACCTAAGTTATTTGTAAGGGCATTTGTTGATGAGTTTTAAAATTTCGTATAAAAGCATTCTGCTGCCTTTGTTTTCCATCAGAAAACTTGGTCGATTATAGTAGTTCTAGCTTTTCTTTTGACTTGCTTTCTCATCTAGCTTCTGACAGGAATATGTTACGAACCTCTTGAGATTTGGGCGAATCTATGCCTTAATCTTACCTTAGATGTGGTTCCACTCAGGAAATCAACTCTTCTATAGTATAGAAGAACCAGATTGAACAATTGAAAATGTAAATTGGAAAGACAATAGAGGTTCGCAGACAGTAGGGTGAGTTCCTGAGGTCGAATTGATCCTTAGGAATAGGAGATCCCTAATCGGACCTCCCCAAGGACAGATCTCCCCTTCCACTCTCTGTTTTCTCCTCTTTTTCTTATTTCGGCCTCTTCTATATTTATAGGCCCCAGTACATTATTCTGTCGTGGTCCGCCCTCAACGTGGGGGTCTAGGTTGTCATGTGTAGATGGCGGTTGACTTCGTAACATTACTTCCCCCCATGGGTTTCACCTTGTCCACAAGGTGAGATGTAGGAAATTGTTGAAGGAATGTTGATACTATCATCCATGACGATTCAAACTCTAGAAAATGTTTCCATGAAACTAATATCTCTGTGCCTTGAGGAGTCGACCTATGAGCTTTTATTCCATCTGGAATTAGTATCCATTCCTGATCTTTTGATAGTGTCGGGGGAATTGGTTGGCTCCTACAGTCTGTTCTGAGTGTCTTCCTAAGTTGGGATATATGGAACACCAGATGAACAGTTGAATGGTCTGACAATTGGAGTTTAAATGTCACTGGTCCAATTCTTTCCATAATAGGATACGGATCAGGTCCCTACCATATACCACTGGAAAATGAGTAATTTTAATGGAAGAATGATAGGAAGTATTGTAACTATGTTCTGTCCAATGAAGCCATAATTTCTACTATTTCGGTTTATCAAATGTCGCACATCTCAAGTAATTTTATAAGCATCTATTGACTACTTCAATCTGTCCATCTGTTTGAGGGTGGTAAGAAGACCTGAATTTGAGTTTAGTCCCCTGTAGTGTGTGTAGCTCACACTAAATGCACTTAAGAATACTCATCTCCTATTGGAGACCACTGTCTTTGGAAACCCATGGAGCCTTACGATTTCCTTAATGAATAATTGAGCGACCTCCTTGGCTGAGAATGGATGATGTAGGGCAATGAAATGACTATACTTGCTTAATCTATCCACTACTACTAATATGACATTCGACCCATATGATTTGGGTAAACTTTCAATAAAATCCATTGAAAGGTCTTCCCATATTTAGGTAGGTATAGGCAATGGCTGCAGAAGTCCTGTTGACGATAGTGAAGAAGATTTATATTGTAAGCAAGTAGGACAATTGTTGATGCCTTTATATCTCTCTTCATTCCTTGCCAATAGAACTGTTGCGAAATTCTATGGTATGCCTTCTGAAACCCAACATGACCTTCCACCGGGCTGTCATGAAATAATTGTAACTCTCTAGTAACTAAAGAGGAATGTGTTGGAAGAACCAACCCTTTCTGTATATAGCAGGGATCCATCTTTCAGATCATATAATTCGTTAGATGTATCTCCTTAAGATAAAGAGGTTTTAATCTTTGTAAGCCTAGTGTCTTGGTCCACTGCTGCTCAGACAGCTTCGAGATAAATAGAGTATTGTGCTATTGCCTCATTTACTTCATCTTATAGTAACAACGGACATTGGGGTATTGCATCTGCAACCTTATTGTTCTTCCCTTATATTTAATTTCAAAACAATAGCCCATCACTTTCACCAGCCATTTATGATATTCAGCATGGATTTCCTTCAGTTCAAGTAAGAATTTAAGATTGTATTGGTCTATTTTGATGATAAAATGCTGACACATAAGATAATGTTTCCATTTCCTTACTGCCAACACTATGGCCATCAACTCTTGCTCATAGGCCGATTTTAATTTGGCTCTTATTATAAGTGCTTGACTGAAATAAGCTATTGGGCACCCTTGTTGCATGAGAATGATCCAAAAGCATTGGTTTCCACAATAAATTCTTGTAAAAAATTTTTTGATGTTAATACTGAAGCCATAGTCATTGCTTGTTTAAGGCTAGAAAAAGCGGCTTGTGCTTCTCCTGACCAATTGAATGCATCCTTTCTTAACAATTCCGTTAGTGGCCATGCAATTGAAGCATAGTTGGCAATAAATTTTCTATAATATCCAATGAGCCCTAGGAAGTCACGGAGTTCATTAAGATTTCTAGGAATCGGCCAATTAGTCATGGCAGATATCTTCTCCTTATCAACTTCTACTCCTTCCGCCTTCCTCATATGATGCAGATGTTTGTTAGTTGTGACGCTGTACACAAGTATATCATCAAAAAAAATCAATACGAATCACCTCAATCGATGTTGAAATATTTGGTTCATAAGTGATTGAAAGGTTGCCGCTGCATTTGATAATCCAAAAGGCGTGACTTTAAATTCATAATGGCTGTGATGAGTCTTGAATGCAGTCTTAGGTACATCTTTCTTTTTCATTTTGATCTAATAATATCCTGATTTTAAATCAAATTTTTTAAAAACTGATTTCTCATATAATTCATTTAGTAACTCATCTACAACTGGAATGAGGTATCAATCAAGAACTATAGTTCGGTTCAACACTCTATAATCTATACAAAACCTCCATCCACCATCTTTTTTTTTGACTAATAATGCAGGGCTGGCATAAGGACTGTGTGAAGGTTGTATGACCTCTATTGATATGAGTTCTTAGATTAATATCTCAATCTCGTTCTTCTGGAAATGAGGGTATTTGTAAGGCCTCAAGTTAATAGGTTTTGTTCCTGATAATAGATGAATGGCATGGTCAACAGGCCGTTGGGGTGGCATTTCTGTTAATACTTCAAAAACCTTAGGAAATTCTTGTTTCAGGCTGATTTCTAAATCATTAGGTGCATTAGGGTCTCTATTTGAGTGAATATGATGCAATTCCACCATGTATGTTTTGTTGCTCTTAAGTTCCTTCTCTGCTCTTCTTGGTGACATACTGATTTTTATAATACTAGGGTCCCTTTTGAAAATGTGAATTTTGCCTCCCATCATGAATCTCATTATGAACTTCTCATAGTTGAAAAGGATCCACCACCCTAAAGTTCTCAACTACTGCATCCTTAGGATCATATCCGTGCCACTTAATTATAGTGGTAAGAAATCTTGTACTATCAAAACACCTTGTGCATGGAGAGGAATGGCCTTGCAAATTGCTGCACCTGCCACTGTGCTGCCGTTGGAAACTGTTTGTGCTGTAGCCACTGTGTAATTCCTATGGTCAAAGTCTAGTGGTTCTAGCCTTTCTTTTGACTTGCTTTCTCATCTGGTTTCTGACAGGAATACCATTAGTGGAGATCCTCGTTGGTGTTGCACATATCTTCTTGATCCATCTGACCCCTTGTTTATTAAAATAGGGGAAGCATTTATCAAGCAACAAATGAAAGGTGTTTCTTTATAATATTCTTCTAATTTCAATTTAGTATGAAATGCATGACAGGTTGCTGTGCTAGCTTATACATTGCTTTTTGATGTTATACATATTTGGCATAAGATTTGTGTGAAAACTAATAGGAAAGGTTTTGCACAAAAATCCCTGATGTTGGAATATCATTGATTTTACAACGTACATATAGCTGTGGTATGTTTTTGCTTATTTTCCTGAGTATCATCGATGTAAATGATTAAGAAAAAGATATCTGGATTTGCATCATATAATCATTGGTAGAAAATTCAAACGCTTAACACTGGAAATTTCTTTTAAGTTAGTAAAATTAACTGAATTTGGCTGAGAAATTTTGCATGCTGACATGTCACCATTGGGTTACATTAAGATGTTAATTTACATTTGATTTATCTTTATTTAAGTCACCTCCAGTCACTTTTTGTGTTTATTTTTCATGGCATTGATCTGCTTTACCCAGGTATTTAGGATTTACTAGACTTTGACCATAGGAATTACATAAGGTACACCAAACCTTTCTGGATAATATTATCTTGATCTATATTTTTTATCTTGGTATAGATATGCATTTTGCAATCTGTGAACACATTCGAAATCGTCGTGAAGATATAGTTTCACTTTGAACTTGATGAAAGCTTTTCATGCGATGTAACTTTTCTTGGATTTTATGGGGAAAATTCTCTGGTCCGCAGAGTCAGATAGCAGTCATGTTGTCTGCGGAATACATTCTGAGAGATAAGGGAAGTTGTCCAGGGAGTGATTTAGGGGGGTAGCATCTTTACCTTTCATTAATTTTTGAATTTATTCAAAAGTTCAGAAGAATTTGATCTGGTATTAGTTGCTCATAATATAGTATAATGTCTCTGCAAAGCATGTTCTGGAGAAGTGTGAAAATAATGTCTTTTACACTGTTGAATGTAAAGCCTTCATCAACCTTGACAAAATCTGAGTGAAAAAACTATACAGTGATGATTTCAATAATAGATTCTGTCACTAGTGTTTCCTAGTCAGGTATGGGGGGATCAACTCAGAATCCTGAGCTTAATGAACTACTGCATAAATTCAGCAAGCCAATTTTTACTAGACGGGATATTTTAGAAAACAAAGACTGAATTTTTTTTCTGTGGAAATGTAGCTAGAGAGCTTAGGATTATAGGTTGCTGTCTATTACAAGAGGCTTTGTGTTATTTTTCACTCATTCTTCCAATATCCTAATCTTCTATTTATTTTTATAAATCGTGTTATAGTTACTTTTAAGTTTTTTATTAATCTAAGCATCAAAATACTTTCTTAATGAAAAGAGCAAACATGGTAACCTAGTTGGTGAAAGTTGTCAGAAGAAAATTATGGGCGAGCTAATGAATTATGAAATAGTTAATCGTGATTAAGCAACTTAGAAATAATGATGTAGAAACCTCTCTTATCTTTTGGATCGTTTCTTGTATTTTTTCTTGTGATAATGGATAACCAATTATTCGTGGCCCAACTTGGTTCTGGGTAAATTGCTCCTGAGTTGGTGGGATAATAAACGGTAAAGACCCCGGATTTGAAGAGGCTTTTCTCAGATAGATATGTGACACACTCATACATTAATAATGAATTAAAACTTGTAAGAGTTGACCCTGATATGCACGACAGAAGTGGATTTCCATAATGGTAGACATGGAGGTACAGGTTGTTCTCCGAAAAATGTGAATCATGTTTTACTTGGGCTTTATAACCTCTAGATCAGGTGTTGAAACCTAGAGAACAAAACTGCACAAGAACCAGGTCAACACCAAGTGAAGAAAAGTGAAAACTTTATGGAAAAGTGTTGGCTTCCCTGACAGACCATAAAAGAAAAATATATGGAACAACACCCACGTACCAAAGGTTGACATCTAAATTTAGTGGATGGTCTTTAGGGGTTGACCCCTGAGCCTTACGAGTTAACACATTTAGTTTTGTAGTGTCATTTTCCCAAAATAAGAACTTGAAAGAGTTATTTATCAAACTTTTGTAAGCCGTTGAAGGAGCAAGCGTCTGAACAACTATTCCAAGATCTTTAGCTGTAAAGTACCAAGAAGAAAGAGAGATTCTCAAGGGTTTACAATCCAAGATCTCTGACCTTAGAAGTATTTTCAGTTTACAAAGCTCTTAAGTGCATCTGACATTCTTATGACTTGTCCCAGGCCGTCAAGTATCCTCAAATGTGCTTGGAGACTTGTACTCATGATTCCTATTGAATTTTGGTATGAGCCTGTTGAGCAGGGCGTGAAAATTAGGGTAACAGGTTTAAAATAGAACTCTGTTGGATAATGTTTCATTTCTCTTGTTTAGGGAAAACCCAGTGGGCATACCTTAGGGAAGGCTCATGGACAACTGAACTGGGTCCAATTTCGTGGTTTGTGCTTTTATGTTACATTGTATTCACTTTTAGCCCTATTGTTCTTCTACCCAAATTAAAGTTCTATCAACTTGAATGCTCATAAAGTAATTTCGGCTATAAAGATCTTCAGTTTCATATTCCCAGGAAAAAAAAAATTAACAGTACGATTTCTTGATTATTATCGCCTAAAATTGTCATATCATGAACATAGTTGATGAGAAGGCTAAGTTTTTCGTATTAATACTTTAGAAATTAGGTCTAATTCTATTTACTTTCTTACAAATGAACGTGAACATGGTTTTTATTAAGGATATTTGAATTATAGGTCTTCTTGAATTGACAAACTTTAGAGGCACTGCATACATCGAAGAGGATATAACTTGTAAACTTTATTTTGAAGGGTCCCAGTTTAAGTCGTCATTTTTTACATCATGTTGTTGGAGAATCAAGTTAAAAAAAAAAAACTTTAGATACATTTCAGTTTGATCACAATTGTACAGGCCTCTTGACAGCTAAGGCATTAAATTTGTGTAAATACGTTTGCTAGAGATCATGCCTAAAACCCTTGATAATTCCATTTACTTGATAGTTGACTGTGAGCAGTCACTTGGAGCTAATAGACTTCTGTCTGTAAAGATGTAACAAAAGTTCCCAAGTATCATTAGTATAAGCTCATGCAGAATGTTTTCAGTTTAAGAAAAATATATACTTGTCCCTCATATATTCTTTTGTTATTAATCTGCTGTCAATATTCCTTTTGCCTATTTTTCATAACACATGAATAACATAATGAAATTGCTTTTCTTGTTAGACTTAACCAGAAAAATTCTGCTATAATTACTTTAGTCATCAATAAAACTCGTTAGCTCTAAGCAGTAACTATATCAACAAAAATGGGGAAATGTATCATACGCAAGGGATTCATGGTGGTTGGATCAGAACCCAAATGTACTCCACTCTTAAGCTCCCTTTGGAATTTTGATACGATCCCACAAGTAAAACTCTTGATTTCAAAGGGAGAAACAAGGAAAAACAGGAAACAACTGAAAAGCAGACTTAAGGGAGGAAATAGATCCCAAGGGAATCCAGCCTCCGCCTGGGGAGATGGTTTGAGAGGTCTACCTCCTCTCCTTTTATGACTCACCAAAGAAGGCTGGTCCTTACAAATTCGGGGAAACCCTAATATCCCCATTTTCAAAATTTAGACCAATTTACCCTCCTGAAAACTCTACTTCTTGTGGGCTTTTTGGGGTTTTCTTCCCCCTCTGGCTGTAGGTTAATACTGGGGTTATAACAAATTTCAACTAGGTAACATTACTTAGATTTTAGCCTCTTGAAGGAACCTTTTGTTGCAGCCTATCTATCAAATTCCCAGGAATTGATGAAAGATTGGCTGGTCCTAATTCTTAGAGGGAGCAACTACTGCTATCAACAGGTCCAACACGTCTTTGACTGTTGATGAACTGATGTGCTTTAGACACCCAACTATTGCTGTTGTATTTTCTGTCATTTGACAAATCAAGCTCATTGATGAGCTTTAGCGACCCATAGCCTCTTCTAGGGAAAGTTGTATGCTATCATTGGTCCAACATAATAAAAAAGCACTGTAAAACATTTTTTCGCTCTTTATTCATCTCGAAGTTTGTATTTTTAAGGTAAAATGTTTGAACAATATTAGCATTATGATAGACGTTTAAGATTGTTGAAAAGTAGTTCTTACAGTAGTAGCACTCTCTCTCAAATTCACCATTCCACCTTATTTCTATTCTTTGTTTACAAAATTGAAATTTCTGCTGAGTGGCTATGAAGATTTTTTTTTTCGGAGATCTCAGCATTTGGACTAAACCGTGTGTTGAATTTTCTCAATCATGATGAATTTCAGAGTATGGAGACATAACGGACATATACAACTGGTAAGTTATTTGTCTAATGTGTTGTTTTATTTTGTTACCAATGGCATAACTGAGTGATATCTGCTTGCATGTTAGTACTCAACCCATCATAATATAGCTGTGACCAAGCACGATCAACGCAGTGAACCTTGTTTATTTATGTGCTTTATGCATGTACTTTCTCCCATCTTTTAGTCAGTAATCATATTGTTTTAATTTGTGGTTTCTTCATTATAGAATTAAATATTCATCATTTTGTACTTGTCTAAATAAAATTTGCATCAAAATGTATTAGAAGACTACAATTAGTTAGGATAAATAACTAACACACTTTCTAATGGTGATAATGGCCAGTGATACATTCAATGAAAATTCTCCTCCCTCAAACGACCCAGCATACATCACCACCCTTGGAGCTTCTGTCTATGCCGCAATGTCCAAAGCTAATAAGAATGCAATATGGTTAATGCAGGTATCTTCTACATTCTTGTTTTTCAGGCTTCATTCTTTCTTTGTTGCACTTTGAGCATGTACCAATCTCCCATATATAACATTGTGATTCAGGCAAATACTTAGTGCCATCTATAAATGAGGATCATTTCTAGTATCCATCTAGACTGATTAACAGAGAAGAATATATAAATGAATGGATCAGCAATATATGATTGACAATGGCTGGAATTTCTCCCCTGTATGTCAGCTCTTGCTACCTTAATCGGTATTTGTCACTAGAAGTGAAATTTGGCCTCCACCTTCTCTATTTTTGTTGGTGTCTTTGGCAACCATCAATACTGATATGTCAAATGAGAATGAAGCTGGACTCTGTCTCGTTGTCTCTCTCATTGCTCCAGATACGCTTCGAATATCCTAACATCTTCCTATTTTCACTAGGAGCTCATGTTATGTTCTCATTCTTGACAGGTTCTTTGTACTCCAGTCCTTTTGTTTGAGTCTCTTTCTTTTCAAAGAAGGGCTGGAAATATTTGGTGAGGTGAGGATTTGACAGTGTGGCACAGAATCGTGCATCAGTTTTGACACATTGGGAGATCTTATGGTCTAAAACCCGTGTGTCCTCTTTAGCCTAAAAATGACCATTAGGTCAAATAAAGTTTATCCAGTTCTGTTTCAGTCCATTTGTTCTCATTTTCTTTATCATGGAGGTTTAGGACATATTTTTGATAAGCACTAAGTACGACCCAGTCTTAGTTCATTCATTTCTGTTTTCTGTTTCAGTTTTATGTGTAGAACAGTCAACGGCATAGAGTTCCAACCTTGGATTTGGATTCGGCATTGGCAATTCTGATCGAATTGGTGGATCTTTAGTATAGTAGGTTAATTCCAAAAGAAAAGGTTCTATCTGATTAGCTGATGTATCTGATCGAATTGAGTGGGCAGTTGACTCCGGAAAAATTATATAAACTAACTATCACAAAATTGAAAGATATTAATAAGAAATCTTAAATTATATAATCATAATCTATATTTTCAGAAAGATTGCCTCCTTTTTGGACCTTCCCACTGAACTTTCAAAACACCTATTTTCATGCTTTTAGATTGCCTTTTCATTCTCGTGGTTCCTCTCTTTTCTTTTGTTGATGATCATGTCTTCCGTTAATGTTCCTTTGCCAATTTCAGCTCCCCAATTCAATATTTTTTTATTATTTTCTTTTTGTTTTGACCTCTTTTTCTTTGGAGTCTTCTCCACTGTACATGGTGGGCAGAATCGGAAGACTGAAGAGCTTACAAATCAAATGCTTTGGGATAGGACTGATTAGTTCACAAGGGGTAGGAAATTATGTCCCTTACAGTTTTTATAAGTTGCATCATGTAAAGCAGGAAGACTAAATCGATTTTAATCAAGGCGCATCTCAGATTTGAACTTATTGAAGTCGAGGTGGATGAAAAGAGATATATTTATGGATCGCTCCTCCTACCTCATTGTTACCTTTTGAAAGTGAGGATCTTTGGTAGTCATTTCCTCTCACTCAGAAAGAAGAGGAAATGTGATTAATTCGTCTTCTGTCTTCTGATGGCCAACAAGTTTTATTGCGCTTGGAAATGGTGATGTCCTTGTTGGCAAAGGTGGAGCAATTGGAATCAGCCAAAGTTTCCTTACAACGTGAAGGGGAGACAGACCATCAACCAATTCTTTGTGGTGTCTGTGGCCAGACATGTCACAGTTGCACAAGAGGGCGGATGTAGTGGTGGCACCTGAAATGCATGCATCAATTTAGGTAACATGGGATGATATAGTTTAGAATATTTTGGAGACTCTCATTCTATCAAGTTGATTGGATGTGATTGAATGCCAGACAATGTATAGGCAATAGAAGTTAAGGTGTATCCTGATTTTTGGTTACATACTTTGAGATTGATGTACTCCAATGAACAAGAGTGGAGTGCTGACCATTGGGAATTTTTGCCTCCTTTCTTTCCCTCTGTTTGAATAAGAATCATTGCATAACCTTAATGTTTTGATGTATTGCTGTTGTATGAGCAACCATTCTCAAAGGGATCTCTGTGTACTTCAAACTATGTTTTCATATTCATATGCATATGGTGTGTTTTTGTTCCATAAATTACTTTGTTGTTCCAACCATAAAATTCTTAGTTCCCTCCATGATATTCTCTCCAAACCTGTTCTGTGAGTAAGGTCTCTTAATTGTCCAGGTCCTATCCTCCTGATTCTTACTTGAGGGCCTTGTAAAAGTTAAAGCACCATGTTGCCTATTCCTCTCTCAGTTTTGCTCGTCAAGAACTTTAATCTTTGTTGACTTTTCTCCTTAGTCGGTGAAAGTACTCATGCTAGATGCTCTTTTTTCTTCTAATTTAATATGTACACTTAGCCTTCCGTGTATATTTATTCTAAGATTACTATATCACAATGATCAGAAAAGGATATCGCGTGAATCGTTTTTTATGCGCAGGGTTGGCTCTTTTCATCTGATGCTGCATTTTGGAGGCCACAGCAAATGAGAGTATGTCACAGTACCTCCTTAATAGGAAACTGTGTATTAATCATTTACATATTAAATGAAGCCCAACTATTTGCGTTGTGCAGTCAATAAGAATTTTCGTTACATGTAGCCAAGCTTTCTTTGTAATGGCTAGATTCCTCTGATTATCAATGGCTCTATTCTCATTAAATACAACCGTGCCATTATTGCTGTATAATTGTGAAACCATTTTTCTTATGTATGGGGACATTACTAAGTCAATGAGTCTTTATGGTGAAAATAATTTATGCCAAATAGAATAGTGGTACACAGACTATATTTTCTTGGCTAGATGTTTTTCTATGAGGGCTTCATTGATCATTTTGGTGACAAATGACTTCTCTTGAATGTAGACCACCAGAGGACAGGACAACATTAAGAGACTTCTTAAACAATCATTTTTCATGCTTGACTATTTTCTTCTTTATCAACTCTTTGATTCACCAATAAACAGTTTTTCCTTTTATTTATTCAGTTTTAACGTCACTAATGTTTCACAAAAAATTCTTCAATCTGTGCATCATAAAAAATGTCGTGCCCTGGTCCTTGGGAGATATGTTACATGATGAAATTGCGCTTGCGTCTCAACAAAGTGTCTGATGATTACCATGATACCGGTTTTTTGTCATCTTTCTAATGTAAGGGAGTAACAGACCTTCGAATTGAAATAAGCAAATGTGATGAGAGAAGTTGGAATGTAAAAGAAGCAGGTAAAAATTTTCGTTATCTTGATGTTTCTGCCTTCATCTGCCTGTTACGAAGTACATTGAACTCTTCATTTAGAGTCAACTAGTATTTCATCTCCATTCATTGCCCCCTATGGTTTTGCATTCAGAATGTTCAACATCAGCCAATGCAAGTTTTGAATGATTTTCGTCTAACCCATCTCTCCTTTTGCCCGTCTATGGAACACATAAAACTATTGTTGCCCCCTGTATTATAAAAATACAACAGGGAGGAGGTTTTCATTCCTCCTCTCCCTTGTGGTTATTCTTCTGCTGCTTTCTTAATATTCATCCACTGTAGATGGTAGTTGTCTCTTTGCCATCCTTTCACGTCTTGGATCTCTATTTTAGCAATGTATGTAGTGAGGGGGCTCAATGCACCATTAGTTGAGTTAAGATGGTTCAACTTCATATGTCAGGTTTTATGGTCATTCTGTTTCCCAAATTATAACTGGGCAGCGGCTCTTCAGCAATCGATTCTATGTTTTTGCCCAAAAACAGTTAACTGTCAAAACTACAACTTTTAAACTTCATCAAGACTTGTGACCGATTTCAAGTCATTTATCATAAAATAATATAAAATAAGTTTAAGATACATATGAACTCACTTCTCTGTTGTGTAGGACCCTCCATAATCGTAATATGATATTATAAACAGGAATTTCTGAGTTTATCAATGACTTGTAAAGAGCCTTTGGAAGCCTGTAGAAGTGTTTTTGTACTATAATTGAAATGAGACTTCTAAGTAATACTATTGTATGGTGTATCAATGAAATCTGGCAAAGATGAAAGTTGAATCCTGGATAGGAGTCATGCAACTAGAGGGGTAGAAATGAGACTTCTAAGTAATACTATTGTATGGTGTATGAATGAAATCTGGCAAAGATGAAAGTTGAATCTTGGATAGGACTCCAAATACGAGTTGAATGTACAGAATAAAAGAAGGTAATCAGTAATCATTCAATATACAAGAGATTCATAGAGGTTTGGTAAACCTCACACCTACCCTTCTCCCTAAGCTGCTTCTGGAAATCTTACTTCATTACCTAACCAACAAGTTGGCTTATTGAAAGTGCTGACCAAACCTTATGCAGCCAGCCCAAGATTTACCCACTAGAAGTTGTGCTTTTACATGAAAAGGATAAAGGAAAGTAGAATACCAACATACTAAAATTATCAAGCAATGCTAGAGAGATGATTCGGATGTATCTGAAGGTCTATTCATTCGGATGAGTTGAAAAAATTGTGTTCTTCTCACTATATTGGCGTATTTATTAGATTCGATCCATAACACTGTCAGTGCGTCTGATGGAAATATTTATTTAGTTTTGTTATTCACATTTGGGATTTTTCAGGCTCTTCTTCATTCTGTTCCATTTGGAAAAATGATTGTCCTTGATCTCTTTGCGGACGTGAAACCAATATGGAAAGTATCCTCCCATTTTTATGGTGTCCCATATATCTGGTAACTTTCAATCCTTAGTCTTGTCAACGACTTGTTTTTCGGTTTATTGTTCAGCAAAACTTTTATGACTAATGAGTAGTGGATAATGGCTAGGTGTATGTTGCACAATTTTGGCGGAAATATTGAGATGTATGGCATTCTGGATGTCATTGCTTCTGGTCCTCTAAATGCTCATGAGAGTGAGAACTCAACCATGGTATGTCTTGATAAAACTCTATCGACTCATAGAGTTATGTTTTTCCATCATGTAAATAAGCAGATGACCTAAAGCGATTGAATTCTTGACAGTTTCATATCTTAAAATTTTATTTCAACAATACCTAAATGAGCATGTTTTTTTGTTTGTTTCCTTCATGAACAGGAAGCTTATCAGATGGCTTCTCGTGTCTGTCTGCTTCTTCGTATGCTTTTAGTGATTTATGATTCTATGTTGAATTTTGGTCCCCATGCATCCTGTGCCAGCAGCATCAATTGAGTACCGTCGTCTGCCCCCTGTGCTAGCAGTAGAATCCACTACTGGCCACATTTCCCACTTCCATAACCAGCCTTTTTTATTCGGAACTTAATTAGAAAACGATTTGCATTCATCTTTTATTATGACCGTTTCATATATCTCCAAAGTTAAAAGTACAGTTATTAATTTTTTATACATTGATTCAACCGATTGTTAGACAAAGTGAGTTGCATGCAGGTTGGGCCAATTCAGTCTTGAGTTGGCTTCACATGTTGGAACTTCTTTGAAGCCCTATAATCAAAACTTGAGCTGACTCACAGATTCAGGCCTGTTTGGCAAAACTTAATGTGTGCCTATTGTGCTTGTGATAGTAGCCTCGATCCAGGTAAGCAAAAGCAACATAAATATGGAAAATAGAAGAGAGAAACATATAGCTAACATAAATATGCTAAATCCCTAGACTCCTGAGGGGCATTCGAGAAGCCCTCTCTCTCCCAAAACAGACTCCCCCTCTTCTCTCCCCTTCCCTCGATTCTACCCTATATGTGTGAGTGGGTGGGTTGTGTTGTCCTCTGCTGCAGTAGCTATTGGGCCTGACGGGCTCACTTTCTTACGCCTTGAATTAGTTAGGCCCACTGGGGTCCTAACAGCTTCATATTGAAAGCGAGTCAATCATAGACTCCAGGGCATATTGGGTCTATCTTCTAATACGCTTCTAAAGCTAGGGCAGATATATCAGTTTACTCCAGCTTGTTACATTCGGCATAGAGAACTATTGCTCAGAAAAATGCAAAGGACAAGAAATAAATGCTAATTTTATGCCTAACTAGGAGATGTTGGAATGAAGTCAAGAGTTGTCCAATGCTGCTTTAAGTTAGAGACGAAGTTGGAGTCGAATATGCTGAAGTTGAAGCAAGAGTAAAAAAGTCGGAAAGGGACATGATATTTGAGGTCAGAAAAAGAGTGGCCGAAGCCAAAGCAGTAGCTGACACTGTTGAAGCCAGAGTACTAGGAGTTGAAATTGAGGTAATGGGTGCTACAGTTGAAGCCTCTATATTAGAAGGCGGAGTAGTAAATGTCATAGATTCAGTGCCACCAGCTGTTGGCAATGAAAACCCCGTGGGACATGCTCTAAGTTACAATCAGAAGAATTGGGATAGCTGAAATAGAAAGAAAGAGCAAACAACAGGAACGTAAGGCTATTGAGAGCAGTAGAGGTCCTGAATTATGACGGCAAGGCCGTGTGTCCATATGAGGCTGCAAATTTATTGCCAAAGGACTAGGACATACGGATCATGTATGTGTGCAGCCCCATATGTGGGTGGACCCATCACAATGGGTTGGCACTATCAGATCGAAACATGATCATTTTTCATATCGGCGGAAGTTGTTCACAGTGAAGTGGGATGATTATGAATAACAAGGCAAGATGCGAGTGAATCTAACAGAAATACAGTTGAAAGCATTATATACTGGTGCCACCAGAATGACTGGAGAAGTGATAAAATCCAGCAGGGGTAGAGCAGCACATGAATGGGCTCCTGCCACTGCCTTCCTCACCCTCATTGTCCAGCAGCAAAGGCAGCAGCTGCTTGAGAAACCCATGTAAACTAGAAGGTAGACCAGGATAACGTTTGTGGCTTTCCTCTTCACCTCTTTGCACTCAGAGAGATAGAGGTTGCAGTATTACATAAGAGCTAATATGACCCAATTGAATGCATATTCTAATTGAATCACAAACACACTATCATGCGATGTCAGCATTTTAATTCCATATTCTAATTTGACTTACTGAACATAGAATTTTAGGTGATGTTACTGCTTTTATAAATTTTCATGCATTTGCTTGCATCCTGTTTCAATATTAATAACAGAGTGTAATCATTTACTTATTGTGTATATTTGTGTTTAAATGTTGAACTTCACATTTTGATATATGTTACATGGTAGTAGTGTTCTTCTGATTTCTCAGTATCAGAGAGCATTCTATGTTACAGGTTGGTGTTGGAATGTGCATGGAAGGTATAGAACAGAATCCAGTGGTCTACGAACTGATGTCAGAAATGGCATTTCGCAGTCAGGAGGTTCAACTTAAGGTGAAAGCATCAGATTTGCCTTTTTAATGATCACGGACATAAAGAATTGTGTCAAAATTAATGTTTAATATCACCCTGTTAATTTCATCCATTGGATTATGTTATGTTTTAGATTTTTTTTGTACAAGCATTGCTATTGTAAACTTTAACGTCTAATGTTATTCTTAAAGTTCTTTCGAAGTTCTTCCAACTTCTTACTATGAGATTGGGGTCACATACAGTGGATCATGAGAACAATATAGTATCCTAAGATCCGTTTGTCGAAAATATCAAGAAAAACTTTTACAACTAAATATTTTTTTTGTGCCCAGCAACATTTATTGGCAAAGTGATTCCATGTCCTTAATGAGCTCGCAGAAGAACAATGGATGGGTGTCAAGATTATGAGCCATTCCGATCTTTTTATTTCTCTCTGTATCCTTAACATCACGAATAACAGGGATATTTCGTTCTTTTTAATCTGTTGGGTTTGCCCTCTTTATGAATTGATAGAGGAACTGATAGACCCATCTTTTTGCCTGGGTATCTCTCCTTCATTGCAATCTTCTTCTCTTTCTGGAGATGCTTATGACATTATCTGTTAAATTAGATAGACAGGAATATGATAGTTATAATTAGAAAAATTATGATAGTATCAATGCGGTTTAAATGTTAAGGAAACTTATCATAGTTTATTGCTAAAACTGTTGGGATGCAACGAAGTTCATTTTCCTCTCTAACTGTTTATAGAAATGGTCACAGATGGAATATATTTCTAATCGCTATTTTTCCTTATCCAACCTAAAGGGTTATCTTTTGGGATGCCTCGATATATGAGAGCTTCTAAAGATTTTTTATTGAAGAATAACGACAGACAAAGGGTAATTTGTTTGGATGGTTGTTTCAATTGTGAAAAAAGCTCAAAAAAGGAGAATCAAGTCATTCTATCACACTTCAGAATAGTTTGTGTTTTATATGCTCTATGAAGCTTAGTTTTTCGTGCTTTTTGACTCAGAAGGGTAAAGTCTCTAGTAATACTGTAATATTCTCTAAGGCGTCAAACATATTTTGTCTTCGTATGTTTGTTGACTATTTCCTTTTATCTAATTATTTTTCTGGCTAAGCAATTTTTTTTGTCAGATCCTATCTTTATGAGATGTTGAACTACTTTTTACCTCTTTAAAGAGGCATGCATTGCTGATGATGATGGTCCTTCTAACCCAAAGTATTTTTTTCATCTATTTTTCCCTCGTAGATTCAGAGATCCACTTACGGATTTAAGGGCCCCTATTTTCTATCCTTGTGAATTCAATGGTTTTACTTATCATTCATTGTAAATTCACGATTTCCAATTTTATTGCCTATTAACTTCAGATGGGATTTATATATTTGCTTTGTATCATGTTCTACAGTGATATGTTGTTTTGTAGTCGCAAGAAGAATATTGTACTCCATTAAGTTTATATGAGCCTTATGAAAAGTGATTGATATCATGTTCGATTATAAAGTTGACGATTTTGGAATGTAACATATATTCTTCAATGAAATTTTGTTTTGTAGCCTCAAAAAATATGTATAACGGTTACAACTTCATATCCCATGTTTTTTGTAATTTATTTGAGTGTTTCTCTTAACTTTACCCGAGCTTTGGCAGTGATTATTCTTGTCCTGTTCATTTATTCTCTTCATCACTCTGACATCTGATATACCTTTATTCCAAAACCAGGGATGGTTAAAGAGCTATTCCAAACGAAGATATGGGAAATCTGTCCCAGAGATTGAGACAGCATGGGAAATACTATATCAGACGATTTACAACTGCACTGATGGAATTGCTGTATGTTTCCTTCTGAAAACTTTTATGATGATAGTTTTTTAAAAAAATGCTAACTTTGCCATTAATACCTCTTAGACCACTTTATGACTGTATTATTCAGTTTGACTTGAAAAAAAGCAGTATGTAGAATCACAGAGGATGTGTTTTAATTACTAAATGTTTCAGCCTTTAGTAGGCTACATGATCTGTAGAAATAAATATAGCTCTGATTTAGTCGGTCACAAGGTTTGTGCATACTCAAATTTATCGTCATGTAGCTGACCGCAAATTTCTATGATGCAATAACAAGGATTATAGTGATCATGATGATACATTTTACTACGCACCAATGAAGTTTTATCCATGTCAAATTGAATCAGCCCATGAGACGAAACTGGCAGACTTTACCTTTCACATCTATATTGTCTTGCTTTTTTGTGGGGTTTAATTCATTTTTTTGGATAAGATAACATAATGTTGACATTCTTTCATACTTCGCAATCCAAGACCTGTGGTTGGCATCAGAAATGCGTTACCCCTTTAATGTATCCTATTGCAACGGCTTTTTTTATAACAAAATTTAACACATACCTGTGCAGGATCATAATCGGGACGTCATAGTTCAGTTCCCAGACAACAGTCCATATAGCTTGTTTGAGGAAAACGTAACGAAGTTCCGTGGAAACCAGGTTCGTAGATTCTCTTTCAGAGAAACAATTACTGACAGCCATTCTCCTCATCTATGGTACTCGACTGAAGAAGTGACCAAGGCACTTGAGTTATTTCTTATTGCTGGAGATAAACTTGAAGGAAGCCTTACTTACAGGTAAATGCTGTTTTCTTCGGATTAAAGTAAATCTAGAGAAGAATAAACATCTCGTCCAACATTAATTCCTCTGTAATTTATTCAAACAAAGTCATCTATATCTTCTGTGTTACAACGCCTAGGATCTACTTTTCTATTGAAAACTGTCACAGTTCTTTCATTCGTTGCGTAAATGGAAGTGAATTGGCATTTTTGAAGGTTTCTTACATTCAGATGTGCATTGGTTTTGTTTATTCAGATATGACCTGGTCGACCTTACAAGACAGGTATTGTCCAAACTAGGGAACCAAATCTACCTAGATGCAGTAAGGGCGTATGCAGAGGGTGATGTGGATATGTTAACTCATCAAAGCCAAAGATTCATAGAACTCATAGGAGACATTGACACACTCCTATCCTCTGATGACAATTTCCTGCTGGGAAGCTGGCTAGAGAATGCAAAAACTCTTGCAACCAGTCAAAACGAAAGAAGGCAGGTTAGTCAACTAGTTCATTGCTAAATTAGTACTATCCATGTATTGTCTTCGTTCACCATATGCACCCAATACACATGTACTGACTCATCTTCTTCCATAGTATGAATGGAATGCGAGAACCCAGGTGACGATGTGGTTTGATAATACAGACACGAATCAGAGTAAACTACATGACTACGGTAATTTTACACGAGAAAGGTTCCAGCTTTTTAGGTCTTTGTTTCCACTTTCCTCTAACTCTTAGTTTCGAACAGCAAATAAATACTGGAGTGGCCTGTTAGGCAGCTACTATCTGCCACGGGCTTCCACGTATTTCAGCTACATGTTAAAGAGTTTGAGGGAAAACGTGAAGTTTCCACTGGAGGAATGGAGAAGAGAATGGATCTCATACTCTAATAAATGGCAAGCTGGAGTGGAGCAATATCCTGTTAAAGCTATTGGCAATGCTCATGTTATTGCTAAAGGTTTGGTCACCAAATATCTGAGCTAATATGCGCCAGTCTCAATACTTTGGTCTATGCTTGAATCATGTTCGTTCCTTCCTCTCCTTACCTCAAACTATTTCAATTAACTGGTGCTTGTAACAGTCAATATGACCATGCTACATACTTTCAGAGGGGACATTTATTTCTGTATTTTTTTAGCATAATTATGTTATTTTATGTTGTATTTGAAACAGAAAAAAAAATCGCCATCTCGTCTGAAGTCAACTCATGTTTTAAAGGAGGTGGTTTGTTAATATCAATGCATGCATTTTGAGTGTAATGAATCTGGTGGTTTCTCTGCCTCTTTTTTTTTTCAGAAGAATTATTAATACGTGGGTTCATATTTAGGCTGGGTCTAGATTGACCTAGAGCACCACAAGACTGCACTCAGGGAAAAGCCTAGGGAAGGGTGATCTAGGGATCCGATAAGCCTACCTTCTTTGCTCCCTCATGCTGGCCTAGACCATTGCTCAGCCAACATCGAGCAGCTGCACTACAAGATGGAAACGCCCTAGGACTGCAACAAGGTGTGTATTCCCCAACACTAAAGATCATGCACTTTGGGTAGAATCTTACCTATTCTCTTGATGATGCCCCCTATTTATAGAGTATGCCGCTCACACCCTTTTAACTCACATAACTACCCCAAATAGTTATGGAGGGGTGCTCACATCTCAGGTGATTAGGGTAACCACCACTCTCACCATTCAACACGAGGACACACCTCTTCAAATAGCTGTGCTCACTACATACCCAAGTTGCATGTCTTATGTTGCATTGTGCTACTCACATATTGCCCCGACAAGCTGTGTCATGTTGCACCATGCCACGTGCCTCTATACTTGCAACATTTGTGTCGTATCATTGCTATGTTGCTGCTGCACCACATTCATCCATCATCATGTCACCTTGTGACACTGCCTTTCAAGGCTCATAGGATGCTCCCGTAAACCTTGTCTTGTACTAGTGGAGTCATCTAACTTGAGACACATACCCACATGACATGTGTCATGATGTATTGTGATACTTATTCTTGAAGCTCATATGGATGGAATACTTAGCAACACTCGACTAGAAGAGCTCCTCCATATTCAGCACTAGATATTTATTCTTCATTGTGACCTTGTTCAAAGCCTCATAATCAACGCACAATTCGAGTGATCCAACGTTTTGGAAGAGGTTGGATAGGATACCTTAGAAGAACAGATGAGGCCCACCTCCAAGTGCTCCAACCATTTGCATAGTTCCTTTAAGTGCATCAACAACAATCTTATATTACATAAAGCATTGGTGGGTTTGTGGCCAACATGAGATCAACCTTGTCATCTATTGCTCGTGGAATGCTCATGCACTCAACTCGCTGCCTACTCCACTCGTTACCACCGAACGACGAACTATACACATTGAGATGGTAGTCATATAGTAGAAACTTCAAACATCATGTCATGAAACTCTACGAAGAGGCAAGAAACTCCAATCGGGAGTTACCTTAGTGCACTGGCCTAGATTTCTGTGCATGTCTGGCTGGCCATCTACACACTTAGTGGCATGGCCACATGTGTGCTCTGCGACAATTGGCACCGTGCATCCTAGCTGCAGAGCCAATGTAGCCCCCCTACATGCCTATCCTATCCTATCAGGTTGAATCCACATAGGAGCCACTCTTACTCTTATATGGTCACAAGAGAGGTTTCTTCCCCCCTCAAGGGAGACCCACACTCATAATGCCAACAACGTTCACAGTCCTCATTGTGTCTTAGTTACTTCATTCACAAAATATAGCCTTGATCCCCTTTCAAAGACACCACACAACTAAGGACCAATGAATTCATGCCTACGATAACGTCAAAGTCATCCGTCGATAATACCATAAAATCCATCTCGTCCTTGAGTCAAAACACTCTTTCACTTGGTACCATCTCTTAGGCAAACCATCTTGCTGCACCGATGCAGCAAACTTAGGCCCTCCTTAGCCCTGCTCATAAAACTTCCCATGGTCACCACGACAATATCAATAGTGACAGACACCTCAAGCCACAACCACACTAACGGCCTTGTTTGGTGTTGTCTCTCATTGGGCACCAATGTTGAAAGCTACATACGGCACTAGCACTCTAATAACCCACCAGTATATTGGCCATTGCCATAATTGACTGCATATCTCATGCCCTTTAGCATCATACCTTTGCATGTGCTCAACTCAAGAGACATGTTATGAAATCTAAAAATTTGTGATCCGCAAACAAGTCCTTGATGTTGAGGAGTGAAGCAAAGAACTTCACATATTCTCATACCAAACCTGTGTGCTGTTGCTAAGAGAGGTCCTGCCACATCTTCCCTCACACACTTCGTCATTACAACTTGGAAATGGATCTCTATGATCTTTGTAGAGGTGCCCCACAACACAATCTACTCATCCAGTCATTCATTTTTCTATTCATGTGTCACTCTTTGCCCACCATCTCAAACCAAACTCTAGTCACAAGGACCCAATAACCTACCTACCTTTCTCCCACGTTCAAGAGATGCTCAGCCAACATCGAGCAGCCTCACTCCAAGATAAAATGCATCAAGACACAAGGTGGGTATTCCCAACTCATAGGGCCATACAGTATAGAGAGAATCTCACCCACTTGCTTAAGGATCACCTCTTTTACAAAGGATGCAACTCACCTTTTGACTCACATAACTACCTCAAATAGTTCTGGAGGGGTGCTCACATCTCTAATAATTAGGGTAATCACCACTTTAACCACCCCACCACAAAGAGACATGCCTCAAAATTCAACAATTCAATCTTCACTTAGAAGTCTTATGAATCCTTCTCCTCAGGCCTATCTTTAATATCTCTGGATACAAATAAAGCATAATTATTTATGCTCAAAACTTCCACTAATGGGCGGCTACGTGAAAGATGTCTAAAATTACCTGTATTTTAGGCCACATTGGAATAACACAGAAGTTTAAATTGTGATCCTTGAAATAATTTATTTCAATGTATAACATAATCTTGAAAGTTTAGATAAACACTTTATTGAAGCTTATACACTTCAATACATGTAAGCTCGATATACATGATTTATACTCTTACATGTATAACACGTAAGGAATGATATTGTCAATATGATTAACTCTTACATCAATACATCTTCATGATTATACATCCTTCTCCTCAGGCCTACTTTATTGATGAATTTAGGATTCAAAACTTTACTCTGATACACTTGATGAGATGGAAGCTGGATAAGAACAAAAATCAGACATTAAATTACTACATGAGATCTTCAAGCATTATGAATGATTTGAAGCATTGTTACTTCACAAGAATCCAAATCATGCATTTTGAATCTACAATAAGAGGAAAATATTTACTAGTACAAAACTAATGACCCATAATACACTTTGAGTTTTCTAGGTGAAATTGGAGTCTTGAATACATTTTGATCCTTCAAGACTTTAATTAGAGTTTTCCACGTTTTTGGGCTATCTAGGTCACAAGTTCTAGACCTGTTTTATTTATTTTGTTGGAGTTGTGTTCTACATCACCAGCCTACAAAGTTTGTCCAAGTATGAAATTAGTGGACTCGTATATTCAATTTCAAGTTGTGTTTCACCACTCAATTCTTCCTCTTGCTCTGAAGGGAGTTTAACGTTATCATTAAACAATTATTTTCACATGCGTGCAGGGCAACTCAGTTAAGTCTTCAATATGCTGAAAAATTAACTATGAATAGGTCTTCAATTCCCTAGAAATTTTCACACTGATATGAGATAAAATCTCCAAGTATTTCTTTGTCTTCTTGGATTCTAAACCTCCCAAGCACTCAATCAGACATATCATCCCCAAGTCAGACATCTCCATATTAGGCAAACTTCTTCTCCGTCAAGCTTTCAATGGTCTCCTTAAGGCTTACATCCAGAGGAATGTAACTGATGCCCAAGCTTTTGGCCTTCTCCTTGGAAACATGGTATGTCCGCACAAAGGGCTCATCATCCACACACCTGCCAAAAACATGTGCGACACAAAAAAGCTGAGGCAAATTGCCACACAACATTGTAGGCAAATTAGAGCTAAATATTAACAGGTATGATGAACTTGAACACATTCAATCACCAAACAACACAATAGGTAGCATGTCATTCAATAGAAAAGCTTAGGTAGAAGAGATACAATTTACAGCACAACTGATTATTCCATAAATCTAAGATGTTTCCCTAGTGAACTGTTATTAATGAAAGGCACCTACATGCTGATGAACAGCGTCAAGTGCCAGAATCCCAAAAGAACAACACTCACAGACACATGGGATGACAAGAAAAACGAGAAAGATATTCAAAATTCCTTATGATGAAAAAAATATCCTATTTGGACGTCTGGCAATACCGGAAAGAGATGGGAAAAGAATAATAAAATTTGTTCAAAACACACACTTCGAGTGTAAAAGACACAGAAAATGGTTCCGAAGACCATGAAGCTGCATAGAAATGCAGATAAATGTCGGAAAAAGGATGTAAGTACTGACAGATAAAAAGAATCCCGTTAGCTACTGCATTTCATCATAAATAGAGTGGTTATCACTTTCGTGCACATTTTATTATGTTTTCTTTGAGTGATAAGATATGTCACAATATAGTAGAACCTTTTAGTAGGATGATAAAGATGTGAAAAAAATAAAAGAATAACTCTCTATGTTCTCATACACAAAAATATAAAGGTAATGATAATGGAAGTTCGTCCCCAAATGCCAACTCGAAAACAACATCTTCTCTAGAGAAGAATGCTGAAAGCATTAGATAACACAAATATAATGTACAACTGTATTCCTTCTTGATTTACAGAAGATGTAAATAAAAATATCCAAAAATATAAACTGCACAATCCCCTCACCCAAGGCAGGCAATTGATCAGCAAGAAACAACGAAAGATAAGCCCTCAAAACACAAAATAAACAAATACCCAAGTGTCTCTTGTCAATCATAGGAAAAACAATCCACTTCATAAAATAAGGGACATAATCTAATGAGTGCCTCTCAGTAATTTTCCTTGAAGCCTTTGGAAGAGATATTACAGTAATTAAAAAAAAATTCTTGATCTGGAGCTCTAGTTTACTCCAGGATTGCACTAACTGTTGTGCATTTCATTCATCTGGAGGTGCTAAAGTTAAAGGATATAATTCTGTCATATAAATTAGTGAACTTGGAGGAAACGATTTCTAAACACAGTAGAGAATCTGGTACCAGAGCAGAGGATTTTAGGTTAGAGTAATGTTGAATTCAGTCCTCAAAGCATAAAAACATCGGATGTGAAATAATATCATACAAAGGAAATCAGAAATCAATTTACATTTTCTATCAAAACATAAATCAATGGACGACAGAAAATAGATACATGCAATAATGAAATTTATGAGAGCTCAATCTGTTGTCATTGGCATATGCCAATTAGGAAGCTTTCAGGAAGCTTGGGGTCTGAGAATCGACATTAAAAAGGACAGATTACCTTTCAGGAAGCTTGAGGTCTGGGAATAGTTCTCGAATAAGATTCACGACCTCTGAAAAATGGATAACCCTTTCAACTAGGCAATACCTTCCATTAGCTGAAGGGACCTCAAATGCTAGAATATGTGCATTTGCAACATCTTTCACGTTGATCCAACCAAAACTGGCATTTGGGAAAGTTGGTGTCCCTAGAAAAAGCAAGGAGGTACTTCTAGTCATTTTAAAATATACAATAGGAAAATGACTTGACTCAAACGTTAAAAATCTTCCCTTGAGATTAAATCTCTCATAAAATAAAAAAAGTAAACACATGGTTTCAGAATGACATCACCTCAAGCTCTAAGAAGTTTTAATTTATTCATGAAGATTATTAACACAAAGTTGGACTTCAAGGACCCAAACTCTCACCCATAATTGTGGCTGCTGGTTCATCTCATGTCAAAGGCGTCAAGAGTTAGTATGTAGCATAATATTGAACCGTTTTTCACTAAGTAGAACAAGTTATTTTTTCTGATGCAATGAGAGTGAGGTTTGCCACCTTCGGACCTCTCTCTCTCTCTCTCTCCCCCACAAACACACACACAGGGAACATGGACCTGATAAACCAGCCTATCATAATATCTCCGTTGGGGCCTGAAAAAATACGCCCTTAAATCCACAAGGCCTGTTCTGATACCACTTGACGCAGCAGAAGTTGCAGAAAACGGAATGTCAGGCCTTCAAGCCACAAGGTACGAAATTTCTCTACCCTTAAATCCACAAGGATTGGTTTTTGGTGATCCTTGAATCAACAAGGGTTGCTTGAATCACTAGTGCTCACAAATCTTCCAAACAGAACAAAAAATTATAATACTCATCTACTCTGAAGTTACAGCATGCTAGCCTTTAAATAAACCCAAAATCAATCTTAAGTCTCCTAGAAAATTGGACCAGTTACAGAAACAAATTTAAAACGACCTAACAGCGAATGGTGACTGAAACTAACGCATTATTCACGCGATTCATTTGGGCTTAGTCTCAGTCTCGATCTTCAAACGTCTGCAGTCCACATTTTTACGTTTTCTAGCCACCTGGGTCAAAAAAATTGGGCCTTCCTTGGTTCTGTGGATGCTGTTCTACATGAGTACCCCTTTTTTATTTTCTTCCTATTTTCTTTGCTAAAAAGGGATAAATTGATCAATGGAGATGGCACCAAGGTCACTTTATCTAGTGAGGAACAATTAGCTTATGGATTACCTAGTCTAGTCCTCTACAAATCATGTCCCCCCACTTCTTATTGGCCTTCTTCCAATCAGTGATCTAGCAGAAGGGTGAAATTGTCTCAGAACTTTCTTTCCTGATAACTATCCTTTCCAAGACATACGGATCGAGTAAACAATTGGGAAAGATTGTGAAACAGGAGGTTTCATCATCTAGAACCTCACTGAATGCAGCTTACCCATCTTTTCAAGTTGTATCCTCCTCCATATCGTCTTCTTATCCTCTTTTAGTATGGAATAATATTGGCGCCGAGGCAAACTTGAATATACTGGACCCCAGGCTTCTTCGGGAAGGGCAAGAGCTGGGCCCTCTTTGAGATAGGAGGATTTCAGTCAGATTCTAACCCCCTCGTCTTGCTTTACAATGGCTAACACCTAGTGCATTGCTTAAACCCAGAATGGAGCCTCTTTACAATACTTTGGAAATGTCCAAAAGGTAATAACAACCTAGGCACTACATAAGACAAAATTGGCCATTCAAGAAACCTCTAATGTGAATGAACGTGGGAAATGTTTGAGACAGGGAGCCCTGGGTGTGGGCGAATTTTCTTCCCCTTCAGTTGTCAACTCCTCTTCTACTGTGTTCTCCTAGTTCATTATGCCAGGTAGCTGTCTCTTCTCCTCCAACGGAACTTATTTCACTTGGTTTAACTACTTAGCTAATGTCACATGACGGGGACTCACCTTCTACTTATTTTGTCGGGGACAAGTCTACATCTTTTTAAGCAAAAGGTGTTGGGATCCAATATTCTTTCCATAAGAGAACTGCTCGAGAGTTCGAGGATGCTAATCAACTCCGCCAGGGTTCTATCTACAACAGCCCAGTTTCTTCTGCTTCCGAATAGAAAGCACTTTTTAGGGCCAATTTTATACATTTTTTCACCTCAATATTATTCAATGCTTAATGAATTCGTGCTTCCATACACTTTAAAATATATATTAGACAAGAAAAATAGGCATGAAACTCTTTTGCAGATAAATACACAGAATGAAATTACAGATCATATAGGGCCGCACATCTATATAAATGAACTATCACATTTTTCTCCATACCATTTATTAAATTGAGAATTGAAGCAGCACTTGTGTTGAGTGTAGGCTGCAGAAGAGGGCCAATAACCATTGCTGGGTTTATGGTGACGATATCAATCCCTTGCTCCTTTGAAAACTTCCATGCAGCCTCCTCAGCTAAGGTTTTCGATAACAAATACCATGACTAATAGAAAACCAGCGTTCAGATAGAGAAGAGTAACGTAAGGCCATCAAAAAAATTAGTAAGATTTTCTAAAAGACGGAATAATGTCTTCCTTCCAAAAAAGCATATTTGTCATCTAGCACCCATTTCCTCGACATCTGTGGACGGGGACATCTTCAAATATCATGCAGTGAGAAGGCTATTCTACCTAGAATGATGTTACCAGAGGGATACAAAGGTATTCCATTTTATTTTTTTTATCACAGCAGGTTCAGAAGGTTAAGAGAGCTCTTACAAAATAACAGATCAAATTTATTGACCTCTCGTGATAGTTACAGTAGTCTGAAAATCAGATAGAGGATATAGCGAAATGATTCGCAGAATTCTTAACATTTTCCAAATGTACAAAACTTCTACTCAATCGTCCAATAAAACTCAGAATTGGACATCATTCACAATGAGAAAGGAAATAACTTCAAATGCCTTGTGATGTGGTATTTGCTTAGGGGAAGAATCTTTAATATCAAATACGTTGAATAAAGAAAAATTAGGATCAGGATCACATAATCCACCCCTGTTGGCCAATACTTCCTAATGTAGATGAGCGTGCTCAAACTAGCCAGTAACTAGTGAGATAGGTTTGTTGTGTGTATGATCATTACTTTCTGAACCTATTATTTTGTGTATTCAATTAGTTCTCGCTAAATATGTTCAGAAGTTCAATGACAAGAAAATTCAAAATTCGCATAAATGTTCTTACAAATAAAATATCTTTGCCCAGTAATCAAGATGACTATTATTGTGTACCTTATTTTTCTTGCATAATTCTGCATTGGAGAACCAAGTTTCATCAACAGTAACATCAGGAGTCCTCGATCTTTCATTATATGCAACCGCAGCCATAGAAGAAGTTATGACCACCCTTCTAACTGAAGCAGTTTTTGCACATGATCTCAAAACATTAAGAGTACCCTTTACAGCAGGCTCAATTAACTCGACCTGAAATGCAAACTCAAACATAATCATATATGAGACATATTGGACGATAGATCAGAAAAAAAGGTTAATGGCAACCAAGAAAAATGCTTCCAAGATATTTTTACTCATTTACTTGAGTGCTAGCTACTAGCACAACACGCCAAACTCTAGCACTCTCTCAACATAAATATCTAACAGATTTGTTGAAAGATACAAGGAACTCTGCATGGTAACCAGCTAATACACCTATTGATCTGAATCATAAATTATGCCTAGTAGAGGAAGAACTTCTATTGACCATGAGATGTATCAATGTCTCATTAGTCGATTACTTTATATAATGCACACTCAACCAAATATCCCGTATGCATTAGGTATATTAAGTCACTTTATGAATCAGCCAAAAGAATATAATCTTAGATGCAGACTATCAAGTATTACATTAGTAGAAAGGCACACCAGGTAGAGGAGTCCTCTTCAAACAAAGTAAGAATGTAGAAGTTGAAATGTTTACAGATGTTGACTATGCAAGGTCAATGACCAATCAAAGATCAACTTCTAGACATCTCACATTTATTAGAGGCAACCTTATCACTTGGAGAAGTAAAAAACAAAAAGTGGTTGCTCATTCAAGTGCTGAAGTCGAATTCAAGGCACTTGCCCAAGGTGTATGTTAGTTACTTTGAGTGAAAAATTTACTTGATGAGCTAAAAATCTCCTTTATTGGTCTTATGAAGCTCTATTACGACAATAAGTCAGTAACTAATATTGTGCATAATTCAGTACAATATGATGGTACCAAATATGTAGAGGTTGATCGTTGTTTCATCAAGGAAAAGATGAAGGCAAATCTAATTTGTATGCCATACATCTTGACACAGAATCAATTGGCGGAAATGCTTACTAAAGACATCTAAGGCACTCAACTATAGTACATTATTCCCAAGTTGGGAATGGATGCATCCACTGGCCAACTTGAGTCGGAGTGTTGATGCGATGTGTCTAGTATATTCCAAGTTATGTGACTATGTCTAAAACCTTCCGGAGTCTGTTATAAATAACAAACCCCACTCTCTTTGAAATGTAATTTTGGTGTGTCCCTTCTTCAATAAGAGAATACTTTTCTCCACAAGCTCTGGCATCACTATTCACCACAACATACTTGATTTTATCTCCAACACTTCAAAAAAAAAAAAGTCTACTTCAACCAAGATACTCCAAAGCACAGCCATAAATAACATTGAAATCACACTTATAAAAAAAGGGGGGGTATCCAAAATGGCCATGATTTTCTGCTATTTACAAAAATCAGATCTGACACATTGATCACTTATGTTCCATTACTTATTTGCGTTTATGCACCTATTACCACTACAAAATATGAATCACAAGTTGTATAATTCTCATTCATTCAAATCTCTATCCTTTAGATCATTTTTTCCTTTAGTCTAGGATCAATGTCCTAGATGACATGACTACTCAGCGCACAGCAAAAAATAAAAAGCGTAGTCAAGTTGAAAACATGAGTGGAAAACTATTATATATACACTAACCTCTGGATCGCTGACACCATGATAAAAAGGAGATGCTGTATGGAAGACACCTTCACACCCATCAACCGCCTTATCAAATGAACCCTCTTCCAATAAGTTGCCCTTTAATAGATGTAATCTTTCATTGGCACCCTCTAATTGACGCAAATGCTCAGTTTTCTTAGGATCTTCTGCAATATCATATCAAAAATGTACAGAATTACAAACCAAAGCAGAAAATTTGAGTGGATGTCCAACAAGGGAATCCCATTTTTAGAAAGTAAAATGAATGCATGGCCAGACCGCATTAATATCAGTGGGGATCAAGTTACATAAAAAAGTATCCCACGGAGGAAATTAAATCTATGCAGAAGGAAAGAGAGAAACAACAAACAGAGCATGAAAACTGCAACATTTCTTATGCTTATACATTTAATGATTCCTTTGACTGACCATTGAAGAAGTCCAAAGTGTTGGAAAAATTTTCTGCTCTCTCAATGAGCAAAACCGATCTTAAGGACTAACAGAAACTGATGCTGATTCTGACTTGCCTGCATCACCGAGCAAGGGAAATATCTCTGCCTCCTGTGGAATTAGGGAGAGACGGACAAGCAAAAGAGTCTCCACATCTGAAAGATGGAGTCTTGAACTCATAAAGAATTGCTCCATATGATATGATTCGAAGGATCCCAAGGACGTAAAATAAGGATATGCTTGGTTTAGCGTGGAGCTGAGGTATTATCTTCTTTCTGGTTCTGGATAATTTTATTTGATTTTTAAAAGCTTTACCTTGATTTGAGCTGCTCTCTCTGTTTCTGGCTTGAAGAACTAATCAAAAGAGCAACCAGAACTAACAAGACCAATAAGAAAACACAAACACAAAGGCAGAGCCAACATGTAAGAAAAAGCATACAGGATTCCCTTCTTATAAGATAAGTTTGCAGATATTATGTCCTATCCTTCTCAAATCGAAGAAAATATTTCTCCTATCCTTATGGACGTTGAATCTAGAAACTCCAACATGCAGTGTCCCATGGAGCTAGGACAAACTTCCAAGCACTGATTAAAAATGTCATGACATGTTCATGTCAAATGGCATCAATTCTTCCAATGTAATTCCTGTCAGCAGACCGAAATGCCATATAGCATCATCCCAAGTTCATAATATCCACCATAACATCCAAAAAGTCAGAGGCACATCAGAGAGGAATGGTCCTAGAAAAAAAACACCTGGTAGCCATGAGGAGAAGCTGTGTAACTGATGGAAGAAAAGATTCCAAGCAAAGGGAAAGATCACTCGTGATGCATGGTGACATTATCCAGGGCTCATGAGGCCATCTCTCTTGCGTTTTACTCAACGTCCCATCAAAAGGGAAAGCATGGATTGTAATTTATGAGCATTAGATAAACGAGAAACTATTGCCACATATGTCCTTGAATGTACAGAGCTAAGATATATACTGCCACATATGTTAGAGAACATAAGAAAATCTGTCAGGGTTCAAGGCAGAAATGCTCTGATGACAATTGCTGGTAGTTGGAAAACAGAAAAGTATGCATACGACGAAATATTCAAATCAGGTTGAAAATGGAAATAAGCTGGCCCACATCAGGACAGATAGCCTAGGATACTATTAAGAATATCTTAAGTAAAGGTACAGTTTGAGAACTGTTATAGTCACTAGATGCATCAAATCTGGCTCCACAGACTATGAAACCTCCTGAGCTAGATTCCAAGCGAATGAAAATGAGTGCTTATTACGAGTAAAGTGACAGAAACGATGACAATAATCATGAAAAAAAAAAATAAGAAAAATAAAACAATGAGAAAATATCCCTAATAGGTATTAGGTAACAAGGAGAGCTGTTGGGCCTGCCTGCGATTCACCTAATATGTAGACTAATAATCTCTAAGGATAAGTCTTGAATAGAATCTCTTCAACCAGTGCCTTATCAACTTATTTGTCTTCTCCTATTTGTCCCTTTTATTTTAACCGCGAGCTCAAATCTAAGACTCCATCTCGTAAAATGATGCCAAAATCTGATGTAAAACAACGACTAAAAAGAAATTTCGAAAGAACAAAAGAGGTAAGTAGTGTTGATCATCAGATCCAAAGCAGAATAGACCAGGATGTAACAGAGCAGAAAGGTCCGGAACCCCGTCCCCAACCCAAAGCAGAGTAAAGAAGGAAACTTCTGTGACCATCTCCGGGATCACACATGACGGAGGGCGGCGCACGACTTTATTGTTGCCAGAACCAAAGAAAACGGACAAAATAGACCACATAAGGTAGGTTTCCTCACCTGGATCACGCACGGTTCCCTTGACGGTGTAACCCTTCTGAAGGAGTAGCTTAACGAGCCACGAGGCGATGTACCCCGAGGCGCCGGTGACGCACACAACCTTGCCATTCATCCTCGCCCTCCGAACTGTACTCCACCCCCCACCCCTACCTGGCCAAGCTGCGATGTTCCGTCGGGGAGAAGCCGACAGGGAGAAGACCTGTCCTTTATGGGCCGCCCCACACAGGATGGTGGAAATTTAGACCTGGAATGTCCTCGCAGTTACTAAAACCCACGATTTCCGCTTCAGCGGATTTGGTGTCTCCTATCTCCTCCTTTACATCTCAGACAAACCGTCTTCTTCTCCCATTAACCGGTAGGTTTCTCGATAAAAAAACCAAGATTATTCAACACTTTTACAGAGAAGATAGAAAAAATCAAGTGATCCTGAAGAGCACTGCACTAGAAACATACATGCATGCATGCATCGGCATATATCTGATAGAAGTGTGTTCAGGATGACTCCAGATAAACAAAATTTGACCAGCTCTTTACATTTGCAGCTCTAGGTACCCATCCTGTAATAACATCATGGGAAAAATAAAATTATTGACATCAAAAATACATGGAATGCTAGTCTTTTAACAAGGTATAGCATACACGAGTATTTATTAGACGTTGACACCAAAGTCAACTGTCACTACACTGTAATGCTTCCATAGAACAATTATGAAGATAATATTGATTTTTTACATTAAAAAAACTTTCTTTTTTAATGTTATAGTTGCAGAATGGAAACCATATGCGGTGATGGAGATCTGCTATGTGGAATCTTATGGGAAAAAGAGCGTTGACTTGTATGAACTTGTCAAGATTACTAGTATCACTAAATTCTCATTCTACCTAGTAAGGTTTTTCCTTATTCTAGGATCGGTAATCTCATGTTGTATGAATAAACATACCCCTAGCTGGTTTGCTCGTCACAGTTTCATGTGGTTTTGGTTTCTTAATCTACTGATAGCAAAACCCACTTGCTCAAACTTGGAATCCATAGGGCATTCATAAAATGATGAGCCAAGTATTAAAACTTACATTGGGGAAATTTGTTGTTTATCGTTGACTTTAGTAGCTTTAAATGTTTTCATAATGACAAAGAGCAATATGATAATATTAAAATGAAGGGAATTATGTTGCATATTTTACTGTTTTCATCGAATTAAAGTCAAAAATCAAAACAAAGAAAAATCGTTGTTTACTGTTGACTTTAGTAGCATCCAGTGTTTTCATAATGACAAAGAGTAATATGATGATGTTATAAAAATGAATTATGTTGCCCATTTCGTGTAAATCTCAATAAATTAAAGTCAAAAATCAGAACAAGGGAAATCCATTAAAAGGACATTTTTTTCTAAATAGAGGCCTCAAATAAATAATAAAGAATTTTTTGGATGTAAGTTTTTATTGCAGGTCTAGGTATGCATGTGTTCATTAGATAGATATTTGTATGGAAACACTATGCAACGAACAACTCATCTACTGAATGAGAGCGAGAGGCTACTGTGTCTACCAACATGCGAGAGAAATTTATTCAAGAAGCTAGTATAATTGAGCGTAGAAAAGATGGAAAATCTATCTACTACTCAAGTCATCAAAGTTCTTCCATGCATCAGTAGTACCAGTACTGTGGCAGCCATCTCTGTAAAATCTAGCTACTGCCCAAGCCATCGAACTTCTTCTATGGATCAGTAGTACTGTTGGGAGGCGGCTACCTCAATTCACCAACATCAGTCCTCCAGCGATGGCAGTGGGTCCTCACTCTCTACCGTAAATACCCGTCTTTTGCGGCAGTAGGGTAATTTGGGCCGTTCAAATCCTCCTTTCCCACTGGCCCGCCGCTCTCAGACGGCCGTCGTCGACGTCGTCGTCTGCTTGCCGACCGCCCGCCGCCGCCGCTGCCGCAAGGAAGCAATGAAGAGCTGGGAGGTGTTGGCCGGCGAAGTGCAGGGTCTTGGTCGGGTCGCCAAGAAGAAGCAGAGGAAGACGAAGAAGGGGTGTCAAGGAGCGCCCGTGGATTTCACGGCCGGGGAGGAGTGGAAGGCCGAGGATGGGGAAGTAGAAGTGCAGGAAGAAGACGGCGTCGGCTTGCCGTCCGCCGCCCGCCGCCGCCGAGAGGAAGCAATGAAGAGGAGGGAAGTGTTGACCGGCGAGGAGGAGGGTCTTGGAAGGCTCGCCAAGAAGAGGCAGAAGAAGACGAAGAAGGGATGTGAAGGAGCGGCCGTGGGTTTCATGGTCGGGCAGGAGTTGAAGGCCGAGGATGGGGAAGCAGAAGCGGAAGTAGAAGCGGAAGTAGATGTGGAGGAAGGGGACGCCGGTGCGCTCACTGGTTCGGTTTCCGACATGTGTCAGTCTCTGATGGAGCGGTATGCCCGTTCAGCCGCCCCGCAACATCGACACCTCTGCGCATCTGCCGCTGCGATGCGCTCTTACCTTCGCGACGAAGGGATCCCCCTGACTCCCCCCGCCTACTTCGCCATCGCCATCGCTGCCGTTTGTGATGCCAGCAGCAGCGACCGTGAGACACTATCTGCACTCTCGGCTTTCCTCTCAGTCCTGCTTCCGTACGTTCCACCGGGGTCTGTACCTCCTCACAAGGCCAGAGAAGCTGTTTCATCCCTTGTTGCTCTCCTGGAGAACTCAACTCCGGAGAGTATGGCTGCGCCGACTGTTCGCTCCCTGGTTGGTTCTTTGGGTCTTCTGGCGCAGTCCGTTGATTTGGAGGACTGGAGTGCTGTGAAACTGCCTCTTAGGGTACTTCTCAGATTCTCTGTGGACAGACGTCCCAAGGTATTCTGCCATTCTAGTACCCTATCCTACTTTCCGCTGGGCAGTGCACTTGTATTCATCATGAACCCTGATTTGCTTCCATTGTTCAAATCCAGCTGCTGAACTCTGTTAAAACAAAGATATAACTCTACTCAAGTGAAGACTATCAGCAAGATCAAGAAATTACCACCTAGAGAGAGCTGTAAGAGGGAAACAAAGGGTTAGGAAAGTAATGACAAAGCCCTATACTTGTTCAGAGACTGTATTACAGATAGAAATTCAGGACTACATTTGATTAAAATGATTCTCTTCTTGTTTTTAGCTGAGAGAGAGAGAGAGAGATAGGGCAGCTACGCTCTCTAAATAGCAACTAAACTGATCAGGTCAGTTAACACCGAAAAAAAAACTATTATGGCAGCCATAACATGTGAGAAAGGTGAAGTGATTGGTGAATGGCAGACGTATTTCTTCTAAGATACATATTTTTGGCCATTAATTTGTATTTTTCCCGGAGGAATCAAATCGCCCTCTGTATATTTAGAGACCTGTCTCCTAATGATTTTTGTTCAATGTAATGGATGGATATTGGGAGTCAATTTTTATATTTATAGTCAATTTTGTGAAGTCAGCTGAAAGGATCCTTACGGATTCTGAGTATTTTGTACTTGTAGAATAATTCCTTGTTTTGTTATGTGGAGTTCTTATAAAGGTCTTATTCTTTCATGCATATTGCAGGTCCGTAGATGTGCCCAGCTATCAGTCGTAAAAGTGTTCAGAACACTAAAAAGTTCCATTATTATTGGAAAGGCAAGCAAGGTTGTATTTTCATTGTTTCAGAGTTACATCCCTTTGGCAGTGAAACTTTGCTCAGTGAGACATGATTCCAAAAGTAAAAAAACTTTGGAGAAGCCAGAGAATATTGAGGTTCTGCATGTGCTAAATATAATTCAACATCTTGTTGCACATATGTCCCTGAAATTCATCAGAAAGTGTCTCCCTGACGTTTGCAAGCTATTCAATGGCAAGTTTTCAATGTTGACAAGGAACATTATTGGATTACTTGAGGTGATCCTACAAAAGTTGTCTGTTGATGTTCTCGAGCGTGAAGCAGAGAATGTCATTTCTGTACTTACGTCTTATGTGTCTTCCAACAAGAAGATTCCTGTTGACACTATCTGTTCGGCATCAACATTGCTCAAAGATACTATGAATACACTTCATCATGTGCAACCGGGGATGTGGATCAAACGTTTCACTTTAGTATTCAGATCAATAGCGGGTTTGTTCTTTCAATTGTCATAAAGTGCTTTCTACTGCCTCTAGTATTTGACTATTTGGTACCTTTTCGATAATTTCACTGTATTTCTGATATTTGTATAAGAAGAATATAACTGGATTCAAAATTGACGCTTGACTGGTCAAACGAAGATAGTTCCGGCCTGTATATCTCCTAGATACTTCGTGCTTATTTGTACAAAGCGGTTTGGTTACAATGTTCATGAGAGAAGTCAACTCTGAAATTGAGGTTCAACCAAAGAAAACGTTGTTTTTGACGGTCAAAAATGGAACTGGAGTACCTAATCGAAAATGTTGTTTTTGGCATTGTCTCTTTGGCTGCTTTTCAAACCCCCTAGACAGTTGTAGGCCTTTTCTCTGATCAATGGTGAATGATAGGCTGTGAGGTGGCCCTCAATCGTACTAGCAGCAATGATATTTACAAAATAATGACTTCATTTAGTCTATGGTTTTTTTTTCTGAAGTAGTAGTTCCGCATAAGCATTTAGTCTAAATCAAAGGGAAAGGAAACCCATTCAGGTATACAATGATCCCTCAGAAAAAAAAGTAGAAACTCCCCTTTACGATGCTTATCCATTTGAATTCAGCTATTTGTTAGTGTTATGCGGTAACCATCAATCTTTGTCGTAACGCCTTTATTTGAACTTTCAGGTCTTTTAATCTCTCACCCTAGCATTGGTAAATATTGTGCTGATATTCTGAGAGAGTTGATTAATATGGATTTTTTTAGTTCAAATGAATTATGTGAGGACTCCACAAAGTCAGTAGAAGCAGATATAATTATCTCTATGTGCTCCTCATGCGAGAATGTGCTCTCTACTTCCAGTTCCGTTCCTAATGAGCATATTTTACCAGTCATCTCAGATTTGTTCCTCAGACTTGGTATGTCCTTGACCTTTCTTCAGATGGGATTATTACATTACTTCTATATATCACACAGATTTCATGTAAAATTATATGGATGCCATCTATTGTTTCTCTCTTGTTGTCGTGCTCAATAAAAATAATATTTATTATTTGATGTAATAAAGAGGATTTTCCAAAAACAAAAACACATGAATTGTATTCATGTCCCCCAAATTGACTTTTAACTTCTACTGTTTGGGCAAAAAAAATATTAATAGAATTTATTTATTTTTACTAATACGATTCTTTTTAAAAATATGAAACTCTATTAACATATGTTGATATTTAATTGTTTTATAAATTAAAAAATCAAATGTTTATATTTATTATTAAATGATATTAATTAATTTATCACTCTTGTTCCTTGATCGCCTTGAAATACTATAATGAAAATATTTTCATTCATTTGTTTTTTATCTTTTTCATTTTTCTCATATGTAGTATTAAACATTGTTTTTGTGATGTTTACCATTAACTTTTTATGGATTAAAATGAAATTGATTTTTTTTATTTCAGTACTTCCTCTGTTTATTGAAATTTATTTGCTCATTCTCTAGGCTTTGAGTCCATAAACATATCACTGACAATCTTTTGTGTGTAGGAAAACATTCGTCTTTATTTATGAAGGAAATAGTGCTAAAACTTTCTATGTGGGTGGCAAGTCTAGCTGAAGGCAGGATCGAGCTACAACATGTGAGTACTCTCCTTTGTGTCATATGCAATTAAGAATCAAAGTTAGACAGCACGCCATTAAATTTCAAGATTTCTTTCCTTTTCTACACGGAAAACACATCTCATCTCTCTCTTTTTGAGGCATTGTTCATTATTCAAGACATGTATTGTTGTGATACGCTGAGATTGTCGGATCACTTCATAGAACGAATATAAGGTTTTTGGAAGGAAAAAACGTGAAAAATGAGAGCATCTTAGATAAACATATCATAAGCCCATGCAATGTAGCTATAGGGTCAAAAATCTATGAAGGATATGAAACGTAGTTCCAAATATGCTAGTTCGTTCTCCGAGTACCAGTTACAGTCAATATCTTCTCTCCTTGGGAAACTCCTTACCTGCCTTGTGCTTGGTAAAAGACTAGCTTTAGGGGTTGAGTGGCCAGTCTAGGGGAAAGAAACCTCAACCAGGGCCTCTAAAAAATAAATAGGAATGCCAAAGCAGTTCTGGACAATGCCTCCGCGAACTACTGTGGGAAAGAGAATGTGATCCACAACCCATGGGGACAGGTTGCTTTAGGGAATGTGGCTGTTTGACAGATAAAGAGATGCTATTGCCGACAACCTTCTCCGGAGTATAACTGGTACAGAAGATTAGGTACTGCAATCCAAACCCTGAGACGGCAGCAGGGGAGCTGGATAGAACAGACGCCCAGAAACTCTGCAAGCACATGAAAATCCTAGAAAATATCCTCCCAGGAATTGCCACCACTCATCTATGATATGTTTAGGCCCTACATCATTCTTTCTACTCGTTGCTGTCTTTGACCATCCATGCAGAGATGGCATGAAAGTCTGAAACATGTAACTCGACTAACTTAGTTCCAAGAAGTTGGCCTTTGACCTCGTGATATTCTCTTAAAAGTAAGCCATTCATTTCAGTCACCATTGGCCTGGTGAGGAATCTCAGTGAGGTTTATTTTGTAACTAAATCAGTGAGGTTTATTTTGTGTGGAATCTCATAGAAAATCAGTGAGGTTTATTTTGTAACTAAATTGTGCAAGTGGTATAATTTCAGTCATCCACGTAAGGCTTCTATGCTACTATGTACTTTTGAACTATCATCTTGATAAATAAGTATACCAATTTGACTTCTTGTAATGCTATTTTATCTTTTAAAGTAATATCAACTCCGTAAGTATCCTCTTCCAATTTCACCGTTAACATAGTGGAGATAGTGCATATGATTCCTTTGTCTTCAAAGCTTTTGTAGTTGTGAAGAACCTGCTGAATGTTGCGTGGAGAATAAGCATATGCATGCATCGAATCTTTGGATAAGTAGAATTTTCATTCCCTATCGTGTCATAGCCTCTCAAAAGACGATTTTCTTTTGGTCCCCTTCTTTTTCTTTTTGGATATATAGAAAGGCATGTTTATAATCATGTGGCTTTCAATTTTTTAATAAGTGGACTGTGTTTCTGTTATAATAATCACATCTACATGTCTTCTTAATCTACAGGTTCAACAATGCCTTGGATCTGCTATAGTGTCCATGGGACCGGAAAGTTTTCTTTCAATAGTATCCATTTCATTTAATGCAGAGAAGCAAACTTATTCAAATATGTGGCTGATTCCCATCTTGAAGAAATATATTGTTGGAGCCTCATTACAGTATTTTTTGGAGCACGTTTTGCCTCTTTCAAAACCTGCTGAGGACATATGTAGTGAAGGTACGTTCATCCATATATTCTCGCTTGTAATCCTCTTAAACTAAATGTGGTTATTTCCTCAGTGCGCAGGTCATCAACCAGAAAGAAACTCATGGCACATGTTGATGCCCTGTGGAGCTTGCTGCCAGCCTTCTGTCACTATCCAACAGATACAGCTGATCATTTTGATTCTTTGGCCAAGGCTCTCATTGAAAAACTCAAGAAAGATCAAAGTAGTCATGAGCTTGTTTCTGTAGCAATAAAGGTATAGATTCATGATTTATGCAAACCAGAAAGGTTTATTTCTACTTGTTTTGAACTATTTTGTTTTTTTTTTATCCTACAAGATTTGAATAATGTTCCTTTATATTAGGAGCTTGTGAATGAAAACAAAAGTCAGCTCGAGCTTAATGTGGACCAAGCAACTGGCTTCATGAAAACCAATTTTGGACAGAAGGCTGGTTGTGGACCCTACTACTACCCTCAAAACCTTGCGCAGAAGAACATTGAAGTGCTGGCTTCGAATTCCATGGAGCTGTTCAAGTTATTTACTGATATTTTCTTTGATTCTCCTCCCGAAAAGCGTGCATCTCTGAAGGTCATCTGCGTGTATTATTAATCTTTACTCTTTTTCTTCCGTTATTTATATAGGTACAGAATTTGAATTGTAGTTTTGCAATATTCATTTGTACTCTCTTTCTTCCGTTATAGCTTCTGGTATACCAGAAGCTTTGGCAGAATTAGATTAAGGCCTGTCAGGCCCAAATTAGGTCTTTAAGTCTCGCCCCACATTACTCTCGATATAAATATGGGTGATGGTGGCTATGGTTTCAACCCTACTTTGTAATCCTTTTTCCTAATAGTTTTAAGCATCAAAATAAGGGCTAATGGATTCCCGTATGTAAACTGGTAGTTTGTGTATTGTTTCGTAACCTTAGATTACATGATTCCATAACGTTTTTTTCTTGAATTGCTAATGCAGTGTAAACTTTTGCAATTTATTCTCTATACTAGTATCTCCATTCAAAAAAACTGAACGTAAAAACTCTTCATTTTATTTACAGGACGTCATAGGATGTTTGGCATCCATCCTCGGGAGTTTAAATCTGCAAAATTTCTTTTCTTCCTTGTTGGCCAAAATTGAATTAACTAATAAATATGATAACGGGAGAAAATTGGAGAATCATGTTCAACCATCAAATGATAAGATGGAAGAAAAGAGGTAAGGAATGTGTACAACACCACATGCTCTTTCCAAAGTCATTCTACATTCTTTCTGGCAAATCGCATGTTACACGTTCAAACATTTCCTAGTTGTTTGCTTGCTTGTTAATTTATAGCTAACCATCACAAATAGGTATTCCTACGATATACAATGTAGTTTAGTTTTTAATGTACTAGCTGCATGCTAAATTAATAGTTCTGTATAGGAATTTTTCTTTTCTTGTAATTTTGAAAAATTATATTACCGTGACTATAATTCACCTTCCTGTTGGGTCTCTGCTACTGGCATTTATCACGTTTGATAATTGCAATAACTAGATAGGGAGAAAGCATTTCAGTTGTCAATAACTTATGTCTATTGAGAACCATGGCAAATCTGTACGTTAGATTCATCCAACAATTTTACCTGGCACCAATTTTCTTCTAATGCAAGCAGAGCATTCCAAGTTCTCATTTTTCTGAAAGTTTCTCACATTCCCTTTTAGAGTACTTTTATGCATCGTGTGTATGAATACATTTGTGAACAACTGAAATTTTCCTTGCAACTACTCTTGACGAATGTTCTTCTATCCTTGGACGAAATTTTCCTTGAAGATAAGTATAGCTTCAACATTGCTTTCATCTATTGATGAATCTTGTTGGATGAATGATTTCCGAATCTAATTAGGCCATCATTTTCTACTAGGGAGGGCATCTTGGGATAATCTTACCCTTGTTGTGTCCCATTTAATTGCTGCTTAAACAAATTTCATCAAAGGTAATGGGAAAAGGTCATCTGTCTTAGGGAGTTGGAAGAAGTTTAAATCATATCAGAAAAAATTGCCTCTTTTCATGTTTATTGGAAAATTGATCCAATTTTCTGGCTCCTAATCCAATTTCAGACGCAGCATCCCTAAACCTTGGTATCGAAGCATGGAACGTCTGGAAATCTGCCTAGGAGGGTCTATAAAAAGGCCCACGATCCTGCCCTCATAACTGGAGGAAAACAGCCCCCTGCACATGGAGAAGAAGTGGGAAGGGTAGCTGCTGCACCAATAGCAAAGAAGATAAAGTCGTCAATGTCACATCTCAGAAATAAAAAATGACAATTCAATGCCCCATAAAATGTCTCAGAAAATGTCAATTTTTTACTGCTTTTACAAAGCTGCGTTTTAACACGTGCATCATTTTTTCTCCATCACGGACTGCTGAATCTCGCACATAGTAAGATTGGCATGCATCACCTTTTTCAGATTGCTAATGTAAGCTCCTGTTTATAGAAGGTTTAGCCATCTTTTTTTTAGCTTTTGTAATGTGAAATCGATCCCTTGTGCCACACTTAAGCATCAAAATGGTAACATCCTATGATAAATTAATGTGACTTGTTTTCATGTGCTGTCAGTGAAGCATATTTTTGGTGGCAAGATGTATATACATATATATTTATATATCTATATATCTTCTTCTAGTCTACCATATTTGTAACGACTATTCGCACATGGACCTTTTCCCATTTATGCGTTATTTCATTAGTTTCATTCTTTCAGTCATATGCAGGCACATAGTCCTGGGGCATTCAATATATTCCCTTAGAATGTAAACAGCATGTAAACTATTTTTATCTCAAGTTATATAATTGGTATATTTCCTTCATTGTGGTAGGTGTCTGATGATAGAGCTTGCATCAGCTTTTGTCGATGGAGCTGATGAAGATTTCATTATCATAATGTTCGATTATATTAAGCCTCATCTTTCGGTATAGTTATACTTACCAGCTCATGGATCCTTAGTGCTGAAATTTGATCCGTGTCATTGTTGGATGCTAAAAGCAATATGTTTTTTGGTTTTGTGTAGGTAGATGGAATTTATCAATGTGAAGCATTCCAAACATTGAGCAGAATTTTAAAGGTCTGGAGATGCACTTGTTGTAATGTTTGTTACTCAAACATATTTCTCATTTAGTGCTTTTTCTGTAGGACAATTCTTGGTTTGTCGTTGCTCAATTTGACCAGTTGATGGATTTACTTCTTGGCCTTGAGTCATCAGTGGAAGTGCGCACCCTAAGAAGCTGCCTCACATGCTTGCATTTTATGTTTGTACATTTATTAAAGGTTAAATTCTCTTTCTCATCCTCTTAGTTATATTTTATGTTCGTCAAGTTTCCGACAAAAGCCGCAAGAATTATTTACTACATCCCATTTATTTTTACTTCACAGATAATTATGGTCGAAAGTTCTATATCCAAAATCTACTTTATTTACGTTTTCTTTCACAGTAATTGAGGATTTGTTGCCTTCTTCGCGTCTGTTGGTTTTAGTTGATTCTCTTGTGAAAGTAGTTTGGCTGCCCTCGAGCTACGTCTGGGCTCCTTTTAACCTGTGTTGTTGCTTGTAAACTAGCATCTGCTGAACTTGATTGCATACTTTAGTGTTTATGCTGAGTTTTATAAGTCTCCAATTCTTCCCAGCAGATAAACATAGAGAGCAATATTCCTTTATTGACGTATTTTATATAAATATAAATATTTACTCCACATGGCCGATTGCATTTTTCTGCAGGGAAATCCAGAAAAAACAAACAAGCACGCTTTGTTGGTGTTGAATGAGATCATGAGACTGCTGAAGGATGTATGTTTCTTTCTTTCTTGAAACCTTTGACTTGTGAAGTTGGCATATTATACGTCCATATTTGATTGCATATCAATATACGTCAGATTTTTTTTTCATTTCATCATTTTCGGTTCATGTTCCTAATTTGAACGTATTTGATCATTTGTTAGCGTAACTGTAAGGAGTAAAATATTTTAATATTTTAATGACCACTTGTTCAATGGCTTTTACATGTCTAGATAGATTTGCATGATAGGAAGCAATTTTACAGTATCATAACAAAGCTGTAATATGCAAGAAAGCGGAACCACACTTGTTAGGCTTTGTCATTCTGCTGGACCTAAAAAGGCAAGTACTTTGAGTAGTGGCTCATGTACGACGGACAAAATAAAAGTGAAATGTATTCCATTTGTTATCCTGGTGCAACAATTTATGTGTTATACATGTACACGGCCATTCTTGAGTAAAATACATTCCTATATTTAAATACAGGATTCTGTCTTATCCTATTCAATTTGGAACCATCTTAACACTTTTACAGGTGCAAGTTAATTTCTTAGTACTACATGAATAACACAGATGGGTTGCACAAAATATGTCTTAGTAAACCTCATATGCCAATTGAACTGGCATCAGCTATTTGGAGTGCATGTGTCAGATTTGGTATACAAAACCTTATCTAATTTGAACAATAGCAAATAAACTCATAGACTTCTGCAGATGGCCTATAACTCGGTATACGAACTTTAATTTATTACAAAAATAAATAAAATAAGTAAACTTACGGCTGTCTTTCACTATGAAATGTAAGAAGTCTTAGAACGTAGTGGAATAATTTCATTTAGTAAATTACAATGATATATATAAGTTCTTTTTAAAGGCAATGTTTCCTATGAAGGAAATTGTTACTTTTAAAGACTACCTTATACTTATGTCCGTTGAGTATTTATTCAGTGGTTTTTATCATCGTTGAAAAATCCCTAAAAGTCTGAATACAACAAACATTAATGCAAAGTGAAACTTTTGTGCCACTTGCTATCTGACTTTAGAATTCAACTTTTTACCAGGCCCTAGCTCACCTCAACCTAAGTTGCTTTTGATGCACTATTGATTTAACTTATTTTGATTATAAAATTCAGCTAATCGTAGCTCATATGATTAAAACTGCCAATATGATGTAGATTTATCTTGTGATTTGGCATGAAGCAGTCTTTTGTAGATGATTTCTCAACTATATAATCTTGCTTTCGTCAGTGTCAATGCTTGAATTTGCTAATTAATGTAACTGTGATGTACCTGGGGCATGAAAATGTAGTCACTAAAGGTTGGTTAGTATGCGAAACATTTGATAGCTTGGCAGTGAAGTCTAGACATACCTCTATTGTTTTCTTCTTAGTGCCATGTTTCAAATTTCAAAGTTGGGCAGTTAGTCATTTCTTCTTAGCATCAGAAATGACATCTGAGATAAGATAAATGAAGGGGATGAGTGTTATAGTGAGTCTTGATGTCATTTATGGCATCAATATCTAGTCATATAGGTTTGGTATTCTGAATTCGTCGAAAACAGTACGTTGATGGTAATACATAGATGGAAAATTAAGTATCATGGTGATTATTATCAAGTACGTTGCCAATATCAGAGTTTCAAAGAAGTGGCATTTTATTTTTCATTAAGCATCAACTATTCTCTTATTCATCTGATGTTCTGCACATGATACATGACATAATATATATATATATATATATATATATATATATATATATATATATTGTGCAAATTGTGTTTATGGTCACTGTATTATTTTATCTATTGATCCAAGAAGAGAGTGACACAATGCCTGTCTTCTTCATCTAAGATAATCTGTGTCCGGTTGCCTCGTTATTTGCTTTGTTTCAATGTTTCACCTGTCTTGAATATAAATCAGTCAATAAAATAATTTTTTGCATGAAGCAATGTTCATCTCCCTGGATGATGTGTAGTTCTGTATTGCTCATGCTAATTCTATTCGCTCCATTTTTCCTTTTTAGTCAAGGGAAGAAGTGAGGAAATCAGCATATGATACACTACTTGATGTTAGTCACAGTTTAAAGAACTCTGAGTCTTCTATCTCACAATCACATCATCAGCAACTTTTTGAAATGGTAGGCCAGTTTTTTCTTAATTCTGTTTCATGTCTGTTTCGTCCAAGTTGTTGCATTTCTATAAATTTCTTTTGGATGTCAACATTCATTGTAAACATTACTACTCTTTTTACTGCATCTTTTTCTGCTTAATCGTGATTCATGTGGTACAAATATCATGCGATCTCCTTTTATGATGGTTCTGTATAGGTGTTTAGCTTGAAGTATTGACCCAAAATTGATTTCTTCATTCATATACTCATTTTCTCCATAATTTACTAGGCTATGTTGACTGGCACAGTTATTTCACATGATACCAAAACTCCATCTTTCATCATTGATAGTTTGGCCCATCTGCGTCGTCCATGCAGCAAAGCCTTTGACAAGTAATTTGCATGTGAACATAATTTGTGATTATAGTTCCCATACCTGTTTTTAATGTTTTAGCCCTACTCCATAGATTGCAGCTTGATTTTGAGTTCATTAGATCTATTATTTCACACATTTAGTTGCATCGACTATTGGTTCAAATGATACCATTCCGTTTTAGGTTAATATTGAAGACACTCAAGTCATGTGTATTATTGCTCCAAGTTGTATATTTTCTTACAAGAGTATAACTAGTTTTACAAATTATTCGCAGAACATGTACTTTGGAATATTGAGAACTATTTCTGATATGATTGGACGATACAAACTATATTTTTACAGCAATCGAAAGTATTTGTCCTAAATAGACGACCATCATGGATATTTGGAAAAGGACCATTAACAGGGAAGTTATATACCGTGTATGAACTCTGTTTGTATTTTCTTCTGTGAGACTGTTGAAGATGGGATTTTCTTGAACTTGTTAGGAGGTACCTTTTCTGGACCAGAGTAGCTTCCTTGTTTCTAACCTGGGATCAGTTCATAATCAGACATAAATTTGTGCACATGCTGAAGTGACTTTTTCCTGTCACTCGGTGAGATGGTGTTCTTTCTGAAAATTAAACAAGTTTGTAGGGTAGACCATCAAACTGTTTATTTGAAAGTTAAACAAGTTTTCAGACCATCGAACTATCTGTTTATGTGAGATTAAAATGATGCATCACTTTCCTTGAAATCGTCTGCATTAATAGCATATTTCGAGATATATAGAGCTAAGCATGTCTGAAAGGGAAACATAGAGCTAGAGTTAATCAGTGGATATAAGGGTGACAGGTCTAATCTAGGAATCATCAAATCCTTGCCCTTACATTGACTCCGAGGAAAGATGCGTTAGGACATGAGCTTTGTGGCCTCAAATTTATTGATAATGTTTGTTCTTGTGGCTTCCCTATAATATAGCAAGTCGTCCATTTCAAATTGCAATTGTCATACGTGCTCCATCATAAATGATAATAAAGAATCTGAATGTCCGAGTTGAAGCTGATCACAAAGTCTTCTCTTGGCCAGATAATGGGTTACTTTTCTGGATCACCTCCTCAAATAATGAGCGTTGCTATAGCTGCAATTTCATTGCTTATCTACAAGGATGCTGATCTCTATTTTCTTGTGCCTGATCTGATGCCAACTGTCCTTTTCTTGCTTCAAAGCAAGGCTAATGAGGTTATAAAAGTGAGTAACTTGTCAAATCTTTAGTTTTTTTTTTCTTGAAAACACTCTTACTTTTTTCTATTCATGGAGAATGTCTTTATGCACAGGCAGTTTTAGGATTAGTCAAGGTGTTAGTGTCGTGCTTACCAACCTCTGAGATTAGGAATTTACTTCCTGACGTTATGAATGGGATACTACCCTGGTCATCTGTCTCAAGAAATCATTTCCGGTCAAAGGCACGTACTTTATTCGATTGACTCTATGAGTTCTGTTATTTTTTTCTTAAATCAGTTGTCCTTATCATGCTTTTTGTTGTTTATAAAATAACTGCAGGTCAGGTCCATCCTAGAAATTGTGATTAGAAAATGTAGTATTGATTTAGTTCTGCTTCATGTGCCTGATGAGTACAAGGGTTTCATCAAAATGATAACTGAGGTACGTTACAGTTACTGTTTTGCACTTACTAAAGAGCTGATTAATTTTTTCCAATTTTTACTAAAGAGCGAATACAAATGTTATTTGGAAAATTAAAATTAGCGGGTCCGAAACATTGTTTTCTGAATTGATTGATTTCGATTCAAATGGTTCAACTTTAGTGGAAGTATTGGTTTGTGGAATTAGCACAGGTGATGTAGTTATTTTATGAGTAAGACCTGTGAATCATTCGTAACAGAAATCATGGAGCATGTAATGAGAACCATAACTGCCATGATACAAGTCACGTTTCCAATAGCATTTGTGATTCCTCCTGGCTGTACCTTGAACTCATAGTTTACAATTTATTCAGTGTTAAAACGTGATTCCGACTTCTTAGGACATTGGTGGTAATCAAATAACATTTGAGTATCTTGAAAGAGAACAATAGGCGCATTTATTAAGAGTTTTTTAAGCACAGAACATGCTTAAATGAGACAATTGATCGAAATAATCATATGGCTTCCCGAGATAGTGATGGCAAAGAGATCATATCATATTAGGTCTATGTAACACACGATTAGCCTGATATTTGAAGTGTTCCTGTCATGTGGCACGAGTTTCGGTCTACAAGATCATTGCAACATATATTTTAAATTTTCCCGTACCCCATACTCCAGGCTCATTCTTTCTCCATGAATATTCATCTTCTATTTATTTTCTTATTTTCTTCCATTTTTAATTTATTGGAATCTAAAGTAAACATGTCTGCTTTCTGAACTTTGTCAATTCAGCTCACCGGATAATCAATGAATCTACCTAGTGACAAGAACAGTAGGTTCCCTTTTGTGTTTATCATGCCTGTGTTCTTCGTTAGATCTCTTTATAAAATTACATCTTAGAGCAGATTTTTATGGATCCTCAATTTATTGTCAAGGGATGTCGGAATTTGCAATTCAATGTCTGAACCATCAGATAATAGTATTGTTAGCATTACTGTCTTCTTATATTTTCTAGAGTAGAACAATCAAGGCAGAAAATCCACTTCCCTGGAAACATGAATGGATAAGATGTCCAGAAAATGTGTAGAAAGTTTCTGTTTTGTGAAGATATATGAACAACAAGAACCATTTGCAAGAATACTCGTTCAATCTTGATAGGTCAATGTGATACTTCTTACTTGAAGCATCAAATACCCTGTACGAGGTAGCTTGACTCTGATTTAGCCAATTATTGCAACATTTTTTCTGTACGATATGCTTTTCCTACTTATAAACGTATGCAGTACCTGACTCGATTTCTTTTTCCATTAGGAGAATTCCGAGCCTAAAAGTGTCATCGAATTGGAAAAGATTGTATGTAATGATTTTTTAGTTAGAAGTCATCTGTATGACTGGAGTGGGGTGATTATCAATGCTATATTGATGCCATCCTTCTTTTGTTGGATGGTAAAAAGAGTAACCAGTAATCTCTTTCGAATCAGTTGCGAATCTCATGCTACCTAGTGAATCGGTCTAGGCCACCACCCCGTTAGGCAGGCGTTCATGATTGTAGAGTGTCTAGATTCCAATCTGAAATAGTCAAATCTTATTGGAATCAGCTACTGTAACAAGCCCCCTCCCTTCCTTACGCCTGAATGTCTTCGTAGTAAAATTAGTTGGCTATCCAAGCAGGTTAATCTATGTCAAAAGCTGGAGACAGGTTGTTTCCTTTTTCCGTTTTTATTTGCTGAAACTGCAGAGCAGAGTTTCATTGGCATTACTTTCAATAAAGGCAATGTCTAGTTGATCCAATAAAGCCATACTCTGATGGAGTTTTCTCCTGTTGACGAATGGAAGCTATAATTCTGGTACTATAAGCATGATCACTTTCTATTGCTGTACCATTGTAAATGGTACAATTGCAGCATATTCAGCTGCGTGAGTTCTGCAACATTGTTCTTTCTTGATGTTCATTTTTTAGATGCTGCTCTCCGGTACAATCTTGCTGGCAAAATATTTGACTTCTTTGCCTAATTTATGCTCCATGATGTCACATTTAATGCAACAGTCCAGACAGAAGGCAAGGTCAGGAGGTACAGCTCCAAAGACTGAACCCAGCCCTGAGGATTCATCTAGCAGAAGGTTTGCACCCACGTTTGAATGCTTCTTTTTAACTAAACGTTATTACTTGGGGCATGAAGGTCTCACCCTAGAACTCTACGGTCTAGTTTGCTTAATCTTGCTGATTCAATGCATGAATACGAAATATGTCCGACATAATGACTGAACTGTGTGAAAGCTGAGAAAATGCTCTGGTTTTGGCCATGAGGCAACACAACATAAATACCAAGTAGGTCTGGGTTAGTCTGTCTGCACACCATTTGAGACGGCTGAAGAATGTCCCATGGTTTTGGATCTATGCTAAAATAATGATCAGCTGATACAGCTTCTGATTGCTACCTCACATGTCCATTTGAACAGGAAGTACTCTGGAGCATCTGATTCAACACATATATCAAAGGGGCGTAAAAGATGGCAACAAGATTCCATCAGAGGTAAATCCACAGAGAATCCAGGTAGAAGTGGCCAAGTGCAGGTGATCAGTAGGCCGAAGAGGAAGTTTGATTCATTGGGTGGGAAACAATCTGGCTCTTCAGAGGGCTACAAGAAGGGATCCAGTCGAAAACAGCATAAGACCTACCACAAGAATAAGGGGTAGAGAACTGATGAGAAATTAGTCAGGGGGAGGTCTCTACATTGCTGTGAATCCTGTCTTCTGGTCTATGAATATGATGCATGATGCGCGGCATTTGGCTTCTTAACAAAGCGAATGGGAAGAACAGACAAAGGAGATGTTGTACAATTCGGCAAGATATGGACTTGAATCATGATGGTCCATAACTGATTTTACACGCTGAAGTACATCTTACACAGAAATGGATTATTGTAGAAATTCTTTGTCAGAAACAGTCCTGGGAAGTTAACGTTTTATTTTTTATTTTTTAAATTATTATTATTATTATTATTATTATGGTAGCTAGTATAGTCCTCCTACGGAAGCATCAGTCCAGCTTTGTGTTATACAAATATTTTTTGGTTAGATAGTCTGACTCTTTTTGTGCGGACTATTATGTTGGGTTGTTCATGATCTTCATGGTGAATGGATTTATGCTGGCATAGTTTTTTGGTTCTTTGTCTCCCCAGGTTAGAAAGAGGTGTTGATTATTGAGTTGTCCATCTGTTCTTCTTCGGATTGTACCCTCTTGTCAATCTCTGGTTGGCAAGATTGAGGGTTAAAATTGAAAGAGAGATAGTGAGAGAGAACTAAACCAGCAAATCTCTTCATTTTCTTTGATAAATATGAAGCATTTGGCCTCTCATAAGATGTCAACGAGAAAACATGTTATAAAATAATCAGAAAACAACATGATGTACTATGAGCCATAGGTATCATAAATATGTGTCATTATCTCTGCAAGTTATCACTAAATGCCTTGGTTGCTACGACCTATCACTCACATCACTCAATGAATTATAACGTTATTGCACCAATTAAACAGGTATCCTAACAAAAAAAATAGTTAGATGTTATTGGCACCAAATAAGGAAAAGTACCCATCATTATCGCTCTCCACCAGATTAATTACATAAAATAATAAGAAAATGTAAAGACAAACTTAAGCTCCTTCAAAGTCGTCCATACCGAATATCAAAACTATTAAGCCACTAAGTGTTCCTCATCAAATAAATGGGTTGGATTCATCATGCTATTTTGGATGTGTTCACCAGACTACGATGTCTAGGCATATCTGCATATTTAATGAGACCTGGGACTCATTAGCAGTTCTTTCCCAACGTTCTTAGCTGCATTAGGTGCATACTATCAGATCTCGTATAAGGTTTGGTTTTAATATTATTAAAACTAGGCTCCCCTTTTGATTACTAAAACGGGTTCTCCATTTTATAGTTTACTATTCATTTTGTGGCTAAAGCTTGGTCATTTTTGCCCCCATTCAGGCATTACTTGTGTTTTTGACCCCTTTGTGAATACAGTGGTTTGCTTGGTGAACAGTCAGCTGCTCTGCCAGTAGAGTGTCATCTCCTTAGTTGTTGGAAGCCCCGGGAGTGACGGATTCATTGCCGATATAGTGCCCACTTGAAAAAGTCCCAAAGTATTTATTTACTGAAAATCTCAGACCATTCGTGCCAAAACATTTAGAAAGATTTTCTGATGGCAGCAACCAGCACAAGAAATACAGGGGAAACAAGCAGCAGTAAATACGGTACAACTTGCCAGAGCGTGGCATCATCTGGCTCTGCTGCTGGTGGTGGTGGGATGGAATTAGTCCTGTCTGGTAAAAACGCATCAAAGTAAGTCTCATACCCTGTTGAGCTGGATGAGGAAGAGCTTGCAACCTTCATCATTTCCATTGCCTAGAATTAAACCGACTCTGAATTAGCCATGTGGAAGATTGATTTGAGAGGAAACAAGCTTGCTTGAGAGGATTACCTGAAAGCCGAACATGAATTGCTTTGCTTTCTTGCTCACTTGAATATTTGGGTGTGATTGGAGTTTCTCATACATGATTCGGGCATCATTTGGCCTGTCATCGCAGTGAACGCATCATCAACTGGGGCAAAGTTAGCAGGCCAACAAATCTTGAAGACCCCCTAAAAGAGATTGCTTTGCAATGGGTTTAATTTGATAATGTTAGCCAGGCAGCCAGATAGGTGAAGAAAAGCGTATGACACCAAAGTCTGTTTGGTGCTAGTTTCTGTGGTACTACAACTCGCATCTCAATGACCTAAACACGCTAGGAATGGACAATCTGATGCGTTGTCATGAATGGTAGCAGATTGCCATCTCGTAGTCTCTTGTAGACTGCTTTAAAACTAGAATACTTTACTCAGTAAATGATTAAGATAGAACATAGGACCAACCTCTTCATGGATTTCACAGAAATGGACTCATTATGCTCAGTGTGTTGCGTGATAAATGAAATAACATAAAATAAGAAGACAACAACCATATACAATATGTAAATCATATATAACATACACGAAAAAGGACTTCCCTTTTCAATAGGGATTTGAAATATAATCAAAATACTTCAGAGTTGGGGGCAATATAAGCCCTGCAGTGGGCTTTTTGAATTGTGGTTCACAGTATGTTGAGATGGCCATTAATACAGAGCAATGCCTGAGCCTTCTTCTGATACACATGTTTCACCTTTCATCTGCTTCTAACCTCAGAAAAACTATCTGAGCGAATAAGATATTGACACAAGAGTGAACTAATTCACCTCCATTTGGAGGTTTCACATCTCTCGTGCTTAGAGTGTACCTAAAAGGTTAATTGCTTCAAACATCAACATTATTTAGTACATCAATGGACTTTTCTCCCTACAATAGATAATTTCCATTACAGACTTGATTATTTCATCAGACTATGTATATTTATCAAGAATATATCAATAACTCGGAATATTTCAAATTTAAAAGTTTAACTTTTTACCCACAGCTCAAGAAATGCAATGCTTTCTCTGAGTAAAGAGTTGAAAATACTAACTGATATTTGAGTCTTCTATTGGACGGGAGGGGGTACTTCCACAACTGTGTGACATATCTCAACTAGATGAGTATAAGTAAATGCGAGCTACAACTTAAATAGGATTCGCATTAGTAAGCTACCCACAACCTGCTTCATATTTTCTACTCAACTGAATTACTACATCTCAAGAATCACTAACGAATGACTATGATTCCAGGGTTCCGATCTTGGTATATTTTGGTTTCCATTAAGTCAAAGCATAAGTCGGAACGATCTGATCTCTTAGTGAGCTAATATAGCACTACATATAATGCATAATGCTCATCGATTAAATGGTTGAAGACAACGATTATTTTGGGAAATGAAAATGATGCTTACTAGTTCCACAAACTTTACAATTAGAGTTTTTTAATAGTAAATATCTCTCCAATTATTATACTTTACTTTTGCTAGTCTTTCTTAGTTTTTTTGATAATTCCACAAAATAATTTGCCAATAGGAAAGTGTGATAGTCATGCAGTACACCTGGTATTACAAAATTTTTGGTCACCTCGTGGCAGCATTAAACCCTACATACCTTCCAATAGTCTCCGCCCAAGATAGATGTGAATGTGATTAATGCCTGTCTTCCTGTGCACTATATGTTTAGAGGACTATTATGAAAAATATTACAACCTACCAATCTATCAGTACCTAACCGCTATCATTCGATCCATCTTCCACAATCCATGTACTTTACCATATTTACACATTTATCATAGTATACGATAACTTTCACAATTGATATATTCAAAAAACCACTAAGTAGCAGTAATTTATCTCTTCTCTATAACAAGTTTACTGTAAGAATAAATGCATTCCAACTTGCACAGAAGCATAAGAATACCGAATTATTATGAGTTAATGGGGCTAGTAGTAGCCCAATAGGGCTACCCTCTTATAGACAGTACTGTGGTTCCCTGCATTTTAACTATAGGAGTAAAAATAATAAAAACGAATAGAAAGACTGACTACCTGATATCAAACATTTTCATTATATAATGCTTGACAGAAAATAGGTGTAAACTGAAATCGAAAACCGCGGCGACCTTTATTTTCTCTCATGGGTTAATTTACCGCTTTGCACTGAAATAACAGGTGCATTTACTGAGTACATGTTAGTAATGTTTCTAATCATGATAAGACGTTTTAGTTGCATAAATTTATAACAGATATAAACTGCCTTTAGCAGACGATTTTCTTTAAGTCTTCTTGACGACTTTAGAGTCGTGGCTATGATTAGTTAAGTTAGTTAACATCTTTTATAAGTTCCGAATGTTTCTTTATTATATCATCAAAGATAATATTATAGCGACCATGAAAAATCCCAGAATGTTTCTTCACACTGTCATCAAGACAATGTTACAGTAGCCTATGAAAAATGCAAGAATGAATCACACGAAACAGGGCTGTTCTATATATGTTTTAGATTAACTGAAGATTAAGGGAAGGAGGAAAGTGTGGACTTGTGTTTCATCAGTTTTCCTGTGGAGCCTTAGCTCTCGCAATATATGCCCAAATAAAACAAGGATACAATGGTCAGAATTAGGAGAATACTATTTAATATGATTTTAGAATGATTTATTTGGAGTACATCTCCCAGTAACAAAATCTGAAACTCCCAATATTAAATCTGATACTTTAGGTTATTATTCTTGTTATAAGGCACATAAGAGCCTGATGGAACAACTATGTGATGTTGAATGTATTTATAGTATAATTTATGTTGAACTAGTGTTGTTCCATTTCAAATTGGCCTTAAAGTTTTTTCCATTGTACCATAATACATGTATATTGACCTTTCGCAGTATTTTTTTTAGAATTGCTTCTTATACATAAGTATATATAATAGATGTACTTGAAATTTTGCGAATTCGTCATAATTCTTCCTTATCCAAAGATTGCTGTAAGATTGCCCCCAAGAATTCAGGTGGACTTGATGGGCTAAGTGATGAACGAATTTTCATTATTTTTTGTGAACAGTTATAAGACACGTGACATGCAGACAGTGTCTTTCTCCCCAATGTATTTTCCTTACCTGCCGTATATAAGGTTGTCTTCTGGCAGAACTTTAGAATGAACAATATCTCATGGTAAATTTCAGTGTGTCATCTGATAAAAGATAGTTTCCATAAATCTTGGCCGAAGTGTTTTACTCGAAATTTTGAAACCAACTATTTTTCAAGCATGAGTACCCTCTGTTCTTGTAGAAACATTAAAATGACTATGCTATTTTTTATTCGAAAGAAACAACTAAGCATTTGTAACAAAAGAGCTAATGAAAGTTTAGCAAACGTAAAACGAAAACGACAATATGACATGAAAGAATGAAATGCACATTTGTTAATATTTGAATATGTAGGGGAGTGAATATACCTATTAAGGGAGTCTTGACAAATAGACCACTGCAAAGCCGCAAATCCATGGAGCTCATTCTGATTTCCAAAATGACAAAAGATGAAGCACCAATTAACAGTTTCATAGTATCGAAGTGAAATACATTAATCATAAAATTATTGCGAAAATAGCAAAAAAAAATGTTTACACAGAAACAGCAAGGAATATCACAAGCATACAGCTCAAAGAAATTCAGTTATGCTTCTCTGTCCTATTCTTAAAATAATACCAAAGAAAAAAATCGAGGTACTTAAGCTTCAGGCACTCACAAAAACATTGATAGATGAATAACAGGTCTCAATTTTTTTCGACATTTTGCCCCTCAGAACTTCCCATCATTATTTTTATTTCTTCCAACATGATCCATTAGAGTCAGCATACTAAACCATACTTCTCCAATATTTGAAGAAAGTACAGTTCTCTACTCACCTGTGGGGGAACGCTTCTCTTCCCATCCCAATGCAGGAGAGCTCGTATAGAGATCACCAAATTTCGTGCTTATGTTTGGAAATTCAAAGACTTCACTCGGCAAATTGAACATTTAATTTATTTATTTATTCAGAATTTCCAAATTTAGTTGATTGCCACATCCATTGTAGATCATCTATCCACTATCTTAGAACTATTCTTTAGAAGGCTAACTTTCTATTTCTCCATGCTTCCCTCTTAACCAAGTCTCAGTCACTTTTCCATGAACTACAATTTAAAATTTCGATATATTTCTTATAATTTAAAGAATGGAATCGCAACTATAGCTGTTATTACAGACACAACAGAGATGGAATCAAGGAAGGTGAGCCACCAATGTTGGGCGAAATAAACAAACAGAGAACCTCACTGTTGGGATATCATCAAAGGAAGAAATCAGCTCCCAAGAGGCACCATCATGCAATTTCCGTGGAAAAGACAAGCTCGGGAAACCAGACAAAGGAAGAGGAGCCAAATAAAGAAATTAGTAGCATAACATTTGATTGTTCAGGAAAGTTTTCACCAACAAGGATTGGAATTGGGACAAAAGTTATACGCCAATAGAAAGGAAAGAGCCCAAGAGTCCTCATTTAATGCTGGAGAACTTCCCCATGCTGATTGATGACGAGGAATTAAAAATTATAGCCAAACACTGGGAAGAAATGATAAGGGGAGAAAAGGAAATCGCACGAGGAAGGAAAAATGGCTCAAATGGCCGAAGAAGGCAACTGAAATAGATGGAGAAAAAAACTCTGCTGAGAGGAAAACAATTTGGGCATTTGAGATTCCCCCCCCCCCCCTCCCAATTCATCAGGAAGGGAGAAATAGTATCAAAATCTCCCCGACTAACAAATAGACAGGTTTGGGCGTTTGTCGCAATTAAATATCATATCAATTTTATATCAAACAGGTTTAAGCTTAGTGACACTCATAAACACAACACAACTTCGAAATAAAACCATTCATGTATATAGAGTCACATATCATCACTATCATTGATATAGTAGATCTCAAAGGTAATGGTAAACTTTATGTCGAGTGAACATCCTACAGAAACATTTTTATGGATTCATGAAAGTTATTTGGCCAGAGACAAACACATTATCTATGATGTTTTTAATTTTTTTAACGACTTTTGAGGCCGAAACCCAATTTAGGAATGTATAATTGAACAACAGCATGAAAATTTATCTTTTCAAAATAAGTTAAGATGGCAGAACAGATGCCAATTCAGTTAACCAACTAAGGCGAGCATCTAATGGGAATGCTTAAATAGGTGATGTGCAAACAAGATGCGTAGGCATAACCTTGAAAATTCGAGCAAAACCACTAACAGATAGAAGACAAGAGGAAACAAGGCCCAAAATATCAAGTTGGCAGAGTCACCAGACTCCAAGTGTTTCTGACCCATTACGTTAGATGACTAAGGCAACATACTGAGCCTCGTAATGCGCAATCACATTAGGTTAATGGGCAGAGTAATTTAGGTCATTATATTAGGCAGGAAAACTACCAAACATGCGGTAATCAATGAAACCCACATATTTTTGGGCAAAATTCCAAAGTAGTCCACGAACTTATGATCCAGAAAGAATAGGCTCATTGTGTAAGGTCGGAAAAGCCACCTGTTTATTATATACCTCAAACATACGTCTTCTAACCACTCATCTTCCCTAAATAACAACTAAAAATCCAACTGATGCTTTAACTAATTTGGTTTCATTCCACCTGGTTATTATAGACCTCAAGAGCTTGGCATCTGTGACTTTTTTCAGTAAATTACTAAGGCAAAGGCATGATTTTTAAGTGTTGAATTGTCCTGTACCCGATACTATCAACCTAATTAAATATGTAAACCTGACCACTCTCCTCCAAACATTAAAATTATGCAGAGAATGATACGCTGCACATGAAGAACGAGAAAACATGTTCTCTGATCTTCATTGACTCCACCCTTGCCTTATTCCATAAAGCAATATCAATCGGCATCTACAAAAAATATTCAATAGTTTCATTAACAACATCAGCTCTCCATCGTAATGGTGACTATAATATGCTCAAAAGCATCCTCATGTCATAGAATACTTATATATTGCAATGGCAAGGAAATTGATTAAGCCTCTGTTTGATGCACTTGATCTACCATCTTATTCACAAAACCTTAAGCTTTTCATTTCCTCAGCTGTTACCACCCACTAGCTTTCATCTCTCTCTGTGTTGGTAAAATATGAAAACAGCTAACTTCAAAAGGTCGATATTTAAATAAAAACTGGTCTGAAAAAAAAATTCATAGACATTACCCAGAAAAAAGTTTGCACCACGTATTGTGTGTTGACATTGGGCATGACAAATCAGTCAAGTGAACTTTGGCCACTTTCAATGAGCAAAACACATCCGTAAAGAAAACTGCCAGTGTAATATAAGAAATATACGTGACAATCAGTGAAATAGTAGCCTTTTGACCATTATTCAACATGAAAGATCACGTCAATTTAATTAATTAACATTTCCTAAAAAGCATGGTTATTTAGGAAAATAATAACCAAGGAAGTCAAGATTTTAGAGTTACCTCAAAGACTACACTATATATTAGTTTTTTCATAATAAGGTAAAGCTTCCTGGGAAAGTAGTACACAAAACAAGAAGTCAAGATTTCAGAGTTACCTTAAAGACTACTCTATTCATTATTTTTTCATAGTAAGGTAAAGCTTCCCGAAGCTTCCCAGCATCCATCAGTTGATTACCCTCCTTCATTGCCTAACATTGTATAAAATTTTATTTGTTATTGTCAATAGATGACGGAAAAAACCAAAGTGAAATTGCAATTTTAGAAAAAAATCTGAAACTATATTAATACTTTTTTCAAAAAGCTGAGAAACAGAACTCAGACAAACCATGTGCAATACAGATTGTCAGGAAACCTTCAAACTTTAAAATATTTAATTTTTGTGGTAATACAAATACATATGTGGAGAAATAAATCAAACGACACAAAATAAGGAACATATAAACTATTGACTTCACAAGCTAAGCGACTTCCACTAAATTATAATAGCCAGAATATGCGTGTTGGTACAAGTTTATTGTGCTTGAAAAGCAACTGAACCACTTTGGTCCATTGTCTTTACCCTATATGGATAACCGCATGAACACAAGTAAAGAATGAAGCATTCATGTACACGTAGACATAGTCTGCTAAAAAAACATCAGTTTTGAGTTTCACAATGCAAATCTCCATGCAGTAAACACGATCTGAAACGAATAAGAAGAGGAATCTCCTTGAAAATAACAATGCGTACGGGAAAACAGAGGAAAGTTTAAAAAAATAATATCTTGAGATCTAATAGAATGAAACTCTCTTCCCTTCAGCAATTTACACTGGGCACGCGAAATAGACAATTGCAACTTTTATCCAATTTTCTTAGTCTTGTATGGTGATAAGAGAAAATTACAAGTCTAGGTCTTAGCAACTTCACAGGCAGGCATTTTTTATGACAAATGCTAATCATGTTCTAGAAGATTTCTTTGTGGTCTGAGAACCTACGTCATCAAAAAATGTGGCACCATGTCTGAGACACTTTTTACAATTCAAAATGTTCTTCTAGATTCAGGCTGATACTATCCCAATATTAAGTACAGCATTCACGCCCTAGGAAGGATATTCTTTTGACTAAGCAAGGGCCAACAAAAGACCTTCAACTTTCCTTTGCAGGAAAATGATTCATATGTTCACATACATGATATTGTTCTCATAACAAGATATTTGGAAAACCCCATAGGCCTGGTGTGAAACCCCTCGCCATGTTTCAAGGAGGGCCCTCCAGAAACATGGCCCACATATTTTTTTCTGGATGATCTGCCTTTTAATGCTACGACATTAGAATAGTTTCTAATATATGAGAAAACAAAAAATAGAGACGAAAGAGTGTGAAGAACATCCACCTTGCAGCCTCATGTTGATGGTGAAATTTAACACGAAAGACAAGAACAAGGTAAGATTTGTGAAACTCTGACAAATATTTGACTGCTAGCTTTGGAACTGATTCATACCTTCTCACACTCAGCTTTGACTTTTGCATCAATAGTCAACCCAATCTTATTCTGATAGGCTGCAATCATTTGTCTAGTACGTTCTTCTTTTACAGCCTTAGTTTCAGTACTTTCAAGCACCTCACCAGGACGAATATTTTTTCCACCACCAAACTGCAGAGAGGAAAAATCTATCTTAGGCTGCCTAATTGAAAGATATGGATAATCGATATTTTATGATCTATTCAACAAAACAAGGTTTATGAAAAACCTTAAGAAATAATGTGCCAATATGAAAGGAAGGAAAGAATATGACAATGAAGGGAAAGGAAAAATGGGGGGAGCAAATAAAGGGAGAGGGTATACAGCAATACTTTTTCATGAAGAAGAGTCTGTCAAGAGAATCACATCCTTTTCTGTAATTAGGGCAAGCTATCGAAATTCAATCGCACTAAAATTTTAAAATTTATGCTTTTGAATCATTAAATTCCAAAAACTCCACCATCCAAAACTACCTAGCACAGGATTAATACAATAGAAAGAAAAATATCCGGCAGAAATATTTTCTCTTTGAAATGTTTGTCCTGATAGCTGTCTTACTGCTTTTGAAATGTTACTTGGTCTTGGAAAGACTCCCCATGTTGAAACCTTCGGCTTGTAAAGACCTGCGTTTTCATCACTTCCGTTTGAACTGAGCTCTGATGTTGCTGAAGCTGAAGATTCAAACTTGCTCATGTCACCAACAATAATCTCCACCTCGGGCAAATCCCCACCAATGGAAGGATCTACAGTAGGAACCAATCCAGCTGGAATTCCTCTACCCTTTTTCTTATCTGAGAAGTCAAACCCCAAAAAATCAAGGCTAGAGACTTTGAGGCCCTCTGGTTTGCCCATTTTTATCTTCTGTGATCCTAGAAATAAGAGGGTAATCCATTAGTACTGAATGGAAGAGAAAACTCCGCTCCTCTCAAGAGTATTAATTTTTTTTCAGAATAGGAAAATAAATACACACTTCTCAAAAACTACAAGAATATGCAAAAATGGAGCAGGCTGCGAATGGGGTTTGCATCATTCTATAAATCAAATGAGAAATAAGTACGCTAACTGGGTAACCAAAACAAAATAATCTGAAGGTCTCTCCCAGGACAAAGATGCAGCAAGCAAATCAACGCAAAAGTTGGTACATATTCAAATTTTTAAACTATTGTTGTTTCCTTAGTGCTACGGTTTTTTTGGGACATTTAAGCTTTATTCAAACTCCCCTTGAAAATTGAATCTTTTTCCAAGTTTGACTCCACAATTTCTTAGTTGTTAATTTTCTCTTCTTCCTTCACGTATTGGGAGAGCGAGTTTCCTACCAAACAAGACTTGGATCTTGATGTTAAAAGTTTGGCTAACGCCATGCTACTTTGGGTTAGCTAGTTTATAACTTGGGCTACCAAATGGAATTAAGATGAGTGACTTGAGAACTGATGTAAGCAACGGTTTGACCAAAGCACTATATATTTTTTTTCTCTCCATACAGTTGGATGTCATCTCAATTCATTTTCATTTATATGCACGATTTCCCTATTCACTCCCCTCCTTGTTATGCAATCACTACCCCAATATCAATTGGTACTATCACATTAGTCTTGATTTTATCAGTTCAATATTCACAAGTAGATCCATGTCGAGGTATTATAGGAATCTTTGCTAGCATTGATTGAATAAATCAACCTCCAATATTCAATAGAGACAATTAGGTTTACTTAAAAACTAGAATGTCTATCTTATTAAACGACTAGAGCATGACAATTCGAGGAATGTTGAGGATGGCCTTCATTTCCTTTCAAAAGTTGAAATTGGTAGAAATAAATTTGACAAAACATGGCTATCTCTTAGTGACAAAGTTCTAAACATTTTATTCTGTACATTGACTACTAACCAATGCAATTCAGTATCTTCGAGTGAAAGTTCTTAGGAAACTTGGAAAAATCTTGTAGCAACATATGAAGAAACTTCTTGACTAAAGGTGATTGACTCAAGTTTCAAGCTGAGACATACTACAATTGAAGAGGTCAGAAAAATTTTGAATACGTCATTAGTGGCCATGACTGGATAATTTTAAATTTAAAACATTTTGCCTATTTTTTCCTGATGGGTTCACTGCTAAGCTGTGTGATGAAACAGATTCAAGAAGCTCAAGGAAACAAAAATAAAGGTTATGCCAAAAAGTAACAAGAGTGAAGATGAAGACATTTATGAACAAGGCCTCACTTCGTGACAGCAAGCAACTTAAAGGCAAAGGGTACATGTTAAACAGCTATAGCATTGTTTTCAATACAATATAACCAGACATGTACAAAAACTAAAATAAGTCATTCATACTGCCCCAGCTGAAGAGACTCAATCAATAGTGGAGACTCCCAACGAGATAAATACAAACCGAAAAAGAAAAGATGTGATGGCAATGTGAAGTGATGAGGATGACTTTTAATTAAATATTTCTGATGAAAAAGTTGTAAAAAATTTGACTCTTTTGGCCATCCAGAAATTCTACCACCTCTAGATAATGCTTCTGATGAAATGAACTCCACAAAGGTTTCAAAGCATACAGTGAAATTATAAACTTCTGAAATATTCAAAAAAATCAAAAAAGCCAAATTATTGACACTTCAATTCGAAATTGAAAAAAATATGACAGGAAATTGAAAAAATTAACAAAAGGAATACAATCTAGAAATTTTAATGAAATAAATATATATCTATTAATTGAGATCATCACTCTTTAACCATTACATAATTAGGACACTCCCCCCATTTCTTGAGCTTTCTTTACAATAGGCTAATACTTGTCCAATCTATGGTCCCCCATACTTTCAATCTAAATTTAATTGGAATTTGGTAAAACACTAATCCCTGTTTACTACAGGTATTTTTTGTTAACCTCTATATGTATAAGATAGTCTGTCTTCTCTACAAGTTGGAGCTCTTTGAACATAATGAAGCCATTTCAAACCACAAAGAAGATTTGAGCTCAGATGAGTACAAACTCATGCTCTTCTCTCCTGTCTTCTAGGATGCATAACGGTTGTCCTTAACATCATAACCTTGGGGATTCGGGCCCTAACTAATAAATTAAATATTTCATATCCACAATAGAAGACTACCTCTGTTACTACAACAACATGCAACCCCATCAGTTAAGAAGATAGCCTCCAACTTATTTTAATTAAGAAACTTCATAGAAGTGGTGGACTTGGGAAAGTTTTTACAGTCGGGCTCTAATTTTCCTAAGCCCTGAAGGCTTACCTCCAGCAGTAAATAAACTTTCAACAATTTGGCTCTAAATTTTGTACGCCCATTATAGGTACTCTAGAAATGTACTTCACTTTAGTTCTTTCATAAACATCACCTCATTACTGAAAAGAGTCTGCCACAAACCCTAATTACAGCATTATCTAGCAACCACCAATGGATTATGTATATCTAGCAACCTCAATTGGCCTGTGGCATGAAGAATTTGACTTATAAACCGAGTCTGAGTTCTGAAACAGAGATTGAGAGTAACTCATTTGTGTCAGAGCAGGTCATAGTCCCGAAAAGTATCCACATTCAATAAACGTCATGGCACATGTAAATATGATTTCAAATGGCTGATGATGGTCCAGTTCAAAACTGTTATATACACTCATGTCTAGTACTAATACATACCATTAGGAATAAAAGTAAGATAAAGAAAAGTGTGTCAGGTAAACACAGACATGATTAGTCTAAAAAATCATAACACGTGATAGATTCAGCCTTTACGATATCATTAATAAATCCTTCCAAAATGAAAACCTGTGTAATCTTAATCTAAAAAATCATAGGGACTTTGATAAGAAAAAGAATTGGGTCCTGGCTAATAAATGTCAAATGCCAGAAAAAAGATAAGGAAAAAGAGATTGATACGTTTATTGCAGCCATATTTCATCAATTGTTTGAGCAAATACTTTCACATTCTGTAATGTGATGTTTATTCATTTCCTCTGCATCATAGGGATGTTGATCTGTTTTTAATCTAACTTATTTGTAATCTTACAATAGACACAAAATGACCATGTTACAATGGTACACTAATAATTCCATGTCGAGAGAAAGTTATAGTATAGACTGCTGTCTCAGACCAACTTGGTCTTGTTTAAGCTAAATATGTTTCCTGTTCATTCATCTCATAACATCATTGATAATCTAGATACAAGCACATGCCACACATGCCAAGATAATGCAATATGCAAATCAATGGTAGATGCTTGTAAATAAATAATAAACCCAAAGTCATTGGATTGATTGCTGAAGACCTTAAACATCCATAAATCCCACTTCCGGATCTTGTCAATAAAATTCATCAAAAAGTTGTACGATCTACCAACCACCTGGAAATCATTTTAAACTGATTTGGAATTGCGCCTTAAAATGTTTGAAGATACAAATTTAAAGTTTTCTTCACTCTCCTGTTTTGATTGTTCTCTAAGAGCCCTGTAGTATGAAACATTTGAAAATGATTTCCAACAAAATCCAACCACAGATCAAAAGAATGGAAAGGGACTTCTCAATAATTTGGATGATTCATGAAAAATTAAAAAAAATCATTACAATAAGAGAAACTTTGAAATCATGAAGATTCATTTGATGTAAAAGTAGATCCACCTAGGACTGACATACGCATGATGTCTGACAGAACTCAGTTTCATGAGATCAAAAAACTTGTTTATCTAGAAAACCAACATAATCTATGACAAAAACATTCTATATGACAAATAAAACTTCTTACTAGAATGATTGGTTGATAAGAAACGAACCTTTGTTATTTAGAAAAAAAGCATCACTGCAGGGATCGTGTAAGTGCAAATAGGCATTGGCTGATGACTCAATACCGCAATTAGTCCCAATCGCAAACTCTTTCTAGTAGAATAATTATTTTCAGGGGGAACATGTGGAGTTTCATGCCTAAAGAAACCTTTAAAACGAAATAACTTAATAAGAATCAATGAAACTTAATGATGAATAAATTTGTCTAAGAATAACTAATTGTTTATATCATCATGCTAAAAGATAAAGAAAGGGCATAATGAAGACAGCAAGGAGTGAGCCAATAGAACATCATATATGATGCTCACTAGCTACCGTAGGACAATTACAACGACGGGGAAGCAAAAATATGAGAACTAAGTGATGGTAAAGATATTACTGCGGTGAAGTCCATCCACACATACCCTGTCCATACAAAGAACATTCCTATAATCAGCCTGTGACTACTGAGTTGATGGGATCGATGTTATCCCTTGTCAATCTTTAAAATGAGGAGAAGCCACATGGAAAGTAATCTCAATGGAACTCGACTGTATCTGATTTGTTAGGAATAAAAAGACAACTCTCCTGCCAAACATACTGCAAAAACAATTGCAAATCCCCTCGTTACAAGAGATCATTAAAATAAATTTTAAAAAGCACACGTTTTTCTTCTAACATATTCACCACAAGAACAAAAAATATTTGAGGAGGCTTGACTTCATTCCTCACAAAATATTTGTGGGTGGACGTCATTATACATTGTAGCCTGAATAACAGAAAAGAACTCCCAACAGAGAGCTATGAAGAGTATCCGAATCACAATCATAAAACAACAAAGAACTCATCTGGGTTACACATTGGTGCCTTACAAGTCAATTTGCATTGCCAAAAAGAAGGCTGTAACCGTGAGAAAATCCCCAAAAAAAGTAAAATGAGACTGGTGCCATTAAATGAACTTATATGCCCGTGTTCAGAAGATAGATGTCTGCATACTGAATGTAGAGGAACTTACGATAATAAAAATGAGCTTTTTACTTGAGAGATACCTGCCTTCGGGGGCTGCTCGCCCCCACTTCCCACAGCTGTTCTGTTCTTCTCATATTCGCTATCTCTCGACATGGCAGATTTCACTGAATCAGGGGCAGTAACCCTCCACTCGCTATTTACTTCAGGAACAGTACTGGGCTCCCCAATTGCGCCTTTATTTTTCTCATAGTCTCTTGCTCTCTCCATAGCAAGTTTTACAGATTCTGGGACGGCGGGATCCGAGTTGCCAGTTCTCTCAGGGAGACTGGAGTCCCTCCCGACGACGACACCTTTATTTTCCTTGTACTCCTTAGCTCTCTGCAAGGCCTGCTTCACCGAGTCCGGAGGCTCGGTATTTCGGTTGCTACTCCTCACGGGAGGAACGTTGGGAAATTCTATAGCCGGGTTTTCTTCCTCGGCCGGCTTCGACAGCTTTGCATTTCGATAAGCCTTTGCCTTAGCGAAGGCGAGCTTGGCAGGATCTTGGGGTTTGGATTCCTCATCGGGTAGTCCGTCTGGGACGTCGGAAGAAGAAGCTCGAACTGTAAGGTTACTGTAGTGCCTGCTCCTCCCGTTCTTCGGGAGTAAACTCGGGCCCGTGGCGGTCGAAGATGTGGTACTTGTGGGTGTGTTTACCGGGAAAACCCATGCGGATGGAGAGACCATTGCCATTGTCTTCATGCAGCTCTTCCAGCCAGGGACCGACGCCCCCAGCTGGCTTCTTCTTACTCCTGCAGCAGAATCCCTCTCATTCTGTAAGCTTGTGGGCGGGGCGTGGCGTGGCGTGGCGTGCCGAGGACGAATGCAATGAGATTCTTCCATTTTTCCTGCTTGTGAGGTCAGGAGATGAGGTGGACCACCCGTTGGACTCGTTCCACTCCACATGTTTGTCTGAAGGTTTTTGAACCTTCCATGCTACGATCGTCACACCTGATTTCGCTAGTGACTAGTACATGGCTTGACAACTCAAAAGTCCCTAGCATGACTAAGAAGGAGGAGGCGGAGAAGCTCTATATAACATGAGGAACTATGAAAGATCATGAAAACTTGCACATATTCAAAAAACGACACACAAACAACATAAAAAAATGAAGAACATACTCTAGATTTCCTTATTATCATGAGAAAATAAATACCCTTGAAAGCACATATATTTTATGATTTTATTCAGCAGAAGAAAACCATCCCCATGAAGAACAGAAATGGGAAACAAAAAAAAAGTTGTAAATATCAAAATGGACCATGAAAAATTACTGATTTGGGATTAATTATTGACTCATACAACATTTCCTCTATAATTGTCACTCTATCAAGTTTCAATCCAAGAAATGTCCTATGAATTATAGCAGCCTTTCAAAGCCAAACATGGAAAACAAATTTAAAACAAATCACCACAATTTCAAAAGAATCTTCCCTTTCCTTTTTCATAGTCTTGAGCAAGCTTGTGGACTAATAGAAATAGAAATATATGATGATCTATTACTGTTTATATGATTTTATGTTCTTGGAGGACGTACCCATATAACATAGAAATGATCGACGAGACCCTAAAGGGGGGGGGGGTGTTTTTGATGAGATCAAGTAAGGTATTATTAGAGTATTATTTTTTTAAGGTAAGTGAAACCACATATCACTGGAAAATGGCAATTAATAGAGTTCTATTAGATACATAAGATTTACAGTATTTGTGGGCAAGATACCAAAATGGTAAATGTTCCACTACATTAGAGAGGTAATGAAGGTGATAGAAACAAAAAAGTGAAGTATATCAATAACTTCTATAGGAAAAACGTTAGTAGCCCTTTGATGCACTTTGGTCATTGTTATCAAAATGATTTTCATCCTAAAAAAAATATTGAAATAAAATAAATATTAAAGAATAAAAGAATAAATAATTTTCTACACATTTTGATCCCATTTAATGCCCAATGATCTTGCCACTAAATTTTAAGCTTTCAATCTCACAAATTTTATGTGTGCTCACATTCAAGATTGATTGATGATTCTAGACTTGAAAATTTTTCAAACAAAAATGATAGAAAAGACTACAAAAAAAAATAAAGGACAAAAAATAAACCTTAAATCAGGGAAAAAGGAGAGGAGAAAGAAAATAAGACCACCCTTGAGTCACCTTGCTAGTGGTGAAACAAAAAAATATTTCACTCGAATTCATATGAAAACTAAGTAATATTTCAAAATAAATAGATTAAAATGATTGTAATTAAGTTAAATTTTACTAGAAAAAATAAAATTACGAAAATAACTATTGAACAGGAAATTAAAATACAAATTATTACTTGGCAGAATTGCTCTACCGATAGTAAAATGGGAAAATTATTTCGATTTGAATATTTATAAACATAGAGTAATCCAGGAAATAAATGGATCCGAACGATTGTAACCAAGTTAAGTTTTAATTAAAAACATTAAAATTTCACAAAAATGAGTAAAACAAAAAAAATCAGCACACTAACTTGACCTATATGTAACCCAAGAACAAAGTATTGTCATTAAAAGAAAATGGAATGAAAAAGCGATTGAGAGATGATAAAAATGCATATTAAAATACTTAAATCTCATCATTTGTCTATCACCTAGACAAATAAATAAGCTAAAACGAAAATAAAGTCAAATAAAAACAGAAATCAAATTTGCAAACACCCCATGTTGCTTTGCTCGTATGTCACTAGAAATAGAGTACCAAAAATTGAATGTAAAATATACTGAAAAGGTTGTAAGAATATGAATTTAAATGTTTAATCTCATTGTCTGCCTATCACCCAAGATGGATTAAGAGAAAATAAAAATAAAACACAATGAAAATAGAAATTGAATTCATAAGTGCCTAATGTCGTCTCATTCATCTTTGCCTAAAACTCAAAGAAAACTCAACTTGAAAAGTTTCTCAAATTCCTCAACTCACAACTTATTTTCTATCTCCCAACCTTCATCCCTTTTTCTCAAAAGTTTCTTTGAATCTTTGTGCAAAAATATCTCAACAAGTGTCATGAAATCTAGAATTCTCCTCATTCATTTCACTATCCAAAACATATATATATATATAGAGGATGTAGCATAAAATGTGGACATCTTCATTCATTGACTTATGCTCACTTGGCACAAAAACCCTTGACATATCCTTCTACTGATGTGGCCATAAATCGTGTCATTTTTGTCAATTATTTTAATAATTTCTAAATTAGTAAAAAAATCACTTCATAAATTCTTTAAAAAAATCTAAGAAGACTCTATTTTCCAATTTTGAAAGTCGTTATTAATTTCTCATCAATTTTAAAATAATTTCAATATTATAACCTTGGATAATCATGTTAGTATATGGATTAATAATTAGAAATATATTCATATCAAGATTTATGAAAATTACCAAATTAAACATAAATTCTTCACATAATCCTCAAACTAGTACTAACAGATTTTAATATTAATAGTTAATAATTTACATTGATTCATGTGATAATTACTTTGGTTTTATGTTAATTATTCTATAAACATAAAAAATTATCACCAATTTAGTTCCTCAAACTTTTACATGAACATTTCATATTTTAGCTGCAATGATTCAATTGATTATTAATTTTACAAGTCTCATGACAAGTGAGAAAACTTCATAGGGTGACCTTTAGGATATCCTTATGTCTTTCTTGTCATAGGCAACCAAAATCTGAAGTTTGTCTTGTTATATATTGTCTGAAATTTGTTTCAAATTTAGGAGAAGTAAAATAAATTATTTTATATTTAGGAATTTAATTTCATTAGATGGAATAACATGTTTTGTTATTAGTGGTTCAAGTTGACTGTTTGTAGATGAAGGAACTAATCATCATATAAGCTTACATCAATGAATAACAAGATTTTCTAAACTAGTATCAAGAAAGGAGGGAGGTGTCATGCTTAGTGGAAGGTGTTCTTTGATTTGTGATGACACAAGGCAAAGTTGTGAGGACTTTAACAAACATAGCTTCTACATATATGGTAGGAGGACTTCTAATGGAACGGTCATTATGAACTGGTTTTTTAGATTGGGGCGTAGGATAAGAAATAGAGACATATTCTACAATGATAGAAGGAGAACCTTATTTTGGAGAAGAATATATGATTATCTGTCTTTTTTTGGAAACCCTAGTTTATTTTGGAACATGAGAGATTTTGGAAGAAAAAGTAGCTCTATGTGTATCAACCATGTTGAGTTTATAGTAAGAGTAAATAGAGATTGACAAAAATGTGATGCTAATTTTTAAACGCATGAAATACTATTATGAAATGAATATAATTGATGTCTAATACAAGAAGTAAACCAATAGAACTTGATTCTAACTTTGCTCAGGTGTTCTTTGGAGTAGTCTTGCTTGAAGAAGAAAAAATAAATTTCTAGAGCAAGAGAGATGAGAGAGAATGAGGTGACTCAAATAAGTTTGAAATGGGAAGTTTTTACCCTTTCATGATATAAGAAGGGTAAGGACGTAAATTTGAGCTTTTGAGGTTTAAAGTAATATTTAATCAGTTTTTTAATCCCTTAGTTTGATCATATGAAAAAATCTAAGATTTTCTCACTCCATATTAGCAACACAAATGTCCACACATGTTAATAAATTATCAAATTTATTGAGTTATGACTAAAAAATACTATAAATAATTATTAAAATTATGATAAATTCAACACATTATTTTTATTTAAATAATAATAATATTGTCTAAGTCGTACACTCTAAGTTAACATACAATTGAATTAAATCCCTCCTTTGATAGGAGTTTTATAAAAATATCTAATCATTATTCTATTGTCTCAGTAAAATTCAATTATATGTCCTCTTTTTGTATGTGACATCTAATAAAATGATGTCCAATTTAAATATTTTTTTTTATATTGAATGATTAGATTTTTGACTAAAATTTATGATACTTATATTATCACTATGTAGCGTATCTCTTCTAATTGCAATTCATTTACTCTAATTGACATTTATCATGTGCAAAACTATCAACTGATATATATTCAATTTCAGCCCTAAATATTGTAATTAAATTTTATTTTTTAGAAGTCTAAGAAATTGAACATACTCTTAGAAATAAAGATGATCCAATATATTTTCTTATCAATTCCACACCTACCTAATCACAATATCCTAATATATTCAACTTTCAACCTTTTGAGATATCATACACTTAAGGCTTCTCTTTTAACTAAATATCAAAAAAATCTTTTAATAACTTTACTATACCATTCTTTTCTATTACTTTGATATCTTGCATATAAGCATCCAATAATTAAAATATTAAGTTCTCAGTAGTTAGATACAATAAAGATACAATCATTCTTGTGTATAATTTTATATCTATATTTTTTCCTTTCTCTTCAAAGTTCAACTTAAATTTTCTTAGACTTCAAATCTTTTTATATTTTTTGAGTAACTCCTGTATATACTTTTCTTGAGATATAAATAAATAATTTATATTACTTATTTTATTAACTAATAAATAATTTTAATTATCATTATACTCATCTTAAATTCTTTTATCATAATAAGGAAAATTCATTGCACAAAATTTCATCACCAACTCTAAATATAATATTATCAACATATATTTGTACTATCAAAACATCATTGTTCTTATATTTTATAAATTAAATTGTGTTCACATTTCATCTCTTGAAATTATTATCTAAAAGAAAAAAAAACTCATATCAAGCTCATGGATATAAGATTTTCATTAATCTAAAAATATGATCATGATGATATAAATTTCTAAAACTATGAGGTTATTTACATAGAATTATTCTTTTAAGACCACTTATAAAATCACTTTTAACATTTATTCGATATAATTTAAAATTATTTACACATTCAAGAAGAATCAATTAGTATTCTCTAACTTCTTATAACTACTCTCATTTTTTATGCATAGCATTCATCCAATCTACATTCATAGGCACATCATCTACATTTTTAGATTCAATGTACACTCTTCAATATAAATTAAATCCAAACATTCGTGATTTATTCTATATTTCTTCATGATATTCATTTATGTTTACATCTCTTATTGCTTCTCTTCCATTCTCCAGAACATGAAAGGCTTCTTTCCCCTACCTTCATTGTTTTCATCTCCCCGAAAGCTTACTGAACTAGACGAGGCTGACCCTCCACTAGTCTGAAAGATCCCAGTTTGGGCTGGTGAGCTGCTGTGCTCTGCGCATTAGATTTAGGGTGATAGAGAAATTACAGAGCAGGAAATTTAAGTGCCACATGGAAACCTCGAATCAAGAGATCCCATAGAAAGAAATATATAACCAGTGACCGAATTTAGTAGTCTACAGTTTTCTGCGGTATCAAAAATGAAAATCTACTGTTTCAAACACTGTAACCTACAGTTTTCTGTAATCAAAAACTCAAATCTACATGAAAAACCTTAGTAATCAACGGTTTTATGCTAAAAAGGATTATAATCTTCTCATCATTAGATGAAAAATGAGCCCAATCAAGTAGCCAACCGAATAGGAACCTTATGCTATGTTCAAAACTCTACCAGCAGCTATGACTTGGGTGTACGTTCTCATGATGAAGATGTTTACAGCCGCAACCTCATAATTTCCAAAAAGGGAAGGAAAATCATTCAGGATAACATTCTGGACACAGCAGGGAGATAAACTGGTCACCCTTCTTCACGCATCTTGAGGTTTAACTACATCTGCCATGAATTACTGAAAGCTCTGGAGTGATAGGCCAAGCCCATTTATGAGTCCCACAATCTCACCAATTCAATACAGGATATAACAGCGCTACTCATGTTGATGAATCTAGCAGAGACATCTAGGAACACATTTCTGGTACATACTACACGTTCCTGAAGCAAAACATCTCAAGAACTGGATGGTAGAAGGATGACCGTAGAAGCTCTCCACAGTCCTCCAACTATCCTAGCAAAGAACCGAATGAATAATCATGGAGAGAAAATATGTTCCCAAAGTTCAAAACTTTTTAACTTAAAGTTTGTCGCAAACTCATGAGCATATTAAGAAATATGAAGTTTCATAATCTCTAATCAAAGTTTAATGTGATGGGAATCCTCCCCCAACAGCTCATCACTCTGATTGACATGCAAACCAACAAATCTCATAGAAAATCTGGGAATTACAACTAAATAGGAAAGAAAAACTAGAACAAAATCATTTTTTTGGGTCTGGGTCCATTGCTCGATTTCTTTTCTCAGTTAAAAGAGAGAAGAGGAGCTGATTTCTGAATTTTAACAGCTTTCAGTTCACTTCAAGCAAGCCAAAGTCTCCGGAAGGAGCTTTCTTCATGAACTTTAGTCCATAAACAGAACTAAATACAGAAAAATATCATCATCCGCCATTGGATGAATCAAACGGCGAGCGTGATTCTCAAATGCTTGTAGTAGCAAATCAGAAGAAGATTACGAAAGACAACGAACGCGCCCCGATCAACAGAAAAGTAGAAACACCCATCTGATAGGACTTTGTTACTCACCATCACGTCACCTAATGTCACTCTTTATCATACATCCGACAGACGAGTTCCAATGAGATTTCAAGAGGACTGGAGTTGATCAAAATTCTGAGAAAGCGAGAGAGAGAGAGAGAGAGAGAGAGAGAAGATGCGTGGGAAACACCACTCTTGTAGGCAATCAACCCCAGAAGCAGACATCCAGAGGCAAGACACAGTATTCTATACGATGGAAGCGATGCCATACAGGGAAGCAATCGGTTTCGCCCGTGAAGGGAGAGATTGCGTCTCCGCGGGAGCGAGCATGGAAGACGAACGATCAAACCACAGTGCCCACCACCTCATTAACAGTATGGCTAGGTCGCGAGCTACCAAGACAAGGAAGACGGTAAAACCCCAACATGATGCGATGAGCTTTTAGCAGAAGAGCCTTTTCAGTTCCCAGGGAGGAAAACAGGAATTGCCATCACAGATCATGTCCATACGTACCACGCTCAGCTTGGTCGGTTCGAAAGATTTGCATTAATCTATAAAATGAAACTGGTGGGAAGAGAGAAAGGAAATGGGACGAAGGAGAGCTGGGTGAACGAATCGAGTGGCATCATCAGAAGATGATCGAGCGGAGATGGAAAAAGAGTACTAGTCCATGAGGTTGCCGCAGATCGTACCTCACCTTTGTCCACCCCCGGGACCCAAGGCAGAGTACATATCCGGGGGGCGTCCGCCATTACCAACAGCACCAGCTGGTCCCAAATGTATCTCAGAGAGGCTCGGCATACTGCCATGGTTATGCACGTTGCCCGCATGATCGCCGTGGCCACTGCGGATGGCGCGAAGAGCGGCGTCATGGTCGGTGTTCATGACGTCCGCTTCCTCCACGCCTTGGTCGTAGAGGAAACCCTTGAAAACGTGCCCCCCGATTCTGACTTCTGCCTGGTAAGCGAGCTCGTCCTCCCCGTCCTCAACGGACGTCATCCTCAAGCACTTGAACACAGCCGGCGCTCTCAGCTGTCCCGTCAAGTTCTCCCGGACTCTCCAGGCTGGAAGAAGATAGGATGTAAAAATATACCTTTTTTCCCTTATACGGATAGTGTGGAAATTATTGACAGGAAACGCAGAAATAAAGGGAGGATTATGCATCAAGACTGTGGGGTGGGATCATTCGAACTGGAAGTTTTCGTATGAGCATAGGTCGAATCATTCATTACGTAGATAAGTGGATGCCGTCACAACTGATCTTACCTCGATGGCCCGAGCTGGTGTTGTAGCTTCGAGGGGGAGTGGTGGTGGTATTCGAAGTGGACGTGTGGGTAGCTGCCGAAGCATTAGAAGCCTGCACATCCGACGGGAACAGGCGAGGCTTCTTGGTGCCCGCCCCGCCATCGCCGCCACCCTCAACGGGGTTGGCTGCCCCTGAAATCTGCCGCTCGCGACGCCGAGCAGCAGGAACCCACGAGCTCCTTACGTGAGTGGCGCAGTCGAACCCTCGGCTCTTGCAGCAAGTTCTGCACCGCTGGTGGATGCAGTCCTTCTTCGCCTGGTTCCCGCAGTCCTTACACGGCGCAGAAGACGACTGAGCGACCGAATTTACGAACCATCCCGCGCCGCCGTTGCAGCCCAAGCTGCCTTCCGAAAACCCGCCAGCAGTGGCGTCGGCGATGGCGGAATCGAACAGCGAAACTGTCGTCGGCCTGCTGATGCAAGAGGAGAAGGGCGCGGTGATAGGATGAGGGTTTTCCAGAACCTGAGGTAGCGGCTGCCGGGTGAACTGGTTGTGCCAGATATTGACGCCGGTGGACAATCGGCTGCGGCGGACCCCGGCGGGGGAGTCATCTGTGAAGCAGGAGATTGCTGTGATGAGTGGGGCAGTATCGATTGGATGGTCGTTCATGGCGAGGAAGGAGGCATCCCGCGAGCCGATCATACCCATGTCTCTCAGGGAGGAGAACAGTTGAACCGAAGACGCTGCTCCCCCCCGCGCCGCCGCCAGATTCTGATCTGCTCGCACCTCCGCCCTCGCCGGATCCTCCTGCTCCTGATACATAAAACCAGACAGCCGATCTCCTCCCTCTTCCTTTATCCCCCTCGTCCTCTACCTAAGCATATCATAGAGAGAGGACAAGCCATACTTCACTCTTCTCCGCCACCGATCTCCCCCCCTTCGTCGCTCTTCCGAGGTCTCGATCATCCCCAGCGGCCCTTCCACCGACGCTCTACCAGGCTGCTCCCTATCTGCGACGGCGCAATATCGACATCTCTCTCTCTCCTGTACGTCATAGAGTAGCTTTCTTTACAACGTTCTCCTTTTAATGTCGTCACAATAGTTAATGATATACTAGTGATAATATCTATCTACGATCAGAAGGAAAACGAGTATAATGCTAATAAGAACCTCTGCGGTCGGAGCTGGACGGCTCTCCGGCACCATGCACACACTTATCCAACTTAATTAACACGTCAGATCCTATTTACGTAGTGAAAGGAAGAGAGGACGAATCGGTGGTCTGGTGAGAAGGCGTTGACTTTGGTTTAGTTCTCTCAGCAGACACATAATGAATCTAGAAAAGCCTCTCTGGGAGATATTCTGTCAGCGATCCTCCATCGGCGATGGAGGAGAAGGCGCTGATCTCACCGCATGACGTCTGAAGACACACTGTTCAGAGCAGTACGTACGTGCTCAACCTCCTCCCTCTTTCGTCTCTTCGGCGAGAATTTCCCACCACGTTATGCCCTGAAGATAGAGGAGGCGGCTCTAGTCAAACGACGAGGGGAACAGCGGCGAAGCGGACGGACGAGGGTAGAGAACGTCTTGTCGACTCTCTCCCGCATCTATCAGTTTCGTTCACTTCTTATCTCAGAGAGAGAAAGAGAGGAGAGAGAGAGAGAGAGAGAGGGTCTGCTGCGAATATTTCTTCGAAAGCACCGAGAGGCCTCGAGCCCAACGAAAAACTGAGCCTTGCCCACCTTTGCCCACGCCGGCTTTAAAGTAAAGCAGCGATCTTGTACCGTTCCGGGCTCCTTCGAACGCCGCCCCGACTAGAAAATATAAATATCGGAGGATATGGAAGCAGCGAGGGCAGTCGCTGGATCCCACCGACTGCACCAGTCCGCTATCATCGCTCTATTCACTGATCCAACCCAGAGATTCCCGGGATCGGCGCCGCGAACTATGTGAAGAGACGGGCTGCCGCCGAGAAACTTGGCCGACGGCGTGGGTCCACATGCGTTGGATGACAATTACAGAAGTTGTAGGGCGAGAGATGACGTCTGAAACAAAACATTAACTAAATTGCGTTATTTTTGCGGATGAATACGCGTGCAAATAAACCCACGGATAATATTTTCGTCTCCGGCCAGTACGAGATTCAAACGTTGTCCAAGTAGAATGAAGCATTATGCTAAATAAGTGAAAAATATATATGTACTTGAAACTAGAGTTTTTTGCTTGGAACTCCTCTTTTATCAATCTATATGGAAGTCAAAAGAAATTAAACCTCTTATTAGGAGGCTCGAGAGAAAAACTAACAATACTCAAATTCAATTGTGTTTATAGAAAAGGTCAATAAAAGCTAAAAAGTTCCAAGAAAACTAAGTTATATATGGTCCCTAAATTGAAATTAAAATAACTCAACCCAAAGTAATTTCGGTTTCTAAACAAAATAGTTATTATTTAGGAGGATCTTTGTTGGAACACATCTAAGGTATATTTGGATTACTGATGTTCAAGACATGACAAGAGAAAAGAGAGGACTTTCTTTATTCCACTCAATGTACATTAATTTATTGATGCCCTTAATTTTGATAATTACAAGTGAAAATTTATTGATATGAATTTATTAAATACTAATAATTATTTTTATATATCTAAACTATTTAATATGCTCTATTATAATTATTATATGGAATATTTTTATTCATTTAATGATCTTATCAATAATAATTGAATCTAAGGTATCAATCCTTGAGATTATGTGATTTTCATGTTATCAATATTTAATCAACAAAGAATATAAAGTGGAGATTTATCCCTCAGTAAAATGATAAATATATGTTTAAATGGGTACAAATAATTTGTGAGAATTAACTTATCTCTTGTTTATATTTTTTAAATCATATTTTTTACTATTTAATATTTTGAAACGGTGATAATAGGTTCCCTAAGATTTTTCATGGAAAAATCATCATAAGAGTTAGAAAACAAAAGAGATATCCAAGCTTTGAACAACATCTCAATGATAACATGTCAGCTGATTACATAGATAAAAACTCAAAATAAACATGATGATTTAAATCTGAGCTAAACATTCAACTATTATCTATCAAGTTACGAAACTCTAATTCAAATTTGAATGAAAAATATATTTAAAGTTTGGAAGGTATAAGGAGATTCAACTATTATCATGTCTTTCAAAAAATTACAAATATTTGAATGAAGATTTCAGACTTTAGAGATCCTGTAAAATAAATAAATTATGAGAGGATAAAGCCTTACTTATCAAAGAAGACTTGAAGATAAAAATCTAGTCATACACACATATTCAAATCATCCTATCAAGCTGCTCCTATGTCAACCATCATCATGGCACAATTATGTTTTACTATATTCTCTAGTTGATTTTAGTGAGACAATTAACTTCATCTTCTTTGTTCTAACATTAGGCCTTAAGGGAATTGAGTGGTGAGAGGAGAATGTTTTAGGCAAAAGCACGAGATGCTGATAGCTAGTTTTGGCATATGAATGATTGAGTCTTCAAGAAAACAAAGTAGGTTTGGGTGCCGACAGCTGATAGCTAGTTATGGGTGGGTGATCTCGTGAAAATCAGTATATAAGTCCTGAAGAAAATCAATAAATACTAAAAAAAAGTTACTTGTAGGACTGGACATAGCTGAGTGAGAACAAATCAATGTAAAAACTCTTGTGTTATTGGTGAAAGAGCATTGAAAGTATATGAGTGTCAACACATTTAGTGTTGAGAGCACACGTGTCAATAGATCTAGCAACACATGTACATAGGTATAAGTTAAAGAAAAAAATTGTAAAATATTTTAGAAACCTCAATTCACCCCCCCACTTGGCATTTCATCTAACCCTATAGTTTCAATAAGATGAAGTCACATTTGAAGACAAGAACAAAAACAAAATCCATTGGGAATAAAAATATTGAAATATTATATCATATTTTAGGTAAAAGATTAGAATAACTAATTCAATTATCATAACTTGATTTTGTGACAATAATAAGAAAATAAAATTTTATTTTATTTTTAAATTATTTCTTATAATTTCTCAAATAAAACCTTGATCACCATATAGAAATTTAAATTGTTGGTAAATTCTCAAGATTTATTGTGGTTTAATTTTCAGCACATAAAATAAAAATAATATATTCTACAGAATTTATCAGAATAACTCAAAATAAATTAAAATATCCCATTGAGAAAATTAAAAAGTGATCATCGAGAAGACTTTGAAATTCTAAATTTTCATAAATTTTGTGATGAAAAAGTCATATCTCATAACCTCTTTGGTTCTAGAACTCAACAAAATGTAGTTGAAAGGAAAAGTAGAACCTTCATGGATATCTCTAGAACCGTACTAGTTTCAAAATGATCTTCCTAAACATTTTGATTAAAGAAAATAAGGTTATGTGGTAAATTGAGTTCTTTTTGGTCAAAACTTAGAGAAACCTTTTATGATTCAATCCAGAATAAAAGGTGATCAGTGAAATTCTTAAATCCATATAGATCCTAAGTTATTTGTGAGGTAATTTATTCCTAAATTGAATCAACAAAATATTTTGAGACAAAAAATGTTCTCGAATAAACTAAATGAGGAGAGCAAGGTCGTCAAAATTAAAGCCAAACTTAGAGCTCAATCATATTTAAGAAGAAAGAATATATTATGAAGAAACATATGCTTGATAGCAAGACTATATTATATTAGAATGTTACTCTTATTCACTAGCATCAAAATATTTGAGTTATATCAAATGGATGTTAGAAGTACATTCTTAAATATAATAATTAAAGAACAAGTTTGTGTATTACCTACAATTTATAAATAGTAACCTTTATGATCATGTACTTTATGTGGAGAAAAGCCTTATATAAATTGAAATAAGCACCTATAGTGTTGTATGATAAATTAAGTTAATTCATAATATAAAAGAACTTTGTTCATATTAATGTTAGTGACATTATATTTGGATCGTGTGAAAGTTCTTCACATTAATTAAGAAATAATTCAAAAACAGTTTGAGCAAACATTCTTTCTAGGACTACAAATAAAGCAACTAAAAAATGACATATTTACTTCCCAATAAATTTATGTTGTTTCTATAATTTCGTTGCTTAATAAAGTATTCAATACTCTTCCCTTTCTTATGATTTATTTTTTTAATATTTTTTTTGCATTTATAAACATAAATTTAAAAAAACCATTTAGTTATGTCCTTTGTATTTATAGATTAGAAGGGTTAATTTAGCATAGTTCTAAATTAAGTTTATTCACCCTAGATAATATTAATCATCTTTAAAATATATTAGTATTTAAATGGTTAAAATGCACCATAGTGTAGTATATTAACAATAAAATATGAGCATATGAGGAATTATATTGTGGAACAACACAATACATTAATGTCAAGAAAATATGTTTGTATATGAGTTACATTTTCAGGCAATAGTTACATGAAACTTAAAATGTTAATATATGATGACTTATGTTGGAAAATAATGTAGCACATCAACATTAATGTGTCAATATGTGAGGATCAATGTTACAAATAACAATAAAATGTAAAACACAATCCATCAACATTAATATTTTAATGTGTAACGTGTTGCAGAAAAATATCTCAAGTTTGATACGTTAGAAAAAGAAACTTAAACTAGAGAAAAAACAATGTATGAAGCTTATAATATCAATATATGACCAGTTACACTATGGAATAATGCAATACTTTAAACTTAATATCTGAATACATAGAAATAATGGTATGAGAATGTATGCATCAAATTTTAAAATAATACATAAATTGTATCAAATATTCAACTTAATATCATGGAATAAATGTATCTCTATACATCACTATCTTTAGTAATTTGTGCTATAAGTGAACTAAAATTTATCATAAATACATAGTAAAAATAAGCTAATCCATGGAAACTATGCACTTCTATGATGTCATTGGGTATAAGCAATTCTTCCATAGTTTGCACTTTCCCTTTACCTACCTTTTGTACACTAGGTACTAATTATAGTAAAGCAAAAGTAAGTCTTTAGTTATAACGTTACATTTTTTTTGAATTGAGAAAAAACACATTCTACTGTAAGAACAAATCTACTAATATATGGTTGGAATTCTTCATTTTCCATTCTAATGATTGTACTTAGAGCATTAGATAAACCATATAGTATCATCAATTATTTTCAAGATATTTTTTTCTTTAAAACATCAATATCTTATGGCTTTCCTACACATACTATTCAAGACAAAGTTTGAAAACACTTTAGATCCAAGAAGTTAGGCAATATATCATAAGCCATGGAATAAGAAGCCCATCTTTCAATATAAACTATTTTATAAAGTAATGAACTAGCATACAAACTCATACTCTCCCTTGTTAAAACTTTTGCTAACATTTCTTCTACTTATCCTTGTAAATTTTGATTCCCTTAGAAAAGCTTGCTCCAAATCAATGATGTCCCATACCCTAATAAAATCAAATATAAGATTGTGTGAATTCAAGAATCTTTTTGAAGAATTGAATTCTAACCTCCAGCTTTATCACTATAATAAATACCTAAAAAAATTCATCAAGATTACTAAAAAATTCTGTTTAATCACCTATTATGATTCTTTTTTATTTTTCTAAAGCATGCTTATGGTCTCATACCCCTTCATTGGGTCATGATTCGTTTGTTAATCGCCTCGGTTTATTAGCCTAAACACGAGGATGGCCGAGTCGATGAGTCAGATATCATCGCTATTGACCCTGGAGAAGATGGATATAGACACGAGGGATCGTGGGTCAAACGGATGACTCTGGCGTGTCAAGACATGCCTTTCTCTCCCTCTATATAAATGGCGACTTCGCCTCTGGTTAGGAGAGAACGCGATCTACCTCGAAGGTGTCGCCGTCGTCCGAGTTCCTTGGTATTCATCCATCGAGCTCTCCTCCTTTTTTGTCTGGAGTTCCAGTCGGTGGAGTAGTCGGATCATCAGCTCAAGATATCATCTCGGTCTTTCTTTATCTCTGCGGCTATCTTTCTCCGCCTCGTGAACCTGCTGTTTCCGTCGAATTAACGGCGTTCTCTGCAATTGAAGGTCTTGATTTGTCGTAGATCCTGTCTTCTCTCATTCGGATCCGATCCTCCCAAACCCCCGGGAGAAGGAAAGGATACAGTCAGCCTTCCGTTTCCCGATCGATCATTTTTTGTCATGTTTCGGAGGAAAAACCATCATGTGGCGCTGCTAGGTTTTCGGATTTGATCCGTAGGGTCCCACTTACATCCCTGCAAGTGATTTTCGCAGGCGCATGCTGTTTCTCCCTCGTCCACGTTATCCCCTTTCCTCGGGTACCCAAATCCCAGCCCTTGGCTCCTTGGATCATTTCTCCAGTCATCTTTTTCCTTCAGTTGGCTACGATGGCGCGCCTCCTCAGGTTTCATCCTGGTTTCATGATAATTGAGACTGAATTCATCACCTGCGCCATCATTTTCTTCTCTGAGACTGGGTAGTACTGGTTATAGATCTTAAAAATCTTTGAGCCGAAGGATCCGGGTCATCCTAGAACTCTGTTTTCCATCATTTCTTCCCGTTGTAATGCTTTCTGGAGATGAAAACTGTGCCAACATCTGGATCAGATGGTCTGATCAGGTAGATACCGATCGCTGGGCGTTCTACTCTTCTTCATATTTTGCTGGCGAGTGCAAAGAACGAGCTGTCAGTATTGCACAACCTCTCATGAACGGCATCGTGTCGTTTCAGCTGACCTGGGGCTATGTAAGGGAGGGAGCCCCTTCTTATGTGGTGATATATGTGGCGATGATAAGATATTGCCTCCTTTGGAAGAGCCCTTGGGCTTTCTCCTAGCTGCCTGATAGATTTCAATCAGTGAATTGCTTACTCCTACATAAAAGGAGAATGAACACAACCTGAATCCTAGTATTAGAGTTCTTTTTGATTCATCGATTGCTTTTTATCTGAATCTTTATTGATATGTTATTAGCAATTTAGCTAAGTTTTATTGGTGAAGTATCTATCCCGTATGGACAATTTTCTTTGTCCATGCCTTGCAGTGCAGCTAATCCGAGTCTTGCAGATACCAAAGAGAGAAAGATGGTTACTGCAAATGGGGGGGCGCCGCCGAGAGGGAGTGCGGCGGCGGCGGCCTCGTTGCGCCGGCGGCGGGGCTCCGGGGGAGGGACGGCAGCAGGCGGCGTGAACACAATGCTTCAGTTCTACACAGACGACGCCACGGGCCGCAAGATGTCTCCCAACACAGTCCTCATCATGAGCATTGGGTTCATTGCTGTTGTTGCCCTGCTGCACGTCATCGGCAAGCTCTATCTGGTCCCTCGAAGCCAGTAATTGTGGTATACAAAGCAAAGCAAAATGCTCTTGATCTTGTGAAACCAAACCACAAGTCATCTATGTTTGTTCCCTGGAAATGGATGCCGCCGTTTCTTGGCTCCGGCCATATGAACAGGAGAGAGAGAGAGAGAGAGAAGGTGGCCGGCGGAGCCCCTCACACAAGATCCTCTGCGGTGTATTATATCTTCAGGGAGGAACCACTAGACTGTACAGAGCAGGATGTCCTCCATGGTCGGCCCATCAAACCTGCACTCCGATCCTCCGGGCGACCTGCAACAGGGAGGAGGAGAAGGAGAAGGAGGGCGGTGGTTAGAGGCAGATGCTCGATCACACAGGTGAGGAACAGCAAGACCACAGGGGCAATCAATACCTCCTCAAAAGAGTGGACGTCACTCCCCCAGAGCCAGGCATCACAGCCAGCATCTCTCGCCCCCCACACGTCGTTCCTGCGGTCGTCGCCCACGTGCACCACATCCTCTGGCTTCACTCCCAGCAGCTCGCAGGCTTTCAGGAATATCGTCGGGTTTGGTTTCTCGGCCGCCACCTGCGCTTTGTGTGGCGCCCAATTCCCATTCATCAGACCAGTAGAAGAACACAAATGGGTACGAGCATCCACGGACATTATACTCAAAATAGCAAGGAGGTTTCGGAGATCGAGAGGAGAAGATCACCCACCTCGGCCGACACGGCCACTGCATCAAACCAGTGATCACACTTCAGAGCTTGCAGAAGCGGGCGCAGCCGCGTGTCGAAGTTCGACACGACGGCAATTCTGACGCCGGCTTTCCTGAGGGCCTTGAATGCTCTCTCGGCACCGGGATCACAAAGGTGCCAGGCCTGAGATGAGATGAGATGAGATATCATCTGCATCAGCCACCGCCGGATCGAATCCAAGATAATAGAGAAACCCACTGGGATTCTTCAAGCCCCATCTCATCTGCTCACCTTGTCGGTCATGTAATATTGATAGAGCTCCTCAAAGTACTTCGAATCGGAGCATCCCGTGGAGGAGCTGACGATGAACTGCCAGAATGGTCTCCCATCATCCACATACCTGCGGTTGCACATGGAAGGAATTGTTAACCCTTCCAGGGAAAACTAAGTGATTAAGAGAAATAATCTGGCAAAAGTAGTCTGCAATGCTAAGAACCAACATAAACCAATCAAAAAATGAGGGGATCTCGCCACCGAATTGCCCAAGATAGAAAAAAATATGGTGATTTCCATGCTCCCGGAGCAAACGAGTGCCCGGGAATTCTTTCAGCACGGTAATATGAAACAAGGAAAGATCAATTGGCGGTGTGTATTGAGAAGAATTATAGGGCACAATAAGCAGTCAATCTCGGCTGTTCACAAAGCAAGAAGGCAAGGAAATTCTCCGAGGGCAAACAAACCTGAGCCTGGAATGACCCCACGGCTGCTGATAAGCCCTGCGGTACCTATTTAAGATCTCTTCCTCCGAATACTCCACTCCATACTTCTCCCCGATCTCCCTGTAGATCTGCGTTTTTTTGTTAAAAAAAAAGACAAAGACATCATTCAGAGTGCGTTGACTTGGGGTTGCCGAGCAGAATTAAAATTTTAAAACTGTTCGAAAGGTAAAGAATAGCCAGGAGAGTAGAAAAACATGCAATGGCTGCAAGAAAAATAAGAGATTAGACTCCAGATGTCCGTGAATATGGAAACCAGGGGCTGTAGAAACGGGATTGAAGTATGGAAGAAGGGTGAGTAGACAGGAAAAGCCGCATTCAAAAACTCTTGGAGATCTCGTGCCATGGATTTCACCCCAGCCATGAAAATCAGGTCATACGGGAATTCCTCGTGAAGAAGAAGGAAAACGGTGAAAGCGAGAAGCGCAGATTTCGGGAGGGGGACTGTTGATGGATTCCCCAGATAACTCGGATCTACCGACGGCGTGCATCAGATTCACCACACTCCGAAAGGAATTGAGAAATGAAACTTATCACATTCGTCTCCCTGGTTATTTAACAGGCGATGAGCAATTGGAATCAACAAAGGAGCAGAACCTATAGTGGAGAGGGGGGGAAACCAGAGAATCGGAAGAGGAGAAAATCACGGGATGCCGGGAGCCAGAGAAGAGAAGCAGATCTGACCTGTGCTGTAGGCTGGGAGGGAACGAGAAGCGTGCCGACGGCGTCGACGAGGAGCGCCTTGTGTGTGACGTCCCCGTACAGTGACCTCCGGTAGTCGTAGTACTCCTTGGTGGCCCCCGCCAAATCCAAGACGCCACCACCATCACAGGCCGGAAAACCCAGCGCCGTCGAGGATCGCTGCTCCACCAAGGCCGCCTCCGACGAGTACCCGCGTCCTCCTCCGCCGGCGGGGATCGCCGCCATCACAGCGGCAGAGCCGCCACTGGACTTTCTTCCCTCGTCGAAGAGGTGGCCCTTTCGGACCCTCTTACACGCCGCCATCCCCACCCTTGCAACCTTCGTCGCCATTTGAGCCGTCCCCCTTGGAAGCAGCGGCGGCCACCTTCGTCCCCTCGTCCTCCTTCCCCCGTCCCTTCACGATGATTCCTCGCCACCCCCCTTAACACTAATGACAGAGAGAGAGAGAGAGTGGAAGAGTCACGGAACACGTAAGCACAAACGTGGCAATCAGCCATAACTCTTGGGAGCGCAGGCTCCCCGTGTATTCCTCTTCGTACTCAACAGTCCATGTCTATGGCCCTCGAGTGAAGCGGAGGTCGAGAAGCCACCGGTGATCTCAACCTCCGTCATCAATGCCGGTTCGCTGACTCATCTCTGTTCGTAACTGCCCGAAGATGAGGACAGAACAGAGTGGGTACCTGGAACGAGCGTGCGCCGAGCCACACATTTTCTTGTGGCGCACCGCGCAGATTCGCGCCTCTCGAACTGGCCCTCGATTCGAGGCCACGTCGGACAGGCGGGCCCTCGAAATCTCCCGCCGGCTGAGCGGCGGCGCTGCCTAAGACGGACGGCGGACGGCGAGGGAGATGAGATCTTCCGGCGATCGATAACCGCTGCTCGCCGACGACCGGAGATCTCCAGGTAGGATTGGATTGGATTGAGCGGCCGTGGCGCGCTGAAACTCTTCTTCTTCTTCTTCTTCTTCTTCTTCTTCTTCTCCTCCTCCTCCTCCTCCTCCTCCTCCCCTTCCCCCACGATGGATGTGACGCCTCGAGATGTCTATCTGTTGATGACGGGGAGTGGTTGGAGAGCAAGATAGTGGCGAGAGATGGCGACGAAATGAGCCAGGAAATGTCGTCGTCGTCGTCGTCATCTCAGGAAGACTCCACTTCGGCGGCGACCGGCGTTCGACGCACACGACTCTTCGAGTGGCCTCTCGAATGCGGCGGGAGTGAAGGAGATCGGTGGGCGAAGATCGCGGGGACCACAGTCGCTTAAAACCCTAATCTCTGCTCAAAGCTCCCTCCGTCTGTAAATGGCGGCAGGCCCGCCATTTGCATGAGAAGCAGCCAATCGGAAGACTATGGAGAAAAGGAGAGAACCCACCATTGGCAGTGGGAAGTCTTCGAGGGAGGAACAGAAAGGTGCAGGCTATTAATCTTCCTGTTAATCTTCATCTCCGTGCATCCCACAATATGTGTCACCGAATTTGCCATCAGTGGCGAAATAATGGCAGGCCGCAGCAGACCACACCGTATTGTTTGGTCTCATTTGCAGCTTCGTCGAAGTCAACCAGGAGCGAAAGATTTTAGCTTCGAAGAACCAACTCCTGGATTAACATAGCCGGCGGATGATGTACTACGTACTAGTAGTTCTGGTTGAGTTGCTGCCCTTAGAGACCTGTCTTCTTCCACCTGCGTGACTAGGCTTCTACCCTGGGGACAGCAGGTAAAGAAAGGAAACCAGTAAGTTCCAGCAACAGGCGATTCGGAAAGAGATAGTAGAGAAGGAGGGATCAGTGGATCCCCTGAACATGACGTTACAGTCAGTCCCGAACTGGAAGACTTTCTCCCTCATAGGTGCTTGGGATAAACCAAAGTTTGCCGTTAAAGACCGAAGAGAAGACAGAAATGATCAACGTCTGAATATGTTCTCAGAAAAGCTGCTTGAATACTAGTCCGAGTAGCTGAATTCCGCATGATATTCTGATGGAGGGTATGCTGCGGAACCAAACTTCAACATTTTGGAAACGGAACGTCCTATGCAACCCAGATATAGGAAGGTTATTGAAACGTGTGAGATTACGAGATGTGTGATGAACATGGATTTGGAGTCGAGAGAGGGAATACTGAGCATTGGCAGCATCACAGAAGACATGGTGTAAGAGAATTTAGCCTTTACCTCGAGCAACATCTCTCATCTGTAAAAGATATATTACGTATCCAAGTCAGACCTTGGCAGTAGCGAGTTATGGATGGGGGGATCACAAGAACATTTGTGGCAATAATCACACATGGGACTATCATATGGTCATTTTGAATCAGCATTTAAGATGGGGTGTTTGGAGGACTATATTATTTCAAGTATATTGGGGTCGGGTGATGTTTGATGAAGGCCATGCACTTGGTTCAAGTCTCAATTTGACAAGAACATTACAAAGGGCCATCTCAATGGCCACATCATGATGGTGGATATTAGCACATACACCCCCGACTCCAAACTAAGAATAATGGAACACTTGAGGAGAAAAGGAGTTGGGGGGCTTTATCTGCTATTGGTTGCAGAGGATCACGACTAGCCAGGGAACAGCATATTTATGTATTAATAAGGCCACCTTTTCAGAATATACTAAAGAGCGCGCTGGGAATTCCAATTAACTTGTGGCTCCTGTTTGCTCCAATATTTTAGTAGAGGAATGGAGTGATCCTTCTCATGTCTAATCGCTTTTTAGTCCAAACCAGTGCTGGCTTCAAAGGGAAACCATCAGAAATGTCAAGCTTTCATACTGTGTCAGGGTGTTACTGCACGCTTTATTGGAGCCCACATGACGTGGGTATCTCGTACAAATCTGTGTATGTGTGAGAGAGATAATCAGATTCTAACAAGGAGTATGATGACAACTAAGGTTTGGCAGGATACACAGGGAACAAAGTACATGTGCAGCAGGGCCTGGATACTTTGCTTGAGGTATGGGGGTTATTAAATCTACCTTGTTGACTGGTTGTAATCGTTTGCCATTGAATTCCCTTTCGTATAGAATTATGGTTAGTTGCCAGAGTTCCTCAGTAAAAGCTCTGATCACAACCTTTTAGCTGCGATGAGCGGTACTATTTAGATGCTATTACACCATATGGACATGACTTTTCCTTGTATATTTTTAACCTTACTGAAAGGTGATGCTTTTTTCCCCTACATACGGCCTACTCACATGAAGACATACACAAATCCTGAAAACAACATTTTAGCAAGCATGTTCTTCTCCCTGTTGTTGTCTGTGTGATGTGGTTTTTCTGTGGCCATTACTCAATCACAATATTCTGAGCTTCCTTCCCCAAATAGATTGAGAGGAAGATCATGCTTTGAGAAGATGTGTCAAAAAGGATTATTGATGCAGACAAGGTGGCTTTATGCCCAACATTAGAAAATAAAAAAAAATAAAAAAATCTGAGGCCAGGACAGAATTCTGAATCACCCGACCTGATGATGATGATGAGTAACACATGACCGGCAGACTTTCATCATCAGGAAACATTTCCATATCTGAAATGAAAAATGAAAATAAAGTACCAACGTGTTTTCATAAACTTGATAGCAGAGAAACATCAGAATTCTCAAAGGAGAGTCAATTTGAACGGGGGAAAGCCAAACCTGCGCAGACCAATTTTCCTGGGCCCAATTGAAGGAGATTGAGGAAGAGAAGATCAGAGAAGGGACGGAGAATTTGAACAGAAAAGGCCATTCATGATGCTACAAAGGAAGTACTTCTCCCCCGTAGCATAGAGAGACCTTCTCTGGAGGTAAACACCTCTTCACTGCATCATCAGCATATATTACATCATTGATCCTTGCTAATATGCTGAAGCCCAAACTCTCTATGATCCTCGAATAGCTTTCAATGATGGACAGACCAACATCCTGCAAAAGTTTTTAAAATATCTTGATCATGTGTTGTTTTTCTCGACAGATGGGAATCATTTAGTGCGGAAAATAGAGGACAAGCAATCTAAAAGATACAACTTGCTGGAAAATCAGATATGGATATGATAAAAACTCATTTCAGATTTTTTCACTATCAAAAGAAAACCCAAAATCAGATTCTAGGACATGCAACTATGGCTCAGTTTCATGCCACAGTTAGAAGTACTATGCCCATCAGTAACTTTTTATACTGAACCTTTTATTCATCTCTATAAATGTCTGCGGAAGTCCAGGATATCGGAGCCTTAACAACTGCAAGAGAGCATCAACACGCTCTGCTAGCCATTGCCTCCTTGCTGAATCCTTCATAAGAGCCTAGGCCCTTCCACACCAGGATTTATTTTCCTTCCCCTTTTTTGGATGCCTTTTCACATCTTTTCGTTTCCAGACATGCATAGCTGCCTCAAGATTATTTGCAATGTCCAGAGTACGGTGCTCTGATGAGAAGTCCATTCGATCTAATAGAGATTGTGGGAAGAACTGTTTCTCTGTAATACCGTAGTATAGGCTGTCGCCCAAACAGGATTTTCCACTCTGCTAAAATGTATCAATTCCATCAGTCTAAAAATTATACCATTAAGCTAAGTAGGAAAATTGTGAAAATGATTTTTATTAGAATTGAAACTTTCAAACGTTTTACCATGACAGAGCAACTGATCCCCAGCAATAAAAAAACGATAGATTTCATCAAACGTTTTATCAACAAAATAAATACTAATCAGCTCAACCAGTTAGCAGAGCAAAGTTTGGCTCTGGGTTTCTGCCGAGCCCTTCGAATAGTTTTCAACAAAAAAATTATTATTTCATTGATTGATACACATTCTATGCAGGTGGCAGAATAAATAGAGACAAACCCACTTAAGCGCCAGGAACTGAGCAAATTAAATCCTGTAACCTCATACTAGAAGCAAAATCTCACCACTGGGCATTCACGAAAATTGGCTTTGGGTTTTGGACATGATTATCTCCTTGATTTGGTTCCACAAGATGCATAAGGTTCGTTCACAACCCCAACAAAAATCATATTGTCCAGTCAACCTTTGCCAACAAGACGAACCCACTTTCTTGTTCGAAAATCAGTACATTCCATCATGGTCAGAAGTAGAAAATAGTCAAAAATTGAGCTTTAATGATCTTCCTTTGGCAAGTTCTCCAGATATGTATCAAGGGTCTCCATCTCACCAAGCACGCCACTGTTAATTGCCATGTATGACGGCCTTGAGCACCTGCATGTGTCCGGCCGAGGCCTGGTGACCATCTCCTCGGAGACAGCACCACCAGGGAGCTCCGGGATGGAGTCAGCCACGCAGAGAAGCCACTCCATCTCCCGGCGCCACATCGCCTTCCTACCCCCGAACAATATTAAGGAAGATCAAGAAATCTGAGTGGACGGAGAGGAGGGACATCCCACAACGGGCAGCACCCTCAATCCACCTCCTTCCTCGGGGGCCATCAGAGTACCAGGTGCAAGGAACACCAGAAGTGAGGTCTTGCTAAGGCAGTGGGGTCTTGAGCGACGCCATTGATAAAAGGGGAGAGAACCGCAGGTTCAGCGAACGCAGAAGAGACAGAAGAGGAGGAAGCTGCGAGTCAACGACGCGCCAGTTGCTCTTCTTCCCAGACTCCGTCCTCTTGCTGTATTCGTAGATGTAAGCGGAGCGAGGCTGGGAGCTCAGCTCTGATGGGTGTTGACCGATGGCCGATATTCGTGACCGACCCTTTCCTTTTCCGTGGGCATTCTTTCCGCCGAGAGGGAGGAGCTCGCAGTCGACTGCAGGGGTACTCTCGTTAGTCAAACGAGAGAGACGTTATGCGTCTTATTAGGGGAGAGATAAAATATTAAAAAATTAAAATAACTGCAGAAGAAAAAAGTCAAGAGACTTTCTCTCTCTCTCTCTCTCTCTCTCTCTCTCTCTCTCTCTCTCTCTCTCTCTCTATATATATATATATATATATATTATATCCCCATTCATTACAGGGTTTTCATGACTAACCCATATTTCAGGCAAAGAACGCATTTTTACAGAATTATCCCCATATTCAGACCAAAAATCCGAGTCCCATAAAAGACTTTAGCCTCGCCTATTAATTGATTTTAATAGGCATATATTTTTATTTATTTATTTATATTTTTTACACGGAATTGCTCCAGAAAACTGCTGCTATCCTCGTTTTGCTAAAGATGGAAAAAGGTGAACATTCAAGGGGGAAATCTAGATGATTTAGCAAGGTTGAAGATCTCGAGTAGGTCACTTCTTTTGGAGTTTTCTAACACTAAAATGTCGAGAGAAGAGAAAAACCAGAAGAAAAGAAGGGGTGGGAGAGAGTAAAAAGCGTTATAGCCCTGTGGGCTACAACAGATGCCACCCAATCTCACACATGGAACAGGTTCATGCCTGTCCGTCAAGTACCCACGACAAAGTAGGTCAGTACCCATCTTGGACTTCCCAAGATCATCTATACGCTTATTATGTTCATAGCTTTCAGGTTTCACAAGCATATAGACTTTGGGCACAAAGCCCGGATTTCTACAAGATCGAGCCCATGGCTGCTGTGTCAAGATGGCAGAGAAATTCAAACATTTTAAACCAGATTACCATAATTCCTAGTGATTTAGAACCTGTTCCATGACATGGCATCCGAACCTGTGATGCAGTAGTTGAAATGATTTCTCGATTTGGAGGACTTGGCAGCATTTGATGCAACACTTGACGCCATGGATGCCTACACTCTGAGGCAATCGAAGAACAGCTAGATGTTTGAGCCGACGCATTTCATTTGAAATTTTATGATTTACTATGTGTTTCTAAGCACTGTTTAGAGGAAATTGTGCGGGCTTACAGGCCTGGCAGGAGCATTGATAAAGAGGATGATTCTGAGGAGCTTCCACTCCATTGGAAGAAAGAGCTTGCCGTCAGTCTCCCTGCTGCTGTCGAAAACCAGGTTCATAAAGGCCTTCATCTGCCATCATTCTCAGGTAACGAAGGGTGATTAACATGATTATCATATCATAGTCTCACCCAATATTGTGGGCTTTCTGCTTCTTTTGACAAGCCCAAACATAGAAGAAAATGACTGAAAAAAGTGTAGCGGCGATGATCATGAAGACGAATCTTTGAACTGGTCTTTGTTTCAGAGAAAAGCTGAGTAAATTGACCATGGCTCTGACTCTACAACACGAACAGTTGGGTGCAGAATGCTCGCTGTAAGAGGGACAGGGCAGCAAGGTTAGCCATGAACCGGGTTCCTGAGCCCGACTTCTTAAGACCTAACCTTGATAGAAACAGAGAAGGCCCAAGAGATAACATGTGGCCAGCAGTCACTTGTCATGAGGAAATGAAACATTGTCATTACTCTACTATAGAATCCTGGATTACATAACTGCATTGGTACTTAATGTACGTGAGCTTAAGGGAGAAGGTGAAGCCCCAACCTATTCAGACCCATCATGGCAGGTCTAACGGCGGGTTTTGACAGAGAACTGGTAGAGAAATGCACTTCATGAGCTTAGAGCACGGATGCTACTCTTTCAAAGCATAAAGATACTTTTTCTGCAGCTAAACACCTCTTGATGGCATCATCCATGTATATGACATCATCAATTCTGGCCATTATGCTCGAGGCCAAGGTCTCTATGACTCTCGAATAACTTTCAAGGATTGCTCGACCCACATCCTGCATGGGGAGAAAGAACACCAAGGTCATGAATGGGTTTCCAATAATACATGGTTTTCATTTAAGGTTAAATACAGGTTAAATTGTTGCATTTCAACACAGTAATATAGAAGGTACTCCAAAGTTCGAATGAAATAAAACATTTTATCAAACAAAAATATGCTTTTTCAGCATCGGAAGGAAAGGAATATGTAGTTCTCAGCACATTCTACCAGAAGAAAAAAAAAAGTCCATTCATACCTTGTTATACTGAATCTTGTTCATCCCCAGAACTGTTGGTGGAAGCTGAGGATATCGGAGCTTTAAGTGTTCTAAGAGGGCCTCGGCACGTTCTGCTATGGTTTGTCTCCTGCCTGAATCCTTTGCGAGAGCCTTGACCTTTCCACTCCATGATTTTTTATCCTTCTCATTGTTTTGATACCTTATCTGATCCTTACGCCTCCAGACATGCTTGGCTGCCTCAAGGTTGTTCGCTATGGCTAGAGCACTCTGCTCAGATGAGAGGCCGAGGCTATCCAGTAGGCACTCTGGGAAGAAGTGCTTGGCTGTAATACTGCAGTATATGTTTTCTCTCAAACACGATTTTCCACTCTGCACAAAATTAATAAGTTCAATAATATAAAAACTAAATAAATGAAAAAAATAAATCTCAAAAGAACATTTATCAATTATGAATTCAATTTATGCAGATAACTCTCAGCATATGCGCCAAACTAATGGTAAATATCAAAGTTAGCTGTCCGTGAAAATGAATATAAAAGAAATTTCACCAACATAACCATGGAAAAATTGGGAATTTATTATCTAATTGATACATTTTCCATGTAGGCGATACAAGAAACAGAAAAAGAAGAAAAAAAACTCATTATAAGAGCCGGAAACTGATTAAATAAAAAAAACTGCTTCCATCTCATACAAGCAGAATGCTGCATTACTTTCCTGCAGGAGACAAGGGGTGGCGGGCTTTGAATCTTTGATGGTTCCTAAACCTGGCATCCACGAGATTCCATGGTCCCAAAAACTAGGATCATGCTAAGCCCAGTATAGCGCCATCTCGTAATAAGCAAGAAGATCCCGACATTTTCGATCAAACATCACAGCTATGGCGCAAGGAAAAGAAACTGGATGCTAAAGACAGACCCACCATCTTCTTTAGAACAGAAGTCGCAAGGATTGTCACCAATGGGCATGCGAATTAACGGAGCTCCTAGATTCAAGAGGGGTGTAATAAGCATGGGCAACGGTCAAAAATCAATCTTTTCCAAAATTCAGCCTTTGTGTGCTACCTTGGGCAAATTCTCCATGTATGTGTCAGGGATCTCCATCTCAGCAAGCACACCACAGTTAATCGCCTTGGCGGCCTTGAGTATCTGGTTTGCATAGTCTCTACTCTGCTGCAGGCTTCTTCTTGCAGCCTCTGAGAGGCCATGGGATGGAACCTTCGGGCATGGAAGCCACCATTTCTCCTCCTGCCTGAATGATGGCCTACTGAAAGAGGAAGATTTGTCAACGCCGGCCCCAACTAGTAGGACCCCCCATTCGATGTACCAGAATTCTGTGTGTCGGAATCCCTCGAGCATTCCAAGAACCATATCATCAAGCTTTCTGAGTGCCGGGAGGTTCATGTATATGTCAGATCGAGGCCTGGTGACCATCACCTCGAAGACAGCACCGCCAGGGAGCTCCCTAGGAGAAGGGATCAGCTCCACGATGGAGTCGGTCACCCGCAGCAGCCAGTCCATCTCCCGGCGCCACATTGCCTTCTTTCGTGGCGCTAAGGGCTCCAGTCTCCACAGCTCTCCGAAGATGGTGGCTGCGATATCGAATTCGCCCGCAGGGGTCCATTAGAGAGGAAGAGAAACCGAAAGCTTCCCTTTTTCTCCTTTTCTATTTGAACCAAGAGGGATCACAATGACAGGAAAGGAAAGAGAAGAAGAATATTCAATACCAGAAAGATCGGTGATGGCTTTGGAGACGGCGAGGGCGGTGCAAACTCCCTTCCGACCCCCGGACATGTCTTGCCCGAGCAGGAGTTTTGCAAATCGCTCCTTCATCGTCTCCATTTCTATACTAAGGAAGATCAAGAAATCTGAGAGGACGGAGAGTAGAGACACCCACAACGCACGGTACCCTCAATTTACCTTCTTTCTCCGGCGCTGTTAGAGCATCCGGTGCAACAGCACCAGAGTGAGGTCTTACTGAGGCAGTGAGAGAGACACCTGATGTATCATCGGGATCCATCTTGTCTGACGCCATGAATAAACGAGAGAGAACAACAGGTTCAGCGAACGCAAAAAGCAGAGCAGAACGGACAGACGAGGAGGAGGTGCGAGTCAGGGACGCGCCATTAGCTCTCCCTACCGGGCTCCGTCCTCTTGCTGTCGTCCTAGACGTAAGCGGAGGCTGCAGGCCGAGCTCTGACGGATGCTCTGGAACGATCCCTGGACGAGCGGTCCGATCGACGACGGGGGGGGATTCTTCCCGCCCTGCAACGGGCTCCAAGCCGACTACGAGAGGACTTTCAAATCACCCAGAGACGTCGTGGGGACGAGAAACAGAGAGCTGCGGCAAAAAACCCAATACAGATAAAATATTGATTATCTCTCCCTCACTCTCTCTCTCCCACTTTCGCTCTCCTCCCCCCTAATCCCATAAGAAAAATAAGGAACCAACGCTCAGGTCGTCAATAAGGAGCGAGCTGGGTGAAATACTTCAACAACTACCCAGCTAGTCAGTGAGAATCTAACTAGCTAGTCAAGCTTTAAAGCCACTATCACATGGTGATCAACCTCGCATATCTTTCATTGCAACATTACACGCTGGCCTAATTCTTGCAGAATCTTGCAAAAGCCTTGCATGACCAAAGATGACTTTATATCTCTTCTTAAGAGATATAGATGAGAGGGGAGGGCAGCCCGTTCAAATCTCTCTCTATTCACAAGGAAGAGTCACTCGTGTACTTTCCCATTTTGTCCCTTTAGGGTTGACGTTCAACTGTGTCAAACACATGAAACGTCAATTAACCACCATTTGGATGTGGTTTAGCTAGCCATTGACTTGAATACATTAGCTTTATGGTGTAAGTTTTCAAGGTTGGCCTTGCTAACAAGGTTAATGTACTAGCCCATTAACATCATAATAAACAAGAGTTTGTGTCTTACTATGTGTGCACTCATGACACCTCGTGCTACAACATGTCACATGGTAGTACACACCTTTAGGTGTGTCATCCTATGCTGCATCGTGTTGATGTCATGTTACTACCCCTGCCAGTACGTGACATCAACCTCTAAGGTCTATGATGGAGTCATCCACCTATGCCAAGCACATATGTGTATGAGCCTTGTATGCTCCACATTATGTTGTCTTGTGTCGACACTATACTCTACCATATTTAAATGAACTTCACTTTGGTTTTGCACTGCCATTTGCCCAAGTTGAGAGCTACCCTCTATCATTCACATGTGCTATACCATGTTGTCATGTGCACCTCTACATGTTGTGCCATGCCATGTCATGTTGACACCCTCACAACATGGTCTCATGTTGTTGGTGAGATAACTTGAATGCATTAAAATATAAACAAGCATACCAAGGACGTCGTAGTCACAAATCATCAGAACCTTTACTAATCATGGCAAAGTCAAGCAATCTTTGAAATAATAAGAGAAAATATTATTTCTCCTACTTTAGAAATTGTTATGGGTGGCATATTTCTTTACTTGCTTCCACTGATATAAATGTAATTTTCAAAATTATACATATATGTCAATTTCATCCATTGACCTAAACTCAATAAACCATGTGTCAATTTATGAGCAAAATCGACATTATTTATTGATAGCATGATATTTTAAAGTAAAAATAAGATAAATATGTGCATTCTTATCATCATTTTTTGAAGAAATAGTATTATAAATAAGAACTTTTATATTGATATCAATTTATTTAAAATTATGTATTTTCTTATATTTACTATAAAAAAATATTTTGCCTATAAGATAAGGACAATTTGGTCACATTGATGGCCCTACCCTAGGTTATCATGTCCCCTTCTATAGTTCCCAATTTATGGATAATATATTGTATGCACCTCTTCTCCCTTCTCTTTCCCGAGCTCTCTCTCGTTCTCTTGGCGTCCCTCTCTTTTCTCTCAATCTTTTCCAGTGTGACAAGCAGAAAAAATGTTCCCTACGTCTTTGTCACCACTTTAGATCTTTAGTTTCTAAGTTCATAGTTAGTTTTCATGACTTTCTCTCTCTCCTTTTCACTTTCCCTATGGACGGGAGTTCTTCCTTGTTCTTATATTTCTTGTGTGCTCTTCCATTCCTCCAACTTCCTGTTCATTCTCTCTGAGTGTTTCCATGTTTCTAACCTTTCATGAAACTATTTTGACATTCTCCAATCCCCCATTCTATTCTCAACTTTTCATTTTCTCTCTCATGTCAACAAGTTCGCTCATTTCCAACACGTTTTTCTCTCATTCTCCCTCTTTTATTTCCTTATTTGAACTATTTTCTCATTAGACATTTGTTTCTAATCATCCTTCATCATTTTTATGCACATAAAATCGTGATTTTACTCATGCTGGTGAGAAACTTCTCTTTGATATGATTTTTTTCCTTTTTTTCTTTCAAAATTTCTCACTTTCTGAAAGCATTTTCCCTCTTGATCTTTCATCCCATCTCTTCATTACTCTCCTTTTTTTTTCTATTTTTGTCAGGTTTTCATTCTAGTTTTCTTTTCCTTTCCTACATCTTCTATTATTATTTTTCAAACAAACAGATGATACATCATTGATGGAAATGATATTACATAGTTTGTGAGCTGATATCCTTGTGGTGACATACGTTTTGGTAATGTGGGGGTGGGGGATTCAGTTGACTCAATTTTCCTCAATTGGGAGGGGTAGTCCTTTTGTCGGCTCACGTTGACCATGTAGTCTTGTCATTGCTTTGACTATCTCCTCCATTTTCGTTTACACTTTGATGAGCCTTCTCCATTGCTCTTTTGTTGCTTGTCACTATTCTCCAGAGATCTTCCACCTGTATTTTTTTAACATAAATGGATGTATTTCTCCTATTCTATAGGATGTTAGATTGGGAATGACCAGATCAACACTGATACAAAATCATGTATGCCATCATGGTAGATGGAATGCACGCACATTCTGATAAAATCATATCCTTTTGGCCTTGCACATGTAAAGCTTCATGATGATTAGAAAATAAAACTTCAAGTGCTCTGATTAATTTGTGGCCATCTCTCTTACTTAACTGAATCTTAGGCATGGGTTTTCATATTTTCTATAGCATGAAGCATGCTCAGTTGTTGCTCCTTTCCTTTCCCTCTTTTTTTTTTTTTTTTCTTTTTTTCTTCCCGCCACCTTTTTCTTCATTCTTTTCTTCCTTTTCTTCCCAGAGGAGGGAGGGGGAGGAGGAGGGAGAAGGGTTTGGGAATGCTCACTATTACATGATTACCATCCCCCCTACATCATGAGACGTAAGTTAGTCAGAGATATAAGAGCTGCAGAGATTACACCACTAATGACCTCACTGTACCCTTTCCTGTTTTTCAACCATTGTCTTCAGCTTCCGTCCTCAGCTAGACCGCAAGCTCAGGCGATTAGAGCAGGTTCTCTGACAGTATGTATCATGGATAAGTGACTGGAAAGACAAAGTTTAGTGGCACCATATAAACTACAATGAATGAGAATAGTATGGGCATCAAAACTAAACTCGTCCTTTGATGTCCTGGGTAGCTGTGAACAGCTCAAACATCAGTCATGATCAGTAGTCAGACCAAACAAGCTATCCTAGGAAATAAAAATAAAATAAAAAATCACAGTTCATTTGCTTCAAGAGGGTCGGTCACAATCTGCAACCAATTTGACCAGGCAACTGGAACTTGTAATAATATGGATATATCTGAGGCAGCGCCCAAGCCACAAGTAAAAAGAATGGGTACCTGAGTGAAGAGAAATTTATGCTAAATAATAGAAAACAATGTACATTAATACACACGAATCGAAAATTGAAACAACAGAGAAGAACCATTCAGCATTCAGTAACTTGTGTACTAAAAATCTAGAATGAAAGAACAAGCAGTAACTTTTCATTTTTTATCGCATATATGGTCATAAATTCTGAAGCCATGTGAAAGAAGAAGAAGAAGAAGAAGTTACACTGAAAGCAAAGCTGCGCTTGCAGATCAAAAAAGAATGCATACAAATCCTAACGGAACAAAACTAGAAGTGATCGATAATCATGTCACTCAACTAAAAACCTGTTGAAAAACAGCAAACAAGTAAACCACAAAGTCCCATAAATCAATAAGTATGAATATTAAGAAAAAAAAAAAAAGAAAGATCACGGAAGCAAAGATCAGACAGAGAGAACTGTGCAACTTTTTGCACTTACTGAGGGAGAAAACAGTGCTGAGACCTCAGGATTTGTTGAACATTTAAATACAGGTAATAAAATGCATACGCAACAGAGAAATCAGTGATGTCTCGAAAGATTTAATGGAATGACAATTTCAGATCGTAGATTTCAAAGACTAAAAAGCCAGCAAAAATGTGCCCAATAAAACCATGAAAGAAGGAAATCATCATCTTGGAAGCCTTTTCGTTACTCATCAGTACAGTCCATGAAGACCTCCTTCCAACAAACTTTGTTCAATAATCATCAAGAACCTTCAATACATGCCCAAAAGTGACAGCTAAACTGTAACATGATGATTGTGGAATCCTTCTCTACTCCTACCTTCTGTGATTCTAAGGTTTCCAGAGTCAAAAGGCAAGCTGCAAAGCGATAAAAATACAGATCTTCAACAATAACCATTTTAAATGAAAGATCCATGGACAACAATTGGAAAGATTTGGACGAGGAAAAGGTAGTAAGAAGGCGCTAAAAATGGCAATACTAGCATATAAAACCCTTGCATTATAAATGAGCAGAGCTACGAACAAGCAAGGCCTGCTGTAAGCGAATTTTTTTCTGAATAAATCCTACATGACGTTTTCACAAGCAAAAATTCATGAAGCAATGAGTTTAACCTTCAGAGTGCATTAGTACCATGCCTTCTTCTTTTGAAAAGCCAAAGTACCCCCACATGCCAAAAAAAAGTATGTCTTCCGACCAACACTCCAAAGTACAAGTACTGATAAACCCGTAATTCCAAATTAAAAATATGCCAAAGAAAACGTGTGACGAAGTCCTACAGAAAAATAAATGCAGCGAAGCATACCTTCAGTCATTTATACTAGTCTTCACAGATGTAAGATGAGCAAGGTAATTGCTTCCAGCAAAATCATGCAGTGAACGGTGCGCCCTTGTCTCCTCATAAACAATAATATCTTGATTCAGAACATTCCTCCATCCATCAGCATTCTGGAAAAGACTTTCAATCAGTTCTATAAGAAATTTACAAAAAAGATAGTCGTTGCATGCCATAAATTCATAGAGAACCCCAAACCAGCAACTGAAAACTTGCGAGAACCATTACAAACAAGGGTGTTTTGACTTCATGCTGACTTTCTCAAGCTTTGTACTAACAACGAATTGGTTCAAAGTTTTGAACTTCGCAAGCTATTGTCCAGACGGGGATCAACCATTTCAAAAACAGCATGGCCAGATCTTATCATGAGAGTAGGGTCCAATTTGCAACTGATGCATACTTAACAACACAAGTCACAGCCATACAATAAGAAAATTCAATAAAAGAGGTAAAGAAGAAAAATCAGTGCATTTCTAAATACAGGTCGACAAGAAGAGAGTGCAAATAAAAGTTTCAATGAGAATAAACTTCCAATCCCATCTCCCTTCTCCTAATGCCTTCCGAACGTTTTTACACCGAGCGAAGGGAGCATTAAGTGGTTCAGTAAGCAGTTGGGACAGGCAGCGACCATAATCTGCAGATACCAGTTCCACTACGGCATGTGCATCAAACTGTGGCATTCTTTGCGCGGATAGATACATATAAACCTTGATTATTGAGGCTCTGATTGACGGATGTTTTATTTTTCCTTGAAAACATGATTCAAAGCCTTCAAACTCATACCTCTTGAAAGTATACATTTGTGTTAAATTGTCAAAGTTATTATTGTCTGACAATAACAAACGCAATAGAGACGGATCAAAGGAAGTGAAAGTCATCATAGAGTGTGCGACAGTGCTTTTTGTTCTCTACAACCTGCCTTGGTTTTCACTTATAGAAACACAAAATGCATGAATGCTGGGGAGGGAGGGAGTTGAAGAGGGCACATATCAATCAAGCTCGCACTGTTTTATGAACATCCAAGTTTGACTTAAACATAAAAACTAAGCGGACTAAGAAGCATCTGAAAGAAAGTTGCCATAACCTGTAAGAAATCCATCATTTGTTCTTCAATTGTCCCACGCATAGCCAAAGTCTCAACATGAATAGGACGAACAGCACCCATGCGATGAGCACGACTAATCACTTGTTCTTCCATGCTACCAAAAAAATAAATAAAAATACATTCAAATAATCAGGCAGATAATGCATGGAAAAAACGGATATACTCCCATAACTATACTTTAAATCATAGAAAAACCAATGGAGCTGGAATGGTACAACAGCTGCATAAATGACCAAGACTATCGTGCAGAACACAACATCAAGAACCGTGAACTGAAAGGATCAGCCCAGCAATCCTGAATACACATTAGTATCTTTTTTTGTAATTTTTCCCATCTTAATGTCATAAAGTCCATTTAACCAAAATGGTTGATAATTTCCACGTTCTAGGTTCTAAGATAATCTTTTTTTTACCTTTGGGTACTGTTTCCCTAAATGAATTTAAACCATTGCCACTGAATGGAGAAAGTATGATTCAAAACAGTAGACCGAAAATATTGTCTTCCTTTTCATCGAGCACTACTGTGGCAAGAGATTGTCCTCAACGGTATTCTAACCATAGCACCACTGATCTTCCTGTACCATGTTCTTTTTAGACCAGTCATTTTATCAGCATAGCATACCAATACTGCACTCCAAATCTTTTATCACGAATAAAATTTGGCATCGTTAACTTACAAAATAAACCCTCTCTTCCTTTTTCTCCCAGTCTTCACTTCCTTCTCTTATTTGCTCTGAAATTCCCCACTGCTATGGTCTACACCCATTAGAAGTCACTCTCAATTCACCCCTATCGTGATTTTTTTTTATTCTACCCCATTTTAATTTGTACAAATGACGACTTTTTTCGCTTTTCTCAAGTTATCGATTATTCTTATACACATTAAAGGAAACTGCAAAAGACCCACAAGATTGTACTCTATGCAATACTCCAGAATACGGATCCAGAATCAAAGAAACAATCTCTAAGTTAGAAACTGTTCTCACACTTTCTGAAATTCTCTAGGGTAATCAGGGACCACCTTAAAGCAAGGTATAACTTAGTTGCTTAGCTGCTGCTACTGCAAAGCACGATAAATGCACTCCATGAATTAATATAAATTACCTCCTGTCCCAGATTGGTTCCATCAGAAAAACATGTGTAACAAAGCTCAAATCGAGACCTAACGCAGCACTCCCATCCATTAGTAGAGCCGTGCAATTTGGATCATTTTGAAAAATTGTCAAAGATTTCATCTGCAGAAAAGAAAAGTATTAACAAGAACGCAGAAGAAATATTAGCTGATTCAATAAAGTGGAAGTTACCTTGTTACATGAATGCATTGGGCTGTACATTCCAGCAAATCTGATCCCAGCTAAAGTTAACTGAAAAATATTAATTAAAATTATCCTCCATGTGTCAGACCTTATTTTTCAAAATTAAAAATAGCTTTGTCGCAATACTTTACCTGCTGTTCGATGACATGTATGTGCTCAAGAAACTGCGAAAATATAATCACTTTCTCAGGCCTCCTGCTATTGGATTCACGACCAAGCTTACTACTGACAGGGCCTGGCTGTGCTAGGGTCGTATTATTTTTCTTTCTATGGCATAGTGACTCCTCACAATTGCCTTCCTCGTCACTGAGGTAACCAAGTTTCCTATTGGCTTCTCTCAATTCCTTCAATCTTTCCACGAGGTGAGCAACTTTACTGCTTGACGTTGCATGCCAGTCAGGATCCCAGTTATCCTGCATAAGAACCCGCATAGTATCAAATAACAACAGGTCACAAAAGAGATGAGAAATATTTAACTGAAAGCACAGACCTGTTTATAAGAAGGTTGCAACTCTATGAGATCCTTGGGGACTGGCCATTTTGGGTTAGGATTTTCAGGACGAGCTAATAACTCAGGACATTGCATCTCATAGGGATTCCCACATCCAGGAAAGGTACATTTTTCGCTGTTCAGAGCAACACAATCAAGGCATAAAATATGCCTACACGGTGTAATAATAGGTAAACGGCACCAGTCTCCACACCTACAAGAGTTGGATCAGAATGGTTACTGATGAGCTCTGATAACTGGAATATCTATGTATGAGAAATAGCCTACCTTAAACAATTACCACCATTCAATAGGACAGTTTTAATGAACCCGTACTCTTCAGAAAGAGGATCCAGGCCCTTTTGCACTAGTACATCCATTGTTTCTTGTATATCCTCCCCAGCATCAGTTACCTTGATATGGCCAGATACACAGCATGAAAGCCTAACATTCCTGATTGTGTTGCTTCGAAATTTCCATTGCTTTGGGTTAAGAAGAGATTCAACATGAGAGGGATCATTCCAATCAGCCAACAAAATATTGCGCCGAACAGTGGCTACTAGTTCATTGTAACTCCTACCATGCTCCTTGGTGAAATCTAGAAAAGTTGCCTTCTTAATGCAGGGCGGAATAATTTTCAGATCTGTTTTTCTCGCACTAATCATGATCCTCTGCAGCAGTTGTAGTAGACGAGACCTTCCATCCTCCATCTCTGCCTCAAATGGTTTAAGGATCCCAGTGTCCCATGATTCTTGGTTCTGTCCATATGCCTCCTCATGCAGAAATTTCAGCATTGGTTGAAGATGTGCCACTTGACTGTTGGGAGTATTTGGAGTTGGTGTCCCAGTTAATATCCACCGATATGATGCTGTCATTGAGATAGCCATTTGCAACTTGTTTGTTAAACTGAGACTTGAACCAAGTGTATGGCCTTCATCTAAAATCACTCTAAGCCAATGAACTTGCATCAATACACTTCTCCGCCATGCCCCCCATTCTACACTTAACCGGCTAAATGTTGTTATGACAATATCATAGTCCCACGCAAGAGTGTGGGCACAGGGCTTCTTGTGATCAGTCCACACATAAATGCGCAGTTGCCCTGGTCTGACATGCCTTTGAACTTGGGTTTTCCAATGTTCAACTAAATTTGCCGGCACAATGATAAGGGTTGCTCTCGACAAGTAAAATCTGAATAAGTCCATGGGCTTAGTGAGAGCGATTCGAAGAGCCTTTCCATCAAATGCTAAATTCTCAAGTTTCTTTGGGTAATACCACCTAGTTGTACCTCTTTCGATCTTTCTCACAAGACCAAACGCTTGAAAGATTTTATGGTATTCATCTGCATCTCTGCGTGAATGTGTATCTAATACTGGACGTGTTAAACCACTTGTTTCCATCTCCAGACGTTTGCTTTGAGATAGACTAGCTAACCAGTCTAAAGCCTTTCTTGTTTCAGAATGGATCAATGTGCAATGTTCCTTTAGGACGCTCGTGAAAAATGATATATTTTGTTCCTTCCCCTCAGAAGTACCTTTGATGTAAAATCCTGGCAAGTACGTTATTGCCTCTGTATGATCCCAAGACTCCTCTGGAACCGCGCAAGACTTGAATAGGGGGTTGCTGTTCATACTACAGAACCAAGCAGCTGTAGCGTCAGGTATGCTTGTCCCTGGTAATTTTCTCCATTTTCTGCAAGCATCACACTGAACCCAGGTCTCATTTGAATCAATAGACGCTACATTACATTTCCTGGGCTTCTTATTACAGATAAGAAAATTGACATGCTTTATATCAGAATTGATTTTGGGGATAATTGAGTCATACGCTATCCTATCATCCTCAACTTTCTCATCAGTAGCAAAATCTCGATTTCTTCCATATGTATCAAAAAGATTCCTTCTCACACGATTAAAGTTCCTTGTACATCGAAAAACATTTAATTTTTCCAATGGTTTTGGACTCGTACAAGAGGAACTTTCTAACGTAGTCGTAGGAGGTCTTTCAGACACAGGAATTCGGCCAGACCACTCTGATCTTGTACATTTCATAAAAAAATTTGAACTTTCCGATCTTGCATGTTTCAGTGAGGAATATGAACTATCAGGCACTTCTTTTACGGACTTATCACCATGAATTTGCCTCCTTCTTGCATTGGTAGTAAATCTTTTCCATACTGTAAAACTGCCACCGTTGAAATGGTCGGAACTGACTTCGTAATAACCACATCTTTTAACAGGATCATGCATACACCATACAACATCAACTCCATGAGGTGGTTCAGACAAAGTCCCCTGTGTTTTCAGAATAAGAGAAAGTGTAGTGATTGTCTTTCCCAATCCTGGTTCATCACAAAACATCCCCCCATTAAAGTCCTTAACGGTGGGAATCCTACCAGTCACTATTTCCCCAGAAAAAGTATTTATGTACAGATGAAACCCATCCTCGGTTGAGAAATCCATATAGAGAGGGTGTGGCAGAACCACAGAGTTATGCTCACGTTCTAACATCCACTGAATTGCTGCTTTTTGGTGGGGAAAAAGTTTAAGCTTCATGCATGGCATAATTGATACAGCCAATGACCTTAGATGGCAACAAGTGGATGCAACGCTGATAAGGTCTCTTGGAGCTAGGGAACATAGAACATTACCCAAAACATCATCAGCAAGATCCCAAATCCCAGTACCAATAGAAGCATTCTCTGGCTTTATTTTTGTAGGATATAAGTTCTCCTCCTTCACAACACTAGGCAGGGTCTTAAATATTTCATGCAGATCAAATAACTTTTGTCTACCACAATCATTAAGGCTTCTGTGATGAAGATTGCATCCAAGAACACTGCATTCAGAATCATCCCATGCAGATTCAGGATCTTTGAGGATAGGATTCTCAGCAGTTCCAAAAGCTAGCATTGAATTCCTCATTTCCCAGTTACAACTGCAGAAGAGATTCCAGAGCTACGTCAGATGGATACTCAAACAGTTCAACAATTTAGAGAAACTGGGATCAGGAACAAATTAAGCATTTATGTTATTCATGAAAAGAAAAGAGCTCCTAAATCTAACATAAATCCAAGTATCACTCATACCAAATTCTGAGAAATAGAAAAATCAAATCCACATTCTACATATCAATAACATTCTACATAAAATTGTGATAACCCAGTTATCAAATTATCATCTTTGAATGTCTAGCGGCTCTAACTAATGTCAAACGAGTGCAATGAAATAAAGTATTTAAAAAAGGTCAACGCTCCAACCAATTGCTGTATGGCAGTCACAGTAACACGTCAATTGTGAGTCGAAGTAAATAAAGTAACTTGTACGAAAGACACAACCTGAGAGCTGTAAATTTTTCACATGAGAATGAGAATTTGTGCGGGTCCATCATTGATACAAATAGAAAGAGGCAGCTTCAGCGCAATTAAATATTTTGAATTGATGAATTATGTCTTCTGACACCTAAAGATTCAAGCCACATCCTCAGAGTAATGACCTTAATTTGTAAACTTGTATACAAGCCATGCACATACGTAGACCATCTACACATACGCTTGCTAGAGTGGCAGGAAAGGCTCCATCAAGAACCTAGAAAGAAGCCACAACCTTGCAACCCCAGAAAATCAGTAAGGTGTCAGAAGAACCTAGCAGATCGCAGAAATGTGAAATCGAGAAGCCTTTGCGAAGTACAATCCTTCAAACAGGGAACCGTTCATGGACAGCAAAAACTCTCTTTCTAGAGTTTGCAACAGGTTAAGATTCGTGGCCCCATTAGAGTAACACTGCTCGCAAGATCTAAGTACACAGAGTACAACTAGGAACAAATCAAAATACCCTCGCCATTAACATAATCGGAGTATGAGTGACTAATAAGCAAACATAGTGGCGCATTCATGAATAGTTTGCCTCGAACGAATAACTTTTCGGTTCGTGTTATTGCATCAGGAAACCCCATAGCCCAGATCTGGTGATACCAAGCTAAGTCGATACCTTCTTCATGTTGGGCACATATATTGCAATCTCAGTTAGCATTAATCCTTCAATATTGCTTGACAATCCTTCAATGTAGATGTCCACTAGCTGATTGCTTAAACGAGCACAAATATCCGTTGCAATGGTACTACCACATGTATCAGGGTTTTCAAGTGCAATGGCTGGTTATCTATCCCATGTGCAAATCAAGTGCACTACACACGTAACTTACCAAGGTTCTACATCAAATCATGCGTGGTGAGGTCTATGCACTACTTAGTCACATATGTTTGTCTTCTATGATATGCACCAAGCATTATGCAGCCATACTACCGACTCCTCTGCCCATGCCATTTTTACGCTACAGTTCTACATCAAATCATGCGTGGTGAGGTCTATGCACTACATCACATATGTTTGTCTTCTATGATATGCACCAAGCATTATGCAGCCATTACCGACTCCTCTGCCCATGCCATTTTTACGCTACAGTGCATAGTCATTTAATTCCCTTGGTTCTTCCCTGCTTGCCATTGTGGCACTCCCTCCTTGTTACGTTGCAATGTCTGTGTCCATACACCAAGCCCCTTGTTGCCCAGCCAAATCGCGCCATTCCATCTGTCGTATGGAACAAAACTTGGTTGAGCCACGCCAACCAAAATGTGCCAGAAAAAAGGGATATTTATGAATTATTTCATGAAGCTGCACAGCAAACAGGAGGTTTCCAACCATCAACCTGCCTTATATTAGAACAAATGATAGATCTCAATAAGGTAAATGGAATCCCTGAGCTAATTCTTTGGTTCAATGTATTAGCACAAAGACAGTTACCTCAACCTTAATGCTACAGGAACTTGACTATAAGGCAAAACAATACATCATCTGTAATCGGAGATTGTAGAAATTAAAATTGAATGAATTATGTTAAAGTACATCAATGTCGGATAACCTGATAAGAAAAAAATGCGGTTAAACTAGATGAGCAGAGAACTAGTTAACAGGAAGAAACTTATCTATCAGCAAATGGGTTCTTTTTACTTCCAAACCATTGGAATTGAACATCCTTCGACTGAAATCCTAAAATGTTTAGCATGCTGGTTTGGAACAGATCAGGCCTCCAAGATTGCCAGAATCAGCCTATTACACTGAAATGAGAGACTTCTTACTTTCTTCTAATTGCTCTGGCCCAGATGAGAAGTTTCTCAGTTGCAATTGGCCAATGGTAAGCATGGTGGCCTAAATCAGATTTATCAAATCAGCTGGTTCTACTGAACTGAGAGCCTTCTTGATTTCTTACGATCTTGTCTTAGCCTGGAATCAGCCAATCCAAGCCAATCGCCTCATTCCAGGCCAATTCTCCCCCCCCCCCTAAACTGGACAATCCAACTAAATTTGTGTTTCCATAAAATGAGGTTCAAACTCCCAATAAGCTGTCTGAGTATCATGATTGCTCAACCACTTTTAACAACGCCAATGAAGCCTATTATCATGATGGATTGAGGACAAACTGTATTCCACAGGCATTTGGCAGTGTCAGGATCATAGGTGAGGACTCCTGGGTCAACATCTCTACGATCCCACCCTCAACTGGGTGAGATGAAGCGAGTCAAATGAAGTAGGAGTGGGATAGACGGAAGCTCCCAGTTATCACAGGTGATACCAGCTCAACACAGTATTTCCTTTGGAAAAGGGACAAGACGACGAGTCAGAGGAACTCTAATTCATGCATCAGTTAAGAACTCACCCATCAGCTGAGAGTGGTGTGTACAGCGACAGCTGAGTGAGATATGGCAGCTTCCTATGGCCTCTGTGTGCACAGAAGGCATTTGTGCAGCAACGTGCACAACAGTGCATCTGCGATCAGTAGATTGTAATCACCAATGCTCTCAGCAGACGTTGATTTTCATGGATGCTGTCAAAGTGCACAAGTCCCCTCAAGCTCTCACCAATGCCTTTGATACTTGATTCTTAAAAGGGCATTTGTTTATTCAACTTTTTCTTTTTTGAAAGTGGCGGCATCGCCCTGGACTGAGCTAGTTGCACCACCCAGAGCTCCAAAGAAAAATTAGCATGTCAAGGTAAGCATTCACAAGGATAACATGCACCTCAGTTGGGCATGACAGATCACGTACATCTTCACAGATGATGCAAGACGGTCAACAGTAGTGATTTAGGAACATTAGGTCCCGAGGGACTAGAGATCAGACAGTAAGTAAGATCCTAACTTCACAGAAAAAGGATTTCAGCCCATTGAAACAAATTTACTGCCGACATTAAAGGATTAAAATTTCAGGCCAGAGGAGTTCACCTGCAGCAAAGTGTCTCATCTAGCTGCAGACAAAGAACGTCCTGAAGAAAATTCACAGAGCAAGGAATAGAAAAGCTTATTTATTTCCATTCCTAGATCAAAGTTTATGCTGTAGACCTTTACAGCTACTGGAAAAGGTTGGACTACTGAAAAAGACAGCAACATCTTGTTTTCATGAAATAAAAAGATGTTGGAAAAAAAAAAATACTGCCGACATGGTGCATATGCCAGTGAACTTTACTGTAATGTACCTATGACTAGTTCCAAAAATAGTGATGGGATCTAGAGTCCATGGTATGACTTTCCAATTCTCGTTAACTAACAGAAAATGGAGTTCTATTTTCTAACTCGATTACCGTAAAACTAGATCTAGGCTTTGTTCAAAGTGACACCAAGCTTCCTTCTAATATAAAACACGCCACCAGGTGGGTGGAGTGCACTTGCAGTAGAAGAGGGCAAGGTTCTGCGATATTAAAGAGAGTAAAAGCGAGCGCACATGATTTTTCATAATCGATAAATCGTAGAGTTCAGAGACAAGCGAGTAGAAGAAAATTCATGCGAGACTGTGTTCGTACCTCAGGTGCCTGAAAAGGGAAGCTGCCATGGCGCTCGACCGGGGGAATTGCCAACCCGACCATACCACAATCGGCAGGTAGACGTCCACCAGCACCACCGCCCTGGCGCAATCCTCGCCCCGAACGGCAGCTCCTATCACCCTGCATTCAATAGCTATACACTTGTGCGCCGTCAAGGCGTGCAACTGGTGGAGCACGCTCACGCTCCCATTCGCAGATCCGAACCCCCTCTTCCGTCGCGAGGAGGAAGGCGTCGTCGCCGGCGAACCGGCTCCTTTCCGGCGCCTCTTCCTCGAGGATGGAGGGAGGCCACTGCGAGCAACGAGGCTCCTCCCCCTCTGCTTACGGCGGGTCGAGGCTCCTGCATCGTCCTGCTGGGGTTGTGGCGGCGGCAGGGACCCTTGATTCTCTACGTCACCGGAGAGCAAGGGGGAGAGCACGAATCCGTCCTCGGAAAGCAAGACGACTTCGGCGCCGCCGCCGGAGAGAGCACACGACGCCCCCGGCGACGGGAGCCCGAGCGGCACCGCCCCAGGATGCCCCCGCAGGTCGGCCGATCTCACGGAGACGACGACGCGGAGAAAACCGCAGAGCTTGTGCTGCTGGTGGAGGAAGGCGTCCTCCACACCCATAAATTCATTCAGGCCGTGCCTCGAGACAGTAGAACTTGGCTCTACGAGCCAGCTCCCCTCCCCCCTCCGGGAACGAAGAGCCGGCGGAGTTGCGGACGGAGGAGAGCAAGGGAAAGAGTTCTGTTAGAGAGAGAGAGAGAGAGAGAGAGAGAGAGAGATCGTTTTACGAATTGATTTCATCAAAACGAAACTTACCAAAAACTCGGGCCAACCCGTGACTCCGCATCCTCCTCGATACGACTAGAGAGAGAGAGAGAGAGAGAGAGAGAGAGAGAGAGAGAGAGGGGGTACGGGAAACTCTTCTTCATCCCACGGCGACGGCGAAAACAACCACCGGACCCCATCCCCTTCGCCAGCGAGGAAGGCCGCGCAGCGGCAACGGTAAAGAGCACCTCCCTCGACCGCCGCTCTGCGCTTCCCTCCTCCCTCACAGAAATAGGATTAGGGCTGGATGCCGCACACGGCCCGACCCTCATCGCCGTCGCCGCCGGGGCATGAGGAAAAGGCTAGGAGAAGAAGCAGAGGCAAAGAGGCATTGCTCTCGTTTGAGTGTTACAGGGAGCGCACCTCACTCTGGTCATCGGCGGCGCAGATCAGAGAGTGGATGGATACAAGAGCCTGGCTCTCTAACCTGGGAAGTGGGAGGGGGGGTCGCCTCGAAGCTCCTCCACCTTGACCGCAGAGAGCACCTCCACCCCCCGTTCAAGCGGACCTAGCAACCACCACGAAGCACCACTCACGTCGAAGAACACTTGTTACTGTGTGCCAGAGGCCAGCTACTACTAATCTTGTAGTACTCACTGTGATTATCCGCTACATTGGAGTTGCCGCTATCTTCTTCTGAACGGCGAGCAGCAGCAGCAGCCTCCTCCGGTATATCTTCACTTGGCTCCAGGCCATCGCTGTATCCGCCTGCAAGCACTCATGAGCAAATGAATCAACAGTTGATGGGCATGGAAGGACGACATCTTACTGCGGGGCAGAGGAAGGTAATTCTCTTAGACCACTCACTGCGATCATCCGCTACACTGGAGATGCCGCTGTCGTCTTCTGACTTGGCTTCTTTCTCTTGGCACGAACGGCGAGCAGCAGCAGCCTCCTCCGTTCTATCTTCACTTGGCTCCATGGCATCGCCGTATCCGCCTGCAAGCGAATCAACAAGCAAATGAACAAGCATTTGATGGGCATGAACAGATGTCTGGTTTCTTGAAGAACGCTGGTGGCATGCTCGTCGTATATGTCATAAACTGTCTAGCGAGGACTATTGATGGGCATCACTTAGCCTCTGCAGAACCCATCAAGCAGAGCACCCACCAAAGACCAAAGAAGATGAGACAACCTGGAAAACAAGCTCTGACAGTTGTTGAATCAAATTTGCATATTTCAATGGAATCAATGATCGGAAGTGTAATCATCTCTCAGCTGTCAGCTGTTGGTCAGATGCAGGCTGAGCCTCATGGGAAAGAGAGCCCATCTTGAGCGAGGATGAAAAGGAGATTGCCAGAGGACAACCCATCTTGGCACAGGGAAAGGAGAATTTCCTGTGCCAGTCAATACACACGATATTGAATCTATACACGGCTGTTTAGAAGCCAAGTGCCCACCTGAATCCGTCTTTTCTTTAGAGGTTAAATGAAAATTATGATACATCTATCTATATGATGTTTGCGTCATTTTTTTATCAAATATGTTTACTTCAGTGATACTGATGAAGAACTCACGCGCACAAAGATTCAAAATAGAAACGAATCTGTTTGCGAAGCAGTATCCAACCCTTTCCTTCCATTTATGTAATAGTTTTCAATGTTGGAAGCATAGATCCAGATATCCTCTGATTAACAGAAAAACGTGATTGCTGCTTAAAAAAGATTAAAAAATCAGTGCACAATCCTTTAAAAGTTGCATATTCATCGTCTATATTTTGTTCGCTGAAGAGCAGTATGATGTCACTAAATATTTGTTTCAAATTCATCATTGTAAGACATTGAGCTCAAAGATAAATAAAAGAATAACTGATGCAATACATAAGTTGCAGTACCTTTAATAATCGATTTATGCCTTAGATCCTATATGTTGTGCACTTTAGGGTGCCCGAGAAAAACTATACAGTTATGTAACTCAAAAGACAATACGAGAACCACAGTTCTATCCAAAAAAGGCAGCATAAACCTGCCAGCAAAGAAATTGAACAAATGCCTTACCATCAGCATCATTGGATTCATCATCAGTGCGTTCCTTGGAGAAAACCAAGCCCTTGATACCATCAATTTGCTGCTGGTATACTAGTGCATTTTGGGTAGTCTTCTCCTGTTCTTTTCTATTAATATGAACCTGATTTAGCTTTTGCTCAAATTCTTCTATGCAGGACTTGAGCTCTACCTTTGCAAATTTCTTCCCCTGATATGAGGTTACATACAGGAAAACTATTAATTATTGTTCCCAGGAAGTAAAATTGAAAAAATCGTACTGAAAAAATAAAGATATTTACGACCTTGCTGATTATGTTCCTGAAATACTCTATCACAGAATCCTCACATAAAGCATGTTCATAGGTTTTCAAAGACTCCATGAGCTTCTTAAACCCCCTTTCAGTAAATGTCAGCTGAGAAAGACAATATGCAATATACTCCCACTGTCGGACATCTGTATCAGAAAAGTGAAAAAAAACTATTGTTTCAGCGAAAGAAATTCATCTAGAAGGAGCTAAATACCATAGTATATAGTTCAACATGTACTGAAATTGCCGCAGATAAGCAACTGAGATTTTTTGTCACTGCATCCGTAAACAAGATCTTGGAAACGACAACTTCTAAATGACAATCAAATTAAATGCTCTGAAACACTAGAATAAAGCGTGAATGAAAATATGATCAAAATGTGTGCATATTTGGAAGGTAGTTGCCACCAACCATGGGCACATCAAACTTCCCAGATGACACTCCCACCTAAAATATAGTATTATATTTGAAATGACTAAGAACTATTGAGAGGAGGAAAAGATGAATGATTTTATCTTGAAAATTAGATTTCCTAACTTCGTGTCCATAGCAAGACAATATTTGAACAAAAAATTACGGCAGTGTGGATCAGACAAGGACTCGTGCAAAACTCACGTGATAGATTTACCACGTGACCAAAGTAGATAAACAGAAGAAATCTTTTACATGATAAAGTATACCATTAACTCCACTGAAACGGTTGCATAGCTTCTCAATAAGAGCTTCCATTTGCTTGTCCTGAACGTAACTCAAATTTTAGATAGCAGGAAACCACGAGATAATAACTCCCACCCGCTCAGTAGATGTGCTACCATTTTACCTTTTTTATGGAGTTTATTAAAAACTGCATGATGCTTCGAAACTTCTCAGCTTTCAGATTTTCCCTTGATAATCTTCCAAGAATATCCGGAAGTAAATTATAGATTGGATTGCTCCCTGAAAATGAAAAGTACACCAGCAGTATGAGCAACAGGTAGAAAAGTAGTACCGAGACCAAAAATAAGAGTACCTTTCTTTGACAACTGATGGAAGAAAAGTTTGCAAAGACTTGAAATCCTTTCATTTTCATCTTCTAACTTCATAGCCATCTCATTTATATACCCTTTCACCTGTCACAAATGTCGCAGCAAATTCAGTACGTAAATCACATACGGAGAAGATTAGATGGTAAAGCATAATATCTACCAGACCTTCATCATGTCGTTTAATATGAGATGAGAAAGCACCAGAACTGCATTTTTCCTGACAGAATCTGAAGGATCTCGAAGTCTAGCATACATGTTTTCCGTCCATGGCTCCAGAAGATTGGGAAAGCGAGCTGCAAGGTCCCCAAGAGCCACGGTGCAATTGGAACGGACTGTTTCGGATGGGGCACCCTCAACGACGGTGAACAGTAACTGAAGATTTGACTCACTGAAACCTCAATAAATTATGGTTTGTTAATGGTTATACATTGATAGAGAGCCTATTTGACCAAGAAAAAACAGCAGGCACTTACCAAAAGTCGGCATCAATAATCATTAACCTGCATAAAGCAAGCATTGCCGAAGCCTGTAGTTGGGGATACTAGAAAACGCAAGACAGAGGGGTAAGTCCTAGAGTCACGTTGGATGAAAATAATCAAAATACCACAGCAGGGTGAAGCACAAGGTAGCAAAGGAAAAAATTATTAAGAATATTTACCTTATGCATTAAATTATAATTCCTGCAAAGTTTTGAAATAAAAGGTCCGCAGTTCCCGATTAGGTTCTTTTCATGATGAGCACCTGAGATGATTTCTTTCTCGGCTCTTTCAGAAAGTCCATCAATCATCACATCTTGAGAAGAAGCAAGACCCAATTCAGCATTTATCCCACCCTGTGTAGCAGAACATAAATGAGGAAATACCATTTTTATGTCGTGTAAAAAAAGAATACAGTTGCAAGGAATATAATAATATGACATCATCAAATAACATGAAAATGAGATCATACAATGTATGGAAAACTACAGAAAAGAATACGTTTTATTCAATTTTATAAACAATGCGTTTATAAAAAACATTACTTCAAAAATTCGTTGGTGACTTGGAAGCAATGTAACGTCAAAATTTTGTCAATCAATAAACTGTAAAGACGAAAACTTATTCCAACTGTGGCAAGCAGTGTAGTCCAATGACACAAACGTCTGAAGGAAGCCAACCATTCACTGTGATTACATAAATACTGGCTTACGCACTTCAAAGCTAGAGAAAAAAAAAACGAATATATTAGGGAATATTCCATTAAATTATCATTAGGATACTGTATTTTTTAGGTTCCTATGAGTATCATAAAACACAAAGGGGACGTGCGGTACAAGGAAATAAATCACTTTACAACAAAATAAAAGCAAATATAGATGGCAACAAAGCACCATAAAAGAGATGTTACGACTTTGGTATTTGCCTCTGTAGATGCTCCATTGTCGCCTTCAATAGACTCGCTTTTCATTATTTTTTCTCTGTCCGCTTTCTGCTTTTGGATTTTTCGAATACAAGATTCAATGTAAAGCAATTGATTCAGTGCTACATGACTTATGATGAATAGACATCTGCTTAGCTTTGACGCCGAGACATTATAAAATAACTTGGAATCACCATGATCAGAATTATCAGACCCCATATTACTTTCATGACAACAGAACAGTGAACTGAGGGATGATTTCACCAAATCTGCAGCAAACATTTCAGGTGCTGGGTGAATATAGTACAGAACACTTATAGCTTTATCAGCAGCAGCATACCAAATGTTTTCTGGAAGCACAAAACCAGTAATTAAACCCTGTAGAATACCAAAGATTCTGCTACTGCTGCTATTTGTCAATTTCTCCTTGTCTTCCCTAGACAATCTTTCAAGTGCCACACAAGCTGTTCTCGCAAGTAAAGGTTCCTCCTTTGCCCAACGCCCAAAACCAATGTCGATGACATCCTGCAAATGAGAACTTAGAATCCCAGGAGATGATTTCGCAGCCATGCAGAGAAGTAAAAGAGCACCACGGCATTGCACAGCTGTCACCCCATTGATGTTAAAGCTGAAGATGTCCCATAAAGCTGATACCTGAAGGACAAAAAACATTCACAGATTATCATAGAGGCGACACTCATGTGGGCATTTGGTGATTTGTTTAACTCCACCATCAGCGAAATCGTACGTGAAAATAAATAAATAAATCCGTGTACCTCAAAAAATTGACCAGATGTTGGCATGATGTCAAAGAAAAATATGTTCAGAATTATGAATAATCAGATCACATGGTGAAGTTAAATAGTTTATCAAGCAGTCGGGACAGTAAAAAAATTAAGTCACTCCCTGAAACAAGCAATTCGCTCACCATGAAATTAAAAGGAAACAGACTATATTTGTAGTTTCACATGGGCTCATAGTACACTACATGCCAAGGATAAGTTACATAAGTTCCATATGTTAGACGGAAAATCCCCTGACATATCTGATCCTTTCGATTCTACATGTCTATAGATTTTTTTCTTTTTTTTTCCATCATCAGATCGCAAACCATGCTTTCGTTATTGGACAGAAGCAAAAAAGAATCTTTTGAAAAACATTATTCCTCGCAGAAGCTCTCATCAAATACAAAGAAATACTATCATCGTCTCCAAACAAGGGAAAGATATGAATGTTAGACTAATGATAATTTATCTCCAAACAAGGGATACATATCCAATCCCCTGGACTCTTCATGTCTTTAGATTTTTTTTCTTTTTTCCCCATCAACAGATCACAAACCTTGCTTTCTCCATGTGACAGTAAAACAATAGAATATTTTGAAAGACATTATTCCTCATTGAAGCTTTCACTAAATACAAAGAAACATTCTCATCGTCTTCAAACAAGGGATACATATTGGCTAATGATATTGATAATTTCTTTATTCAGGTTAGTGTAAATGAAAATACTGCGGAAGACAATGATAGTGCTCCTTCATTTAATTCACTAGAATATGCTTTCTAGTATGTCTTGATGATAGGAGTGAAAATTTTATTATTATGGTAATAAAAAAATGTGTAAAGTAAATGTTCTCAGCATTCAAGCAAGTAAAAAAAATCTTGAGCATTCAAGATAAAAAAATAGTTATATAGCCGTTTCATTGTTCTTGGGCCGGAGATAGATCCATCTGATTTATTTAAAAACATTTAGGAGGAAGAAAGTATCCAGATTTGAGCTCCAAAATAATATTGACCCGAATCGGTCTAGTTTCGCCTGTGGACCTCACAGTAGACGATTCACAAGTGGACTGGGGGAGAGGAGAGAGAGAGAGAGAGAGAGAGAGAGAGCACTCTGAATGCTTTACACACTTTAAAAGTTAATTTCGCAGAATTTGATCACAAAGATGAAGAGTTATAGAAGCTAAGTAATGACAACTAACATGCTGAAGAGGAAGATATTTGTATTGAAAGCGTGATAAACCCAAATAAAGAAGAAGAGAATCAGAGAATGTACAATCTGTTCAGAACAAAAATGTTTCTTCTGGCAGAAGGCATTCAATGTAATTCTTTCCGTATGAGCAGCAGAGAAAATAACTTTTCGAGAACAGTTTTCAAAAACTAATATGAGACAGATATTTCATCATAGCCTGGGGAATATGCAAAAATCCTAAATTGGAAGCCATGATGAGGAATGGGGCACTACGATACTATTAGTCATGCTCGCTCATAAAAGTTCAATAAATAGAACTTTAGAAAAACCCCATGTAAAGAAGTATTTTACTTAAAATCACAGAATATCCTAGCCAAAATCTACTAACGAATGATCCAACGTAAATGATGAAGGCGGCCATTGGCATCTGCACAGCAATTATGTACACGGAATTGAAGAGGGCGATTCAGCTGTAGTAAATTTGAATTAAATAAAGAAGAGGCCGTAACTAAATTACAGGTAAAGAACCTCATAAATAGCCAGAGGGGCTAGATGAGGCTATGCAGCGTTTTAAATAGGTGGCGTCTAAAGCAGGAAATCAGTGTATTCTAGTAAAATGGTGGCTGGGAAAGCTTGCTACCAAGAGGTGGAGCTTGAAGTGACAGCATGCATTACGTGCTGCCCAAATCCTCCGCCAACCTCCCACACAATCCAACACAAATTCCCAATAACTTGGGCCAGCAATGATCTTTTCATCCATGACCCGACACGTAGAATTTTCCTTGCAATTTCTCAAGTGTTAGAAATATTTTAATCATTTTTACTGGGATTAAACTTTCACAACCGCCTGAGTTGAACTGAACCAACGAGAAATGCTCAAATGGAAACTTCCTGTAAAGAAGATAGATCTGAATACCGTGCTCATAGATATTTCTCCTTTAGACACAAGAGAACTAATAATGAACTCCAAAGCCGCGAGATCTCCAATATTAGAGTCTATTGCAAGATTCAAAAGATTAAGAGCCGTTTCTGATGGGCTTTTCCGTAGATAAATCGTGATAAAAGCATTTTCCACGGCTTCATATATAGACTTCTCCTGCGAAAAAACCTGTAGATGTATAAAATTAATGCACTGACGGGTAATAGGATACATAGTCCCCGTAAACTATAACCAGTAAAGATGAGAGTATGAAACAGTTCGTAAGCATTTACCAAGGGCAACATCTTGCGCAGGCATGCTTCGGATCCATCAATTTGGAATTGCTTGCACCTCATTAGCAAAAGGATTGTATTATCTACATCAGTTACAGAAGCTGAAGCCAAAAGTTGGATCAGGGTGTTCATTGTAGAACTAATGCACCTTGAAAAGAGCAAACCCGCCTCAAGAGATGCAACCAACGCCCTCGTCTGTTCCAAATCACCAACAGGCATTGATGTATCTCCCTTTTCTCCTTGTACGGAAAAAGCTGTAATCTTATCATTCAAATTATCACGCTGCTCATCATCCAGACTCTCTTTTTGAATAGTGTTACCATCTATAACACTCTGAGAAAGGCCACTAGACTCCATCACACATAATATATCCTTGTACTTCTGCAACGTTGCCTCAAAAGCTGCAATACGAAGCTGTGGACCGAATGGGTTATGTTGCAACATTGTAATAAGCAAATTCAATGCAGATTTCCTGACAATTGCGCTCTTGTCCTCCAACCTCCCAGAAGCTACAGATGCAACTTCGTTCCACAGACCAATCGATACAGCATGTTCTTCACATAGATCGGCCCAAACCTGAAGGGCCCGGCTTCTTGTATAGGCCGAGACATCCCTACACCTTTCGAGGAGTATATTCAACATAGCCTGCTTCCCACGTAGTCGCAGAGACTTGGAGCTCACATCTCCATCATTGTCCTTAAATGCCCTCGTGACTAACTTTCCCAAGACCCCAAGCAGAGCATTTCTTATCTTGTAAGACTCTCCTCCAAAGTGAGGAATTAAGATGCCAATGTTTGTGGACATTATCTTAGGAGATTGGTCAGCCAACTCCACAAGAAACCTTCCTATGTTCTCAGATCCTGTAGCATCCCTGACATAGTCCTTCGGATCTGTTAGTCCAATCTCCCTAATGAGGGCGACCGCCAGACTCCCATCCCCGTACTTCTTCTCGGCAGAAGCCACTGCACTGACTAATGGTGACACGGAGAAGTCAAACCTGTATATTAGGTTCAATACCGATGCACACGACTCTGCAATCCGGTGGTACTTGGTAGAAATAGAGCCAGTTATGCGGCAGAGGCCATCCCTTGTGTCATCGTCTTTCAGAAAGACAGAATTCTCAAACATTAGGAACGCAGACCTATATTATATGCGAAGGGCTTTATCAAGATGAAGAACAGTTGGTGGAGAAAAAGAGGTAAAAAAAAAAACGTCACGAGTAGCTCACTTGGACACGAATGACAGGTACTTCTCATCAGGATCAATGGACCCAAAGAGCACCTGGAGGTTGATGTCCAACGAGTTCGCAATAGCATTCACCACGCGACCCCGCTGGGACCCCAGGTTCCACGCTGAGGCAGCGGCGTTCTTCCTCCGCCCTTGCGCTCCCAACTAGACGCATAAAGAACGGCGAATAAACATAAAATATGGAGAACAGAAGTTTCACCCACTAGAGCCGAGAAAGAAGTGACAAAAGGAAATCAAATAAAACCCTGACCTTAAAAATGCCCCCACCTCCGGCGTTCCCGTGTTCCTGAGCGGAGGATTCTGATTCCTCGGAGAGGATGATCGTGAAGAGGAAGAACGTGTAGATCATGAGGGCATTGCGGTGGGAAGCAATGCGCTCGGCTGGGGATGAGGGGCCACATCCATATACGCCATTAGAAACAGGAGACTGAGAGGAGAGAGGGGAGGTCGAGCCCACTGCAGGCCGCGGAGATGAGGTGCAGGAGCGAGAAAGGGAACCAATGCTGGGGAGGAGCACAGATAGATTGGAACGGAGAGTGTCGACTAGGAGGCTTTTGCAGCCCGGAGGGAGCCGGGCGAAGCCCTTGACGACGGAGTATAGACGGTCGAACACTCCCTGCTCCTCCACGCAGAAGATCTCTTTGTCCGACAGGTCGAAGGCCAGACCTGCACAGCAAATACACATCAATCACACGCAGACACACAATACAGAACGAGAGGGAAGGAGAGAATGGCTTCGCCGTGTGGAGCCGCACCTTTGACAAATTCTTCGAGATCTGCCGCGCGCAGAGAAGAAAGATCCGTCCCAGTTGCAACGCAGAGCCGGCGCTCGCCGCCGTCGGGCTCCTCTTCCAGGTCGTGGAGGGAAGAGGGAAAGACGAAGGGCGGCGGGGACGCCATTGCAGAGGACCCGGGGGTTCCTCCTGCGACTGCGAACGAGTGACAACAGCCGCAGTCGGTCCGACTTTTCGAAGAGACGGACTAAATGATTTGAGCGGGAAGATTCGAATTCCCCCACCCACCCACAACCAGTTGACCCAAAAAAGAAAAAGCTCTTTCCCTTCTTACCAAATGCCCATCGTTGACTTTAGGAGCATCTGCTCGTCAATAGTCAACTTGCAAGCGTTGACCCATGGAGGCTCTTGCCTTTGGTCTCAGAAGCTTGATGCTCTGTGTAATTATTTGATGCGAATTTAATTATTAAGATAATTATTTACTCAGATGCACGCTAATAAAAATTATGAGATAGTTAAATAAATAACGCGTAATTACCATCCGAAAATATTATTTTTTTACAAACGACGATACAAACCGAGTCATTAAAACGGATTATTTCCACAACGGGTAATAAAAATACGATAATTTTTTCCTCATTATTCGTAGTATTATTATTATTATTATTGCATGTGAGTGGGAAAATACATAAGCTTACAACCTGCATCTCAAGGAAACAGATCGAAAAGATGCACGTGTCACCCTACCCTTTAGAGAGAGAGAGAGAGCATGTAAGATACAACAAAGGCCTTTCCATTCATGTATTAACGTGTTGTGACAAGAGGGAAGAGAAACTTGCCCCGAAAACATCAGAAATACATGAGCAGGACAGACATGGACGCCAATGGAAGGCAACCTTCTCTACAAGCAGAAAATGGGGACAGAGAGAGAAAGAGAGAGAGAGAGAGAGAGAGAGAGAGAGAGAGAACCCATCAGTGCTCCTTCCATATCCTCCCAGTCACCCTCAGCTTCAGCTCCTTTCTGTCACCGCCGGAGAAGAAGACGGCCATGTTCCGGTGGATCACGAGGCCGTCGTGGCTGTCCCTCACCTTCCTGTGGCTGTCTCTTATGCTCCTCGGCACACCCTGCCAGACCATCTTCCTCCCGTTCGCCCCCACCTCGAGGCTGTAGCAGTAGTTCTTCGCCTCCGCATCATCTCCCATGAATCGCAGGAACGCAATGTACACGGGGGCCATCCCCAGCTGGAACGCCTCAAAGTGCAGGCAGAAGAACTGTCCGAAGCAGCTGAAAACCTGCACCAATTCCTGCAAATATCATCCTCAACCCACCAAAACAGGTCTCCTACTCGAACCAGGAAGCACAGATTTATGTGATCAATCCAAATGACTACGAAGAAGAAGCTCCTGCCTCTGCACCACCATTATTTACATGCGAAAAAAAAAAAAACCCGAACGAAACTATATATACAACCATTATTTACAGCTTTTTCGGTCAATCTTTCATACCGTCAACATCCAGGTGGCATTCTCGACCTCGTGGGGGTTTGACTTGACATAGCGGTGGTTAAAGGTGCTCCCACAGTGCATGTCAACCTTGTGGTCGTTCTTCAGGTGAGCCACCAGAAAGGGAATGTCGCCGACGACAGCGCAGTCGGAGCCGGCATACGGGCAGCTGTATGGTCTGAAGGAGCACTGTGATTCGTGCTTCAGCTTGCAATAATAAGGGTAGATTCCCATGCACCCAAGGCTCTGGTATCTGCATGGAAGCTCGAGAGACGCAGCGACCTTCTCCAAAGCAAGACAGCGGATATTGCCGAGGTCATGTCTGCAGGTTGGACACTTGTTGAGCACACGAGTCTTACATGCAGAGCACAGAGTGTGGCCGTTTGAGCACTGAAATGATAAATAACCAATCAATACTGTACATAAAGGGAAAGCATTCAATAGCAAAAATTACCATAAGAGAACAAGCTGAAGTCAACAGCAATCCTCATTGACTTGAGAGACCCATCCATTACCATAATCATCTCAGAAATTGTCCAAGTAACACTTCTCTAGCAGGGTTCATTGTTTTTTTTTAACCTTAATTATCGCTTTATTAAATCAATTTATAATTAAACAATGGAAAGGCGCATGCCATAAAATTAATTAGCATCATAGTGAATAAATACATATGGAAAGTCAATATATAATTCAAGGGGCAATGCAACTCTCACATACTTTACATTGCGAATACACAATCAGAGGGGGGGTTACCTAGGTGGTAATACTAAGGACGATCTTTAATGAAAATTAATAATCTTTGCCTCTTCACAATGTACAACAAGTGGAGAGAGAACCTATAAAATTGCTCCTAACATGACAATAATTCCAAATATAATTTTCTTAAAACACAGAAAACAGTGGTATTAAGTATAGTAGCCAAATATAGATAGAGAAACAGATGTGCCCAGCTCCATAGGCTAGGGCTAGAAGATGAGGATGGACCCAAGCATTTCAAACAATGGGTTATGGAATATATCACAACTTAGGAGTAACCAGACAGAGAATTGGGTTTACCATGGTCCATAAATATATATTTCCAAAATGGCACCGCGGAAAATAAATTATGTGAATATATTCATAAGATTTAAATGAGATGATCATATTGAAATATGGAAGGCTTAAGCTAGAGGAGAAGCGTCAAAAGATTTGAGATCAGCCTGACCTCATGGAAAGGTTACTCGAATGTCATCACTTAATAAGCTTATGAAACGTAAGAAACAAAAAATTCAGTAATGTGCCATAAAGAAAATCCGACCTGCAGAAGAAGAAAAAAATGCACAAGGAAAACCAAAAAAAAGAGAATAATAAAAGAAATAACATGAACAAGGCAAACCTGATAGATAGGAGGGTACATAGCATTCATGCACACGGGGCATCCCAAAAGCTCATGAACACTGTTAGCAATAGATAACTGAGATTTTGGTGAACACTGAATAGAATCATTGACATACTCGTTGGTATCCGTCATGTCTTCATTCTTGGTGATATCGATGACTTCAGGGTTTATGTGCATATCATTGAAGAATACATTACTAGATGCCATGCCCAGTAGAGAAATCAAAGAGGGGCTGTTTGCCAAACACTAAATTAGTTCATGGGCAAAAACCTAGATGACTAAAAAACAAACTATTGACGCTATAAAATTTTGGAACACATTAAAAGCTCATGCATTCGAAGTATAAAACGTCATAAGCATCTTGAAAATATCTCAACACAGAATTAGAGTGGTCGTCAGAACAATAAGCTTTATTTTCAACATAACTAGAATCTGATTGAATAAACTATGCATATAGGCGTAAATACATATTCAGGGTATTATTATACTCGAAAAGAAATTAAATAGTAACCAATGAGTAATTCTAGACCTTATCCAATTACACCTCACAGCATGGGAATCAAGGGAACTGAGAAAAAGAACGTAATCTGAAATTAACACAAACGGATCATTAAAATTTATTTCTTGTATTTTTACAAATCATTACTAGAAACCATCTGATGAATACCTCAAAATGTCCCACAATTCATGCTTTAACAACAGTTATGAATGGTAACGGAAACATCATACCAATAACAATTCATTGTCTCTCTGCCTTTATTTTGAATTGGTTGCAATAGTTCCTTTGGGAACTTCTTGGACAAGATCTGCCTCCTTTAATCGCAACAATCTTGAATACATTGACGATTGCAACAATGTACCAAACTAAATGCAACTTGCGGCGAGACAACAGCATTCAGATCATTTTTTTCTCGACGATATAATGATGTACTACTATAGATGCTAGTTTCGTGTAAGATCCTCCAACAATAATTAACATATAGTCCCTTTTTCTAAGCCACACACGGAGAATTTACTCAAAACATTGAAGTGAATACCAGGAACTGCTGCAGAAAGGTACAAACTCAAAAGACAATCAGTAGTACATTCCTTAAGAGGCCTCGTTTACCCTCTTTTTCACGCTCTCAGTTCGTCAAAGCAAAAAGCCCTGACAACTGAACGGAAAGAACTCACTTGTAACTCTCTCCCCCCACATCCCCCAAGAAACCGGCTTCACTTGAAGATTCAAAAAGGGTAGAAAAAATAGAGAAAATAATAGACAAACAAGATACATTTACCGCCTCACAACTTCCACAAGAGGACGACATAGGAAGAACAGGAGTCTCACCAGGTCCCTTCCACCCCCTCCCCCCTCCGGCGACCCGTGCGGCGAAACCCTCGACCCTCGAATGGGGGGGAACGGAGAGCACAGGGGCGGGGTGGGGGTTGTGAAAGGAGAGTAAAAGGGGGGGGGGGGGGACTGGACGGCTCCGGTTGAGTGGGCTGGGCGTGGCGACAAGGTGCTGTGAGGACGAAATGCAGGAATTCGAAATAAAGCGGCGAGTTTTTTATTTCTTCCTCTCTCAGTACGTACCTTTCACCCCCGGAGAAGGACGAAGGCCAGGCGGTCTGATGACCTTATGGAACCGTTTTGTAAAACTACGACCCCACTCGAAGCCATTGCTACTCCGAGACGAACTCGGAAAGAAGAGGAGGATGCGCGTTAACCTTGGAAACGTTCTCCGCCCTTTGCCGACGTCTAGAATAACGATTCTCATTGGTAAGCGTTCTCTATATGCGTACTGATTCGTTCTGGATAGCAAAATTCCATTACTTCTCCACATCTTCCCCTCATCAAATTTACATGAATGATTTTATATATGCATGATTTTCTTAATTTTTATATAAAAATATATTGTGGTCGTGATTTGATGCTTATATCTGAATGTTCACCAACTAGTTGTCTATTGGTTAGTATATGAGATGAGTTGACTAACATGGTTGACTTGTTCTGATGAAATTGACTTCTTGAGATTCTTCCAAAAGTTGAAATGAAAATATAGTCTCATACATATGTTAAGAACAAAATGACATGAAAATGGCAATTAACAATTTTACATTGTTATGCATGCATAACTTATTTCTACTTATCTCTGCCTAAAATGTTATATTGGGTTGATTTTTTTGTAATTTTCTCTGTTCTTAAACCTATAGTTTATGACATAAACTAATGGAGACATGAATAAAATTTGCACCATGATTCCATTATCATTGAAATCAACTACTCATTTTCACTACTATCATCATCATCATTGAATGATGATAAAACCCATTCGACAGAGCATCTATCTCTTCCCATTCCTCCCATCAATAAAAATATGATCAAAGAGGCTTCACACAGTTCACTAAAACATTGTCATAAATAAAAATTATCAAAAAAAAAATGATAACATGTTAGTTTAATGTGCAAAGGGAGTAAACTTAAACTAAATTGGAAAGACATGGTTATGCTTTAACAATAAATGTTCATATTCTGCTCTTTTCATTGAGGGAAATGGTGGGGTTATCCCACTCAACATATGTGAACAAATTTTGTATATAATGATATACAACAAAATAAAAATGACTCATGAATAGATTAAGTGACTTTTTTAACCATTTGCTCATTGAATAATCTCTCTCTCTCTCTCTCTCTCTCTCTCTCTCTCTCTATCCCTCCCTCCCCGTAAGATACATACGAATAGGCATAGAATGTCGTCTCGCACAAAATCACAGCCTGATCGTGATGTCGATGCATTGACGTTAGTTGTACGTCAGTTGAAAAAAATGTTTGACTTGCTATTCCGAAGTTTTCAGCCGACCATATTAACTGACGCATACGCCGCCGCGAGGGCTTTTACAACTCGAGCCGCCGTAATTGTGCACGTTGTCAGCTGCCATCCACATAGTTGGTCGATGTGCTTGACGGCGACGGCCGTGTCGGCGGCGGAGACTGTCTCTTCCTCGTCATGCTGCCGAAGGAAAGCAGCGGCTTCCTACCGTCTTCGGAGAATTCGTTTTCTTCTGCACACGCAGTGTCCAACTGCTAGAGTTGGAGTTGACCATTTTTAAAAAATTATTCCACCATCCAATGTTTGACCTTACAGTTGCTTTCTCCATTCATCTTCAACATCAAATCGATGCGTATGAATGCATATTTAACGATTTATTTGGGCCCACCTTGGTTCTTCCGGTGATCTCTCTCTCTCTACCAATCTACATCTCCCCATTAACTCCACGTGCGTAAATACCTGAATTACGAACTTCTTTCCCTCTCTCTCTCTCTCTCTCTCTATCTCTCTCCTCATTAAACCCACGTGCGTAAATCCCTGAATTATAGGCCTCTCTCTTCTTCTCTCTCCCATCCCCATTCTTCTTCTTTCCTTTTTCCTCCCATCATGATCATGAAGTCAACATGCATGAATTATTGGGATTAACGTATTTTTTTGGGCTCTCTCTCTCTACTCATTAATCCACCTTAATACATTTTAATCCCCTCAAAGGTGCATACATCAGTGCTTTCATATCCCCGGTGACTTACGCTGGACATGGTGGATATGGTCGGGCCTTCAACTAAAATCCGAAGAAATCATCCAACGTAATTGAATCCAGGAAAGGCTACCGGTCAGCGGTCTTTTGTACGCATCTTCCATGTCGGCCGTAGTGCAGTTCGGCGCCGTCCTGTCTTATCCAAATCCATCTCCATGCTTTAAACACATGGCAGCTTCTCCTCGGGACACGTGCCGTCCGCCGCTGCCTGCGGTCAACGCGGAAACAGCCTCACGAGTTAATCACAACCGATCTCTGTCTGTCTCTCTCTCTCACTCTATCTCTCTCGCCAACGCGATGACCTCAAGACTGCGTGGTTAACGCGTGTTTATGCTGGACGTGAGGATTTCACGTTGGCCCCCCATCGTCTCTCGTTAAATAGCCCCCCCGCCCACCCCCAGAGTCCTTCGTTGTCGTCTCTCCCCTTCTCTCTCTCTCTCTCTCTCTCGTGGTATCATCTCTCCTCCCACCGTCCCCAAGCTCTCGCTCGTCTCGTCGAAAAGTCAACGCCATGGGGAACGTAGTGTCCCCCTGCCTCCTCCCCAACCGACGAGGCACCGTGAAGTTGGTCTTCTGGGGCGGGGCCGTGAGGGTGCTGCCGAAGAGCCAGCCCGCAGACGAGCTCCTCTTCGAGTATCCCGACCACGTCATCTGCCAAGCCGACTCCTTCTTCATCGGCCGCCCCGTGCCGGCGCTCGGCCTCCACGACGAGCTCATCGCCGGCAAAACCTACTTCGTCGTCCCCATCGATCGCCTCCCGCCGCGGGTTCTCACGGCGGCGTCCCTCTCGGCGCTCTCGGCGGCGCCCAAAGGCTCCGGCATGCCCTTCGGAGAAAGCCCCTTCGAGTATATGAAGGACGCCCACGAGAGGACGATCATCAGAGTCAACCCGGAATTCATCGCAAGGATCATGTCGGAAGGGAGCGGCGGCGGCGGCGGTGGCGGCGGAGACAGCGGCGGAGGAGGCAACAGCAGTCCTCTCTGCACCACACCGGAGTTGCAGAAGCATTACGCCCAGCTTGTTGGACCGAGGGAGCAGCAGTGGTCGCCCAAGCTGGAGACCATCTCCGAGCGCAGGGCCAGGCTATCGCCCAGTAGGATCCTAGGGTTTGACATAGGAAGATGACGACCCATCATCTCTCCTCCCCCTCCTCCTCGATTCATTAGAGAACAGCGATTCTTCTCCATGAACAAAGGATGATTCTAACGGAGTCTCCTGTCCGAGTCGATCACACAATCTCTATAGAACGCAACAACAACTAGAACTTGGAAGCCCCCCGGGCAAAGAAGCCGGGGGTTTCTTCTCTGTGATGATGTTCATCAAATGATCAAGGGAATTCACCACGGTTTCCGGAAAAAAAGATTTATTTTCTTTAGTTACTTCAAGGGGAATTCACCCACCAATATCGTCGTTCAAAGAAACGCAGGGCCAGGCTACCGCCCAGCAAAGGAGATGAGGGTCTCTTCTCTGTGATGATGTTCGTCAAATGATCAAGGGATTTCACCACGGTTTCCGGGAAAAAGATATATTTTCTTTAGATACTTCAGGGGGAATTCACCCACCAATATCAACGGGTTCAACCAAACGCAGGGCCAGACTATCTCGCCCAGAAAGATCCTAGGGTTTGACACAGGTCTTCTCCTCCTCCTCCGTTCCTCAGAGAACGACGATTCTTCTCCCTGACCATGGATGGGTCCCCCCTGCACACGGCGGGGATGATTCTAACTGAGTTCCCTTATCGACTCTCTCCCACAATCTCGGTAGAATGCAATAACAACACGAACTTGGAAGCCTTCCGGGCGAAGAAGCCGGGGGATTCTTCCTTGTGCTAATGTCTGTTCAGAAGGCCATGAGATTTCGTCACGGTTTCCCCAAAAAATATTTCTTTTTTAGCTACTTCTGAGGAAATTTACCCACCGATATCAGCGTTCAACCAAACGATTGGACAAAGGAACCAGATGGTGACCGGCGAGGATAAGTTCTTGCCGGGTCAGACTGAGCCAGCGGATCTTAATAAGTTGGTTCGGCAATGCGGGGCCCTCTTTGACATTTTAATCAGACGAGGACGTGTTCTGGTCAAAGCGGACGTCATGCTCGACCCGTGATCGTTGTTTACGTTAAGTCTCAGTTCTTCTACGGAAGTTCCTCCGTTGACTTTTGAGGGCAGTGGTCGGCAAAAGATGCCGTCTGGGTCATGTCTGATTTCGGTCGAGCCTCTCATTTGGTCAAACAGTCGACCTCGTGCCAAAATATATAAGTCGCCGTCCAAAAGCCCCTTTTATCTGCATGAGGGGCTCTTCCGCCTGGTGCACTTGTCAAGGTCAACTAAAGACCGTTATATTTATTTGAATTATTTCGGGGACATATCAGTCTTCCCTTCTGTATTGTCCGACCTGAAAATAGAAATTTACACATGGGCTGGTTCGGATTTCTTTTTTGTCCGATTGGGTGAATACAGTTGTTCCATTTCTTTGAAGGATGTAGACGACGAGTGTAGTGTCCTTGTTAAGGTGAATGAAGCATGCAGCCCCCAACGATACTAAAACGATTCATGATAATTATGCCATTGTCTGGGGTTTCTACGTGTATAACATATAATTTTCAAGATATGAAATGCAATCATGAAAAATGAGCTTTTACTTGAGAAGCCTATGCCTAGCCTAGTTCTCAGTGTGCACTAGAGAGCGAGCGAGAGAGGGGGAGAAAGAGAGAGAGAGAGAGAGAGAGAGAGAGAGAGAGAGAGAGAGAGAGAGAGAGAGGGGGAGAGAGAGAGAGAGAGAGAGAGAGGAGAGAGAGAGGGAGGGAGGAGAGAGGGAGAGAGAGAGGGAGGAGGGAGAGAGGGAGGAGAGGGAGAGAGGAGAGAGAGAGAGGAGGGAGGAGAGAGAGAGAGAGAGGAGGGAGGGAGAGGGAGAGAGAGAGAGGGAGAGAGGGAGGGAGGGAGGAGAGGAGAGAGAGAGAGAGAGGAGGAGAGGAGAGGGAGAGAGGAGAGAGAGGGAGGGAGAGAAGGAGAGAGAGAGAGAGAGGGAGGGAGGGAGGGAGAGAGGAGAGAGAGGAGGGAGAGAAGGAGAGAGAGAGAGAGGGAGGGAGAGAGGGAGAGAGAGAGGGGAGAGAGAGAGGGAGGAGGAGAGGGAGGGGAGGGAGAGAGGAGAGGAGGGAGGGAGAGGGAGGAGAGGGAGAGAGAGAGAGGGAGAGAGAGAGAGGAAGGAGGGAGAGGAGGGAGAGAGGGAGAGAGAGAGAGAGGGAGGGAGGGAGGAGGAGGAGAGGAAGGGAGGGAGAGAGGGAGAGAGGAGAGAGGAGAGAGGAGGGAGGGAGAGGGAGGGAGGGAGAGAGGGAGAGAGGGAGAGAGGAGGGAGGGAGAGGGAGGGAGGGAGAGAGGGAGAGGGAGGGAGGGAGAGAGGGAGAGGGAGGGAGGGAGGGAGGGAGGGAGAGAGGGGGAGAGAGAGAGGAAGGGAGGGAGGGAGGGAGAGAGAGAGGGAGAGAGGTTGTGGATGACATTCATTTCCTAAATCTTATCATTTTTTGAGCCAATCAGGCTTTTGAATAGGGCTTAGCTTAGAAGGCTTAAAGTTCATTTTATCTCTCTAACATATATGTCTCATCACTCTCTCTCTCTACTCCTCATTCTCCTCTTTAACAAGTAACAACTTTAGGAAAACAAGGAAAAATAGTAATTAGAGTAAATTCTAAAATTATGAAGAAGGTATAAAAAGTATGTAATTTACTTAATCCAAAATGGTTTTAAAATTCTTTTAAAGCTATTTAGGAGGCATATTTTCAAACTTTAATAATAATACAAAAGAAGAAACTTTTTTTACATGACTAAGAGGCGGCTTGTTAAAAAGTCAAAGAGAATCCTAGAAAATCAACTCCTAGGCCATATTGGCTTGAAGGTCTTTGTTCACACTTTCCATCTTCCTTTTTTGGAAAGAAATGCAATGAAATCATTGCAATCAACATCATCTCATGGTCATGCTATGTTCAAGAGCATCCCTCACTTCCTTGGTTACCTCCAGGTCAAGAACACTCTAAGTGCAGATCTTGCACCATCTTCTCTGCTTCTTGTCTAAAAGTGAGATTGAGTTTGCACCAGGTGCCAAGGATTTTTGATGATTATCATCGTATTTTTTATTTTTTTTTGTATGCAGGACAAGTGTGATTGATGGGGGATGCGTTGACTTGATGGAATCTTTATCTTTGACTTTAGAGAGGAACTTAATTTATGTAGTATAATTAATTAATTAATTATTTTATAAATTTGCTCGTGAAAATCACAAGAAGTCACTTTATTTATCTTGTGGAGTTTTTTTCAGCATCTACCTAAATATACGTGGCCCGCGGGCGCGCCACGTGGCTCTCTTGGGGTTGACTCCGATGCAGCGACGTAGAAGACGAGCAAGATGGTGTGCGGAATAGCCTCGCCGCGAGTTGCGGTCTGACCCGGCCGAGGCAGAGGGAGGAAGTGGGGCTCACACTAAGCCTCCACTTCCCCTCCGGCGCTGCCGGCAGTCTTCTTTTGAACGTCCACGTCAACGCTCCCCACTCAAGACCGCCCACCTTTGTCGTAAAGCCCCCCCACCCCTCTCTCTCTCTCTCTCTCTCTAGAGAGTGACTTTGTCATATTTATTTGCTTTGCCAGCTCAAGGCAGCCATGGACTGAACTGGAGATTGACAGAGATAGAGATAGAGATAGATAGATAGAGAGAGAGAGAGAGAGCGAGAGAGAGAGAGAGAGAGAGAGAGAGAGAGAGAGAGAGAGAGAGAGAGAGGACAGAGTCCAGTGGGGATGCCCGTGGGGCCGGAGTCTCCGGAAACGTGGGCACTCCGGGTGCGATGATCTGCCACGATCATCTGGTAGGAATGGTGAGTCTTCCCGATCAATAATTCACTCTAATTTTCCATTATATATTTTTTATGTGGTCCGAAGATCATTCCCATTATTTTTTTATTCATCCCCAGTAAAATTGCGGCCTAACGGTGGGCCCCACCGTCCCGCCGCCAAAAGTCTGCGGTCCGAAGCGGTGACGCGCCTCCATGAGCTCTCTCCAATTTATCAATAAATCCAGTGGGAACGTGCGGAATTCCATCTCCCCACATAAAATATATTTAAATATATATTTTTTAAATACCCGCAATTTAAATACTGAGCCACGAATTTTCGTTTTAATAAAGTCCAATTATTTTATTCATCATGTTAAAAATTAGGTGGGGGTAGCCGATTACTTTAGAAACGATATTTAATTTTTTAATTTTTTTCTTTATCTTCTCTCTCTATCTCTACGTAAGAGGCCTCTGGGGCAGGTGAAAGTTTTCCCTTTTTTTATGTATTATTCATAATACTCTTTAAAAAGAATCTAATTTTTACTCTCTCTCTCTCTCTCTCTCTGTCGCCGGCTTTCTTGTGTTCTCTGAGACGTCTGCTTTCCGAGTGGAGCCGCCGCAGCTGTTTCTCTCTCCTCGCTCTTCTTCTTCTTCTTCTTTCACACACACCCGGCAGAAGCTGCGGCCGCTGGGTGCTGTCCTCTCGTTTTGTTTGTCGTCTTCTCTGCCAGCGATAGTACCATCACGCGGCTCTTGTGGGGTTTCTACGCCATCCACCCGTGTCCTCCGTTCTACTGCCATTCCCCTTCTCCTCGGTCTCCTCCCACATATTGTGTTTCCTTCTGAGGGGCTGGGGTAGGGGAACGGCGAGAGAAGAGGGTCAGGAAGACCGGCAGGGGGGTGGAATGAGGGGGCAGATAGTTCCTCTGATCTACTCTGGAATTTTTAGTTCTCTGACGTAATCTTTGATCGGATTTGGAGTGTGCCTCCCCAAGTGCTGCTCTGTGCCCTCCCTCATCTGGTGCGAATTGCGGAAAGGGGAGGACGAGGAGGAGGAGGAGATGCAGTCGGAGCATCAGCGGAGGAAGGTCGGGGAGACTACCTTGGATTCTTCATTTAATCCCCTCGGTGATCGACGTCCGCGTTCTGTCTTTTGTTTCTTTTGCAATTTGTGATAACTAAAAAAATTCCTGGAGTTTTCCGGTGCTATGGTTGGGCTAATCTCGCTAATCCGCCCGGAGTTAATCCTCGGCTTTCTATCTCTTGAAATCGCCCGTGATCTTCCAAAATCGTATGGCTTAAGGACTCCCAATTTATGGGACTATTCTCTTGAAATTTGAGGATTCGGTGCACGCCTTTTAAATCTGTAAATCCTTCTTCTGTGCCAGTCAAAGTGTCCTGATTGGAGAGTACGTATATGCCTGCTGGAGCATTTTATATTATCAATTTCGAGCTGATAACTGTCAATCCGACTATTTTGTGGTCCTATTGTAGTATGTTAATGCCAAATTATAGATGGGTTGTAACCCTCGATGGGATAATGATCCTGGACGGTGGTTGATGATACATAAATTCTAGGATGCTATAGGGGGATTAGTTGTTTTGGCAAGTGAGCCTGTGGCATCCTCACCTCGGTTGTGTTGATGCTGTAGTAGCTTTGTTTGTCACCTTTTGTGAACTGTCGGGAGATTTATTCAGTGATACTAGATGCTCACTTATTATTACTGAATTATACATCTTTAATGACGTTTTATTCGTGAAAAAAATCGTATTAAAAAGAGTAGTGATAAGTATTGCATCAATTTTGTGATTGAGTATAGGTTGAAGTATGCGGATTGAATGAGAACCTGGTTTCGTTTTCGACCTCAACAGTTCCAAGTGTTACACATATACATTCTAAAGCGTCTTATTAGATGAAGCACATTGACCAGTAAGATAGGAAATACGATTATGAAACTCAGAAAAAATTAGTATCAGTATAGTTTCCCCAAAGGTACAAATAGTATGGTCTAAAATGGTTCTGATAATTATCGTATAAAATGTAGTGATAAAGCAGGCAATATTGCTTCACATGAATGGCGTTTAGTCGAAGTAACTGGATATTCAATCGACTCCCAATAATAATATAAATGTTTGTATCATATTTTTTAGTCAAAACACATACTGGGCCCATGCATCTCTTAAGATGTACACCTTGTCATCTAGACTCTGATGGACTCAGCCAAGTCTTACTCTTCTTGGTTATCTCAACAGCTACGAATGATGCTTTGTTCACCAAATCTGAGTGCTATAGCTATGTGATATGACTCTGGAATGCTTCATGTTGGCATAAATACTTGGTTTTCTGCATGAAACTTATTTATCTATTGAACTTGGGGGGATAGTTGATTTTGTGAGTTTGCTTTACTTTCTGAATCGAGTAAGATGGTGTTTGGTGTGGAAATGGTAGATAAAATTCATGGTGTTGTTTCAGTTTCTGAATTTGTTAGAAGTCACGGTTATTTGAAATGGGCTCTCTCTTGATCTTGCTCATCATTTTCTAATTTCCTCTTTTGATGATGAATAGAAATATGAGCTTGTGGTGTTCATGAGTTTTTATTGCAGCTTGTTCTTTGTATCACATACTTTTCTAGAACCTAATTTCCCTTACCTTGAACATGTTTATCTATGTTCTTGAATTGATTATTGAATTTTCATGGTGTAGGCTCCCCCCGAAGTTGAATTTTTCACTGCGTATGGTGAGGGTAGTAGGTATAAAATAGAGGAAGTAATAGGCAAAGGAAGCTATGGTGTTGTCTGCTCTGCATTAGACACACGTACTGGGGAGAAAGTTGCCATTAAGAAGATAAATGACATCTTTGAACATGTCTCTGATGCGACCCGCATTCTTCGTGAAATTAAACTTCTCAGGCTCCTTCGGCATCCTGACATTGTTGAAATCAAGCATATCCTCCTTCCTCCATCACGGAGGGAGTTTAAAGATATATATGTTGTTTTTGAACTAATGGAGGCTGATTTACATCAAGTTATCAAAGCAAATGATGACCTCACCCCTGAACACTATCAGTTTTTCCTATATCAGCTACTTCGGGGTTTGAAATATATACACACAGGTACTTATGCTTCCACTGGTTTCGAATTGGATCTCTATTCTTACTTGTCTCCTTGTACATATTTAACATGTCTACCCCTACAATTTGTTTTTTTAATTTATTCAGCTGCATACTCACCTAGTCCTTGGTTTTTATATTATTCTAATACATCTTTTTTCTTCCTCTTCTGTTTCAATATAGCTAATGTATTTCACCGCGATCTCAAACCGAAAAACATTCTGGCAAACTCTGATTGCAAACTCAAAATTTGTGACTTCGGCCTGGCAAGGGTGGCTTTCAATGATACGCCGACTGCGATATTTTGGACAGTAAGCTTTCATCAATTTACTAGAATTTGTAAGGTCTCTTTGTTTACTTTTCACATGCCAAGGCCTTTTCTTGCAGGACTATGTGGCAACAAGATGGTACAGAGCTCCTGAACTGTGTGGATCTTTTTTCTCAAAGGTGATTGGCTTTCTATTGTCATTGCGCCAAAGAATAAAGAAGTTAAATAGTCTACGTGTAGTGATCAATGACTTTTGACTTATTATTGAATTTTATCTCTTGACTTGTTTTCTATTCATCTTTTTACTTCTTTTATTTGACTAAACAGAGAGCAGAATTAGAGTGGTAATCAGGATGTATATGATCATTTTGGGTCGTATAACACCATATGATCTGGATAGGCGTGATGATATTCCAGTTGACTTTAATTTCAGACCTTCTGCTACGTGATACGTTCTGATACTGAATACTATCTGTATATTGGGATATTATTCTCTACTTATCCATATCATATTATAATTGAGCATTGTGGCATATAAGTGTTTGAAATTTTATGCCTTTATTCCCCTTTTACAGTTTGTGTGGAGAAGTTGCTGTTGATATTATTTGATTGGAAGTTTTTAGGCTGAGGAAATTGTGGAGATTTTTGAGAGGTGTCACAGAAAAGAAAACATTTCTCAGAAACTGGGATGCAGTATCTTCCAGCGAAATTTACGTGCTCCAAATACAATAAGTTTTCTATTTGAAAGGATCATTCAGGAAGTTTCATTGATGATTGAACAGCTGCTGTTCAGCTACTTAATTCATTCTTGAAGCTAGAACTAGGTGCAATGGGTATTGTTTTTCTCCCCTGTTTTTTTAGACCTGACCAAAATCCAGTCCTACGTCTACTAGAAAAAGGTGCCAGAATGAAGCACATTAATGTTCAATACTTTTGATTTTTGACTGCCTCTACTATTGTTCATATCCTATGGAACTTACTCATGAGTGCTGCGAAGTGCTCCTGGCAACATAAATTGGCTGTAGAGTTGGAAAGGTGATGCTGCAGGTTGCCTCAAATGGGATAAATAAGCTTTACTAAGTGTGAACAAATCTAAGACTGTCTGTTTGGCAGCTTAATGACCTTACTGATGATTTTTCTGGAGAAGGGGGCATAAAATCTCATTATTTCTTTTCAAGGTCCCAATAATGCAGAAAAGTAAGGGAATAATTTGTTCATCAGTTGCACTTTTATCTGTGGCTTTCTATCAATTGCCTTTAAAGTATACATGTAATGATATAAAATGATAAATGCAGGTTTGGTTATGGGTATGTGATATGAAAATATGAAATTTGCACAAGGATTCATGTCAAATTGTTTACAAAATTGATTAAGAGAATGCAACATCTTTATAGAAAATATATTCTTGCGATTTTTTTTTTTATCTTATTAAGTACTCACTTAGACCATTTGGCCTCTGTTTGGATAACTACGGCCTTGCAACTCAGCTATTTAACTTTTTGTTAAACAACGGCCCATCAATCTATGGTCCACTGGAGGGACTTCCAAGCATCATCTAATGGGACCCTGAAACAGATGTACCCAACAAATTATAAAGTCGGTTAAAAAACGAGGGCTATAAATTGAAAACAGTAGGGAGCGTTCAATGGATCCTTTAATCATATTTTATCGGCTGTTATCGTAAATGCAAGTGCTTGCCATTTGGTTTGAGCTCATTTTTTGCACTGAAAACGTGGAGGATAAATTGTTTGTTGAGCTGCTTATATGTAACATTTAATTACAGTTGTTTGGTGACAACACAGATTAGAGAGTAGCCTCTGTACATCCCTGCTAACCATTTGGCCTGTAAGTTTGCTGAGCAAACTGTATTAGACACTCAAAGGGAGGGCTGAGTAAGCCGTTGAAGACATGTTGGGGTTTCAGGAAGGTCCATTTAATGGTAACAATCAAAGACATCCTGCATAAGGAGTGAGAAGGGCAAGGGGTGGTGTTTTGTAACAACAGTAGGGTCAGCGCAGAAGGACAAGTTCATTATACAATTCGTGGTTTCTGCACATTTTATTACGTTTTAAAATACATTATTTATTTCATAAACTTGATTTAGGGCTGTGTAGATATTCCCTCAAAGTCTTAACTTTTTGCAGCCTTTCTGTTTGAAATGAGGTTTTCTACCATCATCATCTGGAGATATAAATTCCCTGATTGTAATCCTAGCAAACACATCTTTCATCCATAACTTTACACTTCATGCCAGATATTTTGTGGGAGGATAACAATAAATGCAGTAGAATGAACAATCAGCTTTCATTCTTCAGGTTGATTTTATCTTCAGTCCTTGAGTGTAAAATTATTGCTTTGCATCATTAAGAAAATGATCCACTCCATGCAATATATTGAGAAAACCTGATTTTTAAAGCCGTCTCTACATCCTCTAACACGTACTTAAGGTAACTGAGATCTCCACATGGATAAATATGTAGTCATTATGACGTCTGAATTTCCATCGTGGAAATTTTGGCGGTTTATCCAAATCTATAGCTTCTATCGCCTATAACAGACTGCAAAATAAATGTACAAATTAAATTTCTCGTTGAGAGTTTGCCATTTGAATTCTGTTACAATTTCTAATATGGGGTAATATAGAAATTGTCACCTAACTTCCAAGTTTCCTTTTGCAGTACACACCAGCCATTGATATATGGAGCATTGGCTGCATCTTTGCCGAACTTCTTACTGGGAGACCTCTTTTTCCTGGGAAAAATGTTGTTCACCAGTTGGATTTAATGACAGATCTCTTGGGGACACCTTCTGCAGAAGCCATTGCAAGGGTCTCTTCTCGTTGCTGAATTTTCTTTAGCATTGTTCCTCTCCATCAATTGGAGGTTATCCAATGCCATAGCTTTGTCTGACTAAAGGTGTACTCAATATAGGTGAGGAATGAGAAGGCCAGGAGGTACTTGAGCAGTATGCGTAGGAAGAAACCTATACCCCTTTCTCAAAAGTTCCCAAATGTTGATCCCTTAGCTCTTCGCTTGCTAGAAAAAATGTTGGCTTTTGAACCAAAGGATCGGCCTTCTGCTGAAGAGGTACTGTGCAAAGCGTCCACCAGCTGGTGTAACCTTCCAAGGGTCATGCTTTTAGTATGTTTTTTCTTCGTGTATGCGATGAAATTCTAAAGTGGTTATTTCTCTGCAAGGTGTTAGGCTCTGGCTGATCCCTATTTCAAGAGCTTGGCAAAGGTTCAGAGAGAACCTTCTGCTCAACCAGTAACCAAGCTGGAGTTTGAATTTGAGAGAAGAAGGGTAACCAAAGAAGATATCAGGGAGCTCATTTATCGAGAAATTCTGGAGTATCATCCAAAGCTGCTGAAAGAGTTCTTACAGGGAACAGACTCGATGGGTTTCATGTATCCAAGGTAGACATAGTGTCTCCATTGGTGAACTTATCTCCGCCTTTTGATATTTTACCTTCAACCCATACATGAAATCAATGCTAAAATTGTAGGGGTGCTTTCATGAATTATTCTTTTCAATGAAATCCAATTCTTTCTCCTCTATTTTATTTTATTAAAATTTCTTCTCTGAGAATTCTCGTTTTTTAGTGAGTTTAAGTCTTATGTTTTGTTCAGCCTCAATGTAAAACCCAGCTGAGTCTTCAGCGTTTTTGCCTGTTGATGTTGGCATCGAATTTGATATGAAGATCTCTGATCACTGCTGCCTGCTATTCTGATTAGTCTCAGCATAGATGCTTGGCCTAAGAATCTTTCCGTCTTAATACACGCTTTTTTTTTTTTCCCTGACAGTGCTGTTGACCAATTCAAGAAGCAATTTGCTTATCTTGAGGAACACTACGGAAATGGTGCCGTGGTTGCCCCGCTTGAGAGGCAGCATGCATCTTTACCTAGGTATTTTGCTCTACTCTTCTTCATCGTTGACATAACTTTTTTTAAATTTTATTTTATTATTTTGTTACTGAATAGCGTCCTCGTATTCTATTGTCGCTTCATTTGCCTCATAATCAACCTGAATACATTCATGCAGGGCATGCGTGGTGCGTTCAGAGAATGCTGTGGAGGGTTCAGCTGATGTTGCGGAGGGCCTCTCAAGATGTTTAATCACTGAACCAGAGGAGCCACAGCCAGAACGCGTTTCTGCAGTCCCTGTGACAAGGTTTCCTATCCAAGTTACACAAAGGGTTCAAGGTATTGACTTTTGCCGCTTATTTCCTTCTGACCCTATGTCTAACCGGCGACCATTGGAGGAAGTCGTTGACTCTCAATGGTCAACGACCAAATCGTTGGAGAAGTGAGACCAAATCGTTGACCCAACCTATTTGATTCCGTGATTTGAAGGGTCAACTGCTTCCCTGTTTAGGGCCTCAGTCCACTGTCCAATCTCTGGTCACATGCCCTGCTCCTCCTCTCCTTCCCTCACTTTGCTAGATCTGAGCCAGAAGTCGAAAGTGTGACCACTGAGAGTCTCTGAAGTCTGGGGTTACAGAATGAAGGTTACCAAATGAGGCAATCGGTCTGGTTTGAGGGGGAGGGTAGGCTTCTTGTACACTAATTCATAGAATATTTCCATGCTACTTGGTTTCCTTTTGCATTCTGATTTTTTTCAAGAGTGTCCATTAATATGGAATAGGGCAAGTTACGCAATCAAAAGTTTGTGAAAAAATAGAGTTCATGATTCTTGCACATTTGTTGCCAAATATGAAAGAGAAAATATCTCATATATTACTGTGAAAAATTTCCATTATACATTTGTGTTCGTCAGCATTTATACCTTTATTACTCAGTTTCTTGAGTTCATCCGAAGTTCTTACAGTTTTGGATCGCTGCAATCAATTTTATTTTTTTTGGGTACAATAAATATCAAACCATGCATCGTCAGTGTTCCTATTTTTTTGATTCTTTTGCTGTTCTTGACTTGTTCAAAGGTGGAGCCACCAAACCCGGTAAGGTTGTCAGCGGATTGCGTTATGGCAATAGAACGACAGCAGCGACGGAGACCCAGGACCAGCGGAAACTTATCAGGGACCCAGTTGTGCCCAGTCAGTACACGTCTTCTAGCTGTTCCTATCCCCGAAGGAATCCAACCTGTAAGAGCGAGAGGGGCGATGACGAGGGACTCGAGGGCCCGACCGTGATGCAGTCCAAGCCCCCGTACATCGCCCGGAAAGTAGTTGCAGCTAATAGTGAAACCACCTGCCATTGGTAGAGAGAGAGAGAGAGAGAGAGAGAGAGAGAGAGAGAGAGAGAGAGAGAGAGAGAGAGAGAGAGAGAGAGAGAGAGAGAGCATTACCTAACCTAATTGGCCGCGCCACTGATCCCATCATGTTCAGTTGAATGCCTCCTCCCTCCATTCACAGCGTCAGATTCAAGGTATAACACGAAATTAGGGGGACCTGGATTCTTTTGTATCATAAGTGACAGACTTCTTCCACAGCTTCTGTGGTCAACGCCCGGAGACGAGGCTATGGATGTGGGTGGTACCAACCGATTACTATTAACAAGAAGGGAAATTGAAGCGAAGCTCCGACTACCCAGCAAGGATTTCCGCCATCTCATGCCCTTCCAGAGAGAAACTGCTGGAACTCCTCTTCCCATGAAATGTATCTGATTATTGCTCTTATTTTACTTCTCAAGTGTTCATATTCATGTGACAGATGGTAAATCGTCTTTTAATGATAATCTTCCTTACTAGACGGGACAAGTCAACTCGCCTTGAATTGTTCTCGAATGCGTTGTATCACTCTAGAAGCTAAGTGTGAGAAGGAAGCTTCATCCCCTAACTGGTGAAGAGTTTACTAGGCCAAGAAGGAAACAGTAAAGTAGGCATAGGAATAAAGTGTGCTTAGTATTCGATCGTATCATCAGAGAAGTGTTTTGAAGCTACGCATTGTAATGCTTTACATGCCGGATAGTAGTTGACTTCGCCTGGCCAAAATTAGGGACTGGGTTTCTCCTCTTGAGGTCCTCAGGGGACTTTCGTCGGAGGGCATATGGTTGGGGCCGCTCATCTCTCTCTCTCTCCTCCTGAGGACATGGCTTATCTTCTTTCTCGAAAAGGAGGTAGGAGCTGGATCACAAGAAAACAGCGGTGGAAATTCCACCAAATTGGAACATTTCTAGTATTCATTGGCATCACCAAGAACTGAGCGAGTGAGTGAGTGAGTGAGAGAGAGAGAGAGAGAGAGAGAGAGAGAGAGAGAGATGATTATAATGATGTACAATGACAACAGCTACAAATGAAAGACAGGTCGGCGGCGGGAATTATAGTATCCGTTGCTTCACTCGTCTCCCATTAGCGTCGCTCCCATCAAGCACCTCATTCGGGTACGAACAGGAGGCGATTACAGAGTGCTCGCTGACCTTCGCCACGTATTCGAGGATTTCAGTCAACAGAGATGGGCAGCTGATCTTCAAATGCTCGAACCCATCGGACTGCATGACCGCTGCAGAGAGAGAAAATCAAACTAAAGATTAGGCATAACCCAGATACACGATCAAACAAAAGACCATAAAATATAACACTAGAACGATCTAGTCACTTCTAGAAAATATATATATCCTTTTATAAATTGTGATTATTCATGGTTGAAATCTACTTATGCCCATATATGTCATAATAACTGGGTATTATGCAAATTAATGAAACTATTTAACTTAGAGGAGGTCAACGCCTAGAACCCAGGGGTTCAGGTTCCACATCTATGAATCATTGATTTTGGTATCGACTCTGAGGAATAGAGCATGGAGTGAAGAACGAAGCGTTGACCTAACATGCAAGTGTTCGACACCAGAGTGAAAAATAGCAAAGTCATTTTCTCAAGGGAAGGGTGGTCTGCACTTGAGCAGTGAGTGACAATACCCTTGGAAGAGGTCAACACCAGACCTCAAGCAGTCAACACCTGTGGGGAGTGAAGTGCCATGATCTTGAAGTGTTGGCACTCATATAGATCTGTTTTGGGATCAAGACTGAAGCGTTGACACTTAACTTTAAAGTGTCAACACCAGCAGACTTTCAATGGCTATTTTGACCGAAATGTCAAGAGAAAAAGCTAGAAACGCTAGCTGTTTTCTAGCTGTTAAAGAAATAACTTTTGTCTAACTAGAGCTTGATGGCCTCGGACTCCGAGAAAAAAGGAGGAGAGATTTGCATTGCTTCCCTTGCTCGAACATTATGTCATATAAGCAATCGTTTTGGGATATTACTGTTGATCATGGTAGTCATGGAGTAGACTAATGAATTTCCCAAAAAGAATCATTTTTCTTCACGCAATCTAATCAATAAAAGAGCTCTCCTATCAGAATTTATAGGGGTGGAAGAAAGGAATTATGGGTTGGGATGTAGCAATACTAGTTAAGTATGGAAGACAATGTTTGGCAGAATTCTGATTCCATGTGATTAATTTACAGATATAACTTCTCCCATTGATTTATATTCTGTCCTTTGCCAACCGATTTGGATTGAAGGTTCATCTAAAGCTGAAAGTGGGGCACAATTAAGAAAGAGAGTAATAACAGAGAATATTTCAGCTGGATTTCAGAGATTTACAAGACATCATTAACTAAATATCCATATTTGTGGTTGTTGTCCAGCTGAATGGAGATCACCAACGATCTTAGGTCTGTCCAGTTTGCAACTCATGCATGACAAAGGTAAGACTTTAGTTTAGCCTCTTCTTACCTATCTACCATTTCCTATCGAAGTATAGAACCTTTTCATGGAAAATAATTTCTTTCTTCATGATGGGGCCACACAACGCTTGATTAACATTTATCGAATTCAATAATGGATGATAGAGCAAGGAGAATTCACTAGCAGGTGAGAAGAGGAAAATTCACTAGCGTTATGATAAGCCATCTCTGCCAAGAAGGTGAATATAGTGTCAGTGGCATATTATTCTCCGTAGAAATTACCTAAAACCATAGGAAGAAATGTTTCAACAATGTAAACTTACAAAGAATGAAATTCGGAGAAATCAATGATGAAAAATAACGTAGCAACAAATGAGGTAAGTAGGCTGATAAACAATCATCTTCATTTCCATTATTCTAAATCTTACCAAAATGTTATTGCTACTAAAATAATTTAAACTATGTTCTGGGTTCCTGTAGTTATATACTGTAGAATAATGGGTTACCTCTTAAATTTTCAGGCAAGGCCACAAATTTGAGGCACACTGTTTTGAGCTGAAAACAATGATGTTGCTCTGCCAAAGCCAAAGTGGTTGCCACAGTGTTAATGGCAACATCCTCACATAATTTGGCCTCACAGAGTAACCTTAGTCTCTCTAAAGCATATCTGTCTGCGGCTGCAAGCAAGTGCTGAGCCATCATTGTGGAAGCCCACTTTGCACTCAAACCAGTCAGCTCTTCCATGTTAGGTAAGGAATCCCAGTATATGAAATGGACTAAAGCCTGCAAATAGAAGAATTTAAGGATTACTTAACATCACAGAGGTCTCACTTGACAGCACAGATAACCTAGGAATATCCAGTCAAAAGGAAGTTGGTAAAAGATGTAATTAACAGCATTTTTTCTGTCTTAATACATGGAAAATTTGAAAATCCTCTTTACACGAACCTCAAAAGGGAAACAAAGACTATCAAGCCCAAAACTAAAAAAAAAAAACCCCAAATAATGAACAATAAAAAGGGGGTCTTAGTAGAGCAGTACATCCTTTGGTCAGAACATTAAGCGATTTTAACAACTCTTGCAATAGCTGGTGAACGTAAAATTTTCATGGGGATTATAGCTTAGTTCAATATGGGCATAGAAAGAAGTAAATTCGGCCCTATTAAGAGAAAATGGGGGTTTAAAGGCATGTTGACCTCCTACGTGGGTTCAAATTAACGAAATGACACTAATAATGTAGTGTTTGAGAATAGACTCTGGAGACGTGTGGGTCACTTGTTTGAGAATAGACTCTGTAGTGCCTTCCTGACCCATCAGAGTATTAATACTGTGGCAGATTGGAGGTTATACTATGAGACCTAGTAGGGGCCATCCGAGTGAAACCATATTCTGAATGACTCACTAACACACTACGACGGTGAGAATATTACATCCATGTTCTTACAGACTCCCTGACACTCCACTTCAACCTGGAACATATACATCAATATCCGCTCTAGCATTATATCTAAGACACCGAAGATTGTCACTTGGTAAGCAACAGACAAAAAAGGAATATATACTGGGACAGAAGTTGAAGCTAACTGCAACAGTGAAGCTGATGCGTAAGAGTTGAGATCAGAGCTGTAGTAGAATTTCCCCTCGTTGTTTTTCGAAGAAGAAAACTCTCATAGAAGAGACAGATTTTTTTCGCACATAACAATCTGTGATAAGGGATGTCCCACATCAGGCTAGTCATAGGAGTAGTTGGGCATATGGTAAGAGGCAGTGGCTAATGTAGTAGATCTTTAGCAGAGGAGCATGAAGCAACGGCCACCCAGTAGCATAGGATGCCATAGTTATTCCAGAATAAGTGAAGGCTAAGCAAAAGCTGCAGAAAATGAGGCTTTTGAAGCAAATAAGGAGGTCTCTGAGGAAGCAGAAGTAGCTGCAGCACAAGATGCCCCAGCTCAAGCAGACTTAACAGCTTCAACAGTAGGGTAGGCTACAGAAGAGCTGGGTAGCAGAAGCAGTAGTGTCCACCATCCTAAGTCCGAAATGAAAGCTGGGAAGGAGCTGATATTGCTGGAACTGACAATAAGAAGCCTGGGCTAATGAACCAGAATAGGAAGACAGTATCGAAAATGCACTTGTATTAGATGGGGGTGGATGGGGCTGGGATCATAAAAGGTCATGTATTACTCAATAAGGAGAAGCAAAAGAAGTAGAAGAAGAAGAATGGTGCGAGAAGGAAAGGAAGAAGAGAGAAATCGATGAGATGGTGGATGCAGAGGAAGCACCAGATGAGATTGTGTTCAAAGTTGGTGTAGTAGAGGGCCAGGAGGCTGTAGAACATGAAGGGAGAAAGGGATTCTCTGTTAATCAGAGGGTCACCATCCAAGCTCCGTTGTAGTCTAACTGACACAAAAGAGGACATGCTCCATCAAACAAACCACCAAAAGAGATTTCTGTAAGAGCCGGTAGGTCAGTAAGAGACACACATAAGACTAATTCAGGGTAAGCAAATCACCATTTTCTTTGTTGAAACTTGACCTGAAGCTCAAAAACCTACTTCCAATAGTGGCAGGGGGAACTACCTATTCTACTGGTGGCTAGTATATCTGCGGGAAAAAAATGTACAAAAAGATAAAAAAAATAGCAGTTGCAACTTGCATGAAATTTTCAGAGAGAACGGGGTCAAGTACCTTGAAAACTGGAGCTTCTATATCCTCAACTTTTATACAACCTGTGTTTTGATCCTTCATAGGACCAAAAAGCTGTGCCCTGAACACAGGTGATCGAGTCGCAAGCACCAACTTATGGGCATAAAAAATATCACCATCAACATCAAAACATACATCTGTTGCAATACCACTATCTAGAAACTTCCCAAAATGCTGCCCAATATTGGACGATGGCACTGGTATGGAATAAACTTTCGGTCCTTCTGTGTGTGATCTAACAACACCAACGCTACAATGAACTAGGAGACAATCATCTTTGAGGTAATCTGACGTCTCTAAAGCGGTTCTTTTGAAGAAACGTTTATAACCCCTGAAAAATTCAAGTCAAACACATGGTCAGTAATAAAAATACTGACCTTTATGTTTCATGAGTTAAACCTATTCCATCCTTTAAATAGAGATAGCAGTAAAAAGGAATGAAATAACAGTAAAACGCTCATCATAAAAGAGCAACTAGATGGGATATGAGAACACCAAACAGAAGCCTGACAACCTAAAATCCACCGGTACTAATTCCAAAACACAGTGACAGAGAATTCACAGAAGTTAGATTTCCAGTGATACGTCGGATTATTCAGTTTTATCCATGATTCAACTTATACTTTACACAATCAATTAGAAAAACTTGATACGGATAAACTTGATAAACTGAGAAAAAGTTTTATCATCGTTAAAAGTTGACCACCCGCTTCATAGCAGTAAGTTTAATATTTCTAGTTACTAAGATACGGATCATGTCAACTAAACACATGCGCCGCTTCATATGCCTCATGCACTAGTAACCCTGAAAGAACTTTACAAACATGAAAGCAAAGGATTGCAACGGAAGGTCAATTAAAAGGGAAAGTTGAATATTATACATTGAATCATGGGGCAACATAGTGCAGCTCACTTGAAACTGACGTTTGATGGGTGAAATCTGAAACATGAGTATCTTTGTGCAAGATCGCTACCTAAAAGGTATAAGCTCATGACCGACAAAAATAGTATCATGTCTTAAAGATTGCCACAAATAGTGAACTGTTTGTTCGGTCCATCCGACCAAAATCGTTTTGGAAACCAGAGACCAAGCTGTCACGATGTGATTCGTAGGCTCCATCCAGCCCAGGCAAAAAGCTGTCTTTGGCTCACAAAATGCACTAAGCAAGTCGGTCTGGTTGGCTTGCTTACCAATCTATGGACGGAAACGAGACTGTGACTCCAGTTCGATGTCCCAGGGTTTAATCCGAAGAATGGAAAGAGGGCTGGCTTTACTCTCGTTCCGCCTCACAAGATCTAAGACCAAGACCCTACGACTGAGAAAGTTATGATCTGACAATCGTAGGCTATGCAATACAACCAAGTGAATAAAAAGTTGAACCAATTCATTCGCCATCCAAGATGCTAAAACCTACGTCTCAACTATTGAAAACAACGCCAATAGTTACATCAATAATCATCACCTTTCCATGCATAAATATTGAAATGCAGCCACTAGTTGATCACAGACTACAATCAAAACTCGTTATAAAAGATGTGAAATTCCGTACGCATCCAAACCACATGAAAATACGACATTCGCACGTAAAAATTTCATCCAAACGTCCCACATGTCAAAATTTATAAATACCCAGTAGTTTTTAAATGCGGTTGTGTTGGGGAAAACAGAGAAGCTGTCGCTAATAAGCTATTTGTATTTGGAAACATATTAAGCTCACCACATGCTGCCACGGTATTTGAGAGTGTAAGGCCCTCCTTCGAGGGTCCTCCCAAAATGGCTGTGAACCTTGTGACGTTCCCTGCCGCTCTGATCCATCAGCGTGAGCTCGAAGAGAGCCCTCACGTCTGTTCCCTCGCTAGCCAGAGCGATGAACAAGGACACATACGACGCATTATCCTCGGGGCTCTTGCCGTCCGGGTAGAAGTAGATCGCCCACGAATACCCGCCAACCTGGAATGTGTCAGAAGCCACGTACTTGCCGATGCCAAGGCCCTTCGAGAGAGAGTACCCCGTTATCTTGAACTGGTGGGAACCGTTCACTGTCTGCGTGATAGACGTAGAGATCGTCTCCGTTGGCGGCTGGGGGGAAGAGGAGGGGAAAGCGCAGGAACAGGAGGGCCGATTGGAGGGACCAGGTACGCAAACTCCACTGGCGCCCATTTCTACAGAGACGGGAGATCAAAATGCGTCGGGAGTCGAACGCAGACAGAAACTCCACAAACCCCCAACCCGAGGATCAGGGATCCCGAGTTCCGTCCCCTCCGCCAGAGGATCGTCGCTGCGGGGGATCGAGGAGCTCCTAGGGTTTCCCCTTTGCTCCCAAATCGCGACAGCCCCGACGAGATCTGGCCCCAGACAGACGACGATACGTCAATCGACAGTCCACACCAGGGAATTCGATCGCGCGAGGAAAGATTCGTCGATCCCCTTCGCGAATTCGATCGTCACCGATGATCTACCCTCAATAATTTAGGACTGGGTTTTGTTTTCTTCCTCCGGTTTCCCAGAGGAGGAAAGCGAAAGAGAGAGAGAAGGAGACATGATAGGCGTGGGATCGTTTATATAAGCGCAGTTTAGAAGGCGAAAGAGAAGCAGACTTTCGGTCGCTGTCTTGGCCGCTGGGGGAACATTCTAGACGATGCCTACGTGGCCTACTTTAGGACATGTCTGTGAAACGCAATATTCCGTGTGTATCGTCTTGTACCAGACGTCGTGGAAGGAGGCCCAACTGGCCTGATCCTCTACGTCACGCAACTTGTCATCCAATCGGAGGCGGTGATGGGTCCCAACCAATCAACAGCGGGCCCCACCTAAATCAACAGCAGTCCCATTAGCGTTATTCAATGATTATTGGTCACCTTGAACGTCCCGTCCGGAGTCTACTCGGTTGTACCCAGTGGTGGGCCGGGATCCCCCCTAGGCCGGGCCGAGCCCGGATGTGGCCCGGTCTTTGGTCCAAAGAACACCTCAGAATTAATTAGGGCTCTACATTGAATATGAACAGGGCCCGCCTATATAATACGAATTAGGTCATCCGCGTGCATCTATCCAATACAGGGAGTGAGAGAGAGAGCAAGAGAGAGAGAGAGAGAGAGAGAGAGAGAGAGAGAGAGAGAGAGAGAGAGAGAGAGTATTGGTCTTGTAGGGAAGACACTAATTATGTATTAGTCCTACTAAAAAAGTGTCAGACCAAAAGGATATTTTTAATGGGTTAGATCTCAAGGCCCAACTTTGGCATAACTAAATTCAAAATGATTCAAATCCCTAGCATCAAAACCAATAATTGTTATTGTTGCATTATGTGTGAAAAAAATGGCATCTACTAAATCTCATCAAGTGAGTTATGGAATATGATGAATATATCATATGATGAATTATCTAATGAACTAATAATATACCAAGAGATAACTTAATCATGTGACACCGAATTATATAGTACATAATCAAGTTTTTGGAGATATAGCATTACTCGTTTGAAGAATTTGCTTGCTAGTGAGGATACAAGGTACATTCTTCAACTTGGCAATGCTACCTAAGTAGTATTTATGTTGAAGGGTTGTCCAAATTGACTTATGGCTTAGAGATGTTGGTAGCTTCACCTAACTTCTGAATTAAGCGAAAATATATTTTTTCACATCATCCTAAAGTTGAGATGAGAACTTTGTAGCTTATTTCTATCAGTTAACCTAGTTTCCCTATATTATCATTGTATATAACCTTATATGTACTATGTCTTGGGTTATCATCAAAGTAATTTTGATGATGACAAAAGGGTTTTGAGTAATCTTGATTAGAATTATAATAAGACGAGTAAAGGGAAAGTTTCCTAACTTTTATTTGATTTATTTCAAATTAAATTGAAGTGTGACTTTCGAAAGTAAAGCCTTTAAGTTGATTCTTATTCGAAGTTTGTTGAAGACATTAATACTCAACAATAGGCAACTAATCTCTATGATTCTCATCTCCAACTATGTAATTGATGTCCCAATTTTGGCAAAGGTTATTGGAATCTTAAATTTTTAGTAAACTTAAATGATTTTGTAACTAGTAGAGATAGAGAGGTTGACAAAAACCTCTAATCTTTTGTACTTTAGTTTCATCAATATTGAGAGGGTGAGAAAAAATGCCATAAAAAGCTTTAATATTGTACTAATTGACTTGGTCCATAACTACTAGCACCAATGAAGTGTTGAATCCTTACACCTTCAATTTGTACGTGTACTTGAATGATATATTATAGTAGAACATAAGGACAAATGTCAAGTGATTGTCTACTTGAATTTTTCAATCGTGTGTTAGTGTTAGATATTATCATGACCAAATCCAACCTAATGCTTCATGATTGAGAGTTTAAGCTCAAAGGCTCAAAACCCTTACTATAGAGGGGACTAGGATATTTATTCTTAAGTTAAGTGACATGGGATTAATATTAATTATATTTTTTATATCACATGATGTCACATATGATGTCATATCTTATGTTCTACTCTTGTCATGTGATGCATGGCTATTTCATCATGGCTTGCTGAATTGCTTGTTAGAGTTTATCCTTGGAAAATTTCATCTTGTTGCATTAGTCCCATAAGGTGCTCCTCTTCTATGTTTTGATGCCCACATCAGGGGGTGCTACTCAAAATATTGGTTGACTAAGTTCTTAAATTGTTAGAGGTTAGTGTCATACCCCTACATTGTATCTTCCTAAAAGAAGATGTGCTGATGTGTGTAGAATCATTCATTGTTATCAATCTCTTTACAATCTAAGAAAGTGTTTACTATCAGTGTAGTGTGCTTGAATTGTCAATAAAGATCACTATAGATGTCATGTTTTGGATCTTCTTTGTTCCCCTGAAATTACATAAGTAGTGACATGTGAAATAATTAATGCATCACAAGCTATAACAATTGTGTAATTTTACACTACGAAAATTCTATTGAGATATTATAAAATTATTAACAAATATTTCCTTAAGCCTTGAATTTGCTTTATAATGTTGCAATTGAAATGATATGATTTATAAGAGAATCATAAAATTAAAGAAAATATGCTCATGGGTAAGATGGTCATCTCATATCATAGAATATCTCATCTCATAATCTCATGGTTAAATATCAAAGTCATTTCCAATGTTCTCTTGTTTGAAGGAAGACTAGATAGAGATAGGCAATAAGAGAAGAGAGAGATTCAAATAGTATGGGAATACGTGAAGAAGATGTTCTTGACCCAAATTAAACGTTTAGAAATTAAGATGTAGCTAATAATGGAAAAAACCAGATTAGTCACCTTATAAACACCTAAATGATTGTGGTCCTTGGAGTTCTACTCTCTCTCTCTCTCTCTCTCTTTTCTCGCTCTTGTAGTATGCATATCTTGTGCACTATGCACTATTGAGAGAAATTTTGCCTATCATAGAAAGCCCAAAAAGCAGCACTATGGATGGATCAACAACTTTCAAGGTATGCTGGAGCTCAAAGAGGTCTACTTGAATTTTAGAGTAATGTTTTATAATAAAATAAAATAAATAAAAAAAACGTCCAACTGTTGACACAACTTCTCCATGTCATCATCTAACAACAAGAAAACTAATATTTCTATCCCCTTTTCCCTGATATTATATGTGCTTATATTTTCTTATCACCTGAAATGATATCCAAAGTTGTTAACCAGATGAACCTTCCTGATGCTGATTTGAAACCAGGCTAAATTGTTGCATCATCCCCAGCCAGATACTTCAGTTCAGGGAAACCAATACCAGAAGAAACATGAACATATGAAATAGATTAATCAATGGAGGATGCATCCAAAGAAATCATCATTCTCCACCCTCGAGAGCCAGATTCACGATTGTCCTGCACCAGTTAAATCATATCATTCAGTATAAAACCAAATAAATAATAAGGCAATCTGATTATCTAAAAAGATCTGCAGGGATATCTTGCCAAGTTTGGATACAGGATCCTGGTTTGGAATGATGATTATTATGAAATTTATGATGGAAAAAGGAAACATCTATACCATGATATTTGAGAGTATTATGCTTTCAAATAACTGATTTAGATTATGGTTCAGGCATACAAGACATAAGGTAACGAGTTTCCCATTATTATCAATGACATAGATAGTGTATGATCACCTGTAACAAGGCATTGAAAAAAAAGCCGTGGTCTTCCAACAGAGCAACTTGAAAACTTTTACAGAGTAACATTTCAAATCTAAAATCATTATTACACTGAAAATGAAAATATCTCTAGGGTTAATCTTTGCACCAGATTCAAGGTTGACCTGTGGGCCCAGATATCATCTTAATATCCTAATGCTTCATGATAAGGATGGACACGTTTTCAATCAATAATAAACATTATACTTTAATCTTCAAATTATATTCAGACCATGAATCAGATTTCTGATGCTCACTTATTTGTAGCAGGAGATTACATGAGGCATAGTGAGCCCACTTCTCCGTGTGATCCCCCCCCCCCCCCCCACCTCTCCAGAATCACATGCAGATAAAAATCCAAAAGAGATTTTGACAGAACGTTTGTAGAGTAGATGTTTGATCCCAGACAAAAAAAATCTGAAGCTGCTTTTTTCCCATCCATAATCATAGACAACATAGTAATGGCTACAAATTACCATCCAGTTGACAAGCCTTTTAACCACTTACCAACGGCATAAAAAAACAATGCTTTATAATGGCTACAAAATCACTGTATACACTTGAAATCTTATGCTATTTCTTCTCGGCAAAATGGCACACAATTTTGTTGCTAGAACCTTCAGGTTTCTCCATTTCTACAGGAGATCATAAATCTGTGAAAGTCAATCTGCATTGCCGAGCTCTGCCTACATTTGTGGCTGAATTATTGGCACCTCTAGCCACCACCGCCGAGCTGTCCATGCCTTGCACTCTTTCATTTCATGGATGGCCACTCGGGGTATAATCTGATTTATACAGCCGAGGACGACGCTGCAAAGACAGTCTTCAAGCCCTAAACTACGTTTTGTTATAAGGTGTCCATCTTAGGCCTCTGGTCAAGCCGATGGAACCGATGCTAACTAAAAAGTGGCTCGAGCACCAGGCTTCTTCTGCTTTCCTTTCCTCAAATCAGTGCCACCACCTCATTAAAACACAAAACCTCTTCTTTGCCGAGAAGAAAATCAAATTCTGGATTAACCCCAACAAGAAAATAATGGACTATGTCATGCTCAATGAAATCTTTTAGGATATCTGCATCCTCTTGGCATTGGGATTTAATGGTCAAGTTCTGGCCACAATGTTGTCAGCTGATTTGCATATGCCGTAATTGTTCTGTTTCTGTGTTTTCAGTCATTGTCTTCACCTTTACTTCATATACTTGAGCTGCATCTCTAGCTTTTAGAATATGTTATCTGTCGGATTGTACCATAGATATCACTACTGTACCCCAGAACGTACATGTGTCACTAATCTCAGGTGTCATAGAATTTCACAGCCATCCCATAATCATGGAATCTTTTCATAGCATGCCTCAAACCGAGGATCCTCTAGTTTTGTCCCTGTACCTGCTGGATGGCTGATCCTCCCTTTCCCTTTCAGCACAGTGAGAATAAATTGGAACCACACTAAGGAAATTTTTTCCATCCAGACTGTGTCAAATACATGTGGAAATTTTTTCCATCCAGACTGTGTCAAATACACAGTGAGAATAAATTGGAACCACACTAAATTGGAACCTCATTTTCACTAAATTGGAACCACACGAGGAAATTCTCAAAGATTGTTGAAACCGTACAAACCCCTCAGTTTGTGTTGTGGCAGTCATCTATACAATTCCTGACATCAGTAGAAAAACTGACAGCTACTCTCAGCGAAAGGATTGTTGGTGTTGTTCGAAAAACAGACTTGATGTCACCAATTAAGGCTGAAAGGATTGACAATGAAGCTTGATGCTCAAACAAGGGCTTTGCAAACAAGAGTAGGGAAATATCAACTGACTGTGATTGCTGAAAATGCAATCATTGATAGCCCTAGGTTACTCTCTCACATCCAACACAAAAGATGAGAAGAAAAAAAGCATAAATCAAGTGTTCATTTGGTGGTACATGTCCTCTACCTTTGATTTCGTTGTCCGCACTTCTCCCCTGTAGACGAGCGTGGAGAATGACGAGATCCTCCTGGTTCTCATGAACCAAGCAACCCTAGACTAAACCCTAGGCTACGGCAGAAGTAAGCAAACCCTAGATTCTCTGGAGGCCAGTGACTACAGCTCGCTCTGACAGCATGCTGTGAACAGTGGTGCAAACCCTAGGAGGATATATAGAGTAAAAAGTTAACTCTTATTCATATCATAGATGCATGTTATATGCAAGTATGAGGGCCACAAAACAAGGAAACTACCAAACAACTAGGAAACCAACAAACTAGGAAACAAAGGAAATAGGAAGTGGTCCAAGTAAGAACGAAATGCAAATATACGTTCTTTCCCATGTACAAATTTATGGAGGCCCCATATTCCCTATCATATGTTAAGAAATGAACCTCAGGGTTATTTTCAACGGCATTCCCCAATGTCCTGCCAATAAATTCCACTAGCACATCAGAGTAAATCGAAAGGCAAAGGTCAGCACCTTAGTCTTTACCAGATGGTTTCCCTAGAAAATAAAGAGCACCCTCCTTTCAAACCAATGATTCTAAAGAGGGTCAACTTAAATGAAAACCCACACATTTTTGAGCCTAGAATTGGGTCAACTTAAATGAAGCCCCATACAAAATAATCCTACTTTTGTGAACATCTACCAGAATTGAATTCACCTATGCTCAAATATGGAAGCTGCTTATGAAACAAATCTGAGTAGACAAACAAAATCTGGTCACCAAAATTAAGACCTTCGGCTCAAATATAAAAACCAATTAGCGCTGCCACTAGGCTTCACTCGTACCCCGGTCAGTGATAATAATAGTAAATTAGTCATGCCCTGATTATGCAAAGATCATTGAGGCCTTCAGTTCGTACAAGCCAAAACCTCTGTGCAGAGTGGAAAAATTAGACCAGTGGTTCCATTCACTAGTACTGCTTCATAGTCCCCACTAGTGCACCTCTAAAAAAATGAATGCATATGGTAAAGATGGAGACCTATAATACATTCATACACTTTATAGTTACGAACCATATGCAAAGACAAAATAAGGTGGATAAGGTAGGTACAGGATCATTTCACCAAGAAGAAACTGCGCTTTAGAATGTAACAGAAAGCTACAGAATTTCAGAAAACAACAAAAGGAGTTGTATTACGGATGCAGCAGCGTTCTAAGATGTAGTCATGAACCTTATGATCAGGAATAATAGAATTTGGGCAGTTTTGGCCCATCCCTGGATCCACAAACCTAGATCATTTTGTTTAATTTACATACGAAATGAAATCATTCGTCCAAAGAATAAAACCATAGAAAAAATGCCATTATATAAATTAGGTGACAAACTTTGAAAGTAAAGAACATGCTGTCTTTTAGGGCATAATGAATGAAAAAGCACACCATGAAGTCTGGCAGTAAATGACTAACAGAAGTAAGCAAATGATCTATGACAAATCCTCAGCCTCCTATGTTCACTCAATTTTGTCCTAGCTTCAGACTATCCAATTCAACCTTCAGTTATATTAACTATTCCAGGTATTCATTTCCTAAATCATAACAACGTGTTGCATCTGAGGTTTACATTTGAATTTTACCAATGTCATATGATACTGACCACTCCAACCGTGAACCCATTGATAACTCGAAATGACAATAATATACTATTGAAGAAGAGACCAACAGCAAGATTGCACTTCACACCCAGAAGGCAATGCAATAGAACTGAAGATGTTCAAATCGTCATTCCTAAGCTTCGGAATACCATGCTAATGTTACCTCAAAAACTAAAAAGAGGTCTGAAACATGATTAAAGGAGTTGGGGGCTATCAGTTGACGAACTACTTTGGATATCAGCTAGTCGCAAGTATCCAGATAAGATACTGAGAGGATGGAATAATTTTTTTTTTTTTTAAGAAGCACAAAATGACCATGGAGGATTCTTTTATCAAGAGAATAGTTTAAATATAGCCTGGAAATATGTGTAACTGAAATTTGACAACATACAAGTGCCTCTATCAATCTCATCAATTCCTATGACTAAAAACAAGGACCAAAAGTGAAAATGAGGTTTTGCAGGTCGTGTCAAATACATGTGAAAAGATCAGTGAAAGATATTCAGGAAAGGAGAGAAGAAAAATCATATATTTATGGTTAAGTAGATTAGAAAGTTTTGCTGTCAAAAATATGTGTGATGCTTAGTTGGACATTATCAGGTGCGTTTTGATCACTTTAAATCTAGTGTGATTGGCAGGTCTTTTGACATAGGAAGTGGTGGCACCGAAAAAAAAACATTCACAGCGTAAACGAATATTGTAGGAGATGCATTGAGTTGCAACAGAAAGTTTTGTGGAATTCATTTTGCAACCAAACTCAAGAAGAAACTGTAAACAATATAACTTTAGAGGGAAGCCTGAGAAAAAGAAACGAATAGTAGGATGCACGTACTCTGAATTCTTGTTGTGGTGGTTTACGTCATCTAGTGGTAAAGACATGTATCAACAACCCTTGTCAAGAAGACAAGGCATAGAATAGAAAGCGAGAATAATAGCATTGCCATCCATACGGGAGAAAAATAAAAAATATCCACACCTATTAATATAGTATCCTCTAAAAGGATCTGGTAGCAGCCATCTATCTTGGAGAAGTCACTTCGAAGGATAGATCCTCTCCCTACAACCTTAAAAGGAGGGTTATTTTAAAAAAATGAAAAAATATAAAGCCCACAGTAAAAAATGGTGTCTTCACCATGACCATTGGAAGACACAAAAAGGTCTCTGATGACAAAGTAGTGAGTAAGCGGTTCACGTGAGAGATAAATGCTGCCTTATCTTGCTCTATAGAGTAAAAATAAGAGAGGCTTTGGAGCGCAAAAAATCAGCTTCTCAATGGGGCTACACATTAATTAAGACACTTCTATAACAGAAGTTTCAGCAGTGGGCAATCTGGCTGCATGAAAATGTTCCATAGCTAGAAAATAAAAAGAGGCATTACCCAAGAGTTCAGGAGTCTGAACTCGGGGACTTACAAAATGTTCTTTCATCACCCGAAGGATTTATCACTGTCCGAATTCAATGACCAAGATTTAGGAGTGTATCACGTTAGATAAATTTTATACCCACTTGACAAGTAGTAAGTTGTTTATTCTACAGTGATTTAAGACTCAAGATACGATGATTCGTACCCTATATCAATTTATCAGCATCTTAGTAGTGGGGTACATGTTGAAAAGGAAATGTAGAATGCAATTCATTCAAGGCGTATAGATTCTTCTACATGATTGTGGTTTTCTTTAGGTAAACATGCTTTTACAATTGATGTAGTCAGTTATTCTGACTATTGTCAACATACACCTCTCAAAGTTGTTTTTCGTATTTATGGAATGGATGCTACGGATGTAATGGTGATTGGCAATTTTGAAAGTTGACATAGAGTCTTTAGAACTATTTACACGAGGATACCTCAATGTAAAAGGTTGGAAGGAGTAGGCAAGCTTTTAGATATTTTAAATTGCCAAACTTTACAAGGCTGCTGCAGGTGTAGATGGGACAGTTGACTTAGTAATATCTGAAATATATTTACAAAAGATGGAATTCCATCGTGTCTCCAAGTTTCATCATATTTTCCATATTTTCGAAGGGATCAAGAATTATTTAACCATATTTTTGAAGGGACCAAGAATGGTATCGAGAATTAAAAGAAAATTATTCCATCAAATTATGCAATCAGACACAAAGAACATGCAGAAAGAAAAATGAAACCTTAGAGAAGTGAGGCCACCAGCATAAAATGACAGAAGATCAAATAAGCGCTACAATGACATCATAGTTTCACAGGCAGATTGATCACCCACTTTTTGTTCCGCCGCCCCCGCTTCTGTCCCCAAGCCTCCAGCTTGGCGATGGGGCAACCACATCGGGCACGGAACAGCAACACTGCCCGGCCATTGGGTGGGGCCATCTTCCGGAGCTCCAACCTCAGGCACTCGTACTCCGGGCTGTTCCCCTGATCACCGCCCTTCCACGGGAGGTTGTCGATCTCCCGCCACACCCCCACGGCCGGCGACGAACCCGCCGCCTTGATTGATTCCTCAGTTTGCAGCTGCACGTCGAATTCCAACGCTTTCTTCAGCCCCTTGCATTGGGGATTCCCACACCGGTTAGACCACCACCGGAACCACGAAGACCGCCGCCCCCTGATCCTTCCGCCGCCCTCACCGCCCTCACCGCCCTCACCGCCGCCGCCGCCGCCGCTGCCGCCGCAGGGGATCTCGGCGGCGACCAGGAATGTCGCCGCGAGAAATACCACGAGCCCCGCGGCGTACGGGATAGGCGATCCATTGAAAGAATCGGCGAGCGGCCGGAGGAGAGAGGGGAGGATCTGAGAGAGCGAGCGGAAGATGTAGGAGAAGGATGACGAGATCAGGAAGGTGCAGGAGAAGAGAACGAGAATGAAGATGAGCAGGTCGAGGGTCGCCGACGGCGATGAGTGCCTGCAGCAAGGCGACGATGACGACTGACCGGCGGCGCCGCCGGGGCCTTGCCGCCGGCCCTTTACCGGAGATGCCGTCACGGCGGAGGACCGCATCTCTGCGGACGGGTTGCGGTGCATGTTAACAGCCCCCTCCCTTCCCCCCATTTTTAATTTAATTTTTCCCCCCTTTTCTCTCTCCTCCCGCACCGACTTCCACCGCCACCCCGCCGCCGCCTGATGACACTGCCTCCACTTGCCCTGGTCAGCTATCACGCTGACTTGCACGTTCAGGATATTAGGATTTTGTCGCACCTGTTGGCGGCTGTTTGGATCCGATTTTCCGATTTTGGCCTATAACCTAACCTCATGCTACGTGACCAGCCGACTGAGGCATCCTGGTGCGAACCATCCCGGCAGGTCCGAGCCTGGATGGGCATGGGCCTGGCCCGCGAACGCCTACGTGGCGGCCAGACACGGAGCCCGTTTTGAGCTTTTCCGGGCCAAACGGGCCCGGGCCTTTCATCTAGCAGTCAGCCCGGACCCCGGACTAGCCCGGCCCGTTGACAATCCGATTGGAAGTGTAAACGGGTTAGTGAATGCTCCTCGGAGGTTTTGCCGCCATTTGGTCATCCGGCAAGAATGTGGGCAAAACCTCAGGTGCAGGCGCACCACCTCAAATCCCTCGCGCCTCCGTCGCCACCGCCGGCGGCTTTTGGGCGGCGGCTCTGCGGGACGGTTGTGTTCCCATCACTGCCACCCGCCCCCAAGAGGAATCCTTCTCTCCGGGCAGGTCTGTTCGTCGCCTCATCCCTTCTGTGTTCACGTCTCTGTATCTTTCTTTAGTTGTTACTGAGACGCCGGGGGGGAAAATCGCGTCAGTTTCAGGTAGGACCAGAGAAGAGGACACTAGTGAAGAGGGCGGGCTCCCCAAGGAGTACTATGACGAGGTAACTGAGTGCTGGGGAATTTCTGATATCTAGTATTTACTTTCCCTTCTTTTTTCTGTTCATGGTATCTCTATGCTGATGCTTGCTCCAGTCCACCGACATATTTATGCTTTTCCGGGTGTCAAATTTCTGCTTGTATGTTCTTGCCATGAAAGACATTTCCTAGTTTCAAATAATTGGAAGCCTTCTTGGGAACCAATGATTTTGTCTTTGGTTGCACTACATCAGAAGTCAAGGTTGGTAATGGGTACGGATTGCTTTTGGAAGAGATTTCGTGCTGGTGCTCAGGAATGCCTGTTTTTGCAGGGAAAATGTTCTTGCATTTGATAAGATAACCAAATGTTCAACAATCAATAGTGGAAATTTGTATGAAGACTAATTACATATAATGAACGTCTGATTGCAAGAGGAAGTATATATATATATATATATTATCGTGCTCATCCCCTACATATTCAAACATTCATTCATTCACAATTTTTTGATCATGCATAATAATTGAAGGTGTTTTGCATGTTACTCCATTTTGTATATATTTTTGGTGTCGTATGCTCTTGTTCTTTGCCTTCTCTATTTTTTTTTTTTGGCTCTCGTTATTATCATTATATCCCTCTGATCAATTGAGACTGGAATCCTGAAGACTCGGTTTCCTAAATGATAGTATCTGATTCAATGGATCTCTCTTCACTGGGAGTGGTAGTGACTACCTCTTGATCGTGGAACACGACAAAGATGCAAGAATTAGAGGGCTAACACAAAAGGAAACTCGTGTAAGTCTTATCAGAAACAGTCAAGTTTGTCAAAACTTGATTTTCAAATTCTTACAACCCATCTTCTGCTTATGGAGATTAGATATAACCTCTGCACACAAGACTGAAAAGATACCCATACGTCATTTCCCAAATAGTTAACATTGAAATTTCTTAACCCCTGACTTCTCAACTCCCCATTCTCACAATTGGTGAGAGAATACTAAGAGAGAACGTACATCCTCCTTTATATTCATTAATGTGATAATAACACATCAAGGTTTCAGCTCTTCCTCCTTGTCTCTTCACAACTCCCAAAACGTGACATTGCACATCCTTGTCCACAGCACGGGTTTTTTAACAATATCCCATTTATTCGGTTCAATGGTTGATTAACTTCTAACCCATGTCGGACCTTCATCATCCCATTAATTGGAGTCAGATGGTTCCTATTATTTCATTATTTAGTAGGTTCAAATTTCCAAAAGTTAGCTTTGTTCCTACTTTGCTTTGCCAGCTTTGAGCGTGAAAAAGGTATTAGGTCCCAACTAAGCTCAGTCGCCGAACTAGTTTCTTCTACTTAATCTGTTTCAGTGTCTATTCACTTCAGTATCCTCTCAGTTGGTAAAGCATTGTTGGTGCACCTAGTTATTACACTGATCTATTGTTTTCTTTTCTCAAAAGTTAAAAACCTTGGGGTGCGCATTTATTGCAAGCTTCCTTCCTTGTTTTAATTTACAGTTCTCACCTTGTTGATATTTTCTCTGTTGATACTTAACTGGGCTCTTTCACATTTGAAAGGAATGGCAAGCACGGCAGCGGGAAAAAACAAAGGAGTGGCATGCATATCGCGACAAGGAAGAAGAAAAAGAGAATATGAAAGTTGATGAATATCGTGAAATTGGAATGCGTTTGAAGGGATACCCTGAAGAAGAAGTTCGGAAAGCAAAAATATTAGTTTCAAACTTCATAAGAGCTGCAGAAGAAGTTGAGGAGGTAAACTGGTCTTCATAATCTGGTCATTGTTTATGCAACTGTGTATTCAATATACTGTTTTCTGCATAAAGCTCACGTCATAATCGGTTTCACTTTTAAGTTGGACTATCTTTTTGTTAATATTACGTCCTAATTAGATTAAAGTTTATGTTATTTTGGTTACAAGGATTATGACTACTAGGGCAAAATTATACATAAGTATATTTTCATGAAGATTATGTGATGGATATAGTTTTATTTGCTGAAGATGAGACCATTGAAAGTTTATAAGTGCATAGATTGGTCATTCTTATTTCACGTGTTCTTAATCTACTTTTTTGTACACATTAACTAGTGGATTTTTCTAGTTCGTAAAAAACTTGTTCTTTTTCATGTTGAATATTTCCTTTAATAATGCATAATTTAAATATAAAAATTGACTGGAAAAAAAAGCCTGCTTAGATACCATGATCATTCCAGAAAAAGGAAGAAATGAGAAACTAGTCCAGTTGGCAATCTAGACGTGTTGGCTCCCCAGAAGTTTTAATGGCTGTCGAGAAATTATCATCTGCATCAATCATGTGAGCTTGAATCATGTTAAAATGGCTTAATTGATGCATACCTAAATGATTCCGAAAATCAATTTAGGATAAGAAATAATTGTAAAGCTGGGAAGATTAATTAGAGTGTTTGATGCCAATTGAATTATAAACATGCTTAAGAAGGCACACTTATACCCTCTATATTAAAGTTTGTAAAAACCAATATTGTAGAAAATAGTTGAGATGAGAGATTGATATAGTAGATGTATTAATTAGATAATTTCATCAATGTTTTGAGGTCATTAAACTAACAGTCGGTTCGAAGGCAAAGTAGCCAAATGACAACTTTATAAGCGTGTTAAAATAATTTTAAGAGTTAAAAAATAAATGAGAAATATTTCATAAAAAAGATTATCTATGTTTAATCACAACAAGGCTAGATCAGATCAGTAAACAGTTTATTTTCGTTGTTATCTCTTAGGTTCGATCATAGAATACATTGGGTGCTCCAAGTAAAACCTTCCACTAGGTTTATTGCAACTTGCATGTTAGCTTCCTAGAGATATTGATAAAACCTTCTCCATAGCCAAGCTTTGCTGATGGGAGTCAGTCAGATGGTGTGCGAACCCTTCCAAATATGTCATAAGCCTTGTAAGTCTTGATTAGGATTTGAATGTGCTGAAAATGAATAAAATTCAGTGAAATGAAATTCAAACAAAAACGTATTTATTTTTTATGTGGAAATAGGGTTTCAGTCAAAGGAGGACACATGTAATCGGTAAAAAATATAGTTACAAAATTAACGTTCAATTGGCAATGAAAACCTGGTCCAATGCTGTCTCTCTTTCCAATTTGAATATTGAGCTTGGAGGTCTCCAACTCTCGGTTGCAGCTCCAGATTTCTCTCTCGTCAAATGTAGGTTGAAAATGATTCTCCAACCAAAATGTTTCCGATGCTGATTGAGTTAATAAAGAAGGGTTACTTGTGGCCAGCGATCACCATCATGGGAGGAGGCAGCTACTGGCAGGCTAAAGATCTTCCCTATATTTCTCTCTTATTCATGGTTTGGAGAAGGGGGCGGGGTGTGTGGGTTCTTGATTTCAGAGAATATTTGCTGCTTTTTGGTGTTTACTATTTGACAATCGTAGGAATAATTCAATAGTTTGTCGGCGTACTCTCTTTGACCAACCTACTATTCAATTGAGAAGGTAAAATTTATAATAATATATTTGGTGCACATGACATATTGGACTGTGTTTTGGCAACCATACCTCAAAATTATTTGTACCTCCACTTGTATATTACCCCTTAGGGAATTTGACTGATAGAGTGCATTTTCTCTCTCCTCATGAAGTCTTCTTCATCTGTTCCTCACTTTTTGGTAACTGGTTCCCTCTAAACCATAGAAAAATGCATTTATCATATTGTACCCATTGTATTCAAGTTTAGAATCTTGGATGTCCTAATGTCAGGTAACATGCAGATCTAGACGGAATTTCAGACTTAAAAACGGTATCTGGATGAAATCTTATTTGTTTACCAAATTGTATTTTTTATGAGGATAATTAGATATTTTAGGCCGCACCTCCTCGTAGTTTCGGGGAGGTGAACGATTTTATGATCTTTTAGCTTTTGCGCTCGAAAAATATACGCTTAATTTGCAAGTTATTCTTCAGGGTCGACTAATTAAGGAATGCATACTCTCCTTCACTGTTCCACCTCCTGTTGTTTGTGTTTTGTATTATCTGCATGGTAGGAACTCATGAAAATTCTTTGATAAATATAACTCTGACCTTGTTCTTTCTGATTATTTTTCTGTGTAGAAAATTGAGGAAGCTGCTGAGAATGGTGAACTGACTGAGCTTGTCCTGCTGGTCATATGGAACCGTTTAGATCTGGCTCGAAGAGATGTAGGCGAAGCTTATTACATTGATTTTTCAATCTATTTCCTCAATTGTGCACTCCTCCCTTTCTTATGCTATCATATGCCGCAAGACTTTAGAATCTACTCTTTAGGTTACAGAGTCAATTCAGAGGATACCCTGTTAATTGCTAGTGTTTGATGTTTACATCATTGTTGTAATTGGTAGTTCTTATCATCACAGTCATTTCTTTTCATGTTTGATGAACATTTATCTTAAGAAATTCTAGACAACAAAGGGGAGAACGGCGAAGTCATGGAATTTAAGTTTGTTGTTTTATTCTATTTATTTGAACCAGCTAGTCTGGACTAACCTTTTTATAGATTAAATTGCACTGCATGAGTGCATGAACTTGGGCTTGTTGTTCATAGTTCAATTGACTTATCCGGCATGCCCACAATAGATCCTAGAATCATCTCTGCCGTATTGTCTTGTAACGGATACGATGTTTATTCGTTTTAATCCTCAACTTTAGTTTCTGAAGTTTTGTGACCAGTTGCATGGTTCCTCTTGAATAAGCTTGTCATGGTGCGAAAAATCATATTTCATTCACTTGATTTATTTAGAAGATAGGTTTTCCATACCTTTTTTCAAAAAAATGAGATATTTATATTCAACCTTAAGACTTACTGTAGACAAGTTGAGAAGTTAGCATATGACGATGTTGCATTGTTATGTTTTTCTTGCTCTGTTTCCAATTACTACAGTTTTAGTTTCCTTACATCAGGGATTATGTTTCTATGAAATATCTAATATAATTGCTGTAGGGCGAATTTAGAATTTGAAAGGAAAGTGTGAAACCCTCAAAAAGTACTTTTTTTGTCATAAACAGCATTGCTATTTTGGCTTATTCTTGATTCTAATTCAATTTAGCATGTATGTTTTTAGTTTTTAAAAATCGTTTATTCATAATTTTTCTACATCACATCTTAATGTGAGGTAGAATTGTTTTTATAAGGTTAGGCTTTTTATTTAACGTTGAGGCCTAACTTATTGATATATGGTATGTACTCAGGAGGAGAGAGATGCCATCAGGAGCTTAGATCTTTTATACCGGAGGGTAGAGGTAAGTGGTTTCACTTGTAATGTTGTTACGATAACTAGACTACATGATCAAATATTTCTTGAGCATGCAACTTTTAGTCATTGATAGCTTTCTAACATGCCAAATTCAGTATTTATCGTATGTTGCAATTAAGCGCGAGCATATGATGCAGAAGTTGCTTGGTATCTACTCTTCTTTGTTTTAGACAGAAATATTGAAAAGAGAATCATCGCCATCCATGCGTTTGCTTAATGATCTGCTGAATCTCCATGATGGATTTGATGATGATGAGTGGCTGAAGACATGCAGAAAATGCATGATTGATACATTTCCAGCAGAGGATCCTTTCAGTATACTTGTTCCAGCGGGATTTGATGTAGATACTGTAAGGCTATCCACCTTATGTCCATGACATGATTATCTTTGCTCTTGGCTGAACATTTTATACTTTCTTATAAGAATTTTTATGAGTGACTAAATTCTCACCACCTGAAATTTCTTACTCATGACTAATCGTTTGTATTAGTTTCGCATCTCGCATGCTTGAAATTTTTGCTTAGTATTGAATTGCGACTGAGAACTAAAAGCAAAATTTTGGAAATAATACCTTTATTCCACGAGATGTATTGGCTGCTGTGGATCATGTATTCTGTAAAATTTTAATCGACTTGATCTGATTAAGCTATATTTCATATGTCAAGGTTTGAAGGAGTTGTAACCCGTAGAATTATTACAACTCTAATGCCCTATTTTGACAGTGTCGAAAATTCTAGGAAGATAGAGAATAGAGAGGATAAATCCTACCTTGACTTGTGTTTGTCAGATAAAAGTTCCTCAGATCCTGCCCCTATGCTGGATTCAGTGTTTTTGCGTTTGGGTATGAGACAAAAATAGCTAATCAAGTATTTGAGTAGTCCTTGATGAGAGTGGGAGATTATAGGTTCATAGGTGTAGTCATGTCAACATATGTTTCTATTATAGTAATCAGGTTTACCGACAGTCTTTCATGTCAAGATTATACGCTGCCTTCAAATGTTTTGAGCATCCCTTACACACAGAACATGTTAGGCTGCGGTATAAAATGGCGCAGGTTTATTTTAGGACTAAGTACGGTTTAAAAGGTTCAGAACAATATGAAACAAGCCTTAAGGTATCTAAGTATACAAGGACGAATCGAAAACCCACAATATGAACATGGGTATGGCATGTGGGTCCTACCAGAGTTTCCACTCTGGGTAAGATAAGTCTGAGATGAACACCATACCTAATGTAATTAGTGCATGTCATGAATTGTTCAGTTACCCTCTCTAAGTTGATGTTATTTGCTAAAAATGTTGGTGATCTGTCAACGCAAATTGTTTGGATTATCTCCAATAGCTGAGAGTGTAAACAAGAGATCATTATGCCGTGTCGTTTTCATTCCAATATTTTTCTCAGAAATATTTACATCCCCACTACTGAGATTTCTGGTCAGAAAATATCTTCCGTTAATTGAGATGCTTTTCTCTTTGACCAGCATCACGGCCGCATCGAGCTCGAGCCAGACAACGATGATGTTCTGTTGAGAGCAGATTTTATCAGGGAAGTGGATGCGCTGCTCCAGGAGGTCCGAAGTGAGCAAGAAGACGACCGGCCCGCCGAGGGCCACGACGCCGAGTCCGTGGCTAACATGCTGAAGCAGCACGAGAGGCAGCGGACTATACGCCAGGTGGAAGCCCTGCTCGATTTGGCAGTAACATTACAGTGGTGATGCTGTTCTTCCTCCTCTCCAACAGCAGAGAGCGAGCACTGCTGCGGGTGTTGTTGTGTTCTTTCTGACTGGAGGGAGCGCTGCTACGGCGGCTGCCTGCCCGCTTGCTAAGATTCTGCTCGCCTACTCTCTTCGGCCTGTAAATTCCCAATGTGATTTTCGGAATCCCCAGTGGACATGTCGGCCTGGTCAACGCTGGCCAGAGATATCAGGCATCTTCCACTCCCATCATCTTGTGGATACATTTCAATGTGGGTATTTATTATTTTAAATGGGCCACATGAGCTCGGATAAAGTTCATCCCTTTGCCTGTGTCACCGCGCGTCGTGCCGCCGTGTGCGCGCGTGCCGTGCCGTGCCGCTGTGGACGCGCGCGTGCAAGAAATGGTGAGACCAGAGTGCATGTGCTGCACATCCTTCTTAATGGTGGGTTTTATTAGGCCCAGTGAGACCAGAGTGGGTCTTATAGAACTCTCATTTTCCATGGAAGTCGCCTTTCCGCAAGCTTGGAAGCCATTTTTGGGAAACATAAGCTATTACTTGGCTGATTTTAAAAGATGGTACACACTGCTTCATTCAGGAATCAGATAACTTGTCCATATTAAGAAAGCATCACAGAATATCTACATGACGGGGAGCAGCAGCCCTGGATGAGTCTCAGGCGAATTCCCTGTCGGGGAAGATCAGAGGAGCCAGGAGGGTCCAAATGTACAGAATAGCAGTGGCCCACTCAGTACAGATCCTGATCCACACTGAGACCCATCCGACATCGATAAGCTCCGAGTTCTCCAGACTGGAACTGCTCCACCCGGTGAGAAGCATGGCAGAATACATGCTTGCAAGCGCGAATATAAGATGGAAGAATGTGTATGAGTAGCTGACGGGCCGTGCTTCCTTCCCTTTCCTTCCTTCCTTCCCTTCTTCTACATCGCTCGAAGCCAGAAGGGGTTTCCCCGTCCCTGAATCACAATTGGGAACCAACTGGCTAAACAAATTCAAAAGAGAAAATTTTCATTCTGGGTGGGGCTTTTTTTCTAATCGTGTTTTTGCTAAGATCTAGTTGTGTGATTTTCATGGATGAAGAAAAAGTAAAGCAAGAGGCAGTACAGAGCCCAGCGGGTCTCATTATCCAGAATACTTAACTTTCGGTATGGTCAAGCATGATAATTAGGGTAGTTTAAGGCAGTAAGCAGTCTGAATTTTCTCATTTCAGAAGAAACATTGCGCCAAACATCTGAAGCAGATGTGAGAGTATGAGACATAATACCTGACTTTGGTGAGGATGGGGGTGACAAGAAAGTTGTTGAAGAACCAGCACGGACGGCAGAGTAGAGGACAGAGAGAACGGTGGTGAGCATCCCAAGAATAAGGGTACCCGTGGAAACTCCTTTCGAGTGTTTATGCAGGCCATTGCACTCATAATCTCGGGGTTCACTTGAAAGGCCGCTATAGCAGAGGTATGCACAGTACACAGATATCACAGAAGCAGGCAACAAACTACCATTTACCTATAGATTACAAGTTCCCACAGAAAGGTCAAAAAGTGCACAATAAGATGATAAAGTACAGGAAAAAAAGAAAAGAAAAAGTCTCAATGTAAGTACTAATGTAAATAAAATAAGATTGGATTCGTGTGGGCAATTCGTCCTTCCACAAAACACAGGTTTAAACCTTGATTTCTTTCTTTCTTTCGTTGTTTCTTCCTTGCTGATTTTTGTACTGCATCAGTTTTGCCTCCTTAAAAGTATGACTGCACCAAATCCAGAATAAAGACATATCTTCTGGATTAGGATGGCATTTAGCCCGCCCATTTCTACTGATTCAGCATACAACTAGCTAATGATGCTGCATCTTATACTCTTAATTCATCCCTCCCTTGTGTTAATTGGATCTACAAATGGCCACGGGACCAATGAGGGGAGTTATTCTATCTAGAAAAGGTTAAAACTGGCATAAAATTCATCTCCCTCCCCGGTTAAGCAAAATAAAACGATTTTGATCCAGGAAGAGCTGACTAACCAGGGATCAGTTTCAGAAATCCGACACCCAAGATGAGGAGCGGCTAGTGCAGCTTGCACTGGATGGTTTCTAACGAGGCCGTTGGTATAATAGGAAGATGGAGGGCAGGGGGGAAGAAAATGAAAGGAAGGGAAGAACGAGATAACAAGAAATATCGACCAGCGGATCCCTCATTGGATTTATCTGAATCCATAATTTGATATATTAAGTTCATTTATCTAAATTTTTTCTCACACGGGTCTTCTATTGGGTAAGCTGACCCATATTTATAGGAAAAAAATCCAGCTAAAAGGAAAAGAGTAATTGAATAAAAGTTCTGTTCCTACATCAGGCAAAGAGTTCCATGAAAAGCAACCAGGCATTCACGTATGACAAAAAACTGAGTCTCACAAGAGTTTCAATCGGAAGGTAGCAATCAAGGTTGCAGAATTTAGAGATATGTCAAGATTTTTTTTGGCTAACGAACAGCAAGGATAGTACCAAATCATTGAATAAAGAGGTGGAAGTTATGGTTTATAGCATTTATTCAACAAGCTTATGGCAAGGTCGAAGTTTCGATGACATAATCCGTGATAAAAGGATGCACGAAATTGTTCAGAACTCCACCAAAGTTACATCGATTCAGATAACAATCCAAGCAATGTGGGGGGTGGGCAAAACTTCAACAAGGTTACAGTAACCAACTAGTGAAAAGGCAAAATAATTGATAGAGATCAGGTTATGTAATTATGACTATCTAAAATATTGAGAGTAAGCTGAAAGCAATGAAAACAAACTCAAATCCATTAAGAATTTTTTTTGGTAAATACTCAAGAAAAATGCCAACTCATGATTTACGGAACTGAGGAAAAGATTCACAAAAAAATCTCTTCTTTTGTAGCGGCAAGTACCCATAATCATTGCATAGCAAAAAGAAAGGAAGATATGCTCATGTGAGTCCTCAAAAAACCTCATGTACGACAGTTTTATACCACACAGAAAGATTGTACACCACACTAGAAATGTAAAATATCTAAGATAACATATGCATAGCCTTCCTCATTCCAAAAAAGTCAACATCTTCTTTCACCCTATTAGGTACACATTACCTGAAAAGTTCCTCTTCTCTAAGGGTGCATATATTTCTTTCCTCTAAAGACCATGCCAGTGGCCCCTTTTCAGCATATACTGCTGTTTCCATCATAAATATCAAATTATCCAGAAAACTTGCACCATCATATATTAAGGCGTGATAACTTAATCAATTTTCGTTCTATTGGGTACCAAAAAATATTTACTCACTTTTCATTCAATTAAACATAACATATTCAAGAAAACTGTTATAATCTGGAACTTGAGCACACTTTTTAAGTCAATCAAATAAGCAGATAGGGCCATAAGTTGGCATTAAAAAGAGTCAACCATTAGGAGCACATTCCCCATCAACTAAAGGCCAATTATAACCATCAAAACTGATTTGCCTTAGGTTTCCAACCTCTGGAACGTAATAACTAACTTCGAATTCCACGAGCTAGTACCTGTGGATGCAATGCGATAACAGCAAATACAAAGGCAAGAACTATGGTCATGATGATGAAAAACAGGTTGAGTCCGCAGTCATTGCCCGATGGATTGAACAAGATAAAGAGAACCCCTGAGAATGAGAAGGCAGCAATATAGCACACAACTGATATCACAAGTAAAGCAATGTACCTGCACAGAATACTTAGACAATCAGAAAAATATGGTAAATTCACAATATAACAAGGATAAATTATACATAACCCACCATTTCTGTTCGTCCTTTTCAACCCATGCATCATTCCAAGTATGTGTGAAGTCCAGCAATATGACCACTTGGACCAATAAAAACAAACCCGAGCCGAACTTCGATAGTGTTTCTGATACCAAAATTATCAAATATGAAATAATGGAATAATGATAGAAAAAACATGCATTCAACAAGCAATGAACAGCCGGACAAGGCTAGGGATCAAAGTATTCTTCCAGGGTCCCAAAACAAACTATTCTTTCAGATGCCCTAGGCAGGGGAAGCACAGTTTACACTTGTTTCTCTTAATGCTTAAGGCCTCATGCTTCATGGGAAAGAAAGCACCAATGGCTGGAGGATACAATCAGATACAGATCACACAAAAAATTTGGAAACAAAATAATATTTCTTTGTGGAGAGAGAAAATAGTTTTTAATATCAGAATGTTGATGCTACTTAAAGGGATCACATGTAGTAAATTTTATTATTTAAAATGAATCCAACTAATTTATTTTTCCAGGATAAGAAACAATGCCAATTAAGAACATAAATTGTGAAAAATTCATCGTTATCAGTTATCTCTTGTGGAATAACTCTAACAATAGGTTTTTTTCTTACGCAATGGTGCAATATACAATGCTACATGATGCACGAGTTTCCCAAATTTAAGTTTTTTCTGTGTAATTCAGTGACTGTAAATTACATCACGACCTAGGTTTAGAATTGGAGGCCAAGTGCAGCTTTTGGGTAATGGCCACTCACTTTTGGTGTTAGTAATTGGTAAGCCTCTATAGTTCTTATCAAACTGAATTCGCTCAACAACAGTAAATCCTTCAATATCCAGGATTATTTTCCTATTGATAGTGATACTTATCAAATGCAAAATCGAAAAATTATACTTTTTGGTTCCTTAATAAGTACAGGAAATGACACTCTAGTGAATTTTGCCCATTTAAATAGAACAGCAATTTTCCTAGAATGAGGTCACATAAAGTGACATACTAGTGGGGCGATAACAAACAAAATAACCAAGTCTAGATTGTAGGAGAGAATGCTCATTTAGGGATACTGTAGGAAAGAATTAGTTCACAAAAAATTGCCTCAATGCAGTGAACTTACCATATACAGTAGTTACAACATTTGGAAGGAAAAACATCAGAGCAATAAGCAAGACCCAAATCACAATTTTCACCGTCCATCCTCCATGATGCCACGAATCTCTTCTGTCATTTTGGTCCTTGACACCAATCATTATAAGGGCAAATATTGTGAAAAACAAGAAATTTCCTAAGCTCACACGAAGAACTGCTTCGACCTGAAACCATTCCTTTGATGGAGTGTGAGCGAAAGTGTTAATCCCTGTAAAGAAAATCAAATTCAAGTCACTTTATATAAACCCGTGCCACCTAAAGCAAACAAGAACAGGTTGAAAGAAAGAAACCTTAAGGGCATCAATAAGTTGCCTTCTCTATTTCAAGGGTATGGATGGTTCATAATTGGGGACATCTATTTGTTTTAATAAAGTTTTATGATTTTTGAAATCCCGCTCTTCTCACTCATGCACACATCTTCTCAACATCTCTTGTCACATGATCTCCAACTCTTGAATTTGAGTCAGGATAAAGGAAGGAGACTAGAAAAAAAAATCACTCTGTCATTTTCCCTTCCAACTGGTCATTTCTTCTTGGAAATGTAATTCTAAATATCCCAGAAAAAGATTCTATTTGTATCTAGATTACATATAAATCACTGCCTCACTGCCTTTTAACACCTAAGCAACCCTCATCCCTTTAAATTCAGATTAATGAAGGGGAACAGTAAACCCTAAGATCTACTCTATAGTGGATGGGGATTTGAAGAAGGAGATACCATCTGTTCACATTTATGCAAGAGATATCATGACTTCAACGGATCATAGCATCACGTTTCCCAGATCATCATAGGTGGTGGCTCAAACTGATGCAGAGAGGACAGCTTCTTATGAAATGCCAAAAATTATGAAAATCGATGACTAAGCCATTTGAGAGACCAAGATAGACGGCGACCCAAAAACTCATCGCCTTATGAGGGATTAAGAGGAGCAAATGCAATGAGAGATGTCTCTAAAAAGAAAAACCTTGCGGTCAAAAGGGCCATAAATCAATTTCTTGAATACTAAGATTTTTTGCGCCATACACGATTTCATTGTCATCAAATACATCTCCACAGGATTCAGGCAACAAGTTGAATTATTGAGAACGCCATGGCATGAAAACATAGGATTCGCGTACAAATGGATATTTTTCGCATCGATTTCTAGGTTCATTCTGAGACAGGATAGATGGCATGATATTGACACTTTCCCTCTGGCTATCGGCACATCAAGAACCAAAAGCTTTAGATTTATCAATTTGTTTTCAGTGAAATATTCACACATGAAGCCTTTATTCTGCTTTGATTGGGGTGATTCTCCAAATCTGAATCATCAAAATACATCTCCACAGAACTGACCACACGTATCCACGAAAGGACGGCGATAGAAAAGAGGGGGACAACATGAAATTAGGACCCACGTACATGGGATCTTCTCAAGGAGTGGAGCGGCAACCTCCCGGAGTATCCACGAAAGAACTAGGAAGAGACCGAAGAGGCCGCAGTAGGCGATCCTTGCAGAACGCCGGGATATGCCCGATGCCGCCGACGCGCACAACCCGCAGGTGCAGCTCGCGCAGCACGACGTCAAGCACGACGCCACCCACATCGTCCCCTACCTCCTTCCCTCCCCCTTGTTTGATCCCTCTCCCCCTCCAAAGTTCCTCCTTCCCCTCACCACCTCCCCTCGCCCTCCCTCTCTCCCCTCAGCACAGCCTCCACCGTAGCGTCACCTTCCGGTCGCAGGAGAATGGAAGACGAGAAAATTCAATGGAGAAAATATATATATATAGACAGAGAAAGAGAGAGAGAGAGTGAGAGCGAGAAATATATATATATAGAGAAATAGAGAGAGAGAGAGAGAGAGAGAGAGAGAGAGAGAGAGAGAGAGAGGGAGAGGGAGAGAGAGAGGATGGTGGTAGTTTTTTTTGACGGAGTGAATAAAACCGAACAACAGATGAAGGTCATCTGCGAGAGCAAGCTACTCCAGCGATTTGTTGTCTCCCTAGTGGGCCTGAATTCTTCCAGAAGAAATAAGCCTCGTCCAGGCCCAATAGCCACGGAGACAAGGACTACACAGCCCCTTCCTCGGAGAAGCCACCCATCATTGAGTACAGGGGCAAATATGTGGTTACGCAAACTCCAGGCCCTCATCGCCGTCACCGTCCATCGCCGTTATGGCTCTACAGACGGCGCTGCTCCCTGGTCCGGCGAGGGTCTCTCTCCGGGGAGGAGTCCCACGCCGTCACCGTCCAGCGGAGGATCTCTCCCGTAGAGGTAAATGGTCAACGGTCAACGGTCAACGGTCAACGATCAACAGGTACATATGAATATAAGTGACATTATACCTCATGAATGTACAGTATTACAGATATACGTTATTAAGCCTCACTAAACGTGCCATTGTGGAGCAATGTACAATTTTGAGGAATAGTGAGGTAAAGTTTCTATTTTGACATTTTACCCGTATGCTCTAAGCCCTAGAAAGTTCATATTTTTTTAGTAGCATAGAAGAATAGCTCTCTCTCTCTCTTCTGGTTGCTAAACCCTTACTGGAACATAGCCTCCGTTCTTTCTTTCGAGCATCATCACCCGCGGCGCCGTAGGCGACTCGGTTCTTCCTCCTCGCCGTCGTCAACCCCATCATCCGGGTAGAGTTCAGGTCCGGCTTCGTCTCCGGTTGGCCCCGGAGAACATTCGGTCGGTACCCTTCAGCGGGTTTTCACCCATCCTGCTTCTTCAACTTTCAGCCCGGCCTCTTCAGCGACTCCGTCCTGCGGCGGTCTTGGTAGTCTTAAGTTTCCTCGCGTTGCTGAACGTCATCCTGCGGTTTGCGGCTTGGTGGTTGCTACTTCCGGCAGCAGGTTCCATCGTTGAGCCATTGACGCAGTATTTTTAGGGACTTCGAGGTACATTCGCATTCTTCCCGGCCTCCTCTCTGACTAGGCCCGAGTGTCTCATGTTTCCCTTTCATTGAACCGCAAATTTACCTTCAACACCGGGTTGAGGTTCCTCTAATTGACGGAGGAAATAGATCAGATAGCCAAAGCTATCTGACAATGGTACTTGATATTTTATTCATAGAAGTTAGAAATTAGCTTCTTGAGAGGTCTATCCTGGATTATCTCGGGGTACAAGGTTTTGGAAAGAGCGATTCTGGATGGAAGTCTCTGGACATTTACAAACTGTCTATGTTCTCTGCGACGTGAATGATTGATTTGTAACCATCTCGTGTTATTCTCTGTGGATTTTGCATCCGTCACTCGTTCAACGAGAATTACACTGTGACTGCTCTGCGCCTTTTCCTAATAAACCGGCAATCTAACCCATTCTTTTTTGAATAGTGCCTAAGACAGCAGTATCTACTCCTACAATTGCATAAATGTTGAAGGTGAAAACTCCCAAGACTCATAAAGCTAAGCGAGAGCTTGAGAAGCGTGCACCAAAGCTGGTTAGCAATACTATTTATTCTATCTTCCATCTTTTTCGTTTTTCAGTTTATAGAAACTGTCATCATTTTTTTCCTCTTATATTGCAATGTAATGTATTGCCCTGTATTTCGATAGGTTGAGAATCCAAAGAAGACTCTAATTCTTCAGGGAACACGGTCTAGTGCTGTACTGAACGCCGTGCTTACTCAAATTTATCATCTTAAAAGGGACAATGCTGTGAGATTTACGAAGAAGAATGACAGAGTCAGGCCCTTTGAGAGTGCCGGTGAAGCATCTCTGGAGTTTCTCTCTCTCAAAACTGATTGTAGCCTCTTTGTGGTAAGTGGGAAATTTTAGCCTGTGCACGAAATCTGTCTAAGGGCTCTTAAACATGAACCCTACATTCACCTCTGGTAGTCTTATACTCGTGATATAATGTTTTCCATTTTTAAATGGCTTTTACGTACACAATCTATACAAAGTAAGCCTTATTTTCTATGCCAATTCCACAAAAGATAATCCTTGTTCAGCTGTTGAGTCTTGTGAGCCACAATATCCGAGTATAATTAGTGTTGATCTTATGCTTTTATCTGTGCTCTGCAAGCTTCTGAAATAAACATACAAAACTTGGAATAGCTTGGATTTCGAGTGAAAGCAGATTTCTGGCTGTGGATTGGAAAACGAATTGTTGGACATAGTTTAGGATATCATTTCATTTGTGTGTTGCGCACATTTCCAGTGTAAGGAATGCTTTTTTTCACTTTCAAAACTCAGAATTCAATCAAGATGATAATAATAAAATACATGAGAATGTGCCTTCCTATTAAATGTTAAGAGTCCTTTATCAGTTAGTTTCGATTGAAGACTGTCTTATCACATTACTCTTAAAATTTTGAGCATTGAGTTTTGAGAAATTTGAGTTCCTTTTGGTCAAGGTTATTATGATTGTGGTACATTTTTCTATGAATCCTGTCCTTGTTGTCTGCTTGTCGTTGTGGCCCATTTATCAATAAAAGTTTCTCTCTACATGACAATACATCTTGTAGATCATTATTTGCGATTTTTTTGAAGATCTAGGTGGGCTGTTGGTTGTCTCACGTTTTCAGAAATAACAGTCAATGCTTAACTGAAACTCATTTGAGGGCTAGAATTGGGTAGAAAATCATCTCATCCTAGCAAGATCCGTTGATTTTCTGCCACAATTTTATGATCAACCAGGTTTTGGCAGGGGCAGTGCTATTGGGTGAAGATTTTGGAATAGTACTCCATAACCCACCTGCAGAGGATGAATCACGAAGAAGGGGGGGGCAAGTGTTGGAATGTTTAATAAATGTTGGGCTTTTATGTGAGAAAGTTACATTTTTTATCTTTTTGCACGATTTTTTGGTGAAACTGCCTATTTTTATGTTGTCCAATTTGGCATTTTCCATAGGTCATCCAATTATCTTATCCAAACCTATTGTGTTGGATTGGACCTGGCCCGGTCAATTTGGTTGGTCAATTGTATTTATGACTCCATGCCTCCCTTTGTGGTGTGTTCTTCTTTCCATGTGCATCAACCCACTTCATTTGATGGGCATCTCCTTTCAGGACTCCAGCTGTTATTTTTGATCCACTTCTTTTTGAGATCCATTCTGGCTATTTTTTTCTCTTCTTTAATTGGAATACTGGCTATTGATGGGAAATGGGAATGTCGTCTCCGGCCTAATTTAGATCACCAAATTATTGTCATTATCTGGGGAACCTTTTTTGATCCTGTGGAGCTCTTTCACTCCATATTCAGACTCGACTTCGAACACTTCGAAACTTTGTATGGAGTATGTGTGATATACTCAAGTAACCTTGGGATTTGATGGTGGTGATAGATCAATGGCATGCGTATCAGGAAGAAATTGGGACAAAACTAAGATGTTAGAGAACTAGTAAAAGTGACGTGTCTATTGGTTTGAATATAAACTTTTGACGATTATTCATACTTAGGAACTTATATTTGAGATTGGTGGGACCGTGGATCTCCAGGTAATGTATCCATGTACTGTTGTAATGATGACGCAAGTGAGAAACTTTGTAAGTGGAATGAGAAAAAATAGGCGGATGTATCTTCTTTCGGTTTCAAGTATGCATCTGAAGCCCCTTGAAGACTTCTCTGTGCTTTTGAAGAAAACCCTCTTGTTTATGCAATTGGTTACCATAGACTATAACACGCATGCATTTTCATCTGTTTTTTTTGTTACTTGTTGCTTTGAGTTTTGCCATTATAGTGTGACATGTATACTTCCGTGCATTGTCAGGGGATATAGTCGTTGAGCTTTCATACTCAAGAACGATAGAAGCCATTTTTGTACTTCATGATTTTTCTTCTTTCGGTGCTATATCACAAGGGGAGTTCCTGTTGGCTATAAAATTAATGTATGCGTGGGGACCGGCGAAAAAAGAACGCAATTCTTTGGACTTATAGTGCATGTACTTTGGTAGTTATTGATGCATCTTTTATACCTATCATGAAGCTCTGCTTATCCTTATATATTTCCAGTGTTTGACTATCTGAAGTAAAGCAGGTGGGTATTGATACCCTCTGAATGCTGGAAACCTTCAACAAGTAATCTTTATTTTCCTAAATATCTAACCCTTGACATGCCTAAAAGAAATCTCAATGCGTTAAGTGACTATGCCCAGTAGATTTTTCATGAGTTACACCAAAATGAAAAAAATACAGAAGCAGGGGATCGAAAATTGGGTGGGAATCTTTCTAAGAGACTAGATAATGCAGAAAAACACATCTAAGACTCTTTTTCGGTTCATGTGGTGTGGGCTAGTGAATTTCACAGTGAGGAAGGTTTTAAATCTAGTCTAAAGGTGGATCCCCTTGTGCTAGGTGTGTGTTGCTGAAACTCTACAGGTGGAAGGAACATCTGTTTTCCATGAATCATGCTCAATTCTTTTCTAGACATTCGGATGCTATATCTCCAAATGGAGAGTTTCCAGCGCTCTTACCTTACCTTTATAAGTAAATATTTGATTCTCATTTTCCAGATGTTTTAAGTTTCTGGTTTATATTCTCATTGGGATGCTACATTCTCATTAATGAGATGGCGGTTTCCTTGGGTTGCAGTTTGGTTCCCATTCTAAAAAACGTCCGAACAATCTAGTTCTGGGAAGAATGTTTGATCATCACGTTTATGATCTTGTGGAAGTGGGCGTGGAAAACTTTAAGACCTTGGAATCTTTCTCTTATGACAAGAAAATAGCTCCACGTATGGGTTCCAAACCATTCTTTGCTTTTATTGGCGAAGGCTTTGAGAGCTCAGAAGAACTGAAACATTTGAAGGAAGTCTTGCTCGACCTCTTCAGGGGAGAGGTAAACAAATTATCGAGTCTCTATCAGGAGCATAAGTGTTTTCCAACGCCCATTGATTGTTTTTATGCATTTGACCGTGCAGGTGGTGGACAACTTGAATCTTGCAGGAGTTGACCGTGCCTTTGTGTGTACCGCTATCTCTGCAAACACCGTTCTCTTCACGCATTGTGCCATCCGGCTGAAAAGGTCGGGGACTACTATTCCCAGGATCGAGTTGGTGGAGGTCGGACCCTCCATGGATCTTGTGGTCCGGCGGCACCGCCTCCCCAATCCAAGCTTGCAGAAAGAAGCCATGAAAGGTGCCCGTGAACCACATAAGAAGGTTGGGCTCTTGACTCTTCATCCTTTCTTTGCGCCTCAAAGTTCCCATTTATAATATTGAATTCCGTTTCTCACTGCATATCTTCTCGGTTGACTGATGTTTATATCTGTTTCATGCTGTTTTTGGTATATCCATCTGATTGTGCTCGACATTTCCCATTCTTCGCAGCCTAAAAATGTGGTCCGAGACATCGTGCATGGGAAGCTTGGGAAGATTTACGTTCCAGACCAGAAGGTCAGCGCCGCCACGCTCTTTGTTCTTCCCTGGGCTCTTGGGCCTTCTCTCTTTGCCTTGAGAACAGGTGCTCATGGTGCGGGTGCCTTCAGGTTGGAAATCTGGCTTTGTCCAATGACGTCAAAGGGCTGAAGAGGGAGAGGCGTGAGGCCAAGGCCAAGGCCAAGGGCGCCTCCACAGACCACCCGCCAAAGAAGCAGAAGGCCTCCCCCGAACCTTGAAATGGAATGAAGAAGGGGCTCCCTAGGTAATCGGAATTGAAACAATTCTCCTCTTTGATCTTCTCAAGCAGTTCGACATCATGGACATGATCTTCAAAGCTTGCTTTTTCTGGCTCTTATGCTAGATAAAGGAAGAGCAAAGGGGATTTCATCTGTTGTCCCAAGAGGGTGGTGGTTCATTTATGGGAAGAGACAATGCATGTAATCTTTTAGGCGATGATATGGAAGAGGACTGGTACCAAGCACAGTTGGGCCAGACAGAGGGGGTGGGCAGCGGCGAGGCCGGAGAAAGATCGAGCCTTTGATCTTTTGAGTCAAGATTTTGAGTCCAGTTTTGTCCTGGTTTTATTTATCGGATGGGTAAGAAGAAGAACAGCAGCTGAGAATCTTATCTGGTTCACAGGTTTTACAGTGAAAACTGTGCTTTGTTTACAGCGTTTTTTTTACCTGCCTGCGAGTGTATGGTGATGATGATGATGGTCACATCCTGGGGAGCTGAAAGTGAGATTCTACCTGGCTTCTCCTTGATTGTGCTCGTCTTCCTACTTAAACCCCAAGAAGGCTTCTGTCTTCGATCAGTGGCCCAGCTTAAACAACTGTCAGTGGCCTAGAGAAGAAGAAGAAGAAGAAGAAGAAGAAGAAGAAGAAGAAGAAGAAGAAGAAGGGGTGGTTTTTCTCTCTGAAGAACTGGTTCAAGATAATGTTGGTTGATGTTGATGAATTAACGTAGCAGAAATTGGAAGAACTGGTGATTTGATCCTGTTCAGCTATGAGTGTGAGAGTTTGGACGATTTTGTTAGACTTATAGAGACAAACAAAAGTTCAATTAAAAATTCTAGTATCAATAATGATGCTTAGATAGTAATTGATGACTTATTATGAAAAGCAAATCAGATATAAATATTAATCAGCAACAGTGATTAATTAAATAATAAATGAAAAAAAAATACGTTGAAAATAATGGCTATGGGAATAGTTAATTTAGTAATTAGAGGTTGCCTAATAGTTAGCACAAATTATTCCAAGAGAGGACGGAGGTTCTTGAAAGTTTATTAAATAACTTTAATTTATTGTTCAGATTAAAACATAATTCAAATATGTTTTGAGGGACATAAATGGAGCAGCACGGCGATGCTGCATAGACTAACTAGTGCGATCCGGCACCATTCTTTTATTAGGCGTTCAACCTCAATCGAACTCACCTAGAAAATTAGGCCCTGTTCGATCCCCTAAGAGCTGAACCTGCGCTTCAGTACTGTCCAGGCTTGGAACCTGAACCTAGTTATACTTCTCTCTCTCTCTCTCACTCTCTCTCTCACTCTCTCACTCTCTCACTCACTCTCTCTCTCTCTCACTCTCTCTCTCTCACTCTCTCACTCTCTCACTCTCTCACTCACTCTCTCACTCTCTTACTCATTCTCTCTCTCACTCTCTTACTCTCTCACTCTCTTACTCTCTCTCACTCTCTTACTCTCTCTCTCTCACTCTCTTACTCTCTCTCTCACTCTCTTACTCACTCTTTCTCTCTCTCTCTCTCACTCTCTTACTCACTCTCTCTCACTCTCTTACTCACTCTTTCTCTCTCTCTCTCTCACTCTCTTACTCACTCTCTCTCACTCTCTTACTCTCTCTCTCACTCTCTTACTCACTCTTTCTCTCTCTCTCTCTCACTCTCTTACTCACTCACACACACACACGCACACACTATCGGCGGCCAGGCTTTTCTCTGAGATCTATCCGAGCACGGCCTGAGCTAGGCGGTGCTTGCGCGTACTTTTCCAAAAAGGATTATCATCAACATTGAATTATGATGATAGGATAATCCTGAATAAAACCCAAGAATCTACAGAGGTGCAATCGTCGTCTGGAAAAATCTACGGGGAAATCAACTCTAGCCCAATGGAGTTTGGGACCTTCTTCGCCGAGGCTTCAGTGATAATGCTCACAGAGGCCTCCATCAGTATCTCTGATTAGCGAGATGAAGAAGCTTACGTGGGTCTGTTCATGGCGGCAGTTAATGCTTCGGTTGAAGGCGCAGAAACCCTAATCAGACCTCGCCCTCGGAGTTGATGTTGCCCACGCAAGCGTTCAAGTAGGGGGAAACCCTAACGAGATCCTCAGAAGTTACACGTGCACCAGTAAACTGGGCGATGCAGGGAGGCAGTGATGGAGAGCAGGCACTGTGTGGCAGTAAGGGGACATTCGTCATTCACCCGCCTGTGTAATTGAGCCTGGCCCATCAGCGTGATATCGCAATCCCGAACCACGTCATGATCGAGAACAACGGTGTCACGCTCGCGCGCGCGCGCGAGAGAGAGAGAGGGGCTCACGGGGAGTGCGACAGAGACATTAAAGTGGCGCACATTTGGGAGTAGTGCGAGGAGTCAGAGATAAGAGGCAGGTGCCGCGCGGTTATCCTCAGCATCTGTTCTAGGCGCAAGAAAACAGACGGACCCGCCGGCCCCCCCCAGCCCCCCCCCCTCTTTCCTCTCTCTCTCTCTCTCTCTCTCTCTCGACATCTATATATGCGTTGTAGCACCCCTTGTCAGTAAGACTCTCGCAGACCAGAAGAGGAGGAGACGAGCTTGAGGGAGCGCACTTGCAGGGAAGGAAAGGGAGAGTGGGAACCATGTCGCATATAGCAGTGGAGAGGAACAGGCGGAGGCAGATGAACGAGCATCTCAAGGTTCTCCGGTCGCTGACCCCGGGGTTCTACATCAAAAGGGTAAAGCTCTCTATACCTTGAAGGTCTAGATTGTTCCTGGGGAGTTCACAGAAGTAGCTCTCTTGTTCGCAGCCTTCAAGAAGCACCGACACGAGTGAATGTGGGGGCCGGGTTACAAGGACTAGGGGGGGTTCTTACTTGCTTCTTCTATTTCTTCTTCCTGCTTCTCAGGTTCAAATTCATATCAAGGGAGGGAACTTCGAAGACCTACGATTGACTGTTTGGTCACTTCGCCGCACTGTTCAGCAATCCAAGCAGTACATTAAATAAATGAATTAGTGGTCGAAAGGGAGAAATGAACCCTAAAATTTTCTGCCGTTGTTTCGGAGCTTCCTTTAGGCCATTCCACTCCAGATCCTTGGATCCTCTACTCTTTATCTCAATAGCCAGCGAGAAAAGATCCCTAGAGGATTGAGGATAGACATGAACAGACACAGATAACTGATGCTTACTGATATCTAGCGTTCCTTCTTCGGAAGAATAGTATTCATGAGAACACAAAAGTTGCAACCTTTCTTCAGAGTTTTTAGTCTCGGTTATTTTATGGTTTTCATGAGACATGCGTTCTGATATTTTCCATTGGATGTCGTGAGAAGGGAGACCAGGCGTCCATCATTGGGGGGGCTGTGGAGTTCATCAAGGAACTGCACCTGGTTCTCCGTTCCTTAGAGGCCAAGAAGAAGAGGAGAAGGATCAGCCTCAGCCCCAGTCCGAGCCCGAGATCGCTGCTGCCGGTCACGCCACCACCTGAGGTACCCTCCTCCGCCGTCTCCCGGGCACTGGAACTCGGCGCCTGCTGCAGTTCCCCGGTGGCCGACATCGAGGTCAAGATCTCCGGGTGCAACGTGATTCTGAGGACGCTCTCCAAGCGCATCCCCGGCCAGGCGGCGAGGGTAATATCAGTGCTCGAGAAGCTCTCCTTCGAGGTCCTCCATCTTAACATCAGTACGATGGAGGACACCGTCCTCTACTCCTTCGTTATCAAGGTATGAAAAGGACATCAGCTTTAAGAGCGTTTCGTCTGACTGCTCCTCTTCAATTTAACGTTTTTCGAATTTGAAATGTATTAAGTTTTATAATCGGAACTGTGAAAATATTAATCAGAATCGATTGTAATGCTTATTGCATTAAAAGGGATGAAAAATTTCCAAGCCACAATATAAATAATGTTGGAATCCCCCACAAACTTTGGACGGCAAGCCTTGGTTTCACAGAATCTAACAGATGATAGTGTTATCAAACATGGTTATCTCGTCTAATTGATGTTTTAAGTTATTAATCACAGATCGGCCTAGACTGCAAGCTAAGTGTGGAGGACTTAGCGCTTGAAGTTCAGAAGTGCTTCTCCCAGGAGGTTGCTCACTGACTGGGTGTCGACCAAGAGAACCGAAAAGCTATGCGAACTAGATGAGGAGATTCACCTATAGAAATCAGCTTTTTATGAGGAAATCGCATAGTACGCTTCTATGAGGGATACAGGGGCATACTTATGAACAGTATCTTATCGTTTTATTAATCTGGCAAACTTTGTGAAGAAAGATAGCATGATGCCCCTATCATCAAGAAATTGAAATTTTATTTGCTTAACTAATATCTTTCCTGGTATCTCTAAGAGGCACTCATCTACATATAATATGTATATACGTATCTTTGTGTGTGTATAATATAATATACACTTGGATTGATAGAAAGAGAGTGCGCGTGTGGGGTGGGGGTGTGTGTGTGAGAGATAGAGAGATTGAAACGAATAATGGAAAAATAACCTTCTCCTTCGATGAAGAAGGTCATGGCTGCGTAGACTTCATATAAGTTGGTTTTAATCAGGAACCTCCCGTTATGCAGTGAACTTCGAGACGGAACAGAACATGGGGACGACCCATCCGTGGTCTTCAGTTAATAAGGTCACCAGTGGAAAGCATGGAAGATACAAGACGAGGCCTGGTGGAGGCAACGACAACTAAAGGTTTGAGGTAGCCGGGGGAAGTACGTACGTGGAAGGATTGTCTCCACCCCTCACTGCAGAGAAATGCATTCCCATTGCTAATCCAAGCGTAGGGCAGCAGGCCGGGGATGAGGGAGGTGGACTCTGTCTCGACAGCCAGCACGTGCATGGCGAGCTCTCAACAGAAGAGCTCGGCTTCGTAAAGCTCCTCTTGGAGTTGCGCCGCGTTGCACATCGCGGTGCTGACGCGGTCCAGGAGACGCAGAGGAAAGCTGTGGTGGGAGCTGGGAGCAGGTTCAAACAGATGGCTCTTGAACCTACCATAGGAGTTGCCGCAGATGAAAGACGGAATATCCATCACAGGGCCAGAGATTGCCGACGGAAGGGTAAGTGGCAAAGTCCGTGACGTATACCTCCTGTCCTCTATTTCGAACATCCGCCAGGAGCCTGTGGCAGCAGGGATGAGACCGGCAGTGTATGGGGAAGACCATTGCACGGTGGCAGTTACTAGTTTCTTATTGAGTTTATATTGAGCATAAAGGCTTCAACTAGCCTTCGGAAAATGTCATAGCCCTAGTTGATTTAGGTGTTTTCTTGTCTAGTCGCTCTTCCAGATTTATAACAGGAGGCCAATCAGATAAGTGTCCAACTAATCTCTTCTACATTCCTGACTCTTGAAGGCCAAATGGATTAACACCAACTAATCTCTTTTAAATTTGTAGCTCTATGTAGCCAACTGGATTAACAATCTAATCCCTTCTAAATTTATAACTCTAGGTCAGCACTAGTACTTAATAGTACTCAAATTAAAGTAATGCTTGGGTTTATGCTCTTATATTCTTTGTCATCTAACTTTCGCAGTCATAAATGCCTTGCTTGATGGCACATAATCATTTAGAATGGCATTTCACCTTGAGTGGATATTGATCTCTTGGCTTGAATGATTTTTCCGACTAGTGAAAGTTAATGAGAGTTTCTTTTATACTTGTAGGTTTTTCCTGACTTTATATTACTTTCAATAATGGTTAAAATGATAGGAAATTAGTCTTTTTCACGGTTGCAGACTGTCTAAACAACTACACACTACTTTCTCATTTTCTTGATTTTTTTATCTTATGCGATGCTTAACTATTTTTATCCAAGCTTTGTGTAGACCAATGTGCCAACTTTTATGTCAATTATTTTTTTCCCTAAGCAAAGACATGAAATCTTGTGGGCAATAATTATTCTAAAATATATAATATATCTCATAAATAATCTTTGAGAATTTTCAATATACTTGGACATGTTCAATGGTCACGTTTCATTTTCGTCATGTCCATACCCAATCTCAACTGCAATATATATTTGTTAATGTTTTAAACATCATAATAATTCAAAATCTTTGATTTTGATGTGCCATTTTTTGTATTGTTTCTTTTCCAATTAGCTTTCAATGAAGCACCTACATTTGTGTACTTGTGGCACCTACCTGCATCTTAAAACCATTTTAATCATATATAATATGAATATGGACGTTTTCACCTTGAGTGAATTTCACCTAGTTGAAGTATCATATTTTATTTGTAGCAATTTTCTCTTTAGGGTTCTCAAATTGATCATCTAGATATTATTACTGCTTTTTATCATTAAAAGAATTAAGCTAACAAAAGGATTGCTGTCTTGATAAAGGTTTAAATAAAATTTAAAGTTAAAATAAGGCCAATCCATCCCTTTCTATTGCTTGCCGTTTAATCTATTTATCAGACTAACAATTGGTTTTAGAACCCACTTGATTTAGAAGATTGAAACTCTTTATGGAGAAGATTTGTCTAGGGGTGTAAAACTTCCTTTTGAGGAGTATTCTACCAAAGATAACCCTTGTTCAATGGTGCAAACTATGTAGATAGAAAACCTAGAATTAAAAATTTAATTCAACCAACTGATTTTAGTAAGAAAGTTATAGAAATATAATTTATATTTCATCTAAATATTATAATGACATACTTTGAGATGAGAGGAAAGGAATACAAATTCATACCCACATAACCAATGTGATAAAATGTAATAGTAGTTATTTCCTTCTTGTTTTTGTATTAAAGTAATTCTAGTACATAAGTTGACATAGAGCCATGAATACTTAGTCAAATGGTAATCTAGTTGGCCACTTAGAGCTATAAGCCTAGTAGAAATGTTTCAAAACAACACTTGAGTTATCTAGAGGTGCGAAATATAGTGGGAGGCTAAATGAAGTCTTTATATTGAGCAATCATACTAATAAAAGTTACTGAAACATAATGACATCTTCTTGAGATAGTGTAGTACACTAGGTGAGGTTAACTACTATAATTTCTGTTCCAAAAATTTATAAAAAAAATTATATTTAGGGAAGTTTTATGAATTGGGGAGTGATGAATGCTACCCAAAGCTTTATGTCTTGTTCTTTCACTAGACTTTGGCTAATGATTGCCAATTTTGTAGATAGGCCTTGGTTGGACATCTTTCACTGCTATCTTGATGTTATTTTCTTTGAGTGTTAATAAGATAATGGAAATAAAATATGAGTTGAAAGAAAACTAAATATTTTAATACTAGTTCCTTTTTCAATTTAAAATTTTTAATTATTAAGTGTGATAAAACTATTGATATGATGCAAGTCATTGATTAGAAGGTGACTAACTTGAGAAAACTTTTCCTTTTATGTTATTATTTTATAGTGCACAATGTTAAGATCAGTGGTAAGAAAATCCTACTGACCCTTCCTAAAATATGCATTACCTCAACTTGAAATTCTAACTGAAGTTTGATGGAAAGAGTATGAACTACTTATTGAGTGAATTTAAAGCCTTGCATGACCCAAAATATAAAATATTTATCATCTTTCTCAATAAGTAGTTATCTTGTAAAATGAAATAATTACAAAAACTTTATAGTACTAAATCCTTTTTTTCTAATTTTTCTTTCTTCTTATAACACCACATTGACAGCTATCTTTTTCTATTACATTGACCCATTAATCCACTCTTGATATATGAAATTACTATTTTACCTTTGATTACGATTTCCTCAATTTCATTTTTAATTTTACATAGAAATATCGTATAAATAGTTTTAGAGAATTTTCAGCATTCTTGGATACACAAATAAAATTTCACCCTAGTGAATATTCTTCCTAAATCGCATGCTTATTATTCTCCAAAATAATTGTATAAGCATATCATTACACAAACAACATGATTAAACATATTCAAGGGTCAAGTATTGTAAGAATATTTTCCCCATATCTTAGCACGATTTTTATAGTGTAAAATTATCAATTTACATTTTATCCCATTTTTCAACATAAAATCTATCAAGACTCCCAAAGTCAAGACCTACAAAAGAAAATTTAAGGAGACCTCATTCTTCAAAATATTTATTAGGAAAAATAGAAAATTATAAATAAAATAAGAATTATTCATAAAACAAGAGGTTGAGAGAAATCAGCCTTAGGTTGGATACTTGATTTTGAAGAACTAGTTAAGAGAGAATTTTCACACAGGGTTTTGACCAAACACTTAAAAAAATGAATTGATTTAAGAAATTACAATCTTGAGGTAGTTGAAAAGTTGAATCAATAGACTTGAATTAACATATAATCCAGTAACTTTTTTGAACTTAAATTAATATCCTTACACTAGTGATACTAGTTAGAATAATTTCCTTCACATGTGATAGTGCTTTTTTTGTAAGAAAACCATCAAATCGTAGAAGACAATGGTAATAAAATTTCATATGGAATAGAGAAGTTCAGTATAGTAGATTTCTAATTCTAAAGAATTAGTGAGAGCAACATTAAAACTCCCAAAAGTGGGAACTATTAGGGATCAGAGAGTCCTCATCTTCCCTTTTTGCAAATCATTAGTCTGATGAAAAATGAAATATGAGAGAGGGAAAGGAAAAAAATTAGCATAATAAAGAAAAAACTAGATTTATCTGGCTTGAGGAAGGCTCCTATGTGGATGATTGAGCATATAATAAGCTTCCTTCAAGAGATAATCCCTTACAGCTCTCTGACGCCAAAACACCTTTGCACACTAATTATATAATGTGGTCATGACCCTCGTCTTAGATATACGATTAGGGTAAAACACAAATTTTATCCATGTTCTCACCAAAGAACCCATTAGAGCCCAACAAAAGCCCAATAGGAGATCAATCTCCACAACCTCAATAGGAACTATATTTGACAAAAATAATGTGATAGAAACTATGACAAGGACATCAATCTTGCAGTGATATATATTCATGTAAATTTACCTTGTTATTAGTGAAGCTTATTCCATTTTTGACAATTTATGAGTAAGTAATGTACCACAAAGTTGAGGCATTGCATATAATATAAGGTGCAATGGTGATATTCATCCACAGAAAAAGCACAGAGAATCTCAGGAGTGATCTTCCGACTCGATGGCAATGCGGGCCTAAGAAGAAGAAGCAGCAGTTCCAATAAGGGAAGCTAAGACTAATTTATAACACTTGGGTAAACAATGAATGACTCAGGTTATGAATATGAGACACCCCAAGGTGGGAGAGCGAGTTCGATGTACACGACGATGCCAAGGATCTCTACAAAGGGCCGGGGGGGAGGGCGTAGCTCAGTGACTACAGGGGTCATCTTCTCCACCAGCTCGGCGAACATCAATGTAGCCGACAATATGCCAGCCACCTGCCCAATCGTTGCCGTGTCCATCTTTCTGTTTTAAACATTGTGCCGAGGGAACTCAACATGATCTTGAGAAGAAGGAAAGACGCCTCATCTATGGGATCGGCCTGTCATTCAAAGTGTGTTACCCGTTTTCCTCCACTGCTGCCTCAACGGTTGCCCTCGCCTTAAGCGACCTGCACGTTGGTGTTCAAGAATGATTGATCTTTGAGGTAGCAGAAAAAACATGTTCATCGTCGGTTGCGGCAACGTGACCACGAGGAAATTGTTTAACGACATTCCAACCACCGTCTTGGTCGTTACGGTCCGCCTCTCTCAGTTACAACATTCTCCTGAGCAGACTCAACCTGACCTTGAGAAGAAGGAATGACACCTCATCCCTGGGGTCGATACAGGCGTGCTCTTACTATGGCGGGAGGTCCTCCGAGCTGTCATCTCTTACCAGAAATATTTCCGGAGCAGGAAGACTCGCCACCTCCAAGATTGAGGGCAGTTGAAGATAAATATGTGGTTGAGTCGTGTCCAGGAGCCATCAGGGATGCATCTCAACTTGGGGCAGTCCTCAAGGTACAGAGTTTTGAGGCAAGGAAAGCCACCATGTTTGTTCCGTTGCCTGTTTTCCAGGACCATGTTTCAAGGTTCGGCATTTCTATGAGAGTAAAGGAATCCAGCCTGGGGAACAGAACAGCAGTTGTGCCAACAATTGCAGCAGAGGAAGAGGTAGAAGAAGATGGATTGGGGAAACAGAAGAGTTTGCTAGCTCGGTCTCAATGGTTACAAGCTGGGTACAACCACTGATCTAAAGGACCTTCAGATGAGGGATAAGTCCGAATGGAGGAAGCTGAGAGAAATTCATGCTTTCTACATCCCCCATTCCTCGTCCTCCCACTCCTTCTGGTCCTAACTCGTCCGGTAGCTAGATGGCTCCTCTGTTTCCTAATTCGGAACGCTTCTGGCTCATAAATGTACCAGACCTGTAGAGAAGGGATTGGAATGCATAAGGTATTGTAGCGACAACGGAGGTTCTCCTCCCCGTCTCCGGGAACTATTCCAGAGAGGAGTCCATTCCTTTGTTAAGATGGTTGCAATAATGGACCATGGCTCAAGAGAGCTGCGTCCGATGCTCTCTTCGCCAAGGACCTGTCCATCTCCCACGGCAGCTGGGTTCCATTACGGGTGCCGGTTGACGGACAGAGAGAGGTTCTACAACCGTAGAAGTTCTGACCGCATATGCATCCTTGGAGCTGTAACAGATTTACTTTTACCCGACGTGAAGGGTGCACTAGCCCAGTGTTCACCCATTAAAATCCGCCTGACTCTGCAATTTGCGAGAAAATAAGACGAGTGTCATCATTGACCAAACACTAGTGCAGCCCTGGCGTTGACCATTGAAGAGATGAAACTGCAGGAGAGAGACCAAAGCAGCAGGGCCACGCTCTGGCCCAGTAGACCTAGCCAGCTCGATTCAGCACAACGGATATGTGGACGATAGAAGATAGACTTCATATGGATGTGCATGGCCGGGAGGGCGGGGAAGGAGAGAGCAGGTTCTTAATTAGGCCCCTGATCTGCGCTGCAAGCCCCGGGGCAAGAGCATATATAGAAAAAACAGGTTTCTAGATATATCCTGCCTTGGTGTAGGAACTAGGCTTGACGTTCAGTGCAGATTCCTGATGATAACACCGGTTGTGAAGGAATCACGGTCCTCGGGACCGTTCCCCGAGAGGACATCGATGAGTTTGATGTTAGAAATGATGTTTTTTCTTTGTCGATCAGTGCACACACTTAGCATTCCATGTGAGCGTCTCTCTCTGAAGCAGAAATTAAGCCAAATTTTATATATAAATTTGGACGAAGAAGGAACTAAGGTTGGGTAATTTTCTTCAGGAAATCTTACATTTTGCTCAAAATTAGTTGCATTGGCAGTCAAATGACTTTATAACTATAGTCGAGAAGTATGGTGTAGAACAGCCTAAATTATCTTTGGAAGTAATGACACCGTGCATCTCTGATATAGCGTTAAGTTAAGGACATTTAAGCTCTGAATAAATTCCTTCACATAAGCCGTTCAACATTTAATCAATGAAATTAGCTGCTTCTACGACAAGGAGATGAAATCCTTTTGAAGCAAGTTTTTCTTCGGACATATTGCTGAACGGCTTGCTTGACTTCGTTTGTGTACACAATGAACTACTGATTATAACGCTTAATTTCTTTTGCATGGAGTACATTTTGAACAAAGGACAAAAGAAATCAATAGCTTGCGGCAATTAAACATTCAAAGCAGACAACAGAAGAATCATCCATGCGGTCAATCGAGGTGTACATTATTATTGCCATCTTTTATTTAGGACAAGATACACATCATGCCGCCGTCACCATGTGTGATTACAAGTACGGGCCATGCAGAAGAAGGTTCACGACGGAACTCTGTTTGGAAATGCGACTAGATTTAGGACTTAATGGATTAATGCATCACATTGCCTGTTCCTATAGCCTCACACACTATGAAACATGTCACATCAGCCAACTGTCTTAGTGTTTCATGAGGCAAATTCATGACAGAATGGTCTATAGGGACATACACACTCTGTGTCTGGGCTGATCACCTTGGGGATGTCTTAAGAACCATGGTACAATAAATGGGCTAATGGATTGCTATCTTGTATTCATTAGTCTTCCTGAAAACATAAAAAAATCAATCAAGTGAAGATTTGACAAAATCTTGATTGGACTAATGCAGTTAATCAGTTCTCAATTTGGATGCTGCCCTCCTATTACTAGATTGACTAAAAGTTTTTTAATCTGAAATAATCTATTTGACTCTTTACTAAATTTACTGTCTCAACCAAAAAACTTGCTAATTCAATGTTCATATTATGTTTTATTGCTCTTTGTATTTGAACCTTCTTTTCCTGAAAATATCCCTTATTTCAAATTATTCATCAAATTTAATTTTGTTTTCTTCCCACTCGTAGAAAACTCCTTCCCACTGCCCCTTATGTAGAAATACCTTTGGCTAGCATATGCCCAATCCTTGTTTTTACTCTGTTACCTAGTCCATTTGACTATTTATCATTCAGCTCTAGATTTCTTGCAATATTCCTCTTTCAAGGATCTTTCCTCAATGATTCTTCCATATTGTGAAGATGCCTTAACACGATGATATTCTTCACAATATTTCTCTTTCAAGTATTTTTCCTCAATGATTCTTCCATAATGTGGAGATGCTTTAAGACGATGATACTCAAAATTTGGCATAGGACTCGTGCAGTGAAACATGACTGAAGTTACCATAATTAGGTCCTTTTATGGCCCCATCCTGGGTGGACAGAACGGCAGACAAATAATAACCTGTATCAAAGATGCCTTTGAGAACTAGTGCATTATCTGATATTTGCTAAAAAATAAGATAGGCATTTATATGTTTTGATCACTATTTTAATGATCTATTATATATTATAACAGGGAGGGACACAACTCTTTAAAATATTAAAAATTGGTATGGATTTTTCTTATCAAATGGATAGTCATATCTTGCTTACTAGATGGTCAGTAATTTTCCAACGATATTATATTGACATTATAGCATCGCATTCATCTTGATTGTGGGATATTAGAACCTTTGTGAAGTCTAAAATATCTTCTGGACATGTGAGAGTAGTTGGAAAATCGGCTTATCCTAGTCGATGGTGACAAAATCATATGGGATCATGGGTTCCTGATCTCATTAATCCATCTATTTTTTTCTGGAGGGTAGACTGGCTACTGCTTGAGGAAGAAGGCAGTCGCAACATTAGCAGATGGTGGGAAGTTGGTTGGAAAGAATTAGGACGAAAATTTACTCTGCCCACTGTCAGTGCCATCCGCTCCTTACCTATCGGCAGCTTGGATTGACTTAAAAAGTATCATATATTTATGTTTTTTCTATTTGAACATTTTATAAGTATTTGTATAAAATTGAAAGTGTTATTTTGATTTTATTTTAACCATGTTGGTCGTCTTGTCCCCTAGGGCCAGTTGACTGGTCTGCCTGGATTTCTATCTGCATCACATTGAGCATAGGTCGCCAAGAGTTTAATCCTTCCATGAATATTCACGTTGCTGATCTGTTCAGAAGTTCTTTTTATTCAAAGCAGGTTCTTTTTATTCTACTACCTGTACCTTTACTAAGCTTGTGTTTTTATTTGCAGCATCACAATATACTACTTTGCTAAAGAGGGAGAGAAATGTAATATCTTGCCTATGGATCCTGACATTTACACTCCTGTGACGGAAAACTTTCAAAAAGGGATTGGACAGAAATTTTGTCAGTCATCAGGTCATGGGATTGATCTTGGATTCTTTGAGCTGGATGCCCTTTCAAAGCCGTCTCAAGAGGATGTCTTCCCGCTTGTTGTAAGTGCCAAGACATGGGCAGAGGCGACACCCACCACTGACGAGCAGCGTCAGAGTCCGGCACATTCTGGGGCACAAATTACACAAGCCGTGATAGAGAAAACTAATGACGACAAATTAAAAGTGAAGGTGATTAAGCAGATATTATGGGTTGATGGCGAGCGATATGAACTGAGGGAGATTTTCGGCCTTGCAAGCAGTGCAAATGATGATACCAATGGGGATGATTTGGGGAAAGAATGTGTGATATGCATGTCTGAACCGAGGGATACTGCTGTCATGCCTTGTCGGCATATGGTAAGCTCTGGATCATTATGTTTTTATACCTTTTTGGATAATTATATCCCTCTGCTTCTGAGGCGTGATTCCTCTTTTTTTTTTTTCTTTTTTCCCTTCATTTCAGTGCATGTGTCGTGAATGTGCGAAAACATTTAGGCTCCATTCAAGCAAGTGCCCAATATGTCGCCAACCTGTTCAAGAACTGATGGAGATAAAGGTAAATAATGGGAACTCATTGGGACCCAAAGCATAAGGTTGTAACCTGTGAAAGGTTGTTCTTCAATTGTAGTCCACTTTTGGGGTGGATTCTGAAATTTTTCATTTTATTGTGCATATATCCTATTACAACTACCTGCTTTTGCTGTGTCACTGTGACATAGTCTTCACGATTAAAAAGTGCCAGTAGTTGTTGTATATCCTCCACAAACCCTTCCTACTACAGTTGAATGAAATTTCTTAAGATAGATTATCTCTGAAACATCAGTGATGCTTAGTTAGGTCTGTGGCTCTCTTTTCCTGATATGTCCATTCTTCTTTGGTCCAGACCTTGGATTTACTCTGGAAGTGGCTAATGCCACAAAATCACTGAATATTGCACATCCGATTTCATTCAATTTCATTCACTTTGGAACTAAATATGCTTGAGTGTGTTAGTGTGTGACCCAAGAGCTCTCATAAAGAGCTCTATGCATGTCATCATCCTTGGATATTCCATTGGAGTTGATGATCAATTGGTCTAGGCGAAAAAATGGAGTGGGCTCCAAAACATTTTCTACATTTTTGAGGTTCCCATAAAATCTTGACATTTATCTGGGGAGACGGACAACCAAAATAAAGAGCCAAGTGACCTAAAATAACATGATGATATATCATAGTCTTCCCATTGTCACTTTGCCATCTGAACAATTCACATACTTGCAGGCGAAAGAAGGCACTGTGTTGTCTTTTGCCCATCTTTGTTGTGTGAAGATGAAGATGGCTCCATCTTGGCTGAAGTTGATCATTGTGGGTAGGGGTATCGTCATTGCATATCTAGGTTCAGGTAGAGTAACTGTCAAATATCTTCTAAGAGGAAAGCTCAAGGATTAAGATTTTCAACGTTTCATCTCTGCAAGGTCTAGACGCATCAAGAATATTATTTGTAAAAAAATGCTGACTGATAACGATTGAAAGTCCACTTTGTGACACTTTCAAGCTGAATTCGTTTTAATTAACAGAAAAAGGGGGACTCCAAAATTGTATCTAGAGTTTAGTAATTACATATTAAAACGAAAGTGTATACAATTGGTCACTTTGCAAATACACTCTCAGAGGAGTCTTCAGTCACTGAACTCTTCATCTTTTTGGTTCATGCCATATATTGACAATGATATTGCTCTTCTTTTCTTCATTGTAAGAGAGGCCTATTCGGTAGAAAGCTTGAAATCTTGTATTGTTTTGAAGAGGCGCCGGCTCTCTCTCTCTCTCTCTCTCTCTCTCTCTCTCTCTCTCTATATATATATATATATATACACACACACACATATATTGAGCAGGGAGAAAACTTGAAAAAAACCACAAAGCCACAAATTTGGTTTTACTGTTTGGTGTGCGGTTTGGTTAATTACAGTACATGTAAAACGCATCATTGTAGACAAAAGGAAAGAGATTGAGAAATATTGCAAGAAAATTGATAAAAAAAAGGGTGAAAAAAAAATACTTGTCAAATAGTGGAGCAAGAAAATCAGCATGCGTACTAGTTTGATCCCTCTCATCCATCCAAGTCTTCACCTTCTTAGCCTCTCTTCTAATGAGTTCGGACGCCCTGTGCAAGTCATTTCTAGGGCTTCAGATGAGCCTAATGGGACAATAATTTCTTCAAATTATCAAGATTTAATCTCTTCAATCTAATTTTGAATCCTTAGGATGCATGGGTGGGTTGTTTCAGAGGCGTTAACTTTCGAGAGGTTTTTACTATTCCTTCAGCACATGACAAAAGGGAACGAAGTGGACAAAAAGCTAGATAGTTTAAGGCGCCGGCTAGGATACGATAGTATATGTCAACGGCCTGTACTTTCATTCGACCGAAAATCAATGGAATTATTAGGCAAATATGCCTAGAAAAAAATTTCAAACCTTTATCCGTAAAAATCTAATAAAACATTCATTTTCTTCTTGATTTCTGTAATCAACAAGCTGAGGAAATTTGATTATTTTGAAAATTTGGTTGAACAGATTGAATGAATAATTTACCATTTAACAACTTTTTTGCCTCGAGCCAATGTCCGAGTACCAGGCGCTACGGCGCTGAAGTAACCCCTGCCTCTGGACACCCTTAAACAAATCAAATAGACTTAGATAAATGGCAAACAGTTTGGGGTTGGAGGGGTAATAGATTAATTTATGATTAATCATGATATAATCCTTTAGTTTTGATTTCTTTTGGGTTTTTTCTCTGGACATCCTTGAACTAATCAAATAGACTTACTCTGATAAATGACAAACAGTTTAGGGTTTGGAGGGGTGTCATAAGTGCGCCCCTCCAAATCTTGGAAGCATCGCCGCTGCCAATAGGGAGGCGCCAATCAGGGGAGTTGAACCCCACCCGCTTGATGATTCCAATAAATTTTTCCTCAAGTGTTCGTTGAATCTATCACTGATGGAGATCTGTCATTGCTTTTGGAGGAAGACAGTATAAAACTCTCATTTTTCATTTAACTAGAGAGAAAGCAGTGTTTATCTATTACACTAATTATCGTTCGATTTTAGTCTCGAAGGAACCATTTGACAAGAAGATTTTAATCTCTCTCTCTGCCTCCCTCCCTCCCTCCCTCCCTCCCGCCCAGTGAGTGCATGTCGAAGACACGGAGATTAAGCAACAAGCTGAAGTTGAATTGACAAGGAGACTCGATCTCTGCTCAAAAACTTTCACAAATTAAAGAGAATGATTACGTATAAAAATATTCTACGTGGCAGATTCATTTACAAGAAGAAGACTAACCTTCGCTTGAAATCTTAACATATTTTTCACTCGGCTGTGCTATACTTTGGGTCTATTCTCAAACCTCAACAATTCATTGTGTGATGATCGTCGAGGCGGAAGCACTGCTGAACTTCCCAAGTGAGCTTGTTCATGCTGATCCGGCAGCCCACGTCAATCTGTAAGCAACATTAAAAGAAAAAACGAGGATAAAATATTGTTCTCATGCTTATATTCTGCGAATAATGCGTCATGTCCGAACTGCGTAATGAAACAGAAGAGAAACAAATCTGCCCCTACTTAAGATGTGTGAAAAATTTATTGTACATTGATAACGTCTATAGGTCATCCCCCGAGTATTCTTTATTAAGATTTCTTGATTTTTTTTTCCAGCTCCTTGCTGTAGTTCGAGTGAATCTGTATGTAAGTATGACTGATCTATTGAGGACTCTATTAATGACTGATCAAAAAGATAATCATCCAAATTAGATTGTGATGGGAAAGGTAGTAGATCATTGCTAATATCATTCATAGGTAGTGGTAGAACAAGATCAAAGAATAGAGATCATCCAAGTGTGTCGCATTTGATTTAAAATTGTGAAATAAAAAGATATTTTTATAAAATAAAACATCTTGTGAGATGATGTTCTATTTTGTTTCCAGGTCATAGAGTTTATACTCATTGGTGTCAACGGCTATCCAATAAAAACATATGATTTGGTTGGAGACTTCAATTTTGTTCGATTTCCTTACAATGTAGATGCAAAGGCCCAGCAACCAAACACCCTTCATATAGAGTATTCAATAAATTGTTTATAAAGCAATTCATATGATGTCTGATTGTTGAGAATTGGCGAAGTTAATCTATTTATAAGATAAGTTGTTGCCAATATACACTTTCACCAAAATTATAAACCGGCGAGACGGCGTCAATCCCCGCTACGTTCTCGCTGGATTCTTCCAGGACCTCCTGAAGAGGCTATAGAGGGAGTTCGGGCGGGTGGAGGACGCCTGGCTGGGCACCCTTCCAAGGAGTCTTTGGAAGAGCTGGTGCTGTCTCTCGACTCCAGGCTGGCCGCCGTAGAAGAGAGCATCAGCAAAGCGCAGATCGAGGAGAAACAGGAGACAACAGCAACCCAGATAAGTCAGAACCAGTTGCCTTCAGTTGAGAACCTGCATTCGAAGACGGACATTGACGTGCAGCCTCTTCAGAGCTTCGATGGCACGGAATTCCACAACGCAAGGCCAGAGTTGCTGGAAGATGTCGTTGACTTTAGGGGAACTTCCATAGACATGCAGAGCTGCTCAATGCCCTGGGCCCCCTGAGGACCAGAGCCGGTGAAATTGGTAGTGGATGCCCCTCCATAATTTCTCGCTGTGCTCTGCCGGCGACCGATATACATTGTAGGCGGAGAAACCGCCGACCTTCGGCCCCAATCTGAACCGAGTTGCGGATGATTGACACGATGTAAATGAGAGTTCGACACACATAAACACATTCTGCACGCCACTCGGTCCCTGATTGACGCGATGCAAGCACACAGAAACATGGTTGTATTCCTTCTCGTGAAGCCTTTTTAATTGTCATGTCGTGTAGGTCCAGTGGAGCGATGTGGTCGTGGAACCTTGGTAGTCATTTGCATGGGAGGGATACGACCGAGGAGGAAAACCCAAGGCCCGGGCAACTGGAGCCGGACCGGTCTGTTGTACCTCGGTGACCGGCGGGAATCCTCCTTGCAACGGTCACAAGAATTCTCCCGCCTTCGGCTCCCGCGCAAACTCTCCCATTCGAAACTCCACAACGGGCGGGAGATCTCCCCAACGGTCGGTAGATCCCGGCCACAGAGGGCGGGAGCGCGGAGGATATAACAGAAGGAGTGGGGGGGGCGGGGACGGCCATTGAGTTCAAGAACTCATTCCTTCTCAGCTCCCTCCTCCCACCAGATAGATAGATGGCTTCGACTTCCGCAATGGAGAGGGGTGCCAAGCGCAGGGGGAAGAAACCTTGGGCAAGGAGGGAGCAGGGTCTGAAGAAGAAGGCCGCCGAGTTGTCGACGTTGTGCGGGGTCGACGTCTTCTTAGCCGGCTACAACGATGAAGGAGAAGATTTCTTCATCTGGCCGCACGACATGAAAGAAGCGGAGCGCATCGCCGATCGGCTAAAGGAGCAGCAGGGAATCGGCGGCGGGCAGGGCCCAGGTGGGAAGAGAAAGAGGGGGGCTTCCACCTCTGCCCCCAACACTGCTTCGAAGCGACGGAAAGGGGACTCCAAGGCGGCCGTTTGTCCCCAGAATTCCGCCGCCGAGAGACCTGTGCAGAAATCCGACGTCGAGTTCTGTCTGGATGTCCTAGACAAAGAAGAACCGATGGCCTTCTGGAGAGAGATTCTCGAGATGACTTCGGGCAGCAGCGGCGCGATCACCAACGACTTTGGAGCGGCAGCGGGGGCAAACGCTATTCGTCCTACAGGCCGAGCAGAAGCCACCACCGGGATCGCGGTAGCCGCCGGACTCCCCTCCATGATCCCTCCTCTGTTCCCGCCTCATGAGATCTCCGACGACCTCCCAGTGGAAGCCGGCTGGGGAGCCTCGCCGTGGAACGGGGAGTATGTGCGAGATTTATCAGCGGGGAGCAGCTGGCCGTACTTCCAAGAGCCGCTCGTCGCGGACGAGGCCTTCCGCAGTCCTTCACTGGAGGAGCTCCTCTGGGGGGTACCTTCAATGTCCGGCGGACATGCCCTTGAAATGGAGGCGCAAAGGAGCTATCTGTGCTCATGTCAGGCGGCGATAGGCGTTCCCGGGGTGATCCCCTTCCTTCCTCCTCTTCTTCCTCCTCATCCAGCAGCTTTTTCCTTTTCTGCCGCGAATCCGGGGTGGGCGTATTTCTAGGATCACGCGGCGGAGCATTGTGAAGCAGTCTGCTGTAAACCCCTGGGACCGACCCAGTCCGACTCCAGTTCTTGTCAGGCATTGTTGTAAATCAATACGAAGCATTGATGTAAATCAAGATGTCTTTTCTTCGCAAACCCCATAGTCTCCCCCACGTCGCTCTTATGGGTTTGACTTCCGAGCAGAGTCCTCCATTGATTAAAGCTCCATTAGGGACCCAAATCTGGCTCGAATAGTTTTCCAGTCTCCGCCATGCTCAGCCAGAAGAAATGCCCACTGCATGTGGAGAGCGGCCGTAAAGAACAAGCTTGAATGAGGTTGGACAGAAATGCGCATGGCTACTGACCTGTTCAGGTTGCAGAGCGGCATTTAAGCAGCTGGATGGACATTGCTAAACACCACACAGAAGATCAATTTGCGGCCGGCATCTAACGAGGTCTTTGTTAGCTGCAGAGTAAGCAGAAGGCAGCGGTGGGTCGGGGAAGGGAAGCCGTCACTTGTGGATTTAGGGAGAGAAGAAGAGGGAGGGGGAGAGACAGTAGGTGGGTTGAAGGGCCAGCTACTGGGAGCTTACAGGCTAGTCTCGTTGTCACCCATTCTTACATCCTAGCCAGATCCCTGCTAGATCACTGCTGGCGTCTAATACCTGATGATCTTGTCGGTTTCAGGGAGAATGGCAGAGGAACCAAGACAGGGGTCAATTGGGAGAGAAATGATCGAGCAATCCGAAAACAGAGTCGTCTCCTACTGTTAAGACAGAGAATCCTGCACAAGAGTGAAAATGTCGACACTCAAATGCATCGATTTCAAGCTGAGGTGCAGTAACTGACGTGTCCGCCGCTACAGGAAGAAGAGTAGTTGTTTGCGGCAGCACGTGAGACTAATCTGAATGGTATGGCTCTTATCGGCTCAAGGTGAAGGTGATGTGACAAGAAACCGCTGCGCGATAGAATGGATGAGAGACAGGTCGTGCAGTGGGTTTAGAATGTGGAAGATCAATCAATCAAGTGAGGGAAATGATGGGGTCTGCTTTGAGATTATCCCTCAACACATACAATTAGTCGATTCACTTCGGCTTATCAGCGGATTAACAGAAAAAATCACAGCTTCGAGGAGTGTGATCACAGACATCTCAATCCACTTGAAAACAAAGCTCAGTGACTAAGAAACCATTGATTTAACAAATGGTGTCTGCCTGTCAGAATCATGACTAATTTTCACCACTACTGATATTTTATGTACAAAGCATTTTACTGATTAGGTTCTAACGATCGCATCTAATGAATACAAGCTGAATTTCAGGATTGAAAATTCACGAGTTAATAATTCAAAATCAGCGTTTCAGAGACAGTGTATGCGAACCATCTACAATTATTTCAAACTAAAATTCAGAATTCATGACACAAATTTAACAGTCTCTGTTTGAACATATTTCAAAAATTGGAACTTCAATAGTCAATGCCCACTATGCCCACTGAATACAGAGTACACAACTCGTGAGTTCCATGGTATTTAGAATTATTTAAAGATCAGAAATTATCAGATAAATATCTCTTGACTGCATAGAAATCTTTTACTCATAGAAATCTTCTTTCTCGCCATAAATACTTCACAAGATGGTTATTGTGTAATCAATGCCCATGGATTGTATGTAATCAACTCAGACTAAAATTAAACTTTATAATTCTTAAATTTAATAGTCCTCGAAGATATTTCAGGATCATCAATTAATATATTAATCACTCTTCGCTACACCACCATTTCAAACTAAACTAAAATTTATAATTCATACCGGAAAGCCATATTCATTCCAATCTGTCTCATAATAAGATTAAAATCGAATCTTTATTATGCTAATTTTTTGTCTCAATAAAATGCAGTTGTCTTGTTTTTCTATTGATATGATCTCTAATAAATTAGATCCATATTATTTGTCCTGTAGTATATGTCAGGATTTAATTCTAGTTTTTTTGCATTGGTACTATCAGATAGAATTATAATTTTATTCATTTGATTTCACAATCTTCAAGTCGAGATTTTATTGAGAAATGTTTTTGGCAGCATAGTGCAGCAGTGATGTATTCAGGTTCAGTTGTGGGCAAGACAATTGATTCTCGTTTTCCTGAGGACCAAGAAATCATGTATCCTGCAAGGAAAATGCGAGTGCCATTTGTGCTGTTTCTATAAAAGACAACAGAATCATTCAAAGCCCGCTAAATTGAAATACTAAATTCCAAGCTCGATGATTGAAGGTAAATAACGAAGAGTGAATTTCATTACAGTCAACCGTGATTCTTCTCATAGGGAAATGCTATTAAATTTTTTTGGTATACTTGCTGACAAATAGAGCAGAAAGCCAGTTATAAGAGTTTTTTCTCAATTTATTTTCTATGGTAATCCAAATCTACAGAGAGATTTCAATCCATTCATGTTGAATTTCTTTAAAAGTTCATTGGTATATTTTGATTAGGAGATAAGATTTAAGGAAGGAGATCTTCAGCTTTTTGGTGTAAAAGATAAGTTTTAAGTGACTGCAGATCCTGGAGATTCTCCTTCATCTTCCTCTACCTGATTCTCTCCATTGCTATCGGCGACTTGGTTCCCTGTCTCCCCTTTTTTCTATGCTGGTGCTCTCTCAAAGTCGTCTCCTCCGTATGTTATATATATAGATGGACACACAAACACATACAAATGTCAACGTCTGTCTGCACTAACTTTGAAATAATTTGCTGCTCCGGCCTCTTGTTGCCGAGTCTCACAACCCCTCCGATGTCAGTCTTCATCACAGGAGAGACGTCCATACATGTCTCAACGTTTTAAACACCCACAAATCAAAGAGAGACGCTAACCCCTCTCCACATGCCTAAGACGAGTAATCATCAGCACCTTCCACCCGCTGCAGTGCCCTTCTTCGGGGGGAGTTCTGCTAACAAGTTTGTGGTCCATATTGATCTACATGAAGAAGTAGTCTCTTACCTTCGACAAGAAGCCCAAGGATCAACACAAGCTGTTATCTTTTGAGTTCATCCAAAATGAACCCACTGTTGAGGAAGATGAGCGTTCTTGTTCCTTCTTCTAGAATAGCGGACGATTGACGCCAGACACACCATGAGAAAGTGAGGAAGAGAGTCCAAACAAAGAGAACACACCAGATTTAACATGCTTCGGAGAACCCTCCGACGTCCACGTACTTGCTGAAGAGCCTGAGTACTCATCGAAGATTCCAATAGAGCACCACTAGACTTCAACACCCACTTGCATATGCTTCGTGAAAGGCCCCATCCTTTCTTTCCCGTATATTCATCTTGTGAACATCTAAAGATGGCTAAGTCTAGACAGTCTATCTGCTTTGGTTGTAAGACTCGGCTTACATAAATTTCTTGGTCCAAAACAAAACCTTTCTAGGGTTGGGACGATTTAAGAGGAAACATTTTTCGTGGTTTGTGGGTCTCATGAAAGGAAAGTCGCTGACGCAGCCGCTACATAGACTTTGCTAGGTATGTTAAAGTCTTGAAAATGCCACAGCTATAAGAATAGGAAGATCTTTGATCCAAAAGCTTTTACTGTCTTCCAGCAATCCTTTTTTATTTGCCTTGAGAACCTATTTGTGTATTTGACGAAATTCGTTTTCTGATGTACGTCCAATGCAAATTGCCTCGTATAGTAAATACCACTGAAGCGCGCATGGATAACCACGTACGCTTGCCGCCCACCGGCGCATGCTGCTGCTCACTGGCGTTAGGGGCATTAGCAGACCGCCAGGCCGTTGCTTACTAGAAGCGTCCGGCGTGCACGCGCCGCCGTGTCACGCCCACATTGACGCTCGCCGCCTGGCGGCCTTTCCGGACCAGCTGTGTTCAAGGATGAAAGCCGAAGATAGACGGAGAGAACTTCCACAGAGCTGACACCTTCGTCTCTTTGGAGGCAGACGTCTCCGTCACTGCGGTTCTCGAGTCAATCAAGAAGTTGTGATCCCGCATGATGCGTGTAAGTAACACCAGCTAATCTTTGAAGCTTTCCACGAGGGGCCGTGTGGCGGCGTTGACCTTATTAACAGCTTCATACTGTCTCAATGAAGGTTATCGGAAATCGGATCAGATTCTGAAGGCTGCTTCGTCTGACTAGAGCCATGTGCAGGGTACCGATGATTAGGCGACAGGATCAGCCATGCCCTATCCGATCTACTGGAAGCCTCGAAGTCAACTAGAAATAATGCCACAAGCTATGTAGGAATGGGATCCTCTAAGTCATATCGTTGAAATTCAATCTTGATCGTCCGATTCTCCTAACTGTGACCAATGAGAGAGGGAGCGGGTCTTTCCTTTCAACGTTTATGACTTCTCAAACGCGATTTTTGTTTTATACAACGGAACTCGATCTCCCTAGTTTCTGTGCGCGTACAGCTCGCCGAAAAAGTTCACCGACGTAGAAACGTTCACACGTTTTGACGAATTGGATCACCTCGAGTGGGTTTATTCCTCCACCTTCCAAGCTTTGAGCTGGTGTCCCGTCCGACGTGCATCTCTCTCTATCTCTCCCCTACCTCATCCTCCCTCCGCAACCCTTTCCTCTCTTCTGCGCTCGACAAAACATCTAGACCCGCAGTTGGACTAGGATATGGCGGCGCCGCTGCTTTCGCTCGTCTCCTTATTCCTAGAGAAGCTTAACAGTTTGAAATACAAGGAAGTGATGCCATGCGGGTTACAGTCCGCGCTAGAGGAGCTCGAGGAGAAGATCAAGGAGATCAGACACTTCGTCCCCGATGCAGAGACCCAGGCCTTCGGCAGCGAGTACGCCCGCCTCTGGCTGAAAGCGCTGAAAGAGGCGGTGTACGACGCAGATGACGTCCTCGACGACTATGCAATCGCCGGAGGAATGGTATCAGTACAGCCGGAAACGCTCTCCTCGACCAGCATGGTACGTCCTCGTTTCTCCTCTCCATTGTCTCGCACGAGTCAGATTGAATTTGAACACGAAATGGGGATGAGAATAAAGAGTATAAACTCTAGACTACAGAAGATCTCAAAAGAGAAGGCTGAGCTACACTTGACGCCTACCGATGATCACTTCTCAACGACAGGCAGCAGCTTTCAGACATCATCTCTAGTCAATCTAGAAATTGCTAATTCAGTAGTCGAATTACAATGCAAAAAGTTACTGTGACTACTTGTGGGGAATGAGAAAGATAGCAAGCTGATAGCGATCACGGGGATAGGGGGAATCGGAAAGACTACACTGGCTAAAGTGACATTCAACGATCAATTCATCGCAGCCAATTTTCACATGAAGATTTGGGTCTGCGTTTCCAAGTACTTCAACCAAATTAAGATATTAAAAGAGGTCATAGAGCACGCCGGTGGGGACCCCCGGGATGGTGACTGCAAGGAACAGCTGGCCCAGATCCTAAGCAGCCTCATCAAAGACAAGAAATTTTTTCTTGTTCTAGATGACGTCTGGACGACAGAGGTCTGGGACGAGCTACTCCGAGGAGCCTTGCAGGGCGCCGCCGTTGGCAGCATGGTGTTGATAATGACTCGTCTCGAGTCTGTGGCGAGGCAGGTGGGGGCGTCGCACCTTCATCCTTCCATGAGAATGACTGGTTTTGAAGGGTTCTACCTTTTGTGCAAGATGGTGTTCAGAGATGGGGAGGAGCAACAGTGGGGAGCCATGCAAGATGTTGGCGTTAAAATTGCCAAGAGATGCAAGGGCATTCCTTTAGCTATAAAGATGATCGGAGGGGTTCTGAGATGCAAGGGTAAGAACGTACGGGAGTGGGAGGAGATACTCGAAGATCAAGTATGGTCTACATCCATCTTCCCAGAGGACGAGGAAAATGTTCTGAAGGCTCTGTATTTGTCTTACAGGGATCTGCCCTCAAGCATCAAGCAGTGTTTTCTATACCTCTCGCTGTTTCCCGAGGACTACGCGTTTGCGCGTCCCAGTGTCGTGCAGTACTGGGCCGCTGAGGGTTTCCTGAAACCAGAGGGCACTTTGACCATGGAACAAATAGGAGACAAGTTTTTCGACGAGCTGACCGGCAGAGGTCTTCTCCATCCAGAGCTCTCAGCGATAGAGGGGGCTCTGTGCAAGATGCACGACATTGTGCGTTCTCTTTGTCAGTATCTGGCTGAAGGTGAATGCCTCTTCGGCGGCATGCCGAGACTGAAAGGCAGGTCCGGAAAGCTCCGCCGGTTGTCAATGGTAGATTGTGACTTTCCCATAGACCTTCATCTCTTGAAAAGAGAACAACGCCTGAGGAAACTCCTTATCTGTAGGAACCCATATGGAGGGATGGTTCTAAGACAGGATGTTATTGAAGCTCTTGGGTATCTGAGAGTCTTAGATATCAGTGAGGAACAGCCACATTTCATCACAAAACTTCGACACCTGAGGTATCTCAACGTCTCTGGGACTCCCATTGGAGCGTTGCCAGATTCGATAGGCGATATGAAAAGCCTGGAGTTCCTGTTACTGATGAACTGCGAGAACGTCACGTCTCTTCCAGATGGCATAACGCAGTTGAGAAATCTAAGGTGCCTTAGGATGAATGAGAGAACTAACATCGACCAGATGCCAAGGGAATCGGCGGACTGCATCAGCGAGTTCTTTATGGGTTTGTTGTGGACAAGCGGGAGGGAACTCTGCGAGAATTGGGGCCTCTATTAAAACTGAGACATCTGGTGATCAGAAAATTGGAGAGGATATCAGAAGCAACGTAAGCCAGAAGTACCCTCCTTGAGAATAAAACCTCCATGAACTTCACAAGCTTTGAGTGGACCTTCCCTCCCGTCGATACTAGCACTACAGATGCAAGTATCTTTGATGAGCTATGCCTCCCACCTTCCCTGAAGATACTCAGCGTCGTAGGATGCCTTGGGCTCACCCTCCCTCGTTGGATGTGGCCTTCGTCGTCATCTGGCGTCTGTCACACCCATAATCTCACAATGATAATCTCCCTCATCTGAAGCTCGTCTGGATCAGTGGTTGTGCCCAGCTTGTAAGCATTGGGCCGAGCTCGCAAACTCTTCTGTTTCCCCACATCCATCTTCTTCTACCTCTTCCTCTACTGCAATTGTTGGCACAACTGCTGTTCTGTTCCCCAAGCTGGAATCTTTTACTCTCATAGAAATGCCGAACCTTGAAACCTGGTCCTGGAAAACAAACATAATGGCTTTTCCTTCCCTCAAAACTCTGTACCTTGAGGACTGCCCCAAGTTGAGATGCATCCCCGATGGCTCCTGGAGACGACTCAACCACATATTTATCTTCAACTGCCCCTCAATCTTGGAGGTGGGGAGTCTTCCTGCTCCGGAAATATTGATCGTAAGAGATGACAGCTCGGAGGACCTCTCGCCATGGTTAGAGCACGTCTGTATCGATCCCAGGGATGAGGTGTCATTCCTTCTTCTCAAGGTCAGGTTGAGTCTGCTCAGGAGAATGTTGCAACAGAGAGAGGCGGACCGTAACGACCAAGACGGTGGTTGGAATGTCGTTAAACAATTCCCTCGTGGTCACGTTGCAGCAACCGACGATGAAACACTGTTTTTCTGCTACCTCAAAGATCAATCATTCTTCAACACCAACGTGCAGGTCGCTTAAGGCGAGGGCCACTGTTGAGGCAGCAGTGGAGGAGAACGGGTAACAAACTGTGAATGACAGGCCGATCCCATAGATGATGATGGAATAAGCTCGACGCTGATGGCAGGGAGTCATCTGCGGCGACAGGTCAGGAAGATGGAATCTTCACTGCTTTCGTTTTTTTTTTCCTTTTCTCCACCTGTTCTTTGAACTGTTCTTGGGCAGTTGGGTCCCTCGTGCTGCTTATTTGGCAAGGTCGCTACTGACCAAGCCATAAACGATTTCCTTTATATGTTCGTCGTTTCCTACAGTAGAAAAATAAGACAGTGTTTGCTTGAAATCTCTTTTTCTCTTCTTCTTGTTCGTGAGGGTTCTTTCCTTCATCTGGTATCAGAGCTCTCGTTCTGATCCAGGGAGAATCATGCCGAGACGAGGAGATGCATCGTCCCAGGCCGGTGGCAACTTCTTTGTGGAAGGAGCTGTTCCTAGCTTAGGCACCGGAGCACCCGGGGTGGGTGATGTGGCACCGTCGGTATCATTCCCTGTGCTCTCCAAAACCAACTACCCTCTATGGGGCTAGTCGGATGGAGGTCCTGTTGGAGGCACATGGGCTATGGGAGGCGATTGAGGCGGAGAGCGTGGCAAGGAAGAAGGATCGTCAAGTCCTCTCAATCCTTCTCGGAGCAATTCCTGAGGAGATCCAGGTGCAACTCAACATCAAGAGGCCTGCGAAAGAGATACGGGAGACTCTTAGGAATAAGAATGTCGGCATCGAACGCGTGCAGAAGCCCGTGTTCAAGCCTTGAAGAGAGAATTTGAGTCTCTCAAGATGGGCACTCGGGTCATTAAAAGTTCATGAGGAGAAACTTCAAGAGCGTCAAACTAAAGAAGAAGAAGAGCAAGCCCTGCTGACGCGTGCAATAGATAAGAATAAAGGTATGGGTGGAAACTCAAGAGGACGTGGCAGAGGATGAGGACATTTAAGCTCTGAATAAATTCCTTCACATAAGCCGTTCAACATTTAATCAATGAAATTAGCTGCTTCTACGACAAGGAGATGAAATCCTTTTGAAGCAAGTTTTTCTTCGGACATATTGCTGAACGGCTTGCTTGACTTCGTTTGTGTACGCAATGAACTACTGATTATAACGCTTAATTTCTTTTGCATGGAGTACATTTTGAACAAAGGACAAAAGAAATCAATAGCTTGCGGCAATTAAACATTCAAAGCAGACAACAGAAGAATCATCCATGCGGTCAATCGAGGTGTACATTATTATTGCCATCTTTTATTTAGGACAAGATACACATCATGCCGCCGTCACCATGTGTGATTACAAGTACGGGCCATGCAGAAGGTTCACGACGGAGTGAATGGCCATTTATTCACCCATCTCTACTAAAACAACGTTGAAACCCACGAACGAGAAAGCACGTCGCCGTCCATTAGCACACCATCTCTACGCTCCAGAAGGGGAATCTATGGCAGTAACAGGTCTACTCGTCCAGAAATTTAGGGCGATAGCCATTCTTGCGGTGGCGGTACGACGGCCTCCTGATCCTCCCTGTACACGAAGTGGAAGCCGCCCTGGTAGCCAGTGAGGTGGAAACAGACGCAGCTGGTGATGTTCTCGCTCCGTCTGCTGCAATCATAAGCGTGCTCGCCGACGCCGGCGCAATCAATGCGACTTAAAAAAGAACCAGGGGAACGGCGGCGGTCGTGGGCCTGCCTGTGGTGGCCATTACTTGCGCTTGCCGGCGGAGGTGCTCCTAGGAATCGGATTCAACTAGGGTTTGGGGTTACGTTGGGCTGGAGTAGCAAATAAGTATTTTCGATGCGCGAAGATTAATTTATAGGGAACGGAAAATGGAGAGACAGCTGAATAATGTGGTAAGCTTATTGACGCGGCCGCAAAAATACATCGATGGTGGAGATTGGGATTCTTAATCGGCTTGCATTCAACTAATTACTTTGCTCATATCCGCTCAATCTGAAATGAGTTTAGTCGGTTGACATCTACTCAAATGGACATGACGACGGTGTCCTTGAGCTATTAGTCTACTTGAATAGACTCAGACAATTGTGACTATTCCAACTTTGACGTGGTTGCCTTTCATCAAAGGAGCCCATCATTTCCAAGCAGAACAAAAGTATGGATGACAAAGGAACTCTGTTTGGAAATGCGACTAGATTTAGGACTTAATAACAGGCCTGTTATCACAGTAGAAGATGAGAGCATGAGTACAGAATGCTCACAATCTAATAAGTGATATGCAGAAAAGTAAATGTGCTAAAATAATGATATCAGTAATTTATTATCATTTAGAAACACACCTCAGAACCACTAAACAAAGAAGGAGAATATCTAATAGTCAATGAGGAACAAAATGCAAGGATATGGAGTTAACGAAGCTCTAACCACAAGCATCGAATGAGAGAGAAAGAAGAGAAGCTGGAATCTAGATTTCAGATGTCAGAGAGAGAAAGGTTTCTCATTCCCTTGATTTCAAAGGTTATCTCTTCAAAATGCGCAAGTACACAGCCACTTAAGATAGCTCGCCGTGTGATGTTAACGTGCAGAGCAATACGATAGACAATATTTTATAGGGAATCTGACGAGAGTAACTAGATGGTTTTCTCTTATAAGAACTCCAGTAGGTTACCTAAATTCTCTTTTGTCTTTAATGAATCTAATGATGCGGACATTTTTATGCACGTCGACAAGAAGAGAGACGCTGAGATGGTGTTTGTGTGGCAATGGTCTCCCAATGCATCTCAATTAAACCCGAACTTCCTATTTGTCAGAGTATGTCCTTCCCCGCTGCCGAAGTGATTTCCATTTTCACATTGGAAGTGATAGGTTCCGTTCATGGAACGCAACAGGAAATCGTTCACAACGCGAATGACAGGCGTAATGTATCTACGTAAAGATTGATATAGCTATATTCTCGAGTCCAAAGAAAATTTTTGTGCATCAGTTTTAGTATCGCAGAAACTATGGGACGGCTTGCACAGGACACGACATAAATATCAAGCTTGGAACCTTTTTCAGGAATAAAGTCTTCTTTCCATTTAATCCTATAAAAAAAATACGGCAGCAAGGTTGTTGCCCACCACTAAATTCTGTAACGTATATTCTCTTCTAACTATACTAAATTACATTATCGACCAAGTTTATCTTAATGATATCAAAGAAGCTCAATTTTCTCAACCTTTATAACGTTTACGAAACAAGATCTACACACTCCCTTCGCATATACGTGCTGTAGAGTATTTAGTGCATATTACCATTAAACAAGTTTCGGTTCCATACTATCCTCCTTTACACTATTTATGATTGCAAGTACACATCGTGCAGCTAGTTTACGACGAAGTAATTGGCCGTTTATTCACCCATCATTATTCAAACACTGCCGAAAGCAGCGAAGGGGGGCACGTCGCCGTCCCCTTAGCACACCATCTCCACGCTCCTGAAGGGGAACCTGCGGCAGTAGCGGGTCTCCTCGTTCAGCAATTGAGAGCGATAGTGGTTCCTGCAGTGGCGGTCCGTGTACAGGACGGCCTCCTGCTCCTCCGTGAACACGAAGTGGAAGCCGCTCTGGTAGCCAGTGAGCTCGAAACAGCCGCAGCCGTTGATGTCCATGGTCTGTCCGCTGCATCCTGGGCCGGAGAACACCGTGAGCGTGCTCGCCGATGCCGGCGCAATCATTGCGACGGCAAAGAGGACAAGGAGAGCGGCGGCAGCCGCGGGCCTGGCTGTGATGGCCATGAGTTCCAGTTGCGGATGGAGGTGGTCCTAGGGAGCTGATTAACTTAGGGCTTGGGATTATGCTGGGTTGCAGCGGTGAAGAGCTCTTGTCCATACGCGGAGGTTCATTTATAGGACTGGAAAAGGTCGATAGAGTGCTGAAAGAATGCGGCAAGTCCATTCACGCTACGTAGAAAATCGATGGGTCGTCGAGACAATGGATTCCTAATCGGCGGCCATTTGCTATAATTATCATTTTCATACGCGGTAGCTGAATTTATGATTTTCCGTTCAGCTGTAATTGCAAGCTGACGACGAACGCTTCGTTGAACTATGCTTTTTAAAGGATTCAGTTGGCCGTACGCTGTCGGAGTTTGATCAGGTCGATCGCCCGCTTTCTCAGGTATGCCGTCAAAACGAGTTTCGTCCGGGTTCTCACATTTCAAACAGGTGACGACTGCATATTAGATGAGGATAGATATAACAGTGAGAAGCCCAAATGGTCGGAGGATAAGGCAAACTTTCCTACGCCTATTGACGAAACCAATGGGTCGTCGATCGGCGGAGTCAGAACCCTTCGTCGTGTCTGCCGGGCTCTATTCCTTTGCAAAGCGGTCTACTAAAACTTTTCTATGCGTTAACTTTTTAAAACGCACAGGTCCAAAACGGCTTCAGGTTAGCTCCCTGTCTTTCCATTATTAGCGTGCGTCAAGCGCGGTAGGTAGAACGCGGCGATAAATAATATCTATCAATGGATTTTACTACCATCACTGACTTTTTCCGTCTGAAACAACCGCTCGCTTTGCTGAATTGCGTCTTTTGCTCTTTTCCAGTCTATCAATGTGCACATAGTATGTATATTGGTGGAGCGTCGATACTTGTCGTAATGTTTGGTTCCGTTCGTGTCAAGCAATGAAAAATTTAACGCAGAGATAGCTACGTTCTCTTCGGTCATCACTTGGCCATTTCAGATATAGCTGTTCGAAATCTCTTTCCCGCTCGCTCTGTTAGTCTTTTACACTGGTCGTTCGCTTCAGTTCCGAAGGACAAACGTTTACATCAGTTCCGAAGGACATACGTTTTAGGGTTTTGGTCGAAAGTTTGCCTTTGATCGCCGATCGGAATCTCTTAACGCCAAAATTTCATATTCAGACGTAGTATTTAAGCATGAAAAGTTACTTGTTCACCCTTTGTTAGAAAACGTGTACTCTGGTGGTCTGCCGGGAATATTTGCCGCTTAACTTGCTATCAAACGCACTTTCCTTGCATTTTAATTATATCTACCTGACAAGTGTCATTGATATCGGAACCGCCTATGGTGTATGACACCACTTCATTCCATACATAAATTATGAATTATCTAGTGTATAACAAGTAACTTAAGTATGAAAGTATCCCCTTAATCATTGGTCGCATTTTGCTTTCATAATTTGTAGGTGAGTTAGTTAAAATGATGCGCACAATGGATCCGCCAATGACAGGTCTCGGAATTAAATTCTGTAAACTAGTTCATTCGTGATAAATAAAACAGTAAAAAATAAACTGATGTTTAACTATAAGAGTCAAAATTTCAATGTATGTCATGAGCTTCCATATGTTGTCCCATGAGCTTAGCTATGCAGAGTAGCTAGTTGACACAAAACTACAAGCATTCAAAATCTGGGACACTACCTCCCTCAAGCCAGGTATATGCTAACCTTCTTTCTAGTGTTAAATTACCTATTTCATATGGAATTAAGCTTGGTCCTCTTTTTGGTTTAAAAATCAATCACTTTTTCTATTTAGCAGAAATGCAATCTCATTCACAATTTTCTCTCTATGTTTTTAACCAGCATACCTTTCCTTTACCCTCATCAATGAATAAAAAGCTTTTAAATGGCCACATGAACCTAATCCAATGGTTGAGCATGATTGAAATATTTGAATTTGACATATTTTAATGATTCACAGTACTGTCAATTACCATGGTGTAAGTTGCCTTTCATTCTCTTTGTTGATGCATTTTTTTCTCTACCTAGCCCTGAATCATTCATTTTAACCATAGATTTGAATAAGTCTACTGTTAAAAATCTTTATTTTCCAACTTGGTTCAGCAAATGTAGATTTACAGGTCATTAGAAAAGAACTTAGTAGAAGAGATTAACAAGTGAAAGACATACTATAATGGAAGATTAGTACATTAATGTGTTTTAACTTTTTAATCAATTTAGTGTAATTTTTATACATATGACCAAAGAATTTATTGCACTGCGTATTATACAATTTCCAAACATTTTAAGCAAAGGAGCAACAGGTTAGCAGCGATGATGTTCTATTTCAATTATCATGTCATGCTTTACATTATATTACATATTTTTCACTTTATTTTTACAGGTTTTCTATGTTTTAATTTTTTTTTTTCCAACTTATATCATTCTTTAATATTTTATGCTATGTTTAAATTTAAATATTTATTATTTAAATTTTTACATTTTGAGGTTGATTATAAATATTTGCTTTCTTTCATGTTAATCTTAGATTACTACTAAGCATCATGAAAACTTTTAAGCGTTGAACATTACCTATATTAAATTTACTCTGCTTAAGCGTTAAACATTACCCCTATTAAACATTACTCTGTTACATTACCTCTATTAGATTGAGGAACGTTATAAGGTGTAGAAGTTAAAACCAATGAAATTATCTGCTCCAAGGACATGGAGATGAGTTAAATTCGAAAATAGTTTTTCTTGGTACTTAATGTTCTAGGGCTTGAATGTGTCTGTGTATGCAACGAACTATTTATGAGAACGCATAAATGTATCGGTAGCAAACGGCAAGAAAACAATTTAGCAGACAAGAGGCGAATCCTCATGCATAAGATCGAGATGAGCATTAAAGTTTACTATCCATCCCCTTTAAACAAGAACTGATTGTAAATTATTATTACCATCTTATATTCATGACAAGAACTAAACATCATGTTGCCGGTGCACAACGAAATAACCCGCCACTTATTTACCCTTATCCGATTAAACAATTCTGAAAATCAAGAACAAGAGGACACGTCATCGTATACGATTAGATGTGCGGATCATGCAGCCAGTTCACAACGAAAGAAATGGCCGTTTATTTTCCTATATCTACACAAATAGTATTGAAACCCACGACCGAGAAAGCACGTATCCGTCCCTTAGCACACCATCTTCACGCTCCTGAAGGGGAACCTGCGGCAGTAGCGGGTCTCCTCGTTCAGCAATTGAGAGCGATAGCGGTTCCTGCAGTGGCGGTCCGTGTACAGGACGGCCTCCTGCTCCTCCGTGAACACGAAGTGGAAGCCACTCTGGTAGCCGGTGAGCTCGAAACAGTCGCAGCCGTTGATGTCCATGGTCTGTCCGCTGCATCCTGGGCCGGAGAACACCGTGAGCGTGCTGGCGGACGCCGGCGCAATCAATGCGACGGCAAAGAGAACAAGGAGAGCGGCGGCAGCCGCGGGCCTGGCTGTGATGGCCATGACTTCCAGTTGCGGCCGGAGGTGGTCCTAGGGAGCTGATTAACTTAGGGCTTGGGATTATGCTGGATTGGAGTGGTGAAGAGCTCTTGTCCATACACGGAGGTTCATTTATAGCGGTGGAAAGGGCAGACGTGTTGCCGAAATAATGCTCTATGTTCATTCACGCCACCTGGAAAATCCATGGGCTCTCGGGGCCCGGATTCTTAATCGGTGTGCATAGGAAATTATTACTTTTTTCATATCTGCCAAGTAAGAATTTATTTAGTTGGTTGACCTCCGCGACGGTGTCGTTGAATGATGACTCTGTTGGAATGGACACAGTTTGTTGTACGCATCCGGATTTTGACGCCGTCATCTGTCGTCCAAGGGAACCCATCGTTCGAGAGCGGTCAGAACCGTAAAGTATGGATAGGAACAGAACTGGTGCCATGTTGTCAAGTTCCTCGCGTCCTTCAAATGGCTTAACTACAAACTTTACGATGGCTCTTACCTCTCCCAAACGCGCAAGTACGCAACCCCTTAAGGAAGCTCGCTGTATGATATTAACGTGGAGAACAAGACGATAGATGCTGCTCAACAGTGAACCTGGCTATCATATGATACCAGCTAGTTTTCCGTGTGGGAAAGGGCTGTAGCTTTGTTAAGATTGTGTCTTTTGTCTTCAGCGAATCTATTGATGGGAACACTGTATATACGTCGGCGAAAAAGAATAGAAGCCTTGATGGCGTCTGTCTGGGAATGGACCGTGCTGCATCAACTTATCAAAATAAGAGTTGATAAGAAATGACAATGATCTAACTACAGTAGCCATCTAAATCTTTTCATTAGCACTCTATGTCATATGTTGAGACCTAGAATCTATCAATAACAAAACTCATTAGTTTTAACAATGAAATTCTTGGGGATGCAAATTTTTGGGCACGAGAATAAATAAGAGTCCAAAAAGACATTTGAGATCACGAAGGAACATAATCAAGCTGATAATTGTGGGTAGCTTTGTGCACTACCTTTCTATAAGCTTTCTAACTAAATAATGAAAATCCATGAACCGACCCATTTACCTTCACCCTCTCTCCAGATTTTCTTGAACCATGATATCTATGTGATAAAGAAATGATAATGTAGTTGTCCTTTGAGAACCGTTGAACTTTTTTTATGAGCTTATTGATAAATAATTGTGGTTATGTCTTAATCTGTTGTTTATGTCACTGCTACAGATGAGTAGCTCAATTTGGTTGACCATTCAAGTTGTATATACCACTCATACGGAGCTGCATGTATCAAGCTGAATATATGCTTAAAATTCCTTGATAAATAATTCAGTTTATTTGGGCCCTTGAGACCACTTACAACTGTTAGTGAATTGTATGATCCGCATTGAGTCACCCTCTTGGAATATTTTAGATTGAAGGTCCTGATGAACTTGCAAGAAAACGCACGGTGGAAAAGATCACAAGAGCCAGAAAAAAGCATACTCCTAGAGAAAATGGGTCACTTAAAGATGGAAGTTTCCTTGACTGAAACGATGGGGCAAGAGACTCATAATTATAATCAGAGGGCCTCTTGCCTTGTACGGTTCTATGATTCAAACAGCCATGTCCTATAGACACTGGCTACGTAGAGGGCTAGAGAGTTTTTTATTCTTACAGCGGAAGTATCCCGGTCTGACGACAATCAGGAATACCAAGGCTTGAGCTGATACTTCCTTTGACGCAGACTTGTGGTGGGATATATGGCGAGATCGAAGCTGTGACTCATAGGGAAACGTGGAGTTAAACATGTTTTGGCGCATGGAAGACGGCAAGGGTTTGGGAAGTACTTGTACTCGACAGGGAAGAAGGGAGGCCACTACAGTTTGGATGAGGAGAGACAGAGAAGGACGCAGAGGGAGGCGAGGAGTGGTGGTGCGGGATCCCCATCCTTCAGGATGCCATCCATGAGGGCTCATGTCTGGAGCACAGACCACGAAGAAACCCGCGGTGGCGCTCGCCGTCTTCCGTCCGTTGGGATGGTTAGTGATCCGTCGTCAGCAGAGAAGCATTCGTTGCATGCGTAATCACAGCGCCTCTCCTCGCCTTGGAAATTCTTCTGAGAACGCTCACCCCGCTGCAAGGGCGGGAAGTCCTGGCTATTGCCCCCGCCGCCTCCAGTAGCTCCAGAGGGAGGGAGAGAGGAAGAGAGGCCCAATTAAACCTCCATTTTCTCTAATCTTCGAAAGAATAATGAAAAAGTTAATTTCCTTTCACGAACGAAATAATGTCGACACTGATGATTATGGTGAAACTTGTTCGGACAAATTGCGCACGGATCATGCACAGAAAATCGCAGAGGACAATTCTATTGTTACTAAAGATACGCCATGCTCAGCTTCTTCTCAGAGCAGACAGGTTTTATGACGAACGTCGTTAAGTTCAAAGGGTGGTCGCCGGGAGAAGAAAGAACCATGGAAGAGTTTCCTTAAACGGAGGGACGAAGGAGAGCGCCCTCTGTGCCGACGAAAGGAAACGGTCTGCTTCTGTTCCCGCACGAATGCCGGGAAAAGGAAACCATAGGAGAAGGGACTGAAAAGGAAACAGCTTCCTGTCTTGTTTAGGAAGGATGCACGCCGCCGTTGGAGCCTGGTTGGGATGATTCCTCTATAAAAGAGTAAGTTTTCCTTGAGTGCTTATTTTCCAAAGAATTAGGTTCACCAGCCGGGGGGAGTACTCGCCATGGCCCGCAGTCGGACTCCGCTCAGGTTGATAGAGGCCGACAGGCACCGCAGCTACGCTTTCCAGAGGAGGAAGGAGGCGCTTAAGAAGAAGACCATGGAGCTGGGCGAGCTTTGCGGGATCGTCACTCTCCTGGTCTGCTTCGGCCCCCGTGGCCAGTTGGTAACGTGGCCCGAAGACCCCGAGGAGGTTCGCGGCATCATCCAGAGCTATCGGCGAGTCGGGCTCGACGGAGACGGCGTCAAGCGCCGCTACGCTCTCGTCGGATTCTTCCAGGACCTCCTGAAGAGGCTACAGAGGGAGCTCGGGAGGGTGCGGGACGCCTGGCTGGGTAACCTTCCCTTGGAGTCCTTGGAAGAGCTGATGCGGTCCCTCGACTCGAGACTGGAGGCCGTAGACGAGAGTATCGTCAAAGCGGAGATCGAGCAGAAGAAACTGGAGGCACCGACAACCCAGTTCCCTCAGCACCAGCTACCTACGGTTGAGAACCTGCATTCGAGCACGGTCTTGAACGTGCAGCCTCTTCAGAGGTTCGACGGCTCGGATTCCCGCAATGACAGGCCAGAGTTCCTGGAAGACGACGTTGATTTCAGGGGAACTACCCCAAAGTTGCTGGAAGACGTTATTGGCTCGGAGATGCAGCAGCCGTGGGACGGTCTTTGTCATTCACCGCCGGGCCCATCCCTCCTGCTTACCCCGGTTCAAGGGGGCTGCTTCGATCTGGGCACTAGCTATCTCGGTGAACACCTCTTCTGTGATTTCCTGACTCACTCCACCTCCGGGGACGTCTTCTATTCGGCGATGGCTTCTCCTACGAATGTCTGCCGCTACGGCTCTGTACATAGTTCCAGCGACGTAGGCCGCAGTGGCGTCCAACTCGACACTGCTCCATTGTTCGAGAGTTCTGCTTTCTCCTTCCTCTCCACGGAATTCGCCACCTTCCCCGCCGCCGGTGACTTTCACGACGCCTCCCTCCGTGGTTTCGGGGACGGCGGTGGCGACGGCGGCGTCCATCTCCCCAATGCTCCTTCGTTTGAGCCCTTTCCCATCTCCTACATCTCCACTGACTTCGGTACTCTCCCTGCTGCCGGCGACCTTGGCAAGCCGACGATGGCGTTTCCTCTGTCTTTCTTCCTCGGCGGCTGGGATCATCTTCTCAGCAGCCAGTCACTCGAGGAGCCTTCCGCCAGTTCTCCACGCAGCTTCCCTCGGCATCTCCTCGACGACCACCATTCCGCGACGCTCTACGAAGCCGACGCTCTCCGAGGAGAGTTGACCGACATCTGGCCGCCTCCCGACCCAGGATGCTCCTTCGTCTTCCCCGATCCACTGCTCAATGCCCTGAGCCCCCTGAGGACCAGAGCCGGTGAAATTGGTAGTGGATGCTCTTCCATAAAGTTCTCGCTGTGCTCTGCCGGCGACCGATATACATTGTAGGCGGAGAAACCGCCGACCATCGGCCCCAATCTGAACCGAGTTGCGGATGATTGACACGATGTAAACGAGAGTTCGACACACATAAACACATTCTGCACGCCACTCGGTCCCTGATTGACGCGATGCAAGCACACAGAAACATGGTTGTATTCCTTCTCGTGAAGCCTTTTTAATTGTCATGTCGTGTAGGTCCAGTGGAGCGATGTGGTCGTGGAACATTGGTAGTCATTTGCATGGGAGGGATACGACCGAGGAGGAAAACCCAAGGCCCGGGCAACTGGAGCCGGACCGGTCTGTTGTACCTCGGTGGTAACCGGCGGGAATCCTCCTTGCAACGGTCACAAGAATTCTCCCGCCTTCGACTCCCGCCCAAACTCTCCCATTCGAAAGTCCACAACGGGCGGGAGATCTCCCCAACGGTCGGTAGATCCCGGCCACAGAGGGCGGGAGCGCGGAGGATATAACAGAAGGAGTGGGGGGGGCGGGGACGGCCATTGAGTTCAAGAACTCATTCCTTCTCAGCTCCCTCCTCCCACCAGATAGATAGATGGCTTCGACTTCCGCAATGGAGAGGGGTGCCAAGCGCAGGGGGAAGAAACCTTGGGCAAGGAGGGAGCAGGGTCTGAAGAAGAAGGCCGCCGAGTTGTCGACGTTGTGCGGGGTCGACGTCTTCTTAGCCGGCTACAACGATGAAGGAGAAGATTTCTTCATCTGGCCGCACGACATGAAAGAAGCGGAGCGCATCGCCGATCGGCTAAAGGAGCAGCAGGGAATCGGCGGCGGGCAGGGCCCAGGTGGGAAGAGAAAGAGGGGGGCTTCCACCTCTGCCCCCAACACTGCTTCGAAGCGACGGAAAGGGGACTCCAAGGCGGCCGTTTGTCCCCAGAATTCCGCCGCCGAGAGACCTGTGCAGAAATCCGACGTCGAGTTCTGTCTGGATGTCCTAGACAAAGAAGAACCGATGGCCTTCTGGAGAGAGATTCTCGAGATGACTTCGGGCAGCAGCGGCGCGATCACCAACGACTTTGGAGCGGCAGCGGGGGCAAACGCTATTCGTCCTACAGGCCGAGCAGGAGCCACCACCGGGATCTCGGTAGCCGCCGGACTCCCCTCCATGATCCCTCCTCTGTTCCCGCCTCATGAGATCTCCGACGACCTCCCAGTGGAAGCCGGCTGGGGAGCCTCGCCGTGGAACGGGGAGTATGTGCGAGATTTGTCAGCGGGGCGCAGCTGGCCGTACTTCCAAGAGCCGCTCGTCGCGGACGAGGCCTTCCGCAGTCCTTCACTGGAGGAGCTCCTCTGGGGGGTACCTTCAATGTCCGGCGGACATGCCCTTGAAATGGAGGCGCAAAGGAGCTATCTGTGCTCATGTCAGGCGGCGATAGGCGTTCCCGGGGTGATCCCCTTCCTTCCTCCTCTTCTTCCTCCTCATCCAGCAGCTTTTTCCTTTTCTGCCGCGAATCCGGGGTGGGCGTATTTCTAGGATCACGCGGCGGAGCATTGTGAAGCAGTCTGCTGTAAACCCCTGGGACCGACCCAGTCCGACTCCAGTTCTTGTCAGGCATTGTTGTAAATCAATACGCAGCATTGATGTATATCAAGATGTCTTTTCTTCGCAAACCCCATAGTCTCCCCCACGTCGCTCTTATGGGTTTGACTTCCGAGCAGAGTCCTCCATTGATTAAAGCTCCATTAGGGACCCAAATCTGGCTCGAATAGTTTTCCAGTCTCCACCGTGCTCAGCCAGATGAAATGCGCACTGCATGTGGAGAGCGGCCGTAAAGAACAAGCTTGAATGAGGTTGGACAGAAATGCGCATGGCTACTGACCTGTTCAGGTTGCAGAGCGGCATTTAAGCAGCTGGATGGACATTGCTAAACACCACACAGAAGATCAGTTTGCGGCCGGCATCTAACGAGGTCTTTGTTAGCTGCAGAGTAAGCAGAAGGCAGCGGTGGGTCGGGAAGGGAAGCCGTCGCTTGTGGATTTGGGGAGAAGGAGGCGGAGAGAAAGTCAGTGGGTCAAAGGGGACGCTACTAGCGACATACAGGGAGCTACACAGGCTAGTCTCCTTGTCCCCATTTCTTACATCCTACTAGATCGCAGCTGCAGGGTAAGTTAAGTAGAAAGCCCGGAAACATCGCTGCTGGTTTCAGGGGGGAATGGAAGAGGAGCCAGGAGAGGAGTGAATTGAAAGAGAAATGATCGAGCAACAAAGAAACATAGTCGTCTCCTGTTTTGGCAGAGAAAGAAACCGGCACAGGAATTCCGAATTCGGTGTTTGGTGGCACGGATATTGTGGACACAGAAATGAATTGATGTTTAGCAGAGGTGCAGTAAATGATATATCCTCCACTATAGGAGGAAGAGATTGTAAATAAGTCGATGGGGAGTGGATGGGGCCCGATTTCAGATCATTCCTTAGCATATATAGTAAGTAAGTCGACTCCAATCTGCTCAATAGCGAATTAACCCAGAAATTTTTTAGCTCCCCCAGGAGGATTCCGCTTATAGATATCTCAACCCAATGGGAAAAAAGAATTCAATGATTCGGAAAATATTGATTCAGCAAACTCTGTCTGTGCGTAGGAGACGACCCTGTTTTCTGATTTCTCGATTATTTCAGTTCCAATTCACCCCTCTGTTGGCTCCATTTGTATTCCCCTTGGAACCAGGAAGATCCTCAGGGATTAGACCCCAGCAGAGACTAGCCTGTAAGTCTTTATTGCCAGTCTCTCCGGCTCTTCTTCTCTCCCCAGATCCACAAGAGAAGCCCTTTATTGCCAGGAGTACGAGCTAGCCGCACTCTTCCCGCCGGGCGAGCCATGACCTCCCCTTTTCCTTCTCTCCTGTTCTTGAATCCCCTTTAACCCAACTTGAGCCCAACAATTGGTGTTTAGTAGTATTTAGTGGCCTCAGAAAACTAGTGACACATGGAGCAAGTGGCTGTAATCAGGGTTGGAAAAAGTATATAAAAACAGCTGGGAATACAATTTGACCCTCTTTAGATCCTCTATTTTTAATTATATTTAACATCAAAATAAAATCGTTGATATATTTTGTTATCAATGGAAATATAAAATATAAATGATCAATGAAATATGAAAAAATGTTTAATATTACATTTTAATCAATCAAATGCATAAGAAACATTATAATCTTCAAACTGTAAATGCTATTATTGATTTGGTATGAAGAACACAACTAACCCCTTTGGTATTGAAGGACAAGAGCAAAAGTGAGATTATATCCTCAACACACTGAAGGAGCATCTCACACGAGCCTAATCTTGTATTAAGGCTCAAGCAGATAGACATTAGAGAGACATTGAGTTCACAATTGGAGACTAAGCATATATGAAGGTCTAAATTCTATTACAACATACCACCTAGCCTTACCACTAACATCTCAAGTGGACCTGATGTTTCATGTGTCATTCCCTCAGCTATGGAACGAGAGCTTCAGTGGATTGTTGAACTGGAAGAGGCACTGGACGTGCACCAATCAGCCAATGGACCAGAGATCCTTGTGTAGTGGAAGCATCTATCCCCTACAAAGAACTCATGGGAGCTTATGCAGCGTTTTTCGGATCTACACCTTGGGGACAAGGTTTTAGAGACAGCGGGGAGTGATGTTAGGCCCTAAGGCCTAGGGCCTGGACCCACAATGGGTCAGCTTAATGGTGAACCATTAGAGAAGGTTCAGAAAGGATCTCATGTATAAGAGAAAGGGTCCCCCTGATGAAATTAGTGTTAGCTACCAGGAGAGTGAGGGAGCTCTGTAACTCTTCAAACGCTAGGGTTCCAGCTCACTATCTTTTCTCTCCTTCCCTTTTCTCTATCCATCTGAGTGAATCCATTCTTCAATATCTCTAGCTGCTGTTAGATGGTAATGCTTAACAAAACAAATTTATTAAGGAATGGGTCGCCTGCCTACCTCACCTATAAAAGTTATCATTTGGAATTTTAACTTTTATGTGGAGAGCAGTAATCTTGGATCACGGTATCCTATACTCTAGGAAATTAACCATTGAATGCAACATTATTGAATAAAACTCAAAAAAAAAAAAGAAAAGGACGAAGTTTCATGTTAATCTGATCAAGCAGTTGATGCGTTTCCAACTAGGTTCTTAGATGACCTGATTCTTGATCCGGACTGTCCTCTGCTTGTGGTTCATGAGTAACGGTATTCATCAAGTGGTGCGCCTCATTATCCAGAAATCAGAAGAACTCTATAGAGCAGTTCTCCTAAACTTAGCACATCTGCAAAAATGTCTTGAAAAAAAAGGGCCGGCAAAAATCTCCAAAAACTCTTCTCACCTATGCAGAAGAAGCGCTTATCCCAATCTGCAAAGACAAAGAAACACTTTGAGGTGCCTTTACGATCCTGTGTAGATCAATGGACAAGGAGGAGATGGAATAACTATCCAATTCACCCAGAGCGGAAAGAACTATTGGGGTAGGATATCTGCGAAGAATGATTGAAGATCCCCCTCGTGAGCATCCAAGGCCAACATTTTAACCACACAATCCTGCCAGATAAAAACAAACCAAGGCAATGCCGATAATATCAGCGACAATCATCCACATTTGAGGATGTGTAAGTTTTAGTGAGTGCTGCAAGTGGTTCGGAGAGGGGAGCGCGCGGTGAGGAATTGTCTCACATCACCTTGTACCGGCGATCCATGTCTGATATGTTCTGGCTGTCCAGACGCTCAATGGGCTTATCGGACTTGTTCATCTCCAATATATATGCAGCTCTTCGAACAAGATCATCGGGTACTCCTAATCATAGAGGATAGAGAACAGGCGTTATCTGTATAAAGACCACAAAAACCAAATAACCACTACGCATAGCCTTCGTAAATACACACTGAACTATAATCTGAGATAGATGGCACCTCCCTGCGGTTCATGATTCAATAAACATGCTATAATATAAAGCTGTTTTGAAGGATGTTTGAAACGCAATTTATTTTATTTTATTTTATTGGTTAATGAGCTACAGAATCCAAACGAACTATTCTAATGTGCGTCATATTTTGAACACGTAGTTTGCCATTTCTCCCACTGACTTTACCCGTATTACTGATTATTCAAACTGAGGATCCTGAAAACCTCACGAACTCAGTCAGACTCACTCAACTCATGCTGCCGTTCAGGTGAAGCCAAAAGATATAGATAATTAAGCTTATTAGTCTCGCAAAGCTTGCAGGAGAACCAAATAGCCTCCCAAATCCTATTAAAACTTCAAAACAGAGTGTACCTATTCCTATCGAATGGTTTCTTGAGTAATTTATAGAAACCTTGTGACCAATCGATTGGAATATCTGAAATCAAACACAAGTATTTTAAGATAACGGGATGAAGTTTTTGCTTTTTGCTTTCTGTTTGATGCAACATATAATGCCTAAATATTATAAATAAATCTAACTCGCTTAGAACTTATTTAAGTATGACATGATGATGTCCAGACCATTATGTCTATCATATATATCTCCCTTATCCAACGCATCAGAGGGAATCTTGATCTAGTTTAGTGCATCTTCTACCCTTTTCCAAACACTCTCCTACTCTATCAGTGGGCGTGGTCTCAGAGTAGACGTAGGGTCTTTTAACAGAACCGTAGCAGCCATTTTTCAGTATTCCCCGCAACAGGATACCATGACAGAGGCTTTTCTGCAATGCGATCTCATTTTGGACATGGGGTGTCAGGACTCCATCGGAGAAAGAGTTCCTCTAATGCTCACGTTAGACCTCTGAATCGTAGTCCCCTTCTTCTGTTCCTATGTTTTTGACTACTGAAAAGACATTCACACAGAGAGTATGATGGATTCTTCCCGCTGATGCTGCATTTATCCTCTCCATCCTCTATGAATTATCCCTGAAATTACATCCATTGGACTTGATATTTAACATTGTTAGTCGCCAAATGATTTTTTTACTACGTTAGACAATGCTTATATTCAGATATGTCACAAACTTTGAGGTCAAATATTACTCGTCCATTTTTTGACAATAGCCCTAGTCTCCCCGGCTTCACTTAATGGGCCAGCATCTGGTTCAGCCTCTTATGTTCGCACTGATAGGCCTTATACGCCAATTCCTTTCTAATGCTCTAGATTATGCGTTAACTTGCTCTTCTTCACAATATCTTTCATGAACACAACCAATGATTTTATAATTTGGAGAAGACTTGTCATCAAGTCATTACTGTAATTTCACGAGTATAGGGACTTGTTAGACAAAAAGAAAAGGCATTATTAGAGCACTTTCTTCAATAAGTTATTTCTGATGATCGGTAAGCACTGAGATATGGAGTGGAACAAAAGTAGGATGGAGTAATGATAGTAACGCATACAGTTCTATGGATTTGGGGGAGGATAGAAAAGGAAGAATGCATGGATATTGAAATAAAAAAGTCAACAATGGGAAAATGCAAGCTAATACATATACGCATTATTAATTGTATGTGAGAACGATAAAAGTAGAGCAATTAAGTACAAACGTTGGAGAGAATATCACCAGAAATGTTATCAACATATAAAGGAGAAAAAAATTACCAAACGTGAGCCTCCATGAAAGATGCATCAGCGATAGAACTAATTATAATACAATGAAAGATATGATTCTATTCGAACTGCAATTCTTGCAAAATATGAACTAAGGGAAAGAAAAAATCTTGATTCAGTCTTTAACATCCCTTCTGGATGAAGACTTAATTACCGAGCGACTGTCAAGGCGTTAAATCACCAAAGTTAAGCCGTACCAGCAAGTAAGGCGCAGTGCAATCCTAGAAGATGTGCAACATTGAAAATTACGACGCAAAAGGCATGAAAAGTCTAAAGATACAGAAAAAAATAGCAACCTACCGTAGCTCAAAAGTATATTCCCAGGACTAAGCCTTCCATCCCAAAAGAAAGACAGCAAAAGAACTCACGTTTATTAGTCTAAATAAAGACATTTTTTCCATGATAAATGACAAGAAAAAGAAAATAATTTCACATAGTAAACAACGGCAATACCGGTACAGGAAAATGATGTCTTCAGTGCTTGAGCAGTTTTCAGGCCTCAGAATACTCATGGTGTAAAACTTGATGTTCTCAGACTGGACGAAATACTAGAAGCTCGTTAGGTTCTAAATAATAGCTAGAATGAAATGGCATATCTGGAACTGTGAACAAAGTGTTTCAGACCTGGAATATGTAACTGTCACTGAAGATCTCTGATAAATGAGTACACAATAAAACCTGCTAGTCAGTGTTGTGTGTTAACTCAGAAAACCACACTAACGAGAAGTTATCTGTTGGATTATATAAACTCTATATTGGAATGTGTCTTCAAGTTGAAAATGCGAAGGAATTGCAGTCATGTTTCATCTCCAAGGGAAACCAAATGATGAGATACCAATCATACAAATTACTTAAATTATGCACTTGAAACAGGGGGGAACAATTACTTCCTGGAAAATGCGTGAAATATAACGGGAATAGAAATTCTCCATCTCATGTCAGTAAAATAAGTTATTTAATCTACAGGCAGAACTGCCTCAACTCGCAGCCACTACATTGTGAAGATACATCACCCCTGGCCAAAGATGGAGGAAAAGAGGCTCAACGATGTTGCACTTCAAAAGATAAGAGTCAAAAAGTCAAATTGCACAAGAGGAGTGCGCTAAAATGATCTTGCACTGGTTTACTACATAACTGGTTTTCGACTAAATTCCTCCCCCCCTCCCAAATAACTTAAAACACGACAGAGCTAAAATTGCGATTCAGTAGTCCTATATACTTATTTCCGTAATGCTTATACTGTCACTGTACTTCGTATTCTTGGTTATTTTATATGAACCATTTTAATGAAAATTTTAAGTAACCTTTTAGAAGGAATATGTGAAACTCACTCGTATGTCAACTTCGAGATAGAAATATGAATTGCACAAAAGCACAAAGAATTTTCTAAGATCGAAATATGTCTATTCTGAAAAAAATATAAGTAACCTTTGGAGAATTTTCAGATTGAGCAAAATGATTTATGATTCCTCCAAGAAGACCGATGCCATCTACATGTGTAGAAGAAAATGCTAGGTAAGGCACGCCTCCTGGGGAGAAATTTCATGCACACGAACAAGAAATGAATCATGAAACCGACCTTCAGTTAGAGTGCCCTTCCCAAATTCATCCAACAAACATAGAGAATGAGGTGTAGCCTGCCTACATGATTACAGATATCACAAAATTAGTAAGCATAGAGACTAATCAAATGAAGGAAATATATTGGACAAAATTAGAATCACGTTGGAGATTAAATTCTAAGAAGTACCTAAGCATCATTCCTACTTGATGAAGATCGATCATAAATGTTGATTGTTCAGAAGATGTAAGTTTGCTTCCTGTTGCACAAAATATTCTATTTGTGACATAGTTAGATAAGTAAACTGATGTAACTCAAAAAAAAGGAATTCTCCCAGGATGATGTGTGCAACCTGTCAGTCAGGCCAATTCTAGCTCCATCAGCAGGAACGAAACTTCCAATATGAGCGAGAAAAACCAACAATGCCACCTGCAAGACACCCATGCAATAAATGATCATCCTGAACCAACAAGACTGCAGTCATGGAAATTATAATCCAACAAACAAATGGTATCTCCTGTACAAACAAAACAAGAGGAATAAAATTTTGAAATTCTTAACTAATTTTTATAATATCAACTTTTAAAGAAAGATAATCAGAAATAAGAAACTAATAAGACCTAGCAAAAAGAAGCTATATCACAAAACTTTTGAAGTGTACACTACATCTACGCATAAAAGGGAAGAGTCACAATGGAGCCTGCCTATGGATGTTTGTCTAGAACGGATTCTGCAGAAACTTCTTGTATGACTGGTTGAACAAGAGGAAGTCACGGAATTAACAAGTTCATTTCGATAGGATCCATAAAAATGCATATTTCTGTAGAAAATTAATAACATTTTAAGAAAGACTAAATTGATATCAATAGAGAAACTCTGCTTTATGCAATAGTGGTCAGTCAAAGAAAAAGAATATTTCCCCTGAAATGCATATATTCAAAAAATTAGAAACGGAACACTTTAGACTGCTGTAATTTTTGAGCAACCCATAACTTTCTATGCAACCCATTACTTAGGAACATTTTTACCAAAAGAATATAAAATTTAATGGACGAACCAATAATTTATTTGCTCGCAGTTCGTTGAAATCAGTAATATCAAAATCTTCACAATGGAAAATATCAATAGATAACCTGACTGATGTAGATTCTCTTTTTCAGAATCAGTTATTTGCTAACAGTTCAGCGAAAAGTGTTTTAAATAAAAGTAAGGAATATAAAAACCTTCACAGTGGAAAATGTGAATAGATAACCTGCTTAATATATATACTCTTTCCAGAATAATTCGGACCAGAAATGATGTTCACCCTTCCTGAGAAAATGGGCATATTTAATGTCCTCACAAAGATGAGAGAAACAGAATCACCAATCGTTGAATGTAAATCTCATTTTCAGTACGAATATCAGTCTATTACCATCATGAAAAATCCTCGTATCATTTGGCACAAAAGTGTCAACTGTCATCTCCTGCAACACATGCCTGGATTAACAGTTCAAATTACTTTCTAGTAATTGCAAGTATATTCTCTCCCCAACCTCATACAACAAAATTTTGGTGTATATGATCACAAAGGTGTAAATCTCATACCTCCCATTTTGTATATCAAGCAAGTTTTCTTCAGTTAAAATGGGCCTCACATAATTGTTCTGGCGAGCAACCAATGCATATGACAATATGCTAAACATTGACAGAACAAGAAATATCAGAAAAAGAAATAAAAATGACATTACAATTAATCAAATTGAAGTTATATGCAAATAAATTAATACTCATGCACTTACCAATCAAGTTCTGCAGCGAAATTTGCTGCCTTGATTAGAGGTAATGAAAACTGAAGGATGTGAGAGACCAAATCCCTGATAATTGCTCTTTCCATGTCTAACAAAAGAAGTACATTTGATGCAAAGCTTGAGTTTAGAAAGGGAAAATTACTTTCGTAAGAGTCTTTCATATATTTATCAGTTAGACTCTAAAATGGAGGACATAATGATTCCAAGAGTCTCAAGCACAGAGTGGTATGGTAGAAGTAATGACATCCATTAAGTTCGCATACTATGAAACGTTCTCCAAACATAATTAGAATACTAATAGAATTGATAAAAAAAATTGAAACATACCGAGAATTTTATGGTAGATATCACCAAGAAGATTGTCCAGTTCCCTTGTCTTCGACGTATGATAGTAGAATTTATTCTCATTGTCATCCCCTTCAAAAAACTGATCCATTTTTCACATCATTTTCCTACTCCATGCAGCTAGCAGCAGATTTAGAAAAAACATACCGCAAATTCAAAATCCGGGAGTTTTTGTAATGTGGCTTCATCAAGCTTCTCTTCAAAAATGCACATCAAGTATCCTGAAAGCAGAAAAAAAATTATCACAAGAACCTTTGTGAAAAGCTTAAAGAGAAATATTAATGGATAAAACCATTAGTGATTTCCAATTGATAGGAAGTGTGATCAGTTGAAGATCGCGCAATCATTTTGAAGACAATTGACGTCTAAGAGAAGATTAAAACCTAAAGTTTGTCTGGGGATTGGAAGTTGAATGGTACAGAGAATAAAATTCTTGGAGATACTTAATGATCAACCGAAATATCAGTGAAAGATCAGGAAATAATATGATTATTTGTTCTATGTTATAAATAAGTTCTAAATAAGTTTCACTGAGTTCGAATACTGTATTTATTCTTCCAACCAAAATGTCACTTGTTGGCTACGAAAAGTCGAAAAAAGTACAAAAGAGAATCTCTCTCAGGGGAATCATTTCTAGAGTCTATAATAAGTCATTGTAGGTACTAGGAGAAAGATAATTTGTTGATAAATGCATATCTCATGAAAAAATTTATCAATTAAGTCAATGTAGTGACCACCTTTTAATTCGAGAATTAATATTTCCGTGCTCGATTCAGCACTGATACTGAGTGAAGAGAAAGACATTCATGGTACAACCAAAGCTCAATATACCTAGCCAACCATACCGAAAACCTTGATCAAACCTAACCTTTCTACATACAACTACAAGAGAAAAGTGGATACTTTCGGAAAAGGAGAGAAGAGTAAAAAGTGACGAGTATTCTTGTAAGTCAGTTGAACATAATGAATTTTGATGCACTTTAGTAAAATGGGATCTGTAATTACGAGCTTAATGTATTCTACTGTAGCGATGGCTGAAACTGGTTGGTAAACCTGTTGAAAAACGATTCAATAAAATGTTTTCATCAAGAAAGGAGACCAATGTTTGGTGAAGAAACATAAGAATAGAGCCATAAAAGGCTTAGGAATGATTACTGCTAGAATATAAGGGTATTAAAATTCCTATTTGCACAGTATTATAATCAAGATAGTGAAGCGTAAAAACTTACGGCAGAACATGGTCGGTTAACTTGGCACAACTGAAGTTCGATTTGTATAAGTCAGGTTAACTTTTTAAGGTTATAACACAACTGTCAATAGGATTGACGAAATTATATCATCAAACGTCTCAAAATACATTTTATTATTAAACAGAATTTTGAACAAAATTATTTTCGATGAAGCTGAACGAGTTCAAAGTGGCAAGTTGTAGCTGACTCTGTATGATGATACTTGATTTCTGTGGTTTAAATTTAAATACAATCTGAGCCTGCAGGCTTTGGGCAAAAGACAAGGGTTTACAAAAATGACCATAGAGTTAAGTTCCAAGAATATTGAGAATTTTGACGCCTAACTTGACATCCAAAATTATATTAAAAACACCTTCTGTTGATTAAAACATTAACTTCTATTTTGCTTCCATCTTTCTTGCAGTGAGAGCAGATCTTCAAGTAATTCATTCTCCATCACTATGGAAATGAGGTACTACTGGCGTACTGTAACCATTTCCCCCCCATGACAGTTTTTATGCAATGTACTACTGATTTTGCCTTGCAAGAGAAAAATATCACTTTTAAGATTGAGACGACGCAAAACTCGATTTGGATTCAAAGTGAGCATACGACAAATTTTTACAACAAAACCGGAACACATGCACTAATGTCGGTTCCAATTCCTTGGGAATGTTCTTTCAACAGGTGGAAATGAAACCTGCGTGCAGTAAAGAGGATTTCTGTCTGCTTACTGATGGAGAAAGGTGTTTAGCAGACCTACTTTGATGAGGACAATCTCATTGCTGGTTGGGAGCCTTGTAAGGGGTGACTAAGTAAATGGATAAGTCTTTGGTGAAGCTGTAAAGCACACCAAGTACGTTGTAGTTTCTGTAAATCCCTTTGTATGAAAGTTTGATTGATCACTAAAGATTCGAGGATTCAAACTTTTGAACAAAGAATTTAAGAAAACTTGCAAAAGAAGAAAAAGGGAAAGAAAGTAGAAAGTAACTGAAACTCTATGATAACATAAGCTATCTTGAAGGACGTCTGGTCGGCGACACAGATTTAAATAATCAAGCATTTGATCTAATTTGTAGAATGAACGTAATCATATTAGTAAATAAAAAACTGGGGATGAAAAGCCAATTGCCCCAATTCATGGACAGTATAAGCCACCTTGAAGATTTTTGCCTCGTTGAAGCAAAATTTTAAATAACTGATTGGTAAAGATTTATATAATAGAAACTTTTTTATTCTTTTGACACGAAATTTTTTTCCATAGGCTGAAAGCATTGCTAACTAGAATTAAAACAAAGATTACTTCCCACCTCAACACCAAGGAAGGACACTAACCTGTCTGAGGGATATAAACAATGCATGGAGGCTTCTTGTGTTGATTCCGAGGAAGAAATGCAATTTCAAAAGTAGAGACCTGAAAATGTTAGCCGATGTTAATTATGAAAAAAATTTAAAGAAAAAAAGTAGCATTTCACCTGCTGAAGAAACTCTGGCAGTTCTTCATAAATTTTCCTCAGCTCATCCAACTGCATTTAAAGAGGAAATATTAAAAAAAATTGAATAGGAACAATGAAAAATATAATATTGGCCAAAAATTTCGGATAGAATTTTGACGCTTCAAAAGTGCTCAATTTCCTAAAGAGAATGAGCATTAATTTATCACAATGAAAAGAATAAAACAGAGATACCAGTCTTGGAAGTGATTTTTAAGTTCAAATGTAGAAAGACATTTACTCGCGTTGAAATCCATCTAACAGTACATCCAGATGTCCAGATAAGAGAGAATTTTACTCAGAACACAAAATCCTATAGTCGACTCTGATAAAGTAAAAAAACAATCACGCAACACTTTCCAGAACCCTAATCTTCCTGACTTTGTTTTTGTTTTTGTTCCTCGATCTTCACAGGGAAAGAGTGAAATGAAGATGAGCACATTAAGAAGGTTTAAAAAGATTAGAGTATAGGATAGGGAGGAGAAGGAAGGGGAAGATGAAGGGAAAGGTGACGATGCCAGTAGAGATATCAAATTTTAATATTTAAATAATCATTTTCATCACTATAAAGAATAAATAAGCATCTGGACAAAGATTATGCTTAAGGTACATAAAATTTTAATGTGTAGAGATTTTTTTCCTAAATTATGAACCCAATTGATACCTTTTCTTTTCATCTGGGGCGTTGCAGGATATTGCATGTCAACAGAGGCAGGATAGGAAAGGAAAGGGTACTCAAATCATGCAGTGAAAATGTATAGGGGGTTTTGCATCCATCAATACCCAATCATGAATCTCATAAGACAATAAGAGTGCGTTCTCTGACTTTGAGAAACATCCACATCAATTGCAAATAAAGATCAATTTTCCTTATATATAATATCTTTTATCTGACATGATAGTATCTTGCAAAAATACACCATAGTGTGAGTACATAAATAAAGAAAAAACAAACTGAAAAGAAATTGTATCGCAGAAGATTGACCTCTTCACAAAATCCCTCTTTCACCAATGTTTCATATCTCTTCTCATTAGTTCTCTGAATATCGAGTACACCCATCACCTGCAAATATGCACTTGTTAGCTGGATTCTTCCAATCCAGTCATACGATGACTTTTATGTAGATAGTCAACCATCCTCCACAAAATAATTTTCAAAGTGTGTTTTTCTTGGAAGTAGACTGTACTGCGAATTTAATTGAAGCATAGAAAATACAAATTCATGTCATAAAAAACTAACAAGACATCCGAGTACAACAGACATGACATAGTAAACAATAAATATGAACATGATGTAGTTAAAGCCGACTACAAAAAACATACTGTATTGTAAATATGTTGTATTCCATATTGTTTTTTACGCAATCTTTTAGACTTCACATAAATCTTTTCAAAGTGTCTAATCTGGAATTAACAAAGTTTATGAAATAAAGTCATATGGAATATGAAATCTGTTCGACTGTAACAATGACAGCCTTCTAGTTCCCATAGTCAACACCACTAACTGACGTCAGCGAGGGCACAGCTACATCAAAGTAATAGTTCATTACTTTTGGTATCCGTAATTATTAATCAGCATTCTCTAATGGAGATTGATGGTGGTAAAATCTTTGCTGTATGGTACACCAGATATGCCGAATATTATGCCCAACTTGGGCCAGTGCATCAACAAAGAAAAATCGTGAATCTGTGATTGGGTTTGTCTGAATGAACAAAGGGACAGCCAGAAAAGAAAGTGGGAGGGTGGAGGTCGCCCCTTGCTGCAGCATTTACAGGTGGGAGAAGCGTCTGTTCGTATTTGAAACATCATGTGATGGTTGCAAGTTTGAGACAAGCTTAACAATGCCCAGAAAATCATGGAGAAACAATGTCAGTGAATTTCATAGAAACAATCATCATCGAGTTGTGAAAGTTACATAAAGATTAATATGAACAGGTCAGTGTTGGTTGAGAACATGGACAACTTTATGAAGTGAATGGTTCCAATGGGCTGAGTATTGTTAGAACACTGCTTACCGTTCATCTCCCAAAACAACCCCATTCAATGTGCTTTAGGACGAGATCCTCCTACCATCATCAAATATGGAATTCCCCCCTCACCTCTTTCTACAGTAGATTAACAATTACAAGACAGAGATCAGATGCTCACTATCATCAAAGACCAATTTAAGCACGCTCAAACCATTATGAAATAGAAGGCTAATACAAGGAGACTTTGTCTACCTTCGCCTTCCACCTTCCAAGATGAAATCCCTAGCCAAAAAGCCAAATGAAAAATTGGCACCATGACACTTTGGACCATATAAAGTCCTCCATCGTGTGGGCCAGTCAGCCTATCAATTGGATCTTCTGGTCCACTCTTCTATTCACCCAGTGTTTCATATATCACAGCTACATAAAGTGATAGGACTTCAGGATTGTGTACAACCCCTACCTCCAAATTTAACACAGGAACTCGAATGGAGACTTGAGCCAGAATCTTGTCAAAAGGTTCAGCCCGTAAGAATAGGACCCAAGGTCATAATCAAATGAGTAGGTCTTCTAAAATTCAAAACAACATGGGAAGCAGCTTCAGAGATAATACATTGGTTTCCTGACTTTCACCTTGAGGACAAGGTAGATTTGAATGGGGGGAGTACTGATACGTTACCCCTAAAAACATATGTCCACCATAAGAGAACAATTTAGAAGCTTCCATAGTAAACATTGGGATAAGAACAGGCTGAATAACATAAATACCCTCCTTTGTGATTAAGAGGGGGTATCGTGGTAGAAGGTCACGAGAGGAAAGGAGAGTGGGGAATTCTCTTGAACTAATTCCCATCTATTCATTGTTTTCTCTATTCTCTTTGAATACATTGTTCGTTTTCCCCTCTTGACCAAGAGGAGAGAAGAGGATTGTATCATATTGCTGTATAATTAGAGGAAATTTGGTTACCTAGCAAAGCCAAAAATAGAGAGTTGTGGCTTGATCAAGTGCTGAAGTAGAATTTAGGGCTATAGTCCTCAGGATTTCTGAAAGCATCTGAATAAAAAGTATATTAAACGACTTACAAAATACCCATAGAAAGTTCTACTACCCTGTTTTGTGATAATCAGTTTGCAATAAGTATTGCCCATGCTCATGTTCAGCATAACAAGTCCAAACACAGTGAAGTCAATAGACATTTTATTAAAGAGAAACTTGAATCAAGGATGTTCTACAAAAAAATGTCTCATTTATAAGTCAACTAGCTGATATATTGACGAAGGGTATTTATGTAATAGAGTTCTACAAATAAAGGATCAAGCTGGGCATGGACGATTTGCATGTACCAACTTGAGGGAGAGTGTTATGCAGAACAAACCTTCTATATTAAGCCTTTTCTCTACTTCCCTTTCTTTATTTTCCTTGTTAGGTGTATTTCCTTCATTTTGTTTTCCATCATTAAACCTTTCCATAAATGCCGAAAGGGTCCCTTAAATGCCAATATAAATACCGGCATAAAGCCCTAGGGAGGGCTAAGTCAGTGTTTCCTTTTGCTTCTGCTGGATCTCAAAACATCATGTTCTTAAGAGAATATTATCACGTTTAAAATTAAGGTACATGCAACTATTTGTGTCTTAGTTATGTTATGCCCTATGGAAATTGTCGATATTCCTTCAGCACATCATCATTTATCCTTTCTTCTTGCTCTTATTTCAGCACCCACGCCAAACAATGAAACCCACACACCCAATGGAAGTTGACTGATATCTGAAGGAAACAAGTTGAAGATCCACCAGATGATACATCTAAGAGAAAGGGTTTGTTTAGTTCAAAATTAATGCATCCCATGGCAAGACGCTAAATAAAACAACGTATCGAAGATGACAGATCCGAAGGCTCACAAACCTTCGTACAGTGAAATAATATGTGAAAAATAGTGTTAACATTTACTACATGTGATCAGACATCAGTAACATCATGAGTAAAACTAAAATAGGAAAACAAATGACAATCACAATGAGTAACATTAAAATAGAAATCAATAAGTTAACGGCTTTATATCATCACAAAATATAGTCAAAGTCTTTCTAAGAAAAAAAAATAATTCTGACCAGATCAAAGACATAAACAAGCTCTGGTGTGATACTCGATGTTGCCTGCAGTTGATTAAGGAAATACAATAAGCATAGCAGAAAAAACATCACAAAAGAAATGAAAACCATAAACAGTACTCATGTAACAATGAAATAAAAGATCCATAACTTTCCAAGAATATCCAAATTCAACTGGTGCATTTTCTCCTGAAGGTGCTCTGAAATACCTACTTCAAGGATTTTCTTTAAGTGCAATAATGCACCAATGCACTGCAAAAAATAATCTCATGAGAAATGGCACAATCTAACAAAAAGGGATAGCACCTGAATTATGTAGGCAAAGGTAAAAAGGTCGGGACTTATTAGTACGTATATCAACGAAGCATCTTTTTCCCTTTTCTTTCTCAGATACATGTGTTCCAGATGCTTATACGTATCTTGGACATGTTGGCATGTGCACATAATAAAATTTATAAAATTTACAAATATTATACTACTAGGAACTACTGAAGAAGAGTTTGATTGGTTATACTGCACCAAGCTTCTTTTTCCTCATAGAACTAGTGTAACATAGTGCCTCAGAGAAAACATGTCACAAGATACTCATTGTTAGCGAAATCAACAATTCTGTGCAGATCTGGAGAAAGCCTATTAAGAAAACAATAAACTATGAATGATGGTGAAGAACAGCAGTTAAAATGACAAATTAATCACCTTTGTCATTATGTACCGTTTCACCCTTACATAAAAAATTTCTTTTGAAGAAAATCTTGTTTTACGTCTTATTCAACATTGATCATAGGATTGTACGGAGAACAAAGCACCATCATTTGAAGCTTTCTTCTGCATATGTACTGCTAATTCAACAATGACTGTGAATCCGCCACTTTGGAACCATGATACTATTTTGAACCTATAATGGGGAATAGAAACAGTAACATCTGATGGAAAATGAACGACCCAAAACCATTTTCTTATCATCCATACTCCGCCATACCAGAAATAACCAGAGTCCGTGTTACCCAAGTGTTGCACTATATCGACTAATCCTCAGAAAAGGTATTCTGGCCATCAACCTTTCAGGTAAAATGGATCATCGGGTTTGATCTTATTTTGTGCCAAACCAGCTAGCACAATTAACTAATGATCAAACTTCCTGTAAATTGGTTACGCACGAGCATGACTGGATGAAATTCCCGTTTTATTACTTTGTGATGGACAATGCTGTTTATAGGTCCGCCAAACTGGCTGACTCAAAGTAAAATTACCACTCAGCTACAAATGAAATAAAATTATATCAATAATGAGTGAGGTTAATTATTAGAAGCAAGTTACCAAAGCAGAAAGGATATTAGGAAGAGGGACCTACGAGGGAAAGGTTCACAGTTTCTTCTGCTTTCTCCTAGAGCCTTCTTACAGATGTATGACAGGGTATGCCCCTCTCTATTATTCTTTCAAACCAAGCAATGATCTTGCTAGAAATCTTCTGATTCAGGAGAGAAAAGTCAATATTTTGCCATTCCTGCAGTCTGTGTTTTACTACCGACTCCAAGGATGATTAGATATCCCGCGTCATGCATTCTCAAAAAAAAAGTCAGTACTATCTCTCTGTGGCCTTAACATATCGCCAAAATTTCTGTGATTACATGAGAAACAATTGGTATTCAGAATGGTGGCATCCATTGTGAGGGGGTAGAAAACTGATCCGCTAACACAGGGAATGTATTAAATGTGCGAATCCACATTCATTCGGGAGATGTATTAATCAATATGCAGTGATGCACATAGTTCAATCAAGTGATTTTGTGCAATCAATATATTTATAAAATTAAAGAAATATTAAGTGATTTTGTGAATACGACCTGTTTATAAAGGTCACAATATCAACGAAGTAAACCAATGTATTTGCTTAAATATCTATAAAGCGAATCAACAATGAGCTTACAACACTTCAATTTGGGTTTCTCAAAGAACAATGGAGCAGAAAGGATCAAAGTGTATATAATAATCCTTTTTAGATGACCATTACATAAAAACACAGATAATGTTTTTTCTAAAATATTGCTGGTACTTCAGAAATTCAAAGATGGTTAATAACGAGCTAAAATCAGGTTCAGCCATCCTCACATTACCCATAGAGTTACAGTTTGAAAGACCAAATTGATGTGTTGAACAAGTCGTCCATATGTATCGATTCATCTGGCACTGATACATATTAGGTATCACAACCTCTGAATAACCGTCTGATTATCCAATCAATATTGGTACTTCCATGTTTGACTTTCTAAGGCAATGCACAACTAGCCATTTCAAATAAAGTCAAAATCATTTAATTTCATAGAGGGATAAATTTAACATTCCACCATCAAAAAGCCCTTTATTCACAAATTTCTGCAACAAATGTCATCGAAACCAAAAGTTGAAGTTACCTTTAAAAATGCCATCCAATCACTACTTGCACACATGAAACTTGGAGAGTTTAATTTCTTCAAAAGGAAAACCATTCATCAAATACAACCTAAATAATACCCGCAAAAAGAAAACACTCATGGCTAGATAACGTCGAAGTTGCATAGCCCATCAATACCTTAAAAAAGTATATTCAATAGATAAGAGACATACAGATAAAATAAAGATCCCCAAGGAAAGTTTGCACCAGAAATTAATAAAAGCTACTGTCATACACTTTTCCTAAGAGAAATTTTCGCTGATCCAACTCCAGCGTAAATAAAAGATTTTTTTAAATCATATTTCTATAATAATGAGTGAAGGAGATCATATAAATAAAACTGTCAAACTATTTACCCGTTTCAAAACATAATGACTCATCATAAATAAAACTGCACACAGAAAGTAATTGAAGCTATGAAGTATGAGGTAATGGAACAAAAGTTACCTTCTAATTGAATATAAAATAATTAGATGCAATATAATCTGTATGTGTTAAATTATTTGATTGAACTCTATGGTCTAGATGAAGAGCATGTAAGACAAACAAGAAAATCATTTGGCGAGAAAAATTATAACATTACTCACGTTTTTCAGGACATATTTATGATTGAAAGAAATAAGGCCTCTCCCTCCATGTAATGAGTAAGAAAATGGCAAAATATGATCTCCTAATTTGAGTGACACACGAAGTATGTGACTAGCCCCACTCAAGCACCACTAGATGCAATCAAATTTGCAACCTTGAAGAACCCAATTAAGTAGACACTATGTCCTGCAAGATGATGCATTAAATTTCCTTCGAAGAAGGAATTGAATAAAAAGAAAAATATGTTTACATTCTTACAGTGTAGAAAAATATATCCATTTCATGAGTAAAGATCTTCGAACTAATAAGAAGTTTCTATTTCCGGAACAAGGTGCAAGAGGTTCTCTCTAACTCTCCAATGGAGCATTATTACCAAATGAAAGAGGAGAATGAGAGGGGATATGAAAGAATTATGAAGTTTTTCAGTCTTACAGATTAGGTGGTTGATGGAATTCCAACACATACAACTGGGTCCTTCGTGTGAAGGATAGAGGACGCTGTGGCTATTGAAATGTCCAAAGTCACGGGTAGATGGAAACAGACGAGTTCATTATTATGGATAAGTTAACGAAATATAGAATTGACGGATATCTCCAACAAATTTGAAGAATCTTCATTAGCACGTCTCGTAGAAGTACTAATCATACAGCTAAATTTGAATCTATGTTCATACTTCACTTATAACTTATTAGTGAGAGGGCAATGCTGGAATTGAAATACCCATTAATATAAATAGGACGAATAATTTCTCATCTGATTCGAAGGTAAATGATTTATCTTCCCTAGTGGCTGCTACTTTATGAAATGTAACAGGAATCTTCAATCTTGGCGATCCTAGAAGCCACACTGAAGTTTCATAGATGCAATCCAAAACTGAAGAATTACACAGTTTGCACAATTACCCAGAGGACAATACATTGAAAGTGACATGAATGATCAATTCCGTGTGCATTGACAACTATGAACGATACAGGTGAAAAATATCTGCAACGACTGAAGGAACTCGCAACAGCATGGAATAAAGTCATATTTCATCTCAAATTATACTCGATTTGGTCATTGCATAGACAATAAAAATAGACACACGACTCCAACAAGAGAAAACGTTTAGTCATTTACAAAAAAGACTTCAAGTTATTGATCCGTTATAAATACTCGTTTTTCTATTTGAAGGTTCATTCCAGTTAAGTTGACGAAATCGAAAATGGAATTCCAACATTAGAATAGTGGAAGAGTAGTTCCACACACCTTGAGTAAGTGAGTCACATCCCTCACTGACTTCAGTGTTTCCCTTAAAGCTGATATCAATTCTTCACTACACAAGAAGAATGAGACCTAAAATATACTTAAGGGTCATTCAATGACAAATATTTATAAAATCCCCCCTACTGTCCCAAGTAAAAGAAGGATACAGTATTCAGGCGATCATTCAATAAACCGAGATCTAGAATAGGTCTCAGAAACCAGGTTCTGAAAATAAGATTCAAATTAGGTTAATGAAAAAAAAAAATCGAACGCATTATTTGCTCATTAGCCTCAGGATTACCTTAAAAGATGTCTGCCCATTGGTGTGACACACTGGTAGAAATAAAGAAAGTTAATTCAAAGATAATGAAAGACAAGCAAACAATCAACCAACCTTGTTAAAAATTCCAAACACCGAGAACCTGCATTTTCGAAACACATGATCTCTTCACATTTTAACCATTGCATAGTACAAGCATAAAATCATTTTCATATTATGTTCGTACCCTTCTTTTGCCCTCCCAATTCCCATGTGACTGGGATGCTTGTCAATTTGAAATATCTGCAGTGCCTCATATGCTGATGCATCAAGTTTCAGAAATTTGTTTCTGTTTTCTGATGTAAGGTCAGCTATATTAATCTTCAGCACGCCAGTTTCAACCCAATTTCAGGTAATAACTGGATATTGAAAAAACAATTCAGTTAAAGGCTGGATACAATGAAATCTCTATCACACGATCAATGGTTATTGACGTGTTGCCACATTCTTTCTGTTCAAGTGTATCGACAAGTCTTTCACTCTCTAGAATAGCAAGGAGACCTCCAGTGGCACGAACTTGGATGTCACTTCCAATGTTCATCATAGAATTCAGCTGCAAATGCGTTCCATGTTTATGAGAAATTGAGAGCATAAATAGAAACAAGAATCAAAGAAACGTATGATGCAACTGTTGAAGCAGAACACAATATTATCTACGGTAAACAGAAAAAAAATTAAAGAATAAAGGTAAATCTATACAGTATCACATATATGACCCTCGGTGATTCTGTCAAATCTTCCAATACAATACAACTCTCTTAAGCCATCCGATCTAACAAAACTGTGATCAACTGTGATGCTGCTTAGGCAACAGAGCAATAGCCTTTTCCAAATACTATACATTAATGATTATTATTGTTGTGTAACTGGTACAATCATTTCCTTGATGGCAACCTAGGAAGAATGTTCAGATATAGATATGGATTGCACCTCATCTTTAGAGCAACTTCAGAAACATGCAAAGAGGAATTTTTTAATTTATCCCACAGTTTTATAGGGAGCTACAACTGGGGAAGTTGTCAACTTCTTTGGTAATAATTTCAGTTTCAAATCATCTGTTAATTTGAAAGAAAGGGATCGAATTTTCATAAAAAAGCTAATGGACGTGAAGGTAATGAAAAGTTAATAATTTACACGAATAGAAAACTCGAGATTCCTATCAAACTTGCCACGCCAAAATAGAACATATGAGTCCAAGCAAAGGGTCCCATTTACACCTTGCCACTACCTCTGAACTTCGGAGACAGTAAAAAACTCTGACGCCAGTAATTAAATATTTCACATCAAGCATCAACTCTAGAAGGCAATTAAATCACATTGACTTTTGAAATTTATTCAGTTTGTATTCTTCGCTGCTTTTAGAATTTCTCGTTATCTAGAAAAATTCTAGGAAGAAAGCTTCATTTTGTGATAAATGTTTCTTGACATTTGATTATTGTTTTAGTGTAATAGAACAATGCCGATGGTACTATCAACTAATGATCCTATTTTTCTAAGTTTTCGTATTTTTTCGTATTTAACGGATTATTGTCTAATCATTACAATCCAAGAGCCGTACAAAAAGAAGAAATAAGACAAATAAATACAGGAGTGAGGAAGAACAATCATAAGCTGGTGCTATAGAAAAAGAAACTCATATAAGTCAAACTATTTGAAACATGTTCTTAATTAAAGAATTCATATTATTTCGGACTTACAAAACAAACTCTCTCCCTGATGCTGAGACCATCGTCCATCCCTGTAACTCTTAGGTATACTAATCTGGAAAATAATAACTTCATCATTCATGTAAATATTTTGATGTAAAGTAGCTACTATGATGCACTTCAAGCGGAGCAACATACGAATGACTTTCAAGAAAGAAACATAAGAAATTGGAAATAAAAGGAACTAAAGGTCAATATAGCAAACCACAATGAAGACAATTGTGCTTTTCAAAGGGATTTCGTTAAATTATCATGACTAATAAACTCGGTAGGTTCGCACAAGAGAATTATTAAAAACATAAAACAAGCTAGCATGTGAAAAACCCAGCACATTTGAGAAAACTTTTATTGAGAGGTAATATAAAGATGAAATCATTGTCATAAATTCTTCTTCTTCTAAGGCACACTTAGTATGTAGGCACATGAAGTATCTATAAATATGTGCGCTGGTTTACGTACATGTGTATCTGTGCATACACACATTTATATATATAGAGACATATCTATACAGAGAGAGAGAGAGAGAGAGAGAGAAATAGAGGATGGAAGATAAAAAAATAAAAGAATGTCCGTTTGCACCTGGTAAGAGACTGTATGCATGGTACATGCTCTGGTGACAATGTCATTGTCAGAACCTTCAGTTTTTAATGTTGCTTCGTATATAGATTTGTTTGATTGCATTAAGAGATAATTGGAACAAAGGTTACCAATTTGCACAAACAATGAGACTATATATCTGCAGACGACAGAATTGGACTCTGCAGTTATATATACTGACAGGGTCTGATTGGAAGAGTCGGCAAACCACCAGCATTTCTCAAGAGATATTTACAACTAAATTTTACACGCAACTGAACCCAAATACCGAGAATTACATATGCATGGAATAAGTTAAAGAAACGTAGGAAGTGCCAGTGCAATGAGGCAAAGTCTCGTGCCAAGTAAGAAAATGATCTAATAAACCAGAGCCACAACATTTTTATGTGAGAATAGAAAATGAAACTTTGTGAGAATTTTTAGAGAATAAGCGTGAACAGAAATCACCCAAGAACACACCTAAATCTCAAAAATGTTCCAGAATAAGACGAATGCCCTGCACATGTTACTCAACAAGAAGACGTAGTTCATGGCTCATAAAATATCGACCATATGGACAAAAATGATTCCACTAATGTTTAACTCAAGCATCATGAAATGTTGAAGAAGCTAAAAAAAAAAGAATATAGAAGAATTGGTCAGAATATTAATAATATAGATTGCATACTATCCTTTCCATCACCTCATTGGTCAACATTTCTCATGAACGTCAAGTAAGGTAAATATGACGTTGTTTTCGGGTTTTGCAGCATATTTTTGAGTAATTCCAAGAGAAACTGAGAAAGCAAAAAATGGACGCGATAATCAATGACGACTCATGGCCAATCGGCCAAGATAAACTACGATATCAAATCTTCATTTTGCATTATTTTAAAGCAATCAGTTTCAAGATGTTTAGTGAGCTTTATCTTAAGAAAGACGTGCCTATCCACTCAAAATCATATAAAAAAGCAACTTTATCCGCCACATTATAAAGGAAATATCATACCTGTGCCATGCTTGTTCATAGCTGAATATTGAGGCTTTCATTAGCTTTACAACCGGGGTTTCATTCCCATCTGGTAAATTTTATGACATCAATAAGGATAAAACTTCGTTCTTTACGCAACAATTGACAAGGAACAGTGACAAACCACCACGCCCTAAGGCAGCGAGGAAGGAATCTTCAGTTTTGCTGCTAGCATATATAACCAACGGTCTAGCTTGATATTTCACTGAAAACGTAAATACAAGAAGAATGCACAAGTAAATAATCTTTCTTGCATGTAAACTCAATAAAAGTGCCAGAAGGTCAAGAGAATGATGTAGGTTAGCAAATGTACCAAGATCTAGAAGAGGAAAACCCCCATTCCCATCTTCCCAGAAATCCAAAACGTAAAGTTGACGGACTGAAGAGTCATAATATGCCACTCCAATTCTGGCACAAAGAAAATGCAGCATAAAGGAAAATTCATCGATTGAGCTATAAAATGGTTCATAAACCATGTCTAGAAACCTTTTTTAATCAATACCATACTGCCTAAAATTTATTGCATATTCAGGATAGGTAAGCCCATGCTTCACTTTGTCGATTTCCAGTGTAATCCTCCATTTAAGCCATAGGGAGGTTCGAAAAAATAAAAGATTTTTAACATAAAATTGATGAATATACTGGTTCAAGAGTTAGATACTGAAACGTAAGTGCATACCTATGATTCTGCAGTACACATGCCATATACACCTAGAAAAAGTAGTTTGAAGTCAAAATTAGCCAAAAATATTTAACAGAATCGCACAGGTTCCATCAATTGTACTGTGTTATGCATATATTTTGTTCCAAAATGATATGTGCACCAACGGAAAAGGTACTGGCACTAATTAACCAAAATATTCTGTTAGTCCACTAGATTTCGATCACAAGACTTCAGAATTATCCATGTATTATGGAAATTTCAATCTCTCAAGATGATGCAGCATAGGTGAAACGAAAAGTAAATAATGTTTGATAGAAGTCACAAATCTGTTTCGAATTCCCTTCAAGCTGAATATTTCAACATTAGATTAATTTCCATCTTTCAACTTCCCATGAACTTTGGATGGTTGCTATTTTCCTTTTTGAGCATATATGCCATACAGGAAAACATATTTTCCCATCTAATCTAATTGTTTCAAAGAGTCCGGAACATATCAGGAGCTGCAATTAGTCTGGGACTAGAAATGAATCTTATCACGTGGATCAAGATTTACATTTAAGAAAATTAAATCTGATTGTGAACAGAGGAAGAAGGAAATTTTTAGCTTTACTGACAAGAACAGAAGTTTTGTCTGATCAATCAACCATCAGAAGTGTAGGTGGAATTTTATCAACAACTGCCCTCTGAGGTGCTAAGGACTTCTGACAAGAGACGCTCTATGAAATTATCCTGAAGGTCCATGAAACTGTCACATTTTAAGTGCATACCACGGAGAGTGAACCCAACTGTTTCCTAGACTTTAAAATAGCCTAGTCAAAGCGATAGAATGTATCAGTCACATATCTGATATGACGCTAAATAAACAAACTGAAGGAAAAATTTTGATGCTCTTAAATTGGAAAAATATGGGTAGAAAATTGAACTCCAGAAATTTTCACATTAAAAGCACAAAAAAGCAGTAAAATAAAATTTATATAAAAAATAAAAATACAGAAATATAAACCTTCAGAGATTGTAGATATGATGCAAGACATATCTTAATTTAGAGAAAAAAATACTTCCATCTTTCTGGGACACTGACGAAATTTTGAGCATGTTACCGTCCACATGTGGATAGTTTGGGCATGAATTTTTCAACTATTTTATTTATGAGAAATTTCAAAGTTGGTGATAAAGCTTATCATGTACAGCATGTAGTTAGAAACAACTTCTAAGGAGAAACTCATGGCAAGCATAATGACTTTTGGAGGCGTACATGCTATGGTTAATGACAGATGGACTATACAAAATATTATGTATACCACAAATTTAATGGTTATACTCTTCCTCAACGGAGTAAGGAATTATTAAAAATTATTCATGATCTAATAAAAAATCGTAGTCCACGTTATTTTCATAACAAACAACTAAGCATTACCTAGCTTTCAAGAAAATTCCTACATAGGAAAACCCTTCTCCTCGTCTAGGCTGCATAATGTGCGTTTCTTAGCCCTAACAAATAATCCAAGATGGAGAAAACCAGTAACATTTGAAAGGTGGGTTTAACCAACCTCATGAAGAAATTAGATGAGAAGTAGTCAATTTCAGACTCAAAGTGCAGGCACGCTTCAAATTATTAATCAATCAGTGACACAAACCTAACGAGACATGAATTCTCGACGAAGGAGCATTGTAATAACAGTTCCTTCCCACGACAGTAAATCCTCTTAAAAAAAAAATTCATATCCATAGAGACACTTACAAAACGTTAGGTTGATTCAGGTTCTTAGAAGTCATTGAGTTTTCTGTAAAAAAACCACAAATTGTCGTTCTAAAGGAAAATGTTATCATGGTAGAGAACTGTCGGTGCAATTCGCACAGCATGCTACAGATTGCCACACAGTGAGACTCTTTTTACTACTGTACAACTTACGATGTTGACTATTGCATGGTTTTGCAAGCATCTTACCTAGAAGTACGTCTGGTCCTAGTACATGTAGACTAAACAAACACTACAGGAGATTAACACTTAATCAGAATGTCTTAAACAAAACTGGATGTAGTACGGAAAGAGAATTAGTTTGGTTAATCGAAGCTAATCGAAGGATAACAGAGAAGCAACACAATGTTAGTTCACCATCTTTGCGTCTGGATAAATAATGTTAAGTCATCAATATCACTCGCCACGAATACAACGTCCGGAATGATTTCCGTCCCACCAAGGGGTCTACTACCAAGCAATGGACATCAGAGTTAATAATACCACCTAAGAAGCATGATGGTGGCATACTGTCAAGTAACTTAAATGATTCGAACACTCGAGAAATGGATCGTTCTCGTCACCGGACTCATGCAGAAGTCTGATTAAATTTAGATAGAAAGTCGTTTAGGGTCTTTCTTCTTTACTCATGCAGACGAATCATGGAGTGGAACCATTTTCAGACGAATCATAGAACGCAACCGAGACGGCATTCATTTTCAGATGAGATTACCCGAAGCGGGGAAGGAAAAGGAATAAACATCCGTGGAGATGTCACCTGAGATTCTTCCGTTTCTGCGATCTCCTCCATTTCCATCCAATTGGTAAGAACGAGAAACAAAGAGGAAGAGAGAGTGTGAGCGAAGGAAACGCTGTGCCACGGACAACAGCACGGAGAGGTACCAGTGTATTTATAGGCCGCAAAATGTTACATTATTTCAAATTTATAGGGCTCATTTAGAAATATTACATATTAATCCCGTAATTTAGTATATTATACGTGTAAATGTATTATCACCTTGGATACATTTACGCAAATTCTGTAGGGTTCGAAACCAAGGTGTAAATGGCCTGAGCCCAGCACGAGTGAGCTTCGTCTAAATGCCTTCTTCACACTCCCCAGCGGCTTAGACCTGCTATTGTGCACCGATCAATGATTTTTTATAAATTTGGGCAATGAAGAAGAAGGCATGTCCTCTACCACATGGGGAATAATGAATCATGAGTCGCAAGGAAACCGAATTATTACTTGAATACTAGGTAGTTACCATGAAATACAAGTCAATAAATATGAGATAGAATAACTATCAGTTGGTCTCTAATGTAATGGATTTTATTTATAAAAAAAATATTATATTTGTATAAATCAACATGGTCTTAAAAGTTTATTGCATGAAAACCTTGTTCAAGGAAGAATTTGGAGTATGATAAAGTTCAATTTAATCAATCTCTCTTGACCCTAAATGGGTCACAATGTGTAATATAAAAGTAAATTAATCCTCCTCACGCACCCCCTTTAATTCTTCTTTGGGAAAAAAGTGATGCTAGTATGAAATTTGAAAATATGAATCACAATAGTTCTAAGCTTGTAATCCACTCAACACCCAAAACCCAAATTGGCTCAAACAATTTGGATTAGACTCTAATTTTGTAAGATAATAATTGTTCTATTCTTAATTCAGCTGTCTATAAAAAAAAATATATATTATTTTTTAGGAGACGAATAACTGATTTTAACCCATTTAAAATCCCATGAACTAACAATAAGTTTTTGACCAGTAACAAAAATTTTACTCTCTTTAGATATTCATCTTTATTTGTAAATGCGATCAATTATGGTGCACCTAACAAGCCTCATTGTTTATCTTTGTATATTTAAGGGCCTAAAATTTCCCTATAGTGCCACAGATTGAAGATCTCATGATTGATGAATTAACAATCCAATTCTTGCTTTTTCATAACTTCCCTAGATCACCCTCATTAAAGAAAAGCTCTAAAATAGTAATGGGTTTCAAACGTTGTACACTTCATGAATGGGATTTGGCTCTCCACCCATATTACTATGAATGTTAAATTCATTGAAGAAAGTGAAAAAGAGGTATCTGATCATTTTATCAAATTATTTAAAGCCTTATATGGACTCCAAATTTTAAAGGGTATTGTTATATATTATTAACACCTTCTAAGTAAACCTATTGAAAGCTAAGGTATCAATTAGCTTCATACCATAAAGATAAGATCATAGGGGGGCAACATATTGCATCCAAATGATGGATAATTACGTCAAAAGTTACAGCCCTGTAATCACCTATGTGCGTGCAGCACCGACCTCGACCAATACTCTTCTATCACCAGGCATTAACTACAATACAGCAAAAAGTAAACTTAACCTTACCACCTTGAACTCAAAACCAGGTTCACCTCGGGATGTAGACTTCTTCGTAGCTGCCTAACGTTGATGTAAAATTCGAAAAGGTTAACAGTGTATTATTCCTTCCATTTGGATTTTGACGACTACAACTTGCCCAACTAGATGATCAACCGTTTATCCACCGATGTCTACTTAGACAGTATTGAAACCCACGACCGAGAAAGCACGTCGTTGTCCCTTAGCACACCATCTCCACGCTCCTGAAGGGGAACCTGCGGCAGTAGCGGGTCTCCTCGTCCAGCAATTGAGAGCGATAGCGGTTCCTGCAGTGGCGGTCCGTGTACAGGACGGCCTCCTGCTCCTCCGTGAACACGAAGTGGAAGCCACTCTGGTAGCCGGTGAGCTCGAAACAGCCGCAGCCGTTGATGTCCATGCTCCGTCCGCTGCATCCTGGGCCGGAGAACACCGTGAGCGTGCTCGCCGAAGCCGGCGCAATCAATGCGACGGCAAAGAGAACAAGGAAAGCGGCAGCAGCCGCCGGCCTGCCGGCGGTGGCCATGACTTCCGGTCACTTTCACGGAGGTGTTCCTAGAGAGCTTGCGGTTGGCGATGGGTTGGAGCAGTGAAGAGCTCTTGTCCATGCGCGGAGGTCAATTTATAGGTGTGAGCGCTTTGACTTTGTCCCACAGGCAGGCGCGGGGAAACGGCAGCCGTGGTGCTCAAGTAATGCGGTAAGTCCGTTCACATTACCAAGAAAATCCATGGATCGTCGAGACCCGGATTTCTATTGGGTGGTCATTCAATATCATTCGTTTTCAGACGCGCTGACTGAATTTATTTTTTATTGGTTGACTTGTAATCACAGGCACATGAAGGCGGTGTAGTGGGAATGTCCCGCAGTAGGCTCTACGCGGACGGAGTTTAGACACGGTCGACCTTCGGAATGGAGCCATCGTTTAAGAGTGGTCAGAACAACGGATGAAACCATTTTGTATTCCACGAGAAATGAAGTGTATTCCATTTTATCGAGGTTCTCGTGATGAAACCAGATAAGGGTGTTGTTTTCGACGAAGATATGTATTAATAGAAAAAACCCAGTCCTCTCCGGCTTTAGGTATGTGAAACTAGACCAAACTCCGTAGACTTCTTTTTCCCATGAATACTAATTCTGATCACCCACCTGACACTATGGGCTCTCTTCATGTAGATCGGCAAGGTCAAATTCCGAGATCGTAGAACCGATGAATCCATTAAAGGAGAGGAGTCGTTGAAAACAAGCTTTCGTCGTCTGTGTATCATTACAAGTGAACAAATAACACAAATTCAGCCACCGCGTATGACTACGGCATAATAATGAATGACCGCCCGATATAAAGCTGGGTCCCGACCGTCCATGGATTTTCTAGGTGACGTGAACGAACGTACTGCATTATTTTTACTGCGTCTGCCCTTTCCACCGCTATAAATGAACCTCCGTGTATGGACAAGAGCTCTTCACCACTCCAATCCAGCATAATCCCAAGCCCTAAGTTAATCAGCTCCCTAGGACCACCTCCGGCCGCAACTGGAAGTCATGGCCATCACAGCCAGGCCCGCGGCTGCCGCCGCTCTCCTTGTTCTCTTTGCCGTCGCATTGATTGCGCCGGCGTCCGCCAGCACGCTCACGGTGTTCTCCGGCCCAGGATGCAGCGGACAGACCATGGACATCAACGGCTGCGACTGTTTCGAGCTCACCGGCTACCAGAGTGGCTTCCACTTCGTGTTCACGGAGGAGCAGGAGGCCGTCCTGTACACGGACCGCCACTGCAGGAACCGCTATCGCTCTCAATTGCTGAACGAGGAGACCCGCTACTGCCGCAGGTTCCCCTTCAGGAGCGTGAAGATGGTGTGCTAAGGGACGGATACGTGCTTTCTCGGTCGTGGGTTTCAATACTATTTGTGTAGATATAGGAAAATAAACGGCCATTTCTTTCGTTGTGAACTGGCTGCATGATCCGCACATCTAATCGTATACGATGACGTGTCCTCTTGTTCTTGATTTTCAGAATTGTTTAATCGGATAAGGGTAAATAAGTGGCGGGTTATTTCGTTGTGCACCGGCAACATGATGTTTAGTTCTTGTCATGAATATAAGATGGTAATAATAATTTACAATCAGTTCTTGTTTAAAGGGGATGGATAGTAAACTTTAATGCTCATCTCGATCTTATGCATGAGGATTCGCCTCTTGTCTGCTAAATTGTTTTCTTGCCGTTTGCTACCGATACATTTATGCGTTCTCATAAATAGTTCGTTGCATACACAGACACATTCAAGCCCTAGAACATTAAGTACCAAGAAAAACTATTTTCGAATTTAACTCATCTCCATGTCCTTGGAGCAGATAATTTCATTGGTTTTAACTTCTACACCTTATAACGTTCCTCAATCTAATAGAGGTAATGTAACAGAGTAATGTTTAATAGGGGTAATGTTTAACGCTTAAGCAGAGTAAATTTAATATAGGTAATGTTCAACGCTTAAAAGTTTTCATGATGCTTAGTAGTAATCTAAGATTAACATGAAAGAAAGCAAATATTTATAATCAACCTCAAAATGTAAAAATTTAAATAATAAATATTTAAATTTAAACATAGCATAAAATATTAAAGAATGATATAAGTTGGAAAAAAAAAATTAAAACATAGAAAACCTGTAAAAATAAAGTGAAAAATATGTAATATAATGTAAAGCATGACATGATAATTGAAATAGAACATCATCGCTGCTAACCTGTTGCTCCTTTGCTTAAAATGTTTGGAAATTGTATAATACGCAGTGCAATAAATTCTTTGGTCATATGTATAAAAATTACACTAAATTGATTAAAAAGTTAAAACACATTAATGTACTAATCTTCCATTATAGTATGTCTTTCACTTGTTAATCTCTTCTACTAAGTTCTTTTCTAATGACCTGTAAATCTACATTTGCTGAACCAAGTTGGAAAATAAAGATTTTTAACAGTAGACTTATTCAAATCTATGGTTAAAATGAATGATTCAGGGCTAGGTAGAGAAAAAAATGTATCAACAAAGAGAATGAAAGGCAACTTACACCATGGTAATTGACAGTACTGTGAATCATTAAAATATGTCAAATTCAAATATTTCAATCATGCTCAACCATTGGATTAGGTCCATGTGGCCATTTAAAAGCTTTTTATTCATTGATGAGGGTAAAGGAAAGGTATGCTGGTTAAAAACATAGAGAGAAAATTGTGAATGAGATTGCATTTCTGCTAAATAGAAAAAGTGATTGATTTTTAAACCAAAAAGAGGACCAAGCTTAATTCCATATGAAATAGGTAATTTAACACTAGAAAGAAGGTTAGCATATACCTGGCTTGAGGGAGGTAGTGTCCCAGATTTTGAATGCTTGTAGTTTTGTGTCAACTAGCTACTCTGCATAGCTAAGCTCATGGGACAACATATGGAAGCTCATGACATACATTGAAATTTTGACTCTTATAGTTAAACATCAGTTTATTTTTTACTGTTTTATTTATCACGAATGAACTAGTTTACAGAATTTAATTCCGAGACCTGTCATTGGCGGATCCATTGTGCGCATCATTTTAACTAACTCACCTACAAATTATGAAAGCAAAATGCGACCAATGATTAAGGGGATACTTTCATACTTAAGTTACTTGTTATACACTAGATAATTCATAATTTATGTATGGAATGAAGTGGTGTCATACACCATAGGCGGTTCCGATATCAATGACACTTGTCAGGTAGATATAATTAAAATGCAAGGAAAGTGCGTTTGATAGCAAGTTAAGCGGCAAATATTCCCGGCAGACCACCAGAGTACACGTTTTCTAACAAAGGGTGAACAAGTAACTTTTCATGCTTAAATACTACGTCTGAATATGAAATTTTGGCGTTAAGAGATTCCGATCGGCGATCAAAGGCAAACTTTCGACCAAAACCCTAAAACGTATGTCCTTCGGAACTGATGTAAACGTTTGTCCTTCGGAACTGAAGCGAACGACCAGTGTAAAAGACTAACAGAGCGAGCGGGAAAGAGATTTCGAACAGCTATATCTGAAATGGCCAAGTGATGACCGAAGAGAACGTAGCTATCTCTGCGTTAAATTTTTCATTGCTTGACACGAACGGAACCAAACATTACGACAAGTATCGACGCTCCACCAATATACATACTATGTGCACATTGATAGACTGGAAAAGAGCAAAAGACGCAATTCAGCAAAGCGAGCGGTTGTTTCAGACGGAAAAAGTCAGTGATGGTAGTAAAATCCATTGATAGATATTATTTATCCCCGCGTTCTACCTACCGCGCTTGACGCACGCTAATAATGGAAAGACAGGGAGCTAACCTGAAGCCGTTTTGGACCTGTGCGTTTTAAAAAGTTAACGCACAGAAAAGTTTTAGTAGACCGCTTTGCAAAGGAATAGAGCCCGGCAGACACGACGAAGGGTTCTGACTCCGCCGATCGACGACCCATTGGTTTCGTCAATAGGCGTAGGAAAGTTTGCCTTATCCTCCGACCATTTGGGCTTCTCACTGTTATATCTATCCTCATCTAATATGCAGTCGTCACCTGTTTGAAATGTGAGAACCCGGACGAAACTCGTTTTGACGGCATACCTGAGAAAGCGGGCGATCGACCTGATCAAACTCCGACAGCGTACGGCCAACTGAATCCTTTAAAAAGCATAGTTCAACGAAGCGTTCGTCGTCAGCTTGCAATTACAGCTGAACGGAAAATCATAAATTCAGCTACCGCGTATGAAAATGATAATTATAGCAAATGGCCGCCGATTAGGAATCCGTTGTCTCGACGACCCATCGATTTTCTACGTAGCGTGAATGGACTTGCCGCATTCTTTCAGCACTCTATCGACCTTTTCCAGTCCTATAAATGAACCTCCGCGTATGGACAAGAGCTCTTCACCGCTGCAACCCAGCATAATCCAAGCCCTAAGTTAATCAGCTCCCTAGGACCACCTCCATCCGCAACTGGAACTCATGGCCATCACAGCCAGGCCCGCGGCTGCCGCCGCTCTCCTTGTCCTCTTTGCCGTCGCAATGATTGCGCCGGCATCGGCGAGCACGCTCACGGTGTTCTCCGGCCCAGGATGCAGCGGACAGACCATGGACATCAACGGCTGCGGCTGTTTCGAGCTCACTGGCTACCAGAGCGGCTTCCACTTCGTGTTCACGGAGGAGCAGGAGGCCGTCCTGTACACGGACCGCCACTGCAGGAACCACTATCGCTCTCAATTGCTGAACGAGGAGACCCGCTACTGCCGCAGGTTCCCCTTCAGGAGCGTGGAGATGGTGTGCTAAGGGGACGGCGACGTGCCCCCCTTCGCTGCTTTCGGCAGTGTTTGAATAATGATGGGTGAATAAACGGCCAATTACTTCGTCGTAAACTAGCTGCACGATGTGTACTTGCAATCATAAATAGTGTAAAGGAGGATAGTATGGAACCGAAACTTGTTTAATGGTAATATGCACTAAATACTCTACAGCACGTATATGCGAAGGGAGTGTGTAGATCTTGTTTCGTAAACGTTATAAAGGTTGAGAAAATTGAGCTTCTTTGATATCATTAAGATAAACTTGGTCGATAATGTAATTTAGTATAGTTAGAAGAGAATATACGTTACAGAATTTAGTGGTGGGCAACAACCTTGCTGCCGTATTTTTTTTATAGGATTAAATGGAAAGAAGACTTTATTCCTGAAAAAGGTTCCAAGCTTGATATTTATGTCGTGTCCTGTGCAAGCCGTCCCATAGTTTCTGCGATACTAAAACTGATGCACAAAAATTTTCTTTGGACTCGAGAATATAGCTATATCAATCTTTACGTAGATACATTACGCCTGTCATTCGCGTTGTGAACGATTTCCTGTTGCGTTCCATGAACGGAACCTATCACTTCCAATGTGAAAATGGAAATCACTTCGGCAGCGGGGAAGGACATACTCTGACAAATAGGAAGTTCGGGTTTAATTGAGATGCATTGGGAGACCATTGCCACACAAACACCATCTCAGCGTCTCTCTTCTTGTCGACGTGCATAAAAATGTCCGCATCATTAGATTCATTAAAGACAAAAGAGAATTTAGGTAACCTACTGGAGTTCTTATAAGAGAAAACCATCTAGTTACTCTCGTCAGATTCCCTATAAAATATTGTCTATCGTATTGCTCTGCACGTTAACATCACACGGCGAGCTATCTTAAGTGGCTGTGTACTTGCGCATTTTGAAGAGATAACCTTTGAAATCAAGGGAATGAGAAACCTTTCTCTCTCTGACATCTGAAATCTAGATTCCAGCTTCTCTTCTTTCTCTCTCATTCGATGCTTGTGGTTAGAGCTTCGTTAACTCCATATCCTTGCATTTTGTTCCTCATTGACTATTAGATATTCTCCTTCTTTGTTTAGTGGTTCTGAGGTGTGTTTCTAAATGATAATAAATTACTGATATCATTATTTTAGCACATTTACTTTTCTGCATATCACTTATTAGATTGTGAGCATTCTGTACTCATGCTCTCATCTTCTACTGTGATAACAGGCCTGTTATTAAGTCCTAAATCTAGTCGCATTTCCAAACAGAGTTCCTTTGTCATCCATACTTTTGTTCTGCTTGGAAATGATGGGCTCCTTTGATGAAAGGCAACCACGTCAAAGTTGGAATAGTCACAATTGTCTGAGTCTATTCAAGTAGACTAATAGCTCAAGGACACCGTCGTCATGTCCATTTGAGTAGATGTCAACCGACTAAACTCATTTCAGATTGAGCGGATATGAGCAAAGTAATTAGTTGAATGCAAGCCGATTAAGAATCCCAATCTCCACCATCGATGTATTTTTGCGGCCGCGTCAATAAGCTTACCACATTATTCAGCTGTCTCTCCATTTTCCGTTCCCTATAAATTAATCTTCGCGCATCGAAAATACTTATTTGCTACTCCAGCCCAACGTAACCCCAAACCCTAGTTGAATCCGATTCCTAGGAGCACCTCCGCCGGCAAGCGCAAGTAATGGCCACCACAGGCAGGCCCACGACCGCCGCCGTTCCCCTGGTTCTTTTTTAAGTCGCATTGATTGCGCCGGCGTCGGCGAGCACGCTTATGATTGCAGCAGACGGAGCGAGAACATCACCAGCTGCGTCTGTTTCCACCTCACTGGCTACCAGGGCGGCTTCCACTTCGTGTACAGGGAGGATCAGGAGGCCGTCGTACCGCCACCGCAAGAATGGCTATCGCCCTAAATTTCTGGACGAGTAGACCTGTTACTGCCATAGATTCCCCTTCTGGAGCGTAGAGATGGTGTGCTAATGGACGGCGACGTGCTTTCTCGTTCGTGGGTTTCAACGTTGTTTTAGTAGAGATGGGTGAATAAATGGCCATTCACTCCGTCGTGAACCTTCTGCATGGCCCGTACTTGTAATCACACATGGTGACGGCGGCATGATGTGTATCTTGTCCTAAATAAAAGATGGCAATAATAATGTACACCTCGATTGACCGCATGGATGATTCTTCTGTTGTCTGCTTTGAATGTTTAATTGCCGCAAGCTATTGATTTCTTTTGTCCTTTGTTCAAAATGTACTCCATGCAAAAGAAATTAAGCGTTATAATCAGTAGTTCATTGCGTACACAAACGAAGTCAAGCAAGCCGTTCAGCAATATGTCCGAAGAAAAACTTGCTTCAAAAGGATTTCATCTCCTTGTCGTAGAAGCAGCTAATTTCATTGATTAAATGTTGAACGGCTTATGTGAAGGAATTTATTCAGAGCTTAAATGTCCTCATCCTCTGCCACGTCCTCTTGAGTTTCCACCCATACCTTTATTCTTATCTATTGCACGCGTCAGCAGGGCTTGCTCTTCTTCTTCTTTAGTTTGACGCTCTTGAAGTTTCTCCTCATGAACTTTTAATGACCCGAGTGCCCATCTTGAGAGACTCAAATTCTCTCTTCAAGGCTTGAACACGGGCTTCTGCACGCGTTCGATGCCGACATTCTTATTCCTAAGAGTCTCCCGTATCTCTTTCGCAGGCCTCTTGATGTTGAGTTGCACCTGGATCTCCTCAGGAATTGCTCCGAGAAGGATTGAGAGGACTTGACGATCCTTCTTCCTTGCCACGCTCTCCGCCTCAATCGCCTCCCATAGCCCATGTGCCTCCAACAGGACCTCCATCCGACTAGCCCCATAGAGGGTAGTTGGTTTTGGAGAGCACAGGGAATGATACCGACGGTGCCACATCACCCACCCCGGGTGCTCCGGTGCCTAAGCTAGGAACAGCTCCTTCCACAAAGAAGTTGCCACCGGCCTGGGACGATGCATCTCCTCGTCTCGGCATGATTCTCCCTGGATCAGAACGAGAGCTCTGATACCAGATGAAGGAAAGAACCCTCACGAACAAGAAGAAGAGAAAAAGAGATTTCAAGCAAACACTGTCTTATTTTTCTACTGTAGGAAACGACGAACATATAAAGGAAATCGTTTATGGCTTGGTCAGTAGCGACCTTGCCAAATAAGCAGCACGAGGGACCCAACTGCCCAAGAACAGTTCAAAGAACAGGTGGAGAAAAGGAAAAAAAAAACGAAAGCAGTGAAGATTCCATCTTCCTGACCTGTCGCCGCAGATGACTCCCTGCCATCAGCGTCGAGCTTATTCCATCATCATCTATGGGATCGGCCTGTCATTCACAGTTTGTTACCCGTTCTCCTCCACTGCTGCCTCAACAGTGGCCCTCGCCTTAAGCGACCTGCACGTTGGTGTTGAAGAATGATTGATCTTTGAGGTAGCAGAAAAACAGTGTTTCATCGTCGGTTGCTGCAACGTGACCACGAGGGAATTGTTTAACGACATTCCAACCACCGTCTTGGTCGTTACGGTCCGCCTCTCTCTGTTGCAACATTCTCCTGAGCAGACTCAACCTGACCTTGAGAAGAAGGAATGACACCTCATCCCTGGGATCGATACAGACGTGCTCTAACCATGGCGAGAGGTCCTCCGAGCTGTCATCTCTTACGATCAATATTTCCGGAGCAGGAAGACTCCCCACCTCCAAGATTGAGGGGCAGTTGAAGATAAATATGTGGTTGAGTCGTCTCCAGGAGCCATCGGGGATGCATCTCAACTTGGGGCAGTCCTCAAGGTACAGAGTTTTGAGGGAAGGAAAAGCCATTATGTTTGTTTTCCAGGACCAGGTTTCAAGGTTCGGCATTTCTATGAGAGTAAAAGATTCCAGCTTGGGGAACAGAACAGCAGTTGTGCCAACAATTGCAGTAGAGGAAGAGGTAGAAGAAGATGGATGTGGGGAAACAGAAGAGTTTGCGAGCTCGGCCCAATGCTTACAAGCTGGGCACAACCACTGATCCAGACGAGCTTCAGATGAGGGAGATTATCATTGTGAGATTATGGGTGTGACAGACGCCAGATGACGACGAAGGCCACATCCAACGAGGGAGGGTGAGCCCAAGGCATCCTACGACGCTGAGTATCTTCAGGGAAGGTGGGAGGCATAGCTCATCAAAGATACTTGCATCTGTAGTGCTAGTATCGACGGGAGGGAAGGTCCACTCAAAGCTTGTGAAGTTCATGGAGGTTTTATTCTCAAGGAGGGTACTTCTGGCTTACGTTGCTTCTGATATCCTCTCCAATTTTCTGATCACCAGATGTCTCAGTTTTAATAGAGGCCCCAATTCTCGCAGAGTTCCCTCCCGCTTGTCCACAACAAACCCATAAAGAACTCGCTGATGCAGTCCGCCGATTCCCTTGGCATCTGGTCGATGTTAGTTCTCTCATTCATCCTAAGGCACCTTAGATTTCTCAACTGCGTTATGCCATCTGGAAGAGACGTGACGTTCTCGCAGTTCATCAGTAACAGGAACTCCAGGCTTTTCATATCGCCTATCGAATCTGGCAACGCTCCAATGGGAGTCCCAGAGACGTTGAGATACCTCAGGTGTCGAAGTTTTGTGATGAAATGTGGCTGTTCCTCACTGATATCTAAGACTCTCAGATACCCAAGAGCTTCAATAACATCCTGTCTTAGAACCATCCCTCCATATGGGTTCCTACAGATAAGGAGTTTCCTCAGGCGTTGTTCTCTTTTCAAGAGATGAAGGTCTATGGGAAAGTCACAATCTACCATTGACAACCGGCGGAGCTTTCCGGACCTGCCTTTCAGTCTCGGCATGCCGCCGAAGAGGCATTCACCTTCAGCCAGATACTGACAAAGAGAACGCACAATGTCGTGCATCTTGCACAGAGCCCCCTCTATCGCTGAGAGCTCTGGTTGGAGAAGACCTCTGCCGGTCAGCTCGTCGAAAAACTTGTCTCCTATTTGTTCCATGGTCAAAGTGCCCTCTGGTTTCAGGAAACCCTCAGCGGCCCAGTACTGCACGACACTGGGACGCGCAAACGCGTAGTCCTCGGGAAACAGTGAGAGGTATAGAAAACACTGCTTGATGCTTGAGGGCAGATCCCTGTAAGACAAATACAGAGCCTTCAGAACATTTTCCTCGTCCTCTGGGAAGATGGATGTAGACCATACTTGATCTTCGAGTATCTCCTCCCACTCCCGTACGTTCTTACCCTTGCATCTCAGAACCCCTCCGATCATCTTTATAGCTAAGGGAATGCCCTTGCATCTCTTGGCAATTTTAACGCCAACATCTTGCATGGCTCCCCACTGTTGCTCCTCCCCATCTCTGAACACCATCTTGCACAAAAGGTAGAACCCTTCAAAACCAGTCATTCTCATGGAAGGATGAAGGTGCGACGCCCCCACCTGCCTCGCCACAGACTCGAGACGAGTCATTATCAACACCATGCTGCCAACAGCGGCGCCCTGCAAGGCTCCTCGGAGTAGCTCGTCCCAGACCTCTGTCGTCCAGACGTCATCTAGAACAAGAAAAAATTTCTTGTCTTTGATGAGGCTGCTTAGGATCTGGGCCAGCTGTTCCTTGCAGTCACCATCCCGGGGGTCCCCACCGGCGTGCTCTATGACCTCTTTTAATATCTTAATTTGGTTGAAGTACTTGGAAACGCAGACCCAAATCTTCATGTGAAAATTGGCTGCGATGAATTGATCGTTGAATGTCACTTTAGCCAGTGTAGTCTTTCCGATTCCCCCTATCCCCGTGATCGCTATCAGCTTGCTATCTTTCTCATTCCCCACAAGTAGTCACAGTAATTTTTTGCATTGTAATTCGACTACTGAATTAGCAATTTCTAGATTGACTAGAGATGATGTCTGAAAGCTGCTGCCTGTCGTTGAGAAGTGATCATCGGTAGGCGTCAAGTGTAGCTCAGCCTTCTCTTTTGAGATCTTCTGTAGTCTAGAGTTTATACTCTTTATTCTCATCCCCATTTCGTGTTCAAATTCAATCTGACTCGTGCGAGACAATGGAGAGGAGAAACGAGGACGTACCATGCTGGTCGAGGAGAGCGTTTCCGGCTGTACTGATACCATTCCTCCGGCGATTGCATAGTCGTCGAGGACGTCATCTGCGTCGTACACCGCCTCTTTCAGCGCTTTCAGCCAGAGGCGGGCGTACTCGCTGCCGAAGGCCTGGGTCTCTGCATCGGGGACGAAGTGTCTGATCTCCTTGATCTTCTCCTCGAGCTCCTCTAGCGCGGACTGTAACCCGCATGGCATCACTTCCTTGTATTTCAAACTGTTAAGCTTCTCTAGGAGTAAGGAGACGAGCGAAAGCAGTGGCGCCGCTGTCGTGAACGGGGAGCCTTGCATGTCTTCCACGTCGTTTCGCGTAACGGCATAAGCCTTACATGTCTCGAGGCACACCGCCTAGAGCTGTAACAGGTTGCTTATTGCTTACGGTTATTTCTTTTCTCTTTTTGTTGCTCCCTTATTTAAAGAGGGCTGTAAGAGGTTTTCAATGAGCGAGATAGTCTTCCTTGTTCCTCCTGCTGGGTTTTTCCTGTGACTCAGAAGGTGATCTCGCCGGCGACGTCTTAACTGCCGTCGTCTCTCCGGCGAGTTTCTAACAAGTGGTATCAGAGCTCCCAGGTTGCGGGCCGGGACTCGATCGCGGCAAGGTACAGCCGTTGGAATCGAGAACGCACAATCGAGACGCGCTATGGCAGGAGGAAAGGACGGAGTGGTCCAGAGGGTGATTCGTGAGGTGAGCGCCGGGACCGGGTTCCCAATGCTCACCAAGACCAACTACTCCGACTGGGCACTGCTCATGAAGGTCAAGCTCAGAGCCCGGTTGCTCTGGACTGCCATTGAGAAAGGGGGCGTCGAACCCCACGAAGACATGCAGGCGCTTGACGCGCTCTGCAGCGCCGTGCCGCCGGAAATGTGGCCGGTGATCGCGAACAAGGAGACGGCCAAGGAGGCCTGGGAGGCTATCGCCACCATGCGGATTGGCGATGACCGCGTAAAGAAAGCGTCGGCTCAGAACTTGCGGCGGCAGTTCGACTCGGCGACGTTCAAGGAGGGAGAGTCTGTTGAGGACTACACGCTGCGTCTCAACAGCATGGCGTCGACTCTCAACACCCTCGGCGACAAGGTCGAAGAGACGCAGGTAGTGGAGAAGATAATCCGCAGTGTTCCCCAGCGTTTCAGGCAGATCGTGGTCGCGATCATGATGCTGCTTGACGTGTCGACGCTCACTGTCGCGGATTTGACGGGTCGGCTCAAGGCGGCGGAGGATGCCTTCGAGGAACTGCCGTCGTCTATGCACCACGACGGCAAGCTGCACCTGACTGAGGAAGAGTGGGATGCACGGCGGAGGAAGCGTGATAATGAGAAAACTGGTGGTGGAGGTAGCAGCAGCGTGACGCACCGTGTCAGACATGGGCGCGGGTGCGGGCGCGGCCGTGGCAGCGACAAGGGCTCGTCATCAGGCGGCCTGACGGGCAACTCAGGCCGGCCCAGAGGTGATGAGTGCAAGAGATGCGGGAAGCTGGGCCACTGGGCCCGCGAGTGCCGCTCCAAGCCCAAGAAAGAGCAGGCCCACGTCGTCCAAAATGAGGAGGAGGCCTCGCTCCTTCTCGTGAAGTCAACGACGGCCAGATCGACGGTGCCGCCACCAACCTCCACTCCACCACGTTTTGCTGCGACTCCGCAGGCAGAGGATCGGCTCCGGCGTGCAAGCCCACCGCCGCCGGGAGCAAAAGGGGTCCCTGTCAATGGAGGGGCCGCCAAAGAAGAGCGGAAGCCAGGCGCCCAAACCCAGATCCATCTGCGGGAAGAAAAGGTGTTCGCCCACCTTGAAGAGGAGGAGCTGCGTGATGAGGAGGCGTGGGTCGTGGACACGGGCGCCACGAACCACATGTCGGGTTCCCGTACAGCTTTCACCGAGCTGGACACGAAGGTACTTGGGATGGTGCGGTTCGGCGACGACTCGGTGGCGCGGATCGAAGGCCGGGGGGCAATCGTGTTCCTGTGCAAGAACGGCGAGCACCGGTCCTTCGCGGGGGTGTATTACATTCCCCGACTGACGATGAACATCGTCAGCATCGGCCAACTCGATGAGGCCGGGTACCATATCGACATCGAGAAGGGGGCGATGAAGATCCATGAGCCAGGCGGACGGCTCCTAGCAAAGGTCATGCGCGGAGAGAACAGGCTGTACATTCTCCACGCCAAGCTGGTTCGGCAGGTGTGCCTGGAGGCGCGGGCAGTCGAAGAAGCTTGGAAATGGCACGCGCGCCTCGGCCATGTCAACATGACCGCGCTGCGGAAGATGGCTCGGGAGGAGCTGGTGCGCGGGTTGCCGGCGGTTGGTCCGGTGGACCAGCTGTGCGAGGCGTGTCTCGCTGGCAAGCAAAAGCGGTCGCCGTTCCCCCAGCAGGGAGAGTACCGGGCGCGGCGTGTTCTGGAGCTGGTGCACAGCGAACTCTGTGGTCCGATTGCGCCGGAAACGCCAAACGGCAGCAAGTATTTCCTGCTGCTCGTGGATGATCGAAGCCGGTACATGTGGGTGGCCATGCTGCCTTCAAAGGACCGTGCTGCGGTGGCCATCAAGGAGATCAAGGCTCGCGCAGAAGGCGAGTCAGGACTGAAGTTGGGAGCGTTCCGTACTGATCGGGGCGGCGAATTCACCTCACATGAGTTCGCGGAGTACTGCGCGGGAGAAGGTATTCATCGTGAACACACGGCGCCATACAGCCCGCAGCAGAATGGCATCGTCGAGTGCAGGAACGGCACGGTGGTAGCAACCGCGAGGAGCATGCTCAAGGCAAAGGGGCTGCCGGGCTGGTTTTGGGGTGAGGCAGTGGCAACTGCTGTATACATCCTGAACCGGTGTCCCACGAAGAGCGTGGACGGCATGACGCCTTTCGAGGTATGGCACGGGAAGAAGCCGGCGGTGCACCATCTGAAGGTGTTCGGATGCATCGCCTACGTCCTGAACATGACACCGCATCTCAAGAAGCTGGAGGACCGCGGCCGCAAGATGATCTTCATCGGCTACGAGTACGGATCAAAGGCCTACCGAGCCTACGATCCCACCGCAAGGCGTGTCCATGTGACACGAGACGTGGTGTTCGACGAGAATGCCCAGTGGGACTGGGGCAGTGGCGCGGAGCAAGGGGATGTGGGCAGCCACGACGATATGTTCACATTGGAGTATGCCGTCGGGAACCAGGTACCTCCAGAGCTCGATGGCGCCATCGAGGTACTTGATGATGATGCGCCGGGACCGGAGCCGATGTCGCCACCGTCTGTGCACTACAGTGGGGGAGCAGCGTCGATTGAAGATGGAGGAGAGGAGGTGGAGTTCACCTCTCCACCGAGTGTCCACATTGACCACCTGGATGCTAATCACGATGATGCGCCACTCCGGTTCCGCAAGATCGACAACATCGTTGGGCTGGCCTCGCCACGTGGTCTCGCGTCGCGGGTGTTAATTGCAAAGGAGCTGCACGCTGTAAGTTCTGATGAGCCGGTCTCTTTTGTTGAAGCAGAGGGCCACCCGAGCTGGAGGAAGGCAATGGAGGAGGAGATGGCGTCGATCGAGGAAAACCGCACCTGGTCCCTGGTAGACCTCCCACATGGTCGCCGGGCGATCGGGTTGAAGTGGGTGTACAAGGTGAAGCGGGATGAAAACGGAGCCGTGGCGAAGTACAAGGCGCGCCTGGTGGTAAAGGGCTATGCGCAACGCCAAGGGATCGACTACGACGAGGTGTTCGCACCTGTGGCGCAGCTGGACACAGTGCGCCTTCTCATTGCTCTCGCGGCGCACGAGGGGTGGGAGGTGCACCACATGGATGTCAAGTTGGCGTTCTTGAATGGCGATCTCAAGGAAGAGGTGTACGTGGAGCAGCCGGCCGGTTTCATCAGCACGGGCAACGAGCACAAGGTACTTAAGCTGAAGAAGGCACTCTACGGCTTACATCAGGCGCCTAGGGCCTGGAACGCGAAGTTGGACGAAACGTTGCTGTCGTTCAGATTCAGGAGGAGTCCCTCGGAACATGCCATCTACACCAAGTGGAATGGGGAGGCGCAGCTAGTGGTCGGGGTGTACGTCGATGACCTGGTGATCATCGGCGCCAGCTGCGACGACATCAAGTATTTCAAAAAAGAGATGGCTGACGTATTCAAGATGAGCGACCTCGGCCTGCTTCGCTACTATCTTGGCATTGAAGTCAGGCAGAGTGCGAGGGGCACCTTGATCAGCCAAGGAGCCTATGCCGCCAAGATTCTAGAGAGGAGCGGGATGGCAGGGTGCAATCCTTGTCAAGTACTAATGGCAACACGTCTGAAACTGAGCAAGATGAGCACGGAGCCGCTGGTGGATGCGACAGTATAGAGAAGCATCGTGGGGAGTCTCAGGTACTTAGTCAATACTCGTCCAGATTTGGCATTTGCGGTTGGCTATGTGAGTCGTTTTCTAGAGGAGCCACGAAAGGATCACTTGGCTGCTGTGAAGCAAATTCTCCGCTATGTGGCGGGAACCAAGAGTTGGGGTCTCAGGTATGAAAGGAAAAAGGAGAAGCAAGTCCAGCTGACAGGGTTCAGCGATAGTGACTTCGCTGGTGATGTTGATGCTCGGAAGAGCACGACTGGAGTTATTTTCTTCTTGGCCAACAGCCCAATTACTTGGCAGTCAATGAAACAGAAGGTGGTGGCTCAGTCTAGCTGCGAGGCAGAGTATATTGCGGCCGCCAATGCTGCCTGTCAGGGTGTGTGGCTCGCTCGGGTGTTAGCAGAGGTGCATGGCTCAGCACCAAGCGTGCCGATGCTGAAGGTGGACAACAAGTCTGCCATAGCGTTGATCAAGAACTCAGTTCTCCATGGACATAGCAAACACATTGAAGTGAAGTATCATCTTGTCCGAGAATCCGCAGAAAAGGGTCAGATCAACGTAGAGTTCATCAGGAGTGAAGAACAGTTAGGAGACGTTCTGACGAAGCCACTCGGAAAAGTCAAGTTCCATGAGTTTCGCGCCAAGATTGGGCTCGTTGATGTTCGTGGTAAGTATAGCAAGGCTCAGGAGGAGATTGTCGTGAACGGGGAGCCTTGCATGTCTTCCACGTCGTTTCGCGTAACGGCATAAGCCTTACATGTCTCGAGGCACACCGCCTAGAGCTGTAACAGGTTGCTTATTGCTTACGGTTATTTCTTTTCTCTTTTTGTTGCTCCCTTATTTAAAGAGGGCTGTAAGAGGTTTTCAATGAGCGAGATAGTCTTCCTTGTTCCTCCTGCTGGGTTTTTCCTGTGACTCAGAAGGTGATCTCGCCGGCGACGTCTTAACTGCCGTCGTCTCTCCGGCGAGTTTCTAACAGCCGCCATATCCTAGTCCAACTGCGGGTCTAGATGTTTTGTCGAGCGCAGAAGAGAGGAAAGGGTTGCGGAGGGAGGATGAGGTAGGGGAGAGATAGAGAGAGATGCACGTCGGACGGGACACCAGCTCAAAGCTTGGAAGGTGGAGGAATAAACCCACTCGAGGTGATCCAATTCGTCAAAACGTGTGAACGTTTCTACGTCGGTGAACTTTTTCGGCGAGCTGTACGCGCACAGAAACTAGGGAGATCGAGTTCCGTTGTATAAAACAAAAATCGCGTTTGAGAAGTCATAAACGTTGAAAGGAAAGACCCGCTCCCTCTCTCATTGGTCACAGTTAGGAGAATCGGACGATCAAGATTGAATTTCAACGATATGACTTAGAGGATCCCATTCCTACATAGCTTGTGGCATTATTTCTAGTTGACTTCGAGGCTTCCAGTAGATCGGATAGGGCATGGCTGATCCTGTCGCCTAATCATCGGTACCCTGCACATGGCTCTAGTCAGACGAAGCAGCCTTCAGAATCTGATCCGATTTCCGATAACCTTCATTGAGACAGTATGAAGCTGTTAATAAGGTCAACGCCGCCACACGGCCCCTCGTGGAAAGCTTCAAAGATTAGCTGGTGTTACTTACACGCATCATGCGGGATCACAACTTCTTGATTGACTCGAGAACCGCAGTGACGGAGACGTCTGCCTCCAAAGAGACGAAGGTGTCAGCTCTGTGGAAGTTCTCTCCGTCTATCTTCGGCTTTCATCCTTGAACACAGCTGGTCCGGAAAGGCCGCCAGGCGGCGAGCGTCAATGTGGGCGTGACACGGCGGCGCGTGCACGCCGGACGCTTCTAGTAAGCAACGGCCTGGCGGTCTGCTAATGCCCCTAACGCCAGTGAGCAGCAGCATGCGCCGGTGGGCGGCAAGCGTACGTGGTTATCCATGCGCGCTTCAGTGGTATTTACTATACGAGGCAATTTGCATTGGACGTACATCAGAAAACGAATTTCGTCAAATACACAAATAGGTTCTCAAGGCAAATAAAAAAGGATTGCTGGAAGACAGTAAAAGCTTTTGGATCAAAGATCTTCCTATTCTTATAGCTGTGGCATTTTCAAGACTTTAACATACCTAGCAAAGTCTATGTAGCGGCTGCGTCAGCGACTTTCCTTTCATGAGACCCACAAACCACGAAAAATGTTTCCTCTTAAATCGTCCCAACCCTAGAAAGGTTTTGTTTTGGACCAAGAAATTTATGTAAGCCGAGTCTTACAACCAAAGCAGATAGACTGTCTAGACTTAGCCATCTTTAGATGTTCACAAGATGAATATACGGGAAAGAAAGGATGGGGCCTTTCACGAAGCATATGCAAGTGGGTGTTGAAGTCTAGTGGTGCTCTATTGGAATCTTCGATGAGTACTCAGGCTCTTCAGCAAGTACGTGGACGTCGGAGGGTTCTCCGAAGCATGTTAAATCTGGTGTGTTCTCTTTGTTTGGACTCTCTTCCTCACTTTCTCATGGTGTGTCTGGCGTCAATCGTCCGCTATTCTAGAAGAAGGAACAAGAACGCTCATCTTCCTCAACAGTGGGTTCATTTTGGATGAACTCAAAAGATAACAGCTTGTGTTGATCCTTGGGCTTCTTGTCGAAGGTAAGAGACTACTTCTTCATGTAGATCAATATGGACCACAAACTTGTTAGCAGAACTCCCCCCGAAGAAGGGCACTGCAGCGGGTGGAAGGTGCTGATGATTACTCGTCTTAGGCATGTGGAGAGGGGTTAGCGTCTCTCTTTGATTTGTGGGTGTTTAAAACGTTGAGACATGTATGGACGTCTCTCCTGTGATGAAGACTGACATCGGAGGGGTTGTGAGACTCGGCAACAAGAGGCCGGAGCAGCAAATTATTTCAAAGTTAGTGCAGACAGACGTTGACATTTGTATGTGTTTGTGTGTCCATCTATATATATAACATACGGAGGAGACGACTTTGAGAGAGCACCAGCATAGAAAAAAGGGGAGACAGGGAACCAAGTCGCCGATAGCAATGGAGAGAATCAGGTAGAGGAAGATGAAGGAGAATCTCCAGGATCTGCAGTCACTTAAAACTTATCTTTTACACCAAAAAGCTGAAGATCTCCTTCCTTAAATCTTATCTCCTAATCAAAATATACCAATGAACTTTTAAAGAAATTCAACATGAATGGATTGAAATCTCTCTGTAGATTTGGATTACCATAGAAAATAAATTGAGAAAAAACTCTTATAACTGGCTTTCTGCTCTATTTGTCAGCAAGTATACCAAAAAAATTTAATAGCATTTCCCTATGAGAAGAATCACGGTTGACTGTAATGAAATTCACTCTTCGTTATTTACCTTCAATCATCGAGCTTGGAATTTAGTATTTCAATTTAGCGGGCTTTGAATGATTCTGTTGTCTTTTATAGAAACAGCACAAATGGCACTCGCATTTTCCTTGCAGGATACATGATTTCTTGGTCCTCAGGAAAACGAGAATCAATTGTCTTGCCCACAACTGAACCTGAATACATCACTGCTGCACTATGCTGCCAAAAACATTTCTCAATAAAATCTCGACTTGAAGATTGTGAAATCAAATGAATAAAATTATAATTCTATCTGATAGTACCAATGCAAAAAAACTAGAATTAAATCCTGACATATACTACAGGACAAATAATATGGATCTAATTTATTAGAGATCATATCAATAGAAAAACAAGACAACTGCATTTTATTGAGACAAAAAATTAGCATAATAAAGATTCGATTTTAATCTTATTATGAGACAGATTGGAATGAATATGGCTTTCCGGTATGAATTATAAATTTTAGTTTAGTTTGAAATGGTGGTGTAGCGAAGAGTGATTAATATATTAATTGATGATCCTGAAATATCTTCGAGGACTATTAAATTTAAGAATTATAAAGTTTAATTTTAGTCTGAGTTGATTACATACAATCCATGGGCATTGATTACACAATAACCATCTTGTGAAGTATTTATGGCGAGAAAGAAGATTTCTATGAGTAAAAGATTTCTATGCAGTCAAGAGATATTTATCTGATAATTTCTGATCTTTAAATAATTCTAAATACCATGGAACTCACGAGTTGTGTACTCTGTATTCAGTGGGCATAGTGGGCATTGACTATTGAAGTTCCAATTTTTGAAATATGTTCAAACAGAGACTGTTAAATTTGTGTCATGAATTCTGAATTTTAGTTTGAAATAATTGTAGATGGTTCGCATACACTGTCTCTGAAACGCTGATTTTGAATTATTAACTCGTGAATTTTCAATCCTGAAATTCAGCTTGTATTCATTAGATGCGATCGTTAGAACCTAATCAGTAAAATGCTTTGTACATAAAATATCAGTAGTGGTGAAAATTAGTCATGATTCTGACAGGCAGACACCATTTGTTAAATCAATGGTTTCTTAGTCACTGAGCTTTGTTTTCAAGTGGATTGAGATGTCTGTGATCACACTCCTCGAAGCTGTGATTTTTTCTGTTAATCCGCTGATAAGCCGAAGTGAATCGACTAATTGTATGTGTTGAGGGATAATCTCAAAGCAGACCCCATCATTTCCCTCACTTGATTGATTGATCTTCCACATTCTAAACCCACTGCACGACCTGTCTCTCATCCATTCTATCGCGCAGCGGTTTCTTGTCACATCACCTTCACCTTGAGCCGATAAGAGCCATACCATTCAGATTAGTCTCACGTGCTGCCGCAAACAACTACTCTTCTTCCTGTAGCGGCGGACACGTCAGTTACTGCACCTCAGCTTGAAATCGATGCATTTGAGTGTCGACATTTTCACTCTTGTGCAGGATTCTCTGTCTTAACAGTAGGAGACGACTCTGTTTTCGGATTGCTCGATCATTTCTCTCCCAATTGACCCCTGTCTTGGTTCCTCTGCCATTCTCCCTGAAACCGACAAGATCATCAGGTATTAGACGCCAGCAGTGATCTAGCAGGGATCTGGCTAGGATGTAAGAATGGGTGACAACGAGACTAGCCTGTAAGCTCCCAGTAGCTGGCCCTTCAACCCACCTACTGTCTCTCCCCCTCCCTCTTCTTCTCTCCCTAAATCCACAAGTGACGGCTTCCCTTCCCCGACCCACCGCTGCCTTCTGCTTACTCTGCAGCTAACAAAGACCTCGTTAGATGCCGGCCGCAAATTGATCTTCTGTGTGGTGTTTAGCAATGTCCATCCAGCTGCTTAAATGCCGCTCTGCAACCTGAACAGGTCAGTAGCCATGCGCATTTCTGTCCAACCTCATTCAAGCTTGTTCTTTACGGCCGCTCTCCACATGCAGTGGGCATTTCTTCTGGCTGAGCATGGCGGAGACTGGAAAACTATTCGAGCCAGATTTGGGTCCCTAATGGAGCTTTAATCAATGGAGGACTCTGCTCGGAAGTCAAACCCATAAGAGCGACGTGGGGGAGACTATGGGGTTTGCGAAGAAAAGACATCTTGATTTACATCAATGCTTCGTATTGATTTACAACAATGCCTGACAAGAACTGGAGTCGGACTGGGTCGGTCCCAGGGGTTTACAGCAGACTGCTTCACAATGCTCCGCCGCGTGATCCTAGAAATACGCCCACCCCGGATTCGCGGCAGAAAAGGAAAAAGCTGCTGGATGAGGAGGAAGAAGAGGAGGAAGGAAGGGGATCACCCCGGGAACGCCTATCGCCGCCTGACATGAGCACAGATAGCTCCTTTGCGCCTCCATTTCAAGGGCATGTCCGCCGGACACTGAAGGTACCCCCCAGAGGAGCTCCTCCAGTGAAGGACTGCGGAAGGCCTCGTCCGCGACGAGCGGCTCTTGGAAGTACGGCCAGCTGCTCCCCGCTGATAAATCTCGCACATACTCCCCGTTCCACGGCGAGGCTCCCCAGCCGGCTTCCACTGGGAGGTCGTCGGAGATCTCATGAGGCGGGAACAGAGGAGGGATCATGGAGGGGAGTCCGGCGGCTACCGCGATCCCGGTGGTGGCTTCTGCTCGGCCTGTAGGACGAATAGCGTTTGCCCCCGCTGCCGCTCCAAAGTCGTTGGTGATCGCGCCGCTGCTGCCCGAAGTCATCTCGAGAATCTCTCTCCAGAAGGCCATCGGTTCTTCTTTGTCTAGGACATCCAGACAGAACTCGACGTCGGATTTCTGCACAGGTCTCTCGGCGGCGGAATTCTGGGGACAAACGGCCGCCTTGGAGTCCCCTTTCCGTCGCTTCGAAGCAGTGTTGGGGGCAGAGGTGGAAGCCCCCCTCTTTCTCTTCCCACCTGGGCCCTGCCCGCCGCCGATTCCCTGCTGCTCCTTTAGCCGATCGGCGATGCGCTCCGCTTCTTTCATGTCGTGCGGCCAGATGAAGAAATCTTCTCCTTCATCGTTGTAGCCGGCTAAGAAGACGTCGACCCCGCACAACGTCGACAACTCGGCGGCCTTCTTCTTCAGACCCTGCTCCCTCCTTGCCCAAGGTTTCTTCCCCCTGCGCTTGGCACCCCTCTCCATTGCGGAAGTCGAAGCCATCTATCTATCTGGTGGGAGGAGGGAGCTGAGAAGGAATGAGTTCTTGAACTCAATGGCCGTCCCCGCCCCCCCCACTCCTTCTGTTATATCCTCCGCGCTCCCGCCCTCTGTGGCCGGGATCTACCGACCGTTGGGGAGATCTCCCGCCCGTTGTGGAGTTTCGAATGGGAGAGTTTGCGCGGGAGCCGAAGGCGGGAGAATTCTTGTGACCGTTGCAAGGAGGATTCCCGCCGGTCACCGAGGTACAACAGACCGGTCCGGCTCCAGTTGCCCGGGCCTTGGGTTTTCCTCCTCGGTCGTATCCCTCCCATGCAAATGACTACCAAGGTTCCACGACCACATCGCTCCACTGGACCTACACGACATGACAATTAAAAAGGCTTCACGAGAAGGAATACAACCATGTTTCTGTGTGCTTGCATCGCGTCAATCAGGGACCGAGTGGCGTGCAGAATGTGTTTATGTGTGTCGAACTCTCATTTACATCGTGTCAATCATCCGCAACTCGGTTCAGATTGGGGCCGAAGGTCGGCGGTTTCTCCGCCTACAATGTATATCGGTCGCCGGCAGAGCACAGCGAGAAATTATGGAGGGGCATCCACTACCAATTTCACCGGCTCTGGTCCTCAGGGGGCCCAGGGCATTGAGCAGCTCTGCATGTCTATGGAAGTTCCCCTAAAGTCAACGACATCTTCCAGCAACTCTGGCCTTGCGTTGTGGAATTCCGTGCCATCGAAGCTCTGAAGAGGCTGCACGTCAATGTCCGTCTTCGAATGCAGGTTCTCAACTGAAGGCAACTGGTTCTGACTTATCTGGGTTGCTGTTGTCTCCTGTTTCTCCTCGATCTGCGCTTTGCTGATGCTCTCTTCTACGGCGGCCAGCCTGGAGTCGAGAGACAGCACCAGCTCTTCCAAAGACTCCTTGGAAGGGTGCCCAGCCAGGCGTCCTCCACCCGCCCGAACTCCCTCTATAGCCTCTTCAGGAGGTCCTGGAAGAATCCAGCGAGAACGTAGCGGGGATTGACGCCGTCTCGCCGGTTTATAATTTTGGTGAAAGTGTATATTGGCAACAACTTATCTTATAAATAGATTAACTTCGCCAATTCTCAACAATCAGACATCATATGAATTGCTTTATAAACAATTTATTGAATACTCTATATGAAGGGTGTTTGGTTGCTGGGCCTTTGCATCTACATTGTAAGGAAATCGAACAAAATTGAAGTCTCCAACCAAATCATATGTTTTTATTGGATAGCCGTTGACACCAATGAGTATAAACTCTATGACCTGGAAACAAAATAGAACATCATCTCACAAGATGTTTTATTTTATAAAAATATCTTTTTATTTCACAATTTTAAATCAAATGCGACACACTTGGATGATCTCTATTCTTTGATCTTGTTCTACCACTACCTATGAATGATATTAGCAATGATCTACTACCTTTCCCATCACAATCTAATTTGGATGATTATCTTTTTGATCAGTCATTAATAGAGTCCTCAATAGATCAGTCATACTTACATACAGATTCACTCGAACTACAGCAAGGAGCTGGAAAAAAAAATCAAGAAATCTTAATAAAGAATACTCGGGGGATGACCTATAGACGTTATCAATGTACAATAAAATTTTCACACATCTTAAGTAGGGGCAGATTTGTTTCTCTTCTGTTTCATTACGCAGTTCGGACATGACGCATTATTCGCAGAATATAAGCATGAGAACAATATTTTATCCTCGTTTTTTCTTTTAATGTTGCTTACAGATTGACGTGGGCTGCCGGATCAGCATGAACAAGCTCACTTGGGAAGTTCAGCAGTGCTTCCGCCTCGACGATCATCACACAATGAATTGTTGAGGTTTGAGAATAGACCCAAAGTATAGCACAGCCGAGTGAAAAATATGTTAAGATTTCAAGCGAAGGTTAGTCTTCTTCTTGTAAATGAATCTGCCACGTAGAATATTTTTATACGTAATCATTCTCTTTAATTTGTGAAAGTTTTTGAGCAGAGATCGAGTCTCCTTGTCAATTCAACTTCAGCTTGTTGCTTAATCTCCGTGTCTTCGACATGCACTCACTGGGCGGGAGGGAGGGAGGGAGGGAGGGAGGCAGAGAGAGAGATTAAAATCTTCTTGTCAAATGGTTCCTTCGAGACTAAAATCGAACGATAATTAGTGTAATAGATAAACACTGCTTTCTCTCTAGTTAAATGAAAAATGAGAGTTTTATACTGTCTTCCTCCAAAAGCAATGACAGATCTCCATCAGTGATAGATTCAACGAACACTTGAGGAAAAATTTATTGGAATCATCAAGCGGGTGGGGTTCAACTCCCCTGATTGGCGCCTCCCTATTGGCAGCGGCGATGCTTCCAAGATTTGGAGGGGCGCACTTATGACACCCCTCCAAACCCTAAACTGTTTGTCATTTATCAGAGTAAGTCTATTTGATTAGTTCAAGGATGTCCAGAGAAAAAACCCAAAAGAAATCAAAACTAAAGGATTATATCATGATTAATCATAAATTAATCTATTACCCCTCCAACCCCAAACTGTTTGCCATTTATCTAAGTCTATTTGATTTGTTTAAGGGTGTCCAGAGGCAGGGGTTACTTCAGCGCCGTAGCGCCTGGTACTCGGACATTGGCTCGAGGCAAAAAAGTTGTTAAATGGTAAATTATTCATTCAATCTGTTCAACCAAATTTTCAAAATAATCAAATTTCCTCAGCTTGTTGATTACAGAAATCAAGAAGAAAATGAATGTTTTATTAGATTTTTACGGATAAAGGTTTGAAATTTTTTTCTAGGCATATTTGCCTAATAATTCCATTGATTTTCGGTCGAATGAAAGTACAGGCCGTTGACATATACTATCGTATCCTAACCGGCGCCTTAAACTATCAAGCTTTTTGTCCACTTCGTTCCCTTTTGTCATGTGCTGAAGGAATAGTAAAAACCTCTCGAAAGTTAACGCCTCTGAAACAACCCACCCATGCATCCTAAGGATTCAAAATTAGATTGAAGAGATTAAATCTTGATAATTTGAAGAAATTATTGTCCCATTAGGCTCATCTGAAGCCCTAGAAATGACTTGTACAGGGCGTCCGAACTCATTAGAAGAGAGGCTAAGAAGGTGAAGACTTGGATGGATGAGAGGGATCAAACTACTACGCATGCTGATTTTCTCGCTCCACTATTTGACAAGTATTTTTTTTTCACCCTTTTTTTTATCAATTTTCTTGCAATATTTCTCAATCTCTTTCCTTTTGTCTACAATGATGCGTTTTACATGTACTGTAATTAACCAAACCGCACACCAAACAGTAAAACCAAATTTGTGGCTTTGTGGTTTTTTTCAAGTTTTCTCCCTGCTCAATATATGTGTGTGTGTGTGTATATATATATATATATATAGAGAGAGAGAGAGAGAGAGAGAGAGAGAGAGAGAGAGCCGGCGCCTCTTCAAAACAATACAAGATTTCAAGCTTTCTACCGAATAGGCCTCTCTTACAATGAAGAAAAGAAGAGCAATATCATTGTCAATATATGGCATGAACCAAAAAGATGAAGAGTTCAGTGACTGAAGACTCCTCTGAGAGTGTATTTGCAAAGTGACCAATTGTATACACTTTCGTTTTAATATGTAATTACTAAACTCTAGATACAATTTTGGAGTCCCCCTTTTTCTGTTAATTAAAACGAATTCAGCTTGAAAGTGTCACAAAGTAGACTTTCAATCGTTATCAGTCAGCATTTTTTTACAAATAATATTCTTGATGCGTCTAGACCTTGCAGAGATGAAACGTTGAAAATCTTAATCCTTCTTGAGCTTTCCTCTTAGAAGATATTTGACAGTTACTCTACCTGAACCTAGATATGCAATGACGATACCCCTACCCACAATGATCAACTTCAGCCAAGATGGAGCCATCTTCATCTTCACACAACAAAGATGGGCAAAAGACAACACAGTGCCTTCTTTCGCCTGCAAGTATGTGAATTGTTCAGATGGCAAAGTGACAATGGGAAGACTATGATATATCATCATGTTATTTTAGGTCACTTGGCTCTTTATTTTGGTTGTCCGTCTCCCCAGATAAATGTCAAGATTTTATGGGAACCTCAAAAATGTAGAAAATGTTTTGGAGCCCACTCCATTTTTTCGCCTAGACCAATTGATCATCAACTCCAATGGAATATCCAAGGATGATGACATGCATAGAGCTCTTTATGAGAGCTCTTGGGTCACACACTAACACACTCAAGCATATTTAGTTCCAAAGTGAATGAAATTGAATGAAATCGGATGTGCAATATTCAGTGATTTTGTGGCATTAGCCACTTCCAGAGTAAATCCAAGGTCTGGACCAAAGAAGAATGGACATATCAGGAAAAGAGAGCCACAGACCTAACTAAGCATCACTGATGTTTCAGAGATAATCTATCTTAAGAAATTTCATTCAACTGTAGTAGGAAGGGTTTGTGGAGGATATACAACAACTACTGGCACTTTTTAATCGTGAAGACTATGTCACAGTGACACAGCAAAAGCAGGTAGTTGTAATAGGATATATGCACAATAAAATGAAAAATTTCAGAATCCACCCCAAAAGTGGACTACAATTGAAGAACAACCTTTCACAGGTTACAACCTTATGCTTTGGGTCCCAATGAGTTCCCATTATTTACCTTTATCTCCATCAGTTCTTGAACAGGTTGGCGACATATTGGGCACTTGCTTGAATGGAGCCTAAATGTTTTCGCACATTCACGACACATGCACTGAAATGAAGGGAAAAAAGAAAAAAAAAAAAGAGGAATCACGCCTCAGAAGCAGAGGGATATAATTATCCAAAAAGGTATAAAAACATAATGATCCAGAGCTTACCATATGCCGACAAGGCATGACAGCAGTATCCCTCGGTTCAGACATGCATATCACACATTCTTTCCCCAAATCATCCCCATTGGTATCATCATTTGCACTGCTTGCAAGGCCGAAAATCTCCCTCAGTTCATATCGCTCGCCATCAACCCATAATATCTGCTTAATCACCTTCACTTTTAATTTGTCGTCATTAGTTTTCTCTATCACGGCTTGTGTAATTTGTGCCCCAGAATGTGCCGGACTCTGATGCTGCTCGTCAGTGGTGGGTGTCGCCTCTGCCCATGTCTTGGCACTTACAACAAGCGGGAAGACATCCTCTTGAGACGGCTTTGAAAGGGCATCCAGCTCAAAGAATCCAAGATCAATCCCATGACCTGATGACTGACAAAATTTCTGTCCAATCCCTTTTTGAAAGTTTTCCGTCACAGGAGTGTAAATGTCAGGATCCATAGGCAAGATATTACATTTCTCTCCCTCTTTAGCAAAGTAGTATATTGTGATGCTGCAAATAAAAACACAAGCTTAGTAAAGGTACAGGTAGTAGAATAAAAAGAACCTGCTTTGAATAAAAAGAACTCCTGAACAGATCAGCAACGTGAATATTCATGGAAGGATTAAACTCTTGGCGACCTATGCTCAATGTGATGCAGATAGAAATCCAGGCAGACCAGTCAACTGGCCCTAGGGGACAAGACGACCAACATGGTTAAAATAAAATCAAAATAACACTTTCAATTTTATACAAATACTTATAAAATTTTCAAATAGAAAAAACATAAATATATGATACTTTTTAAGTCAATCCAAGCTGCCGATAGGTAAGGAGCGGATGGCACTGACAGTGGGCATAGTAAATTTTCGTCCTAATTCTTTCCAACCAACTTCCCACCATCTGCTAATGTTGCGACTGCCTTCTTCCTCAAGCAGTAGCCAGTCTACCCTCCAGAAAAAAATAGATGGATTAATGAGATCAGGAACCCATGATCCCATATGATTTTGTCACCATCGACTAGGATAAGCCGATTTTCCAACTACTCTCACATGTCCAGAAGATATTTTAGACTTCACAAAGGTTCTAATATCCCACAATCAAGATGAATGCGATGCTATAATGTCAATATAATATCGTTGGAAAATTACTGACCATTTAGTAAGCAAGATATGACTATCCATTTGATAAGAAAAATCCATAACAATTTTTAATATTTTAAAGAGTTGTGTCCCTCCCTGTTATAATATATAATAGATCATTAAAATAGTGATCAAAACATATAAATGCCTATCTTATTTTTTAGCAAATATCAGATAACGCACTAGTTCTCAAAGGCATCTTTGATACAGGTTATTATTTGTCTGCCGTTCTGTCCACCCAGGATGGGGCCATAAAAGGACCTAATTATGGTAACTTCAGTCATGTTTCACTGCACGAGTCCTATGCCAAATTTTGAGTATCATCGTCTTAAAGCATCTCCACATTATGGAAGAATCATTGAGGAAAAATACTTGAAAGAGAAATATTGTGAAGAATATCATCGTGTTAAGGCATCTTCACAATATGGAAGAATCATTGAGGAAAGATCCTTAAAAGAGGAATATTGCAAGAAATCTAGAGCTGAATGATAAATAGTCAAATGGACTAGGTAACAGAGTAAAAACAAGGATTGGGCATATGCTAGCCAAAGGTATTTCTACATAAGGGGCAGTGGGAAGGAGTTTTCTACGAGTGGGAAGAAAACAAAATTAAATTTGATGAATAATTTGAAATAAGGGATATTTTCAGGAAAAGAAGGTTCAAATACAAAGAGCAATAAAACATAATATGAACATTGAATTAGCAAGTTTTTTGGTTGAGACAGTAAATTTAGTAAAGAGTCAAATAGATTATTTCAGATTAAAAAACTTTTAGTCAATCTAGTAATAGGAGGGCAGCATCCAAATTGAGAACTGATTAACTGCATTAGTCCAATCAAGATTTTGTCAAATCTTCATTTGATTGAATTTTTAATGTTTTCAGGAAGACTAATGAATACAAGATAGCAATCCATTAGCCCATTTATTGTACCATGGTTCTTAAGACATCCCCAAGGTGATCAGCCCAGACACAGAGTGTGTATGTCCCTATAAACCATTCTGTCATGAATTTGCCTCATGAAACACTAAGACAGTTGGCTGATGTGACATGTTTCATAGTGTGTGAGGCTATAGGAACAGGCAATGTGATGCATTAATGCTGCCGGATCATACGATAGAACAAGATCCCAACCCAAGTTGACACTTGAGCATAAATGGAAAATAGTTAATTCGTCATTCTTTTGAACAATATTTTTGTAATTTTCATATTTTTACATGCATGTCTTTTCTTATAAAATTAAGATAATATATATTTTTATGATTTTTTGTACGTTATATGTGTATAGTAATTTCATTTATCTTTGATTTATATATAAAGGACATCTCTGCGGAATAAGGCCATAAGAACTGAGTTCAACGAAATTACACCATCTTTCTTGGTCGAGAGAGAAATATTACTTCCGTTTTAAATCAAAATGTTTTGTTACCCAATTTATTTGTTTTCTATTCTCTGGGTGGCAATATCCTGAGGTCAATAACGTTAGTATTGGATTGAATCGCATTTAGTTGAGAATAATGAGGGATATGACATGTATCAAGTCGAAACGTAAACTTTCACATTTTTTGAAATGGGTCGCTTGGTTTCAGATCCCTATTAAATATGAAAAGTCCTTTATTTTGATTATAAGTCCTCAGGAATGTAAATTTTGGATAAACTCCAATAATTCCTACAAGACAAATACAACTTAACGACTCAACTAGGGTTATGAGATAACCCAACGTGTTAATTTGACTCATAACTCACAATACCCCCCCTCCCAAAAAACTCTCTACTGCCCACAAACCTCATCCTGTATCACCCCAGAATTCTCCCACCCTACACCTATGGCTATGAATAAACTTTGGCTGCCAGAAGCTCATGTCAAAGAACCTGAAAATACCTCCTTACTTGCCACGCTCCACCCGTATCTTGTGAACACCAGCAATGAGCTCGCTGAAGCTAGTGCAATAGCTGCAGCTGCAGTGAGCAAAAGGAGCATGGCTGTAGCCATAGCGGTTGGGAACCCAATCATGCCACCAATGTCGGGGATTCTTGTAGCTAATCTCAATTGTTTCCACGGACTAGGGGATTGGAGCGCTCTGGCAGAGCAGTGAGATCCTCCCTTCACAGACTATAGCAGCCACTCTCTCCCTTCTCTCCCGGGCAGTCTTGCTCAACTCACACACCCCATCTGGCAAGAAAACAAAACATTGTAGCCCCCATTCAAACAGTATCGCCTCCCCCCTCCCATTTCTAAAAATGTGAAAGATGCCCAGAGCCAACATTCCCTTCTAAATGGAACTAAATAGAAAATGAAAAAAAGTGGGAAGGCTGCACCTCATTCCTTCTCCCCTGTACTCTCTCCCATTCTAAATCCTTCCTCCATCTTCTCTACGCAAATGGAGATGGGAAGAGCAACAGTTAATCTCTCTATTCTAACAGATTAAGCCTGAACTCCACTTTATCTAACTTAATTACAAGCGGGCAAAGGATATTAGAATGGACAAAAAGAAACAGGAGAAAGAAAAGAACGAAACAGAAGAGCCCTGACAATTAACTTCTCAATTGAAGGTAATCCCCATTTCCAGATGTGGATTTTTTTAATCCAGATAAGTTGACAGGCACATTAGAGTGTCATCCAAAATGAGAGCTTTGTAATCTAGAAAGTTGCTTGGTTTGCTGAATTCTATAAACGGAAAAATGTCAAAAAGAGAATAATGCTACTGAAAGGAGATTGCATATAAATATGATCCACAAATTAAAGAAATAATTAGAAAATAAAACAGCAAGGAGTCTAAGATCCATGAAAGGGCCACATTTTCCTACATTGTGAAGAAGAAATGGGACGACTTATGAAACATTTCATGTGAGGCCTTACCCATGGCCGCCTTACAAACAGATCATTACATCCCTCTAATCAAGGAGTGCTGGAGATTGACTGCTGAACCATGAAGTCTAAGCATCTAAAACCAATTATTACCGAACTTTATCACCACATGTGTTCCTTAAATCCACTTATCCTCATTTTTACTGTGTGATATCTGTTGAAATTTTTTTAGGATATAAACCTCCAAATCACTCCCGCTTTATGGATGTTGGATATTGTCATTTCCATTGTTAACGAGGAGTAGCATCAGAAGATTAACTCTAAGATTCCTACTAAGTGCATAACAAGAAAAACACTTTCTGTTTGTTTTAAAGGTGTCCCCAATTCTGTCATTTTTTGAAAATTGGTTCTAGTGAAATATATATGGCAGTTTTCTTTTTCATTATTATCATCCCAAGAACTCTGGATGAGCGTGGACCTAAAAGATTGATAGAAGATAAAAGCTTATGGAAATTAACCATAAATAATGAACGAAACCCTTGCAAACGCTCAGTACTTATATTGGAAATAAATCATCATGAAAGCAACACTTGAAGCTCTTAAGCAAGAACAGTGAGACGTTCGCCAAACACATAAAAAGGATTCAAATCCAATAAAGAATCTCTTCATATATGATCCAAAATGAGTTGCTTAAACTTTTATACCATAGGCAATGGACTGTTCGATACGAATTCATAAATTGGAAGTTTTTCCTATTCAACTTATACATGTGGGAATAGTTCCTATTCAACTTATACCTATAACCAGTAGTTGATACTATACATCATGAATTTTGTTGGAGCCTTAAGGAAAGGTAGGCATCATCTAGGCAGAGAAATAGTGGGTCATCTCCTCAGTCACTGTAACTACTAGGATCACACGATGATGTGCAAACGTGTTTTTGTTTGTGCAGCGAATATCAACATTGATGCATGAAACCACACCCCTCCAACAAGAGAAGAAATAAAAAGGAAAAGAAAATAATACCAATACAGTTGACCAACTACCACATATGATTTTTCTATGGCAGTTCAGCATCAGAAAGTAACCAAAAAAAAAGTACAATATGGCAAACCGCAAGCAGAAAGAATCCCTCAGAACTGAACGGTTCAAAAATGCGTCTATCACGATCACAGACATGAAATAATGTCTCAAGTTTCAATTTTTCTGAGTCATTGAGGGCTACAGATTAAATGCGCCACTTTGCAAACGTTAGATAGGTGAGTATCTATGTGATAGCATACTGTCATGTTGGAGACGCTTAATCATCATTTAGTGGATTACACTTATTAATTACTTTGCGTAATCATCAAGAGATTTGTCTTCTAAAAATTTCTATCCCTTGCTCACAACTGCCAACCAAAAAGTTCTCACAAAAAAGGACAAAAATAGAAGTTGCTGAATAGACTAACCTCCCGTCAAGCAAGGCATCAAAGGTGAAGGAGACGAGCCAGTGATCGGGATTCTGTTCATCTCTCTGGAGTAAGATTGTGTCCTTGTGCAGATTAATGTTGTTTTTTATAGTGATTGCCTGTTGGTGCTCCACAATCGGCGGTGGCGGTTGCTGTGGCACCATTAGGGAAGAGGAGGAAGCTGGATAGGGCATCGGCGCCTGTGGCGGCCACCAAACAGGTCCCTGATTTACGGCATAATACTGGTAATTCGACCTTCCCGTAAACCCGGCTGGGTGCCCGTTGCCGCCTTGCGGGTAGTGATAATAGAAGCTGTACCCATTTGGCTGCGATCCGGGGTAAGGCACCGCCGACGGATAAGCCCCCCCCTGATTATGGGGGTAACAAGGACCCCCCGAGGGGTAAGGAGCGTTGGCCGCGTACAAATAGCGCTGCTGCGGCGGCGGCGGAGGCGGCGAGAAGGCGGAGACGGGAGTATTCGACGAGGCGGGAGGAGGAAAAGGGTTAGAGGAGGAGGAGGAGGCGGCCGAGGAAGATGGGGGCTGCGGAGAAGAGGAGGGCATCTGGGAGGGAGCTATAACAGGTGGCCGAGGCGGAGGAGGGGGAAGGTTGTACTGGTACCGCTGGGGGAACATCCAGTCGTCCAATCTCTTGCTCCACCCGTGGCCCATGGCGGCCGCCTACCCTTCTGCCGGCCGGCGGCGGCGATCCGGATATGGGAGGGATCTGCGACGGAGTCCAGAGAGGGAATTGCTGGAACCGGAGAAGGGAGGAAGAAGGGGGCAGAGGAGACCCTTCCCTCGGAAACTTCCGCGGACATCTAAGAAACAGCTATTCAACGCGTCTTTATAATTTTCTACAATTCAATTATATTCTGAAAAATCTTCATATTTTCATTTAATGAGATCGATTCCAAATTTAATTATTATTATTATTATAACTAAACGGGTCCAGCAGTGGATTTTTTATAAAAAATCCGTATGCGTTATCTGAGGGATAAATGATTACGCTGCTGGTCAACGGTCTAATTTTTTACGGAGGGAACGAACGAAATGCCCCCACTGTCCATGCAGACCTCTATTTGGTCAACTTCGAAAGGCCCGACCTATATTTGGGCCGAGCCCATATTAATAATGAAGCCCAATATCTCCCCTCTCTATCTCTCTCTCTCTCTCTCGCTTCCAGGGGGGTGGTGGGTAGCCCGTTACCCACATGCCGAGGCCCCCAGCATCACGTGCCGCCGCGGCGCCGGTCCACGCCCGACGGTCGTCTCCAATCCCAGACTCTCCACGGCCGACGATACCGACGCTCTGCAGGCCGTCGCCGGCGAGGAGCCCACCGCCTCCGCCACCATCTCGGGCCGCCACCGGCCCTTCATGGCCACGTTCAGACGGGCCACGAAGCCACCACCGCTGTCTCCTTCGCACCGCCGTACGAGCCTCGCCGCCGCTCCTCCGCCGGCGGCCCCCTGCGGCGCCGACAGGAACTCCGCCATCGCGTCGAGGAGGTCCGGCGGCGCCGCCCCTTGCCCGTCCCATAGCCAGACTTCCGCCATCCCCCGGCGGAGGGCCGCCGCCATGGCCGAACCGCCGTCGCAGGAGAAGACGACGCGAGAGCTGAGCTGAAGAGTGAACTCGCTCTCTGCGGGGCCTCCGCGCAGTACGGCGACGTCGCCGGAGAATTCCGCCGGAGCGAGTTGCAGAGTGACGCGGTCGACGCGCTTCCTCTCGCCGGCGCCGGAGAAGAGGACGCGCTCCACCGCCCCGCTGGCCGAGAGCAGGGCACGCGCCGCCCGCCCATTGGAGACGAACATGAGGTCGAACCGCGGGGCAGCGGCGGTGCCCCCGCCGCCGCTGAGGACGGCGACCTGGAAGCCCTTGGAGGCCTCGTGGTTGGCCCAGAGGGAGAGGACCGCGAAGACGACAAACGTGGTGAGCCGCACCGCGACGACCGAGGACGAGATCTGCGAAGCGGCGCCGCCGCTGGCCTCCGCCTCCGGGTAGGCCACCGGGAGGAGGGGCTCCTCCATGGATGACCACAGGAGGAGCTTTCTTGGATACATATATATAATCAATTAATCGTCCACATGGATGTCCTGGAGGATCCAGATCAATGGGGAGAGCCTGTGGCTGCTGCTGACCTTTCAAGCTCAGCCATGAGACACCGCAGGCCAGGCTAGCCAGGCCGACGGGGGGGTAGGGAGGAGGAGCCCACTTTATAATGTCGGATCTGATCTCTACCCGACTCAAGACACAAAACTGGTTAGCGTTGACATTGGAGACTATCTAATTATGTCGTTGTAAGAACACACTCAAGAATGCAGTCGCAAGCACAGGTGCCCACCACAAGAAACTGGGATCTATAACCATAGGAAAAATGAATCGAAAATATGCATAATACAGTCAAAGGGAACCCAAAACGTCGGTTTTGACTTCTGCCAGGCTCAAGACACCAAACTGGTCAGCGTTGACTTTGGAGACTATCTAACTATGTCGTCGTAAGAACCCATTCAAGCACATGTGCCCACCACAAGCAACCGGGATCTACAACCATAGTAAAAATTAATCGCAAAAATGCATAGTACAGTCAAAGTGAACCCACAACGTCGGATTTGACTTCTGCCGGGCTCTAGACACCAAATTGGTCAGCGTTGACTTTGGAGAGTATTTAATTATTTCGTTCTTAGAACCCATTCAAGAATGCACATGTGCCCACCACGACCTGCAACGGATTATAGATCCCAATCTATAACCATAGAAAAAAATGTATCGAAAATATGCAAAATGCTGTCAACGGGAACCAACGAGAGGAGCATTCAAGGCTACAAGTCAACTCAGCAGCAGCAGCAGATATCTACCAATCATGGGTCTTCTTGAATTTACAAATCTAGAAGGAACTTACTATCTACAACCAGGGAAGAGAAGAACCTCGTGCTTGGCGTGGGAGTGGGTCTACGATGCCCCGTGCTGCTTGGCGGCCCTCATGAAACCTGCCATGGTGACGTTGGGAGGGATCCTCTGGGACCCCGATTTCTTCCTCCTTATCGTCGTCATCTTCCAGTCCTTCCCCTCCCCGGTGCTTGTCTGCGTCACCGACACCAGGTCGTAGAACTGCCAGCACAAGAGAGCAGGAAACCCAGAAGAAGAACCACAAGGATGAGGAGAAGAAGAAGAAGAAGAAGAAGAAAAAGAAGAAGAAGAAGAGTTTTGGGAAGGTGAGGAGGCCGCACCTCGCAGACGCCGTGGAGCACCAGTCTACGGAAGGGGTCCTGGACATGGAGCACCATCGCCTCTCCGTCCCCACTGCCGCTGATGAACTCCTGGAGGCATTTCTGAAGAGAGGAGAGCCCCAACAAGGCTTTTCAGATGCATCTCTGAGAGAAGGAAAATCTCAAACAGCAGTCATCTACTACCTCGTAACTCTGAACGAGATCCGGAAGGAAATTACGCCTCAAGGCTTCTCGTGTCCGGCGGTCTATTCTGTGCCATGCGCGCAGTGCAATGGCCTTCTCGGCGGCCGCAGGGTCCTCTCGCTTTCTCATGAAGGTCTCCAGGCCTTCAATCATCCTCGTCTGAAACATTCAAGCGCCAACAGAAATTCAGAAATCCCATCAGCTGTTGCACTAATCTGGGACTCATTGCAAGCAACAAAAGTACATCTTAGAACTGAATTAGTGAAACATATCTACTCCCCAGATATGACAGTCGACCTGGACAATGATAGCACGGATCCTCATTGTCGCCGAGGGTCATGGGATTAACAGGAAGATAGGTTACTCATAAGTTCTTCGTATTTTGTCATTTTTCTACTGCAACATTCTCTGGGGGAGGATCATTGTCGGCAGCCATACAAAATAGAAAAATTCTGACAGAAAATGGACCACAGTTGTCTGATGGGGGTAGTAATCAGTGAACTTGGCATGTTTATTAATTCTCGTCAGAAAATTTTCAAGAAGGATTCGATTTTATGAAGGATCTTGCGGTCAACTTTAGAACTGAGTTAGTGAAACAGAGAATCTGAGGAACACGAAAATCATGAACCTTTTTGAGAGGCATGCATGTCAGAATCATTAACTGGAAAAAGGGAATAGCAAACCTCTTTGTCCATGTCAATGTTTCTGAAACAATCCCACTCGCCTACATTGGTCATAGATAATGCAGACAATGGTACTTCATCGCCTACAGGAGAAAAAGTACCAACTTTCTTAAAATAAAAAAAAGAATCGGATAAAAAAATACAATACACAGAAAATAAATTCACTGATAAAAGTTTCTAGAAATTACGAACGGATGAGGTGCTTAACAGCCAGATCTCGTATACAATATTTGCGATGAAGCGACTCCTAGACCCTCTTAGAATACAATATTTTCTAGATAAACGACTGAACAACCAATCCCAGAATGGACACAGTAAAAATAGTAATAATAATAAATAGTCAAAGAATTATTCAACTTGCAACTCACGAGTTCAGTAATTTTCATAACAGTTAGCTACAGATGCTATCAAATTGTAAACTGAAGAAAATATACAAATTTGGTCTGCCTTCTCAACGATAGTCAAGAATATTTCTCCTATGTCAAATAAATAATAAGGCCAAATTTGCATTAACTGAAGTTTTTGTATTAGAAGAATCTAACAGTGAGCGGTTATACAAAGGAACAGACGCCTTAGAATGAGAGCTAATTCTCCCCATGTGTGTGCCTTTCCTTCGCATTTTTGACATTCTGAGTTAAAAGCACATCGGTGTATATAGATTACTAAACTTAAACTACGTAGTGTAAAAGATTTCTTTTATATATATATATATATATTTCCTCTTTTAATATTCTTGTATACTCTCCCCTTGCCCTGGCATTTCAGCTTTTCTGCTACCTTTACCCCAGGACTTGATCTTCAGGCTACCTTGGTGATAATCAGTTCTGAACTAGAAAGTTAAACTATAACCTTCAAGAAAACTTCGGCACTTGCTTAAGAAATCGAATGTCCGCAGACTGATTGTAAAAGAAAATTATGCAGGCTTTTGGGCTAGCAGTGAACAATACGATAACAAGCACAACCAATAAAACCATAAATTATTCTATATAATAAATTTTTACCCCATGGTGGTGGAGCAAAAAGGCCTCTAATTTCTTCTGCATTCAAACGTGGAACAAGCTCAATCAATAAACGATCATTTAACCATCTGCGTGATCTCTGATTACTAACCTGTTAACACGAAAAATTATCAACATACTACGTCAAGGGAATATGACGCTGGATAATTCATCCAATCGAATACAAACAAAGATAAACATTTCAGGCCTAGCAACATAAAAGAATCCTAGAAGGACGGTTTTATGCGCCCAACTAATGCTTAAAATAAAGATTTATACTCTATCTTTGCACGATATTAGTTATTCTATGTATTAAATAATGATTTTAAGAAGAAGGCAGAAAACGGGAGCAATACTCTGTGGTTTCCGGTTCAAACACCCACGTGTTTACCTTTCTTTATGTTGAAAAATACAGTATGATCCATTTAAAGATATAGAGAATGAAAAGTACATACAGATTGCAATAGTGACAAGGTTCTATCGATATCTTGATTTCATTCTCATAATTTTTTATCAACTTAATAGATGATAAAAAGAAACTTCTTAACATTTCTATTACTGTTCTTATAATTAAGTGTTGTGCCGATTTGATTTTATAATATTGACTCGATTCACCTAAAAAGAGACAATTTCTGAACAATGTATTCTTGAAAGACAGCGAATCACTTGATCACACATTGTGCCCTCGTTTCAAGGGACTGGAACATGACCAAAGAATTCGGTGAAGCATAGGTTAGAGGCAGGAATCAGAAGTAGTCGCTATAGTCATGGCTATCTCCACACAGAATCACCCATGATTACCGTATCTAACTTCATGTTCAAGAGATAACTGTCCAGCTGTCACCTGTTACACTAGGAGTCAGAGCAAGCTTGGCCATCAAAGATGTGAAAAACCAGATGCCAGCAGTGTTGTGCTTTGCACTGAGCAAAGGAAATGAAACGGTTAAAGCATAGAGAAGTTATGTGTCCCATGGCAATATCTACTCCTTTCTTACAAAACAGTTGCACGCAAAATTACAAGTAAAATCGCTTCGGGGTGATGCAATTTGAAATGTCAGAAGAGCCCTTTCAGTTGGAAGGGGCGAAAGTTTGATTAAGAAAATGTCCTTCAATGAAATAAAATTTGAATTAATTTATAAGTTCTTCCAGATAAAGCATAACTATTGATTAAGAACTGTAAAGCAAATCGGCAAAGAACTACAACGAAGAAGACCAAAAAAAAAAAAACTGAGCACCATTTACAATATCGGTGATGGTAAATATGGTTACAGAGAATTCACAACTAAAACATATGCAGGGTTAAAAATTAACTGAATTAAGGAAAGCTCACAAAGGCTATAGATTACCAGATTCCTACGTTTAGTGAATTACCAAAGTTAATTTCAATGCAAACACAGATATACAATAGAATAGCTAATTTTTAAAGAATATTGATATTTCATGTTTGAAGATTGGTAGTACAGAGTCACGTAAGACAGAGTGAAACAGACGACTGACTCGGTTGTAATCAGAGAAAGTTATAGAGTGGACGACGTACGACTCCAAAGGTCCAAAGCGTAGAAACTTGATCAGATTAACGCACAGTACCTTGCCAGCCAAGCTTTCGAGGAGATCGATCTTCTTCTCAATCAGCTGTCCGCGCGTCTTGATTTTCTCCCCACCTACGGTAACAAAACAGATTAACATAAAATATTATTAAAAAAAACGAAAAACAGAGTACTGTCAAGAACGAAGGCCTAATCAAGAGAATAAAAACGAATTCCAGGTGAAAATCAGGGAGGGTTAGAATGGGGGGTCATTAGAGTGATAAGGACAGAATCCCGACCCTTTCAAAGCCCAACCCCAGCGCACAAGCAATAAGAAGATTACCTCGGTGCGAACCGTGACAGCGGGAGCAAGCATCAGACGAGCACAGGATACACTCAAAAAAGAAAAAAACAACTCCAAATTCGGCAGATCAACGATACCATCCACAGAAAGAAATCCAAATCCCAACCAAGCATACAGCACCGTCCACAGGGAGAGGGGGCTGACCCATCCGGGAGTCAAAGATGGAGGATCCCAGAAGCAGATCCTCCTCCCTCTTCAGCACCTCTGCAGCAACACTCGCCATCTTCAGACCCGGATCAGCAGAGAGGAGACCACAGCCTCCTCACCGCAACCAACACCACTCCCACCCCTCCTCCCTCTCTCCCTTCCGACAAAAACACGCGGCAGCGTTGGGAAAATGCGAAGAAGCGGGGGTAGCCGCAGAAATGCCACGCCGCCATCACTGTATCCTTGCGTGACAAGAGAGAACACGAAGGCCTGCCACGTGCTTCCCCTCGTATTCGCACAATGCCCTTATTAGCATATTTTTTATTTATTCAGTAATTCTCGATTCCGTAAAATCCTCACTTTCTCTGGGCCCAGATACGGTTAACGGGCTGGGCTGGGCTGGTCTGGTCTGGGCTGGGTGACCCATAATCCTCTAATATCACTTTATGGGCCTAAAGTCTGGCCCACAGAGGCTCAGGCCAACCACTACAACTAGAGAGAGAGAGAGAGAGGCAGACAGACAGAGTGTCATGTGCTGCACAAGCTAATGGGCTCTGGGCTTTCTCAAGAATATGATCTAGAAAGAGACTAAATGGGTCAACACTATCGGCTTACCGGGCCGTTGACGTGGCCCACTTTCTTTGGACAAACACAATGGTCAACGGCTGGAGACCGTGCGTCAAGTCAACACAGTACTTTCGATCAACCCATAATATTCGGTGCTAAATATTTTATTAACCATAGTTTAAATCTTACATTTTACTCGTCCCATGCCTAAAATACAAACGAGTTGACTTTCCTAGAGTTGAAAATGCGCTATCGCTGACGGCGCACATTATCCATCATGCGGCTGATCTCTGAGAAGAGAGCCCAGAGTTGACCCAGAGTTGACCCAGAGTCAAACTTGGCCGTCGTCAAAGGAGAGAGAATTTATTCACAGCAACAAAGGGAAGTGCAATCAAATGCAGTGCAGGGCATGGCATCATTTACAGTGGGAGATTGAGAAGCTGAGGACTGACACAGGGGATCAAGCCCGGAGGAATACAGAGGCCAAACCCTAAACCCTAGCAGATGCCTTCGTCTTCGACCTACTACTCCCAGATATTTACATGGCGTGGATGAGCGAGCATTATTGGTAGCTTCACACGCAGGAAATGGTGCTCTCCTCCTGGGGGGCAGCTTCCTGCTCATTGGGAAGACTCGGGAGGAGGAGATGCCCTAATTCATGGCGGCGAAGACGGGAGTTGCTTCCACCTGAGGAGATGGCACGGTCAGTTTCTGCCGAACTGAAGCCGAGGATAGAAGGTAGAAGATGAGGGTGAACTTCACTGAATAAGAACGAACACGAACCAGAAAAAAACAAAAAAGAAAGATGAGAGGAGCGGCAGTTTTTTTTTTTTTTCCGAATTCTCGGTTCATTCAAGTTCTTGGTTTCTTTTCCAAAGAAAGAGGTGATTTTGATTCAGAAAACCTAAAAGGAGAAATCTCAACGAAAATACATGGGGAAATGATATTAGCAGCAAAGAGAAGGGTTCATGGCTCCAACCTTGAAGGTGGCGCCCCAGATCTCTTCCTCGGATGCAGGGATGGCAGTGATCTTGTTCTTAGGGTACTCATAGCTTTTCAGCCCTCCTAGGCTTGTGGAGTAGAAGCACCCTGCAATTGATTAGAACAAATTATCAGAGAAGCAATAATAGTAAAGAACCTCGAACGTTTTTCTGAATCATGATATGGAAGGTGCAGAATCCACGAAGAAACAGATGGAAAAGCTTGCCGAAGAATGAGAAGGAGGTCTACCTTGCGGAAAAGATGCGAGGGACTTGCCACAAGCGCCTTTCAGCAGATTGACATCATTAGCAAAGGATAAGAATCCGTCTGCGGTGATCCCCCAGTAGAGAGGCACTTTCCCGTGGGGATCCTGAAACAAGGAGCGCAGATCGCCGTCAATCGGAGTTGCTTGGAGAGGAAGATTTCCCGGAAATCAGTCGACTGGCGGGGGAGCTTACGGAGGCTACAAAGAGTGACGATGTCGATGCGTCGAAGATGATGAAGGCGAAGCTCCCACGCAGATGCCCCACCATCTGGCTTGGGGGGTAAGGGGCCCTGTCGCGGAGAGCCTTGTACGCCTCGATCACCAGCAGCACCTCATTGGCACTCTTCGAGAGGCCGTAGTGCTGCTTCAGGCTCCCGAGGTTGTCGAGAACGCCTTCGAACACGCAGAATATGTTCTCCTTCACCGCAAATGACCTGAGACGGATCCCCGGGTAGACAAGGAGGAGATCTCCATCAGCAATCGAACACAATCAAAGGAAAACAGCGAGGAAAAATCCTGCAGAAATCAGAGTGAAAACTCCACCCCGAACCCCGAGATCTCGCAGAGAGGATCAGGCAACGCAAAGAAATACGAATCTCCTGAGAGGATCAAGCGATTTTCCCCTCGAGCACGAAGCAGGAGACAGATCTGGACCAGTCTGAGGGCGGGATCTAATCGAAGAAACCTCCTCCAAAAAGAAGAGAGGAATCGACGCGTTTCCAGAGGAGCTCCGGCTCCCGCAAATAACAGATTTTCGGACACGACGAAATAAGCTCCTGGGACCTATGTTGTTGGAAAGTTTACTTTTGGCTCCTAATTTTATGATATATATGGAAATACCAGATAAAAAGGGGTTTTATTAAATGGTTTGGAATGACGGATCGTAGACCTGTAATTTAGCTTTCTTTGGGGATTAATATGTTATTTTGTTTTAGCAATTATCCCTACAATCCTACTGCCCCCCACCGGGTGGCGGCGGCGATGAGGCGGCGCTGCCAGACGTGGTGCAGATACCTGGGACTGAAGGGAGACTCGTTGTGGTGGGAGTAGGCAAGGTGGCTGCCGTCGCCGCCGAGATTTATAGAGATGGCCGGAGCAGAGGCCTCGAGGAAGGTCGCCACCAGCTCGGACGCCCTCGTCTTCGGCGACGGCGTCCTGCTCCCCGCCACCACCAGCTCCTCCGGCGGCGCCACCAATCCCCCGCTGAACACTCCCAGCATTCTTCCCCACCAACACAAGAACAAGCAGAAGAAGAAGAAGAAGAAGAGAAACAGCAGAAGAATAAGAAGAAGAAGAGAACTGGCGAGGAGGGAGGCCGCGGCGGTGTATTATAGCGGTTGAGGAGGCCAAGTGAGCGATTTCCGTCCTCGTCGGGGGTGGGCCACCTCCTTCCTCCACCCGGGGAGCTCTCGGCCAAGCACTTGGCAGCGGAGTAGGGCCCAGGCACCCACGGTTTCCGCCGCCGCCGGGGAAAAATATCTCCGCCAGGAAAACTGGTCGACGGAGAAGTGATGCCGTCAGTGATTTTTCAGATGGGTCCTTTTCATTTCGTAGAATTTCCAGGCTTGATTTTAAAATACATATTTGTAAATAAATATACGGTCAACGTTCGCCGATCCGTCTGGTCTCCTCTCGAGAAAAAAAAAACATTCTTTCTTTTCACGGTTTTAGAGGGGTGGGCATAATAATAATTCGTTTTTTTAATAAAAAACTGCAAAAACATGGGCACATTATCTGATTCCAATTATTATTTATCAACGCAAATAATTATTCCAAGTACTAATAATGCCCCACTCCCCCATTTAAACTTGATTTGACTCTCTCTCTCTCTCTCTCTCTCTCTCTCTCTCTCTCCCTCTCTCTCTCTCTCCCTCTCTCCCTCTCTCCCTCTCTCCCTCTCTCCCTCTCTCCCTCTCTCCCTCTCTCCATCTCTCCCTCTCTCCCTACGTCCTCTTCAATATTATTTTTAAAGCTCAGTACTGACTTGCACAAAGGAAGGTCCTCTCTCATCATACTACCGCAGAACTTTCTATCATACACGAATCGTGCTCTCTCTCTCTCTCGCTCGCTCGCTCGCTCTCTCTCTCTATCTCTATCTCTATCTCTATCTCTCTTTCTCTAACCCACAGTAGTAGAGTACTAGTCCATTGTAAGCCACGAGTTAAAAGGGTGGAGGGGACAAGTCTCCTGAGATGATGACTCTCCGGCTGCTCACCTCCTCACATCAAAAGAGGAGCGCACGGGATACAGTCACCGTCCACCACCCTGGTCACCACTCATTACTGTGACTCTCCGCCTCCTTTTTATTCTTAATAATTAAATGTATTTCGCACATTCAAATGACGGATTTTGGCGTAATTTTCTCGTGGAATGAATGGAATATTTCAACGCGACATTTTTTAAATAATAATAATAAATAACAGATAATTAAAATGGATTAAAAAATGTTATCCATCTCCATCTTGGCAGATTTTGATCTGATCGTTCAATGGCCGTCCAGATCAGAGGATCTTACAGTCGTCAGCTGGTCTGACTTCCAAGTGTGTTGTTGAGAGTGGCGCAGGGGCCTTTTACGTCTTTAATCCTGATTCGATTTTAATATGAAAAATGTCACATCGCAAGATGGTATGCACCTAAATAAAATATTGTTTGAGCAGGTTTTACCATAAAACGGAGGCCCCACGTGGAACCAGCGGTGGTTAGTCTGACACTGTGGGCCGGCCCCCGGTCTGGCAGGGAAGCTTCCCGCCACGTGGTCATGAAGAAGTCGAGCCGACGTGGATGGAAGTTGATTAAAAAAAGGAAAGAAGGCATTGTTAACAGACACCGCTGAGTCGGATGGCACCAACCGTTACTCGGAGCCGCAGATGCGGCAATCGGCCACGTGTCGAGCATGCGCTGTGAAAGCTGGCAGATAGAATTCCCTCAAAGACAGTGCGACCTATTTACTATTTTTTCTATTAATGCGAGTTATGAGGGAAGTTGGGGGGTGCTCGTCAGAGAGAGAAAGATATGGGTAGTGAGAACTAAGGCGGCGGTGCGTGTAAGATAGAGAAAGAGGGGGAGATGGGTAATGAGAGAATAAGGTGCGAAGAGGGAGACATGGTAGTGAGAGACAAGATGGTGCATGTGAGAGGGGGAGAGAGAGAGAGAGAGAGTCATCACTAGATACAAGATTCAAGAGGCTCTGCTTCCATAAAAGTCAACGTAAACGGATGAGGCTTACGATCCCGGCCAGGAACAAAGCCTTAATACCTCGTATCAATAAGATTACACAATTTCTACGCCTCCCGGGGTTAGAAATGCAAATGCGAGGACATTTCATCAAGGGCCGAGAGACCAGGAGGGGCATTTCCATGATTCGACAGTCCCTCAAGGGTTTCTCAGTAGAAGGTTTAGTCAAACGAGGGAGAAGAACACCAGCTATGGGCACAAATTTGGGCTCATCCAAGGCATAAAAAATGGCACCTTCAGAATCGGAGGACTCAAGTGTAATTTGCAGAGGCTGGAGAATCCCCAACCTGAGCCAAAAAATAAAACAAGGAGAATAATAATAGCCATCTGTTAATAGAAGATTCGATAAGAATATTCCCTCCCGGCCGTTGCTCGGTTTGAAGCGGGGCCGGCGACAGCGACGCGATGAGGAGAACCTGTGAATAATTTCATCCAACCTGAGGCATAAACAGTATAAGGAAAATAATAGTAATCATTTGTAATTGAAGATTCGATAAGAATATTCCGTATGGGCTCCGTTTCCTTACCCTTCACGAGAAGAGGGCGGAGACGGCGAGGCTGACGGCGGTGAAGAGGGCGTAAAGGCCGACGAGGCAGAAGCCCCAGAAGCGGGGCACGCGGAAGCGCCACCAGGTGACGACCAGCAGGGAGCCCATCAGGCTGAGGAGGAGGAAGACGAAGGCGACGACGATGCTGACGTGGAAACGGAGCTCGTAGGGCTCGGGGTAGACGGCGGCGGAGGAGACGACCAGCGCCGCCCCCAGGCCGACCAGCATGTTGAACATGGGGCCGGCGAAGCATCCCGCCACGGCCATCGCTGGCTGCCCCGCCCGCGCCACCGCAACGTCCGCCACCAGATCGCCGACGGAGTTCCCCCAGGCGAGCACGGTGAGGCCTAGCAGCGCCGGCGGGAGGCCGAGGAGGCGCCCCAGGGCGGAGAGGCAGCCGAGGAGTTCGCCGGCGATGGTGGATATCCAGAGGACGCTCATGAGGAAGGCGAGGAGGACGGCGGCGATCCGTTCCTCCGCCGGCGTCGGCGGAGGATCCTTCTGGAGGGCGTAGCGGGCGGCGGCGGCGGCGAGGAGGAGGCCAGCGGCGACGGCGACCGACCAGATCGGGAAGGAGGAGGCCGGCGGGAGGACGGAGCGGAAGGAGAGGAGGATGGCAAGCGGGCAGAAGGCGAAGTTGGCGGAGGAGTAGAATCTGCTCCAGTCGGCGGGGGATGTGCAGGGGATGGTGAGTCTCAGAAGAACCGAGACGGGGAACTCCCACGCCATGGCCACCTGCAATTTAAAGAAGAACAGAGCGGGAGAGATGAGACATCTAAATCAAGTGGGGAGGATGATGAATCAGATGCACCAAACATTGCTGAACGGAAAAAATAAAATAAAAATCACACTACTCTCTTCGTGATGTGAATATCTTCCGAGATAATCACCATGGATCTTCAAGAGAAGCAATCAGTGTGAGGAAAAAGAATGATTCGGAGCCTGGATTTTTTAGCAGCGACAAGCACAAACCTTCATCGATGATCGTCACTGACTATAAGATCCTTGCTTTCTGCTCAAGCGGGTCTGGCTGGCTGTGGGTAAAGATATCCTCATTGCAAAAATATCTCAGAATAACAAGGTTCTATGGCTTCCTCACAGAAAAAACTACCCAAGGTGGCATGGGATCTCCCAAGAAATGGGATCTATCCTGACACCAGCAACTGGTCAACGATTCGATGTACATTTGCCTCATGGTCTGTAATGAGCCAGCATTCACACATGTAGGAGCATTTATCTCGGGAGAAGTAGGATCCCTTGACGTTCTTCGCTCTCCAAGGGTAGTTGACATAAAACAAAGGCAAAGGGTTGACTTTGAGATGCAGAAGTGGATACAGTCAGGAGGCGGGTTGGATGAAGAACATGTTGAGACACACAAAGGTTTCCTGGAAGGTATAACCTGGCAGCAGAAGCTGATAATAAGCATAGCTCCGAAGCAGATGATGCTAGTTCATGAAACTGGATTAATCAAAGAGGGAAACTGATGGGATTCGGAATACTTTTCCCCCCAAAAATTTAGACTAGGGATGATCTTTTATGATTCCTCCACGATGCCCATGGAAGATTTAGCATGATGCTCATTCTTGCAAAAAAATAATAAAATATTTTTCCATGGTCAGGTGCCCGCCAAAAGATTTAAACCAACTGGTAATGGGGGCACACAGGCAATCACCGCCAGATCCAAAATCTTTGAAAAAACAGCTTTTATCTGGAAATTTTTGACAGAATTCTTATGACTAGATCTGAATTTTGTCGATCCAAAAAGAAATTCAAGCCTTATAAACCAAGCTTTATACTGGGGGGTGGGAACACTTTTAGATCCTCAAATCCATGCCATCGGCGCTAAACGCTGATTTGAAACTCTGTACACGCTACACAGATCAGCTGTCCACAGCTGGGATAAAAAAACAATATTTCAATGCAGATGATCACGAGGATTCTGCATGGAAGGAAGTGAATATCATGTTGATGTGTGACCGTTTGAAAACATGAATTGTTTTGGGCACCCCTGGATTAGTGTCTGGACGAATCTAAAGTTTATGGGATGAACACACACAAATTGTTTCTTTTAATGACCTGAAACTGAAGAATCTACTGAACAGGATAGCTTTTCACGCAGCAATGACCACCAGCTGTAAGATCACTTCTCTCATCTAATGGCATGGTTCACGAAAACATGATTAGTACGTAGAGAATTAAGGTGAATCGACAAATCACAGATTTTCAGCTTTGCTGAAGCCAATAAGCCATTCCCATGGTTCATCATCCAGCCAATGCGAAAAACCACGTGCTGGTTGATATGGCGGATGACCACAGTTCATCATCCAGTTCAGGAATTTAAATCGTATCCTCGGGATTACAAAGCGAGGATTTCATTTACAAGAAAAATCCAGTGATTGATCCACTCAGCAGAGCCAGAAATCCGAAGCTTGTCTAGGGCCCTTCCAACGATTATCACTAAGAGGAAACAAATACTCAAAAAAAAAAGGAAATTCTAGAGTTACCTTCCGAAGGAGGCCACAAAATGCGCCAGGTTTAGATGTATCTGCATCTTCTAATGTTTCTCTGGCTTCCCTATCCCAGTTCGACGACTCTGGAGGCTTCTTCAGAGTCTCCCCCTTTATACCCATCTCAACCTCTGGCTCGTCATCACCACCGCCGCCCCGCCCTCCGCTGCCTCTATTTCTTCCCGCCCCTTTCCCTTCTTCCACGGCAGAATCCATCCGGAATACGAACCAGACGAAGAACACGTAAAACAGCACGAACCCCACAGCCTGCCACAAGTAGATCTCGGCACTGAGGTACACATAGAAGAGGCCTGACGCCGCAACCAGATAGAAGAAGACGTCGCGTATGAACGGCGCCGGGTTCACGGAGAAGGGCGCGGCGTATATGGCCACGAAACCTACGACGAGTGCAGAGACAAAGGCCCCCGCCGAGAGGATCGCCCCAAGGCCGGTCCTCGCGTGGCCGCCGCGGACTGCGGCCAGCGATGAGAACACATCCGGGGCGCCATTGCCGAGGGCGAGAAGTGTGACGGCACCCATACTAGGGGAGAGGTTGAGATGCCGGGCGAGCTTGGAAACGACCGGCGAGAAGTGATCCCCCGCGGCCTTGACGAGAAAGTAGAAGTGAAAAACGAGCACGAGGGAGAGCAAAGGCACAGAGAGGAACGATTTCTCAGATAAGAGATTGAAGTGGAGCGAGGCGTAGTCGAAGATGTTGTTGGAATCTCCATGGCAGCGGGAGTAAGAAGAGTTGCGCTGGCCAGCGGACACCAGGGGGATCGAGTCACACGGAGGCGGAGACGGCGGCGGATCACGGGACAAATTCACTGGTATCGACTGGAGGAGCCGGCGGTGGAGGGGGAGGGGAGATCTGGGCCGGGGAGGGGACGAGGATCTGATGAAGAAGAGGAAGACGAATGTGGAGGAAACGAGTACTGCGGAGATGCAGAAGAACATGGCCGGAAGGCCATGCCATTCGCGCGCGCGAAGACGCATAGCCAAGCACCACTACTCCGTCCAGCCCTTCCAGGACATCGCGAAGCTCAGCAGATCGGAGCAATGCGAGGTCGTCCTCCCCGATTCCGGCATCAACGGAGCCATCTCGCTCCTGCAAGAAGGGGAAGCTCAGAGAATCTGTGGGGTTCAGGGACGCGATTCTCCCGGAAGAACGTGCTGTTAACGTATAATAAATACCCTTTGAGCCGCAAGGGCTCTTTGAATTGAAACTTTTCTAAAAATTCGCTAATTTTATCCTCTTTATTTAAAATTATATAATTCATATAAATTAATTAAATTAGGGAGGTTAATAATCCAACAGCAAAATTTGAGAGGAAAAATAAGCCCAATTTTAGTCTCCAAAAAGGTTAATAGGTCAAATAGTCTCTTGGTCAAGGGTTCTAGTTAGCCATGTAAGCCCGCCACCTATTCCTACAACCACTATTAGACTGCCACATGTTCCAAAGTAGCCATGTAAGCTTGCTGCCACCTATTCCTAGCAGCCAATGTAATGCTGCCACATGTCTCATAATAGCCATGTAAGCCCAACATATATCAGTGGCGGTCATGAAGCCACCACCTATTCTCAATGCCTAATTGCAACATTAAGAAAATGCTAGTTCTAAATGCACCACAAGGGTGAATTTTTAGGGTAAAAATGTACATTCAATTTTATTAGGGGTTTTTTACAAATATAAATGTGTCAACTAAGTACTAAGTGCTAGATTCATGACTTAAAGAGTGCAATCCTTGTGGCTCTAAATCGGCAAGCAAATAAGCTCCTAGTTCACTTTTGTTAGATTTGAAGCCTTTGAAGACCAAGTACAATGCTTTCCCTAGATTCACTACTTCATAAAGATGTTCAAACACATCTAATAACTTTCTAGAGTTAAAAATTTCTCCACAACTAATACAAATAATGAACATTATAAAAGATCACAACTTTGTAGTATGTCATTTATCTTCTCTAATTTTGTTACTCTCAAATTTTTCACTTATACTATTTTAAGTTTTTATGAAAAATAATTGTGTTTAATCTTTTGTAGGTTTTGTGGTAATATTGTTGTACTTTTTGGTAATTTCCTCTACCTCCTCATATAAATTGACTCTTTTTTTTAATTCTAAATGATAACAAAATATTTTAAACTGATCTCAAACTTCTGTTGTACTTGTCTACATGTTTAGTGAAAACATGGCCATAAGAGATGATTCTCCACGATTCTCATGTGAAAAAATGATATTTTCAGTCAAATTCAGGTACAATTTTATATTTTGTATTTTTTGAATGCTTTTTTTATAAATAAATAAATAGAATTCTTGAGTTGTGGATTAACTCATTATGATTTTAATGATCTTTAAATATTAATATGAAATCTTGAAATTAATAATATGTTATATAGACTTAATTCAAATTGTGTATTTGATGAGATTGATGAGTATAGATCATTTTAACAAAAAAATAGGTCTAGATCATAAGAATATCTCATATATTTTAAATTCTCATCAAGGTTATAAATGTTACACTATATAACTAAAAAGGTAATAAAAGTATGTGTGGAGCAGATGTGTTATCTTCTTATATCTAAATCTTAATATTTAGATTTTCTGCACTAGATTACTTCAATAATATAAGCATATGAGTAACCAATATAAAGGTATTTGAATGAGGAGTCAAGTAAAATAAAATTTAAAGAAAATGATTAATATGTTGATTAATTATTAATTTTACAAGATTGATAATTTTATATGTTTGTATATAGGAAAAATAAAGCTTGACTCTTCCAACAAAAATAGGTTTTTATCTCAAAAAAATGTGTCACATATATAGGCATATGAATAGTCAATATAAAGTTGATAAAAAAGAGGAATCTAAAGCTGATGACTATTCATAAAAACTTTAAGTATTGAGAGAGTTATAAATTTTTCATTATTTATAGTTATTTTTTTATATTTTTCAGATTTCACATATGGGCTATTTAAGGCCTATTTTAACTTGACCAATTGTCTTGATAAGAGCTAAAAAAAGGTGGTCCAACTTACCTCATAAATGTGCATTTCACCAAAATAAGGACAAAGGAGAAAAAAATACGATTTTCAAATGACGACTATTTCAACAACCATTCCTCCTTGTCAACTCTCTTAACTATCTAAGGATTAAGGGTAAAGTTTGTGATGCAGCATTTGCACATGCCAAGTACCCCTAAGGATGTGACAACATTTGCACATGATGTGGGGAGAACTGCCCATCTTATAAGAATGCTTAGAACCTATGGATGGAGGGAGCTTTTGGGAGTCATTCTTGAAGTAGAGCATAGGAGATTGTCATTTTGAAGCAACCAACTTCATATCTTCCTCAATACCACCCCTTCCCCTACTCCCTTTATCTTTTTCCTTTGTTATTTTACTCTATCTATTCCTTTTTTTGTTTGTTATTATTGAGCCTCTTTATCTTTTGATTATTTAATCTCTATTTTGAGTCTTGTGGTGTCTATTTCCCTCATTTTCTTTCTTTCTTTGATAATCTCCCTCTCCCAAGTAAGGCTACGAAGGAGAGGGTCTTGTCATCTTGGTATCAGAGTTAGATGCCACCTAAGACCAATAATAGATGGGAGCTTGTAGAAAATGAGTTGGTGACTTTTGTTGGGATATGAGATATGGGAGCTTGTAGAAAATGAGATGTCACCTAAGACCCAACCTGAAGCGAGATGTGGTTTACCTTAGTGGAATGAGAAGTAGTATCAATGCAACAATTGGACTATCTCATTTGTGTCTTGAAAATATTCTGTCAACATTTCATCTCAGTACGAGCTTATGTTGAAGGAAATTAAGGACATTTGAGCATCAAATCTCACTTGGTAGGTCGTCTCAAGTACAAGCTGACAAACCAACCAAGCATGAGTGGGCACATCCTCACAAAGCAGAATGTCCTCATGGAAGACTATCTAATGATGCATAGATGTTTGCCAAAACATGGAATACCCATTAACAATTAGAGATGCTCCTTTTAAATGGAGAAACTCGAAAGGGAGAATATTTCATGCTAACTTATTCTTTTCTATACACCAGATGAATGATATGAAATATTAGTGACAAATGTGGCTAACCCTAAAGAAAATGCATTATCATGATTCAAATGGATGATTGAGCATGAAGTTTTCATAGATTGGAAAGATCTTTGTCATAAAATTTTAGAATGGTTCAACAATATTCAGATAGGCTCTATCTACTAATGCTTTTGGGAGATTAAATAGAAGTTGAGTTCAAGCTCATGGTTGTCATTCTAGAGGATTTTCTTTAGCCTATCCTCGAGAAAACATTTCTCAAGAGGCTGAAGAAGGAAACTAGGATGCAAGTTATGCTTCTAGAGCTTGAAGGGCTGAACTAACCAATACAGTTGAGGCAAGAAACATTATCCTCCACTTAACCAACAACAAGTTTCAAAGTCATAAGGCCTCTAAGTCAATAATAGACTCAACTATAGCAGGGGTCCAAACCATACTCAACGTTGCACATTGTCTCACAATCTATGGGACACAAACAGAATGACAAATGATGATATCTAACCCTCAAATAAATCCAAATACATGACACTTATCCTAGAGGAAGTCCAAGCTCATCAAGAGATGTAGACTTTAACTGTGGACAAAGACTTGAAGGAAATTTCAAAATCTGAGAGCATTTCTTTGCCCAATGAAGAACCAATTGAAGATCTAGTTAATATGAGCTATTAACTTACTTGATGGTGGAGAATAGGATCCCAAGCACCATAAAATTATGATTAAACATCCAAGGCCAAGTACTTACCATGTTGATAGAAATGGGGATGACTCATAATTTTATTTTGAAACTAGTTGCCGCAGATTTAGACCTCGAGTAGCAATGACAACCCCATATCAAGTGACTATTGGCACTAAAGAAAATGTGGAAAGCTTAGGCACTGACAACAAGGGAACATTCTCATGATTTGTGAAGATTCCTTATTATTATCACTAGAAAATACCAACATTATAATAAGGATGAAGTGGATCTACACCATGAAGAGGCTTGAATTTTATGAGGGAAATGAGAACAATATCTATCATGATAAGTCACCAATCAATAGATTAAGCCTCCACTGAACATGCATGATAAAACTCTAAAAATACTATATAAGACACTAAAGTAGAAGAATGAGGTCTTGGTGGAGCTATAACAATGGTTCATTAAAGGTGGTTAGAAGTGGAAGACCAACTTCTCCTTCTAAGCCTTATGAGAGACCTTAGAAAATAATTTCTTAGAGTATTTGATGAAATCACTTAACTTCTTCCACAATGTGATATTGACTATAACATAAAAGTAGAGTCAAATGTCAAATTAGTCAACATATGTCCCCCCAAGTATCCTCATGCCTAAAAAAAAGAGATTGAAAAATTGATTCACCAGATGTACTTGATAGGATTCATTCGATATTTGAACAGTCTAATGCTACAGATCAAGAAAAGAGATGATTCTATATGAACTATTGTGCACTAAATCAAACCACGATTGGGAATAGATTTCGTTTACATATCATTGAGGAGCTGCTAGATAAGTTACATGAGGCAACCATCTTCTCCAAGGTTGATCTTAAATTTAGATATCACCAAATAACATTGCTCTACAATCAAACAATTTAATACTAATAAAAGATCCGTCCCACCTTGATTTCAATTTTCCTAAAAATATTTTGAGATGTGAATTATAGAGTCAAACTTTATGATCTTCAAATAACTGCTTACGATTCAATTGCCTATTATGAAAAGTTTTAAGTCTAGTTTTATAAATCATCAAATTTTCGTAAGCCTTATTTCATAATTTTTTAACTCTTGAATTTATAAAGTTCAATTCTTTCTTGTATCGTCAAATGATAAATTGAACTTTCTAATAGCCCAATAAGCTCTATGTTCAATTTCAATGAGTAAGTGACAAGCTTTACCAAAAATCAGCCTATATGGCGACATTTCTATAGGGTTTTTATAAGTTGTTCTATGTCTATAATACATCAGGAAGTTTACTTACCCAATCTTTACCATCAAGTCTAACTATTTCTGTAAAAGCTTTTTGATTTCTTTATTTGTGACTTCAATTTGACCATTAGTATGTGGGTGGTATGACGTAGTCATCTTATGCTACATGCCATATTTTTTGAGTAAGGCCCTAAAATGATAGTTATTGAAATATAACCTATTATTGATAATTTTTTTAATAATTATTTGGTTACAAATACTTAAGTGAACTCTTATTATGAGTTGAAAGTAATAAAAGAAGCTTAAGCCTTCAGTCTAATAAAAAACCCAAGTCTTATAGAGAGGGTCGATCTAATATGTTTATAGGTAACATGACTTAGTTGTTCTATAGTAAATCATGTAAATTTAAAATTTATAAAATTAGAAAATATTAATTTTTAGATATTTAGAAGTATTTTTGAACAAATATATTAATTATAATTTAATAAAAGTTTTATAAATAGTGTGAATTTTCTAAGTCAATTATATGAATGTAATATAGTATCAGGTCATTTTTCAGTATTTTTCTCAAAGAATGTGATTTTTTTATAAATTTTTGATTAAGAAATAAATATAAAATATATTTAAAATTCACAAAAAAAATAAATAAGGGTGTAGATGTCAGCACCGAACGAATGTAAATTAGACAAAAATAGAGTTCCGTTTGACAGTTCTTATGTAAGTGATTACAAACAATTTAATTGATCAAATTAAGATGTGTAAACATTAGAAGAATTGTAATTGAATGAAGAATAGTTTAGTAAATTTAAATCATATAAATAATTACTAAATGAAGTGAAAATTAAATTAAAGGTATGAAAATAGAGTTCTGACGTCGCGACGGTAATGCATCGATGATGCATTAAAATCCTAAGTATTGGGGAGGATTGTCGTATAATGTATATAGTCTTGAAAGCTCTCCTTAGACGAAGACAACGTGGACAATATTTAGATTTTCTTGCGAAGTCTAAATATCGATGAAATGGGTCGTCAAATCGTCTTCAATGGATATCACCTAGCAGAACAAAAAAATGACAACTTTGTGGCTTTTCTACGGCTATCACTTAATGGAGAGGAGTTAGATGGAGGTGGGACGCATACTAGGGAGCTTCATCCTCAAGTTTGCACAGTAAGAAGAGACTCTTTATCGCATCTAGTACACTCTTCGGAGGTGGTGATTTATCTCTCGACATATCATCTTCTTCCTAATGACGGCTTGTTCATCATCAATCAAAGATGCTTTACTCAATAAATTTATGATCTATTTATTGTGAAGCATTTGGTAATTTTAGTAATAATGCTCTACGAATCATGTCGATAAGATTTTTGTTAATGATCAAGCGATTTTGATGACTTAATCCTTCATTAGAAATCTACAAGAAATTTGTGATTTAATTAGATAAGAATATGAGTTTTAGCTCTAGTAGAATTTGAACTCGTGTCGGTCGCCCACCTATATGAGAGAGATTGAAATAAATATTTTAATACCCTTATAAAGTGATATCATAATAAGTATATTATTATTATAATTAAAAGGTATTTTAGGTATTAAAATAAACAAAACCATTATAGAGAAGGTGTGATGTGGGTTTAGTCCCACATTAGTTGTATGCCAAAGTTTTGAGTTAATATATAATAATATCGTATTTTCAAGCAATGAGTTCTTTTCTCCTCCATGTACAACTACTCTTTACCCATCAGTTAGTTGGTCACTAGTGACGTGGAAGGAGAGTGACGCATACAGGCCCCCGTCAGTCTATAGTCGCTCGAGCCCCTACTTGCGGCTCCCCTAATTGTGCTTTTGACCTACTTATAGGCCCAATTGACTAGTGGGTCCCCTCCTTTTTTTATATTTTTATTTTATTTTTTTATTTATCTCAAAAATAAGACTATAAAAATTATACAATTTTTTTTAAAATCACATAATTAACCAAAAAAATATATTAATTAATTAAAAACTTTTTTATAATTTAATGTAAATATAATTATATTTCTTATGAGTTAAGGCTAAAAATATATTATTTATTAATTATTAACTCATGATAATAAAAACTTATCAATAGATCCAAGAGAGGGTGTCACCTTGGCCTAGTTTATTTAGACTTAAAAGAGTTATCAAAAGATGAGATCTAGGCCACCCATCTTAGGTTGTCTTAAGATGAGATAAAGAGAATGATTAGAGTGCTGCCTTCATGTAATGATCTAAGTCGTCTATTAAGAGAGTTAATTATTAATCATAACTGTCCATTAGATATACCTAATTCTTGAGAGGATTAAGACATCTTGTCCCCCTCTTGAAAGGTACTTTTTGACTCTCTCTTTAGTAGTGGCTAGTTGAAAGAAATAGGAGATAAATCAAGGCTTGATCAACGACATTCACATGCCTAAAATCATCATGGGAAAGAGATTACCTAGAACGCATCAAGACAATCATAGATCGAGCATCACTTGGCCTATGACTGGCACACAATGAAGTTTGTACAAGATCTAGATTTGGGACATCCTTATAATCCTCTCCATAGATATGTTAACTTTTAATTCAAACTAGTTTTACTATTTATTTTATCATTCTATTATATTAGATATATTCTCTCTTCTTTGTCACACTTTTCAGAAGTCTTGTCTTCACCATTTTACATTTAATTTTGTCCTTCATAATGTCATATATATATATATATATATCTATATAAGAAATAAAAGACGTAGAATTCGTACTCTCATTACCCATGCTCCTTGAGGATTGACCTTTACTTATATCCTAAATAGAAGAGTAAGGTTTTAAGAATATTATTTGTATGAACTTGGGTACATCACGATGACATATTTAAGCTCCAATTCAAATTTATAAAATTGGCATCATTGCTAGGGAGGTAGGTGTCATTGAGAGAATATAATTTTTCCTTTATATTTTCTATTTTTTGTTTTATTTTTTTGTCATTTTTCTATTGTCATAGAACATGGGTAATGAGAGTATGAATTCTACTTACTTTATTTCTTATATATATATGTGAGATTTTAGAGGGTGAAATTAAATATATTAAGGTGAAGACAAGAGTTATAAAAAGTATGATATAGGAGAGAGAATGTATCTAACACAATAGAATGATAAAATAAATGATAAAACTAGTTTGAATTAAAAGTTAATCTATCATTGAGAGGATTACATAGACCCCTCAAATCTAAATCTTGCACAAACCTCGTTGTGTGTCAGTCCTAGGCTGAGTGATGTTTGATCTATGACGATCTTGATGTGCTCCAAGTAATCTTTTCTCTATGATAATCTTGGGCATGAGAATACTATTGACTATGCCTTGATTTCTCCTTTGTTTTCTTCAACTAGCCACTACTAGAGAGAGAGTCAAAAAACGTCCTCCAAGAGAAGGTGAAATATCTTATTTCTCTTGAAAATTAGGCCCCTCTAATAGACAATTATGATTAATAATCGACTCTCTTGATGGACAACTTAGATTATTCATGAGGATGACACTCTGATCTTTCTCTTAATCTCATTTTAAGGCACCCTAAGATAGGTGGCTTATATTTCATCTCTTGATAGCCTTTTTAAGTCTAAATAAATTAGGCCAAGGTGATGGCCTCTTTTGAACTCATAAATACATTAGACTGGCCCTCTCCATAAGATTTAGGCTTTCCATTAGGTTGAAGGCTTGAGCTTTTTTTATTACCTCTAACTCATAATAGGAGCTCACCTAAGTCCTTGTAATCAAATAATAATTAAGAAAATGTGAGAGAATCACCACTTGACTTCATAAAAGTCAAGTGGGGTTAGTCTCACAATATAAATAAAATAAGTAAAATGTTATGTATTAAGACTTAAATGATAAAGTATTATGATTGTCATAATAAGTTAGTAACATATGTATAATTATGTTATCTACTCATTAATTAACATCTATATAGAAGATATTAATACATAGATACGACTACTAATTTATAATTATCACTAATTATAACTTTTGGACAATCAAAACTTAAAAAGATGTAATGTATAATAAATTTAAAGACTAGCTTTCAATCATTTGTTCTAGTAGATATAGCCTTTATCCACTTAGAAAGATAATAAAAAACTATTAAGATGTATTGATGAGTATTTCTTAGTTATGTTGATTGCAGATTGACACTTCAAACAAGATTTACAAAAATCAAACAAATTTTTAAACATAGTAGACAAAAAAACTCATATTGTAGAATTTTTGCAATAGTTTTTATGGATGCAAAATGTCCACCAAAAGAATAAGAATGAAAACAATCTAATACATTGTGCTGTTCATCTTCGGGGATGCATTATCTAAAAATCTAATCAACTCCTAAATAAAATAATTCGAGTTCTTCATAAAAATAGAATTAAATATCTTTGAATTTTATTTTTTTATCATTTACTCTTCACCAATTTGGAATTTGACCAATGACTAAATACTTGACGATAGGTGTATATCAAGGTAATTTTTTAGTTCATATACTAAGGAGCTGTTCATTAGAAAAAAAATCAACAATAGGATTTGTATTGTATATATGTAATTTAGATAGGTGGTCAGCTATACAATTTTCACATCCTCGTCTATCTTTAATTTCTATATCAAATACTTGTAATAATAAAACCGACATAATTAATTGAGGTTTGGCTTCTTTCTTGCTAAAAAAATATTTAAGGGCAAAATGATCAAAGTATATAATAATTTTACTATCTAACAAATAATATCAAAATTTATCTAATAGAAAAATAATAACCAATAATTGTTTTTCTATAGTAGTGTAATTTTCTTGAGTGTTGACGAATGTATGCCTTGCATAATAAATTACCTAGCACTACTCCTACTGCAAAATCTAAAGCATCACACATTAGTTCAAAAGGGAGGCTCAAGTTCGATGGTTGTAAAATTAAAGCCTTATAAGTTCCCTCTTAATCTGTAAAAAATATTGTTGGCCTACATCATCTATTTCAAAATTAACATCCGTAGAAACTCTACCAAAGTCTTTAATGAAATGTCTATACAAACCAACACAAACCAAAAAGCTCTCAATTGTCTAATAGAATTGGGGAGGGAGAGATTTTGGATCACTTGTATCTTAGCCCTGCCCACCTCTAATCTATGGTTGTTGACTAGATGGCCCATCACCACTACCTTTTGTACCATGAAATGGATTTTCTCCCAACTTAGCACTAGGTTTTTGTCCATGCACAACTATAAGACTTTTGCTAAGTTAGCTAGACAACACTCAAATGATTGACCAAAAACTAAAAAATCATCCATAAAAATTTCTAAACATTCACCAAATGAATTTGAAAATATGGTAGATATGCAACATTGAAATGTGGATGGTACATTACATAAATCAAAGGATATTCTCCTAAATACATGTGTCAAAAGAGCATGTAAAGTGATCTTTTCTTGATCATCAAGATGCATATCTATTTGTAACTAGAACATCCATCTAAAAAATATAAAAAATATTTACTAGCTATTTTTTCTAAAAGTAAAATTAATAATCTGATCAATAAAAGGTAAAAAAGGGTCTTTTTTTGTTACATCATTTAAATTCCTATAATCTATGCAAATTCTTCAACTAGACGGTAATTTAGTTTGAATTTCGTCTCTTTTTTTATTTATGGTCATTATGATTCCTATTTTCTTGAGTACTACATGGATATGGGTCACCCATAGGCTATCTGAGATGGCATATATGATTTTTACATCTAACCATTTCATAATCTCTTTCTTCACCACTTTTAACATTTTAGGATTCAATCATCTTTGGGCTTCTCTAGAGGGTGGTTTAACATTTTCTTCAATAAAAATTCTATGGATACACATGTCTACATTAGTGCCTTTGATGTCAGCAAGAGACCAACCAATTGCTGCCCTATGCAATTGAAGAATGTTCATCACCTATTCTTCTTGTGTCGATGTTAAAGATGAAGAAATGATGATAGGAAAAGTGTTATTTTTATCAATAAGTGTATATTTGAGAGTAGATGCCATGTTTTTAATTCAAGTTACTGGTCATAGGTATGCATCAAAGTATCATGAATTTCAAAATTATCATACAATTCATTAAAAATATTTGAAGCTTGTAAAAAATCATCATCAAATAATTCATCATATGCATCTACAAAGCAACAATCCTCAACTAATTATTTAGGATATTTCAATAGCTTAGAAATATTTATTTCAACTTTTTCTTGGTCAAATTTTAACTCTAGTTTTCTTTTTTCCTAATCTGTTGTGGCTTTGGCTGTTGCTACGAAAGGTCTACCAAGAGTTATACAAGCATGATTGATGTTTTCAGTCATCTTCATATCAACAATAATAAAATTCATTAGAAAATAACAACTTTCAATTTTAACTATGACATCTTCTAACAGTCCACATATAACGAAACTCACCCATCAACTAGTTGTAATTCTAAAAAAATAGATTGTAACTCACTCATTTTGAATTTATTATATATAATGTTGGGAAGAATATTGACACTTGCACTTGAATCAAATAATGAATGGGTGAAAACCATAGATTTAATCGAATGTGCTATTAGATCCTTGTGCTTTTAAGAATATGATTGAGTAATGTGGAACTAATAGTTTCAGATAATTGAATGTATTTTTTCTTTTTACTAGGTGTACATAATCCTTTCAAAAATTTAGTATAGAATGGTATGTGTTCTATGACATCAATTAATGAAATATGTATTGTAGCTTATTTGAACAATTCTAATAAATGCTCATCAGATTGGTTGAGTTTTTTTTATATATTTTTAGAGCATTAGGAAAAGGACATGTAGTTTATATCTCTTGAGTTTAGGTTCATCCTTCGCTGACTCTTCTATATTTTTGTGTGATTTATCTATGCTAGATTTTTCTTCCAATTTGATTTCAACTTTTATTTCTTCACTCATATCACATGGGTTAGGAAAATTCTTTCCATTCCTAAGTCTTGAAATAACATGCAATGTTTCTAACTCTAAATCTTTACTATTTACTTTATGAACATAATGTTTATTTATTGAAAAATATAAATATCAAAGATTTACAACATGTTGAGTAGGAAATTGACCTACTTGACAATCACTTGACCTTGTCTCAACCATTTTATCTTTTTGTTTATCAGGTGTGGTGTAGCTTTGCTGTGACTATCTTCCCATCATCATCTTCATTTTTTCCATTTCTATCCTTAGATCTTGCATTTCCTCGCTTTGCTCCTACAACAACTTCTTCAACAATTCATTAGTAGCTAGGGCAGCTTTATTTTGAGTAGCATGGGTTACTTGAGTGGATTGAAAATTCAGTGGATGTGAAATTTGCTAGAAGGGAGCTTGTTGTTGGAAATTTTGAGTTATTTGATGGGAAATTGATGGTTAATACGTATTATCATTTTTTTATTATTATGGTTGTTGTAATTTTTATAATATTGTGTAGCCAAGAGGTTGAGGTGTAATTTTTGACCATGAGTTTTCTAGCAATAGGTTGAGGGGGTCTAACTCTATCAGTTATAGTCATCAACCTTTCATATCTAGGACACTATTTCTACATGTTCATAACTAGAATAAATGGCACATGCGGTCATATCTTAGTCATGTATGGGTTGTTCAAAAACTTGAGCAAGAGCTGCTGATGACTTGCCCATCAAAGCTTTTACATCTTTAGTCAATTTATCAAACTTTTCTAAGAACATTTTGAATTCAATAGCTTCTGTTTCAATCATTCCACCTCTTCTAGGCCTTATTTGCCTTCTATTTTGATTTAATGCTATATGATGAGCATTATTCTTAACCAACATTTTAATTAAATCTAAGTCTTCATCATTGAATTTGTTCATAAATGTCTTACCATTAGTAGCACCAATCATGTGTCTATCTTTATCTCTTAATCCTTCATAAATATTTCAATTAGCTGCCAATTTTTGATCCCACTAGAGACATTGTCTAGTATATTCTTTCATTCTCTCTCAAGCCTTATAAAATGATTCTTGTATTCTTTGATTAAAATCTCTTAATGCCTTCCTTATGGCATTAGTTCTCCCTATTGATAATATTTTTTTAAGAAAGTGGTCTCCATTTCACCTCATGAATTTAAATCTTGGGCTAGGGCTCTAATTCACTCTTTTGCTTTATCTTTAAGGGTAAAAGGAAACAGTCTCATTTTGATCACTTCCATGGGACATTGAGATAATAAGAAATCTCACATACTTGAGAAAAATCTTCTAAGTACTTGTATAGTTCTTCATGACTCATTTTATAAAAATTAGATAACATTTGCACAATATGATGATTTACTCTAAATTCACCCCCTTACCTATAGGTGCATTCACTCTAGTTATTGGCAACATTGGAGTGGGATAGAATGATCTTTGAGCCTCATTATCTCATTATTTGTGTTTTGTTGGGCCATTTGATTTTCTTCTGGTGTAGGATTGTCTAAAGTGTTTGAGTTAGATGTTTCGATCTGATTTTGTTCAGGGGTCATGAAAAAGTTTTTTAGGGATCTACAACCTTTCATAGAATATGGCTAAATAAGTATTGACAAAGGAGAAAGAAGAAAACTATAAGAAATAGTAACTATGAATAAAACTAAGTATATCAAAACACTTTCACCTTGCATAATTAAAATTAAAAAATGTAAATTCAGCATAAAAATATCAACTTAAAAGATTAAAATAAATATAATGAACACTACAACTTCTATTTTAGTAAGGATTTATCTAACTATCTTGACAACATATTATGAAAATTTTTAACAGTAGACCTATCAATACATGAATATTGATAATTTCTTATTTAAAACTAATAATGGATGTGAATTAAATTCAATTAAAAAACTAATCACGTCTAATAGTCATTCTCTCGCAAAAGTGCCATTTGATAAAAAAAAATTGAGGGTCATTGAAATGTCCCAAAATTAGTTGACCAAAAATATTTAGAATCTTGAAATTACCTAAGTAAAATACTAAAACAAGTGAGTACTATGATAAGCTGAGGTCAATTAACATGGAATGAGAATGAGATGATAGGTAGCTACTATTCTTTTAATTGATATATTGAGATGAGATGAATGCTAAGAAGAAGAGATGGTGATAAATAGAAGGGTTTTTAACATTGAAAAAAGAGAGAAAATAGAAATTTAACGATGTAGAAGATGATGGAGAGGAGAAAAACTCATGGAAGAATCACAATGTAAAGTCAAAAATGTAAAACTATCTATCTCAAACCTATGAGTACCTAGATGGTTGTTCATGCACATAATGCTTTAGACCTAGAAAAATTTACCTTGGGCCTCTATATTTCACCAATGTTAGGTGGTTTCCTCTTTGAGTATGGTTCTCTAATAATTTAAGCTGCAAATTATTTTATTCAAGTTGACTAAATGTCAAGGCATTTGAAGTTAGGTTTTCTACCTCTAAATGGCAACTTAAATATGTAAGCGTTACACAATAGTACAAGATTACTAGTGTAGGGCTGATATATGCCTTCTCGTGAGTTGGTTCATTTGACATCATTTTGTTTTAGGGCTGTGAGAGAGTGAGGGTCTTTCATCTTTTTGGTCGTGATAAGATGAGGTGAGAATCGGTTTCCTCTCGGTTGATCTGAAGTGTTGGATTTGAAACCTTGTTATAGCTGTAGGATTTTCCTTAATGTTAAGATTCGCTACACCATTGGTAAGTATGCTCCATGTGCCATTGGTCATATAGACACTTTTGACGGATTCTCATCTCCTCATTTGGTGATATTATATGTTAGTGCCTTGGCCCTTGATTTTGTTGCATCATCTTTAGATCAAATCTTGTTCGTAGAAGTGTTTATTGACTTCCTAAAAATCATAAAAAAAATCATTTTTTAAAATTTATGAAAATAAATTATGACAATAAAAATTAATAGATTTTTTTTGAAAAATTCTCTAAAATATTAAACTTCATAGAAAATTTGAAGAAATAATAAAGATTTATTTTTTAATATGATAACATGCTAGATCATAGGATTTAAGCTCTTGAATAAGATAATTCTTACTCTTCTTGCATGATAATCAATATGTTATTAATAGGCCTAGTTACATATTGGTTGGAATTACCCCCACTACTAGCATCCACTTGGTTGTCCATATTTTCATAATTGCAAAGGGACATTAGAGGGTTAGATTCTACAAAGCTTCATTTTTTGGATTTAGATGAAAACCTCACTTTGTAGATGACCCCAAAAGAAATTTTAACCTAATAGGAGCCCACATAGGCTCAACAACCTAGTTCAATGGGATACCGTCCTTGATTCTAAAGATTTATGGAAGAATTCTCAAAAGTTCAAGCTCCAATTCTCAAAGTTTTCACTTGAGGACAAGGTGAAACTCATGAGAGGAAGTATTGATACAACCCTAGCATCTACTATCTATTCTAAAAAGACTCATATGGCCAAGGACAAAGAAGGAACAATGGTAATGACCGCTAATGTTGGCAATTATAACTGTGACCAATGGCAAGAATAATAACAACAGTAGTCAACAATGCTTGAGTGGGACGTGACAACCTTTACACAAGATGTGGGGAGAACTGCCCATCTTGTAAGAATTCCTAGAACCTATAGAGAGAGGGAGTCATTCTCAAAAGAGAGACTTGGGGAACAGTCTTTTTTAAGTGACCTCCCTCATCTCCTCCACAACACCACCCCTTCCATTGCTCTCTTTATCATTTTCCTTTGTTATCATACTTTTTCTATTCACTCTTTGGATTTATATTATTGTGCAATACTTATTTCCCCCACTCTCTTTCTCTCTTTCTCTCTCTCTCTCTCTCTCTCTCTCTCTCTCTCTCTCTCTCATGTAAGGCCATGGAAAGAGGGGGTGCTATCAATTTGATCACTTCAAGGGAGATGTGGACATCTCTCTCAAGAGTTTCTTTTTTCAGCTTAGAAATTCTGAACACCTTTAACAAGATTTGGAAAGTTGTAGTACACTCATTCAATTATTTTTATTTTATTTGTGATGTATAAACTGTTTGAGACACTTGTGGTGTGTCGTCAACATAGTCACATAGACTATTGTGGCACTTGTGATGTGCATACAATAAGGAGACTGATGAATTTAAGAATTCTAAGGTTAGAGTTTTAGGTTGAAAGCTCATAGGCTCATAGCACTTGTGAATATAAATGGTTCGTCATTACTATAAAATCAAATTTATTATGATGGTTGAATGTTAGAATCAAGGTAGAGTTGTCAAAAGTAGATATAGGTCAGATTTACTATAAAATCTAATGTGCACAATATATATATATATATATATTTTATATTTATATATTAACATAGATATGTAATTGAGATAGATGTTAACATATAAAAGAAAAATACTGAATTAAAAAATGAAAATCAATGCAACCCCTTTGATTTATCTAACCAATTAAGGACCTAAAAGAATTTCCTCTTTTCTCAAATAGATATCTAAGAATTACATTTTTTATGTCATAAAAATTTGACAACCTTCAAAATGAATCATTCATTTTTCTTAAAATATGATTTATAATCAACGCATCTTTATGCAATGCGAAATTTTTGTGAGAATTTTAAAAAAAACTAGTAAAACATAATCATAACATGTTTTAGTCACAACAATAATTTTATGATAATGTAAAATATCCTCTTTACCCTTGTATGTACTATGCCTTTTTGCCACATTAAAACACATAGGGCTCCAAAAGCCAAGAAAAAAAGACAATATTGATAATGTCAATGCTACTAAGAATCTATTTAGGCTCAATTATACATATATCCTTGTCTATTCTTTACTAAATCAGATCAAGAGCTTTGCCACCCAAATGGGATATTCCCCTAATTTAAATTTAATTCATTTTTTTTTCATTGCGCTCAATCTTGAAACTCTAATTTCCATCTCTGCTAGTCAGCCACTTGTCTCCTTTCCGAGCATGCTTGCTGTGAATGTTCCACATGTCCATTGTGCCACTTCACATTGCTTACGTGTGACTATCATTTGTCTTACTACCCACCAAATCAATAATTAGTGGCAATGGTAAGGCTATATTGATGGTCTGAGTCAATTTAAAATTATTTATTTATTTATCTATATTTTTCTTGAAATGAAATGTCAAAAAACGTTGTCTTCTAAATACCCATATAGAAAATAATTTCGAGCAACTCTTCGGTTCGGTTAACCGGACAGGATTCGACGTCCACGTGGCAGTCCACGTGTTGTAGATGTAAGCCGCGTGGAAAGGTTGAGACATCTCTTCTACCTCTAGCTGAATCCTCGGCGCCTTGCTCGCAGTGGGAATTGCAGCCGGGGATGGACGGGGGACAGAGCGATGCTAACACCAGCTCCGCCACCTCAATTCCCACCGCCTCCTCCTCTTACGAGGATCCCAACCGTTGCCCCATCTGTCTTGAAGCCATTAAGCAAGAAGCCTACTTGGACCGTTGTTTCCGTAAGACTTCATCGCATCACTCGTCGCTGACGCTGTCCTTTCTCCTTCCATCCTTCCTTCCCTCTCGCGCTTTTGATTTTCAGTTTCCGATTTGGGTATGAAATATGAACATGGGGGCATCTACGGCGTGCATTCATTAGGACCCCGGATTGGAGCTTGAATTTACTGGTAGAGTTGTCCGCTAATGCGGATTGATCTTTTAAAAAACATCGCTAATGAGATTCTTCTTGTTTTTTTTCCCTCGTTGTGGATCCTTGTTTGTGTGTCTTCCTTGCGCTGTTGGGAAAAAAAATATGGTCAGGCTGCGTGACTCCTTCCGCTTCGGTTTGGGCCAGTTTGATTCCTCGATCGATTGGATGGTCGCTGCGTTGATCATATGGTTTTGCTCTAAAATAATATCTGAGATCCTCCTATTTAGACGGTAAAGCCCCCATGGGCAGCTAGCTGCCCATCGATTAGCTCCGGTGGTAGTTCGTCAGTCTGAGGAATGAAAACTCGGATGGGCAGCTGGCTGCCCATCGATGGCGCAGACCTTGGCAGGGTTGTCACGGGGTTGTCCCGGCCGTCGACCAACACAGTCGTTTGTTGGCTGTTGACGGTGGCCGTGACACCCTGGCATCAGGACTCAGCTTTGTAAAACATATGCCGCCATCTTGCATTGGTTTGTGGGGATACCTCATTTTTTAGTATCCAACAATGATGCCTTTCTGTTTTTGAACTTGCATCCCCTGATTTTAAACTCCTTTGAGCATTACCGATTGTTCATTTGATTTTATTGTATATTTCTGCCTAATTTTTCTGCATATTCTCGATCCTGTTTTCCTGATGAGATCCCTGATTTTCCTCATAACTTGAGGAATACTGAGCGGGGCCTTGGATTTGGATGCATTTCTCATGCATACGCTCCCTTCCTTGTGATATCTTCCCTCTTTTGTGCTAGGTTGTGCTATCTATTCTTTGAATTGACTTACCTGTGGTTTGAGTTAACTGCCATCATTTTGCTGCATCGTTACTTATCATCATTATTTTCACCGTGATGAGCTAATCATGATCATCATAATCCTTACGCTATCAATAAAGGTTGCATAGATCTACTGAAGCCTAAAGGGATTAACGAGGTTTTATGATCAACTGCTATCATGATAGCAGCCGCGTTGAGGATGATGGGGGGTATCTATCAATGGGGACAAGAATGCATGAGGCTAGATGTACATATTATCCTTTTTGTTGTGTACTTAATTAAACCTTATGCAATTGGGCGAGCCTTCAGAAAATTCCTAGACTTGTGAATGGGTTATAATAATACAACATCATTTGTCATCTATATCTTTTGATAAGCTCAGTTATCAATTGTGTGAACAGATGGTAGATCTTCATATTTCATTCGGGGTACTTAATACTTACATCTAGCATACACCACCATTTTCTTATTTTAGTGTATGAGGGGAGAATCAGTGTGATTAAAACCTTGACGGTGCACAATTAAATCTTAATTAAGTCTGGTTTAAATTGATTTATTTTCTTCCATCTTCATTTTTCAGATACTTTTTGCTATTGCTGCATTGCAAGTTGGACCAGATATGTTTCTCGCCAACATTCGCGGTCAGTTTCGTCAATCAAGTGCCCTTTGTGCAAGGTTTCCCCATACCAGAACTTTAGCACATTGCTGCGTGAGATTGAAACTCTCTTTCTAGAATGCCGCTAGTCAGCATTTCAGAAACAACAATTAATCCCACTTGCTGTGCTGAGCATGTTTTTCTGTTTGTATTTCCTTCTTTTATAGTTTAACCTCATGCGTGAAGGCTGATTCTATTAACACCATTTATTTGAACAGACAATGATATGATCCATGCTATGTATTCAGATAATTTTGAGTCCATCATATATTGTTTGATATAATGTTGTTCAGTTAATACATACATATACTGAGTTTTGGTGGTCGATAGTCAAATATCATTGCATGCCCATTTTCGAAAAGCAATGCAAAACTGTAGAATTGGTTGGAGGACTCATTGTTACTTTTTTTTGAAGGCAGTGAAAGCCACAGTTCTTTGATATGAAACTTTAGAAAACAAATAAATGGGACTAAATGCGCATTCTCAGTTTATAAACCTAAGTTTTCCTAGACATGGGCTATAACTCAGTTTACCCCCTGCGTGAGTTGATCTGTCCAAGCAAACCAAGTTACAGACGACACCTCCACTGTTGACAACTGACATAAGCCTAAGCCTGGCTAGCTAACCTAAGCATTCAAAGCATCATTGAATGACTATGATCAGGTCAGTTCCTTAGGATTTCCTTTGAACAGTCAATCGTGGCTATTTCCTTCATATGCCTATGGTATTCTGTGATGAGACAAATCACTAATCCTATCCCCCACGATATATCCCAGATGATTATGACCAGGAGGTATATCTACCGTCTTTCATTATAACTAGATGGGCAAGAATTCTGACATCCTGTCAATATTTTAAATATATCCTCAATATTTCTGTCTAATGCTTTTAGACTGAAAAGATGTACACATTGAGACATTGATTCTGTGTCTTGAAGGATAAGGGAGCATGCTATGTTAATAGAGACACCTCAACAAGGAGAGACCTGAGTAATATGCGGGGAATCAATACCCAAGAGAGGGCACCAATGCCATTAGTTCCCTTTTTGATGTAACTGAGATTTTGGTCATGGTGAAAATTAGCAAGGTGTCAGTGGACAGTTTCCTTAGTGAGAGTGACTAATGTTGGCAAGAAAAGCCAAAGAGGAAAAGCCTGCAAATCGCCAGCTGTGGAATGGTAAAAGCTGAAAAGTCAATGGAATGTGAAAATCATTCGTGAAGTGCATTTGATCAAAATAAGAATTGTCAATTGTGAAGGATAAAATGTGATTGCCCCTTCGTGAACAACCAAATATAATGCATTTTCACTTTATGGCCATTTTAATTTTGGCATTGTGCCTTACCTTTAAACATTTAATTTAATTTAATTTTCGATTTTTTAAAATATATTCAATTATAGGGATTATTCACGAGTATTAACATTTTTCACGAGTAATTTTATTGCCATTTAAATATATTTTTTTGAAATTTAAGCTAAATTTAAATAGTTTTAAAATTAGGCTTCAACCAGGACTCATCTTGTTGTTAGGCCAGGGGCTGTGGGCCATTTCTTTAGTTGAGTTTTTCGCCCTAAGAAAATATAATGGCGATCCACAAACAGATGATCGGATATGTTAGTTTGGGAGCTGTGGTCATGTAGAATCCTTCAAAGATGTACATATATGTTATTAGTTCTATAATTAACGAACAATCTTCTACACAGTGCTGCTAGGCCATTCCCTACAGTGAACTTTTTACTATAAGCTATGGAACATGGACAGGGGATGCTGGAATATATGGTTAATTAACTTAGTGAAACTCGCTTAATTCTTTCTGCAATGTAGGATATTTCTCATCTTCCCAATATTTCGGTTATCTTGTGATTTGAAACTGCCATTCTCCATGCCAAAAGGTTCCGTGAACCAGTTTAAGGATTTATGTTCATGAAGAAAATAATATATGTAATCTCTCGATCTCATTTATGTGACATTCTTTCTGATCCTTCTTATTGTTTTTTTTCTGTTACGTAAAGACCTTGGTAGGAGTATTGTTTTCATTGCTGTGACTACAGTTGATGAGTATTTTGTTATTATGCTGACATACTTTTGTCTCTTGTAGAGAGAGAATTCCTCCATTATATATGGTCTAAGTGGAAATTCTTTTCAGCGGCATTATGTGAACGAGGCTCTAGGGAGCAGGTCAGTCATTCAAACTGTCCAATTTTCTCAACTTTGCAGTCTAATATATGATGAATATATAGCCCACTAAGCTATTCCATTTAATTGGGATTGATTCAATTTCTCCGATTCTGTAGCTTTTTGACAAGAGCTCATAAAGTTAGATGGCAATGCTATGACATCGAACCTGGTAAATAGAATATAGTCTTCTTTGTTTTCCTGTGGATTTTTCCTTCTTCTATCGGTTTTACTGTGTTTATGAAGATAATAGATTGCTGCAGGGGTGATGGATCACAAATTTGATCCTCTCTCATTTTGGAAGAGCCGAAGGTACCTCCAAGAAAATCGGTTCCTTCAAGCTTGGTTGAGAAGGGAGATTCAGACTCTTCTTCAGGTCCCTAGTCTTCTCTTTCCCACTCATTTAGTCAATATGATGGTATTTAATGGCATATGGATTTACTAGGTACACTACTAACTAGTCTTTTATTCTCTATTCTTTGTTGTTTCCATCTGATTTTTATTAGAATTCGAATTTTTGACAATAATTTAACTCACGACAAAGAAGTTTTTATTGATTATATTTAACCTCAAAGATTTCTTACTTTTGCTCATACTCTGATATGCATCCAAAGCATAGCTTTTAGTAACTTCCATGTGTAACATGAGGTTTAAGCTATCATTTCGGAGAAGTTTTTGGTTGATTTAAGACTACACGCCATGGAGATACAAGCAGATCACCCTCGGAGAATTCGAGTAAAACTGTGGGGATGTACGTAATCCCTCAACGTGGTAACTATTAACAGAGTGAAGATTGATGACAAGAGGAGCGAACAGGAAAAACTAACAAATGAGTGATAGAAACCTATGTATCCATGACCTTGTGCAAGGCGCATGTATCAAGAGGTAGTCGGTCAAATCAGTGATCAGCTGAGCTTAGTTCATTGGTTGGTTTTGTAAATCCAAGGTGCCAAGCTACTTAATTGCCTTCAGCAGGATCTGAACTGATGGAAAGTGCTTTTAGGGGGGGATGGGCTTACTGCATTGGGATTTGGGGAGATTTGTGCAGGGAAAGGGAAGAAAGAGGTTGGTGAATGTAGGGTGGGAGTTCATGGGCTGCCCACACATGGAAGCGTGATGGTGATACTCTTCCCCAACAAAGCCAGGCCTGACCTGGATGAGCACTGGGTAGGGGCAAGCTTAACCAATTTTTTTCTTCCAGGCGTAATTTTTGCCTAGATGAGGAGTAAATATGTTTATTTTAGTTGGTATTTCTGAAATATTTGTGATTTGTCTATTCTTCCTTTCAATGACTACAATACTCTGCTTACAATAAGATTTATCTATGATTTGTTGACCGCACGAAATGGAGAGGATTGACCATTTAAATTCTGTTTTTTTCTATTTCTTTTTTTTTTTTACAGAGGCACTCAATTTTCATACTTTTTTATTTCAGGAGGAGGATGTTGAAATTATTATGTATCATGTACTTGGTTTGATCGAGTCGTTTTTTAAAAGGTAGCTGGACATCCGTCATATATATTTCTTCACCATTGGGATCGAAAATATGCTCTTGCATTATTCTTTTCAAATTCTATTTATGGATAATTAAGCTAGGTTTAACTTATGTAGAATCATCCCATTCTGATGTTGAATGACTGCAACTTTTTTGGTCCCACTTACATAAGCTAGGCTGAATGACTGCAACACTTTAATTGAATTCTTTGGAACTTTACGTGAATCTTTTCATTTCTATTCCTGAGTTGCAAAATTCTTATCCATTTTTATGAATTTTTCGCTGACTTCCCCAGACAGCCAAAGGGGCATCACCTTCAACCACCTGAGGAGAAGCGGGGAGAGTTCAAGAAATTAGTGTCTGATGCTGCGAGATCATTCTTATCCACACGAACAGACCGCTTCGTTGATGAATTAGAGCTATTCCTAGCTTCGGGCTTAACTCTAGATGCATACGACAAGGTGTGCATGGAGCACCTTCATGTGCCTGCCTCTTTGGTCCCTTCTGGTGGCTCCGCAGAGGATATAAACGTTCAAGATCTCAGAGATCCGAGATTATGTTTTCCTCATGTGGACATGGATTAGAGTTTGTCTGGATTGGATCGCCAATTCTCGATCTACTTTTAGGTCAACCTCAAATATGCACCATCTAAAGTGCATATTCTGGTGATGAACGTAAAAGGGTCTTTGTTAGTTATTATTATTATGATTATTATTATTGTTGTTGCTGTTGTCATCGTTCTCAAAGAAAGAAAGAACTGGGAATCTGAAACCTCATCCGAAGATTTCATTCATCTTCAATCATTCTGAAGAGAAAACAGAGCATGCAGGGCGGCCTCGGGTTTCCTTCCTTCAATGCTTCACCTCCGTGGTTTTCGTCATGCGTATGCCACACAGGATTCCCTGATCACGCCGGGGACCAGACTGGAGAAGGGCGGAGGAATGCCGAACATGTCGGGGATGCAGCCGTCGGCCAGGCCCTTGAAGGTCCGGCAACAGTCCTCGCCGAGCTGCCCCGATTCGCCGCCCTGCACCATGCTGTAGAGGGCGGTGACGCAGGTTTTCTTCTGCAGCAGCAACTTCCAGCAGGTTTTGATCTTCGGGTCCCGCAGCGCCGCCCGAGGGATGGTGAAGCCAAGCCCCGGCAGCTCAAACGCCTCGGAACGCTGCCTCAAAAAGCCCGGCGGCGACGGTGGCTGAGGAATGCCGTCGGCGGCGGCGGCGGCGGCGCATGCGAAGAGGAGGAAGAACATGCAGAGCGGTGCGCTTGCCATTGTCAAGTCGATTTGATGGCGTTTGTAGGAGAAGGGGTTGGATGACCGTGGGAGCTACGTGCATGGATATATATAGTGCGAGAAACGGGAGTGATGGTAGCTTGTGAAACAGCTCCTCTTTCAGTTGGTGTATCTTAAAGTACCTGCATGTAAAGGAAGAAACTGACGTGTTTCTCTCTCTAAACTACTCTTTTAAACTCTCTTATAAACTGTCAGTGGAAACCGTCCAACAATGCCCTGTTGCAGCAATAAAAGTTGGAACATACCCAATTACATGAACTGAGGAATAGTAGAAATTTTCGTAAGAAAAAGCCTTTCTTCCTGCTGAGGAAGATAGATCTTTCCGTATCTGTTTCTTCCTTTCACTGCATGGTTTCATCCCTTTTCTTGCATCCCATGGCTGGCTATGAGTTTACTGCCCCTCAACAAGCTGTCCATGCTGAGATGGCGACCGTCCCTTCGGTTTCAAAGATAATGGAAATTAAGTGGAAGATCTTTCTTCCCTCCAACAAAGTCGGCTGAATGCAATGGAGGAGGATGCAAAGAAAATCTTGAAGTTCCATTATTTTACAAAATATTGTATGATGGATTATGTAGGTGTGATATGTGTTATGCTCATGATGAGAAGAATATGGTTTGAAGGGTTTTTTTACGAGGTTAAACCCCCTCCTCATCGAAGAAAGGTTGTGAAGAGGGGAATTGGGGAAGTATTTTCCAGTTGAAGCATAGAAAAATGAAAGAACAGATGCCAAGGTAGATGAATAAATTTGATGAATTTAAAGTGATGAATTTAAAATGAAAGAGCACCCATCACATATATCCATTTCATCTACTAGGTCATTTCTTTGGAGCTTTCCTTCTCTTGTATATTTTTGGTAATAAAAGGTACAACTTTGCACCTTTAGGACATCAATAACTAAATGAATACAATGATTATATTTAAATCTTAAATTAAAAGTTTGAGTAATATCAAAGGTAGCATGGTTTTTGCTTTCATTATTTCAAAGGGTCAAATAAATTACCTCTCCCTTAACGTCTTCTTGAAAATAGCAGGACACATAAGACCTATTTTTACAATATTTTCTTAATAGGATAATTCAGATGATAGTAGTCTTTTTACCCCGAAATTGTAAAACAAGGAATGTGTTCATTCAAGATTCATGGACGTGTGTAACAGAAATATCATGAAATAATAATATTTTTAGGGTAAGCGAGAATAAATTTTGACAAGGTGTTTTTGGATGTGGAATAGAACTATAAGCATGTAAAAACCCCTTTCCAAACACTTTTGCTGCTCTCTTGATTTCTTTGAACAATTAGGGAAAATAGTTAATGGTGTTTAATTATCGTATTAATCCCAATATTGAAGCGTTGTGATATATCAATTAACTTTCGCACATTAAGTGGAGAACCCTTTCATGAAAATTATAGGTTTTTTATTTACTTGCTCTTTTACATGACATTAGTAACCTTCTTACGAACAAATTATTTAAGAGGGTTTTCATGGCTTAATCTCTTATAAATACTTTTAATAAAGTCATTCAAGTAACCTAGAAACTCTCTCTCTTAATGCACATAACCGTATGGTGCTGGGCACCTCTCCCTATTCACATTAACATCTAAGTTACCTTCTATGTTCTTATCCTTTCAAGGAAAATACTTCCATTCAACTTCACACAAGAATTATTCGAACTTTTAATGATCATTCCCTTTGTGATAGACCTCTGTGTAAAATGTGAGTATGATAAATCACATTTTTATTCATCATAAGTTATAAATTCAAAATAGATAAAATTCTTTCAAAATAATGTTTATAAAGTTTCAAGGCTATTTATTGCAACTATTCTGAAGGTTTGAATCCCATAACAAAATTTGAATAAAAAGGAAAACTATTATGCTCAATAAAGCCCATAAAAACTTTTTTAATGATTATATGTCGTAAGGTTAGTTAGACATCTGTAAAATGTAAATATGGTAAATCACATTTACGTTCATTATAAATTATAAATTCAGATATATAAAATTCTTTCAAAATAATTTCAAGGCTATTTAGTGCAACTATTCTGAAGGTTCAAGTCACATTATGAAATTTGTAAAAAAATTGAAAACTATTATGTTTAATAAAAGCCATGAAAACTTATATTTAATGATCATATGTCGTAAGGCTAATTAGCTATAAGTCTAAATCTTCACCGTGGAAAAATATTCATTGCCTTTGTTGGGTTCATTTTTCCTTATCAGTAATCACGAGCTTGACAACTAACCCAAAGTCTCTTGTCGGGTTGGACGTACGAAGGGTAGAAATTCCACCGACAGAGTACCGGAAGAACAGCGAGAACTCAGACAGAGATAGAGAGATGGCAGCGGCGGGGACGTTGCGGCCGTCGGTGGCAAGGGCGCTCCGATGTATGGGGATCCGTCTCGACAGGAGCGCTGTCGCAGCCGGCAGTGGGTGGTCAGCGATGACGAGGGGGTTTGCTGTATCGGCCGGAAGCGACATTGTGGAGGCCGCGCCGGGTGTTTCCCTCCAGAAGGCGCGGTCATGGGATGAGGGGGTCTCTTCCCAGTTCTCCACTACACCTCTCAAGGACATCTTCAAGGTTTTCGCAGCTCTCTTCCTCCCTTCCCGTTATTTACTCATCCTAGTTTCCGATTCTCGTTCTTTTCTGTTTTAATTCGTCGATTTCACGGTTTCTTCTGATCCTTCTTTCCTCTGATGGAAATTTTCAGGAGAAGAAAGTTGTCATCTTTGGCTTGCCCGTGAGTTCACTTCTTCAACGTCCCTTCTTCTGTCTTTCTCCTAGAATATTAGGTTCCATTCTTCAATCTTTCAGAATTTTAGAAGAATACATATACGTGAATTTGTTTTTACTCTTCCTATGTTTACTTGTGGGATATCTTATTTGTTCTTTTAAATTCAACCAGCACAACGGTTCCCAACTACATATTCTTGTTATCTATAAATTTTTCCCAAAGAGTTAAACAAATAAAGGGTTCGTATTCTTTTGGAATTTTCGGGAACTTCTTGGACTCGAATGTTTAGAGGATCATCTTCGGCGGTGTGTATGATATTGCATTTTTTTAAGAAAGGACAAAAATAGATGCAACTGGGTAATTAGGCCAAGCCCAATCATGACATATCCGGAAGAAAATAAACGTCCCCACAGGTTTCTGGCTTTTAAGTTTTCTCAATAGCTATGTGGATTATTTCCATATAACCATCCATTGGATAACGTTTGAACGTAAATGAAAGAAAGGAGCCGTAGAACACCCCTGGTAAAGAAGAAGTCATGGGGTGAATGCAGAAAGATTCAAAACGAGCTCATATCTCAAGCCGCCTCTCTCTAAAGAACTTCTGTAGACGTTATTTTCTTCCAAATAGAGAGGTTACAGTGATGAGTACTAGAATTCATCGGCCAAATACTAAGGATTCGAGCTTCGTAAGAAGAAAGAAGTCTAAATTGTCTGGATCTCGTGGAAAATGGGACCGCTACTTGTTAGCAGGGAATGGAAATTTTTACGCGTCCTTTTGCTATGAACATGTGGATCAGGTGACTAGAAACTTGGACATTTATTAACCCATTTAGAATTGTCTTAATGGTCTGAGTTATAACTCAAGCTACAAAAACTGGTGATCAAGATCTGTTTTTTTTCTCTACCCATTTAGAATTGGACCCTCCATAATTTCGGCCCTAGACTTGTTGGTTTATGGCGAAAATGTCTGCTTTGTTAGAACAATGCGGCTGACAAACTCATGGTAACCAGTCACAGCAGGCAAGCCCTTGCAGAGGGAACCATGCTCCTAATTTCTTCAAAACTCAATCAGATTCATTTCCTCTTATGGCACATGATTATATACATCTTCTGAGTAACTTGAAACCATTAATGCTTGGTTAGATAACTTTTTGTATTAAGCACTGGGATGGGTTCACTTCCGGAGAGCCATGATTTTGGGAACCTTTATTTGTTAAGACCGTCTTTTTATTTTTTCTTACGTTCAAATGGATAAATGATTAAAACTGGTTGCTGCAGGGGGCTTACACTGGTGTCTGCTCACAGCAGCATGTCCCAAGCTACAAGAAGAATGTTGACAAGTTCAAATCTAAGGGGGTTGACTCTGTCATTTGTGTGTCTGTTAATGATCCATATGTCATGAATGCCTGGGCTGAAAAACTGCAAGCAAAAGATGGAGTGAGCACTTTGAGCTTTCCTTAAAACTCAGTGAAACTATCTGTTGATCATTATCTGGAATGAAGCGCCCTTTTAATTATTTTCTACTTTCACTTATGGTTTTCCTTATACTGTGGTCTGTGAGATTAGCCTACATATTCTGAGTGTACTTACAAAATCCTGCTGCATAAAGCAAAGTGTGGAGGTATGATGAAGACAAAGAAAAGGTTGTGTTAGGCTTTACATGGACCCAACAGATGTGAAGGAGTCTTTACTGAAAAAAATGACTAAAATTTGCCACGAGAATCGTAATACCTGATTTTCTATCTTTCTGTGTAATCTCCATATAATTTATTTTGTCTTTTTCTTTTATAGGTTCCTAAATAGTGATTCCTCTTAGTTATTTTGTGCATGTCTACACCACTCTAGAGGCTTCTCTTGTTAATGGTACCCTACCGCACATGTGCTCATATTGATCTTCTTTTTTCATCTGCGTACCATCAATTGTCACAGGATTTCTTGTCTTACCATATCCTCGAAAGCATCCTTTTCAGCTGCTTCCAAGTATTTATAGTAGCCCACTCCATCCTGTACGCAACGTTTTCCTTGCAATTATTGTAGATATACAACTCAGTCAGCGGTTTTGGGTGTGGGTGTGGGGGGGGGGGGGTGTTTATAGAGTAAGCAGGAAATAGAAGACACGTAATATGGCAGTAAGACCCATTACTTAGGGTTCTTAGTGTGTCTGAAAATTGACGTGCGATACTGTATTAGATATCATGTTATACAATTAATGCACCTTCAAATATCAAAAGTTGGATTTTTGTTTGGTTATCACAATTATGAGGAATTCAAGTTTTTCTATTTATATTTCTCATCTTGTGGTGTAATGTTTAGGATGCTCAAATAATTTCGTCCCAACGTTTCTCTTCCCATAGCTAAATCCAAGGTATTTGTCTGTTTTATCCATTTTAGATTGAATTTTATGGGGACTTCGATGGGAGCTTCCACAAGAGCTTGGACTTGAGCTTGAATCTTTCAGCTGCTTTGCTTGGACATCGTTCTCAAAGGTAAGTCCAAGCCTATCTAAGATAGCACGTGTCTTTCATGTCATGGTATTTTTGAAGTTTGTCAAAAATATACGTTCTTTGTCTGCAATTCTTCTGTCTAATCCACATGGTCCCCTGAAGAGCCTCCTCATTTGTTTCCTTTTCTGCTGCAGGTGGTCAGCATATGTGGTAGATGGAAAGATCAAGAACCTAAATGTAGAGGAAGCCCCTTCAGAATTCAAGGTTTCTGGTGCTGATGTAGTTCTGGATCAGATTTGACCTATTCTGGAGGGACACCCCTTCATCTATTCCTAGCGTCACCTCTCTCTGGGGAGCAACTGTTGACTTTATCTCTCTTTAATTCTGTTTCTTTTACCTCTGACCACTTTTTTCCTCTCTCTGGCTCCTCAACTTTGGAGGTCAGTGTGACAATTTCCTCTCTTATTGCAAAAATCTCGGCAATCTTCCAGGGAGTGGATAATGTGCTTGATCATGCGAGCAGATATCCAGATTGCATGATGATACAATGAACATTCATATGGGACTATTCATCTGTCATCACTTGATCATTGCTCCATCCATTCTTAGAATTTTTTTCATAGGGGATAATGGTCATAGGTTGTTGACTTTTCGTTCTATTATATCACTGATTTATCTGGCCAGTCAAATTTGACGAAAAAGTGGACATTTTTATATGTTTTCATGACACTGGGTGAATCCTGGTGCTGTTTGAAGGCTGTTTATTACCTTATTTGGTGTCATATTTGCAAACCCGCCATGGAATGCATTAATAAAATAAATTGCCCTCATTTTGTCCACGAGAATCCAAAGATTCTCTGAAGATTACCCAAAATGCAACAACCTTAAAGAGGTGTTACGTGAGGAAAGGCTTGCGGGAGGATCCATGTTGTAATATCATTGCCATGGGTCTCTTTACTATTCGACCTCGGGTAAAACTTTTGAATGCTGACTTCAGGTCTAGATTAGACGAAGATAACATGAAATATAGCATCATTCAAACCCTAGGATAAAAGAGACCCCTAGGGAATGTGTTACCAGGGCACCCTATGTGGACAGACCTTGACACCATCAAACCCCACACTATAGACAGGCGGGGTGCAGCGTATATGTGCTGATAACACAGCACACAAGGGTGGGGGCACAATTCTTACACGCGCTGGCAGGACGGAGGTGTAGGGAGACTTGGTATAGAGGACAAAAGCAAGGGAGAGAGATGATGTCACTGGCATAGCGTCATCTAGTAATTAGATAATTAATCCTACACTAGATGTGGGATTAACCATCCTAAGGGCCCTATCTATATAGAGGCCCTACACTAGATGTCTGTCACCTTGGAGTTATCCAGTTTTGTTTGGTCACATTGAGCTGGTTGAGGACTGGTTTGCTCAATGCTAAACAAGGATTGTGTGTGGTGCGACCAGCATACTTGTTATAGTGGCATTAGAGTGTTGAAAAGGTTAGAATCTAACGTCCCCTTGTTTTTTTCATTATTGGTAGAGAGACGGAGACAAAAAAGAGGGGGTGATGTGAGTCACACAAATGAGTAGAGAATTGTCTTATTAGAAGATTAGCAAGAGGTGGCAGTGAGATCTACCAAGGTGCTATCAAACTAGATAACAGAGGGAATTGATGCCCCTTGAGAGCAGATAGAGGCTTGATTAACACAGATCAAGGAAGGACTTAGGTGGCAACAGTAGTGATTGAGCCCCTATCTGATCGATGGGTGAAGAACTTAGGTCCTTATATGAGCAAATAAGGGAGATGGCTACATCATGTATAGCTCAAAAGAGGGAGATCTTTTATTGTGAGAGTAACTCATAAGAAAAGTGACTAAGTTGCAGAGGCAACTAGAGGAAGTAATGGCTCACTTTCAGAACAAGACCATAGGTGATAAATATTTGATGTTGAGTTTAAATACTCATTTTCTAATTAAGTTTATAACTAATACTTTATGTGATTTTTAGTATAAATGTAAGATTCAGGTCAAATTCAGGGAGAAGGAATAATCTGTAGTGAGAACAATTTTACCTTTTAATGTAAAGTAATTTTAGTGTTTTATCATGAATAAAAAAAGATAAAATTTTAAAGTACAACGAGAGCTAAAGAAGATGAGAGATTTAAGACAAAGGAATAAAGAGAATATAATGTGAGATAGAGAGAGAATGTAGGCAGATTTAAATGGAAATCTAGATAGAAGAGAGGAAAAGAGAGAGATAGGTGGAAGAATAATGAGAGAGAAATGTCAATCAGCTTATTTTACAGTGATTTAGTTTCACTCATAACTTGGGTTGACTACATTTATCGGATGAATTATGATCTAGAAGTTTCACACAAGAGATATGAAATCATGCATAAATATTGACCCATTTTTTTTTGAAAATGCATTGAAGGATTATTCAATAGATAATTCTATTATCACACATTGAAAATAAGAAAGTATCTTGGTTATCTTAAATGTATTCATGGAATGACAAAAATCTGATATTTCTGATGTTAATGGTGAATAATAATAGAAAACAAATGAGAGATGTTTATAATGGTATCATAAGAAGATTAGAAGATTTCGAGCAAGGAAATGAGTTCATTCGCTCATTCAAAACTTAGTTCTTAATGTTTTAATTGTAAAAACAAATGCTTAAATCTAAACAATAAAAATAAATTATTTGAAAGTGAAAACAAATGCTGCTTGTTTGATGGGTTGCCTCTTGAGCAGCCAGAGATGTCATGTTGTGGCTTTGAATCATTTGAACATGCCACACCATGCTATAAGTTACCAAAGTTTCCTCCAGAAGCATTGTGGTGCTCATTAGAGACATCTACTAGGAAGAAGATTGGTGACACTATTACCATCTTCTGGGGTGGAAGAAGATGAGCTGACTTTGTGAAAGGCCTTGAGTGCATTAGAGGGAGGAAAGGATGAGCTCATTGATTTCTAGAGGCTTTGATCACATGAAGGGAGAAAAGAATGGATATTGTGTCTATGACTTTCTTTGACTTTTTATGTCACTTATGTTGATAATTGATAATGTATTTTTTACTAGATAATAATTAAAAATATTATTGATGTCCCAATGATAGTAACTTATGCTCTAGGTCATGTGGCACTCAAGCATTGTTGGATTGAATTACCACACACGTGAGATCTGAAACATGTGACAAAAGTTTTGGTCCCATGGTGGAAGTTGTTGTAGAGAAAACATTAGAGGGAGGAAAGGATGAGCTCATTGATTTCTAGAGGCTTTGATCACATGAAGGGAGAAAAGAATGGATATTGTGTCTATGACTTTCTTTGACTTTTTATGTCACTTATGTTGATAATTGATAATGTATTTTTTACTAGATAATAATTAAAAATATTATTGATGTCCCAATGATAGTAACTTATGCTCTAGGTCATGTGGCACTCAAGCATTGTTGGATTGAATTACCACACACGTGAGATCTGAAACATGTGACAAAAGTTTTGGTCCCATGGTGGAAGTTGTTGTAGAGAAAACATTAGAGGGAGGAAAGGATGAGCTCATTGATTTCTAGAGGCTTTGATCACATGAAGGGAGAAAAGAATGGATATTGTGTCTATGACTTTCTTTGACTTTTTATGTCACTTATGTTGATAATTGATAATGTATTTTTTACTAGATAATAATTAAAAATATTATTGATGTCCCAATGATAGTAACTTATGCTCTAGGTCATGTGGCACTCAAGCATTGTTGGATTGAATTACCACACACGTGAGATCTGAAACATGTGACAAAAGTTTTGGTCCCATGGTGGAAGTTGTTGTAGAGAAAACAAAAAATATAAATTAATTGTGACCTAGCCCTTCAACAAAGTCCCCAACCTAGGGATTGCCGTAGGCCATAGTGGATGGTTGTCTAGTGGCCCACTATGATAATAAAAAATAAAATAATATATAATTTTTTATTTATTAAATAGTTTTGCATGTCTTCTAAAACTTAACACATGAAAATAAATACATTAAATAATTTAAATACAAAAAATCTAATGTTAACAATAGACATCAAAAGGTAGTAGAAACAAGCTCCACCCACATGTCCCTAGAGGGTGAAGTTGCTTGAACCTAAACCTTCCAAATCGTAAAACATAATGTTGATTGAGAACTTCCTATGAGACTTTTAATGTTACTTGTTAAAGTTATATTTCTTCATATTTTAATTAGTTTTATTATTTTATTATTGTGTTAACTTGTAGAAAAATTATAATAATATAGTGTTAAATTAAGAAGTTTGAAGTTAAAAGATAACATAATGTTTAATTTTTAGAAAAAACATAAAAATATATTATAAAAATATTGCCACCCACTAGTAAGCACTCAGTAGTTGACTTGAAGGAGAATTGTGCTTGAGTTAGTAGACTTAGATTGAGGGGAGCCACAAGTTGGGTTTGAGTAGAGAAGGACCCACTTTGCACACATGTGCACCACTCTCTTGCCATGTCTCAGTGCCCAACAGGTTATGGAGCAAGGATCATCATACACACGTGTATGCATGAAGATGGACCACCTTTTACCTTCTCCCAAGATGGTCCTCAATATTATTTTATTTCAAGACAAGAGATCTCTATTGAGATATCATAACTTTGATATATATTATGTTTAATCAATGAAAAGCTTCTGATGTGGGACTAAAAGTTCTTGTTTGTTTTGGGGTAGTGGTCTGGAGCATAGTATAATTTAGTGATGCTCAACAGACCACATCATTAGATAAGGTAGATCCTACAATGGACATTATGTCATATGTGTGAATTCTCAACCACATTTGTCCAAGAATCATGGTCACCGTGAAACTAAGTTGACTATGTTTCTCTCTTTCTTTAATATCTTATTTCTCTCTCTCCCTCTTTTGTGAGGCCTCTTCTTTTTTCTCCATCTCTCATGAGATCTCTTTCTCAATTGATCTCTCTTTCTTTCTCTCCATTGATTGATCTACTTCTCTCCCATGAGACATTTCTCTCTCCATTGATTGATTTCTTCTCTCTTTTGTGAGAGCTCTATTTTTTCTCTCTTTTCTTCTTTCCTTTCTTCACTCCTCGTCTTTTGTTCTTCTCACCTCACCCTTTTATTTTATTATTTCTGTTAAATAGTGATAAAATATTAAAATAGTTTTATATATAAATTAAATTAGTTTTTTATGATAGATTAATCAATCTCTTGTGTTTGATTTGAGACTTACATCTACTAATATCTTATTAAGTCTTCATTATAAAATAATGGACATTTAAACACAATGATAAGTATACACCACTACCTCAATGTCAACACTTTCTTAAAAGAGGATATGGTTGTGACCAAGGTCTAAGGTCCTATCTCGATTAGGGTGACTTACTAGGATGAGCTCACCAAAGAAATCAATGAAAAATTTCATTCAACTAACTATAATCAAGTAATTAAAATTGTTGTGAAATAGTTGAAGTACAATGGGTCCAATTGCAAATACATTGATAGATTCTTTATGTTATTACTAGAGGTACTAAGGATGAATGGAGATGACAAGCTCCACTGCTTCACTAAAAGATAAGAAATGTGGGGTCAAAACAAGCTTTGACATCAACACCAATGACTAGAGTCAAGTAGGGATGCCAACTAAGGAGGTTGAGGCCATGGTAATAGCTAGAACCATGAGGGATCGGCCCTATGAGGTGTGGGATGGCGAGAGCACATTACTTAGGGCCAAAGACCCTTAGGAGGTGCACAGCTATAGATTGAAGGACCACAGTGGAAGGGTTGCCATATCTATATTAGTTCTCATAAGAGTGTGCAATGTGCTGATTGAGTGGACAAGCACATGACAAGGGGTCAACTCAACTTGATGCTGCCATAAGAGGACCCTTGTCGATGATTGAAGAGGTACGTTTAGATGCTCTTAGCATTCTCACATATAGTAGGTATAATTGATAAATAATTCTTGAATTAATTAAAATAAATTTATCTATAAACATCATGATAATTTTCATTATTAGACAAATATTATTGACAAATATTCGAATTACATATATTGATGATATTTTACATGATCTTATCACTGAATTCAAAGAATTATGCCCATAAGATATTTTTTTGTATTGAAGTAATGTAGCATAATATTATCTGAATATAAATATAACACAACCCATGTTGACACGTGTGGCGAAGTATCATGTATATTTAAAAAAAAATCAAAGTCACCAATGAAATTTGAATGTAACATCTGAGCAATGTGAAAGATGAAATATTTTTATGAAAAATGCCTTAAATATCATGTACACATAATAAAATGCATGGAATTCAAACATTAAGAAGCAAGCTATGTGGAAGCAAAAAAATAATGACTGAAGTATCCAAATTAAACTATAGATAAAATTTGAAATAAAGAGTATTGAAGTGATAACATAGAAAGTAGGTCAAAATTTTCAAAGTAAACATATATAATTAGTGACTAAAGTAAGACTCGAAGTTAAGATCAACATGGTAATTGAGTTAGACTGTCTACAAAAAGTAGAGAAAGAGGTAGAGAAAATGTCGCCATGTTTACTCAAACTTACATAATGTTGAGTTTTACATGGAGAAAATGACAAAGTAGAAATGATCAAGTTTTAACCTAATAGTAAAAGAGAAATCATTTGTTAAGTAAATAACACGAATATCAAGATAGAACTTCAAAGACCACCTACAAAAAACTTAGAAGTGTTATAGTAAACAAAAACTAAAGGTGAACCTCACACATTTTGGATGATCACACATCATCAAAGTTCGTGGACTAAACAACATGCTCAACAATAATATTTTAGTCTAATCTTGAAGATAAATATATTTGTTCATTGACTTCGTATCTCTAGATACAAATTAATGACTACATCATACCTATGAGCTATAAGATCTGAGTAAAAGTATGGCCAAAGGTCAGAAGTACAAATTATATATGGTAACTCATCAACAGAAGATCTGCATTAAAGACAAGCCAAATAATTTTCTTTAAACAAAACTCTAAAAGAGAAAGTATCATCAAAAGTTACAAATCATCACAAAATATATCCCAATAACTATCATTAAAGTAGAAAATTTAAAAGTAAAAATAATTAAAGTTCATCTTAGTGCTAGTGTAGCAATAGAATGAAGTACAATTAATAGTGACTATTTTTTAGAGACTAAAATGACATGAATCTATTGAGTGCAAGAAAATGAGTTTAAGATAAAAAGGGTTAATACTGAACAAAAAAATATTTCATCTAAATCACTCACACGGGTACAAGAAGAAGATCAACTAAACATTCTACAATAAAATGACTTTTTGTTTTAAATAAGAAATCAAAACTTTATTTTACTTGATTATTTATGACAATATTCAAATCAAATAAGTGTGCTAAATTTTTTTTGTCTCGATCAGGCCCTATGGTAACCTTGGTGATAGGTGAAAAGATGGCAAAGCTAAAGCACTGAGGTGTGAGAGTTATAATTCCCTTGTATAAGATATTGTTATTTGAGGATAATTGTACCTTGACTTAAGTAGACATACTATAGGTCTAGACTTGCTCGTGAGGCGTGACATCTTTGTGGAGATTGGAAAATTATGTTTAAGTGCGTTGAGCTTGTAAATTAATAATATTTTCATTAGAAAATATTAAAATTCTAGTAGAGTGATCCTCTAGTACTAGATGTAGTCTAAATTGTGTACATCATTATTGAGAGTAAGAGAAAAAGAAATTAGAGAGACTATGCAACGAAGATAAGAGTATTAAATTGATTTACATATAGACTTCATAAATGATGTTAAAACGTGTGTCGACATATATACACAATGATGAGACGTAATAAATCAATTTACCCTCTCTCTTCATTTTTCACTTAGCCACATCAAACCTAATAATACTTAACTTGAACAACATCCAATGATTGAATATGATGTAGGCCAACGCTATACTAGTAAAGCTAAGAAGATTACTTTTCATAAAAATGCTGATCAACTTTACAACTAGGGCAATAGTTGACTTAGGATCAATTATGTTAAGTGTTTGGGATTGAACTTGGTCCAATTAAACCAGCAAGTCAAGGCTGTGAATTTGGAAGTAAAAGCCCCCATTGTGATGACATGACAAGTAGAGCAGAAGCCGGCACATGGCAAGACTCCTTAAACTTTCTGGTTTTATAAATGGCACTTTTGATGTCATATTTGATGTGGACTTCGCAATTAAGGGTCAGTTATGTTAAATAGGCAAGTCAGAGTCAATTTCTTGGTCATGTTGTGGGGGATGTAGGGTTCTAGATGGATCAAAAGAAGATGGCTGCAATCGATAAATGACCAAGACCAAAGGGAGTATCTAAAGTGTGATTATTTTTGGGGCTCACTAACTCTTATGAAAATTCATTGAAGGATTCTCACAACTGGCTGCACCATTGATAGAAATCCTCATAAAGAATTGATGGCAGGCTTGGACTAAGAGATATCAAAAAGTGTTTGACAACCTACAATTTGTTATCATAAAAGACTTAGTTCTTCAACTATCGAACTTCTATTAAGCTATTGAAGTGAAAAATGATGCATCAGAGGTAGCTATTGGCAGGGTCCTCATGCAAAATGAACATCTATTAGCCTTTGAAGGTTGAAAGTTAAGTAATATAGAGCAGAGATACTCCACCCATGAGAAAGAAATAAAAATAGTCATACATTGCTTATGAGTGTGATGTTACTATTAGGCAACACCTTCATCATCCAAACTAAAACTGTCACCATTGACTACTTCAATTCACCAAAAAAGCTGAGCCCTAAGTAAGTGCAATTACATGACTTCTTAATCAAGTATGATCTTTGACTCTAGTATAAATTGGGCCATCTTAATGTGGTTGTAGATGCCTTGAGTTAAAGGAGCCCCATGATGAACTAGCCACCCCCACAGTAAGTGCTAACAACATGTTAAATGCTATATAAGAGGCTTATACCATGGACCTAGCAGCTAAAGACCTTATTCTATTAACTTGTTGGTTTTGGATGAAAGATGGAATCCTCTATGCTAAGGGATAAAGTCCCTACAAGGCCCAAAGAGGACATCTTCTACAATGTCTTCCTTCAAAGACCCACAATGCACAGCATGTGTGTCACCTGAGACAACAATGCATGTTAGCCCTCATTGTGGGCGGCTATTTCCAGCCCAACAACAATGCATCTCCACTAGACACTCACATTTTCAGTTGACTATAATCTGACAACCATTGATGTTGTTAGAAATGATGAAGTAGAGGCAACCGAAATACCTCATAGCTGCCTATTACTTCATCAAGCAATGACAAAACATCATCAAGGAAGCTTGTGAGGCCCTAGCATGGGCAACATGTAGAATGAGCAAGAACGTAGACTATCATCAAAGGGAGGTCAAATGTGATGTTAGTGACTGAGTAATACTATGAATATACTTAATAAACAAGATACTTCAATGTAGAGATGTCACAGCAATCTATTCCCCATGTTTGATGAATCATTCCAAATCCTAGCACATGTGAGATATGTGACATATTAGTTGCAACTACCATAGCATCTCTTGATGTAGCCTATCTTTCACATCTCCTTAATGAAAGCTTATTGCACTACCAAAGAAGATTGTCACCTATGTAGTCTCACTATTCATCACAAGTGAAGGATATCTTGGATCAAGTGATTGATTTTAGTGGGCGGAATTATTTCCACCATAATTTCTACATGATCAAGTGGGTAGGTGAGTCTCAATGGGCAGCTACTTGGGAGAAGGATGTGGACCTATAGTAGTTCGATGAGTTAATCAAGGATTACCATAGTTGACAACATATGACAAGGATGTTGGGTTTTGTGATAATATGGATATATTTATGAGTGCATGAATCATTCATCCAAAAATTACTTCATAAATTGAGTAAAAAACATGTATATTAACATTACATGCTTGCATGTGCATTCCATGCACAATGATCTAAGTTTTCTATTTTTGAGATCCACTTGAATTCTATGGATTAATCTCACTTGATTTCTAATAACCATTGTTTCTTTTTTGAGTTACTAGTTCTGCAGAACTTAGGTAAATTTTATGGAGCAAGAAAATTTGAGAACTTAGCCCAAATGAGAGCCCAAAGACCTGGGCACAACCCAAAAGAGTAATAGGCCTAGAATAGCTAGGTTTAAGGTGCACCCCTCACAGCGAAGTGTTCGCAACCAGTGAACAGTCAGGAACCACAGCCAAGGGTCCGCTCATTGGAGCAACTAGGTGAGAACCATGGCCAAGGGTCAACTCACTAAGCAATCAGGTGGGTACCACACCCCAAGGTCCGCATGTAGGAGCAACCAAGTGAGAACCACAACCAAGGGTCTACTCAATGAAAGCAACTAGACGAGAACCACACCCCAAGGCCAGTATGTTGGAGCAACTAGGCAAGAACCACAGCCAAGGGACCAGTCATGGGAGCAACCAAGCGAGAACTACATCCCAAGACCCACATGATGGAGCGATCATGTGGAACCTTTCAGCATCTTAAGCAGTGGAATCAAAGTTAAGAGTGTCTAAAAAAAAACTTTAGAGGAGCTGATGACACTAGACTTGAGAAGGGTAAAAAGGAAAAAATCCCATGGGCATTTATTGTAAATCTCTTATCCTATTTTGATATTTTTTGAGGTTCCAAACTAGGGCTGACCATAGGACAATACCCTCAAGGATCCCTCTTTCTTTCTCCTAGGTTGAATGAAGTTTTTCTATAGCAAATCTTGAGTGACTGAGAGAAGAGTCTATCAAGTAGGTCTAGGCTTACAAGGGAAAGGAGGTACACTCATCTATAGATGATTAGAGCCTAAGGTAGGCAAAGAAGACTCTAAAGTGAGTATTCAATCCTAACACAGCATGACTACCTATCAACTTCAGCACCAAATAGGAGTAGGAATCAAAATCTAGTGCAGGGTTTAGTCCTCTTTCATACATGAACCCATCACCACACATTTCTCCTAATTTTCTACCCTTAGATCTCGAAATTTTCCCTAGATCTAAAAATTCTTCTATCTCCCAACCTCAGACCCTCGATTCTTATCATCTCATCTCCATTCATCACCAAAGATTGACTATTTACCCTATTCTAAGACCCAATCTAAATACATACAATCCTAACTGACCACATATACTAAAAAATAATTAGAAATTAAATTTATAAATATTTTGATTTATACCTACTTAAAGGCCCACAACACTTCAAGTTTAGGGATTATCAATCTGAATAGTGGGGGAGAATGTTACTAGGACCACTTAGTGGGGACAGACCTTGTCACCAACACATGCCACACTACAAACAAGCAGGATGTAAGGCATGTGTGCAATGACAAGGTGGCACATCACAGGTGAATGGTAGCACCACACAAGCACACAACAGCACGATGTGTTGTGCACGGCAACATGTTACATGTGCACAATGGCAGAATGGAGGTTTAAGGAGACTTGGTATTGAAGGCAAAAGTAAGGAAAATAGGTGACATCACTAGTATAGCATCATCTAGTGATCAGATAACTAATCTCACACCAGATATGGGATTAATCATCCTAAATGGCCCATTTGTATATAGAGGGACCCAAAGACCATGTATCCCTCACCTTAGCATTATTAAGTTAACCTCTTTGGTCACATTGGGATGACTAGGGACTAGTTTGCCCAATGCTAGACAATGATTGCATTTAGTGCAACCACTTTGTAGTCACAAAGTGGTATGGCCTTGTAGTAAATTTAAAATCTATAAAACTAGAAAATACTAATTTTTAGATTTTTATAAATATTTTTAAAATAAATAAATCAATTATAATTTGATAAAAGGTTCTAAAAATAGTAAAGAATTTCCAATTGATCATAAAAATGTAAGATAATATCAGATAATATTATAGAATTTTAAAAAAAGAATATGATTTTTTTGAGTTTTAAAGTAACTAATGAATATAAAATATAATTACAAAATAACAAAAAAAAGAAAATAAGGATGCAGATATTAGGATGACATCAGTGCTTGACGAATAAGAATTAGGCAAAAATTGAGTTATGTCTAGTAATTTTTACATAAGTGAGTATAGATGATTTATAGGTCAAATTTAATTATATAAAATAAAAATAATTATAATTTAATGAAAGAGAATTTCAAAACTTAAAATCACATAAGGTATCAATAATTTAAGTAAAAAATAAGTTAGAAGTAACAAAAGTATAGTTTTAGCCTCGCGATAGCAATTGTCAGAATTTTGTGTGTTCAAAATAATTATAATGTGATGTCCACGACCTCAAGAGTTCTCTTTGATTATCGGTGGCCAACTAATTGTGGGGTAAGGAGTGGTCATACACGCAAGAAAAAGAATCATCACTTGTAAATCTGATATTACTATATATTCATCCCAAAATTTAACATACAACTGATGTAAGACTAAACTCATGTCACACCTTCTTCGAAAAGGTTTTGAAGATTTTAATACCTACAATATCCTTTCTTTATCAATGAGAGGTAACTTGATGACATCATTTGACAAGGATATTTGCGTACTTATTTCATTGTCTTTCATGTAGGTGGAGGACCAGTGCAAGTTTGAATCCTACTAGAGCAAAAACTCATATTTTTATCTAATTAAATCGTAACTTTTCTACAATTACTAGTGAAGGATTAAGTTGCTAGAATTGCTCGATCATCAACAAAAATCTCGTCAATATAATTCACGAAACATTATTACTAAAATTATTGAATAATTTATGATAAAAAAATTATGAATCTATCAAGTAAAGCATCTCTAATTAATCGACGAATAAGCCGTCGTCGGAAAGAGAACGATCAATTAGGAGATGAGTCGTCACCTTTTGAGACTATATCAAATGTGATGAAGAGCCTCCTCTTACTACGCAGACCTGAGGATGAAGTTCCTTGACACACATCCCACCTCTATCTAGTTCCTCTTCGTCGGGTGATAGTCGTCAGAGAGTTACAAAATTACTATTTTTCCGCTTTGCTAGGTGACAATCTCTAAAGACGATTCAATGACTCATTTTATTCATCTTTAAACCTAGCAATAATATCTAGAGATTGTTACATCATCTTAATCTAAAGAGAGCTTTCGAAGTTGTAGACATTGCACAATAATCTTCTCAAATATTCAAGATTTTAGTGCATCATCGATACATCGACGCCAAGACATCATAACTCTATTTTTCCTACTTTCAACTTAATTTTTACTTCATTTAGAGATAATTTGTGTGATTTAAATTTTCTAAATTACTCTTTATTTAATTAAAATTCTTTTGGTTTTTATAAATCTTAATTTAACCAATTAAATCATTTTTAATCACTTATGTAAGAATCATCAGGTGAAACTCTATTTCTACTGTATTCGTGTTCATTAGACATTGACATCATCATGACATCAACACCCTTATTTTCTTTTTTCACAAATTTTAAATATTTTTTATTTTCATTTCTTAATCTAAAATTTATAAAAAATTATATTCTTTGAAAAAAAAGAAAAAATTACTTGACATTGACCTTTTTTCACTATTTTTGGAACTTTTATTGAATTATAATTGATATATTTATTCATAAATACTTTTAAATATCTAAAAATTAATATTTTTAATTTTATAAATTTTAAATTTATGTGATTTATTATACAACGACTAAGTCATGTCACTCTCATTGGACAAAGACAACATGAATAATCTTTTAAATTTTCTTATAAAGTTTAGAAACTAATGAAATGAGTCATCAAATCATCTTTGGCAGTTATCATGCGATAAAAATGAGTTAGATAGAATTAGGGTGCATCTTAGGGAGCTTCATCCTTAAGTCATCCTCCCAATAGGTTTGGCATATTGTTAGGAGATGGCAACTCATCTCTTGACATATTGCCCTCTTTTTGACAATGACTTGTTCATTGATCAATCGGAGATGATTTACTCAAAAACTTTACAATCTTTTTATGTAGAATCATTTAATAATTTTAGTAACAATGCTTTGTGAGTTGTATTGATGAAATCTTTGTTGATAATTGAATAATTTTGATAGTTTAATCGTTCACTAGAAATTTATAGAAGAATCACAATTTAATTAAATAAAAATATGAGTTTTACCTCTAGTAGGATTTGAATCCTTGCCAATCACTTGTCTACATGAGAGAGTATGAAATAAGTAAGATAATACCCATATAAAGTGACATTATAAAGATATTTACTTCTAATAAATAAGAGATATTTTAAGTATTAAAATTATTAAAACCTTCAAAAAAGTTGTGATGTCTAATTTAGCCTCACATTGGTTATTTGTTGAATGTTGAGATAGATATATGATAATATGAGATTTGATAATCAATGTGTCCTTTTCTCACATATGTATGACTACTCTTTACCATACGCCTAATTATCAACTAGTGGTACACAGATGTCCCTTATCGGTCCATCCTTAGTCACTCGAGCCACGACTCACAATTTTGCATAAAATCACAGATATCCTTAGTCACGCCTAATATGGGTTCCTCTTTTTTCTATTTTTTATTTATTTTATTTTTATTTATTTATCTCAAAAATAAGATTATAAAAATTATATAAATTCACATAAAATCACATAATTACTCAAAAATTTATACTAACCAGCTAATTTTTTTTTTCATAATTTAATATAAATAAAAGTATATTTATCATAAGTTATGGCTAAAATTATATTATTATTTAATTATTCATGCATGATAATAAAGACATATTAATTATTATCTCTTATGGATTTTGAATAGAGCTAAAGTCAAATTTCGGATCTACAAGGTCTGATCCACTTTTAATCACATATAGATGGATAAGACCTAATATAACATGATTGGAACCCAACTCCCGAAGTGGCTATTATAATTTTTGAGAATAGATTAAGATGAATTTGAAATAAGTACTATGATTATATATTTTTTGTAATTTTTTGCCTAATAGTAGGAACCCATGTCTAAAGTAACACATGGGGCACCATTTCTAACCTGAACTGCCAATAGTAATGAACAAGATATGGAAGGAGTGAAGGAAGTGTATCAATGGAGGAGAGAGGAGAAAGGCTATGGTTAGTGAAAAGGTAGAACAAATCTCACCTCATAAACCTTGGGAAAAGAGAGAAACAATAGACTAGTCACTAACTTTGTGTAGGTCTACAACATTGTGTTAAAAAACCTTTAGGCTTTGCTAAGGAATCCTATCAAGAAATAAGAAACAATATGATTATAATGATTCTATATAGAAAACTAGTGTCATTGTTTGTTAGATGACTCTTTAACAATATCCAAGTGGTCCACATTCATTGAAAGTTAGAGAATAACCTAATATTAACTACTATAAGTCATAAAGGAAATTTATAGTATCCTTAAAAGATTATAACATCCCGAAAGTTGTGAAGGTTGAATTCCGTGAACATTTTTCAACAAAAAATAACAAAAAATTCTGAAATGTCAGTCCGAAATTATGGATTTTATTTTAACACTAACCCAATCATTGGTAGAGCGCTTTCTTTACTTGAACAATTCTCAATCTCTTTCCATTAGTTTCTTTCCTCTGAAAAGAAAGATGCAAAATTAGAATGTTTAGTGATTAATTCTATGGATCCCTGAAAAGGCATGAATTCTTATTCTCATCATACATGAATTCAAGATGATGGATACTTAGCTACTCTGAACCACACTAAGGATCAGAGAGGTGTCACGTTATGTATCTACGCCATCAATTATAGTGATGGAAATGCCGCATTTACAACTTTTTGCACAACAGATCCAGTCAATCACAGGTACTCAATCAACTAATATTTGAGAGCCCATATCTTCACTCTTATCTCCTCTTTGAAGGTGCCGTAAGTTGAAGCAGACGTGATAGAGGTAGTATCAGACCGAAGCTCATCAAGTGCTTCAATGACCCTAACTAGAAGCCCGTCTACATTTTGAGACTTCATACCCAGGAGCATGTCCGTGTCAATTACGGACACATGCATGCTGCCATCATTGACCAACTCGAAGCCCGCCATTACACGAAGCTCACGGCCTCTGCCTGCCGGCTCTGGTCGTCATGCCAGTCGCTTCTGCGTTCGTCATCTGCTATCCGCCATCAGAAACGATGACCTTCGGTGCTATTATTGTCTTCTCACTCTCCATTTCCCTGATTCGGGCTTCATACTCTTCCGTGCGTCTCAGTAATTGCTTTATGTAGTCGATCGTATCACCAGTATGGAAGCCTTCTCCACCTACGATCATAACGGTAGTAATTAATATACATTATTATCGTTAAAATTAAGGACTTTTTCGACCCAAAACAAGTAGTGACGAATGAAATAAATTCCAATGCTCATTACAAAATTGTTTTGGGGTGTATTTAACGCGTTATTTTTCTTGAACATTGAGTACCATTATCACGGAGGGTACCAGTGATCGGAGGGCGAGGAACTTCCTAGTGAGCTTCTGCCTTCTTCTCCGCTCCGTCAGAACATGCTTCCACTCAGCAGATCCTTCCCCTCCGTCGACTTTGGTGATCTCTCATCTCCCCAACCGCCATAGAGATAAAGTATAGTTCGGAGGACCAGCTCAACTGTTTCCTGAGGACTCCCCCCTTGCTGCATGAGAAGGGGAACCTCTCTAGGGCTCCAGGGGGAGAACGCCGATCTCCATCGGTCATCGCTCCAGTGGCCCACTTTTCTCTAAGTGGCCACATTAAGCTTAGTCGTCTTCTTCGGCATCTCAAAATCTTCATCGAGGGACTCTTCGCGTGCTCTCGAATAGTACGTAGACTCTGCTCCATCGTCGACGTATCCGTCATCTCCGACGTAGTGGCCGGAGAAGGGCTGCTTGGCGGGGGCCAAGTTACAGGTGGAGAACTTTGAGAGGACGTAGTCGCTGCGGGAGGCTCTGAAGACTTTACTCACTTGCTGAATCAATCCAGGTCTTCTTACACCTGATGCACCAGAGATTAGTCCAAGTTTTTGTCATTCAGACGGATTCCTAGAGACCATCCATGCTTATTGGCCCTCACCCAATCGGCTGTGCCGATCTTTAGGACTCCACCAGAGAGAGGAATGCAAACGACCGCCTGCGATAAAAACAGAAGGCTTGATCTGTCAATGTAAAATGTCCAATATGGACTTGCGGAAAGTATGAAGTAATAACTTACAACCAAGAGACAGATTTTACGTGGCTCGGAGGTTGACCGGGTGTGCTCAGGAGTCACCTCGGTAAGCGTGACCGAGTACCTCGGGAAACGAGTCTATGTTCGGCCTATATCAGAATTGGTCCATCCATCGGTTCTCCCGTCTACCCGACTTCTCTCTCCGCATTAAATGCCTTCAGAGCCATCACTGAAACTTGCGCCACGTCCTCACTTAAAGTCTCACGTGTCTAAAAAGGTCAAGGGTTTCAGACAGAAGGGAAGAAAGACGTCCGCGGAAAAGCAAGAGGTATTAAGACGGGTCAGAGGTTGCCATGAGATGGTTACTACGATACCAGATGAACTCTGAGATCTCGAGGAGCTCTCTAAATATATCGGACCCCGTCAATAATGTCCGAGAAGACGATGATGATCAATCACCTCTCTCTCTCTCTCTCTCTCACACACACACACACACACTCACTCACTCATTCACTCCCTCCCTCTAATAACCAGGTAAATCAATGCATGAAGTGGACGCTTTCTACCTCTGCATGCATAATTCACTAAATGTGTTTAATCACATCAACAACGGATTTCATCTCTCTCTCTCTCTCCCCTCGCCTCTCCCCGCATGAAGCGGAGCATCAATCCATGACACGGAAATGCTTGCACCTTACCGAAGATAGCTCTAGAAAAGATCATGCTATCCACACCATTCCCCCCTGAAAGTTACACACCCCCTTGTATAATGAAAGCCTTCCCTGGTAGCCTGAATGAAAGAGAGAGATAAAGAGACCTTAGGAGTTCCAAATAGGAAGTAAAAAGTTATGGAGGTTTAGTCCGAAAATGTTACAGATAATACTTTCTGTATCAAATTAGAGAAAAATATTGTAAAACATAAAATTTTGAAATAAAACCGAAAAATAACATAAATTAATGATGTTCATCGGGGCCAGGACTTGTTAGGCAAGAAGAGAGGGAGTGGAAGAGATATGAGACAAAAGATATCGACTGTGAAAGCGGGAAGAAAAAATTACCCTGAAAGACAAAGTCAACACCGACATAAAGAGAAGACACAAAAGAAATCGAGAGTCAGAAGACGAAACGAAAGGGAGAGATGGAGAATCATCAAGCATCACAGTGGTTCCAAAGAGAAACAACCACCGGCAGAGAGTAAAGGGCGAGTTGCAAGAGAGAAGAAATCGACGGTGACAGTGTGTGGAGAACTGTAGGAAGGAAGAAATCACGGGGGAAAAACAATGAAGATATGAAATCATCAGGGACAGCAGCAAGAAAGGACTAGAAAGGGAAAGAACTCGACGTAAACAATAGAAAGGGGATGTAAGAAAGTAGAAGAAAGAAATCACGGTAGAAATCACAGGTCGTCACTGTCCGATGGGAAGAATAATTCAAGGATTCTTCCATGGTCACTCCTATAGATGCGCTGCTGCATGTGCAAGGTGACTCTCTCTCTCTCTCTCTCTCTTTCTCTCTCTATCTCTCAAGTACGTGATATGGTACTCTAGATGGGTGGCTCTTCGCGGAATTCTCCAAATTTAACAACCGGTGTTCGCGCGCTATTTGTGTAATGAGGCTCTCTCTCTCTCTCTCTCTCTCTCTCTTACTAACTATCGATTTGCCTGTCTATTATCCACTTCTCAGAACTTATACGGTAAAAACTTGTCTCCCTTATGCACACTATGCCTGCTTCCATCCAGATTACGCATGAAATACATCACAGACGAGAAACCTCGATGATGGCAAGAAACGAAACCAATGCATTACGAGGGGGAAGAAGACGAGCGTGCATTAATATGCTGCCGGAGAAGAGCAGGACAATTGGTTGTAGTTTTTGCGTACGTTATTTTTTCCACAATTCTCCTATCCTAAATGTTTACGAGAGGAGTTTAACCTGGAGAAAACGAGAGAGAGGGAGTAGAGAGAGATGGAAACAAGGCGGAGGTGCACTGTGCTTACGCGATACCCAATGGGTAGGAGAAGGAGATGTACATGAGGAAGAACCACTCGGACTCGGTGAGGTCCTCCGGCGAGAGGGCCTCCCAGGGCCTGCGCGGCGGCTCTAGATTTTTCTCCGCCAGTAGCGACTGGTAGAGGTCCTTGAGCTGTTGCGCTCTATGCAGAGGTTCTTTCTCGTCCACGGCCGGCCCCACAGCTTCCTCCGTCTGCTGCACAATCTTCCTCGTCTTGATCACCCCGTTGTAGCACCCACCGTCTATGACAGAACCCTTTGTTCGTGATGCCAACCAAGAGGAAGATAGATAGATACATATATAAATAGAGTGGGAGAGAGAGGGAGAGATTTTTAGGAAAAATGATGGATTATGAGAGTTAAATAGGAGAAGAGGAGGGGAGTGATTTCACGAAACACGTGAAGAGTGAGAAAGAAAATTTCTATATCTTACATAAATGGCTTAAATAAGCCGCGCCATTTGACCCACTAAAAACCAAAATAACCGTAACTTTTGGCCTTAATTATATATCCTACGTAACTGCCTTATGTGACCCCCGCCATTTGCCAAAATTAATAAATGCTTAAGACGGCGCGAGGAAGACGCTAGTGCAATAGTGCTAACTGACCTGCCCAATTTTCGAGTTTCTCTCACCATCATTGCATGTATACAACAGGACGGTGATAAAGAAAGTAACGTCACATCAATGATAACACTGGTCCCCTCTCTCTCTCTCTCTCCCTCCCTCCTCTCTCCGTTGGTACGCTGAGCCGCAGCTTAACATAGGTGGAGGAATAACCTTCTGTGTGAATTACACGATATGTTTTTATGAATTCATATATTTTAATATATAACCGGGACAGCTCGATGGCGACGCATCCCTGTTCCACACGAGTCGGTGTGAATTACGTTCCAATACTGGGCCTTCTATTAAATAAATAAACTTACAGAGGACCTACTTTTCAAAAAGCATCCAAGATCTTGCCTTTCTGGGGCCCACGAAGATCGACTAGATGCACGGATGCTGACGCCCGAGGAAATGGGAACGGGACCGCACAAACACGGGCATGGCAGGTCCCTCTCACCGGCCGGTCAAACTTCTCCCGTGAAAATATATTCCAAATATCTTTAATATGCATATATCAAAAAAATCAAATTTAATAGAAAAAATTATACGGCTAGATATTAGTTTTTAATATCTAAAAAAATGTCATAATTATTTTAATATGTTGGTTAATAGAATGCATCTCATGAGAAGGAAATTAGAGAACCACACTAATCAGCCAAGCTAGAAAATAAAAACTATCTTTAATGAAGGTTGATTCTATGACATCAAACTAAGCTAGAAATTTTATTAATTATAATAATACAGTTTATGTTATTAGTATAAGAGATTGTACGAGATATAACTAATGGATCATTATCAACATCAGATCGTTAACATCTAATTACATCGGTTCTCATAAGTGAGTCTCTGAACTTTCTTCATCAGTCATATTGGTTCCCAGAGTGCATTAGGAGCAAGGAGGGGTGGAGAGATAAGACCCACAAATGGAGCCATATCAAAATGGCGACATAGCAAGAATAATGAAATCTCCCATCTTGAAGTACCCAGATTTGAACCAAACTGAATACCATAAAATCATCTATGACGATTAGGATTCAAACTAAATCCCTCATTTCAATCCCATTCAGATCTTACTCTCTGGAGTCAATTATTGGATAAATCAAATCTTGTGAACTTCGTGATGATCATTAATGTCTTATAGAATATGAATAGATTCAAACTCAAATTCGGAATCTACAAGGTATGACCCACTTCCAATCGCATATAGCTAGATAAGGCCTATTCTAAACATGATTAGAACACTGAAAGTATTAGTTAGAATTTTCTGGAGCATGTTACGATGAATTTGGAATAAGCTACTTGCTGTGATTATATATTTTTATATTTTTATTTATCTAATAACAGGAACCCATGTCAAAAGTGACACATGGGGCACACTTTCCAACCACAACTCCTAATAGTACAATATGAAGAATGTAAGACTTTACTAGGAAAGAGGGAAGTATCAATGGAGGAGAGAGAGAGGCTATGGTTGGTGAAAAGGTATAACAAATGTCACTTCATAAACCTTGGGAGAAGAGAGAGAAACAAATAGACTAGTCACTAACTCTGCGTAGGTCTATGGGGTTGTATTAAAGTACTAAGGCTTTGCTTAAGAATGCTGTCAAGAATTAAGAAAGAAAGAATGCGATTTCCAAAGTTTCTATATAGAAAACTAGTGTCATTTCTCGTTTGATGACTCTTTAACAATGACCAACAAGTCCACAATCATTGCAAGTCATAGAATAACCTGATATTAATTACTATAAGTCATAATGGAAGATTTAGAAATAAAGAAAGAAAGAAAGAGTTATAGTAGTCATGGTAAATATTTCATAAGAAAAAAAGAGAGCAAAGGTTTGCAAAACGAAACTATTTCCATCTTTTCACATTATAATATCCTTCAAAAGTTATCACATCCCGAAAGTTGTGAACATCAAACTCTCGTGAACATTTTCCAACCAAAACAAACAAAAAATTCTGAGATGTCAGCCAGAAATTATGGATTTTACTACAGCACTAAGGCAATAATTGGTAGAGCGCTTTCTTTACCTGAACAATGCTCGATCTCTTTCCATTAATTTCTTTCACCTGAAAAAAGGGGGAACAAAATTCGAATGTTTAGTGATTAGTTTTATGGGTCCGTGCAAAATACACGCATTCTTATCATCATAGATGAATTCCAGATGCTGGGTACTTGGCTACTCTGAACCAAGCTAATGAGCATAAAGGTGTCAACTTTAGTATCTATGCCATCAAATATAGTGATGGAAAGGTCATATTTACAACTTTTTACGCAACTGATCCACTCAATCACAGGTAATCAGCTAATATTTGAGAGCTTGAACTCTTAAGTGCCCAATTAACTTCGTATCAGAGCAGTAGCCCATACCTTTGCTCTTATCTCCACTTTGAAGTTGCCATCAGTTGAAGCGGATGTAATAGAGGTAGTATCCAACCGAAGCTCTTCAAGTACTTCCATGATCCTAACTAGAAGCCCATCTACGTTTTGACACTTCATCTCCACGAGCATGTCCGTTTCAATTACGGACACATGCAGGCTGCCACCGTTGACCAACTCGCTGTCATTACACGAAGCTCTCGGCCTCTTCCTGCCGGCTCTGGTCGTCACACCAGTCGCTTCCGACCTCCTCTTAGGGTTCGTCGTCCGCTCTCCGCCATCAGAAGCGAAGACATTAGGTGCTATTGTTGTCTTCTCGCTCTCGATTTGCCTGATTCGGGCTTCATTCTCTTCCGTGCGTCTCAGTAATTGCTTTATGTAGTTGACCGTATCACCCAGTACGGAAGCCTTGTCCACCTGCGATCATAAAGGAAGTAATTAACATACATTCTTATCGTTAAAAATTAAGGACTTTTCAATCCAAAACAAGTAGTGTCGAATAAAATAAATTCCAACGCTCACTAAAAAAGTTGCTTTGGGGGTATTTAACGTGTTATTATTCTGGTACGTTCCGTACCTTGGTCCCGGATGGCACCAGTGATCGGAGGGCGAGGAACTTCTCGTTGAGTTTCTCCCTTCTTTTCCGCTCCGCCAGAACATGCTTTCCACTCAGCAGATCCTCCCCCTCCGTCGACTTTGGCGATCTCTCATCTCCCCAACCGCCATAGAGATAGGGTATGGTGCGGAGGACCAGCTTAAGTGTTTTCTGAGGATGCCCCCATTGCTGCATGAGAAGGGGAACTTCTCTAGGGCTCCAGGGGGAGAACGCCGATCTCCGGCGGTCATCGAGGAGTCCACCGCAGTCAGAGAGGTCCTCCGGTGGCCTATTTTTCCCTACAGCGGCTACATTATGCGTAGTCGTCTCCTCCGGGATCTCAAAATCTTCAACGGGGGATTCTTCGCGTGCTCTCGAGCAGTACGTAGACTCTGCTCCATCGTCGACGTCTCCGTAATCTCCGACGTGGTGGCCGGAGAAGGGCTGCTGGCCGGGGGCCGGATTGCTGGTGGAGAACTCCGAGAGGGCGTAGTCGCTGCGGCAGGCTCTGAAGACATTCTTCACTTGCTGAATCAGATCCGGGTCTTCTTCAACCTGATGCACTAGAGATTAGTCCAAGTCTCTGACATTCAAACGAAGGATTCCTAGATACCATCCATGCTTCTTGGCCCTCACCCAATCGGTTGTGCCGATCTCCAGGACTCCACCAGAGAGAGGAATACAAACGACCGTCTGCGATAAGAACACAGAGCCTGGTCATCTCTGGAGCTAGTTGTCCAATAGGGTCCTGCAGAGGGGTTCAGACAGAACGCCCGGCAGAACTGAGGAGATTACCTGAATCTGAGCGCTCTGGTACGGAAGGCCCAGCATTCGAGCAAGATAGGCGTCCACGGAAAAAGGAGAGGTATAAAGACCAGTCAGATGTTGGCAAGAGATGATTTCCACCAGATGAACTTGGAGATTTCGAGGAATTCTCCAAATTCCCTAAATATATGGTACCCCCCGCCCCGCCCCCCCCCGTCAGCAAAGTACGAGAAGACAATTAAGATCAGTCATCTCTCTCTCTGTCCCTCCCCCCCTCCTCCCAACACACAAGACCACAGTGAGCAGAAGGATCAATGTATGACGTGAAAATACGTCCCCGCGTTAGCCAGGATAACTCACCAATCCTATACGATCCCACCGACAACAACACATGATAATCACCTGCTCTCTCTCTCTCTCTCTCTCTCTCTCGCTCACTCACTCACTCCCTCCTCTAATGACCAGGTAAATCAATGCATCAAGTGGATACTTCTTAGCTTTGCATGCATGAGTCACTAAATGTGTTTTTGATCACATCAACAACAGAATAAACGAGAACGATCATCTCTCTCTCTCTCCCGTCGCCTCTCCCCGCATGAAGCGGAGCATCAATCCATGACATAGAAACTACTTGTACCTTAGCGAGGATGGCTCTAGAAAAGATCTTGCTATCCACACCATTCGCCCCTGAAAGCCACACAGCCCCTTGCGTCTGGAACGCCCTCCCTGGTAGCCTGCGAAGGAGATAAAGAGAATTTAGGGGTTCCAAATAGGAAGTAAAAAGTTATGGAGGTTTAGTCCGAAAATGTTACAGACACTACTTTTTGAATCCAATAAAAGAAAAATATTCCAGAACAAAATTTGTGACATTAAACTGAAAAATAGAAATCCCTTGGGATGAACTTACTAGCTTGATGACGTTCAACCGGGCCAGGTTTTGTGAGAAAAAGAAGAGGAGTGGTGGAGAGATGAGACATAAGAAATCGACAGTGACAGCGGGAAGAAAAAACTAGCAAGAAGAGAGAAAAAGTCAACACCGACATAAAAAGAAGACAAAGAAGAAATCGAGAGTCAGAAGACGAGACGAAAGGGAGATGGAGAATACATCAGCCATCACAATGGTTTGAAAGAGAAACAACCACTGGCAGATAGTAAAGGACGAGTTGAGAAGAAATCGACGGTAACAGTGTGTGGAGGACTGTAGGAAGGAAGAAATCGCGGAGAAAAAACAAAGAAGATATGAAATCATCAGGGACAGCAGCAAGAAAGGACTAGGAAGGGAAAGAACTCGACGTAAACAATAGAAAGGGGATGGTAAGAAAGTAGGAAGAAATCACGGTAGAAATCACAGGTCGTCACTGCCCAACGGGAAGAGTAATTCAAGGATTCTTCCATGGTCACTCCCACGGATGCGCTGGATCTGCAAGGTGGTTCTCTCTCTCTCTCTCTCTCTCTCTCTCTCTCTCTCTCTCGCTCTCTCTCTCTCTATCGATTTATCTGTCTGTTTGTATGTGTATTCATTCACCTTCTCAGAACGTATACGGTAAAAACTTATCCCCCTTATGCACCATGTGCATACTTCGACCCAAATACGTGTGGAACGGACCACCGACCAGAAAACTTAGTGATGGGAAGAAACAAAACCACCGCATTAAGAGGGGGAAAAAGACAAGCGTTCATTAATACGCTTCCGTCGAGGAGCAGAACAATTGGATGTATTTTTTATCTCCGTATTTTTTTCCAGGATTCTCGTATCCCTAAATATTTTACGAGTTGAGCCTAACCTGGAGAAAGAGAGAGGGAGAGTAGAGAGATGGAACCAAGGCGGAGGTACACTGTGCATACCCGATGCCCGGTGGGTAGGAGAAGGAGATGCACATGAGGAAGAACCACTCGGACTCAGTGAGGTCCTCCGGCGAGAGGGTCGCCCAGGACCTGCGCGGAGGCTCTAGATCTTCCTCCTCCGTCAATAGCGACTGGTAGAGGTCCTTTAGTTGTTGGGCTCTATGGAGAGGTTCGTTCTCATCGGCCGGCTCCCCAGCTTCCTCCGTCTGCTGCACCGTCTTCCTCGTCTTGATCACCCCGTTGTAGCACCCGTCCGCCCACGACAGAACCCTTTATTCGTGATGCCAACCAAGAGGAAGAATCACTCAGCGGTAGTAGAGAAAGGTAGAGATAGAGGAAGATAGATAGATACATAGATACATAGGGAGAGAGAGAGAGAGAGAGAGAGAGAGAGAGGATACCCTCGACTTGGGGAGAATTGCCAAAACAGGCTATACGTCCAATGAATGCTTAGCACCACGGCCTGAAGACGCTGGTGCAGCGTTTTAGGATTGCTATTGCTGCTACCGTTGGCGACGCCGGCGCTGCCCTGTTGGTCGACCATTGTGCCCCGGCTGCTCAGCTTGAGTATGTATAGAAATCACGCTGTCCGGAAGCAGTGCTGGAAAGACCTGTCACTGACTTCACCTACTTCGGCGAATGAAGTGGGGAAGCTTCCTTCGTCGGTGGATTTCATCATCGGGTGTGGGAGTCCGATTGTGAAGAACCTCCGAAGAAGGGGGGGGCGAGAGAGAGAGAGAGAGAGAGAGAGAGAGAGAGAGAGGGGGGGGGCGCGGAGTGAGGGAACCGGGGAGATAGTTATTGGGAAATCAGGTCGGACAGACGATGGATGGATGGATCTACCAGAGTATTTTGACTGGTGGTTCTACCAGACATCCAATCTCTCTCTGTCTCTCTCTCCGCGGCAGCCGACCCGTCCAAGTTTCCAACCTTCCCACCGTTTCTCTCTTAAACTAATAGGTGGAGTATGATATGCCCCCCTCTCTCTCTCTCCTCCTCTCTCTGCTGGTACGCTGAGCCGCAGAAGACAGGTGGAGTAATAGTCCTCTGTGTCATACTCAAGGCCACACCTTCTGATTTGGTATATTTGACTTAGTCCAAGATACTTTTTATAAATAAATATATTTTTAATACTTTTTACAACGTCAATGAGTAAAAAATCGGGACAACTCGATGATGCATGCCTATTCCACACGCGTCGGTGTGAATTACGTTCCAAAATAGGGCCTTTTATGAAATAAATAAGCATACAGAGTACCAACCTTTGAAAACAGCATCCCAGATCTTGCCTTCTTGGAGGTCCACGGAGATCAACTGGAGTACGGATACTGACGCAGAAAACAGCGACCGCACATTGCAGGTCATAGCAGGTCCCTATCACTCGCCGGTCAAACTTCTTCCGTGAAATGTATTCCAAATATCCCTAATATGCATATGTTAAACTCATCAAATTTAGTAAAAAAGGTTTCCTATGCCTAGATATTATTTTTAATATCTCAAATAATGTCATAATTATTTAATATGCCTATAAAATAGTGCCATTATAGGTTAATAAAATGCACCTCATGAAAGGGAAATTAGAGAAACAAATTAATCGACTAAACTAGAAAATAAAAACTGCCGTTAATGAACTTTGATGGACAGGTTACTACAATTCTATTTAAAAATTATGTGAAAATTATTTCTGAAGTGAAAATTTGATAGTTTTTCCTCATCCTAGGCTGTTGTTATAAGACACAAACTGAACCAAAGCCTTATTAGAAAAACTCTTGCAAAGGAGGAATGTAGGGCAAACTAATCTGATGCAAACCTTCAAAGAACACACCTATGAGTTAGCTATTGAAGAAAGGATAAATAATAAATTCCCTCACTTCTTAAAAAAAGTATAACATCGACGAATCTAGATTTATTACAACCATAGATATAATGAAGATTTAGTATGGAATTAAAATATCATATTATTTTAATTGAAATGTACTAATATTTGCTAGTAAAACGACAGTACATTGGGAATTATGTTCCTATCACAAAAAGAGTTTGATGAATGCCCACAAGTCAATTCAAATTAAAACATAAAAAAATATTTATTAAACAAGAGGGGAGCACATGAATACTTTACTTTCATTTAAATATTCAAAGTGATATTATTAGAACATTACTACAGCCACAAAATATATTGGGCCTTTATTTTAAGCAAATGAACTCAATTTTTGAAAGGTTCTACCAAACTCCTTTGGCCTACACTCAATTTTGAAGACTCCACTTCATTCTAATATTCTACCTCAAGAATATACTCCCGCGCTTCTAGAATTCATGATCTGCCTCCTCAATTGTGTCACAATCAAAAGGCAAGGTGGCACAATGCTCAGTTGATGAGAGTGGTGACATCAAGTCCCCCTTCGATTCCCAACATGCTCTTATGGGGATAAAAAACCCCTTACATTCCTAGAGTTTGCGAGCTTGTGACTACACAATTTAGAAGTCTAACCTTAGAATTTCTAGGTTCTTAGGTCTCTTCATTGCAAGCACACCACAAGTACCTTAATAGCCTATGTGACTATGTGACATTGCTTTGTTACCATAAAAGATTTTAATAATATGAGATAGTCATATGGAATATTTTGTCTCTAAGAAAAAATTTAAACTCAAATAATATCCTTAGACTATTAAAATTAATCCTTTGAATTTTGATGCAAAATTTATTTCATTATTTCAATTATCTGTCTAATGAGTGTAGGCCAGCCCACAGTATTTTCAGTACTTTTTTTCAAGTTTAATCATAAATATTGATGATTATGTTGAGCGAAATTTCACTAGATTTAAATTATGAAAATTCACACATTAGACATAATCTCAAATCATCATTCATTTTTTAGCATCTTAACCTCATAGAGATACTTAAAACTTTTCAAGATTAACACTTCTATTTTTTAACACTATTATTTCAGATTTTTATGAACATTTCATTTAAATTTATATACTGCATTTATCATAAAGTCATGAAGTAGCCTATCACTATACAACATATTATAATCCCAAGAATACCATTTGTGATTCCATAGCATAAAGATGGAAAAGTAATCAAGCATGGAAGGCGTCAAAATATGATGTAATTTTTTATTTTTCTTCATGTAACCTTTATTTCTTTCTATTTTTTCCTTTTTCTGTTATCATCATTACGAATTGGATTGACTTGGCTTGGACTATAGTTCACTTATGTGTTGACAGGTATGAAAACCAATCCCATAGTGAACCCAAGAATAACAAAACATGTTTATAAGGTAACTGGAAAATAGAAGACAAGTAATATGACAATAAGACCCATTTCTTAGGGCTCTTAATGTATCTGAAAATTGAGATGCAATACTGTATTAGATACCATGTTATACAATTAATGCACCTTCCAATATCAAAGATTCGGATATTTGTTTGGTTATCACAATTATAAGGAATTCCATTTTTTCCTATCTAAATTTCTCATCCTATGTAGTGTTTAGGATGCTCAAAGAATTACGTCCCCAAGTTACTATTTTCATAGCTAACTCCAGGGTATTTGTGTGTTCTATCCATTTTAGATTGACTTTAATGGGGACTTCGATGAGAGCTTCCAAAAGAGCTTGGACATGAGCTTGGATCTTTCAGCTGCTTTCCTTGGACATCGTTCTCAAAGGTAAATCCAAGCCTTTCTAAGATAACACGTGTCCTTCATGTCATGGTATTTTGGAATTTGTCAAAAATATACACCTTCTGTCTGCAATTCTTCTATCTAATCCACGGTTCTCCGAAGACCCTCCTCATTTTGTTTTCTGATACCCTTTCTGCTGCAGGTGGTCAGCATATGTGGTAGATGGAAAGATCAAGAACCTAAATGTGGAGGAAGCCCCTTCAGGTTTCAAGATTTCTAGTGCTGATGTAGTTCTGGATCAGATTTGATCCATTCTGGAGGGCACCCCTTCATCTACTCCCAGCAACACGTATCTCTGGGGAGCAACTGTTGACTTTATTTCTCTTTCAGCCTGTTTCTTTCACCTCTGATCACTGTTTTCCTCTCTCTGGCTCCTCAACTTCGGAGGTCAGCGTGATAATTTCCTTTGCGATCACAAAAATCTTGGATATCTTCCAGGGAGTGGATAATGTGGTTGATCATGCAAGCAAAGATCCAGACTGCATGATGATACGATGAACATTCATGTGGGATTATTCATCTGTCATTATTGGTCAATAACTACTCTTATGTTGTCCCTGCTTCAAAGAATTAGGAATCGCACCATGGTTGGTTATGCCTCTTGAATCTTCACTCTATGCTCCATCCATTCTATAACTTTTTTGATAGGGGATAATGGTCATAGGTTGTTGACTTTTGCTCTCTCATATCACTGATTACTCCGGCCAGACAAATTTGACGAAAAAGTAGACATTTTTATATGCTCTCATGATGCTGGGTGTATGAGTTGCCATTATCTATGTTTTCCCAACATTAGAAGCCGTTCAACCATAACCCTCTTCTTATATTCCCTTTCTACAGGCTCCAACATTACCATTATCATACTTATTTTCGTATCATCAGCGGTGCAAAATGTGAACAACTTAGCTTAGCTTATGTGCTGACCCTGTGGGCCTGCTTCGGATCTTACGGTGAATCTTCATTGCAACACTCTACAGCTTCGGATCAAGCCACTGAACCTAATCACTGGATTTCCCCGTCGGGGTCCTTCAAATTTCATGTTCTTATTCCCGAATCACGGGTTGTCTGATGTCACCTTGTTCTGGAATCTTCCAACCCCATGATGGAAATACATGTCTCACTCATAAATGTCAATGCTGCCTCTTACGCTCTGGTAATCAAACTTCCCCCATAGGCGAATCATGGTGCTGTTTGAATGCTGTTTATTACCTAATTTGGTGCCATATATGCAAACCCGCCATGGAATGCGTGTGGATAAAATAATTTGCCCTCATTTTGTCCACAAGAATCGAAAGATTCCCAGAAGATTACCCAAAACGCGTCAACACTAAAGAGGAGTTACATGAGGAGAAGCTTGGGGAGGATCCATGTCGTAATATCATTGCCATGGCTCTCTTTAGTGTTTGATCTCGGGTAAAACTTTTGAATGCGGACTTCAGGTCTAGATATTATATTAAGATCACATGAAAAATACCAGCATTCAAACCCCTGGAGAAAAGTGTTCCAACGGGAATGGGATGCCCTTCCAGCCGCATATCATGAGAGTCTGCTTCAAACATAAATGGCTCATACAGATGAAGGATTTCTAGCTAAACAATGAAAAATTAGAACAGCTTACACCTTAGTCAACTTTAATTTTTAAATCCCATGAGCAGCTTTTCTATTTAGAAATGGGCTTTTGCGACAAGTTGATAAATATTTTTAATGGGTGCAATAATTTTGATATAGTTATAATAAGATAGGTTATATTATTAGTATAAGGGATTATATGACATCCAACTAATGAATCACTAATGGGTACAACTGATGGGTCCCTTGTTTGGTCTTCTGTCGATGGAGTGGGCCGGACTGATGGGCCCCTTCTTATGCGCCGAGAATAAGGTTAGGCCCACTGTTGCCATCTAGTTACAATGGTTCTTATAAGTGAGCCCCTAAACTTGCTTCGTCAACCATATTGGTTCTCTGAGCGTACAGGGGAAAAGAGATAGGAGCAAGGAGGGGAGGAGCGATAAGACACATAAATGGACCCATATCAAGGTGGGGAGATAGCAAGAGCAATGAAATCTCCCATCTTGAAGTACCCAGATTTGAGCCAAACTAAATACCATAAGATCATCTGTGAGGATTAGGATTTAACATAGAAGCCCTGTCCCAATCCCATTTAAATCTTATTCCCTGGAATTCTTGGATCAACCAAATCTTATGAAGTTTTTGATGATTATTAGGTGTTATCGAGTTTGAATAGATCCAAAGTCAAAGTTGGGATTTACAAGGTCTGATCAACTTCCAATCGCATATAGATGGATAAGGCCCAGTCTAAACATGCTTAGTACCCAACACCTGAAGTGATTGTAAGAAATTTCAAGACCATGAAAGGATGAATTTGAATAAGATAATTTCTATGATTATATTTACAATCTTCCTCGTCTTGATCACCCCGTTGTAGCACCCACCGTCTATGACAGAACCCTTTGTTCGTGATGCCAACCAAGAGGAAGATAGATAGATACATATATAAATAGAGTGGGAGAGAGAGGGAGAGATTTTTAGGAAAAATGATGGATTATGAGAGTTAAATAGGAGAAGAGGAGGGGAGTGATTTCACGAAACACGTGAAGAGTGAGAAAGAAAATTTCTATATCTTACATAAATGGCTTAAATAAGCCGCGCCATTTGACCCACTAAAAACCAAAATAACCGTAACTTTTGGCCTTAATTATATATCCTACGTAACTGCCTTATGTGACCCCCGCCATTTGCCAAAATTAATAAATGCTTAAGACGGCGCGAGGAAGACGCTAGTGCAATAGTGCTAACTGACCTGCCCAATTTTCGAGTTTCTCTCACCATCATTGCATGTATACAACAGGACGGTGATAAAGAAAGTAACGTCACATCAATGATAACACTGGTCCCCTCTCTCTCTCTCTCTCCCTCCCTCCTCTCTCCGTTGGTACGCTGAGCCGCAGCTTAACATAGGTGGAGGAATAACCTTCTGTGTGAATTACACGATATGTTTTTATGAATTCATATATTTTAATATATAACCGGGACAGCTCGATGGCGACGCATCCCTGTTCCACACGAGTCGGTGTGAATTACGTTCCAATACTGGGCCTTCTATTAAATAAATAAACTTACAGAGGACCTACTTTTCAAAAAGCATCCAAGATCTTGCCTTTCTGGGGCCCACGAAGATCGACTAGATGCACGGATGCTGACGCCCGAGGAAATGGGAACGGGACCGCACAAACACGGGCATGGCAGGTCCCTCTCACCGGCCGGTCAAACTTCTCCCGTGAAAATATATTCCAAATATCTTTAATATGCATATATCAAAAAAATCAAATTTAATAGAAAAAATTATACGGCTAGATATTAGTTTTTAATATCTAAAAAAATGTCATAATTATTTTAATATGTTGGTTAATAGAATGCATCTCATGAGAAGGAAATTAGAGAACCACACTAATCAGCCAAGCTAGAAAATAAAAACTATCTTTAATGAAGGTTGATTCTATGACATCAAACTAAGCTAGAAATTTTATTAATTATAATAATACAGTTTATGTTATTAGTATAAGAGATTGTACGAGATATAACTAATGGATCATTATCAACATCAGATCGTTAACATCTAATTACATCGGTTCTCATAAGTGAGTCTCTGAACTTTCTTCATCAGTCATATTGGTTCCCAGAGTGCATTAGGAGCAAGGAGGGGTGGAGAGATAAGACCCACAAATGGAGCCATATCAAAATGGCGACATAGCAAGAATAATGAAATCTCCCATCTTGAAGTACCCAGATTTGAACCAAACTGAATACCATAAAATCATCTATGACGATTAGGATTCAAACTAAATCCCTCATTTCAATCCCATTCAGATCTTACTCTCTGGAGTCAATTATTGGATAAATCAAATCTTGTGAACTTCGTGATGATCATTAATGTCTTATAGAATATGAATAGATTCAAACTCAAATTCGGAATCTACAAGGTATGACCCACTTCCAATCGCATATAGCTAGATAAGGCCTATTCTAAACATGATTAGAACACTGAAAGTATTAGTTAGAATTTTCTGGAGCATGTTACGATGAATTTGGAATAAGCTACTTGCTGTGATTATATATTTTTATATTTTTATTTATCTAATAACAGGAACCCATGTCAAAAGTGACACATGGGGCACACTTTCCAACCACAACTCCTAATAGTACAATATGAAGAATGTAAGACTTTACTAGGAAAGAGGGAAGTATCAATGGAGGAGAGAGAGAGGCTATGGTTGGTGAAAAGGTATAACAAATGTCACTTCATAAACCTTGGGAGAAGAGAGAGAAACAAATAGACTAGTCACTAACTCTGCGTAGGTCTATGGGGTTGTATTAAAGTACTAAGGCTTTGCTTAAGAATGCTGTCAAGAATTAAGAAAGAAAGAATGCGATTTCCAAAGTTTCTATATAGAAAACTAGTGTCATTTCTCGTTTGATGACTCTTTAACAATGACCAACAAGTCCACAATCATTGCAAGTCATAGAATAACCTGATATTAATTACTATAAGTCATAATGGAAGATTTAGAAATAAAGAAAGAAAGAAAGAGTTATAGTAGTCATGGTAAATATTTCATAAGAAAAAAAGAGAGCAAAGGTTTGCAAAACGAAACTATTTCCATCTTTTCACATTATAATATCCTTCAAAAGTTATCACATCCCGAAAGTTGTGAACATCAAACTCTCGTGAACATTTTCCAACCAAAACAAACAAAAAATTCTGAGATGTCAGCCAGAAATTATGGATTTTACTACAGCACTAAGGCAATAATTGGTAGAGCGCTTTCTTTACCTGAACAATGCTCGATCTCTTTCCATTAATTTCTTTCACCTGAAAAAAGGGGGAACAAAATTCGAATGTTTAGTGATTAGTTTTATGGGTCCGTGCAAAATACACGCATTCTTATCATCATAGATGAATTCCAGATGCTGGGTACTTGGCTACTCTGAACCAAGCTAATGAGCATAAAGGTGTCAACTTTAGTATCTATGCCATCAAATATAGTGATGGAAAGGTCATATTTACAACTTTTTACGCAACTGATCCACTCAATCACAGGTAATCAGCTAATATTTGAGAGCTTGAACTCTTAAGTGCCCAATTAACTTCGTATCAGAGCAGTAGCCCATACCTTTGCTCTTATCTCCACTTTGAAGTTGCCATCAGTTGAAGCGGATGTAATAGAGGTAGTATCCAACCGAAGCTCTTCAAGTACTTCCATGATCCTAACTAGAAGCCCATCTACGTTTTGACACTTCATCTCCACGAGCATGTCCGTTTCAATTACGGACACATGCAGGCTGCCACCGTTGACCAACTCGCTGTCATTACACGAAGCTCTCGGCCTCTTCCTGCCGGCTCTGGTCGTCACACCAGTCGCTTCCGACCTCCTCTTAGGGTTCGTCGTCCGCTCTCCGCCATCAGAAGCGAAGACATTAGGTGCTATTGTTGTCTTCTCGCTCTCGATTTGCCTGATTCGGGCTTCATTCTCTTCCGTGCGTCTCAGTAATTGCTTTATGTAGTTGACCGTATCACCCAGTACGGAAGCCTTGTCCACCTGCGATCATAAAGGAAGTAATTAACATACATTCTTATCGTTAAAAATTAAGGACTTTTCAATCCAAAACAAGTAGTGTCGAATAAAATAAATTCCAACGCTCACTAAAAAAGTTGCTTTGGGGGTATTTAACGTGTTATTATTCTGGTACGTTCCGTACCTTGGTCCCGGATGGCACCAGTGATCGGAGGGCGAGGAACTTCTCGTTGAGTTTCTCCCTTCTTTTCCGCTCCGCCAGAACATGCTTTCCACTCAGCAGATCCTCCCCCTCCGTCGACTTTGGCGATCTCTCATCTCCCCAACCGCCATAGAGATAGGGTATGGTGCGGAGGACCAGCTTAAGTGTTTTCTGAGGATGCCCCCATTGCTGCATGAGAAGGGGAACTTCTCTAGGGCTCCAGGGGGAGAACGCCGATCTCCGGCGGTCATCGAGGAGTCCACCGCAGTCAGAGAGGTCCTCCGGTGGCCTATTTTTCCCTACAGCGGCTACATTATGCGTAGTCGTCTCCTCCGGGATCTCAAAATCTTCAACGGGGGATTCTTCGCGTGCTCTCGAGCAGTACGTAGACTCTGCTCCATCGTCGACGTCTCCGTAATCTCCGACGTGGTGGCCGGAGAAGGGCTGCTGGCCGGGGGCCGGATTGCTGGTGGAGAACTCCGAGAGGGCGTAGTCGCTGCGGCAGGCTCTGAAGACATTCTTCACTTGCTGAATCAGATCCGGGTCTTCTTCAACCTGATGCACTAGAGATTAGTCCAAGTCTCTGACATTCAAACGAAGGATTCCTAGATACCATCCATGCTTCTTGGCCCTCACCCAATCGGTTGTGCCGATCTCCAGGACTCCACCAGAGAGAGGAATACAAACGACCGTCTGCGATAAGAACACAGAGCCTGGTCATCTCTGGAGCTAGTTGTCCAATAGGGTCCTGCAGAGGGGTTCAGACAGAACGCCCGGCAGAACTGAGGAGATTACCTGAATCTGAGCGCTCTGGTACGGAAGGCCCAGCATTCGAGCAAGATAGGCGTCCACGGAAAAAGGAGAGGTATAAAGACCAGTCAGATGTTGGCAAGAGATGATTTCCACCAGATGAACTTGGAGATTTCGAGGAATTCTCCAAATTCCCTAAATATATGGTACCCCCCGCCCCGCCCCCCCCCGTCAGCAAAGTACGAGAAGACAATTAAGATCAGTCATCTCTCTCTCTGTCCCTCCCCCCCTCCTCCCAACACACAAGACCACAGTGAGCAGAAGGATCAATGTATGACGTGAAAATACGTCCCCGCGTTAGCCAGGATAACTCACCAATCCTATACGATCCCACCGACAACAACACATGATAATCACCTGCTCTCTCTCTCTCTCTCTCTCTCTCTCGCTCACTCACTCACTCCCTCCTCTAATGACCAGGTAAATCAATGCATCAAGTGGATACTTCTTAGCTTTGCATGCATGAGTCACTAAATGTGTTTTTGATCACATCAACAACAGAATAAACGAGAACGATCATCTCTCTCTCTCTCCCGTCGCCTCTCCCCGCATGAAGCGGAGCATCAATCCATGACATAGAAACTACTTGTACCTTAGCGAGGATGGCTCTAGAAAAGATCTTGCTATCCACACCATTCGCCCCTGAAAGCCACACAGCCCCTTGCGTCTGGAACGCCCTCCCTGGTAGCCTGCGAAGGAGATAAAGAGAATTTAGGGGTTCCAAATAGGAAGTAAAAAGTTATGGAGGTTTAGTCCGAAAATGTTACAGACACTACTTTTTGAATCCAATAAAAGAAAAATATTCCAGAACAAAATTTGTGACATTAAACTGAAAAATAGAAATCCCTTGGGATGAACTTACTAGCTTGATGACGTTCAACCGGGCCAGGTTTTGTGAGAAAAAGAAGAGGAGTGGTGGAGAGATGAGACATAAGAAATCGACAGTGACAGCGGGAAGAAAAAACTAGCAAGAAGAGAGAAAAAGTCAACACCGACATAAAAAGAAGACAAAGAAGAAATCGAGAGTCAGAAGACGAGACGAAAGGGAGATGGAGAATACATCAGCCATCACAATGGTTTGAAAGAGAAACAACCACTGGCAGATAGTAAAGGACGAGTTGAGAAGAAATCGACGGTAACAGTGTGTGGAGGACTGTAGGAAGGAAGAAATCGCGGAGAAAAAACAAGATATGAAATCATCAGGGACAGCAGCAAGAAAGGACTAGGAAGGGAAAGAACTCGACGTAAACAATAGAAAGGGGATGGTAAGAAAGTAGGAAGAAATCACGGTAGAAATCACAGGTCGTCACTGCCCAACGGGAAGAGTAATTCAAGGATTCTTCCATGGTCACTCCCACGGATGCGCTGGATCTGCAAGGTGGTTCTCTCTCTCTCTCTCTCTCTCTCTCTCTCGCTCTCTCTCTCTCTCTATCGATTTGTCTGTCTGTTTGTATGTGTATTCATTCACCTTCTCAGAACTTATACGGTAAACTTATCTCCTTAATACAGCAATATGCCTACTTCGACGCAGAATACGCGTGAAACGCACAACAGATCAGAAACCTCGGTGATGGGAAGAAACAAAAACCACTACATTACGAGGGGAAAAAGACGAGCGTGCATTAATACGCTTCCGGACATGAGCAGGACAATGGGTTGTATTTTTTATCTGCATAATTTTTCCCCGGATTCTCGTATCCCTAAGTATTTACGAGTTGAGTCTAACCTGGAGAAAGAGAGAGGGAGAGTAGAGAGAGATGGAACCAAGGCGGAGGTGCATTGTGCTTACCCGATGCCTGGTGGGTAGGAGAAGGAGATGCACATGAGGAAGAACCACTCGGACTCGGTTAGGTCCTCCGGCGAGAGGGCCGCCCAGGGCCTGCGCGGCGGCTCTAGATTTTCCTCCGCCAACAGCGACTGGTAGAGCTCTTGTAACTGTTGGGCTCTATGGAGAGGTTCGTTCTCGTCCACGGCCGGGCCCCCAGCTTCCTCCGTCTGCTGCACCGTCTTCCTCGTCTTGATCACCCCGTTGTAGCACCCGTCCGCCCACGACAGAACCCTTTGTTCGTGATGCCACCAAGATGAAGAATCACTCAGCGGCAATAGATAAAGGTGGAGGTAGCGGGAGATAGATAGATAGATAGAGAGAGAGGGAGAGACAGAGAAAGAGAGAGAGAGAATACCCTCGACTTGGGGAGAATTGCCAGAACAGGCTATACGTCCACTGAATGCTTAGCACCACGGCCTGAAGACGCTGGTGCAGCGTTGTAGGAGTGCTGTTGCTGCTACCGTTGGCGACGCCGGCGCAGCCCTGTAGGTCGACCATCGTGCTCCGGCTGCTCAGCTTGAATATGTATTGAAATCAAGCTGTCCGGAAGCAGTGCTGGAAAGACCTGTCACTGAATTCACCAACCTAGGCCAATGACGTGGGAAGTTTCCTTCGTTGGTGGATTTCATCGTCGGGTGTGGGAGTAAGACCGGTGTAGGACCTCGGAAGAGATAGGGAGAGACATGGGGGGAAGGGGGGAGAGAGAGAGAGAGGGCGGGGAACCGGAGTGAGGGAAATGGGGGAGATAGTTGTATGGCTCGGAGAGTATTTTGACTTGTGGTTCTACCTGACATCCTCTCTCTCTCTCTCTCTCTCTCTCTCTCTCTCTCTCTCTCTCTCTCTCTTTCTCACGGCAGCAGACCCGTCGAATTTTCCAACTCTCCCTCCGTTTCTCTCTTACACCGTATGATGTGGATTTCTCTCTTTGTTGGCACGCTGAGCCGCAGCAAACATAGGTGGAGTAATAGTCCTCTGAGAAGGCCGCACCTTCTCTCGGTCGGTATATTCAACTTATTTTTTATATCTTAGTAGTTTTAAAATATATTTTACACCATAAAGGAATAAAAAAATCGGGACAGCTCTGATGCTCCATACGTCGGCATGAACTACTTTCCAAAACAGAGCCTTTTATGAAATAAATAAACTTACAGGGAACCTACTTTTAAAAATAGCATCCGAGATCTTCGCTTCCTAGGGCCTACGGAGATTAGTCACTGGTTGTAGGGATGCTGACGTCAACTGACATGGGGACGGGAACCGCAGGACAGCGGCCATGGCTGGTCCCTCCAACCGCCGGTCAACGTTCTCCCGTGAAAATGTATTCCGATATCTCTAATATGCATATATTAAAGTCATCATATTAACTAAAAAATAACTTTCCGGCAGCTAGATATTAACTTTTAATAGCTCAAATAATGTCATAATTATTTTTATATGCCTATACAATATCTACATCGTTGCTTGGACTCGTTAATAAAATGCATCTCATGAAACGGAAAATGGATAACCAAACTAATCAGCTAAGCTAGAAAATAAAATTTGTCTTTTATGAACTTTGACGGAAAACTTAGTATAGTTCTCTTTAAAAATTACACGAGAATCATTTATGAAGTAAAAATATGATTTTTCATATTGATCTTAACCCCTTCTTATAACACAAATTGACCCCAAGTCTAATAGCTATTGGAAAAAGATAAATAATAAATTACATCACCTTTTTTTAAAAGTAAGACATCGACAAATCTAGATTTATTACAAACATAGATGTAATGAAGATTTATTTTGGAAATTATAAAACCATGTTATTTTAATTGAAATGAACTAATATTTATCGATCAAATGTTAATTCATTGAGAATATAATCCTATGACAAAAAGAGCTATAGAAAGTTCATGTGCCAATTCAAATTAAAACATAAATAAAACCTTTAATAAATACTAGGGAGCACATCAATACTTTTCTTCCATCTAAATATGCAGAGTGGTATTATTAGAACTATATGCATACAAAAAATGCATTGGGCCTTTCTTTTATAATATAAAAGTGTAAAAAGTAGATTATTAAATATGAACACATTAAAAAACTTAAAGTAGCTAAAATCCATGTCTCAATCTACATAATTAAGCCATCCCATGAGAAAAAAAATTGAATATAGAGGTCCAACTTCTTAGCTCTCTAGAGGGCTAGGTAGATAAGTTAAGATTGGGTAGGGGTGAATTGGTTTCTTTTATTTTGATATGTTTGACTCTTAATTTCTAGTACTTTGGGGACTTCTATCATTACTTTTTTACCACAATTTTATAATGATTTGATCCTCCCACTTATGTCCACATTCAAAATTTGTATCCCCATTCAAGTATTATTCTCTTGAGAATATAGCTGAACTTCATGAGAACATCAACCCTTTATGTAACTTTCACAAGTCTATTAATACACTTATTTGATAGAATTCTCGAGTGTATCAATAAGCAATAGATATCAAGATTCTAGCTAGCCTTTCAACCAAGTTGTAACCACTCCATTTAGGATATTTGCTTAAAGAAATGAGAATGAAGAACTTAAAATCTTCTAAATGATTAGTAGATGACATCTTGATAGATAGAGAAGCTTGGTGTAATCAAGAAATGTCTAAATAAGATTTCAAAGGCTTGACCATCAGTTAATTTTCCTTTGATCTTGGTGTTCAAGGATTGTGATGAGGTTCTAATAACTTTTCATTATTATGAATTAATAATTAGTAAATAATATAGTTTTAGTCTTAACTCATGATAAATAGACTTATATTTGTATTAAAGTGTGACTTTCAGTTGATTAATATGAAATTTTAGGTAATTATGTGATTTTATACAAATTTATATGATTTTTATAGTCTTACTTTTCAAATAAATGAAGAATAATAAATTAAAATAAAAATAAAAATAAAACAAAATAGGGGGGACCCGCCAACTAGCCAAGCCTACTTACGAGCAAGGGCTCGAGCAACATGAACCGATAGGGGCACGTGCGCCACTCCAATTCCACATCACTAGTAGCATCTATAATTACTTACATAAGAATTACTAGGTGGAACTTTGTTTTTGCTCGATTCATATTTGGCAGGTGCTGCCATCATCCTAATGTTTGTACCCTTATTTCTATTTTTCGTAAATTTTAAATATATTTCTTTTTTTATTTTTAATATAAAATTAATAGAAAATAATATTCTTTGAAGAAAGTTTTGAATAATTACCAAATATTATATTACATCTCTATGATTGACTTGAAAAATTACCACTATTTTTGGAAGTTTTATTGAATTATAATTAATATATTTATTCATAAATACTTCTAAATATCCAAAAAATTATATTTTCTAGTTTTATAAATTTTAAATTTACATGATTTACTATACAATGACTAAGTCACGTCAAGTTCATATTCATTAGATGAATAAATAAAAGTCTTTTTTATATTCAATTTAATGGGCCAAAACTAATTTCTCAACAACTAGTTGAGAAGTCTTTATTGGGTCGTGTGTTCTTAGAAATCTACAAATAAACAATTATTCTTTTTGTAAAATTCATAATAATTCAAACCCTTTGAATTTTTGATGTGTTGATTGTTTGTTTTTTGTTCCGTTTTGAGTTAACCTTCCAATTAAATGTTGTATGCCCATATATGTGACATCACTTTGTTACTAAAAACTATTTTAATCATACAAGATAATAATATGGACTATTTTACCTCTAAGAAAAATTATGAACTCTATAATTTTTTAAAAATCATAAAAATTAAATCCTTTCAATTTAAATGCACAATTATTTCATTTTTTTCATCTTTCAATTATCTTTCTAATGAGTGAAGGTAACCCATACGTTTGACACTATTTTCAATATAAAAATTATTTTTTCAAGTTTAACCATAAATATTGATGTTTATGTTGAGAAAATTTGATTGGATTTAAATTATGCCAACTCACACTTTAGACATTACCAAAAATCATCATTCATCATCTTTTGCATCTTAACCTTGTAATCATAAAGATACTTGAAACTTTTTACCAATAATAGTTCTATTTTTAACACTATTCTTTCAGATTTTATTAACCTTGTATTAAATTTGTATAGTACATATACCATATAGTCCTGAAGTAGCACATTACTCTATAACATCTTATAATCCTAACAACGCCCTTCATGGTTCTGTAGCATAGAGGTGTCAACATATGATGTATTATTTATTTTGCTTAATGTAACATTTCTTTCTTTCTATCTTTTCCTTCTCTCTTATCGTCATTACAAATTGGATTCATTTGGCCTAGACTACTTTGATTCACTCATGTATTAACATGCTAGTATACAAGCCAATCCCATAGTGAACACTAAGTAAGAATCACAAAACATGGTTTTGGGACTACTTCTATTCTCCCTCCCCTTATTTCATTCTTTAAGGATTGGAGAAGGTTAATCAAGGATTTTTCTAACTTGACATGATATTGAAGCCTATGTGAGAAGTGTCATCTATCATGTGCCCTTTTTTTACTTTGGCGTATTTCTCATTATTGGCCATTGAACTTTCATGAGAGGTGGCTCTCATTAAGTATCATAAATATTTGATTTGTGTTCGCCTATTGACATCAATTTTTGATTCATACTTGATCCTATAGAGTGTTTGTGATTGATAATGCAAACAACTAATGACAAATGGTTGATCTATGGTTTGTCTACACCAGTTTGTGTTTTAATTAGTATTAAAAGTAGATGTGATTGGTATTATCTATTACATCTGTATTATTTCATCGATATTTTTGGTTCATGATATCTAGTTATTCAAAAATATATAGAACTACTTCAACCCTAGGTCATTTGCTAGTCTTAGAGTTTGATGAAAGGCATTTACATGTAAAATTACATTTAATACCACAAAAAAACTACCTAGATGGTTGAACTTACCTTAGTTGGTTCCAACAAGTTAGAGTTGTATTAAAACATAGAAGACTTACAATAGATTTGTTGAATCTAGAACCACAATCAGGAGATCCTGATTTTGAACTACATGATTGACTTTCAGATCATGTCATGGTTATAGATCACTATGATCTTTGGAATCTGAAGAAATAGACTATATCCTACTACAACTAAAAACATATGGAAGAATCTTCACCATATTCTCAAGCTAGGAATGTAACTCAACTATGCAAATTGGAAATGAAGATGATGAATATAAGACAAAAAAAGGTTAGTGATGGAATATACAATGAATCAAAAACGTTATGGTAATAATACTTAGTGATAGAAGGATGAATAAAAGGGACAAAACATATTATATTTAGTGAGACTAACTCATAATTTGGTCAATTGAGAATTTAGATTCTTAATTGAGAAAGAATATTATCCTTGAATAAGGTAATATCTTAATTGTAGGATAAGAGAGTGTTGTCTTTGTTGTGGCTAAGTGAAGTACCAAAAGAGGGGGGGTGAATTAATTTTTATATTTTTCTAGTCTATTTTAGCATTTTGTCTATGTATACATGTTGACACATGTTCTAACACAACCTATAAAATCTACATATAAATTCACCTAAGTTTCTTTTTTTCATCATAGGTAACTCTAGCCTCTCTCTTTCTCTTGTAATTATGATGGACATAGCTTTTTATATTGATTCACCCTTCTTTGGGCTACATTTAGTACTAAAGAATCTTTCTATCAAATTACTACTATTTTTCTCTAAAAATACAATTGACTTTACACATTCAACTCTCCCAAATAATAATATTTGATTTCCACAAAGATCTCACCCCTCACAAGTAAATCTTGACATATATTACCATGTGCTTAAGTCGACATACTCTTCTCCTCAAAGGCAACACCCTCCATGTGCTTAAGTCTTACCCTCTCTCCACTTATGACCCAAGTTATCTTAAGGCTTAATAGAGAAACATTTTTTTACATAATTATTTGATTTGAATATTACTACAAATGATTGATTATAAAGTTTTGAAGTTTTGAGTCTTCATTTTAAGATGTGTAGTTATTTTGTTATAGAAAGTTAAGTGGACCTTCTTCTTGAACTCATGTGAGTGATATAGATAAAGATTTATTCATTCAATATTAACTTAGGTTAACCATTAACTCATCATTTTTATACTCCAATGGAACCATATCATTTCAACATCTAAAGGTAGTCATATTATTTTGAATATCTTCTCATTACTCCACAAATGCTCCAATGACCTTTTAATGGGAACAAAAGTTGCCGCATCATCATTGACTATCATGTCATTAGATGATGCCACATCATCATCAAGTGTCACATCATTATCAAATGACACATCCTCCCTATGGTTGATGTGTCATTGCCACGTCAAAATGTCATTTGGTGAATCAACACCCCCTTTCATTATATATAAATACCCCTATAATGACAATTGGAAAGAAGAAGAGAAAAAAGATTAAGTTTATTTAATTAAGAGTAATAATTTCACCTTGTTGATGAGAGGAAGATAAAATCTTAGATTCATATATTGAAGAAAAAGAGTACATGAAGTTATATAAAAAAGAGGAAGAAAGAGAGAGAGGAAGAAGTGGAGATTGTGGAGGAAGAAATAAAGATGTGGAGAGAATAAGTCCAAAATGGGCTTAGTAGGCATAGTAGGTTATTCTAACACTCTCCCTCAAGTTGGAGCATACAAGTCAAATATGCCTAACTTGGTGCATGTCAAGTCATAGGAGATCATCACAAGACTTTTGCTGAAGACATCCTCACAAGCTGATGAAATGAGACAATGTGTAAAGTAGAGACAACACCTAACATTATCTTATCCTAAATGTAATGTGATGTGCACTTGTCATTGTGTTTAAATACATACTATCTAATTATATTTATAAATAAAGGCTTAATAAAATTTTAGTATAGAAGTAAGTCTTAGGTCAAACACAAAGAGATTGATTAATCTATTGTGAAAACTAATTTAGTTTATATGTAAATTGATTTTAATATTTTATTAGTATTGAATAGAAATAATAAAATAGAAGGGCAAGGTGAGAAGAATAAAGGAAGGAAAGCAGAGAAAAAGGAGAAAAAGAGAGAGAGAAGAGAGAGCTCTTATGAGAGAGAGAAGGGATGAAATCTCTCGCAAAAAGGAGAGGAAGAGAGAGGAGGAGAAAAAGCTCTCACAAGAGAGAGAAGGGACAAAATCTCTCGCAAAAGGGAGAGAAAGAGAGAAGAGGAGAGAAAGCTCTCACAAGAGAGAGAAAGGATGAGATCTCTTGCACAAGGAAGAGAAAGAGAGAGGAGGAGAGAAAGCTCTCACAAGAGAAAGAAGGGATGAGATCTCTCGCATAAGGGAGAGAAAAAGAGAGGAGGAGAGAAATCTCATGTGAGATAGAGAGAGAAAAGGCTCGTGAGAGAGAAGAGAGAAGGAGAGAGAAGGAGATCGATTGAAAGAGAAAAAGAGAAAGAGATCGATCGAGAGAGAGGGAGAGAAAGGGAGAAATCTCATGAGAGATGGAAAGAGAAGAGACATCTCACGAGAGAGGGAGAGAGAGAAATCAGATGAAAATGAAGAAAGAGAGAAATACAGTCAATCCATTTTTTCAAATGAATGTGTGCTCAAGGATTCACATAAATGACATGAGGTCAATCATGAATGTCTCTAGTTTATTTTAATAGTTGAATACTCATTAATCAGCCTTTAATCTTGGTGATTTCACATTCAAAAATAGAAAAGTACTTGTTATTCACGAAACACCAAGAATATAAATATGTCAAGATTTGACTGAGAAAATTAATAAAAATTAAGTTGAAAATGATTTAACTTGATCTAAGATGAGTTTTGGAAGATTCAAAAGAAAAATAGAGATCATTCAATCGAAATGTGTTTGAAATAGAAATAACTTGTCGTAAAATGTAAATAAATGACAAAAGTAAGTGATGAAATATTGAAAGCGAGAAGTAAATCATTGTCCAAGTTTAGTCTACCTCCTAGGCAACTAGAGACACTAGTGTGACGACTTAGTTTCATCTGATTGTACCACACCATGCCGAAAGTCACAAAAGTATCGTCTGAAAATACTACACTTGTTGGAGAGATCCACCAAAAGAGGGTCGACCATGCTATCATCGTCGTCTAAGGGGAGAAGGGAAGAGTTGACCACTTGTCAGAGGACTTGAGTGTAGTTAGGGGAGGAAGGAACAAGCTTACCGATTGCTAGAGATGTCCATTGCGCAAAAAGAGGAAAGAACAAATTGTCGTATTTTTTACTATCATCGAGATTTTAAAGATAATTGATAATGTCTATTTTACTAGATAATAATTAATTATTATCTTTATGTCCCTAATAGTAATACGTGTGAGAACTTAAGTTCCTAATATCATGGTGCTTCAAGAGCTGCTAGATTAGATGTACTTGATGGCATGCCACATTAAGTGACATAGGATTAACCTACCACGAACTACTACCAACCAACAAGTTAAGTCCTTAGTACCATGATACATCTTTATCCGTTAGATCATCCTTTGAGGCAATGTGTGTTGAGCACCATCAGATTCACAAATTGCCAATCAATCACTTTACGCATCTAGTATCATGATAGTTTGTCAATCAGAGGATCTAGCTAATCTCATGGTGTGGCTCATTACGTATTATTGGATTAGACAACGCTCTAAATGGATGTACTGAAATAGACAAAGGTTAGTCCCACATTAAAAATATTTTAGGTGCATGTGCTAAATATAAACTAATGCTACTCTCTCTCAGTTGAGATCCCTTCTCCTAAAATAAAATAATGCCTAGGACCATCTTGAGAGAAGACAAAAAGATAATTCGCCCTCACATGCACATGTGTGTGTGAGTGCTCCTTGTCCCACAACTAATTGGCCACCAGGACGTGGAAGGGGAGTGATGCACATGTGCGTGGAGCAAATCTTTTGCCACTTGAGCCCAGCTCATAGCTCCCCCAATTTGGGTCTACTTTCTTGATTGTAGTGCCCCTCTAGGTCAACTATCGAGTGCAAATAATCAAAAAAATTACTAGTGGGCAGAATATTTTTATATTTTATATTTTTAAATAATCAAAAAAATTACTAATTATTTTAACTTTAGACTTTTAAAATTAATAATATATCCTATATTTATTTTGCAAATTAAAAAATAAAATAAAATATTAAAACTAATTAAAATACAAAAATCTAATTTTAACATAATGAGAGTCAATCTTGATGTACTTTGTTTGCTCATAAAACATAGGATTTCTAGCAATGAAGATGGTGGCTTGATTATCATAGTGCATAGACATTGGTGTAGGAGATGAGATGCCAAGGCCTTTGAGGAGTGAACTGAGCCACATCATCACTTGTGCTATCTCAACCATGGCACGATACTCAAACTCAGCATTAGAGCAAGATATCACCTTCTGCTTATTAGAACATCACATGACAAGATTGTCACCCACATATGTGCAATAACTAGTAGTGAGCTTGTAATCTCTTTTATCACCAACATATCATACATCTGAGTAAGCTTCAATTTGAAGATACCCATATCTTTAATAACTAAGCCCTCTTTTTTGAGTTCTTTTGATATATGTTAGACCCCATAAAACTCCCTCCTAGTGAACTTGTTGAGATTATTAAATGAATTGACTAAAAACAATCGTGCACACGATATCGAGGTGAGTGATAGTGAGGTAGATCAACTTCCCCAATAACTATCTATACCGATTAGCATCCTCTAAGAGTAGAGATGATGTATCTCAAAAGTGCAAACATGTCTCCATAAGTGACAACTCTAGCTTACACCTAAGTAGTTCAATCTCCTGAAGCATATCAAGAGTATACTTTCACTGAAAAAGAGCAAACTTATCATCTTGATAAGGGAACTCAATCCCAAAGAAGTATTATGAAATCTTCAAATCTCATATATTAAAGTGTTATTGTGAGTATGATTTTATAATTTGAATACTTACTTCATCACTTTCAATCATAAGAATGTCATCTATATAAACAACTAAAATAATAATATTGGATTCAGTAGTTTTTGTAAGCACTGTAAGATCTACAAAATAAGGTGAGAATCTAAATTACGCTAGAACACCACTAAACTTAATGAACCAGACACGTGAACTTTGCTTAAGTTTATAAATGACACGCTGCAAAAGACACACCTTTGATGACTCTTCTTGATCAACATACTCAAGAGATTGCTTCATAAATACTTGTTCCTCAAAGTCATCATAGAGAAAGGCATTGGAAACATCTAATTGATGTAAAGATTTTGTCTGATTTCCTACTAGAGAGAGTATCACTCGAATAGAGTTGAATGGAAACCACTAGAGAGAACATCTCAATATAGTCAATGTCATAGGCCTATGTGAATCTACGAGCAATCAAGCAAACCTTGTGACGTACAATAAATCAATCTAAATTATATTTGATGTGAAAACTAACTTATACGTGACAATATTGCCATCACATAGATGAGATATAAGTGTCCAAGTTTCCTAAGACACCAAGGCATCCACCTCCAAGTTCATGGCCCCCTTCCATTCAAGTACTTATGCAACCTCAACATACGACCATTGAATCGACTTAAAGGCCACGGAAAGAACAAAGGTATGAAAAAAAAGAGAATGGCGGTCATAAGAAACAAAGTGAAAAATGGGGTGTCTCATGAGCAATAAAAGGATGAAGGTCATCTACTTGAATATCATTAAAGATGACCAACGGAGGCTTGTCAACAGAGGGTGAAGACGAATCTGATCCTAAAGTAGAAGAGTCAGATGGTGACAAAGCTGAAGGTATCAAAAGAGGAACTAATGAGGGAGAAATTAGACAAGTAGGAAAAGTAAGAGAAGGATCTACAATGATCACCACAAAAAGAAAATCAAGCGGTGAAGATACAGTGGATCAAAGAGGAGTTGATGTTGGAGAAAAGAAGGGAGACTTATCATGAGAAATAATGGTAGTTGATGTCACACAGCAACAAATATTAAGAAAATAAACTTGATAACCCTTTTGCGTCAATGAGTAACCAACAAAGACCTATTTGAGAGTATGAAGGACTAGTTTAGAAAGAAAAGGAGAGTAGTCTTGAACGAAAGTCATGTATGTAAAGACACGAAGGGGTAAGAAAAAGAGAAAAGAATTAAGTGAAAGACAATGAAGTAGAATGACCCCACCATGTGGAGTGAAAGGAAGCCGATTTTAAAGATATGTGGCTATTAGAAGAGCATCATATCATAGATAGTGAAGAACATTCATCTCAATGAGTAGTGTGCCAACAATGTCAAGTAGTTGGAGATATTTTTGTTCGACAAAACCATTTTATTAGAATATATGTGGACATATGGTTAGATGAAGAATATCATGATCAACACAAAATGTGTAAAGTGAATCTTAAACTAACTTCAAAATATTGTTAGTGCAAAGAATCTTAGGCGTAGAAAAATACTAAGTGATGACCTCAATAATGAAGTGAGCAATTGTGGTGTGAACAAGAGTATGATCTTAAAAAATATAAACAATTCACCCGAATATAGTCATCAACAAAGATAATGCAGTAGCAATGACTTGAGATAAATAGTGTATGAGAGAGGCCCCAAACATCATAATGAATGAAGTCAAAGGGTGTTGTGAATAGAATTGTATCTCAACTCGAATATGAACCACAATAGTATTTACCTCATTGACATGACTCACACACAAATTTATTAAGAGAAAGCCAAGTCAAAAAATTTAAAATTTTTCAAAATTAAAATATCTTAAATAATGATGTCACAAAAGAGATGAAGTGATCGTAGAGGAAATAAAAAAAGCCAAAAGCCCAAAAAAAGATTCATTAGAAATTAGCTCATAGATATCTCAACTATTCTTACACCCCAAATCAATCCTCCATCTAATATACAGATCTTTGAAAGTACAATGAAAAAGAAAAAAATATAACAAAATAAAAGATGACTCAAGTAATGACACTAATAGATAAGATGTTAGCAAAAAATCCAAAAATATAGAGAATCTATGAAGTCAACATGAGGGTTCATTCTCTTAGGTGGACCTATGAGGAAGGAAGGAGGAGAAGAGGCCACGTCACTCATGCACCCCTTCTCCCTTAAGGAAGACGTTTCTCCCTCCAAGAGACACCACTTGCCATCCTTTGGGAGGGGACGCCTCTAACTACCTTCCTCTATTTCCTATAAATACTCAAACTCAAGAATATTGGAAAAAAAAGGTAGAAATTAAATTTGAAAATCAAGAAGATTCTTAGTATACCTCTCATCTCTTGGATTAGGGGTTCCTTCTCCCTCATTCGCCTCTTGTATTAAGGGTTTTTATTCTCTTTCATTCGCCTCTTGGAGTAGGGGTACCTTCTTTTCTTGCCGTCTTGGATTAAGGGGACCTCTCTATCTTTTTCTTCCCCACGTCATCTTCGTTCCATCCCGTCGCCAGCCCTTCCTTTCCTCTCTCCTGCCACTGCAGCCGTTCTGCCTCCTAGCCGTCTGCCCCGTCACCGCCGTTCCGCCTTCTAGCCATCCGCCCTGTCACCAAACCCACCTTTCTTTCCTCCCCACTGTCCCCGCTGTTCTTCCTCTTCACCGCCTGACCAGTCGCTGCCGTTCCGCCTCCTCGCCGTCCGCCCCATCACCAACCTACCGTTGCCACTAGACCCCCTTCCGCCCATCCTCTCATTGTGAAACCCTCTTCCCTTCTTTCTCTCACTGTCGCCACCTACCGACTTAGCCTCCCGTCTAAACGAGACCGCCCTCTGTCTCTCCCGCCGAAACTCTCTCATTTTGCCCCTTTTTTTTCTCCCTCCTCCCTTTAGTCAATATTTAAATTCACCCTCGGTTCTCGCCCTCACGAGAACCCTCTTTCTTCTCTCTCTCGTCGTCGCCATGTACCCCCGACGCCATCTCATTCCGCCCCCTTTTCTCTCTCCACCTTTTCTTTTCTTTTCATCATTATTTTTTATTTCAGCTCACTTCAGAACCTCATTTATAACTTCCGGTCCAAACAGCCCATTCACTTCAAACCACACCAATCCACTCCTTGGTGCAAACCACTCAGTTTGAACTTGGGAAAATCACTAACAAAGCTCATGGAACTCGAACAAATAAGAATCTTCAAGATATCAAAAATCTCTATTGCAAAGGTGTATTAATTTTTAAATTACTTATGAAGTTGGTCATTGTTTTTAAATCTTTGCTCCTAGAATTTGTGAGATTCATAGGATAGCCACCCTTATATGAAAGATTTATGGTCCTAATCTTGGTTGAAAAGTTTTGTTTGATTCTTTAAATTAGATAATTTAATAGGTAATTAATGATTTTAATTCTCTAAAAATTGAGAGATCATCTAAATATTAAGCTATCAAAAAATTCTAATTTAAATCAAATTTAAAGATTAATATGTAGCTCTTTTTAAAGAGATCTATTATAGTCCTTGTCTCGCATCAATTTGAATGAGAGGAATACTGGGGGTAACAACAATATTGTCATGTCTATTGATTAGACAAGTCTGGCCATCGATAATAGTAACTAGTAGATGATGAGGGGTAAGTTAGTATAATAATAAAATAGTAAGTGCGTCGGACATGTGAGTGAAGGCCCCCAAGTCAATAATCTATGGTGAAAATGAAGATACAAGAAAAGCATGTGACCTAACATAGAAGGATATGGAAGTAAAGCTAGATTGGCTCAAGAATGAGCACTAGTACTTAATAAGTCTTCATTATCATATGTTAATGATTAATAAATAATATAGTTTTAGTCTTATCTCATAATAACTAGACTTATATTTGTGTTAAATTATAAAAATAGTTTTTAATTAGTTAAGTGCTTTTTTAACTAATTATGTGATTTTATTTGAATTTACATAATTTATATAATTTTATTTTTGAGATAAATAAAGAAAAATAAAATAAAATTAAAATATAAAAAATAGAAATTTAAATTTTCAAAATTCTATTTCAAGGAGATTAATTTTTATAGATTTGCAAAAGTGAGAAAAATTATCATGAAATGTTAAAGCTTGAAAATCCTAAACATAAGAAAGGGTAGATTGGGGGTTCATTATTCCATGATACACGAAAATCTTGTGAAATATTTGACACAAAATTAATACCCCCAAGTCAACCAGGCCTACAAGCGGGTCAAAAGCATAGTTGGGCGAAGCCACATGTAGGGGCTCAAGCGACTAAGGATGGACCGATAGGGGGCACGTGTGCATCACTCTCCTTCCATGACACTGGTGGCTAGTTAGGTGTGGGGCTAGGAGTGATCATACACATGCAAGAAATGACTCATTGATTCCCAAATCTCATATTACTATATATTCATCATAACATTCAAAGTATAATTGATGTGGGACTAAACTAGTGGTCACATTTTCTTCAGAATGTTTTTGATAATTTTAATACCTAAACTACCCCTTATTTATAACAACAATATACTATGATGATGTTATTGTATAAGAATATTTGAGTACTTATTTCACTCTCTCTCATGTAAATGAATGATAAGCATGGGTTCGAATCCTATCAAAGTCAAAATTTATATTTTTTATTTGATTAAATTATGATTTTTCTACAAGTCGTTGGTGAAGAATTAAGCAGCCATACTCAATCATTAGTGAAAATCTCGTTAACACAATTTGTGGAACATCATTACTAAAATTACTAACTAAATTCATGATAAAAAGATTATAAATCTGTTGAATAAATCATTTCTGATTGATCGATGTACAAGTCATTGTTGAGAAGAGTAAGATTCGCCTAAAGATGGGTCATCACCTCCTAAGAGCATACTAGATGTGATGAAGAGTCTCCTCTTGCTGTATAGACTTAAGAATGAAGCTCTCTAACACACACCCCACCTCCATCTATCTCATCTCTGTCGGCTAACAACTATCGGAGAGTTGTAAAGTCGTCATTTTTCTATTCTACTAGGTGACAACTATCACAGACAATTTAATGACCTACTACATTGATTTCTAGACTTCGAAAAACTATCTAAAGATTACCTACATTATTGTTGTCCAAAGAGAGTCTTTGAGGCTATGGACATTGCACAACAATCTTTCTGAATGTTCAAAATTCCAACGCATCACCGTCGTGAGACTAAAACTCTATTTTACTATTTTTTTAACTAGTTTAACTTTCACCATTATTTTTTAGACTTTGAAAGGAAATCTAGTGAATGCCCAAGTCACCCACATCCAAGCAAATCTTTCGAGCCCATAGACATCATTCGATGATCTTCCTAAATACATAGAATTTTAGCAATCACTATCTCAAGGCCAAAACTCTACCTTTCTTGGTTTCAACTTGATTTTTATTTTATTTAGTGATAATTTGTGTGATGTCAAGTTTCTAAACTATTTTTCATTCAATTACAATTTTTCTAACTTTATAGATCTTAATTTGACTAATTAAATCATCTATAATCACTTATGTAAGAATCATCGAGTGAAATTATGTTTTTGTCTAATTAGCATTCATTAAGCACTAACGTCTACATCCTCATTTACTTTTTCCATGAATTTTAAATATATTTGATTTTTATTTCTTAGTCTAAAATTTATAAAAAATTATATTCTTTATAGAAAATTTTAAATTATTATTTAATATTATATTACATCCCTATGATTGTCTTGAAAAAAAATCACTATTTTTAGAAGTTTTATTTAATTATAATTGATATATTTATTTATAAATACTTCTAAATATCTAAAAATTAGTATGTTCTAGTTTTATAAATTTAAATTTGCATGAGTTATTATGCAACAACTAAGTCATGTTAGTACCCCTAGATTGGCGTAATGCTTCATACTCAATGGAGGTCAATGTCACTTGAAAGATTGGAGATGAAATACTAGTTTACGTTGGAGAAGTTGGTAAAGGAGGCAAGAGAGCTAGTTGGGCAAAGTTGGGCTTCTCGAAGTCTTTCCAACATTTGTTGGACGAGTGGTTCTACTTGCTGTAGTAGATGTATGGAGGAAAAGAATTGCGGCCCTTCCCTTATAGCGGACAACCATTCTGATCTCGAGGCAAGAGAGTCATGTGGCACTCGAGTAGTGGAGATAGTCATCACCAAAGTAGATGTGCCACTGGTGATAGTAAGAGAAGTATATGTACTCACACAAAGTATAGTGGAGAAAATGTGAGAGATATCAAGTACCTAGTCTCCGAAGAAGATCGTCACACAAATATGAGAGGTAATCAATGAGAGAAGTCCACTCATATAGACTTTGGCAAGAAACTTTTGATAGTAGCACTCAAATGTCTAGAGGTTAGTGGTCAGAAATTAATAGATGGCAAGCTCCTATATTAGGGCCTGGAGATGACTAAAATGAGCTTGAAGTGGGAAGTCACCCTACTTGCAGATAATAAGTGACTTGAAGTCTCAACCATACGACTAATATTCGTTTAATTGGCATACATATTCTCTAAGCATCCAAGTAAGGATGATTGAATCGAGCTAAGACCATAAAGTAAAAGATGGATCAATGAGGTCAAGTGGATCAGTCGACAAGTGGTGGAGAAGGTTGTGTGACGTCAAGAAGTAATCAAATTTGGAGGCCCACAATGCGTAATTATGTCCATTGAAGATATATGTCAACTAAGTGAGTTGCATCATGATGGAGTTTTGTGGAGTAGCTGACCCGATCAAAGTAAAAGCAACATCTAGCTTAAAAGCTAGCAGAGAAGGTGCTTGGGACATCGAGGAGTCACCCATCAGATCCATAGATCAAGATTAGTAGGAGATGAGATGATATTGGGAGGGGATATCCCTAAGGCCACGTACGGCACCTGAGGTGGTGCGCAAGGTGCTGGGAGGTGGTGTGCCAGGTGCCAAGAGGTGGCATGTAGGGCACCTGGAGGCGACATGTAGGGCGTCAAGAGGTGACACACAGGGCACTGAGAGGCGATGCACGAGGCACCAAGAGGTGATGCATGGGGCACCGAGAGGCGACACACGAGCACCAGCGGGAGTGCACAATTGCCTACAGCCAGTGCAGGTGCAGCAACACATCAGGGGGGCATGCAGGACGGCACTAGGCAAGCGCTAGACAAGCACACAAGTGCACATGGCAGGAGGCATGGCAGATGTGCAGGGCTATGCAGACTAAGCCTTGAGTAGGTGTGCAAGGCGACACTATAGGAGATTGTGCTAGGAGAGGATATGTGACATTGAGACAAGAGAGGAGGTGGAGATGAGGTAGTGAAAAAATCTTATGGCTCTGATACCATGTCAACGAAAGGAAGAGAAAACCTTAGAATTCATATATTGAAGAAGAAGAGTACATGAGATTATATAGAAGAGAGGAAGAAAGAAAGAGAGAGAGAGAGAGAGAGGAAGAAGTGGAGATCATGGAGGAAGAATAAGGATGCATAGAGAATAAGTCTAAAATAGGCCTGGTGGGCCTAGTGAGTTATTCTAACACACCTTATTTAAGGTTTGGTCACAATGAAAATTATCACCTCCAATCAGTGAGATGGTTGAGAAGACCCCATCGCCCCTTGCTAGTAGGATGGTCAAGAGGACCATCATCGCCCTTAGTTAAAGGGTTGGTCAAGAAGACCCCACACTCCCAATCAAAGCTTATAGGCCAATGCACCTCCATCACACATCATCTAGGTGCTGCCACCCTTCTCATTCCTCTGCTTCACCCCAATGAACCATTGCCTTCTTTGGTGTTGTGTTACCCCAATCATCAAACACCACTACCTCCATCATCGCTTTGTCTTCTCAATTGCCAATCACCACTACTTGCACTATCACTACATCCTCCTAGTTGCTATATGCCAATGAATGTTGTGCCACTGCCTTCCACCATCACTATGTCGAGGCCAAGTCCTCAATGTTCGTCCCCTATAGTGGCTCCCAACAGCACTGCCACCTCCACCCCCCACCTTCACCAACAATGCCTCTAGCGCCATCACTCACCCACCACTGCAACATCCTACTGCCACCGCTCGCTCGTCACCTCCGTTCACCTATCACCTCTGCTCACTCACCACTACCACCTTCCACCACAATGGCCAATGCCACCATCACCTCAAGCCCAGCATTAAATCACAGCTAAAAAGCCCAAATTATAGCTTCAGCAATGACCATCTTAAGATGGTCACATGTTGGGCCCACTCACTTGTCTCGCTAGCCTAACCCACTAACCCGCAAGCCCAACCCACCTAAACCATTGGCCAACCACTTGGACCACCCAACCTAGTCCTCTTGAACCATTAGCCCAAGCCCACTCCTACCACAAAGTTAGGCACGTAAAGTACATTAGTGGATTGTCCCACATCAAATGACCTTAGTTATGCCTATTAAGCCTAACCTAGTGGATTGTGCCGCATCCCCTTTAGTTACTATTTACTTCTAAACCTTCTTCTCTAGTAATGATTGTCTATGATATCTTGTTTAAAGATTTAAAATCAATTAACACTTCTTCTTTCAAGGTCTTACTTAAAAGAGGTTGTTTGGCTTATCCTTAGTCCATGTTTCCTACTGATGAGTTACTATCCAAAATATGCACTTCTAACTTTAATTCATATATATCAACTTAATTATTTCAACTCATAAGCAAATTTTCCTGCATATTGTATTTAGAGATTCTTAATTGTTTAACATACATTTTTGTCTTAAAGGTTAAGCTAAAATAATATTGTTGATCTTGTCATTTTGTTGACAAACTTTTATGATCTATTATTGTCTAGAGTATGTGAGACTAACCTATAGTCTTTGTTGACTTTGAAACATGTAGGTTTCTCGTATGTGATTTTTGAAGTTTCTTTTTAAATATCCATGCTCCTTCAACAAATTATCTACTCTTAATGTTAGGTTTAAGTTTGATCGTTTCTATTTTTGTCATTTTCTCCACAAATGACGTGCCATCACATAAATTAATTGACAACAATATTTTTGCTTCTTCTTTGTTTTGTGAATTCAACTACCATATGAATCATATGTTTGAGTCTCACTTCAATCACTAATCATGCATTTTTACTTTGAAACATTTAACTAATTTTTCATATTTTTGTTATAGTACTTTAGATTTCAAATTCTGCTCATATTGAGGTTTGAATATTTTGTCATAATTTTTTCAATCTACAAAAGTTATTTCTTGAGTTTGAATCTTGTTGGTGACTATGATTTGTCAGAACATACATAAGACTTTGTCACACATGTTAACACATGTTATGTTGTACTTATATTTGGAGAATATTATATTACATTACTTCAATACAAATGATATCTCAAACTCAACTCTTTGAATTTGTTGTTAGTCATAAGATTGCATAGAGCATCATCAATGTATATGATTTGAATGTTTTTCGATAATTAATTATGATGTATATAAATTAATTATATTTTAGCTTATTCAAAAATAATATATAAAAAAAATATTACATGATGTTAAAATCCATTATTGTGCCGACACAAAGGACATCTATAGAGAGTCCACATAATTTAGTATTCAATATATCAAACAAAGAAAATATTATTTTTGTAACTTGAAGTGATAATAATATAACTTAAATGCTGAGAGAGGCAAGCTCTAATTCTAACAGATTACCTTTAGGTAATCTTATGATTCAACTCATTGCCATAGAGATACTCTATTATGCACATATTGTAAAATACCTTGCCACACGACTGTTGAAAGCGCAATATGAGACCTCAACAACATGTAATATAAATCAAAGATAATTGCCATATTTATATGTAGTTGAACAACAATAAAAAATAATAATTACTGAATAAAGTCAATCAAATTAGGAAGAGATCAATAAAGTGCAATCATCTTGAGCCTCATGCTCTCTCACACAATCAAGTGAGTTTCATTTCTTACTGGATTAAATGATTCATCTCTTTTCTTTTTGAAACTAGATGTTTTATAACATGCATATATGATTGTACTCATGTAATAGATCTTTATGCTCAAACATAAATTTGACATTAATACTATTCTATTTAAATTTTATTTCAGGACTAACATAGAATTTAGAGTAACTATAAAGAGGTTTAGATCAGATAAGGAATGTTTTAATAAAATTATAAACTCATATAAGAGAGATATTTCATGAGTCAGTGTCAATATAAAACAAAAAATATAGTAATAGAAAGGAGAAAGATCTACTTATGGTAATACAAGCTCTACTTGTTAAAGCCATGTACCTAAATCATTTTAGGGTGAAGCAACTTTAATCATTAGTCACCTCATCAATCTTTTACCTTTAAAAGTCTTAAGATTTTAAAGTTCAATAGTAATATTATTATCCTTGTACGATAGTATTATCTCATAAAAAAGTAATCTTGCTCCTATAATATTAGATGTGTAGTGTTTGCATGATTAACATAAGGATAAATTAGATCCCATAGCTTTTAAATACATTTTTATTAGATATTCTCAAAGTCAAAAGAGTTGTAGATATTATCCCCTCCATCAAAGAAAATCTTTCTTCCAATTAGCATTACCATTGGTAAAAAAATATTCTTATTTTACTCAATCTTTTCTTCAGGGGGAGAATCAAATCGATGAAGATATGAATGAGATTTTTTTACTCCTCAATCCAATACTTACACAACATATTTTTAACGTTTTCAGTGACTAATCTTATTCATAATTACTCCTAAAAAAAATTAATATTTTACAATGTGTATTTACAAAAGAAGACATATGTCCTCTAGGTATGTACAAAATTCTCACTTGGATATGCATGTCCAAAAACTTCATTCAAATATTATAAACAAACTAAAAACTTTACCTTTGTTAATCTCACTTGAAACTGAATTTTATACCAACAGTAATAATTATGGAAATAAGAACTTACACATTGTCATTAGGGAAATGACTAGATAATACAGCAAGAAATTTTTGTATCATTTTTCACATTTTATGATCACCTATCACTATCTTATAAAGCTTTCTTTATCAATTGAAGTATTGTTATTATCTCTATCAATGTTGCCTAGGCATTATTTCTTGATGTCCTTAATTTTGATACTACAAGTGAAAACTTATTTATTAAGTATTAATTGAATATTTCATCAAGGCTTGTGTTGAAGGTCTAATATTTCTAAAAAGTATTTAGTATGTATAATGTTAATGTTCCTATGATCCTATGGGTAAGAGTCAAATCTAAAAAATTTGATCATAGAAATCTTTATATGTTGGAGCTAATGTAGCATGTAGAGTTTATATATAGGTATAGAAATCCAGTGTCAATGTACATAATTAAATATCTAAAAAATATAAAACTATAAAAGTCACCAGTAAGTATTGAACCTAAAATCTAGATGATGACAAGTTGGAAGCTTCAGTGAAGAAACACTTAAAAATTTACAAAATATCAAGTAAGGTGTAAGTCTCAAACTCAAAATTTGGATGATGGTGAATAGAAAGCCTCAATAAAGAAAATACTTAAAAATTCACATAATATCAAGTCAAGTGCAAGTCCCAAACTCAGATTCTAGACAATGATATGTCAAAAATCTTAGTAAAGAAGTATCTAAAAAATCATGAAATTTTAAAGTCGTCAACAAGTTTCAAACTTGGAATCAGGACACCAACACATCATAAATCTTAATGAAAAAGTATTTGAAAAATTATGAAGTATCAAAGTCACTAATGTCGTTGCCACACATTCTAGATGATGACATGTCAATAGATTACATGGAGACATTGATAGATCAAACAAGCTTATTTGGACTCAACCTTAATAGTAAAAATGTTTGGACTCAACATATGAGAAAATATAAAGTTTCAAAGAACGAAAAAGGGGAAGGTCATTAACACACCTTATGGATAATGGGAAAAAAATTGAAATTACATAACATTTTTCAAGACAAGAAATGATTGAAGAATGTTGAAAATAAAAAGAAAAAGTTTGTGAAGAGAGGTCAATGCTCTAATGACTATCAACACTTCAATGAATATCCATCTCTCTATCCATCAAGATCTAACTATCATGAGCTTCAATAGAATACAAAACATTGCATCAATCATTCATTTGACATTAGTGATTCCAATAAATATTCATCTCAAATAGTGATGTTCTCCATCGGAACCTTAAGATACTTGGGTTGTGAGGGGAGAGGTGTTTGGGTTAAAGCTCATGATGTTGACAGCCTAGTTGAGTCCATGAAGGGTAAGGTCTCTAAGGAGATTATAATGATGTGGTTGGGTTATTGATCCCATTAAAATCAATGTGTATTTCTAAGTGAAAATAATAAACTCTAGTTAGAATAATTCTCCAAGATTGGAAATATCTAAATGAGGGGTGAACCAGTATAAAAAGGCTTGATGTGTCTAGTGGTGAAGAGAGAATTATGAGAACTTGAATTGAGAGAGACAGCCTTGAGGGAACATGTATAGAGGATGAGAGAGTGAGAGAACCTATGTCAACATATCTATTACTAGATATAAAATGAAAACTGACAAGAAGTTGTAGCAACCCAATTCACCTACCTTCTTAGTATTTCACTTAGCCTACATTGAACCTAACTGGTGAGAAATGGAAATGAGTTATGAATGAAGAGATAGAGACTTTTGAAAAGAATAACATTTGAGAATTAGTGAAGTTACCAACTAGAAAGAAAGTCATGAGCTACAAAGAAGTATATATAATAAAATACCAAGCATAAGAATTTTTAAAGAGATGTTAAGTTTGATTGATCATTCAAAGGCATACTCAAACATATGGGATTAATTATTTAGAGACCTTTGCTCCTATAGCAAAATGAATATGGTCATAATTTTTTTGTCACTAGAAATAAACTTTCATTGGGATCGATAACATCTTAATGTTAAAAATAGATTTTTTACATAGAGGATTTGAAGAAGAAATCTATATCAAAATGAAAATAATTTAACTCATAATAGAGTGTGTAAATCTAAGAAAATATTTATGAACTTCAAGAATCACCTTAGATTTGATTTGACATGTTTACAGTAGTTAGGACTATAAAGCAATGTAAATTTATCAATGAGATCATACATTGTTTATTAAACACTCACATTTAAAAAGAGTTACAACACTATTAAGGTATGTTGATGAGATAATTGTGACCATAAATGAAGAAAAAGAAAAAGAATACTTGAGCCAATACTAGTTAAAGTGTTTGAGATTAAATATGAGAATACAACTTGGAATTGAAGTTATTCACTAGAAGAATGACATTTTTTTATCTCTTAATGGAAGTATATTATGAATATATGATAGAAAACCAGTAAAACTACGTGTAAGTTAACAAATAGTGTAATATGCATAAATCTCAAACTTAGCAAAGCTAATGAAGATCTAGTTGTAAATAGAGAAATATATTAAAGACTAGTTGAGTAATTGATTTACTTGTCTCATAAATAACAATATATAATTTATGTAGTCAGTGGGACTAATAAACTCATGCATAACCCTAAAAAAATTGATGTACAAGTCATCAAGTATTACATTATCTACAAGGGGCTCCCAAGGAAAATTATCTTATTCAGAAAAATAAAAGGTCAATACATGAAATCTATATTGATGTTGATTGTGCAAGATCTGCAGTAGACAAAAGATTTACTTGAGATATTTCACTTTTATTAGTAGAAATCTTATCACATGAGAAAGTAAGAAACAAAATGTGATGACAAGGTAAAGTACAAAGTAAAAGTTTGAGTTATGTTTCAAGATATATTCAAGGTATTGTGAGTGGAGATTGTTTTGAAAGACTTAACTATGAAGAGGTATGGTCCAATGATATTTTATTTTGACAACAAATCAATAATTAGCATTGCACATAATTCAATTTAATATGATAAAATTAAACACATTAAGATTAATCAATACTTTATCAATGAGAAAATAGATAGTAGATTGAATTATATGCCATACATGCTTATAAGTGACCAAGTTACTGTTATATTCACTAATGACTTGGACATCATTACATTTCATCACTTCTCATCCAAGTTAGGAATAGGTGATATACATTCACCAATTTGAAGGAGAGTATCAAAATATGATGTATGCTTTACTTTGTTCCATGTATCTCTTCTTTCTTTTTACCTTTTCTTTTTCTATTTTCGTTATTATGAACCAAACTACCATCGCCTTGACTTATCTTTTTCACTCTCATATTAACGAGGTGATATAAAAAGCCAATATCATCTGAAACCCTAAATAAGAATGAGCGAACAAAGTTTTAGGGCTACATTGATTCTCCCTTCCTTTATTCAGCTCTTCCTTTGTCTTTGCTGACGTCCTTGAAGATTGGAGAAGGTCAACTAAGTATTTTTGGAACTTGACACAGTAGTAGCTAGTGCTATTAGACAAAGTGATATCCTATTATTGTCAAGCAGAAAATATGATGACAATTATTTATACTATTTTAAAATATATCCTTCCACCAATAAAGGTAGGGAAAACATTGTTTTTAAAAGGCTTTTAAAAAGTGGCTTTCTTGGGAAAATAGGCCATAAATAAAGGGTTGACCAATTTTATTATAATTTTAAAAATTCTTAATTACCCGGGCTCATCGTCAGAGGAAAAACCGTGGGAATCAAATGGATTTACCGGTGAGCCCGGCCCGCTAACACGTTTCCAATGCCGGCTGGGACACGGTCGGTGATGTTCGACGGCGTTATTTTTGGGAGCTACGTGTCGGCAGATCTGACTGTCGGAGCTCGCTAGCTGCGGTGGGGAGCGAGTAGCAAGGCCAAGCCGGTGCCGCTGCCTCCTCGCGGGAAGAGGAAGGGTGGAGGAGAGTCGAGGAAGATGATGTCCAGCGGGGGCTACACCACCATCGATGACCAGAAGATCTCCGGATCTGTTCCCGTAATGCCCTTCCTTTGCCTAGCAGCTCTCCCGTTTGTGTTCTTGCCCTTTGCTTGCGATTTCACGGACTCTTGACGTCTTTCCTGTCTTAATTTGCGGTCGTAGGCTGTGGTCTCCGGCGCGGATCACGTCGGCGTCAAGTTCTCTGGTTGGACCGTTCGTTTTTCTGGGATTAATTTCCAGTTTTTTTTCTAGATTTTCCTTTCACATACAACAAAATTGAGGATTCCCTACTGAACTTTTCATCATTATAGATTCCAATCTCCAGACTTTTCCGCCCTCCGAGGCGCAGGGAAAGATCTCTGGGGTGTTTCGCCCTCCTCCAGATGCAGATGGTTAGCGCAGATCATATTTCCCCTCTGGTTCCCCTTGCGAATCTTCTAGTTTTTTCTCCTGAGATTTTGTTCTATTTCCTAATCGGGAGGTTCCCTCTCGTAGACACATTCTCAAAGCCAGCCCCTGGAAGTTCCTCGGATGGGCCTCAGACCGGCGGCTGGATGAGCAGGCTCACAATCGGATCTTACAAACCTTATTTTGATGTCGACACATCTGATGTGTTGGAAAGGATCAAAGATTCTCTATTCCCATTCAAGGCTACCTTTACCGAGAAGACAGCCAACAATCCCGATTTGTAAGACAAACAGGAACTTGCCTCGGATTTTTCACCCTAATATTATTTTTATTATGTCATAACCTTTTTATGTCAATGTTGCATTTCCATGAGGTTAATGGGAATGCTTTAGGTGAATTTTCCAGCGCAAAAACAGATTTGTTTTACTTTGAATCAACTTTGCTGAGTTACATGAGGCAAACCTGCACGAACAAAAATTTCCTTGAAAAATATGAACGTTGTTTGTTCTTTGATTCTTAATATTTATGCTATATATCCTTTTTTGGTTAACATCATGAGCATGCAGCAAGTAATGAGAGGTACTTGCATGAGCTTTAATGTGGAAGCGGATGCTTGGATTTTTTTTTAATATTAAAGAGAAGTAAACTCATGCCATTAATTAAGGTAAATGCTATTATTTTTACTGATCACCCTAGTCTATATATTTTTTGTGAGTAGTGTCCCTCTGCCATTCATTTGTTTCCCTTTGAATCAAAGCTCTCTATTAAAACAGTAGTCTAAACTAATATCTCTAGCCCTCCATAGATGGGAAGACCTACTTATCAATGTCTCTTTGTGCATCTTATCATCTCAATGAATGAGGGAGTTCGTTTTCCAATTCGTGACAATGAAGACTGAGGTTGTATTCGTAAAGCCTTTAACATGGCCTCTCTGTTTTCTGAAGGCAGCATTATCAATGGTGTCATATGCAGTAATACATGGTGTTGTTCCCTTAGGAATTGGGTCATATCTTGATCTCTGGTTAGCCTGAAATTAATGTTTTCAAGTGGGGACACTACCAAATATAGAGTGCTCTCGCCATATCCTTTTGCTGAATGCCAACAAAAAATGCATCCCCGAGACTGATTGATTATATGATCATGCTCTCGTATTGGATAACAGTGGTTGCACGGCATCCCATTCCATCTGGTACCATAGAAATAGTAGTAAGGTATAGAAAGGCATAAAACATTCACAAACAGGCTGTGGAAAGGTGTAGTGGATAGATGATGGGTCATGTCTAATCATACACAGGAAAGCCGATACGCAACATGGGCACTATGAAGATGACAGATTATCTATTCCAAGATGATGGGAGCAGGAGCTCATTTTGGTTTGAAAGAAATGGAAGAGATGGGATTCAACGGCTAAAAGCCGAAGTGGAAAATGCCTCGGATGATGTTTCGAATGATACAACCCCGTGTCTGTCTGAATCTAAAGAAAACTTTGTATCAGGAGATGACATAAGCATGTACCTGAAGTACAGGCTGATGTGGAAAGATGGTTCAGAGGTCCGTCCACTATATATCCGCCGCCATAATTGAATTCGAATCTAGTGAGCATTGTGATATGCTATACACTTGTTCCACCGTAACCCCAGACCCTCCATTTGGGCGACCATGGTCAGGTTTGTTGAGTATCTCCGTCCTACTACTGAGGAAATGAGTCCAGAAAATGTGGATTTGATCTCCTCAAAAATGTGAGACTTCTGTTTCCTTCCTGTACCAGACACCACTCCATGCCTGGGAAGCCCAACAATGTGATCTTGGTCTTGGACAGTCTCCTGAATTGCCGCCTTTGTTGCTCCACCACTTCCATGTCCAGCACCTTGAAACCCAAAACACTACTATCAGATCAAGCCGTCATCATCCATGTTTAGTAACACAGAATCAGAAAGGGAATGGTGTCTTGTACATAGCTCACCTGCTCTGCGAGCATAGCCTTTCTATATTGATCTCAGTCCTGCTACCGTTTCTGATGAGTTTTACCAGAAACAGTCGATTGATCTCCGTTGTGATGGGTTTTATGAGATAAACATTCAGTTGATCTCAGTCCTGCTATCGTTTCTGATGAGTTTTATGAGAAAACATTCAATCAGTCTTCTCCGTTCTGATGAATGAGCTTTATGAGAAGACATTAGACTGATGCTGCTATCCTTTCTGATGAGTTTTATAAGAAAACACTCGATTGATCTTAATCCTTCTACCCTTTGGATTGATCCCAAATTTTCCGATGTGAGTTTCCTGTGTATATTCACAGCTTTTTGTCCCTATTTAGGCTGTTCTTGGTCTGGTTCCCATCCCCAAGAACAATACTTCTAATCCATTTATTTCGATTCCAAATGCGAAGGTACGGGCCCTTCTGGATCTGCACGACGCTGATATTCGTGGTGGCGGCAATCAGCGCGTTCGTCGCCTACCTAGCGCACAAGTGGCAGAAGAAGGCGTGGGACTACGACATCAGCCTGGTCACTTGGTCGGCAGGGATCTTCTACGGCTATGTGTCCCTCGTCCCCCTCGGTCTCTACCTCATCCTCAAGTACTTCTCAGCACCCTCTGGCCTGGTCCAGCTCTGGTGCCTCTATGGCTACTCCCTCTTCATCTTCATCCCCGCCTCTGTAAGTCTCTCTCTCTCTCTCTCTCTCTCTTTCTCTCACACACACACACTCACTCTCTATCTCTCTATCTCTCTTTCCCCATCTCTCACCCAACCCTGTGGAACCCAGTTATCTCTCTCTCACTCTTTCTCTCTCCCTCCCTCAAGCTTAAAACGGAATCTAGGCTCAACCCACTGGAACCCAGTTATCTCTCTCGCTCTCTCTCCTCATCCCAAGTTTGCTACTGAAAGGGGCTCTCTCTGATGGGCTACGTGTTATGTTCATTTCTTGGTAACAGTGCCTGTCGGTGGTGCCCGTGGAGGTGTTCAGGTGGGTGGTGGCCGGTGTGGCCGGGTTCACATCGGCCGCCTTCGTGGCCCTCAACCTGCGCACCCACATCATGTCCGCCGGCGAGCGCTGGTTCCTCATCGTCGCCGGTATCTTCTTCCTCCAGCTGGCCCTCGCCGTCGTCCTCAAGTTCTACTTCTTCACCATCACCGTCGGTGCAAGCAGTAGCTGAGCCAAGAAGAACCCCCCCCCGCCGCCCCCCCACCTCCACGGTGTTGCCCGTGGAGGTGTTCATTGGGTGGCTGGTCAGTGCAATCCCTATTTTTGCTCCCCCACCTCTTCTGCTCTCTCCCTCTCTCTTCATTTTACTCGTATATGATGCTGGGTTAGAGCGAGAGAACGCCCCCAAACTCTTCTCTCTCTACTCCACTGACTTTTATTATTAATGGGTCGTCCTTCTGATGTGCATAACGATAGAGAGAGAGAGAGAGAGGGAGAGAGAATGATCACAAATCGGGCGAGTAAATCAACTTTAGATTGAATCAGGGAAACAGAAAGCACACATTTTTACATGATCACTCGGATTAAATTGAATCAGTCAATCAGAAGACAGATTTCCTCCTGTTCGTGGAGAGGATCCTCTGCGCGCTGCCGAACCTGCCGATGATGGACGGAGGAGCGGCGGCTTCTCGCGAGGCGAAGGACTTCATCTTCATCAGCGGCGAGCCCACCACCAGCCTTTTCTGGACGCTGAAGCACAGCTTGCCGCCGGCGGGCTGGGCGGCGCCCCCGCCGCCCGCCGACGACATGTTCCTGTTAGCCGCCGGGCTCGAGAGGAAGCGCAGCCTCTGCCGCGGTGAGGCCATGGAGGGGATCCTCGACCTCCACTGCCCTTGCTGAGGCGGGCTCGAGAACTTGTTTCCGCTGGCGGCGGCGCCGCCTCCACCGCCGCGGGCTCCCGCTTTCCCGTCCGGCGTTCCCAGGGGCATCATCATCACCGATCTCCGCCGGGGGATCCTCAGGACGGAACCAGCAGTGGCAGCAACTTCGCGGCTGAAGGCGAGGCTCAGCCTCGCCCGGGGGCGATCGCCGGCGCCGCCGGGCACGGCAGCGATGGAGGCTCTCCGCCGTGACTGGCCGGCCGCCGGCGCCGCCGCTGGTCGGACCACGGGAGCCAGCAAGATCCTGCGAGCCTTCATCAGCGGCGGCTTCCCAGTGGCGCCGCCGCCTGCTCCGCCGCCATTATCGAGCTTCCTCTTCACCGAGGGGAGATTCTCCTTCTCCGGCACCGGCGCCAGCCAATCGCCGCCGCCACCGCTGCCTCTGGGCTGAGCCGGCGGCGGCAAGTTGCTCGAGATTCTTCCCAGGGGCTGCCGCCGCTGGTTCGCCGGAGGAAGGGGCGGCTTGTTGTGGAATCTGTTCCCGTCTTCCTGGTGCAGATGCCTGGCCTTCCTCTCTTCAGCCAGCTGGTTTTCAAGATCTCTGAGCTGTTCTTTCACCAGTTCTCAGATTCAGCCAAAAACCCAAAACCAAAAAAACAAAAAAAACTCAACTTTATGAAGATCCGAATTCAGTCGAATTACCTTCTCCTTGAAGACGTTCTCCCTGGAGGCGTACTTGACGTGCAAGAGCTGCAGGGTATCATTCAACCGAGCCCTCTCCTTCTCCTCCTGCCGGAGCTTCTCCGCCTTCAGAGATATGGCCATTCCCCATCGTCAGTCTTCCCTCCATCTCAGAAGATCCCACAAGAAAATCAAAAAGTCCCTCACCATCTGCTTGAACTTGAAAGATTCAGACGGGTCCGCGTGTTTGCGTGCGGGGCCCTGCTCGATCCCCCTGACTCGGGTGGCGAAGTTCAGAGAGCAGAGGGTCTCTCCCAGATCCGCGGAGGAAGGGCTGATCTGGACGAACATGAGAGTCTTGCAGTCTCCCCCTGGAAGAACACGTTGATTTGACTTTTTATCAGATGAAGATCTAGACCCAGCAGATGAATGGAAAAAAATTGCAGAAAGGAAGGTGAGAGTAGATACCCAGAGAGCTCTGTAGCAAATGGGTCAACTTCGAATTCCTACGGTTTCAACAATGGTCCATGTTAGAAAGAGAGTGAGAAGGGGGAGAGGAAGGAAGAGAGAGAGAGAGAGAGTGTTTGGGTTTAGGAATGTGCCTGTAAGGTACGTGCGGGTTCTTGGAGGCAAGGGCGGCGATGACGTCCCCGAGTGCGGAGAGAGACCTGTTGATGAACTGCGACTCCTTCAGTCGCTCTCCTTCAACCTCAATCTTTCCCACGCGCTCACTCCCTGCCAGGTCCACCAGCCACAGGTGGCTCCTAGTCTTCGCTCCATTCATTAAGTTCTCCCCTCTAATGGTCACACGAACCAGGCTGCAAGCAGGAAGAGCAAATCTCCATTAAAGAATAAGAAAACCCAGCAAGAAGAAGAAGAAGAAGAAGAAGATTTTTACCTGTGAGAACGGCTGCTGAGTTCATTTGCATTGGTGGATCCGACAGATCTGTTCCTCGCGCCAGCTTGAAGCAGCTCCCAAACTCCATCAATGCTGAAAGTTTGGGCTTCGACGAGACCAGGGACCTCCTGGGTTCCCTCGGCAGCTTGCTTCACTTCCAACCTTCGTGGATTGGAGGAGACAGAAAATTCACGTCGTCTCCATGATTCCAGACAGAAATTCACATTCCGGGCTGGGTTGCAGGGTTTGCTTACTTTTTGGATGGAAGATTCGGGTTCTCCGGCAAGAGATCTCTGATCCTCTCGTTGTAGACCTCAAGCATGCTCACGAAGAACTCGTACCTCATCAGGGAGCTCCTCTCTTCCGAAACCCTAAACAACTCTTCCAGCGTCCTGTAGTTGACGCCTCTGTTCTCCAGAGTCCCTTCCATTGTGAAGGTCTTCCCGGTGCCCGTCTGCCCGTACGCAAATATGCAGGCGTTGTACCCGTCCAGCACAGACATCACCATGGGCCTCGTCTCCGCAAAGACGGCCTCTGCGAACGAAGAAACAGGGAGTTCTCTCTCATCATCAGATTAAAGAACTTCTGGGTTGGCGGTAATTCTAGGAGAGCAGCCATTAACGAGAGCTCTGGATCTTCTACCTTGGTCGTCCTGAGGGCCGAAGACATGATCAAATTTGAACTGCTTCCTGGAGTTCTCGGTGGTCAGTATCTGCAGCTCTGAGTCCTGCGATGGGTCAAATTCGAAAACCGAGGAATGACCCTTGGAGAGTTCTTCAGAGTTCATCGGCCTGCATCTGCAGAAGACCCTGATGTTGCCCTTCAGCTCGATTACTTCGTTGTACAGGCGCTTCCGCTCTGCCCATAATTCTGCGTACTTCCTCGTTAGGGTTTCATGTTTGGGCGCCGCAGATTCTTCAAGAGATTTCTTCTCCAGCCATCTCTTCACGAGATCGTTGTACTTTGTACCTGGAATTTCCGAACAAGACGAGGAGTAAGAATGACGACTCCACACAGAAGACGTCATCAGAGAAGGTGAGCAAGGATCGTACCAAGAAGGTGAAGAGAAAAAGAGAGATCAGGCGCAGGGTCGGAGCCCTTCAGTGTAGCGTCGAGTACATCCGGAGGGATAAAGCTGTCCTCCTCGAGTGCCTATTAGAAGAAATAAAGCCGAATTAGAAGACAAATTATCGTTGAATCAGATAGATATCAAAGAATAACGCCAGAATTCTTCTATTCGAACCTGTATCACAGCGCTAATGCTATCTTGCTCACGGGGAAGTGCAGGTTTCTCATCCACGTCTGCTAGAATTTCCACAGAAACCCTGAGAAAAGGCATAACAGGAAAGAAGAACGAAAGTAAAAGTTTCTTTCATAAACGAACAGACCTTGTAGGAGATCCCCATTGGATTCCTCCGAGACGGCGGGATCGACTGAGGTTTCCTCTTCTGCTTGAACAAACATGGAGACCGAAGGAATTCAGAAATCGGTGAGCAGCCACAAGTTGATGTAGTTTCAAATAACCGGATCAAAGTCTTTCCTCGAGCATATCTAGAGAGAGAGACAGAGAGAGAGATTACCGAAGAAGGGAACAGCGGCAGCGCTATCCTCCGCGACCTGCAGGGCTTGAGAGGTCTGATCTGAAATCGGAACCCCAGACTCGCACATCTCAAATTAAATCCGGAAATCATAAAGGGAAAAAAACAGCAGAATAGCATCTGAGGAGGCGAATTCACGACGATATTTCCCTACCTCGGCGGTCATCAAAACCCTCGCGCGTCTCGGGACGAGGAGACCCAGGCGGTGGCGGCGGCAACAAGGAAGCTTCATCCGCAGCCATGAATATCAATCTCTTCCTCACGAATCTGGACGATCGACCTCAAAGTTCCTCCCGCTTCTTCACCTTCTTGGCGATGGCTGCAGAGAGAGAGAGAGAGAGAGAGAGGTTTTGAAAAGGGTCGAGAATCTGTCCTCTAACGGTCATATGGGCGTTGTAGAGAAACCAAACCCTGCCGTTGCAAGAGAGAATTTGAAATCTTCAGGTCACGTGAACCGTCAGATTCGCGAGGCCGCATCCAACGGCGCTCCTCCTCTTTCCTGCTTAACATTCCAAAAGCGAATCTTACACAACTCGGAAACTGAGTCGGTATCCTCACCGTTTATAAAAGGATACCCCGCTCCGTGGACCCCACTAAATACAAGGGGTATTTCCGTCAGAAGCCCATATTGTTTGCATTTTCACAAGAACCCCCCTTATTAACTTAAATTTCCAAACTACGCTTACGAGCATATGATATCTAAAATCGCACGATCTAGGGTATAGGTGTCATTTAGTATTATATTTAATATATTTATATGAATAATATAAGAGAATTATTATGTCATGCAGTCGCAGTTAATTATTAATATATTTAAATAAAGAAATAAATTAAATGGGAAAACAGGAAGATCAGCCAACCTCCACTTGAGTGACCACTCGATTAATAAATAGATAGAATAAACGGGCATCAGGGAAATGTTGCATTGAATCGGACCACTTAAATGGACCTTTTTCTGTCCCAGGTCAAACAATGCGCGAAGTAAAAGTCAGCCCGACCCCTTCTCCAGAAATCCAGAAGGATTCATCAAAAAGTCAACCACCTTCATTTTCTGCAGAAAGCAACATCAAATAAAATCGTCAAATATTTAAAAAAAGATCAAGACCTCCCAAAACAAGGCCATTGGTGTTGGTTCATCACATAAATATATCATATTAAGGCGATCAAAAAACTCCTAGATGCGTTGACTTTTTACACTACCCTTGACCATGCCTGTCTGCTGAAGCCTGTCGGAAAACTAGTCAACACGAGAAGCTCGAATAGCAGCAAAAGGAAGGAAGAGATTACTAATTAATGAAGGCCTTTAATGAAGAACCTCAGACAGATTTGGATGCGGAGAGATTAAATCCATCTGATTGGATAAAGATTTCATCATGTCAGATGATCAAAGCAATGATTTATTCGGGGTCAAAGTCCCTCCCAATTTCCAAAAATAAAAGATTAAAAATCATATCAGCTGAATTGGGAGTTTCAATCAGAACCTGAAAGTATCGGCAATAAGAAGGGAATATATAGCCCATTATCACCAGATATATATATATATATATAGAATTAAAGAAAACAGACGAAATTCATTTGACAGCATTCATCATTGTTCATTGTTATGGATGAAATGGTTCAGAGGGAATTCAATACCTTTCTAGGGTACGAGACACTGTTCCAAGATTGCAGGAATAACACGATTAGCCCTGAAGTAGGCAAAAAAAAAAAAAGGATTTCAGAGGATGAGGATTTAATGGCGCATATATAATCATCCATTTTCGGTAAACCCAGAAGGAGATCAAACCAAAACTGTGAAGCTATGCATAGTCGTCATCAGAATCCTCATCATCTTCATAGTCGGAGTCGTATTCTTCTTCTTCTTCTTCTTCTTCTTCTTCTTCTTCTTCAGCTCGTGGCTCCAGTAAGGTCCTCATGTTGAAACCCTGCTCAGGTTCCATCTCCTCCATGCCAATGGAGTCGTAGTTCATCCGCTCCTCGAACTTGGCGTCTGTGCAGTTCAGGAGCCAGGCCAGAGAGCACTTGAGACCCTTCTTGGCAACAATCCGATGCCTGGGCCGTATGGTTGACTCGAGGCTGTAGGAGAAGAAGGCGGGGAATGCGGCTAGATCTTCCAGATCCCCATCCATCTCCCCCTGGAAGTACTCCAAGCTCAATTTCATTATGTCCAGGTTCAGAGCGAGGATCTGCGGGCAGCTGATCACCATCTTCTTGACTTGCTGCAGAGAAAATCCACAAGTCTTGAAGAAATCTACGTGCTTCAGGATCACTGCCCGGCCGAGGCCAACCACCAGAGGCATCTTCTCCAGAACCCTGCCGAATTCCTCGGCCCCAAGAAAGATGGTCGACTCGAGGCAGCTCTGCTGGGCAAGCAGCTTCTGCTTCAGGTCGTCTGGGGCGATGCCGATGATCTCTGGATGCTGAGCTATGACGGCGGCCATGGATTCCCTTCTGACGCCAGATTGAAGAAGAGCTTCCACATTCGGCTTCACCTTCTCCTCCAAGCCGAATCCGAGGATGTGGGGCTTCTTCTCGATCAATCTGGCCAGAGCTCGAGGGGGCAGGCCCAAGGACTCGAGATACTCCACCAGGGGCTTGATCACCCTCCCCACTCTCATCCCCAGGATCTCCGGGAAGCGGGTGAGGACGCCGCCGATCTCCCTCCTCGAGACGCCGATTCCGACGAGGTAGGCCACGGAGGTGCTCATCGTCCCCTCCAGCTTAAACCCTAGCAGCTCG